>OW121815.1:16221250-17642500 GCA_933228935.1 Pemphredon lugubris | reverse complement strand
TAGATTTGCGTGGAATTTTAGCGTTTCGTTAAGCTATTGTTTATCGCGTAGTTTTATCGAAATTGATTAAATCGATGATGCAACGATATCACGTGCATAATGATTTATATAACTCGACATTAGCGGTTAACGGCTGAACCATCGTATACAAACCTTTATGCAAAATCGCCTGCATAATGATTTTTACAATTTACCGATTGACGTTTAGCGATCCCTCGCGTTATTTGTAAATGCAATAATATTTCAATCTACAGAAAGACACTGAGCTAAGAAAAAACGGGTAAGAAACTGATATAAAGAATGGTTAGTAATTAACATTGAAACGCGTAACTTTGAAAACATACTCCCAATTAACTCGAACCTATTATACTCTCTCATTAATTTAATATCTAGGATCTAGTATCTATCGTCTATCGTATATCTTACTGACATAATAAAAAACATAGCTTATAAATATATTAGTAATAGTACGATAATACTCAGATCTATAAAAACTCGCTGAGGTAAAAACAACGGGTACGTAATTAATAAAAAAAATAAACGACCCGTCTAAACAAGGATTAAAATTAAAACGCATAACATTGACAAGGTATATCTAATTATCACAAACCTATGCCTCTGTTATTAATCCAATTTCTAAGAATAAATTATTTATGATACGATCACGCATAAATCTGTAAAAAGCCACCAAGGTAAAAAAACAACGGATAGGAAACCGGTATAACGACGCGTCTAACGGAGGATTAAAATTGAAACGCGTAACTTTGACAACGTGCTCCTAATTACCTCGAACCTATTATCCCCTGTCGTTAATGCAATTCCGAGGATTTAAAATCTATCGGGTCTATCGGTCCTCACCGATATCATGAAAAATATCGTCTATAAATAAATGCACGGTCGAGAATATTTTACGGCGATACGACGTAGCCTCTCCCTGCGGGAAGAAAAGAGTAAGAGAAGTAGCCGAGGGTAGCGAGGTGAGAAAGATGGTAGAGAAGGAGCTCGAGTTTAATCCACTTAGCGGTCGCTTTGATGTCGATTGTGGGCCCCGCATCGTACCACTGTGCGGTTACGAAACGACGGATCCGTTCTCGCATTGGTTCCGAAGTTGATTGCAACGCTATTGCCGCGCGATGCATAGGAGGAAACGCGAAACTTCGACTTCCTATTCGCGTGCACAACGTTCTCGCTATAATCTAGGATAGGTAGCCACGAATTAGCCCTACGTACCTTTTGAAATTTCTCAATCGGAGGAGGGAAACTCGGTGGCGGTATACAACACAAAGTTTATCGATCGGGATCTATCTACGATGGAGGAAGAATGTGTGGGAGATAGCAAATTGGGCGGTGTTCGTGGTAATAAATGTGTTTTAGAAGAACTTTTGTAACAACAAAAATAAGGATAAATATCTACGTATAAATGATATGAATAGATATTAATACAGTTTATATAAATATTGATGGATATTAATATAGTGTATATAAATACAAATAGATATTAATAAACATCGTATAAATATAAATATAGCTGATCTATACTTGAAGAGTCAAAGCACAGAAGTAATTATCGCGAGAAAGTAGAAAATTATAAACTCTCCTTTGATCGAACTCCGTCGACTCTACCAAAATTGAATTGAAATCACAATTTTTAATTTTTCCACATGACTCGTCCCTGACTCGAAATCTCTCGTCCACATTCATTTCCATACAAATCTTTCAAAAGCGTTCTTAATATCATAGAATTTCCTCGACCTACCTTTCGAAACGTTAGAAAATCTGAAGACCACCACCTCGAAGAAGCCAGATCCCTTTGCGCGTCAAACCTATCACGGGCATCGTCCGGAGCTCGTTAAAACGGTAGATCGACGGAAACTCTTTAAAGAAACAAAAAAAGCAGCGAGAGGGAGAGAGAAGAAGAAGAAAAAACTGTTGCCGCACGATAAGTTGCGCGAGCGTGGATTTGTGAAAGAAGTTGCACAAGGTTTTCCATCGAGCCTCGTATTCCCATTAAGTCTGCCATACGACTAATCGCGGTACGTGCCTCTCTTAGGATACATCGCGACTAGCACATTTCCCATGGCAAGGACATCGAAGAAGGGAGAGAGAGAGAGAGAAAGAGAGAGATATACGTAATAATAATAACGATACGCGAATCGAGGGTAACCGAGTCGCGGTGAACGGCGGGTGTAATTAGGGACGGCCGTCTAACCGCGAAATTTCGTGATCTTATTAAATCCAGAAGGACGCTCGCGAAGCGAGCCGGGAGAAAAAGGGAAAGGCTAAATTATTATTACGCGCAGGCCAAGGCGCTTTGGCTTTGGCTCTCTCGCGGCGGTTCTTCGAGATCCCCGAGAAACGTCGAGCTTTTCGTGAGAAGTCAATCGTAGGGGAATTTTGCGTTTTTGATTAAACCCTCTGTCGCGGTTCTCGTATCGTCGGTGTGTTCGTGAAACTGACAATATCCACGGATGCTCTTCCAGAGAGAGAAAAAATGAATTTTAAGCTCGAAGCATGTTTAGGAAAGCAGAGGGTAATTATCGAAGATATTTATGTAAGGTTAATTAAGAATATAATATAAGCCGAGGCGGTAAATTAAGAAAATCATGACAGCTAATGCATAATTATCGAAAATTGGTATAGGGTAAATTAAGGAAATAATGAGAGCCCAGGCGTGGTTATTAAAAACTCTTTCAGTGTAAATTGAGAAAATGAGAAAAACCGTCGCGTAATTACCGAAAATTTAAACCTGCTAAATTAAAAGAATGTATTAATATCTATCCTATCTATATATAAATATTTATTTCCAACACCACGGACATTTGTAACGATATTTTATCACGGTAAAAAGTTATTCTGGTATCATCAATCGACGGGATAACGATATTTTTGATCACGGTAAAAAGTTATCCTGGTATCATCGATCGACGGGAATAAATAACTTTTCAAACCGTAACTTCTCCGCTCGAATACCAAAACGTTCGTCGTAACCTCCGAGAATCGGAATCCAATTAAAACACTCGTATTAAATACCGATTTCCATACATTATCGAATCATTATTTCCTCCCGTTCGATCCGTTCTTCCTCGATTCCCGAAGAAAAAGAATCGGCGAGGAATCCGACGTCGTAAAAATAAAAAGGAGAGAAAAATCGTCTCGCCGTAGTCCACGACGAATTGGAAAGACGAAAGAGATCGAAAGGAACGCGAGAGGAGCGAGCGACGATAAAATTGATGCGCGCGGTAATGAATCCGTAGACGGCGTAAATCGGCACAGACAATTTTGCGTGCTCACTACGAAATCCCTGTAATTTCGTACGGCCACTGGCTGAAATCATCTCCTCGTGTGCGCAAATGCGCCTAAGCACGAGATTGGGAAGGCGATCCGCGATCGATGAAGAAGCCAGAGGAAGCAGCGGCAGGAGCTTCTGTTCGCGATATAATCACCGAGATTTCCTTGCGATTTCGTGGAGCATCTGGGCAATTTGCGTGCGAGATGAGAGAAGCCCCTCGGGGGCCTTCCTAGCGAGACAGTATTGCCGATTCGATCTTTCGGCGAACGATAGACGATCGACGATCGTCGGTCGATCCCTTCGCCCGGGATAACGGGAGAATTCGTGAACCGAGACGCTTCCGGAATTCAGTTTGTTCGCGGCGTTGACGTTGCGTAGAATCGCGGATTTCGGTACCTCGATATTTATGGGATTTGTTAATGAAAGAAGATATTGCGAGAACGTATCAAAATATAATTGACGAATTATTATATAAAAGAAATTTTAATATCATCGAAGTTCAAGTCTACCGATGGAAATTAGGGGCGTATATGTACGCCTTTCGGAGCCAAAGGTTTAACATCATAACTGAAAAAGGTAGAGAAACGTTATTACCTAAATCTTCGTTACGATCGCGATTAACGATCCTTCCATTAGCCGCTGTTAATCCGATTCGCAATACGCTCGAGTAACATAAGGCACAGGTGCGCGTACGTACACGCTATTTTGATGTGTGCGTAACGCGCGAGATATTATCTGCTCGTATGGCTGGAAACAACCATGAAAGTGCACTAGATTCTGTTAGCTTATAATGGATATTAATAGCTCGTCATACCAGGTTGTACAGGTAGCAATTCAATCGGAAAACGTGCATAATGCTAGAAGACATAATGCAATTAATCGATATCTCTCGAACTGGCTAGCTCGGCTAATATCTGACGCGGATGCAAAGCTAATTAGCCTAATAAACACACCTGGATCTTTTTTCTCAAATAGGATCATTAGCTCTTACAGCGGTTTCCACAGTTTTCTCACGTACGGAATGCGAGATTGAATTACGCCACTCGACGTGCGACGCATTGGCTATCGAACGTAAATGATATGTATCGAAGTATGGAAAAGTGTACGGGGAGCTTTGCGCGTGATAATGAGCAAAAACTGAATTACGGATAAATATACGGTCGGCGCATAAAAGTGATACATTCTAATTGCTACGCGGAGCATCAACTATCCGGTCAATTCGACACACCTGGATATCGAACTCGGTTATTAAATCGAATCGATTCGTCTCGATACCGCGGTATTTCATTCGAGACACTTTCTTATTTACATTATTTATTTTTCGCGTTATAAGTCTAATAAATGGCCAAGCGCGATCTTTGATAAGCGGTTTGCGAATTATATGAGACTATTTTCTGCATAATGTCGATAGTTGGGCGGGACAAAAACTGAAATCTGTTTTGTTGTTAGAAAGTTTAAAAAATTAATTTTGATAGGAGGGATTAATAATATAATTTAGATAAATTGGAATCACGGTATTTGATACGGCGTATATATTTCTTTGCTATATTACTAAATCGTTGCGTTTTTATTTTTACAGAGAGGAGCTTGCCATGAAGATCGGCCTTACGGAAGCACGCATACAGGTCGGTACTAATGGTTTGAATTAACTCTCATTCGGTTTGCGCGTACCAAATGATCGCGTTCACGCGTACTTGCAGTTAAGAAAGAAAATAGTCTGTGGGAATTGGGTAGAAATATAATTCGTTATTTATCGTGCGCAAAAAAGTAATTGCAAGGATATTTACGAATTAAGTTGCACGTACATAGAGTAGAGTAAATGTGCATTAAAATTGTTCTTCTGGCGTGCAATTTACTTTCGGAATATTTTCCAATTATCGTATCGTACGTATAATGAATAATATAAAGTAACGATATCTAGAAATCTAAATGTTTCTGGTGCCAATAAAGGCTGGCAATGTATGTAGATAATTAGATTTAACGTTTGATTGTTTGGGTATTTAGAGTATGCGAAAGTTGAAGTATTCGCATACTTCAGTATCTTAATTCGAATATTAGAGTATTTCGATATTGGAATACTCGTGAATTGGAGTATTTGAATATTTGAGTATTTTAATATTTGAAAATTCGTTTAACAGAGTATTTTAATACCATGGACCAAACTTGCCCCGATTCACCCTTGCCAGAAAATTTTCACGGCGAAGAATAAAAGAGGGTTGAAAGCGGCTCGAAGGGTACCGCGGGGTACGGAATGACACATTTTCTGCGTGACGGCGACGACTCTTTACCAGTCACGAGCGTGTCCGCGAACGTTAGTTGCGTGAACAGCTGGCTAATTTGCTCAATTAGTTTAATTTATTCCCGGTATTTAGTCGCTCTTTCCTCTCCGCTTTGGCCACTCGTCCTCCTCTTATTTCACCACCTCTTATTCTTCACCCGGTATCTCCGTCCTCTTTTGTCCGACGCTGTATCCACGTGTATTTCTGTCCCCCCATGCCCCCCTCCCACTCTCGTACCACGAAGATCCGCGCTTTAACCGGCACTTTCTATTATACTTGCAAATTCGTCACAGTCAGCCGCAAATCGTCTATTTATCCGGGCTTTAAAGTTAATATACGAGTGCGCTGCACGAGAACCACTGTTTAAGCGAATGATACACAGGAATCCCTGAACGCGATGCATTTGAATTTTTATACGCAATTCACGGTATTCGCTGAAAGTTCGTAAGAATGCATTACTCCTTTTCATCCCGCGCAACGTGCAAATTGTCCCGCGGGCATCACCGCTCAGCGTAATGCTTGTTAGTTTAACTGAACGTTTCGAGGAATTACGATAACGATTCGATGCCTGTTCACCTGAAATACTCGTTTCTGAAGGCTCCAATATTCACGAGTAAGAATCGACATTTATGGTGGCAAGTTAACGAGTGATGGGGGACTGAATTTACTCGAGTGTTCCGCAATAATTTTGTACGCAAATCTTTGAATATTATGGTTCAAATGGGAAGATATGTGTACGCTTGTTTATAGTATTTGAATAATGCCAATATCAGTCGTGGATTCAAATATTACGTCTATGAATATTTGTATTATGAAATTTGTAGGGTGGTAGTTTTCAATAACTATAAAGTTCTTTATTTTAATTTAAAACAATATATATATCCCTACATTTAAGTTTGTCACGGTCTTCATTCGCTCACAGTTGCACGACACTCGAATCCAAAACGGAAAAAGGCCCCGACTCGTGGTCCTCGCGAGCCTTTATGCATTCACACTTACCACACATTCACACATGTATTCGTCACACGCATTCACACACTCTTGCCACGTGCCGCCTTAAGACACGGGCACCGATACTGCCCGGCAATCTTTGTTTTAAGGCGGACGTCTCAATCACACCCTTATCGACATTCAATAAACATTCACATCCGCACACCGCACACGCATCACTCGTCCTACTCATGCCAATCATTCCCGGAAACACACTCTTAAACATTTAAAGAATCTAAAAACTATGCCGCCGTTATTTCCATTCCTACACTCGGCCATACCTGCACGCATATCTGTCCTCAGATATCTTGAAAATCTTCACACTCACAATCAGACATATCACTCACTCTCTCTATCCACGGTTTCATATAATCGGCAGCTGTGGAAGTTCGTAACGGCCCTTCATGCTCACCTACTCTTTGCACCATATATCGGTTGTTACGCATCACCCTTATTACGCTATAAGGCCCGAAATATTTGTTCGCAAACTTCAATCCTGGTCCATGTTGCATGCGCGCAATCGCTACTAAATCACCTTCCTTATAATTTCTCGCATCTATTCGTTTCCTATTATACGTTTTCCGATTTTCACGCTGTATTTTCGCAATATTTTCTTTCGCGCGATCTCTTAGGTCATCCCGGTCAGTTTCGAAAACTTCGACCCATTCTTTTTCAATCATGTCTCTTATTTGCGGATCGTCTTTAAATCGTGCTTCTGTTCCAAATAGTAATTTGAACGGCGATGTACCGATGCTTCGGTGCACTGTTATATTTAAAAATTGCTGCGCTTTCTCTAAATGACGATACCATTCGCCTTTTTCCGGATCTGATAATTTTGTTAGTAACGGTATCAGAGTTCGATTTACGCGTTCTACCTGCCCGTTAGATCTCGGTATGCCAGTCGTTGCAAGAGAATGGCAAATGCTTTCTTCCGCGCAATAATCTGCAAACTCTCGCGACGTAAACGCGGAACCTCGATCGGACACGATCCGTCGCGGATTTCCGAAAATTGTAGCCTGCTTTCGAAGTCTCGCTATTACTTCCGCGCTACTCGTACTCTTTGTCGCATACAGCCAAACAAACTTTGAAAATGCATCGATGACAACGAATATGTGTTTGTAACTCTTTTTTGTAGACGGCAGCGGTCCTAAATGGTCTATGTGAAAAGTGTCAAGTGGCACTTCGCCTTTATCTATGGGATTCAAGTACCCCTCTCGCCTACCGCGTTTCTTCTCTGCTAAGATACACGCAATACAATTCTGAATAACGCTCTCTATTTTCGGCTTTACGTTCGGAATCCAATAATCTTTTTTGATCAGCGCCTCTGTTTTATCGATCGAAAAATGACCTCTCTCGTGCGTTTGTCTAATTATCTGTGACGACATCTGCTTAGGAACTACCAACTTTAATTCATCGTCGACTTCTTTGAAAAGTAAACCCCCTCGAACTTCGTAACCTTTAATCTTATTCCGTTCCGCAAGTTCTAAAATTTTCAATAAATCGCTATCGTTTCGTTGTGCTTTTTTCAAACGCGTCGTTAATCCGTCTTTACATTCTTCGATTGCCATGCACGAAGGCAATGGTCGGCGACTTAACGCGTCGACGTGCATCATATTTTTTCCCGGCCTATGTTCGATAACATATTCGAATTCTTCTAAAAGAAGGGCCCATCTGGCCACTCGCACGCACAGGTCTCTTTTTTTCATCGTTAACGCGAATGCGCGACAATCAGTTACGATCTTGAACGGTATTCCCAATAAGTACACTCTAAACTTCTTAAGGGATTTAACAATCGCAAGAACCTCTAGTTCGTAACTCGTGTAATTTCTTTCCGCGGGCGTCGTCTTACCGCTCGCGTAGTAAACAGGGTGCAGCGCGTTATCGTTACCGCTTTTCTGTAAAAGTATCGCTCCATACCCATCCATACATGCATCCGTATGTAATTGCGTCTCGACACCCACACGATACAGACTTAACACTGGCTTATCGCTTAATATTTCTTTAAGATGGATGAAGGCATTTCTCTGTTCTTCGCCAAACACGAATTTTGTATCTGCTTTTAACAAGTTCGACAACGGTCTCGCTATGAGAGAGTAATGAGGAACAAATTTCCTGAAATATCCGCTTAATCCAAGGAAACTTTGTACCTGTCGCGTATTTGTTGGTTCGGGAAATCTTTTAACCGCTTCTGTTTTATGTTCAGACGGACGTAATTGTCCGCTCTCTACTATGTGTCCCAAGAATTCAACTTTACTCTGTAGTATGCTACACTTTTTCCAGTTTATTTCTAATCCGACTTTACTGGCTGTATTTAAAACAATTTCAAGATTTTTCAAACCGTCTTGATATTCGACCGAAGGTATTATTAAGTCATCCAGATACGTTAAAACTATCTTGTCACGAATCAAGTCTTTAAACACAACGTTTATATATCTTTGGAATATTGAAGGAGAATTACAAAGACCAAACGGAACTCTTAGAAATTCGTAATGCCCATCGGGGACAATAAATGCAGTATATTTCCGACTTTTTTCTTCTACTTGGACATGGAAAAATCCATTTCGCAAATCTAGAGTGCTAAAATACTTTGCGTTTTGCAATAGATCCAACTGATCTTCTATGAGTGGCAACGGATATCGGTCTTTAATAATTTTTTTATTCAACTGCCTGTAATCAACACATAATCTAACGGAACCACTTTTCTTTTTTACAAGAACTACCGGACTTGCATATTCGGATAGCGACGGTTGTACTATGCCTTCATCAATCCACTCTTGTATCTGTGTGTTTACTATCTCACGCTCCGACGGCGATAATCGCCTCGCTCTTTGGTAAACTGGATCATCATCTTTAAGCACTAGTGACATTTTTACATCTACATCTTTAGTTTTTAACGGTTCGTAGTTCTCTACGAGATCTTTGATTTTTGCGCGGTGTTCCGCGCTCGGCACATGTGCAACATTTATTTTTTCATCTTCGGTCAAATCTATCTGATAGATTTCGGGGAGATTAGAGCCACTGATAGATTGTTTTTCCGACGGCTTAATAGTTATGTTACTATTCTTCACAATGAGTTCAACCGTATCTAAGAAATCAGTTCCGATTATTAATTTGTGTCTCGTGAGCGTATCTGCAACAACGCGTACTAGAATTATGTACTTATTACCATCGACAATTAATTCAGCGTAAAATTCACCTAACGTCGTATTTGTGGAACCTACACCGGTAAATCTGAGCTCTCTCGGTTGTAATCGCGGTGATCCCAAAGCTATGTATTGATCCGCGCGCATTAAACAAAAATCACTACCTGTGTCAATTAATGCTTCAATTTGATGATCGTTTACCCTTACATTCTTTACACTTTTCTTACATGATACCTGAGATATTACGCAGCTCTCTTTCGTCGTTCGCTGTCCTTTAGGGCACTTGAGCGCAATGTGACCTCGCTCACCACACTTAAAACACTTGGCACCTTCGTTCCGCGTCGGACACTTATCGCACATATGTTCAAACGAACCACAATTATAACAACGCTTCTTCCTCGCACCGTAGGATTCCTGTTTCTTCTCCATCCATTCAGTTTTCTCGGTCCTTTCATTCCTCGAACGGTTGTGCCTCTCGTTGCCGATCCTTGGACTCCTCGCTGCGTTGACCTGGCTTCTGTCTCGCAAATCCACTTTCTCGAATGCTTCTAGAAGATCCGTCTTTGTACGAAATTTATGGATACGTGCCTGGTCTCTCAAATTTACGTCTGGTATGCCATCGATAATTAGGTCCAGTATTTCGTCTTCGGGTATCGGCACTTTATTACCCAGTACGACCTTTTCGTGGACATACTCGTGAAAGGTTTCACTTCTCTTCCACATCCGCTCTTCAAACATCTTTCGCAGCACAGTTTTATTCCGTCGATGGTGATACATTCCTCTCAGCTCTGACAGCAGCTCTTCAACGGACATTCCGATGTGTTCGGGTCTCGAATACAGCCACTCGAGAGCTTTCCCTTTAAGACGCATTCCAATTAGAATTTTAACTTGTTCATCGTCCAGCCTATACGTCTCTCTTATCAGCTTCAACTGCCTTTCCCAATTTTCGTAATCGCCAACTTCCCCTCTGTAGATATTCAACAACTCGGCTACGTGTAGAATATTAACTCTCTGCCTAACGTCGGCGTGCACTGGTATTCTCGCTGCATCTTCGGTTTCTCTATCGCTCGAAACACTTATATTGCGCATACTTCTCAGCAACTCGAGTTCGCGGCGAACGAGTTCCAACTCTCGTTCGGCCAATTCTTTTTCACGCCTGCAGTATTCGGCTTCTCGCTGCATGCGAATTCTTTCTTCGTTAAATGATGCCCCGGCGACTGTTCCTTCGATGACGGGTGTCCCTGCAGCACTCGTTTCGCTAGCAACGCGTACAGCTTCGCGCGCTTCAGCAATGGTTTGGACCCACGCCCCTGATGGATCTGCTTCCGTCAGTCGCTTGATTAATTCCGCTTTGTTACCAGTCGTGGCGGATCCCAATTCTTTCAGCTTCTCTTTCAATTCAACCACAGTTGCGTCGTTTGGATTCATCGTTACACTTATAATTACAACAATACAGCTTTTCCAACTTTAGTGCATCTACAGCTTGAATGCACAACGATACAGCACTTCAACTTTTATGCACTCGCAACTTGAATGCACAGCAATACAGCACTTCAACTTTTATGCACTCGCAACTTGAATGCACAGCAATACAGCACATCAACTTTTATGCACTCGCAACTTGAATGCACAACAGCAATACAGCACTTCAACTTTTATGCACTCGCAACTTGAATGCACAACAGCACAGCTTTTACAACTTTGACGCACTTTCGGCTTTTTGGCGCGTGAGCAATGAACTTTATGACGAGGATGCTTGACCACTAGCATCGAAACACTCAATCGACTCTCAATCCCGGCTGAGCCCCCAAAAGTTGTAGGGCGGTAGTTTTCAATAACTATAAAGTTCTTTATTTTAATTTAAAACAATATATATATCCCTACATTTAAGTTTGTCACGGTCTTCATTCGCTCACAGTTGCACGACACTCGAATCCAAAACGGAAAAAGGCCCCGACTCGTGGTCCTCGCGAGCCTTTATGCATTCACACTTACCACACATTCACACATGTATTCGTCACACGCATTCACACACTCTTGCCACGTGCCGCCTTAAGACACGGGCACCGATACTGCCCGGCAATCTTTGTTTTAAGGCGGACGTCTCAATCACACCCTTATCGACATTCAATAAACATTCACATCCGCACACCGCACACGCATCACTCGTCCTACTCATGCCAATCATTCCCGGAAACACACTCTTAAACATTTAAAGAATCTAAAAACTATGCCGCCGTTATTTCCATTCCTACAAATTTATGAGTTTAAAATTGATGTAAATGTGAAAGACAGCATAGCATGAATCGAAAGAATTTTTGGATACCGTCATGTTTAGGGTACCACGGTATTCGAATATTTGAATATTCGAATGTTCTAAAATTAAATACTCGAATACTCGAACAATCTGATATTTGAATATTCCAATAACAAAATAGTCCAATTTTCACAAACTCTAAGAAATACATCTCTTAAAGTACACAAACGTTAAACCTAACACCCGAATACTGCGATATCCCTCTCAAATACCACATTCGTCGAATACTTCGATATCAAATACCCCGAATACTCGGAACGTATCAAAAATCAAAACTCTCAATAATCCGAAACCCAAATAAAAACTAGGGCTCTAAAAATTCTCACGAGCAACCCCCCGCGACAATCAAATTTAATTCCCAATCGTGGCGATAATTCAGTGGTGCCTTCAACATGTTAGAAAACTCTAATAGCCAAGGATTTAAGTACCGCCCGTGCGTTGTGCACCTCGTAACCTGTACCGATGTATGAACTTCGATGTATGTATGTACATACACGTCGGTCGGTATTTCAGGCGGCATGATTTCTGGTCTATCGTAAAATATAATTATTTAAGGACGGCCGAGAAGGACTCCTTCGAGGAAGTGGGTACTCGATGATAGAGTAGGGAGAGAGAGCAAAGGAACGGAGGTTCGTGAGAGAGAGAGTGAGATGGGGGTGGGGGAGAGGGAAAGAGCGAGAGAGATACCAAGATACCCGGCGTCCGCGTAATTAATGCGGCACGATTAAGCACGAAACGACTAGGTTCCGGCGGCGTCGTGGTTGCGTTTTGTTTTAAAAGCCGCGAGGCCGATGTTTAGCGCCCTGCTGGGGGCAATCCTGCTCACCCTGGGGGGTCCTGGCACCCGACCCTCCACACCCACACACGCACACACCGCTAATTCCCCTCTCCGCGCGGTCGGCTACGACTCTCCGCGTTCCTGTGTTTCTCGCCGACCAATCGATCCTACCGCCGGAACACACGCGTTTCGTGTTTTCTTCTTCGTTCGATATTGTTTTGTTTCTGTCCACCCCTGGGAACGAAGACACTAATCAGGAATGATATCGCGTAATCGGGCGTGCGGAGGTGTGCTTCGCTTCCTCGTTATGTTGTTTTAGTTAATCGGGGATGGGATCGGGGGGGGGGGAGGTAGTTAAACCTACGTTGTTCCCGGGATATTTATTAGGCACGCGTATTCGGGAAGATTTGAAAGGAATTCTAATTATGACTGATCTTATGCACATTTAATCCTGGTGTCTTGTTTAAGCATTTAATTCTGGTATCTTATTTAATTCCATTTGTTCGTCCTACGTTGTACAACGTGTGGCGAGTCTTTTCGTTACTTGCCTCTGCTCTTGTAGACCGTCGTTCGCGTGGTTATTTTGAGAATATTCCCCAAAAATATGAAACTGATTCGTGAGAAATTGGCGATGGCGCGAGGTATTCGGTACGCAATAATTGTTTGGCTTCGGGCGTCTCTCAAATACATTGCGGTTGACGCAAAATTATTCGGATAAGCGTCGAGATTGTACTTTTAATTCGCCAAATCGATAAATAACAAGAGACAAGGTATTGAACCATATGCAAGTACGCCAGAACAGGACCTTGTATCTTTGAGAAAAAGAATGAAAGGGGGATTTCGGGGTAGTCAAACCGCATTAAAAAAATGTATTGGGTTATCGGAAAAGTTTGTGCCGATTTTTAAGGAAAATCCAAACACAGCCCATTTAATTTCAATATTTATCTACTAAATTATACAGGTGCCACTTTGTTCCATAAACTATCTCCATCTTTCGCGCAACTTGAATATTCAATACTTTCAGAGCTTCTCAGATTTTTCATTTTTATATATTCTTTTCTTCTCAGCTATAGCACCGTCACTATAAACAGCGGATATCTTGTTCGCTGCTTATGTGTCATACCTTTCAGGTAAAAGAAAAGCAGCAAACGCTTATAATGCTCTTTGTTTCCTTCCATATTTAAGAACGTACAAAGCTAACAAAGAATAATATATCCCAATCAAATTTTTTCCTAAAGATGCCTGAAACCACTTTTTAGAATATATACACATCTCATTTGTTTTCAGTCAGTCTGGCATATCTAGACTGTTCTAATGCAACATCCCGGACAATCCAATATTTTAAATTATTTTCCGAAAGAATTTCTACGTATTATCGCTTTCGGATATCGCTGTCTTATTAAATAAGAGCGTTCCCCTCTCTCTTTCTCGGAGAACTCGCTACCATGCTACGATCGATGATCTCTCACGAGTCACGAAATACCTTTGGCTTCCTCGTGCCGGCGAGTCGACCGAATCGATCATCAAATCGCACCGTCATCACGGATACCCCTTTCGTACCTCTCTATGCGATGACGAGGCTACACCATGACGAACTGTATTGGGTGTGTCTACATCTCCCGGCGGTACTTTTGATTTCCCGGCCCTCGGACGGAGGGATTAACCGCGTCTAAGAATCCGGTAATGTGGAACGGAGTTGGTGAATCCAGAAAATCCTGAAACGGGAGAGGGGCTCCTTCTTACGTGGAAAGCGCGGATCGAAGAAGTCTTTGCGACCGGTTTGCGATTGTAACAAATTGCTTCCTTAACGGGCATTGCAAAAAGTTTCGATGTCTTTCGAGGTGAAACTAACCGTTGGCGTTTTACCAGATTCATAGCTCGAATTTTTTCATAACGCTTAAGAATGAGGAAGGAAGGAACTATAATCGGGATTGGATTTCGACGCGTGTGATCGGAAACAGACTTTATTTACAAATGGGATGATTTAGTTGTTTAATTGATAATATAGAAAACGTTGAATCGGAAGTCAGCAAGTTTCATCAGATTCAAAATATTTTTAATCGCGCTCAAGGATTTATAAGAAACGAAACGATCGGATGTAGATTTTGCCAAAAGCGTGCCCCGAACTAAACTCTACAATAAATTACGTCACGTGTCGTAAGTCAGATTCATAATTCAAATATTATAAACCCACTCGAGGATTCGTAAAAAACGAAACGATCGAATTCAGACTTTGTTGAGAGTGCGCGTTACAGAAAAGTCACGGTTGATTTAACTTGCAACTAAATTACTCCCCCAATCAACAATACAGCGAGTATCGAATCGGTGCTCGTCTCATAAGATTTCTAACTCGAACTTTTCACACGCACTCGAGAAACGAACAAATAAGTTTAACCAAACTTTGTCGAAGGCATGGCTCAATGGAAATTTACGATCGATTTACAATTGCTACGAGTATTTCCCTTAACGGCCGTCATAGAAGACGTCGAAGCGGCACTGCTTATAATTTTACCAACCTCGTACTTTAATCGCGCTCAAATATTTACGAGAAACCAAAGGATTGCTATAAAATTCGCCTTTTACGATCCACCTAGCTTCGTCGAACTCAACGTCGGCAGATCATCGACGGTAACTCGAAACATCCTTCTCGGGAAAGAACGATAAACGGTGATTCTCATCTTTCGGTAGAAATTGCTTTCTCGAAAAGTTCCGCGGCGTACAGCTTGTATCCGGTAACGCGCGGGGGAACGTTCTCTGATTCTTTCAATCATTCCGGAATCGTGCAGATGTTTACTCCGTCCGCACGATGCATTGTGTTATTATTGGATAAGTTGAATTCGTCCGTCGCCGTATCGCGTCCCGTCACGAGACATCTCGAAGGGAAACTCGTTCGAGTGCCACCCCCCACCCCCGAGGGTGGGTTTATATTAAAATGAAATTGGCCATACGTGTTCGTGTTTGGCGCACGACACAAAATCGACCCAACAACTGAAAACAGGCTGCGGGAGCTGAACTCCGTTAAAGGAGCGATGAAAGAAAAAAAAGGAAGGGGAAAGGACGAAATGAGGAGAGAAAAAGATATATAAAGAGAGAGAGAGAGAGCGAGAGAGAGAGCGAGAGAGAGGGATGGAAGGAGGGAGGGAGAGCTTCCGTTGAACTGATTAGAGCTCGAGTCTTCGAGGAACCTTCGCGATGGAATGCGTTGGAACGGTCGGGGCATCACGAACGACGTTCGGTTTCGCGATCGTCTCGTTCTTATTTAAAAACGATACTGGAAGCTCCCCCTTTTTCTCGATTCGACGATCGCGATCGACGTACGAAAGTACGGACGGCGGAGTACGGGGAATTTTTGTTCTTACCAGCGAGGATGGAAGGCGGGCGGGAAGCGTCGGTTTCGCCTGACGCGAAGCGTCGATCGTGGATCCGAGTTTTTGGAAAGGCAAAAGTGGGCCAGAGGAACACCGCCTAACGGTTTTACGATGTCCCATATTTCGTTAATTTTCGAGGCGGAAACCCGCCGTAGGATCCAGGTAGGCGGACGAGGGAAAGATGGACGTGGAACGAAAGAGAAAGGTATCGAAGAGAAGCAACGACGATCGTTGCCTCCCAGCGTTCCTCTATGTCTCGCTTTCTCTCTCTCTCTCTCTCTCTTTCTGTCTCTCTTGGTTTCCCTTCCAGCGTCGGCGGTAATGATACACCGCGGGTTTCCTGAAAAAGGGAGAATGCGTCACTGTAACCAGAATTCGAACTTCCATGAGTCGCCAACAACTTCCAGAGAAGGGAGCGCCATTTGCCTTCTGACCCGGAATCGAAAGAATAGCTAGCTTACCGAAAGATCGAAAGCAATATTCTTGCTTCCTCGAACGAAGTGAACGGAATCGTCGGCGATATTCCGAAAATAGACGTAGAGCCGATCGTCGAACCGTTTTTGTATTCTGCTTCGATCGTTCCAAGAATCGAGAGAATTACGTACCGCGGAAAAATATAGGAAACAATTTATTTCTCGTATATTTCAAAGATCGTTTCGCGTATATTGGTCTATGCGTAATTACCGTACCGTTTTCATATTGTTCGATCGTTCCCCAGAATCGCGATAAAAGTCTCTCACAAACGTAAAAAGCTTGTAGAAACTTGTCTGAAATCCGGGTCCATTCAGTGATACGGAAACTATTAGAAATATTTCTGTAGAAATGACAATGTAGATAATCTTTATCGCAACGTATATCCATTTTAATATTCGCAAAAATATTCTACTATGTACGAGTAATACAGATAAACTTTTTGTCGCGCGAAAGTGACGTCATCTACGCGTAGGTACTAAACGACAAATGTCAATTCAGTCCATCGTCCGACGCATCGATAAGTAGATACGCGCAGCGTGAGTCAGACGCTATCGAGAAAACTGTAATCGCACTTTACAAAACGATAAGTCGTCTTAATAGTACATCTGCATACAAAATTGCGTATGAATTACAAATTTTAAATGACCATTTAATTTCCATTAGTCATTCCACTTAATTATAAAAATTGATGCACCGTCGTGCAGCCATTTATTCTTAACCGCAAAACTCTGTCAAATATTCCCACTTTAAGGTCGTAGGATTAATAATTATTAAACTACTATCAATATCGTTATCGCTTGATCCCAACAGACACTATGTACCGCATTAATCCGGATATAGTGCAAAGTTTTGTTCTCCAATATGTACCTCTGAGAGTCACACGCGGACTATATTCAAGCACTCGTAACTTGAACCCTTCGTTAGTGTGATGACAGATTTTTACGTCTTTAGTGAGTTGGGATTTACTACACCCCATAATATTAAATGACATAAAATCTAAAATATAGTTCAACCTTTACCAAAATTTAATTTTATAACAACTTGTTTACATAGGAATAATATTATTTAAAAAAAAAGAATTTTTATTACACATTCTTAACAAAATAAAATATTAATATCACGTAAAATCTTATCACGAGGAGTTTAATAAACCCCAAAACACTGACGAAGGGTTAAAGACACAAGTGTGTATCATACGCGTCTTCATATGCGTTTCGCGGCTTCAATTATTAATCGCTGTATTGTAGGTCGCACTATATCCGGGCTAATACAATAAGAACGAACACCGTACGAAGCGACAAACATTAATCGTCGAACGTAAACGTTTGCTTGCAGGTCTGGTTTCAGAATCGCCGTGCGAAATGGCGGAAGCAGGAAAAAGTCGGGCCCCAGGCACATCCGTACAATCCATACCTAGGATCAGGTGCACCGCCACCGTCGGCCGTCGTGGCGCCGACCTTGCCGAATCCGTTCGCCCACCTGGGCACGTTTGCCCTGCGGAAACCCTTCGACGCGTTTCGTTACCCACCTCTGGGTCACGGACCGGTCCTTCCTGGTAGTTACACCGCTCATCCCTATCATCGGGCACCGCCACCTCTGCTACCACCTGGGATGCCCCTGCCTTACACGTCCGCCGCCTCCTTCCAAAGCCTCCTGGCGAACATCTCCGCGGCTCAGCGGCCGAAATTGGTTCGCGGTTCGCCGCCGCCGCCGCCGCCGCCCGCGCCCGCGCCCGCGATCAACCTCCCGCATCCCCCGGTACCGTCGGCCCCGCCGACGGCGAGTTCGCCCCAGGGATCGCCGACGGGTAGCGTGGGACTACCGGACATCGATCGGAGGACCAACAGCATAGCGTCCTTGAGACTCAAGGCCAGGGAGTACGAGCTGCACCTTGAGATGCTGCGCAAGAACGGGGATCTCATCAGCTGAAGTGGGGGGATACCGAATCTCTAGGTAGGAGACACCACGCGACATCAGTGTTTTTGGGACATCGTTTGGGAGAGGAAGATCAGCGAATCGGTCGCCCTCGTGGCCAGGAATTTAGGGACCTTTTATCAGCCGAAGTGGGGGGGATACCGTATTCGGGTAGAACCACGATAATTGGTAGGGGAGGGGCCGAGTCGATTGACTCGCGTCGACGACGACGCCGATGATTACTTCCCGCGCGATTGACGGATGTCGCGAATCCGGGGAACGGAACGCGAGAGAGAGAGGGATGCCTCCGTTGGAGGAGGGAGGAGGTGCGAGGAAACCTAGGATTTCCCGAAACTCGACTCAGCTCGATCTCTCTCGGCGAGAGATAATCGACACTATCGAGGATCGCGGTAGAGAGAGAGAGATCGGTAAGGACGCCCTCCGTCGATCTTGAGAAACCAGCTGGTACGGCACGATCGTCGAGCCAACGACCAACTTCGAGCACATCCTGTTTTGTCCACGCTATTCGTATTCCTCGCGCGAGATACCAGCCAAAGAACTTGCTTTCCGAAGTGGACGGGCACTTCGAATGATTTCGTAGGCTAATCAATGGCGGGAATCTAAAAGTTCAAAACGACGACGGGAATTCCGAGGAATTCAAGGATCAATCAATGGCGAAAGCGTCGAGCGTTAATCGAGCATCGTCGATGGAAGGTTGTGCCGAAAATTATTCATTATCCTTCTCCCGGTGGATTTTCAGTGCCTTCGTTATTAAGCGCGACACGATTGTTCTCTCTCGAGAGAGACGGTTTAGAATCTCATGCAACGCAACGAAGGACGACGATAATGTTGCCTTCGTTATTTTCAAGGCGATCATCATCGTCCAATCATCCTCGTCGGGACTTGCATGAAACTCTGAAAGACTCTCTCGGTGGGTCGTTTCGCGCTAATTGCGCACGGAGAAGCGTTTTTCGATTTTTTTTTCTTTTTTACGAACGAACGATTCGTGCGTCGCAACTCTGCTGACGATTTCGCGGATCAATTGGAAATCTGGCTTTAGACCCGAGCGCCAAGATCTTCATTTTCTTTAGTTGCATTGATTCACGGAATCGTCGCTGCTTTTTTCAGCGGGGTCCCGCGGCGGGACGGATCGTCAGGAGCGCCTCGCGAAATTTTTCCTCTCCGCTTTAACGATCATCGGTCGAAGCGTCGTTTTGTTCGAACGAGAGGAAAAAGGAAACGCGAGACCTGTTTCGCGCGTAAATGATTCTCGCCCAACCTTCCGCCCTTTCCTCGAAACGTTACGCGTTAACCGCCCCGACTTTTGTAACGTCCAATCTATTAACGACGAAGAAGGAGAAAGTGAAAGCTGGTTCCGACGTGCGAGTAAAATACTGTATATAATTTACAGTATCTAGTATCCAGTATCAGCGAAGTCACGCACAATGTTGCGCGTAGCCGAGATCCGCGTGATTTGTTTCTCAAAATTCATCGCGTCACGCTCGAAAAATTTCGGATAAACAGTTCTTCGCGCTAACGTTGATTTCGCCGAAACTCGGAGGATAGTCCTCGGCGAAACTGCGATTCGCAGCGAATACGCACGACACGTTGATTTCCGAAAGTTTAGGGGTGGTGGAGAGGAAACTTTTGTACATCGCGTATAAGCGCGATGGATTTGAAAGATGATTCACGGATCGATCGAATAATAATCATTGTCCCTCGCCTCGTTGGATAGCCGAGAATGACTACTCGCGATTCCAAAAGTAATCTTTAAGTAAATATTCATCGAAAGATGTCCGTCCAGAAGATTTCTCGACGTCTCTACGGGATGGCTTGAGTTTTTATTGCAGTTTTATGTAAGCGTTTGAATTCGCGTTTGCGCGAGTAGGGAGGGAAGAGGAATAAACGATGGGGAGATAGAATACGAAGAGTTTTAAAGGAAACACACGAGTGTCGATGAACGGGCTCCGTCAGGGGTCGAGAATATTGCGCAGATAGTTGTTCGAAGGACAGCGTAGAAAATAAAATCGCGCGTAGTTTTGTTTACTTTTACACGAAAAAAAAGAGCCGTCGTACACTTTCTAGATAAGGAACAAAGTGCTATTTATATACGCGTTATTTACAATTTAAGTATTTTACGATATCACGATAAGTTTTATGACTGTGTAAGCATCCTTAGCGAAATAAGTTGCCTGTAAATAATTAACCGACGTATGTGTAATTTTCGAAGAGACCTTGCAATTACTTGCCCCAATTACATATTATGTACGACAAACGCGTTCGCGTAGCCATATCACGTCGGCTACCGCAACGCTTTTCCTTTTTCTTTTCTTTGTTTTTTTTCATTCGAGAACGTTCCCCGTTTTCGAGATCATCGAAACAGATCCCTCGCGCTGGGGGTAGAATGAAATTTAACCGAATAAACGTCGAAGAGATAACCGAATTAAATATGGAATTAAATATTTCCATTTGTACGATATTCATGAGTTATGATTAGTATCTTTCTCTTTCTTTTTCCATACCGTCGTCGTCGGGGATCTCGAACGAAACGAAATACGACGCGTCATCGCTACGTTTCCTTCCATTTTTTCACGAGTAAAATGAACATCGGCGTGCATTGTATTTAATCTTATTAGCCCCTCTTATCCTTCTTTGAGATGAATAAATGACTACGATCAAGAGACAGAAAGAAAAATTGTGAGAGACAGCGTGATTTATTAACGTGCACCTTTCAAGCCTGGGATTACAACACGGCGAATTTGATAATGTTGCGAATATGAGGAACATAAATGTTTCTGCATTCCGCTAATAAAATATTCGAATACCCGAGTATTTGGAGATTAAAGTATTTTAAGATTTGAATTTTCGGGTATTGGAATATTGGAGTACTGCAGCACTCGAATAATCGAATATTCAAATTTCTAATTGTAAATAATCCAACCTGGAGTACTTGAGTATTCGATCATTCTGCCCTTCAAATATTCAAACATTGGAGTATCCTGCCATTCCGAGTATTCGTATATCACTTTATGATACAACTATATTACTTAAAACGTTAGATATTCCCAATACTCATCCACGCGTGATACAAATATGAATTACAAATATCTTTTAAATATAACTTCGATACCGTATAAACTTTACTTTAACCGCTTAACTTTAAATAAACTTAATATTTAAATACCTCGCCAATCACGGCATTAATCGACTACCACGAGCATACGAGTATCGCTAATCAAGTTACGATGATCGAATACTCCAAATTAATCCGTAGCATTCCAACGCTCTAACTACTCGAATATTAAATTATCCTCGTAATCCCAATCTCGGAACCTTTCACTATCCATCGATTGCCGAACAATTATATACGTGGGACGCCCGCGGGTAAAGAAATATTAATTTACGGGCTCGTCAACTTTCTGAAAAACGCGCCATTAACTCGCACATAGATTATAACTCCCCCGAGGAGTTTTCAAGAGCTTCCAAGTCCCCCGGGTGAGGCTGACTTATGACAAGTAATTCGCGCCCGGGCACGCCCGTCGACGAGTTATTTAAATATTTTGCAGTTTAATGGAGTCTCGGGCCATTAATGCGCCTCAGCTAATTAGCAACGTCGAGGATACCCGCCTCGCCCTTCCGAGTGCTAACGATCTTGAGGCTGATAAATCGAACGGTTACCACCCGACAAACCGATCCCGCCGATCGAGACTGACGGTGGTTTAAGTGCGCTGCTCGAACGTAACCGCATCAATTCAGTTCCAACGAGTGTGTTAAGTAACACCGTGCGCCGACTGAACTGGCTTTAAATTAAACGCGTAATAGACACGGTTTAATCGCGCTTCCTTTTTGCCGCGATAAGCGATCGTTATTGCCGAGGTGATTTAAGGAAAATTTTACACACTTCAAGTTTTTTCTCACCCTCTTCCATTATCTATTCTTGGGTGGAAGAGTTTTACCGGTACACGATTTCTATTGAACAGTTGGTATTGCTAATCGTGGAACATCCTCGGACGAGAAAACAGTAAGTCTGTTATTTTTCAATAATTTTGTATTTTATATGTTTTGAGGAAACGAATTATGAAATCGTTGTCGTTGCGCCGCGATGGAATTTTTCATAAGCATTGCGGATGCGAAAACAGGTACCCGCGTGGCAAAATCTAGCAGTTTCTTAAAAATATTTCCTTGGGAAGATTTAATTTTAGTAGCAACGTATTTTCAAATAATAATTCGATAAGTCCACATGAAGATCTTTAAGGGAATTATTAAATTATAGAATCGTGGCTACCGCGTCGCAATGAAGCTTTCAAAAAGTATTCCGAACATTAAAAAAAGTACCTACGTGAAAAAATTCGAGTAGCTTGTTAAGAATATATTTACCGAGCAAGAATCAATTTCACTTACATCGTATTGTCAAACAATTTCACGGAGTATTCACGGATAGAAACGACCAAAATCTTCTTCTCAAAACTCCAATGATATCAACTCACTATGTCCTTCCGTATCCATTTGAAATCGTTCGCATTGTTTCGCAAGGAGAAAAAAGAAGATCTTCGATCTTAATGGATTGAATATAACGCGATAATACTCCCGAATTCGATACGGGCGGCAAGTGGATAACGCGCGGATAATTAAAATAAAAAGAAAAGGAAAAGCAATCGAGGCAATCGACGATAGACGCGCGAGATTAGAGGCGTGTCTCGGTGGCATGAGATCGATCCTCGATCATTCGTGCCGCGTGGTCCCTCGATCCCGTGTTATCGAGATGCAGACCACGCACCTACCCGATCCCGAATTCATCGTGTTGGCCAGGCCATTAGCAAATTACTACGGTGTAAACAGTATCGGCGGTGCCCGCGGGTGCAACGGCAAAGTGCACCGGTCCCCCGCCGTAAGGTGCGTGCGCGTATGCGTGTGCACGTGCAAAGAGATACGAGGAGAGAGCCAGTTAGTTAGTAACCGGTGATTACGACGACGTTTTACAACGGCTCTAGCCACCTAATAACTGTCTACATCGGAATGAATTTAGCGATCGGTAGCGATCGGCTCTCCGAGGCCGGCTGGGATCTCTGGAAACGATGTTTTTGAAACCCGTGAGATCTTGGGATAGCGCGCAGTTGATTAGGAAAGGTGTTGCGGAAACTTTGATATAGTTTCGTGCTACCTGGGAAATCTTGCTGATTACGGCATATTGATAATTTCCATTATTTTTGTAGCAACGTGATGATGTACGGTGGAACGTTGATTATCCGAAGTGATTGGGAGACAATTTGGCGGGAAAGTAATTAATATTAATAACATTGATTAATGTTAGCAATTAATATTAATTATTATGAATAATAATGTTCCTCCCCTTTTCGTGAATTTTAGTACAATTCTTTATTACAGTCGAGAAAATATAGTCGCTTTATTTACAAGCCTAAAATGATAATCCATATGTAATTGACGTTTTGAATAATCGAATTATACGCTTTTGTATCTAAAAAAATTTTTTTAAAAGGAAACATGAATCTGGTACCCGATACGTGGCATAATTCTGGAAACGAAATCAAAATTTCGTGTCTCCCTCGTAACGTAAAGCACGTCAGTACCAAATTTCGTTTCCTCAAAAGTTCTTTAGAAAGGACCAACGTCACAGATTCTATCCGTTTTCCCCTAACAGCGATAACGTCGGCAGGTGAAAACAACAAAAAATGTCGAATTAATAATTTGCATCCTCCGATCGATAAAATCTCCAAGATCAAAAGATCAGCGTATCGGAAGCCGATGCCGCGGTTCTTCTAAAAGTGGCCTCTCGCTTTTTCTCGCGTCCCAGCACGCGTAAGCCTTTATCCAGTTAACAATCCCTAATTGCAGGGTTTCCTGTAACTAACTCGGTTAACGTGGGGGCCCCCACGACGATGCTCCAACCGTTGCCTATCATCGCGATGGATGCAGATTAAACAGCCCCCTTTAATCTCGGCTTTTTGTTACTTCGCTCAAACTTCCAAGACCTCCCTCGGCTTTTTCTATATTTTATTTAATAGACTTTAACGACGGGGAGCTTTTTACCTTATAAAGGCCCGAAGAGGGGTACCATTAATTTATCGCGGGTCAGTCAACGACGATGCCACGATCGAGACAGCTTTACCGCAATTATTTCCTTACGATTACATTGTCGATGTCCCCGGCCTGTAATTTCATCGCGAATGTAAAGTAAAAACGTTTCCCGGTAAAATCGCCAGGAAACCATCGCCGCTTTATTGCCACAAAACGAGGAGTCTAATGTCCTCCCGGATAACGATCCTATCGGACGTCAATTTTATTCGCCATAATGTATGCGACGGCGTGCCAAAGATATTCGGGCCGATGATAAACGCCGTTGTACCACGCAACGACGTTATCCGTTCACGATCGACGCATTCCTCGCTCGTACTCGAATCTCGATCGATTCGCGCGATCGACGATCAAAATTGCCCCAAAATCCCCGCTTTCCGACCGCGTTGAATCCAAAGTTCTCGCGTACCGGTACGCAACAATAATGCCGAGGAAAGAAACGACGACGAGGATGAAGGAGGGGAAGATGATGAAGAAGACGAAGAAGACGACGAAGAAGAAGAAGAAGAAGACAACGACGAAATCGACGGTGGATGAAGAGGAGGGAGGAGCCCCGAGACTCCGAGATGAGGGATGTACGGCGTGACGGTCTAATTGAGGCCTTCTTGATTGCATTTACACCGCTGCACGGCCTCCCGTATCCCAGGTATCCAGTATCCACCTTCCGCAGCGAATCCACGTCGTATTTGGCCGTGGCTTCCACTTCTCCATCGCTTCCTTCTCCCTTTTTCGCCTTCTCTCCTCGTCTGCCTCTCGGCCACCTCCCTTCCACATCGCGTACGCGTTCCGTCGATCCTGAATTCTCTCTCCGACGTTCGCGTCAGAGAACGCGTTTCTCTCGCGCGCGATTCCACGTTGCGTTGGCTACGCTCGCGCCGTTATCACGCGTGAATTTTCCTTTTATCTACCACGGAGTATTAATTATCGCCGATGTAGGATTCATTTGAAAGTGTAATACATATGGAAAGTATAAATGTATGTTGATTTCTATAGAAATACACAACTCTTGTGTATGTTTTGCAATTAGTCGCACGTCTTTCGTGTACAAATATTGAGGGCAACGTCTTACGTCTATTAATATTGAGCGCAACATCTTTCGTCTTTAAAACTCCAATGGTCGCACCGGATCTGACAGATGCATTCAAGTGTTTTTACTTTGCCAGTATTCGGTTTGATTCAGCATTTATTTTCTTTATAAAACATCGTAAATTAAAAAAACGTGTTAATCTTATATGTTAAAAGAACCATTTTATTATTATTGATATTTACCCAGTCTACCGTTATCCAGAGACCGATCACGCGACTTTTAGAGTGCGACCATTGGAGTGTTAAATATTAAACGCAACGTCTTACCTCTAAACGTTAAAGCTCACAATACTCAACTTGCCGACATTTCGTCGCGTTTATCTCCCGAAAAATAAAACAACGGCTTCCTGTTAGCTCCACACTCATGCACGCGCACGATAAATTGCGCAGAACTTTAATAAAACCACGAAGTAAATATATTGTTAACATCTTATTTCCTACACTGTGTTACGGAAAGTATCGAGTCGTAGCATCGAAGTCGATGTACGGCGTGTAAGGGAAAGATGTAATTTGTCGCCCCGTACGCGCAACCATCTTGCTTAATCCTCCCGCTATCTGACAATCTCCCTCTCTCTCTCTCTCTCTCACTCACACTCTTACTCTCCTCGTTTCTCCCGTTTTTCCCTGTCCTCGGCTACACCGGCATTTTTCCCCCCTTCGTCGTCGTTCGCGCGGCGTATCGACAACGTGGACAAGATGTTCGATAAGGTCTTACATCGATCATTGGTTAAACGAGCCGTTTCGTACCGATGGACACGCTCCTCGGGGTGTTAAAACGAGGCGTATAACCGGTCGTTCGATCCTCGACGAAATTCGGGGTGGGGTCCCCGCCCGGGAGAAATTAAATAAGAAGCTCGGGTTTCGTAAATACTTCGATTTCGCTATTCTCGAGATGAACTCTCGGTGAAAACTGAAAACCGAGTCGATTTGCGGCGAGAGCAATGCGTCGCGTAGGTCTTAACGATGTAACAATCGCGCGGTGGTAAATCATTTCTTTCGAGATAGATCCAATATTGACGTAGCGTTTTAGATTTCGCGAACAATATTCGAATTGTCAACGACGAATCGACGAATACGTTGACGGACTCTAAGACGGATCTAGAAATTTTTATTATATTAGTCCGATGTTAATAAAGCATGCGGCGTTTAGCGCGGGGGAGAAAAAAATAAAGGGGCAGAGGGGGTTTCCGAGAATTTTGGAAGTTTACACGGGTCCCTCGGGGCGCTCACCGGTCCCCCGGACATGGCATAAAACGCGCAAACGCCGCCATTAGTTACTGGCACGGTCGCGGAATGCTATCCGGCCGGAGCCTTATTAAGCCCATTACGTCTTAATTTATTTCCTTATTTTAAAAAAAATCGGCACGGCAACGCCAGGACCGGGACCCGCGACGAGAAGTAATGATATAATTCTGCCCGAGCGGCGTCTCGCGGCATTTGCATTCGGCGGGTTATACGTAACCCCACTGGGCCCGTGCGATAAAACACGGATACGCGTGCGTCGCTGCTGGTAAATAACGAACGCCCACGAATATCCCCCCCCCCTCCCCCTACCCCTGTTCACTGTGCGAACCCCTTTCGCGATTCGGAAGTAATGCCGTGGTTCGATCTCGCGTGACTCGTACCTTGCACTGGGACCGACGAGGAAATCTACGCACAGAAGCGTACAAAGTTGTTCTACCGTGGATGCGGTCGCGACTATTGCTCGCGGTTTACGCGCTCTCTGTGAGAAAATCGTTCCTAACGTTCGCGCGTTTCTTGCGCGGCTACGTGGCGAAAGCGTGGTTAGTTTGAAATCGAAGACTAGTCAATTGCGCGATGCTTGAGGATTATAAATTGGCTATTTATCGATTCGTGGTTGATGTAACGTTAATTCAGGATTTGGATTAAGAAGCGCGATATTTTTTGTACTCGTAGGAACGATGGATGTAAATTATATTTCGGGTCGCGTAATCGTCGTACGATTTGGATTCTTTTGAACATATTACTTCGAAAAACGTTATACTTGTTATTATCCTCTTACTATTGTAAATTTTAATCTGACAGACAAAAATACCGGGATAAAATAAGAAACGCGAGATCCATTGTTTTTACGGATTTGGTTGCTCCAATGTTTATTTAATTAATCCGTCCCCTTTTCTAATAAAATCCCGGCGAAAGATTCCAGTGCGTTGTAATTAACCAAAAGTAATTCGCTTAATTTGCAAACTTCTAACCGAGTTCTCGATAGAATCGGGGGAAATTTCGATTAACGATCCCGTACTTGCTCGAACTTCCGAAATGTCCGATAATGGATTTCGTAAATACCTTTACTCGAGGGACGGTGGCAGCGTTTTGCGGTTTACGCCCTCGGTGGGAAAGATTGCGCCTCCCGCGAGAGAACACTCGCTCGACGCTTGTCCTTGTTTGCGATTCGCCGCACAGCGTTGTTGCCGTTATTAGCATAAAGCCCCGAGTTAGCCGCAATCGCGCAATGGTAATTTGCGCGCGTTTGGTACGGTCCGAGTTGCCGCCGAGTGGAATTGCGGTGTCGCGTTACCTTACGTGATAATGCGACCCAACGTAAATCATCCCCCGTCGCACCGATCCTCGCGTACACGCGTTTTTACGCGACGAAAGAATCCCGGTAATAACGTGAGAGAATCGGACGTGTGACCCCGCGGACGTCGTACGTTCTCTCGCGAACCGATACCAGGAATTATTCGACCAACTTATTCTGGGATTGTCGGGGACAAGATGTTCCCGAGAGAATAATAATTTGAGACGAAGTTCAACGTTCTCTTCTTCGTTAGGCGTCTGGCTCGTGTACAAGAGGGACAATAATTTTGTTATTTTAATCGAAGGCAATGGTAAATAGTAATCCGTAGAGTTTCGAGGATCAGTGGGGAAAAAAGTGCTGCCCGATACTGAATATTTTAAGGCATACAAAGATTCAGGTTCAAAGTTAAATTAGAAATAAGGAAATTCTGCTTCTTGGTAGTAACTTGGATTATCCTGTGTTAAATAAACTTGAAAAAGTAAAATTAATAACATAATTGAAATAGGAATAATAAAATATTGGAGATATTAAAAATAAAAACAATTAACCCAACGTATTATTTTCCGTCATATGATTTAGATTCTTTTACCTCTCAAAATCCAAGTAGGTAAGTAGGTCGTACAACGCAAATGAAATGATCAAATTACCTGCATTTGATATCTAATTATATGATTCGAGCAAAGATATAACTGAGACAATTGCCAAAACAAAAAACCATGAAAACATAAAGAATTGCAAAATCAAAATTACTCGAGGCACGACATATGTATACGACCTCAAAGGAAAGCATAATCTCGCGATGAAACGAGAATGGAAAACCAATACGCGGCGTATGTCGACGGAAAAATCGAACCGATCGATCGCAAACGAACGAAGACGAACGACGACCATCCCCGAGCGAATAGAGAATCGCGCGCTCGATATCGGGAAGCCGCTCCTCGTCGATTCGACGATCGTTCGGTCGGGTGCTCCTTGAAATTAAGCGTCATTGTTTAAGAGTGAATTCATCTTGATTGTCGATGACTAATGTCTCGCGGCAGCCAGGGCAAGTGGCACGAGGATGGATCGCGGCCCGTCCAGGAGTCGGGGACTACGAATGGGCCTCACGGTGTACCGGGGTACGCGGGGCGGGGGAGGAGGATCACCGGGAAAGACGATGAAGAGGAAGACGAAAGAGGTGGTGTGGAGGAGGAAGAAGAACTGCTCCACCGGCACGTGAGAGCCCTTTAACGAGCATCATCAATAACGCGTACCGACGTTGAAGAGGAAACAAAAAGGAGCTCGGAGAGGGGAGAGAGAGGGGAGAGAGAGAGAGAGAGAGAGAGAGAGAGAGTCCACGAATGCTGGACAGTGCGAGTCGCTACGCTATAGATCCCGGTAAATGGTGTTAATTAGTAAATTTGATTTAAGCCCAAACGAAGCGACCGGATAGGCGGACAACCGTTCACCCGGGGATGATGTACGACCTCCGCGAATCGCTCGCCTCGCGCGTCCCTGAAATTCTCGCCCCGCTTTGGCGCCCGGCGAACGAACGTACTACGTACTACGTTGCTGCAACGAGAGGCGAGCGGGTTCACGGGAAGCTCTTATTAAATAACGAGGATCAACGTTCGACGATACCGATTATCACTGGTAGGACGACCTTCCTCGCCCGAAGACTGTCGGGCGTACAAGGGATGGACCTTACCACCCCCGACGAGAGGTTATTCGCGGGGATGAAACGTGAGCGCAGAATGCGACGAGCATTTCTTTCTTTTCTTCTTTTTTTTTTTTTTTGATCGTACACCTGCAGAAAATTGAACCGCCTGTTTTATTCGACGGACGATCTCTCTCGTGGGACGGGTTTGAATTTCGTTAATGACGCGTTTGCTACCGTAGGGGAGACGTTGGGGAATACAGAGAGAGAGAGGGGGGGTAGAGAGGAAGGGTGAGAAGGTAGAAGAGGCAGGCCTCTGAGGATCGGCTCGAAACTCCGAAGAGAGCGGGGAGAGGAGATGGCCCGTTAATCGGAGGGCATTATCTCAATCACGTAAAACGGCAAAATTGCATTTACCTTTTTAAATGAATATTTGGCGGGAGAGACGCGCACCGCATCGCCGGCGCGCCGCAGCCGCCCGCTAAGTTAATTTACCAAGGAATGCCGGGTAACGCCCTGTTCAACCTACCGGGGCCCCGCTGGACAAGTATTGTCCCGCCCCTGTTCAACCCTAAGCGCGAGCTACGCGCCTCGGGAGCAAACTCTCGAAGAGCAAGAGAAAAAGGGAAGAAAAAGAGAAGGAGAGGAAAAAGTAACAACGAGATCCCCGAGGCTCTGTGCCAAGCCAATTTCGAGCCGCGCCCGGGACTCAACCAAACTCTCTCTATCGTTCTATCTCTCTCAGTCGCGCGAGCGCGCGCGCGCTCGCGCGAGAACGTGCTTGCAAAAAACTTTCCTCCGTGGGGTTATTTTATTAACGTTCTGCTTAATTTCCACTTCGTCATACGCGGAGTATACCTCGGACGATTGGATACAAAAATGACGCGGTGATGCGGTGGATGTTAAGCCTGACAGCTTAAGGCGAGACTGCGACCGTTTCATTTTTAAATCCAGGTCGATGGGGATTTTGAATAATTACTTTAAAAACGAGAGGAAGGGTCCTCTAATAAGGATCGAAGTTCGGTCCACGTTACCTCGCGAAGCGTCACAGGTCATTCACGGTTTTTGGCTTACGTTTGCGCTAGGAATGATCTTCCTTTCGATTGTAACGCTATTTCCGATAATCGATGAAATATAGGTAGTATTAAAAATAAAAGTCAGTAAACCAAATGTACTATTCTCCGTCATACGACTCAGATTCTTTTACCCCTCGAAACCTGGGTAGGTAAGACGAAAATCAAGCTGTGAAAATATTGTCATTTGAGATCTAATTATATGATTCCTTCAAAGATACGATAACGATTACAATTGCGGTAACAAAACTAAACATAATACTATCCGCGCAGACCATCCGAAGATATTCCCTCTTCGTTGGGCGTTGAGAAAAGAATTTCTAGGCCCCTACATAGAAGAGAAGAATTAAACGAGAGTACACAGGTAGTTAGCGTAAAATGAAAATTGATTTCATTCGCCCCACGTGAGAAGATTGCCGTATCGATTTCCAACCTGGGCGATATCGTAACGCGGATCCGCGCCCACCACGGTTCGTAATTGACACTTTCTCGCGTCGTTCACCAATCTCCCGGAGTGATCGTGATCGAGGAAATCGTAGCCACGGTGTCCCGAGCAAATGACGAGGCGAGCAGCGTAAAGCGGGTATCCTGAACGAAATCGCTAACAGATTCTCTCGGGCTCTGCGTGACCCACGATCCTCGTATCTCGGTATCTGATAATTGGAGCGGTAATTACGCGATGATTAACAGAGATGGCTCCCGCGCATCGTGCCTCCTACGGTTCTCTCTTCCTCGATCTTTTGCCCGCTTATGCTCGTTCTCTCTCTCTCTCTCTCTCTATCTGGACCGATGAACCACCCCTCGATCACCCTCGATCCCGCTGGTTACCGAGATCGGAGATCGTAGATAGTCCTGTGCGCGAGCGCGCTGCCTTCTTCTCTCTTCCGAGCCAGTCTTCTCTTCTCTTCCTTTTCACCCCGCTTTCTCTCCCCCTGACCCGCCCACGTTCGTTTTGTCTTTACCTTCTCATCCCGCATCGTAGGACGTATAGTTTTACAAGCCCGATTTTACCTGTATCGACGTGAACGCCGCTCCGTTTAATTCTCTCGACTGCGAGTTTGAAAATTGGGAAAGACAATGGGGTGAGAAACGGTGAACATTCTTGTGCTTGCAGATGAACGGGGTCGGAGTTCAATTGAAATGAGATTTATTAGAAATCGGATATGCCTCTCCTCGTTGAAACGATATTCTCGGGACGGGTCATTACAATTACCAGATTCTTTGTTAACTTATATAGTTGATTATGCTTGAATTTTTAATAATGACTCAAAAAACCTGTTCTAACATTTTTTTACTTCGCGATCACGTTACTACCCCTACATTCCAACTTCTGATTTGGGGTTCATTCATAGAACTCGGGTCACACCTCTGCAGGGAACCTTTAATTAACAAACAAGACGTTTGCGCAGGACTATTATCTAAATTTTATCAAACTAAAATTCGTAACGCAATAAATACCAATTTCATGTCGAGATGAAGATCCGGCTCCAAAACATCAAAACAATTGACAAGGACGAGTCTCGATGACCAGTGAAACGAGGGGTGTTCGAGACACAATGTATCTCAAAAGGTGTACAAAGCAGGTAAGCAGGGAATTGGCTAACCGATCGGGCGTGGCCGCGAGTCGACCGGTCGAGCAACCCCTAAACGTCCAGTTAATTAGAGCTTGCCCTTCTCGTTTCTTCCTTCACCCCTCTCACTCTCACTCTCTCTCTCCCTCTCGCTCTCTCTCCATCCGAACCATCCCGCTGTTGCTCTCCCTTTCCCGGATCGCAGCCCACCTAATAACGCGGGGCCAACCGTAATGAGGAGTAAACTAATTATTGGATGCTAGTTGGGCAGGACGATATTTCACGTTCTCGCTGACAGCCAGCCAGGGCCAGGAGCAACAAGGATACGCGTATAAGCGCGTCGACCGCGAAGAAGAGCGGAGGCCCTCGGAAACAGGTTGAAACGATACCTAGGCTGTTAGCAATTTCGGGATCCAAGTTTCGGTGCCACGTGTACAATGTTTGCACCCAAGTGTAAGAGCACGGGTGCAAAAGAAAAATCTGACTGAAATCCCTTTTGGCGACCGATTGGCTCCACGAAGAAAACCCATACCTAACAAGAGAGATACCAGCACAAAAGGTTTAGCGCAAAGAAAAACCTAATCATCCAGGTGTGGGGGCTCACGGTTCTACATTCGAAAGTGATAACTCCTGTCCTGAATCCTTCCTGCTTATCAGTTAAGGGCGTTGGATATCTGTCTTTTTGCAAGGGTTTAAGCGGTCGGCTGTGCAGGTCGTAAATGTTGACCGATTTTGACAAACAATGGCTCTTTTGAAAGACGAAAGATGATCCATGGGGCTGAGTGCACCCGAATTTTGATAAGACCTTTTGTTTATGAAAAATAGCGATCCAAAAAATTGCTGAAGTTCTAAACAAATTTACGCATGAAAAAAACCCTTTTATCAAAATTAGTATTCACTCAGCCGCAGAGATCATCATTCAAACGAGCCATTGTTCATTAAAATCGGTCAACCGTCACGACTTGCACAATCGACAAGCTAATGCGTGTTTTAGTTCATATTTATGAAAAATTCCCAAAATTTTTCTCCGGGGCGGACTTTCGACCCGTCAAAGTAATGTAGTTCCCATGTCGCATGCTCAGAAGTAAGTTACCTACCTGCCTATCACCTTTATTTAACCTTCCTGCGGCGTGCCCGTGTACAAACTTTTATGGAGGTAATGCAGGTAAAATTCGATTTAACGGTCACGGCACTGCAATGTATTTCTTCAGTTGTTCATTGACCGTCGATGCGTCAAGATCTCATTTCGGTAAAGTTAGCCGTTTTAATTTTTCGGCGTTTTGAAAGTGCTCGTGTCAGTCTCGTGTTAAGAAATACATCGGCCCGTCCGCTCATGTGATACGCAGACACAAGGGACGAGAAGCAAAACGTATGTATTATTTCCGATATTACTTTATTTATTATTGTTACTACTGTGAGTAGATATTTTCCAGTTATATGTATACAGTATATATGTATTATGTACATTGCTATATTTTCTTATTGTTATTGTTGTATTCAACATTGCTTTATTTGCAAACTACAAATTTAAAAAATTGTGTCGTTATTATTAACATTCAGTGCAATCTATTATTTGCGAATCTTGCCAAAATACCAATTCTGAGAGTGATTTTTAATTTTTTATTGCACAATTAGGATTGAAACATTATGAACTTTCATCGCATACTGTTTATATTACGTTAATATCTTTTATCCTTTCAAATTTTCAAATATTCTCTACCGTGTACAAAGTACACGGCACCTGCTCGTATTATGAAAAAAGGCGCGCCCGCCGGGAAGGTGAACAAAATTACAAAAGCACAATATCGCCAATACAATTTGTTCCACGATACTCAAACACAACTGTCCTGGTGCGTAAGCGTACTCTAGGGAGAACGTCCCGGGACCGCCTCCGTCAGCCGAGCTTGTCGCAACCCACGCGCTACTGAGGGTGCGTACCATTTTTGTTGAAATCGGATGACCCATTGCGTAAAAATGAAAACTAAATATAACGTAAATTTAACTGATCAACCGTTATAACGTAAACAGCAAGATAACAAACGAGAAACGGCCCTGCTCATTCTAAATTTTTATAGAACTTTCTCCACACGAATGGAAGTCAATTTATTTTATTTTCACCTTTCCTTTCGTTTTTCTCAACCCTGACTCTACATGCTACTTCGCGCTATACATCCCTCCCTTTCGTTCGCACACCCCGTCTCGCTCCCGGTGCCTAGGCACACGGACGAGAGCCTGGCGCACGTGCGTGGCGCCTCCTTCACCAGCCGTCAAAAGAACGTTCAGCATCGGCTGATATCCTTTGAGTTTTCGGCCAATCGGTACCTCTCTCTCTTTCCTTCGGTGCATCACTCTCGCTCTCACAGCAGCCTCACGAATTAGTTCGGGGTGCGTGTGTGATGCGCCCCTTCGCACACGGTGCGCCCGGCCCTGGTCCGTGTGTCTGAATGATGGGACCGAAACGGGGCATGCGGAGGAAAGAGACGGACGTATATCGCGACGTTGTCAACGTGCGGCGTCGCGTTTGAGAAACGAAAATATTTTCTCATATGAAAATAATATCGAACGAATTGGCCGCGAGATCGATTAACGCGTACGCGTAATGTTACATTATCTTGTTACCCCGATAAAAAAAGTCAAATCTTCGGGAGAGTTTCTCGAGTGGATGCAGAGCTTTGTTCCAAAAGGTCGATAAAAATATTTCTTCAAACTACCTAAGGTTTTTTTGAGTAGTCGATTTCAACTTACTGTAAAGTATCGTAATCTAGGGTTAGATAACCGATATTTCGCATCCATCAACTATATAGATTCTACAAAATTGAATATCGCAGTTTTCAACGGTAACGCGTGGCAAACGTGTGATTAATTATCTCGTTACGCGGATTAGCCCCTCGACCGCGGCCTAGCCCCGGGTCGAGCAAGACCCCCCACCGCGGTGGGTTATCGTGACACAATAAGCGGAGAATTCAAACTTGTCGATTTACCGTTTACAACCTCGAATAATAATGATAATAGTGATAATAATAATTAAATTACCAAGTACATTCAATCTTCCGAAATGTCGGGATAGAAAGTAACGAGCAACGATAAATTTTACAACGTGTACAAGATGAAATAAAAATTTCTAACGTAGTCCGTTGCGAAGCTCCGTGCACATCGAGTTTAAATATTCCTTTATATCGCTCGCATACCGTGCGTTACAACGCGTTTACGTCGAATTAAATCCGACGGAGAAACTGAATTATTTACTACTCGAAATTGTGCAATATCTTAGGCATATTCATTTCTACATTACGATAGTTCCTTCACATCTTATTATTGCTCGAAAGTTTGATCGGTCACGCCAATTATTTCACTTTTTCTTTTATTTGATCATTACAAACGTTACCTACGACCATTCCGCACGATGTAATTTATTCGCTGTCGATTACTTTCTATTTATCTCAATTTCTTTCTATTTATACTATCCATTTATCTATCAAACTCAAGAGACAAGCTCTTGTCCCGGGACAAGTACAAGTAGATATTTCAGAGAACCAAGCGCACTTGGCAACTCATTTTGATTTCAGATCTCTTTTAGACAATAAGTCCATATACTCCGATTAAAAAAGTTCTTTCCTTTTTTGCACATTTGTTCGCGGTATCTTATACCTCGCATTCTATGAGCTTCTAAAGCGAAATTCGTCGGCAGTAACGTTGGGTAGATAATATGGCCGGGTTCGACGAGATCGAGGTAAAAATGCATCGCTCGCGCCGGTCCCGTCCTTGGGTATCGAATGAAATATCGCGCGGAACGGGCCCAATAGGTCGGTCTAATAGGAATAAACAATGTTATGAATTTAAACGGCTCAGCTTGGCGCCACCATAACCCTATATTATCAAATTACGGGGGCTCGTATAGGGCCCCGCGAGAGGTGCACGCCTCGTGCGACCAGGATGCGTCGTAAAGTCGGATGTTAACGGTAGGAACCCAGCTACGTCCTTTTAGATCCCATTCGCGGCGCACCACGGGGGGTGTTTCGTTTCAAGAGTGGACCCCGGCCACGATAAAGAGCTACGAAACGAGAAATTTCGAAAATACTGAGGCCGAACGTCGAAGACGCGAGCGGGTGGACATGACAGAACTTTGGAACACAGCGACAGTATAGTCGGAAATCAAGAGACAAAATCTTGTCTAGAGTCAAGCATGAGTGCGCGAAAAGTAAACCCCTGTATCTTAAATCGCATTGAAATGCATTTTTTTTTAAATGCAATAACTTTTGGAAACATAATTGGAAATATATAAATGGAAATATAATTGAATATAGAAATCGAATATAATCGATTATCCAGAAAGTAACGAAACCTTTCCTCTATCTTATAATATTTTCTAGGGTAATTTCTATAATTACAATCGATGAAACGCAATCGGGGTGATCATCAACGAGGAATATTAATTCCCGCGTAAACTGTTTTATGTTTATAAATATTATTCATCGGGTCGCTAAGGCGCAGAGACATTTTTAATGTTGGAAAGGTTTAATAAAAAATTCATTATCACAGAATTTTGTGCGAAGAATTTTTCAAAATTAACACAGAGCTTTACGAAGACGAACTTATAACTTACCATATATCAGGATCGTATAAAAATTAATGTAAATAATTTATTAACAAAATTTTTGCCAATTGCGTCAAATACGAACAACCCTTTCGTCGCGACATGTCGAAAATACTCTCTCGCAAATCAAAATATAACTCCGCTTGTTTTCATTCTCGTCAAAGTTTATAGAAAAAGATTCTAATCTCGCGCAGGTATCCGCGATTCCCAAACGTACAAAATCTAACCCAACTTCCTCAGCGCGCATAATGAATTAAAGTAAATCGCGTTACCACCGGCGTAGCACGTTCATCCCAACTTCTCAATCAACGATATTTCATAGCGATTAATCGAAGAGGATTCTCCGTGTTCCTCGTACTCTGTCCGTCGAATATTAAGAAAAAAAGAGAAGAAAAATCCCGGGAAGAACCAACGCTTTATGAATACGAAATGAGAGCATATCCCTCGGCCCGTGTAGACGTTCGCCTCTCGCGGGAAAATTTCTCGGTTTCGTAATAAATTGGGACGGAATCGTAAAGAAGGAACAGCTGGGAGAGAAAAGAGAAAGAGAACGGAGAACGAGCTTGGACCGTGAAACACTCGACTGGCTGCCGATCGTTAAAGAATAAAGAATGGTAATATTATGCCTCGCGGATGCTCCGTCGGAGAAAGAGGAACATCCCTGTCTTCTCGACGGTTATCCGCTCGAGCGGAAGGCGTGGAAACGACAAAGTAAAATTCACCATGGACAGATTCCTCGGGATAGATTAATTTACACCGTAACTGTGAGAACTTTCGAATGATTTCCAACGATTGCGTTTCCTCGTCTCCCCCTTCCCTCTGTCTCTCTCTCTCTCTTTTCTGACCGCGTCGAGGCCGTTTCCTGAGGTCAAATCCGCTGCCCGTCGACTCGGTCAAGAGTTCCAGACACGCCCTTAGAACGAGGCCGCGTGGTAGGGCCCGATGAGAATTTTAATTTAATTAAGATAGGCCCATTATTAACAGCCACGTCCAGCGAGGAGATTAGAATTCCTACGGCCGGGAGCATCGCGAGTCGTTCGTTAGATCGAAACGAAAGAATACGACAACGGAATATTTGACGTGGAACGTAATTTTAGAATGCTCGAGTTTCTTACGCGAATCGACTAAATCATATTAATGGAGGAACTTTATTTAACTGACCAACCTAGAAGATTGCGAAGAAAGCAAGCCGTCGACTTCCTTTCGCAACAACTTGCAACTCGAAATGGTGCTACATAAACGCAGATAATGCAATTGCAGTTTGCAACCAAGCTGATATTTTATCAATGGGTTATGTATCTACGCGTTAATATTCCAAAACCATTTCTCTAATTCTTCTACTGTCCATACTTGGTCAAATTGTAAAATCTCGTGGTTCATACTAAAATTAAAAAAAAGTTGTATTAACAAATTTACAGTTGCCGTGCGCGCCAAGAGTATCGGCCACAGAAATAATTTCCGTTCGACGTCGACGAGTGTTCGCCTCCCAAAAAACATATCTGACGCAAAACTTATAAACTAAAGGCACGGGCGATGCAAACGCGCGATGGAACTTGAGAATCTCGTAAATAATTTCGAAACGTATTTCCTTCGGGTCGGTCCGATTCGAAAACGCGTTGTCCGTCGTTCTTTAGCCGCGCGGCCGCAATTCCGCGTCGAAAGCATCGCTGACAATTTCGCATGAGCGTTGCGTCGGGATCGCTGCGAATCAGACGCAGCGGTCGGCGTACATACGTCGCGCGGGGTAAATACGAGACGTCAGTTTCGTGACAGCGGTAACATAGCGTTCGGTGTATACGATCGTGGACCGTGCCTCTCGACGGACGAAACGCACGGTTAATTTAGCGTCCGCGGGCGCCGCGAGATTCGCGTGGGCGACGGGAAATATTCCACGATCGCGTTCTCCGGGTAAACGGGATTATTAACGCTAACGCCGTGGCGCGTTTTAATAAACACGTCGAGCGCGGAACTGGATGCCCGGGAAACGTTGAAACCCAGCTAACGCGATTAGAAGCCTCCGTGTGGCACGCGGATGATGATTTTGCCGATTAGCGAGTATATCGAGGGAAGTACTCCGATTCGCGATGATAATCGTAAATCGGAAGGGTTCGCTGATGGAGAAATTTATGCGGTGACGGGCGGCTAACAAGATTGTTAACACGTTCGGTGCCGTTTAACTTTTGACGCCAGAACCACCGGAAATTTTAGATTATTGATTTTATTATTTATTTTAATTAAAAGTTGCCCCTGGATTTTGAAATATTATAAACTGTAACGGTTTTGTGGATAGAGGAATTACACAGTGACGCATGGCTAACAGGATTAATTTTGTTTTAATAAATGTCTGGAATACGAGATTGGATTTTATAGGAAATTTCAGATTGTTAGTTTTATTATTTATTAGTATAAGCGCCGAAATATTATCGAATAACAATTTGGTAGATTATATCAGGTGTATTTTGATCTGAATTCATCGACACCTGGCGAATCGTAAGAGTTCGTTGGTAGAGCAATTTAATCGACGACAGTTGGCCAACAGGATTGTTAATTTTATTTTAATAAATGCGTGGAACGCAAGGCTGAATTCCGCGGAAATCTGAAGAAGCTTTAAGATTATTAATTTTGTTATTTATTCGAGTTGGGTCCCGTCCGGAAATAACGAATGACAACCTCCTTTCGACTACCGTCGCGCGTATTTTTCGGTAGAATCCCTCGATACGCGATGTATCGTTTAACTTTCGTGGATAGAGAAATTTGTTCGGTAACAGGTGGCAAACGGAAGAGGAGCACCGCGTTAAAGCAATTCCGGTTGATCGCTCACTTTCGGTCTCCGGTCCGGCTGTCGGTGAGCCAGTTAGCGCTCGGATTTCTGGTTCCCCTTCAACTTCCTTCTCTCGACCCTAATTCAACGGCCGCCTTGAACATTGTCGTCGAGGTAATTTCCGCCCGGAAAAGCCGTCACGATTCCCCGTACAAAACGACAAACTAATCGTCGGATCAAGACATACGCTGGTACGTTTACTCTAATTTCTGGTGGTGTTTGTCGTTTATCGATTATCGAAATTATTTGAAATCTATTTTGACAATAATTTCAACATTACGACGAACTGGTCGTCAAATCGGGTCACGCCCTGATACGTTTATTAATATTAATAAACCACTACCAATAATTTAGTACCGTCTGTATCGTTTGTCGATTATCCAGACAATTTCTACTAAACTAAACTATTTTCGCTTAGCCGGGTATACTCGATTGAGGAAAATTTTTCTGTTAGCTTAAGATTTCAAACGGATTTATTTGTTCGCCGGTTTTATATGTATTTTCACTCAAACGAATATAGTAGTGTAACATTTTTAGGATTCTGAGATTAGAAATACAGATACAGCAAATAAAATGATGCGTCAAGGGGGTTAAATAATTTGGACTTTACGACAAACGAATCGTCAAATCAAGACACGTGCTGACAATCACGTTCCATTACTTGTGACAATTTACGTTACAATTACGTTCTTTACAATTTCCCGTACTTGCCGCCGCACTTGCATTTAAAAAAAATACTCTTATTAAATTATTATTATAATCTCGCTACGCCAGAAACGAGGCAGTGTCTCATTCGACCTCAACGCGATTATCTTTCCCCCAATTGCATCTCAATAACCGACTTCGTTAGTCGGAGGAGGAAAAACGAGCGGTCGGTGGCAGAGAGAGCCCCGATACTCCGACGGCGAGCAAGGTACACGAATTATTTCGAGTCTGTCCAAAATGGTCGGGCCGGACAAACAATAACCGCGGACTCTCGGAGATTGTCGTTATTTATGTGTTTGGTGAGGCGACACGGCGTGTGGGTGTCGAAGCCCGGTGAGCGCGACGGGAGCTCACGGGCAACGTGCCGCGTGTGCCCCGTGAATAGCGTGAGTAGCGTGAGTAGCAAGTGTGCTGCCCCGTGACTCTGCGTGCAAACCGCTAAGAAGCTTCCTCGCAGATTAGAACTCTGCGACGTCTTTTCGCTTTTGACTCGCTGAATCGTGAATTCATTTTCCTCGTTGCGACTTGGCACGGATTTGGTAGGATTATACCGATCAGGGGTTTTCAACCTTTCGACAACCAAGTGCTGGGGAAAATGGGCAACCGTTGGGCTGTGATAAAAATTATTATTTCTAATCATATTTCGCGCATTAGCTTTCGAATGTAATGTTATAAAATGGAGACCCTGCGGTTATTGTAATTTAGAACTATCGGAACTCTTTTTTAAGCCCACTTTGGTTGAAAACCCCTGATACGGACCAAAAATGATTCAATTGATATAAACAAATCGCTCTTTTAATGAAGAGTGCAATATTAAAAGTAGATTAAGAGAACAATTTTATTAATGTAATAATGCGACAGATCACTCCCTCTTCGCGTTATACTTTGAATCATAACGCATTTCGATATTAACCTAACACGTTATATTACTCTTCAGAGTTGATTTCCTGTCGCTATCTCAAAAATGCTAATTTTTTTAATTGTCTCGCCTTTCTCGCGACCGAGCGATACGCCCACTAAATAAACGTGGCTAAAATTTTAATATCCCTGTCGGTAAAAAGGAAGAATGAGAAATTAATCTCAAGCCCCGTCGAGCCGTTCCGAAATTCTCGTACGGAAAAATAATAGCGGACGAGACATAGAAAAAAAAGTAAGAACAACGGGCCCGAATCAATAAGAAATCAGTAACGATAATATTAACGACGTTTCTCGGTGACGAGGCGCTCAACTTTGCTCCGTCGCGGAGAAAACGGTGAGCCGTGAATCATTCGATGAATTTGTAGGGGAGCCATCGTGTTCGGTTTGCAGGGGCGTGCATTTGAATAGGAACGACAGTCGTGCATCGGAAAGGACTACGTGAGAGAGGGTGGGAGAGAGGGAGAGAGAGAGAGAGGCAGAGAGTGACGGGGGATATCCGACTGGCAAAGTCGTAACGCAAAGTACCACTGTCCCCTTTATATCCAGGAACATAAGCTCGCAAAGTTATTGGCCCATTCGGACCTCCTGCCTCCACGAAGCACCGTCCCGTTTCTCATTCACGTGTCCGACGGCGTTACTTTGCGCCCTCGAAGCCCACCCCCTCTCTGTCTCTCTCTCTCTCTCTCTCTTACGCTCAGCCCCCGCCTCCCGAGACGCGGTTTTCCCCCCACGGATTTTGTTCTACGCGCAGTTGCGTCGGGCGATCCGAATAATTGGGAAACATCGAATACCGGACGGGACGACGCACGCGGGGCGATTTGAATCGCGAATAGCGAGAATGTTTAAATCGTGGAATTATTTGAAATGAAAATAATATACCGTGTAACGGGGTTAAAATTTTATGCGAATCGTGATAGACTTCGGAGGATCTGAATTTTGATTGTTGAAGTGTTGAAAATGGTTCTCTGATCGAAGGTTTGAACGTCAAGTTCGGTAGTAATGATATAACAAATAGTTTGAGAAATCTGAGAGAGTTGAAAATCTACTGGAAGAAAGGTAGAGGTTAAGGACTTTAATTAGTATTTCAGTGAACTATATTTAAATGCACGATAGTTGGTTTCGTAAAATTAGAGTTTTAATAACAGTAAGTTTGTTTTGCTTAAATACATGGTCTGATAATGAAATAATTAAATAACAAAATCAGTAGTAAAGATCGATAATAATCAGACGACGAATTAAAATAATTTTGAAGGATTAATAATCAAATGGAAAGAATATGGCAATCGATTAGAACGGTGAACAATTAGAATATGTCCATGGCGTTACGCCGTACAACCGAATTGAAGCGAAATACAGAGGATTTCGTAAAATTCGTGATCGACGACAGAAATCTGGTTCCACAGTTTATTAATGGAATCATTGCACGATAAATACGAAGCAAATGTGTTGCGGAACACAGCGCGAAATTGGGTTTAAATACGCAGCGGGTGTGCGATCGCGTTCTTGTTTACAGCGGAGTTATTTGTAAGCGACCCTCGTAATTGCGAGTGGCTCGAAAAAATTCAAAAAGCAAAACGATTACGGTAGTTGTAACCACGCGAAATCGTGTGGCCGTTATCGCGGTATGCGGCCAAAACCGCAGTGCTTTTCCATATACCAAGCGTTAAGGAGAAATTCGGACTTGTGCGCGCGTAAATCTTTGATTAAATATGAAAAATCTGTGGAAAGGAATTTTCTTTTAAACGATCGACACTTTGAAATTCTTTTATCGCGCAAAAGATATTTCAGATTCGAGTCCGTGCGTGCCTACGTTTGAACTCGAAAACCTTTTTTTACGAAACGGTAAATTTGTTCAAATTTATCCTCGGGGAAAACGTTAGATCTTTTAGATCCCACAGAATACCACATTTTTCTCGGTCCGCTCAATTAAAGACGTAACGAAAACTTTAGAAACGGTCTCGTATGAATTTTAATTTGCGCGCGAAAATTTGTGGAACAAAAATTTTGTTTGGAGACCTTAAAATTGATTCCCAAAGGAAGTAATAGATCTCATGAATCCTGGAGATTATCAAATTTCCCATGGAATATCAAAATATATTGCGCTCACTTACTCAATTAAAATCGTAACACAAATGACAGAAACAGCCTCGGTATAGATTGCAAATTTGACGCTACAATTTTATTTAAAAGACGATCAACTTTAAAATTCATTCTCGAAGGAAATAATGGATCCCCTGAGCCCAGCAGATTCTCCGAAATCTCCACGAAAAATCCCCGAAGAGAATTCTTCCCAGCTACCGGATAGCACCGAACAGCATACATCGGATACCCAAAGGCAGAACGAAGAGGGAGAATTCTTAGGGGAGTAAATGACAGGCTCCGGTGGCCGCCCGGGGGCCCAGAGATGATTATTTTGATTAATTTCTCCCGTCATTCGGTAGCTAGCCATGCCCGCCGGTATATCCACGAAACGCGATACCCTTCTAATTCCGACGCGAATCTTTGAAAATCGAATGCCCCAGTGCGAGTACAAACGCAAACTCCTCTGGACGAAAAAGAATCGTAATAACAAACTCATAATTCCTCAACGCATAACGGGCGAAGGAGTTCGTGAGCGATCGGTAAAGAAAAAAAGGAAACAAGATCAAAGCCGAAAACGTAGCTGGCCAGTGGCTGGCAACGTTGCTCGTCATTCCCCGAGAAATTGCGTACGGCGATCATCTCGCGGCGGGGTAATTCGGTCTAATTCCGCGGTCCACCGGTGATTTCGGCTATCTTCCATAATCGGCCGGACCCGCCTCGCGCCATGAAACCGAACCCGTAATGGGATGGAATTAAGAGGAGACGTGCCCTTCGCTAATCTATTAATTCCTACACACGCGATATTACCGCCGGGCGTTGAGAGAAACGAGTTTTCGCGAAATTGCACGTACATCGCGTCCGACCCGTCGTCTCCAGTTTTTCATTTTCTTAGAGCATCGTGATTGTCATTTATCCCGTTAATACCTTTACGCGAAGCGAGGATGATACGAGAACTTGCGGTATCCAGGATGCGCAAAATTTATTATTTTTTAGTTCGTTTTGAATTCCACGGAATTTGTCCGTGTCCACCGTTTATTTTGAAACTGGTGCATGTCCGTTATTAACATTGTTATCATTATTCTTATTATTACGCTGATTTATTTAGCTGATTTCTCTGTTTGTTCGCCGGTATCCGCGTGAAATTTTGAAATCAATTTTTGTCGTTATTAAATTGCAGATGTTTATACATTTTGCATAGACTGATGCGCCAACTAATTTTTCGGAGGTCAACTCACGCGTTTAACTTACTGCTTTGTGTGTGTATAAATATACGTCTATTAGATTCTTATCAATATTTCATAGTTGTTTATCTATTGACAAAAGTGATTACCCAACGTATGCTCCTGTGAATTAAGTATCCACGACACGCATAGTACTGCGCCTGATTGCAATTCGTGATTTAGTAATCTATAAACAATACATATAACCCGAGGTTGTGAAAATCGTTACCATAGGGAACTTTAGATCGGCTATAATTCTTGTTAATTACCGAGAATCGATCAAAATGAACACAATGTCGGGAGGAAGAAACTACTTGTCTGACTTTCCAATTACTTTTTCGGAATGTAAACAGCGACTTCGCCGACTCGAATTGTCGAAGAGCCATGGAGCATTCTTGGGATCCTTGGATTAGTCAGCTGGAGGTATGCGGACAGGTACGAAAGGTTGTGGACAAGGTCCTTATCTCTGGAAGAGAGTGAACATTTGTCCCATGTCGGCTTATCATAGCTACTTATACCACTCACCCCGCGTTGCAATGAGTAAACGCATTCGTCTTTGGGCCTCGAAGAAGCAACGGAGAACGAGAACGCAGGTGGGAACGATAAAGAGAGAGACGGGGGAGAAGGAACCGGGGAAAAAGAAGAGAAAGTATCGTTAGAAGGGCACACTTTAAGTGTCCCCCCACTTTTTACTCGTTTTGCTCCAAAGAAACTCTTGAGTTATGCTTTATTTATTGCCCACGGGACAAAGATTACTCCCAGAACGATTAATCGAGAAGCGGGATTCTCGAGAATTCTATGTCGAGCTGAAAAAAAATGAATTAACGGGCCTTGTTTCGGGTATTCCTCGCTAGAGCTTACGTCTAAATTAATAATTAGTTACGAGCGACGATATTTTGGGCGACGCAATTCGTTTCGACTATTCGTGAAAGTTAAACGCTATTTATCTCGATGATTTAAACAAAATTAATATCGAGGATCTATTTAAATTTAACCGACGTGGCATATTCAAAGTATTGAGATACTTAACTGGGGTACTCCAATTTTCGTATTTTGGTATTGAAGTACTTTCATCTCCGTCGGCGAGATACTTGAATTTTCACATTGTAACAGCGATGTACATACACAAATTTTCTTAGACCAATAACAAAATACTCTAATTATCGTACTCCAATACTGAGATACTCCAAATTATCATACTCCAATGCCAAAATACTCGAATGTTCCAACTTCGATAATTAAATACCGGAACTTCCGTAATCCAACATCGAAATATTCCAAATTTCCGAATTCCGTCAGATACAATCTCAAACGTTCCTAATCCACTACTCCTCTAACCTGATATCCCAATTAAAATGAATAAATAACCAACACCTTCGACCCCTTGCGTATACGCGGTACATCGTGCGATGTCCAATCGAGCGATTCGATCGATCGCGTCGAGCGAAATCCCGAGTGGAAACTGTATATTCGCGCGTAACGTAATTAATGAAAACGAATAGGAATGATTAAGGCCGTACCTCGCGACGTTACTCGCGGTATCGATCACACTCTTCGAAACGCACGCACGGCCGAGAAAATTGCTTACATCTCTCAGGATACGACCGCGGCGAGAAACGATGCATATTTTCTTTCTCGTGACTGACGAGCATCAAGCTCGAGGGCCCTAAAGAGCAGCAACGAAGAACGGACAGCGGATCCGGCGCTGACGCTCATTACGATGATTGGCAGATTCAATTAACGTGCAGCCGGGCTCCACCGCGGCGGGGTCGCCCCGGCTTAACCTCGACTAAATATTATTAATAATAATCAGCTCATTACCGGCTCCATTAATTATCTGCCCGGTACGTACGGGTTACCTTGCCTCCAGGAGCGCGCTAGATACGAAACTCGCGTTACGCTTCGGATAATGGGTACTTCGAGCACCGTGAAAATTACCGTTTCGGTATGCAAATAAAGCCAATGGATCGAGGTAACATTGATGCTTACGAATGCTAAACACCACGTATGTCGGCGACGCTCGTTATCGGTTGTATCGACGATGCTACTAAATTCCCATGAATTCCGCGATACTCGAAGCGCTTAAGAATGAATGTGATGAAATAATGATGAAGGTTTACGTTGAAAAGAAAGAAAAATCATGCGTCCCTTTATCCATGTTCCTTGCCAGACCGCGCGGATGTTCGTGCAAATTTATATTTTTTCTAGAGGGTCGATATAGAGATGGGACTGGAGCAGAAATCTGTTTTGGCACTCTAAATCTTTAAATACATCTTTTTCGATATCGCGCATTTTTTTGCGCTGTACCTGCGTATGAAATATTTTATTCACAGCGAAATTGCTATTGCTGTACGAAAGCAATTGTAGAAAGGAACTCTTAGCATCGCTAAGTTATCTGTATCGCGTACCCCACGTAGATTCACTCCACCAATTTACATTTCGGATATACACCTGTTGTACTCATTAGTACCTCTCCCGTTATGGAAACTCGGCTAATCGTGAGTCCACGTCAATTCGAACGTCGACACTCTCGCTCGCCCTTAAAATTCCTTCGAACGGGAGAGAAGCAAAAAAAAAAATGATGAGAGAGAAAAGGGTTCAAAGTGCGGTTAAAGTTTAATATATGCCACGTAAATTGATCGGGAAAAAAATCTATAAATTCGAGAGCTAGTCGACATAAATTCCCAGGTAACTCCGTATAGTCGCCCTCGGAATTGTCTGAGAGCCTGTAGACAGGGAGGGGAGGGGGGAGGGGGAGAAGGCGAGAGCGAGAGAGGGAGAAAGTGGAATATTAATCCATTTAACAAACTCATTATCGATGAGATATACCGAGCGTTTACCGTGCGCGTCGGCGGCGCGAACGCGCTCCTCCTATCCCGGGGGAACCCCGGCTATATTAGCGGGTTAGCACCCCTGCGGCTTGATTTACGGGCCCGCACTAACGAGCCTCGGTCTGCATCGGTTGCGAGGAGGTGGTGCGAGCCGGTGTAGCGACTCCTCGATCGTCCGGAGACGCTTACGATGCGCCGGGATCATCGGCGTCGCTCGGATTTCATCCCCGAAGAGCCGGGAATTGCTTAACGTATTTCATTGTCGATCAAAAATCGCGATCGCGAGGGGTTCCTACGTTTGGAGGGAAATTAACGTAGCGGGGGATGGTTGGAAAGTTTGTACAGCTCGGAAAGCGAAAAACGATCTTTCCCTATTCCCGATCTATTCCCGATCTTTCGGGGACGATTATGAAACGGCGGCATCGTAAGCGTCCCTTGCATCTCATTCCCAAATGGCTGGCAATCGCATGACGTATCGAGATACAAGGGATTGTTTCGGGCCTGGTACAAGTACGCAAACATTGGAGATTGTATGTTTTCCAGAAAGACCAAACGGGAGTTTTGTTCATTGTCGATCAAAAGTCACGATCTCGAGTGATTTGGAGTTTGGAGAGAAATGAACGTGGAATGGTTAGAAAATTTGTAAAGCTTGAAAGACGAGTCTGTTTAACGCGAGACGGTTAAAGATCATTTTCGATCCTCCGGAGACGTTTATGATGCGCCTGGATAATCGGCGTCCGTTGGATCTCATTCCCGAAGAGCTGGGAATCGCTTAACGTATTTTATTGTCGATCAATATTTTTAACGTATTTTATTGTCGATCAAAAATCACGATCGCGAATGATTCTGCATTCGGAGGGAAGTTAACGTGACGGGGACTAGTTGGACGATTTGTACAACTTGAAAGACCAGGCGATTAAAGATCATTTTCGATTGCCCGGAGACGTTTACGCGTCGGTTGAATCCCATACCCGAAGAGCTGCGAATCGCTTAATGTATTTTATTGTCGATCAAAAATCACGATCACGCATGATTCCACGTTCCGAGGGAAATAAACGTAACGAGGAGTAATTACAAAATGTGTACAGTTCGAAAAGAAGATACCGACGATACGATCGACGTTTACATCGTCGACGAGGGAGAGGGGAATCGTATCCCTCCGAGGCGACGCCTATGCTCGGGATGCATCGGGACGGATGCGCCGGTCAGAAAAGAAGGGCAACCGCGAAGAAGGTATCCCCGATCCGACAATATGCCGAGCGGCCACGAGAGACCTCGAAACGTTCCGACATCGCCGGCCCCCGAGGGCTGATTGGACCGTATTTGGTTGTAATTAAGGCACCGGCGGCGGCCATTAGCAACCGCGAAAACGAACAACATTGTTCCGCGGGCGAAAGGCGCGGACCTCGGAACGGCGTAAATCAAATTGCGCAAAAGGTCCTGTCCTCCGCTCGCGTGTTTCTTTTACAGTAATACGCCATACGCAAGACGAACGATATTTTAAATTATTTCTCTCGCGAACCGACGGTTTTTCTTTTATCTTGGACCCGATGGAAGCGTTGGCATCGTAGGTAGGAAAAAATAGGGAGCCAGGGAGAGGTATTTATAATTTGGTTCTATTGTCGTTTGCATAAAACGGTTAGCTCTCTGTTAAAAAAGGGCAACAATTAAAGAGATAGGGATGCGATAATAAACGTCGATTCTCTCGGATCGATGTTTTTTATTTTATTGTGGACTGGGTGGAAGCTTTTGGCTTGAATACATACGAAAAGGGAAAGATGAGAGGAGAGTTGTTTTATAACCCCATCCTATTCTTTTTTCGACACAAGTTTTATCTCTCCATTAAAAAGGCACAAAAACGAGAAAGCAAAAAGGGAAAGAGGCAACCACAATTTTACAATTTTCAAAATAAAGCGTCAGGTCGCGACAGCAGGTACTTTCGACAATTTTTCTCCTCGTCAGTATCCGTCGGTTTATCTTCGGCCGAATGAAAGCGTCGACTTCCAATCGAAAAACGAGAAAGAAAACTAGAGAGAGGCGTTAAAGTATCGTTCGTAGACATAGTCCGTAAAATCGTATCCGAAGGCTGACAGTCTGGAACGCGTAGGGCAACAATGCTCCTCGACTCGCATAATTGGCGCTATGGGCACCCGGTGGGGGCCATCTCACTGTTAAAACTCAGGAGGGCCCGCCGATGCTGGATGAAGAGATTTACAATGTTCCCGGCCGTAAAATAATCAATAAAATCTGCGCAATGTAAAGAAACGGACGTGCGGCAGTGATTTAGTATGCGGAGCGCCGGCTCTCCGCTATTCTCTCCTTCCTCGGGCTGCTTTTCTGAGCTCTCCTTAAGGCCCGACCACGATGGCGGAACCCGCTTCGAGGATCCATCGATCGAAACTCAAGGGTACCTCGTCCAACGAGCGTTCGCGAGTCTCGCCTACGAGGATAATTATCGCGATAACTCGCGTCCGTGACTCTTATCGGTCCCAAATTATTTTACAATTTCCGCGTATGAAGTATTTAGGGGGTCATCGCGATGAGAAAACTTTGGATGATTATCGACGTTGACCCAGTTCGCGGGGGTAAAGTCACTCGTCGCGCCCGCGATCGTGACGTAACGACGTAAAACGAAAAGGCGCTATCGTCGGTTGTTTCGAGCGTCGCGTTTCTTGGTTTTACGAGGCGTTAAAGGCATCGTGATTGATGACCGGGGCAACCAACGAGGTTACGCGTCAGTGAAACAAAGGTGCTAAAAAGATTTTTCATTTCGCGCCGTTCCCCTCTTCTCGAGGCTCCTATAACGTTCGCCTCGATCGAAGATAAATCGCTGATATCGTGGGGGTAAAGGAAAGGAAGGTGGGAAAGGAAAATTGTGTTCTTTCGTAGACGAGGAGACAGAGAGAAAGGGAGGAGAGAGACTCGCGATTCTACTCGACGCCCTTTACTCCGCAAACTGGACGTCGATGTAACGGATACTGAGAAGGTAATCGCGAAGGAGTAATCAAGTCGTATGGGCGGATTGGATGTGGGTAGAGCTTTAGGTTTCTGGTGGGAAATATAGCGAGTCGCCGCGGGCTTTTGCAGCGGGAGCCGAGTATGGTGACGAATTTACGAGCTCCTTACGAGGCTGCCTTCTTCGAGCGTAGCGAGCAATAAAGTACGAGGCCAGAGGATATTCGAAACAATCGGCCGGTAGAGGCCAGGATCTATCTCCGCTCGAAACCCCTGGATCAAATTTAAAATTGATTTACGAGCGATCGCGCGCTCGGTACAGTATTCTCTTCCTCGTACCCGGGGATCGCGCGCGCTCTATTAGCGGGTATCGATATCCGGTGAAATCGAAACCCGAGCGATTCGACAAACTGCAGATTAGGTGGATGTAGTGATCTCGAAGAGTGAGACGTCTGCGTCTTTTCGCGATGGGGGAACGCGTGACGAAAGATTTAGGCGGGAAACTGAGTGCGCGAAACGAACTCGAGCACGTACAGCGTGGCATTACGAATTATTTCGTAACAATCTCGAGACTCGGGTAATTTAAGTAGTTACATGACTGAGGGCTGGGAGAATAAAATTCAGTGGAAAAGTTGAAAATACTCCTGACGCGAGGGAAAGGGGAATAATATCAAACTCGTGAGTCTCACGAATCGCAGATTATTTTTTAACGATTTTAAACATAGCATTTGTACAGTGCAAATTCAATGGGAATAGTAGAAAATATTCTCGCCGCAGGGAAACGCAGAATAATATCAAACTCGCGAGTCTCACAAATCGCTAATTATTTTTTAACGATTTTAAACATTACATTCGTGGAGTCCCATGATGGAAGAATGCAAGGAGAGATTCGATGAAAAAATTGAGGATATTTCCGCCGCAGGGGAAAGCGAAATATAAAAGGGTCGGATAATGTTTCAATCCTCTCTCTCTCTCTCCCGTTCTCTCGATAGCCACGGTGATAGGTAGGAAAGATTCCTGCTGGCGATTGGTCGTCTTATTACGAGGCAATTAAGAAACATGGCGCCTTCTCCTTCGTTCGGTTCATTCTCTTACCGCGGCGCTACGTATCGGGTCGCTCTCCTCTCACAGAAACGGGATGCTGTTTTCCACAGCGAGCAGTTTCTCGTCCAAAACAACCAAACGCGATTCACCGCAATTTGCCCTCGTACCCAGGAAAGCATAGCATTGAATAAAAACGTCTCGAGATACTACGCAAAGAATTTTATTGATCTAACAGCTTCCTCGCTTAATCCTTCGTGCTCTCGTTGAACGTCGGATTGCTGAACGTGGACGTCGCTTGCTTGTAGAGTGGATTATCACCCTGGATCGGTATTTGTTATCGATTATCGTAACGAAATAAATGGCGAACAATGATATGAAACAGTAGTTCCCAACCTTCTTTATCATCCGTACACCATAAGTTTATTTTGACTTTATTTCTAAAACTATATCGTAATATGATCTCGTTTCTACAGGCAGTCGGACTGTACTGCGTACTATAATTTCAAAATATTGATTTCCGCCATTACCGATTTACCGATATTTTTTCACGTACCCCTAGGGGTACGCGTATCACAGGTTGGGAATCGCTGATCTAGAAAAATAATCGTAAAAGCTGTTTACCCTGTCCCATTTCGCCAAAGCGCGCTCCCGCTCAAACTTTGCGTACTCCCGTTTATCGTGGATCATCGTGAGGATCTTCCACGCGAGAAGAAGCAGGAAGCCCAGGATAACTGTGCTCACGATGACACCCAAAGCGACTCCTATGTAGAAGAAATGAAATTTTGTTTTGTTAAATGTTAATATCGTGTCGATCGAGTACCGAGTTTCGAATCTTCTTACCCAGAACGTTGATAGGCACGGGACACGTTCTCTCTTTCTGCGCGAGGATCTTGAAGATCTTTATGTCACCTCCGGTACCACCTCTGTGATATTGATATTTAAAGACGAACGTACAACCCGCGTCTCCGGGCGCTCGACAGACATGAGCTCCGGTCTCGGAATCCTTTGTGGGATCTTCTTCCACCAACTCAACCTGTTCCGAAAATTCGAGATAAATTTTTAATCTGGAGAGTCTGTTATATTTATAGCTTATAGCTAATTCTTTGATATTTATAAAGTATTTTTATTATGATTAATATCAAGTGGATAATATGAATTAATTATAAAGTGAATTAATGTCAATATAAAATCAAGTGAACCATTGATCGTAATAGCTATAATTATCAATTTAACGATCCCGGTCGGCAAATACTCGAATTGACGTCTACCCTCATTTTTAATTAATTTACGAAACACCAAGTTTGACGTACGTTCCTACGAAAACACGCTTGCCAACGTATTGAAAGTTAAAGTTTAAAAGCAAACAATCGGATCGTCGATTTAACAAAAAAGACTGCATCTCTTACAACGTCAATCTGATGCGCGCACAAATCGCATTTTCCATTTTCCGCTAACAGGCCGGTGTTGTACGCCACGCACTCCACGCAATCTTTTAACTCCTCGCATCGTTGTCCGGGACACGTCTGAAACGATACAACGATTATTAAAACTGTCTCCAAGCGTATCGATATCAGTTCATGGAAAATAATTTTCCGAGACTGTCTTCTAGAACTCACAGGACACTCCTCGCAGTATTGTCCCGAGTAGCGGATGTTATCCCTCTCGTGGCAATGGCAGCTGCCGCAGATGCAGTCGCCGCGTCCGCTGCAAATCTCGGCGTTTTCGCCGCTTTGCGTGCACGTGCTGTTAGTCTCTCTGCAGTCGCAAGTCTCGCCGCCCCAACCCGGCAAGCAACTGCAGGTACCGCATTCGCACTTTCCTCGCCCGCCGCAAACCTTAAATAACAAAGACGGGATGGGAATAATAGAATACGCGCGAAGACGTGTAATTTATCCACCGTCTTGCCGACGGGAGCCGACGTCGATGGCGCGGCAGCCTCCTTTAACTCCACGTCCGTCGCGATTGATTTCAGAAATGCGCGTGGTATTTTTGTTTTATTTTTAGGTAAGCGTTTTAATCGGACATCTTTAACGCTTTAATGGACCAACTTTAACGTTCTAATCGACCCACTTTAATTTTTTAACTTGACAATGATATCACGACCGCGCATTGAAATGACCAGTTAACTCGTCGGGACCGGTTAAAAAGTTTATTAACGCCAGAATGGTGGCTTCCGCGAAGTTTGACTCCCGAGGGTCACTCGAGTCTCGTGGGAAATTAAAAAATTCATGAGGTCAATTAGACTCCCAATGCATTATTAATGTACGAAGCGAAGAAACTTCTGTATTTTATCATTGGAATACTTTTATTAATAAAATAAAAAGGACGCTCGCACGTACCTCTTTGTACGCGTATCGGGAATAAACGGTTGAGCTACTTATTGGTATATTAAAACTGAAAAAAATATACCACGCATCTCTCCGATCAATCGCGCCCGGCGAGGAGTTAACAGGAAAATCATCGATCGAGTTCACCGTGGGGGGACGCACCTCCGAGACGAATTTACGAATACCGGGACTGCTCGTGTAGGTGATAACGCGCGTAAATTAAGCTTTTTATTATGCGTCTTTTCGTTACGCGCTCTCGAGATTACGCGATAGCATTTAGGGAGCGTGCGTATACAGCGAGTAATGAGGAATCGTTTCAAGTGCGCCGTGTTCGAGCGCCCGGTATCCGCCCATCGAAGACTATTTATCTCCGTCGATTCGATCGATCTTCCTTTCCTTTTTTTTCTCTCTCTCCGCCGCCACGGCGTGTTTACACATGGCAGAGTTTTTTTCGAACCGCTTAATTTGACGCGATATACCGCGGGCACACGAAGTAATTTCAGATCCCACTTGGCGTACATTCGTCAAACACGAGGTTCGTGTGGCGTAACGATGTATCTTTCTCTTTTTTTTTCTCTCTCTCTCTCTCTCTCTCTTTTCGTTGGTCTTTTTATTCCCGGTTCCCCGTACACCTGTGTAACATTTTTACCGAAATCTCATCAAGTAGCTTCCCGTGTAAAACAATCTTGCGACGTACCGGTGAAGCGTTCGCGTAATAAAATCGAATCGATCGTGAACGTCTCGCTCACCTGTCCCCCGCTGCGCTTGCAAGAGAAATTGTCGCACTCGCAGTATTTGCCGTAGAATAGTTCCTGGGGATTCGCTCGTTTCGCGCAATCGCACATGCCGCACTTGCATGCCCCATGACCGCTGCAGATTTCGACGGTGTCGTTGTTTGGTTTACATTCCGCCATGGCGAACCCGGTTTCCGCGCCGGCCTCGTTTCCCTCGCACTCGCACTGTTTCCCGTAGAACCCTTCGTGGCAGGAACACACCCCGCAAACTAGGGTGCCGTTTCCCTTGCAATCCTCGGAATTCGCCACGTGACCCTGAATTTGTTTAATTTTCTTTAAAAGTCGTCGAACATTATCGCGTTGAAAATCAATAAAAGTACGATATTTCTTCGAAATTTTTTTCTTTAGAGTTTTTCCCTGAAAATAGCCAGGAAGAAAGTATCCGAGCACGGTAGAACTTCCCTCACCGGAACACCACGTTATTTTGTTATTATTTTTTCGAAAGTTCTCTTATCCGAACCGTCGTGGCTTAGTTCGGATAATGGAGATTCTATCGTAACTCTTCTTTTACCGTAACTATATTATAAATACAGTGGACGCCCGCTTATCGCGATCACCGTGGGATTTGTAACTTTTGGTAACAATAACCGACTGATGACATTAAGCAGATGATAAAAAGGAACATGTTACTGAACACAAATTACTACTTGCGTTTATCCAAAACTACATCTGTGTAGCGTGTATAATTAAATTTTATGTGACGTGGTTTTGGGACTAACCGATCGTGATAACAATAACCGATCGATAATATGAATTCGGCTTCCACCGTACTATAAATTGCGGCGCATCGCTTAATATACTATAAATTAGAAGTTTTCACTTGGTGGTAGGATTAAAATGGAGTTCCGCGCGATTCTCGTCCTTACCGGATGTCCCGGTCTATCGCAGTCGCAATCGCATATGATCTCGAAGTCGATCGCGAGACTCTCGTTTATGCCTCTCGGTTTTATCTGCATAGTTTGCTGCCTGTCATTGGCATTCGCTGGACATTCCACCGCCTACGCCGAGGGAAAAATGATGTTATTCGTTATACCCGATGCAGGATGTGCCGAGTTTTACGGGGCACGCGCGAATCGTTCCGATAAATTTCAACGATCGTCAATCCCTGATTTGTCGGTGCGCGTACGTACCTTCAGCACCACGTCAAATTCGACGACATTGCCCACACGTAACCCACCGCATTCCTGTCGCTCGGTGAGTTCGCCGTTCTTGTCCAGACATCGGGAGAAATACTTTACGTCGATTATTTTGGGCGCGGTGTCCGTCATCATCACGGAGTCCACCAATTTCTGATAAAGAAACAATCAGTACCGTATTGGTGAAAATATAATGGGATGTGTTTTTTTCTGCAATTTGTACCTTTGAAAGTCACACCCGCACTATATTCGAGAAGTTGTAAGTTTAACGAGATAAGTGAGTATCATATGCAACTTCTTATGCGTTTCGGGGTTACTACCTTTCGCAAAAATGCGTAAACCCAGCTTTATACGAATCTGTTTTATTTCTCGGGCAAAATTTGTACCTCGTATTCACCACTGACGAGAGCAACCACGTTCTTGGAATCGTGATCGATGGTGCCTATCGAGGAGCCGCTTATGCTGCGACTCAGTAATTGATAAGCCCCGTTTTTATGGCTCGGGACGGCGAAAATGACATTCATGTTGTGCTCGCGTGCCTTACTGTTTATCTGTACCCAACGATAAAAAAATTACATTAAACCCAAGTTTCGCTGTATAATTATTATAATCGCTGCGTAAGATTACCTACTTGCGATATCGACGGGTAATCCTGTAGGAGCGAGTACGTGTAAAATCCTTTCTCGTCCAAGTGACACAGACAATCATTAGGTTCGATAATTCCTGCGAGCTGAGAGAATGATAAAAATATCGTATTTGAGTTTACACACAAATAATCTTATTACCGTTGCACGTTACAAGAAAATAAAGTTCCACCGTGGTCCTTGCGATAGAATATTGATACCAATATATTTTCAACTTCGATTAAGCTTTAATTAACGTTCAGTTCATTTCCGAAGAACGTTTCTAACATCACGGGACGAGACGTACACCGAACTTAGTCCTGGTTCTCTTATTTATTCGTTTTTTTACGAGAATCACCGACTACACTTTACACGACCGACGACGTACTTTACCGTCCCCGGCGATATGGAAGCTGGCGTCCGTTGAAAAAACGATAAGATGTCGGGCCTTCTGTCGCCAGCCGATTTCTTTCGTGCACACCATCGCCTGCATCATCGCGTCTAGGCCACCTTCGGGTGAATCCAGGTTCCCGGATACAGGTGCTTCTTGCACCCGGGTCTACCGTAACGAAAGTTCGATCAGAATCGCTTGAAACTTAACTCAAACCTTAATCGCGAAATAATTACTTTGAACAGAGCGATGTTCTCCGTTAGAGGCATTTGATTTTTGTATCCGTAAGGGGGTGCGCATGGTTTTCCAGTTTTGTTCAGAACGCAGGGTGCCACCAATCTGGAACAATACTATCGGCGTCGGATCGTTGATAGAAGCAACGCGAGGTTGAAACGTTTGATTTAATTTACTACTTGTCCGACTGGCTGTTGGTCATCGGCAGGACGACTTTGTCGACGAAACTACCGAAGCCCAAACGAAAGTTCCAAGTAAGCTTTCGCATCGCTTCTGCGAGACGAAGACCCAATTCCGAGAGACGGTCCCTGTACGCCTCCATCGAAGCTGATAAGTCCATCAGATAATACAAATCCACCGGATAATCTTCAGCTTGACTATACTTCAGTGTTACGTGATATTCCTCGCCTGTTGACGAGATTGCATATTAAAGTTTAAAGGGCCACGGTCTTTCTAGTTGATTTTTATTATTAATTCGAGGCGCAAATCAAGCTGCGTATTAAGTGAGAAACTACAAGTTTCAATTTATCCGAAGTAAGAATACCCAAAGATCTTTGCGATAAAAAAAATTGATAGGAACGCGAGTTCAACGAATGATCTGTCGAAGATGATTCTTCGCATTAAAATGATACTTACCTCGTCTAAGCCGCAGCCGAATCCTCTGGGGCTGAACCTGAACCGGATCCTTGCCCTTAGTCGACGAGAGTGGCCGATTTTCTAGCATAATCATCGAATTGACACCGTTCATCACATCGGAAGCTGGACACCAGAGATCACCTTCTTTCGAGAATTTTTCTCTGGTGACGCAACGGACCAAAGAACCACCGGTGGTTTGGTCGGAAACCTGAACGAATAATTAAAAATTGATCGATATAATTATTTTCCCGATCATCTCCTGTTAATCGACGTTGGTTAGTTCCAGATAAGAATCGTCGATACGCGAACTCCAGATATGTACGAATTTCGAAACCGCTTAGTTCGCTAATGATCTTCTTGAAAATATTTGAACGCTGATTATCAGGGGAATGACCGTTTCACAATTGATTTTCTATCATATCGTTATCACCGTCATCGAGCACCAAACGCATCGCGGTGTTTGCAGGCAGCTTCCACAGGTTTGTTTGGACGCACAGAGACTCTCCTGGTCCTTGTAATCGCTGGAAGCCAGGAGAAAAAATTTCGCTAATAAGAGGACCGACCAACGTGTCATTGTTTCGAAACTAACGCGGATTTACTTTTGATCGCGCGAGGTGCGGCAGTACTGGCGATGCGAAAGGATATTGTGGCATCCCACGGAAATGACTCCGAGATAAAACGACACGGTGCGTCATTAGGTAAATTATTTTCTCGGTAGATCTTCTGGTTGCGGGCAAGCTTCTCGCACGAAGCGTTTCTCACTGATTGTGAGATTTCATAAGAAAGGACATTTCAGTGGGTTTTCGCGATTGTCGAATTTAAAGTGGCAGATAAATAAAATTGTCCTAAATCCTTGATTATCTTACTCGTTAGTCGATCAGATTTTTGTAGCTAATCGGTAAATGCTAAGTAAATATCGAGAAAAGTTTGATAAGCGTACTATGGTAACAAAGATTTTATTATCCGTGCAAAATGTGAACACAAAATTTGTAATTATAGTAATTTTAATTCGCGCAAACATTTTCTACGTAGATAATTACGATTTTGAGTCGTGCCAGTCTTTTTCCGTGTTTACGAATTGTATTCTCGAAACGAATGTCCGTGCAAAGTATATTGCCGTGACATCTTCGGTGGATTTTTCGAAGTATTGAAAAACGGGATACCGAAACCGTCGATACACCTGACCCCTTCCTTATCAACATTGGATTATGTCGTTTTTTAAATTAATCAAGACGAAGCGTATAAATGTACACGACAAACATGCTGATTCGCTAAAAGCCTCTTATAGTTTATGAAATAAACAATTATCTATTGCCCGAATTGCCTTTTACTTATGATTATTACCGTTCGGACGGTAACGACGACAACGACTCGGAAATATTAACACGAATTTAGAACTGAACATTTTTGGCACAGAAAATTCATTGTGTGAAAATTCATTCAAAAAAGAAAATTCAAAATCACTAAATGAAAATTGTTGTGAAAATTCATTGCGTGGTCTACCTATAATTAATTAGTACCCAGGGTTTTAACGTTAAATGCAAACGTATTTTGTGACGTGAACCAAACTGTGACTGGCGATAGGTCAAACAGCTATCGAGAAAGTTCTACGCCAATACCTGTTGTAGTTGTCGTAAGATGGCGCATAGTATCCCAAATCATAGAAACGAAAGAATCGACGGTGAGCACAAACAACTGGTGTAGGAAGAAACGCACGCCACCAGTGATCGTCTCTTTCATCGGCAAGTTTCGGGCAAGAAGGTGAGTGAATTATCGCGCAGTACCACCTTGCAACTAATTAACCGCAAATTGGACCTTTCTGTACCTCGTTTCGTAACAACCCCATAGTATATTACATAACGCGAGTGAACAAATAGAGCAGTGTTCTATCTACTCTTTATTCTTGAGCGAAACTGCTCCCGAAAAGTGCACTATTCCCTCGTGCGATATATTCACACTTTCTGTTATCAGAAATTAAGTGTCTCTTCAGATAAAACAAGGTTGCAACCGTTTCGTTCGATTAATACTGTGGTAGGACGACATTTTTGTCCATAGCGCAAAGTGTCATGCGCTTCTAGGATTGTTGGGAATTGTTCAGGTGGTGAGTTGTAGGTTAGCTCTATTGTACGGCGAACCTCTGTTACACCCAGTTACACCGAACACTAATTTGAATCGCATATCTGCCAGGAAACCTAACGTGTCGAAAAGTCGAGATTGCCCAAATTTTTGGTTATATGCATAAGTTTAACGGTTACATTGCGTCCCGGCGCATTCGCATGGACAATGGAGCGGCTCGCTGCAATCAATACCAAGTTATGTAGATGCAATATGCAGACGACATTCTAGGATAGGACTGTACTACGAGTATACTTCTCCCTCGTTTATCGGCCTGCTTATCGCGTTATCCATAGTAACTCCAAACATCTATAACGGTCACGATAAGCTCGTAACATAAACGTATCAAGCCTTCACACTCGAAGTTTATTACTCAACCACAATTGTTCTCCCGGTATATTTAAATTAGTAATTGGCAAATATTGCGTAATTGCCACAGCAGTATTACATATACAAATTTTGTACACCGAATAAAGAAAAGTTCGCTACGATTATTGATCTATAACTCACGCGACTGCTTCGAAAGACTACGCTCTGGACTCCTATAACAAAGAAACGATCTATTATTAAGTATCGTACTTATAGACTGCACAAGGCAACGAGCGTGTCGAACACTGGAGCACGTGGCTGGAAATATGTTTACCCTTCACGTGGGGAAACACGTGTGCTTTCTCCGAACTCGAAATCGCCCGGGAAAAGCGGTTCACTAAATGAACGTCCTAAATTAATTCTAATCGAAGACATGTGAATGAAAATCTTGCGCGCTCCGCCAATGTATACGTTCAGAACATACCAGAACATAGAGCAGGGTGTTGTCTTTAGAAAAGTTTATTCGCGGCGCAACCGGCGCCAAAAATTATTTGGCAAGCATCCGTATTTAGAAAGCTGTTGAAAGCGGTACAATTATAACTGGAGTAACCAAAATATCGTTAACTTTCTTTTTAATATTTCTCCGGATTATTTTTCAGAACGACGCGCGTCAGAACCGGGAAGATAAAAAAATTAATTAAAGAGCAATCGATTTACGCGGTATTATGATGTATTTGAAGGATTGACCAACTCCGATATCTCTGTGACGCAGAAAGATATTTTTTTCAATCAATCGACATTGCGTCTGAACTCCTAATCTGCGCATTTAACACCGTCCGTTGTCCAGAAATTATAATCTGCAAAGCGCAATTAAAAAGTCAAAGACGAGTCAGCCGTGGTCTTCGAAAAGATTAAGAAAATCCACTGTCTTTCTTAGCAGTCTACAGATTAAAAGATTCTTGCGGAAGGTCGTGATAAGTTTATGAACATAATTCGTCACTCATGTGACGCGATGGCAGGTTGCCCGCGACGCCAGCGATGAATTAGCAAATACATAGTACGTTAGTGTCTAGCGCATCGCAGATCTGTCAGTTCATCAGAGTTCACTCCCGCGAGCGCCTACGCGCTGCCGCATTTTCGCGGATCAAAGTGCCATAGTGATTTGCGGGAGAATCTTTCTATCTGGCGCAACTAATCCTTTTTGTTTGCCCGCGTATCGGGTTATACAGACGAACTTTGATCGCCGCTTTTTACAAGGGTGAGCGAAAATTCTATTCATTCACATGAACAAGATGAGGTAGCTCGACGTTTGACTTGAAATTCCTTGCAAGACGTGTTTTAAGATCCCCCAAATTGCGTTGAGTATAAAACACTGTTGGTTGCGATCTGCGTTACGATTCGGCATTCGAACTATCCACGTTTTAATGAAACAAAAGGGTTGCCGAATTCCAGTCGTTTAATTATTACCGATCCCTGGATAGGGTCCAATTTCGCGTGACCTTCATTTTTAAATCAGTTGTCGGTAGCTTATGTAAGAAGCGTATAACGATGTTCGCTTTTGTTTCTTTTCCACAGAGTACGGAGCCAAAGCCGTGCTGTAGAGATGCGTCTAAGTCCTAGCAACCTCTATGCTCTCAGGCTAACACTCAACCAGGTAAGGCGTGTTCGCATAATTCACGTGCAAGGATTCACGTTACGTAATATCACGCGCGTGTCACACGCTCCGTGCAATGCCTTGCAACATTACCGCATAACCGATTACGTTTGAACGCGACTCCATCAAGTCGGGCACGTTGCTTAAATCAGCAGCGTGTTCTCGGATTATACTGATGTAAGAGGAATGCTTGTAAAGGGAACGAATTTAATCGTTGCACTCCAAGTGGTTTTTTTTCCACTCTTCCGGTCAAGGGGAAAGTCACTGGACCATGATCCCCCTTATGTTCCATGTGACTGTTAATTCTCTTCCATTGGCAAAGCTAAAAAAAACTCGTAAAAATGCAATAGAGTTCAAAAGAATTATTCCGATGCGTTGTTGCTTATCGAATCGGTCGGGAGAAATGAAATAAATTTACGCATTATGTCCGGATAGGGAGCAACTTCATCTATGCTTCGTAAAAACATGGGTGAACGCAGCACAACGACGTCCGCAGTATTCCTCGCGACCATCGGCCTGTCCGTCAGCATGTTCTCTCTGAAGCAAATGCTGTCATCGTCGAAGCATCAGCGTCGTTTCCAAAGACTCCATTAAAAAGTCATCGACGGCGCATCAACACCGACGACGAGAGAGAAAGGAGCAGTCTCTTGCTAATCCGATAATTGGCCAATCAAGTTAATCGTCCACGCGTGGCTAAATCAGAGCCAGAAAGAAATCCATCAGTCGATTAATCGAGATCTCTCGCGAAACTGGAACGCGTCCCACCGTCGTATTTCCGCGCGCCAAAGAGTTTGGAAGCTCGTGCCATAATTTGTAAATCCTTGATGGAGAACTAAACGAGTACGATGTTCTAGTCGACGATCCCGACGAGACATGTCGTCCCTGATCGTTTCAAGCATACGTAAGTCTTCATGCTTCGGTTACATTGAATCGAGTACTTGGTACAGGACCATTTAATGCAGGCTATGATGAAAAATAACACCGCATTAAGAATAAGATCCCTCGGATTGGCGCGCCGCGCGTAGATTTGTCCCAGGATGACTGGAACGAGTTTTCGATATAATAATCGAGCACGACGGAAGAGACGCTGTTAGTTTTCACGCGGCAAACGTGAATTCGCTTGGGCGAGACGACAAAATCGAGATGATGGATAATTGAGATTTTTAAGAAGAATTTGACGGTGGTTCAAACACGTATACTCACGATCCACCAGTTTTATTTCTCCCGAGTGGAAATTCTTCTTAAAAATCGTTCCCCCAACCGTGAAGGAAATTATTAATCAGCGAATCGATGTGAAACGGTCCATTTTGGGGCAGAATCCTTTCACCGGGGAGGAGTTAATTCTGACCGCAAGATCGTCGCGTTGGGAATCCTTTGCTCGCTTGTTGCTGCGAGAAAGCGCCGTAAATTGTTATTGTCATAAAAGTATGTAAGCGCAACATTGTATTCTCGCATAGATTGTATTCATATTTTGTCGTAGTCAACCATACAAATTTTCAGCCACGTTAGACTGTTAATCAACTCCCCTCGTTTTTATTATTTTCACCCCAACCTCCTATCCTTCTACGCGCTACGTCTCTTATAGCTCTACACGTAATCGAATTGTTTAAAAATAAATCCAATCGCTTTTCGTTCGTTATAAATACCTCCGGATCATATTTATTTTCTATCAGCATACGCGTGATATTATCGCATTTTGCGGCAAATGCATTTCTTCGAAAACCGCTGCACCGATTCTTCATGCAATCGCGGAGTGGTAGAATATGATAAAGTCTCACTTCTTGTTTGGACTTAACGTGTACATTTATTTATAATTATTATACAGTCTCACACTCGATATTTCTCGTCGTAAAGTCTCGTTTATATTCCTCCACACTCTCGTTCCTTCAAGCTCACGGTCTTGTCTCGGATTCACGTAAAAAGTTACGTGCGCACCGAGAAAATATCGACCGCATCAACGTCATCGAATATACCGTGTGTAAAAGAATCTGACGTTTATTTATTTTTTTTGTTGCATATGTAAAAAAATATTGGGACTCGAGAAGTTAATTTTAGTCGATTCTTTTCTTGGCGTCCACGCGACTACTCGCACACAAGAGATATAAGTAGTTATAGAATTAAAAATCGTGATCGTCGGGCCGCTCGATTCGACAGGTCATTGCACTTAAACGTGCTTACATGGAATTTTACCATAACAAAAAAAAGATAAGAACAAGAGCATCGGAGGACCTGACGAATGATTCGTAAGCACCCCAGACTTCTGGGGCTACTGATCGATGATACATCCTTGTACTTAAAAGAAACTTTGGCAAATGTTACTTAAAATACTTTGGCAAACGAAACTTGTTTAACAAAGGTCGCTTTCCAATTGCCGATACAGATGGGAAAAGAGTATCTCGGTCTTACGATAACGCATGGTGAAGGAGTAAAAAAAAATCTGAAAGAAATTAAGGTAACGATTATCCTGCTCGAGAGTGCACGCAGCTATCACAGTTATCGTTCTTGGAACAAAAAAGGTGCCCGAGCGAAACCGTAGGATATAAGAATTGCGATGAAAGGGGAGAGCGAGTTCGTCGGTTCCTCTGTTCATATTATTTTCTTAATTAGTAACATTAATGGCAGTCTGACAGGGAGGCAAGTGGCTGACGAGAATATCGTCAGCCAGACAGTAATGCGTATCTTCAATTCCATCGTGATTATATCTTCATCGCGTTTACGCGAGACAGTGCCAAGTAAAGTCTTGGGTGATGAATGATAATGCGAGTCGGGGAAGTAGACATTCGGTGTTCTTTCTTTTTTTAACGAGAAAAGAAATAATTTGTTTCGTCATTTCTGTTATACGATAATGGTTCGAGCTGCCCGACGATATTGCGTTTGGCTTTCGCGAGACATGGTATTGCGCTTCGAAACTTCTTTGTTATGGCAATTTTTCTCATCTTTTTTTCTCACGCACGTTTACAATATCGAACGGCTTTACTTCGTTTTTGAAAGAAAGACATTCTCGTGAAAGCTCTACGCGCTCCTAGTCTAATTAGTTAAGCTACAAGGAGTCGATACAATGTTGGTAAAATCTTCTTTTCTCTCAATCTCGCACTTTCTCTGTCACACACTACCTTCTCGTTTTACTACTGTCGCATCTTGTCCTCCCCTCGCGTAACTCGACACTCTCGCGATACGTAACGTAATTATTTTAGCGTTTAATTCGTTTGGTGAAAATCGATCGACTGGCAAGTTCACGCATCGTCGTAGTCACTATCATACAAGTCTTCGTCACCCTTCATCTTATCATGTAAACATAGTGAGAATAAATGTCCATGGGAAAAGACTATAATAAAGGTAATCGAAACCAAGTACCATTTAACAATACGTAAAAGTCATTTACATTTTGTGGACCGCTGGGTGCACTTTTTTTCAATTAGATTATGCTCGACGGACTTGGTTTATTCTGGGAAGTAGCAAAGTGGGCAACGTGAATTTCCAAGAAAACACATTTTCGTCTTCTCGATTATTAATATTGCAATACATTTTTAATATGCAAGCAACGCTCGGCCGCTTTTCCCGGCTGTATTTAATTCATACGCGACTGTGAATATTAATAACTAAATCGATTTTGCGTACGACGATGTACGTTGTGTACTTCCAATCTTTTTCCCCATTTCTAAAAATAATTACAAGCGCGACAAGCAAAGGGCACCGAAAAAAAATCAGCAAAGAGGAACCGGTTCTCTGAAAGTTTTGACGTTCTTATCAAGAACTAATCTCGCATTCTGTACGTGCGATTGGCCCCCATAGTTTCTGTGGACTCTGTGGAAGTCGCATGTGTTATTTTTAGCAATTTATTATTTAAAAAAAAGAAAACGAAAACTGAAGGCAAGCACTTGGTGCTTCAATAATTCGTACTTCAATATTAATATATGTATATCTCATAATATAATAAAACGCGCAACTTCGCTATCTCATTCTCATACGTTCCACGTGATAAAGACGTCGAAGTTTTTCTTCTTTTTTTTTAATCGCTTTTCTTTTGGTTCGCATCGAATACGAAATATTATAAAATCTGCAATAAAATAGAACTCTCTAATACGCTCAAGTCTCGATCGATTTCTTGTAAAACAAACTTCAAACGCATAGAACCAGTAACGAATGCCAGTTCATTGTTTTCTCTCTTCGTGTCCATGATCAGATTTACTCGTTGGCACGAGTATCTAAAAAAAACGTTTCTACGCTATCGTACTTTCATTCGCACGAAATTCTGTAAAAGTTATGTTTTATCGGAAACATTCATCCGGTGAATATCGTAACAAAATCGCATTTCACATTATCAAACTTCCATTGCAAAACATACTTGCATTGTCGGTGACGCGAAATCATGATCGCGTTGATACTATATAAATTGTGCAATAGCGGTTCGCGCTTTGGAAAAATTAGCCCAGTCAAGCTAATTCCTTGTTTTAATTATTATTTTCGCGAGCAACTCTCTCTCTCTCTCTCTCTCTCTCTCTCTCTCTCTCCCTCTTTATTCGACGACGAACCGAACGCTTTTACGACAATCCTTAACTAACGAGTGGTTCGCTACTTTTTAACATCAACACGAAATGTGCACTTTATTCCTCGCTACGCTTCCTCACAAGTCCTCATACACGCGATAGATATACGTATATAATATATATTTTTCTGCCATTTTAATGAGTTTTTTTTCCACCCGGTATCGAGTGAATAGATATCCTTCTGTCTACCACAGATTTTTCGTGCGCTTAGAACTCTTATCGTTATTAAGAAATACAGCGCTTATTCTTAATAAAAACATCAGTTAATTAAGTTAAGACACCATAATACGTAGCAACATTTTCGATTTATCATCCCAGAATCCCTGTTTGAACGACCTCGATATCTATCTTCAATCGGATCTCCATTTCCAACTACGGCCCATCTTTTTCTTCCCATTTTTCTTTTATTTAAACATCTCGTTACACAAAAACGTGACTATCAATTTTGGATCCTGTCGTTTGTTAGGACATTTCAACTCTCTGGTCCATTCGTCAAAGTAACCGTTCAAAAAAGAAAGCGCGTAAATATTGTAGTTACGTATGCATTGAACACTGCGATCCATTCCAGTCATTAACTACGCAGGACAAATGGAATTGATATCTTTCTTTCGTCGTTTTACGCTCTTAATGATCGGAGAAATATCGATAAAAATTTCGATAAAAATTTCGATAAAAATTTCGAATAGACCAGTGCTATAGAAACTTTGCAACGGACATATACATGTATGTATATATAATGTTTTATAGAGAATATGTAAGAGGAATCATCCTCCTCGGCGGACTATGGAGCGAACATACATAATGTTATGTATTACCTCGTAAGAACTGACGTATACTGTACGACTGTAGTGTGTTGGCTTAACAAGCGATAAAAATATGTAAAAGGCTGAGCTTTTTCTTTTAGCGCGGTACATATATACATATATATAAACATCACTTGCCTGCGTTCTTCTGGTTCAGCTAAAATCGGATTCGTAACCCTGAATCGTTTACACATGTTACAACTTACGAGTGCGGTAAGCGGTACGACTTACACTTTCCTTCTGTTCCCGATTCGAATCAATCACGATATCCGTCTTACACGCGACTACTACGTTTTCTCCAATTTTCGATAAGTGCCCATCACTATCGGAAACTTTATATCGATATCGTAATCTTCTCGTTGTGGCAGCACTATCCTTTCGACTGCGTCTACATTCTTGCCCTTCGCGATTATCGGGAATTGCCGATGAATTATCGAGATCCCAGCACTTGAGCGTTTGTAGAATTGGCTGCTTATTCCTCCGTCCGTCCGGACGATTGGTTCCAGCACTCCGGCCGTGAAATCGGCTTTCTACTTCCGCGCACTTTGACAGAGGAAACGTACACGCTTCACCAAGAACAATCGTATCTCTTTTTTTTTCTTGCACGCATCACTGTAGTTCGTTCAAGGAAATTCGTATGGGTGTATATTGAAACGCGCGTCGTGACGAGGAAAACCAATCGACGGCGACGACGACGACGTTAGCACGCAAATTGTTCCTTTCTCTTTTGACTCACGAATAAGGAAAAGTATACGGGATTAGGACATTGAGGAACAGGGTAAGCGGGGCGATCCCATCTGCGTGAGTACCCTATCGAGCCACTGTAACGGTCCGTTTAAATGCAGCTCGATCCAGCACGGGGTTGATGTCACAGTCTGCCGTCGATACGCCGCTCCCCAGCCTTTCACGAAGCTCATTCTGATGGTACACATCCGTGTCAGCTGATACACCGCCTCGAAACCCTGAGAGACCGACTGTGAGAGTAACGCCGCGAACTCCTGATTGTTGAAGATCTTCAAATTGCAACCTGGTCAACAGGAAACAGAGGGCACGGTTCTAAGGGGAGGGCGTCAAAATTGATCAACATCCTGAGATGATAATTAGCCGAAACTCGCCGTTCTCGCGTAAAACGGCGTATCCAACGATTAGTTTTCACTGATACAAATTAGCACACAGGCTTGGGTTCTAAAACTACACTTCTACCTTATCTACGAATGATCTTAATACTCGTGTCAGGAAGACGATACTCACCAGGTGGTATTTTACAGACGGTAGCCGGATGCCAGCCATAGCGCTGATTGCAATTAGGACTTTGCACGAAAATACTCGAGTCGGACAGACACTCCGCGAAGACCTCACCACCAATGTAATACAGCCTGGCCCCTTTACCGATGTGTCGTCTGGTTTGTTCCACCACCCCGTTGCGATTCACGTTCGACAGTAAGCCCAGGCAGAAACGTTCGGAGTTGCTGGGGTCCGTGAAACCGTCCACCGTTATGCTAGGTTGCGATGCGTGGAAGGTCTCACCCACTCTCGTGTTCAACTCGTAGTAACTTATCGAACACCTTATCGAGAGGAAGAAAAGAGCGCTCTTCTAGTAATCGTACACACGGAGAGTTCACCATAATCATCAATCTTGTACTCACCAAAACGCAGGCTCGCAGTACATAACCGGCTGCGCGTCAACCGGACTGGGTGACAGACGGGACAACGACATATTGTCATTGTGATCCATGTTATCGCCATCCTCGCTTATGTACCCGGGAGGAGGAGTGTCGGCCGGGGGATCCATGGACCCTGGCGCAGGATGTGGCGATCCCTGCACGCTGCCCAGGCTCCCGACACTCGCTGGACTCGTCGCCTGCATACTCTGCGAAAGTGTAACGGTTCTCGTAGCCTTAAACCTTATCGATTTCGAAAGCAGGAAGCAACGGGAAGCCTGGAAGAGTTCGTTCATAACTAACCTGCATTCCTTGATAAGGGTTGTTGGGCTGTTGCTGCTGCTGTTGTTGCTGTTGCTGTTGTTGCTGCTGCTGCTGCTGTTGCTGTTGCTGCTGCTGCTGTTGTTGTTGCTGCTGTTGCTGAGGGGATTGCGGTATACTCTGCTGATTATGGTGTTGGTGATTGAGCGTTGCGTGAAAGCTCGTATTCTCCGGCACGCTTACGCTCAACTCCTCGAGCGAGGTATTGTAGAGAACGGTCTCGTCCCCGGATAGGTTGTGCCGCGGCACGAGAATGGACAAAACTGCAAAGTTTCGTGTATCGATAGTCACGCGAGCGTATGGTCACTCTACTTACGGTCATACTGCTCGATTAATGGTCAACGGGAGAGAACATAACTCGAGCGAAGCGAGCACACCGGCGATCGCGCTTTCTCTCTTTCGCGGAGGGATAAAAGCTCGCGACGAAGGTAGCCGATAATCTTAGATCGTGATAAAGGGTAGTAAACTACAGGGTCTTCAAAAAGTCACGCGAACCATGAGCTATCGTTTATTTCTACATTTAATGCTGAAAATGAGCCTGGAGAGAGAGCACAGATTCATGGATATCAATTATCAAGCAACCTTCGAACACTGACAGATCGTCCGCCTCCCAAACTTTTGTTTGCGGTATCACCGCATCCTGGCTCATTTGCTCAACTTCAGGCTAATGTTCGGAGCATTACGAATGACATGTTTGCTAAAAATTTACTGGAACACGTTCGCACGCGTTTGGCTCTGGGAACACAGCCTGGCGGTGATAGTTAACAGCCTTTAACGTAGAAATAAACGATTGCCCATTGCGAAGACTCCATATCTGTTTGGAAATTGTTCCCGTTAAACAGAGGATGAAAACTGATCAAGCGTCATGGGAAAGGATTCATCCGAATACTCGAATTTCATCAACGCAAGCGACAGGTGAAAATGGTTTTTTCTGGCACTTACCTGGTGTCTGTATTCGTTGATAATGATAAGGATTCACGCAAACTTCGTCCCGCTTTTGCGTAAAGGCGTACTCGCAGTGCTCGATCGCCCTTAACTCGTGATGCGATTGCAAATCCGGCCAACGCCAAAGCCGGCAGTAGATCACGTGTGGCAGACCTTTGCCGCGTACTCCTTGAACCCCGTTGTCGCCGACGCCACCCGGACTAGGCCTGTTGTAGACACAATTAAAACAGACCGATTAAATATCCACTAAAATTGAAGAAAAGCAAACGAGTTCGAAGGATCAAGTGTATTAAACCAGCTAATAAATTAACGGAGTTTTGGTTCCAGAGGAATATTAGCTTGATCTAACAACAGTTCTTGGAACTATAGATTAGTAGGTAGTATGGAACTATGGAATAGTTCTGAGAACTATAACTTGAATGGTTGTTTCTCCAAAGTGTTTTATCTCGTTGTTTTTGAACAAACGAACTTTTTTTTTTAAATAAATCCAAACGGTACTGACACATTAGCCAACTTGTCATGACGTCGAACCCGAATGAACTGAATGATTCGATGGAAACTATTCGCGTTCGAGGTTTAATGAGACGCGGCTACGGGAATCAAATTCTCCGCCCCCTCGAACTTTAAACGGAATCGAATTAACCCTTTGCGTCGCGTAACGGAATTTACCGAAGTGGAACCGCAACCGTGTAAGTATCGGAGTCTCATTGGAGGAGCTGTGCTAGCGTCGAGCGCGTTTGAGGGTGAATTTAACTACCACCGCTACCGTAATGAAGAAGGCATAGTCGAAACGTTAAGGTTCACGTTATTACGACGTCGATGCAATTCCACCGCCGTAAACTCGCGTTTTAGTATTGCGCTTCCTGCCTACGGGGACGACGCCTCTTCTCTTTTGCTCATTCGCTCCTTTTGCCTCCGTATCGTGCACGCCGGAAGCAGTGGCGCCCACCGAGAAAAAGATCCCGACGGGAATACACCGTCCAAGACATTGGAAGTACGTCTTGGGAGAGGAACGCAATTCCGCGAGTCGCATATTAAGCGTTTAACAACCGACCGTGTGCCGTTATCTGTCTCTCGACACTTTCCACCAATTGTTCCGTGAAATCTTGAGATAACGGGGATCACGCTTTGTATGCTAGGTTTTCAAACTATCGTAGTTATCTGAATTGTACGTAACAGAATACAGGTAGATAGGGGATCACGATCACGATCACGATCACGATCTGCAAACCAGATTTCATTTGTCATTTCATTCCGCTATGTAAAGCTTACGAAACGGGAAGAAATGATTGACCAGGCTTCGAGAAATTATTTAAATTTAATCAGTCCGTCACATTCAAATATTTGATGCTCGGAGACTTGGTTGAAACGGTTAAATGCATTTGTTGTTTTATTTTGTGATTTGAAACCCTTAAGATACAGAGATTTATATCGTGAGAAAGAATCAGTTACGACACAAAGCTTATCTATATCCGTTGTGATTTCTATATTAATTATTAGAAAAGATTTTAGTATCGAAGAACTGATCAGAACTTCATCCTGAACCAAGCGAACGTTAGAACAACGGATCACGGTGGGTGGTAGCGATTCGGTTTAAAAATCTATCGTAAAGTACATTAGGTGTAACGTGAAAAGGATGCCAGTAATGCGAAGCTATTACAACCAGAAGGAGAGGGAGTGCGATGTAAACGAACTGCACGGAAGTAAATATGCGATCTTGCCGCGCTATTTTTGCGATCCCGTAGCGAGCGTTTCCACGGTAAAGTACGAATTTACGCGGAGAAACGGACGTGGGGATTCACCCGACGGACTTGCACGCAGCTCGTAACCGCACGATTGCCGAGTTACTTTGGCACAAAGGACGTGGAACCGCGATACCATCGTTCGCGCTACAAATCAAACGAAACGGAATCGAAAAAAGTCTCGCGATTCATGGTATCTTTAAACCATTCGTATCTACGCAAATATAATCGCACGAGTTACAGTTTGGCGGGGGCGCGATCAAAATATCGGTTACACCGTTTTTATTTAATCGGAAATTGTTTAATTAAATTACTGAAAACTTCATACATTTTAACACTATTCCTACCGACACTTCATATATACCTATTCCTAACAACTTATATTTCTTCTTATATTCAACTTATATAATATAGAATAAAGATAAGAACCAATTTAATAGTGAAAAAATTTAGTTTCTTTTATTTATAAGTAGATAAGGTATATTTTAACATTCAACCAGCTAACTTTTAACAGTTTCCACTCGTATGTCGACGTAGGGCGACTTATAGCCTTCTCTCAAATATAAATACGAGTGTAAAGGGTTAAGTTAAATGACGGTACAATAACGTTATACGTAGGAAATTCTAGACGCAATTTAAAAAACAGTTTATTTGAGAAACGGTCTTGGTAGGAATACTGTTAGCATACGGCGGCTACTGCTATTCATCTGAAAAGTAATACAGGTGATGGGGAAAAGTAAAAGTAGATATGAATTGAAAATTAAGTGGGTCTGATTAGAAATTAAATAGAGTAAATAAATCCCTCAGTCAGAACTCGAACCTGCGCCAGGAATTTAATTACTATTTACCGTGAATTTGCCTTAGAATAAATACCTTAAAGTTCTTCTCGGTGAACTTAAGATAAAAGCCGACGCGGTAAATCCATCACGCTGTCACGTTCTCTCGCACCACCAAAAAAATAATAAGTAAATTTCGCGAGTCGATGAAGAAATCATATCGATGATTCTTGTAGGACACGCGATAGATTTCAAGTTTTTGGCGATCCACGGGGCTCGCGGCTCATGGATTTCGGTCGATCGACAACGAGTGAATCCGCGATACTTGATCCTCGTGCAATATGTGTATCGTTTCCGTCAATGCGTGCCATGGCAACCTTGGGCCGTTTTTTTCTCTCTCGCTCTCACTCTTTCTCTCACTCTTGCATTCTGTCTCCCACAGCCTCTCCTTTTCTCTCCCATCCTATCTCTCGTTCTCGCGCTTTTTCTCTCCCTCCCTTGCACTCTGCATGCGTGTTACTCTCAATTACGGTCGCATGACACTGCACTTCGTTACATAATAATTTAGAAACGCTCGTACGGGATTTATATGGTAGTTTCCTGCACGATCTCTCTCTCCAGTCAGTCTCCGACGATTCATGCGCCACGAAAAACGATTACAAGATAGCACGATCGACCACGAGCGAGAATCTGTATGCAACGGAGTGCGGGTAGATCGGTTTGAAAAAAGAAAAATCTGGCACGATTTCGATACTTTATTAGCGCCCCAAGTACCCTAAGAACACGTGAGATGTCTGGGAAAGGTGTTTTATATCGATCGCGTGATTATCGCATGACGCTCCATTCTCGATTCCATCGCACGGCGAATTTAACGAGAACGGCGGATACTCGGATAAATAGGAAAACGATCGAAAGTCAAAGGATAATACTACGTAGAGAATGATTTTCAAAGTGCATCGACTGGGGAATATGTTTAACGGCATATTGCATTGTCCTCGTTTTAAGATCGATCGATCACCGAAGAAATCGTTCGAAGCATTTAAGGATCGAGTACAATCGCCCGTAGCACGAATCGCGATACCTGGCATTACCGGAGAAACGAAGTACGAAATACAGTTGCTCCTCAAAGCCGTCCGAGAGAGTAAGTGAATGAAAGAAGGAGAAAGAGAGATAGAGAGAGAGAGAAGCAGAGCAAGCGAGAAGCGTTTTGTATGAAACTGCGGGAGTTTTGCGGGGGAACTATCGTTCCCGTCTACCAGTACCAATTGTTACGTAACAGCGATGTACCGGCGACAGTATACCGACGATTCGCTCGCGACATTAGGTAATTCCACGGTTCCGATGCATCCATTCGCATGGTCTATCGATCGTTTTGAAAGGTACCTCCTCCGCGGATCGAGAGCTACATCGAAACGTCGTTAACGAGGCAATCGCGTTCCTATCGATGGCCGATCGAATAATAACGAGCGGTTAATAAAATCGCTCGGGACCCTGGAGGTTGGCCGCTCTTAAATCGCTCGTAAAAGCATCGTAATCGAAGCCGAACCGCGCACGACACGCAAGCCATGCCGGAGAGAAGGAAGAAAAGTAAAAAAGTAAAGATCCCGCCGCAAAACGAAACGGTACAAACGGAAGACGCGGGTACGTGGGAGCGCGATAGGCAAAATAGTACTGTTCCGCGGCAAGAAGATGCGTAAACGTTAGAGCCACATAATCCACGGTCTCGTTTTCCTTCAGAAATTTTAGTCATCCTGCTGACGCATCATTGCCTAGTCGAGGACACGGCGTCGCGTTCGCCGCGAAATTCTTTCCACGTATGCATCAAACGCGAGAGGCGCGACTTAATCGAGTTTAATCGCCGATGTCACGGAGGGAACCCAGCCCCGATGTCCTCTCACGTTTTTTTTTCTTTTTTTTTTTAAAGAAGAAAGGAACGGAGAAGCGTCTGTACGTGATCTGCACTCTTTTGCGCGAAGGTGCTGACGCTCATTGTCCTCCAATGAGACAGAGAAAGAGGGAGAGGGACGCGTCGTGCAATTGAGCGCGCAAGGGAGACAGAGTTTTCCAAACTCGGCGCATCTTTTCAGAAACACGAGAATCGGTAGAAACATTGCCTTTCCTCCTGGAATGCGAATGATCTTCTGGACAAAGAGCAGCATTTCGTTCGTACGAAAAGAGTGCGCCTTGAATCTCAATAGACCCAGAGAGAGAGTGATTATATGTATACGCTTTTTTCCTCAAACAGTCGACAGGTAGTTCCCGGCTTATCGTTATCTCAGAGTTAAAAGGGCAAGTTCATTCTCGATAACGCGCCGGGGGAGGTCTCTCCCCGCGATAAGTTCCCTGCGTGAGAAAGCGTTCCACGACGAGTATACGTCACTTGGGTCGGTCTTGCTAATTATCCTAATTCTTAACCGAGCAGCCAGCTCATAGTCGGTCCAAGGGCCAATGATTAAAACGTTAATCATCCGTTCCGAAGTTCCAACAATTCTCGTAGATAAGTTGAATTAATACACTGCTGAAAATAATTAAGGGATCTTGAATTAGGGGAACTGGTGAAGGCTCGGTTGTTTTAACTCTTCAGCGGAGTAAACAAAATTGAAGTCATGAAAGACATCTCGTGTGCTTTATACAACGATATTTAACTTCGTACTCAAGGCCGACTATTATCAGAATTTTTGAGAACGTTACACACCTTTTCAACTGATAGGAACGCTTGAAGAATCAATCTCCCAATTGTTTCGAGCAGTGTGTATACCGTTAATCCGACATTGATCCTTGGAGCTCCAGGTAACCAATCACGGTAACGCATTATCATCCACGCGTCGAAGCCGAATAATTGCGCCGGTTTATATCGTAGCATCCCAGCTGGTTCGCTCAGAAGCGATAAGGGGATTCCGGAGGAAGAAAGAGGACTCGAGAAAAAGGCTGGATCGATAAGACAAGCTAACGTAACCGACACGATAAGTTATATCTCCTTGACGCCGAGCGTAGTTACGCGATTCCGTTCTCGAGTGCATACATACGCGTTGCAAGGACAACGAGAATGCTTCGCGACGACGATAGGTTTTAATATGCCGTGCCCGTGGAATGGCGCTTCGTTTTTTGGTTCGCTCGGAGATGATTGGAAACGGTACACGATGATCGGATACAGGATGGAAGCGAATGTAAATACTTTGCTAGAGGATTCCAGTCACATGAGTGAAAAGTTTCACCCTAAACCAAGTGTGATTCCCGATTGTTATCAAGGTACGATGCTCTGAAGATCATAATTATTACAGGATCTACTTAATATCTTTAAAACACCAAAATATTGGCCACAGTGGAATCTGATATATTAATATCTTAACGGATGCATCAAAGATGAGGGTCACGATCTTGGAAGAACTGCATGTATTTCGGTTTGTTTAGATTCAATGATTAGTCGTGTGAAATCAGTTGTTCATTACTGTTGACTCAATTGTTAACATCTTCGTGTTCCGATAATGTTTGAGAATCAGGCGTGATATTTTTCACTCGAAATTATCTCTAAAATCAACTGGCAGGTTATTTGTAGTTCCACTAAAAATATCCTGGTCACACGCTGAGAAAAATAATTGCAAATGATTCGAGAGTAAGCGATTTCTTTAATTTTTGCGCAAGAACTATTCCGTTATTATCCATGGAACGTTTTACCGTTATTATTGTATATCTATCCTATAAATGGCCCGAGACTACAGCAGGATACAGCGTCGATCTTACGTAATTTTACCTTTTACAAATCACACCTTTCTTCCCTCGCAGTGAATAAAACTGCGCTGCTACGAAATCTGTGTCAGTCATTTTCTACATAAATACTCCTTACTGTATTGATTACGTTACGTAAACATCAATTAACCCAGGTATCGCTCGAGAGTATCTCGATAGTGCGTATAATTTAGCAAATTCCGCCGAGTTTTTCGTTCAAAAGCATTTAATCCCGACGTGTAGAAAACGGAAGTATATGGCAACGACGTGTTTCGATTCCGTGCACGCGAAAAGGAAAAATATACACAGTTCATCGCAGTACCGAGAAAGGCTAAAAAGTATCGGACGATGAGCGATACCGTGCGGAAGCGAGATTCAATTTATCAAAGTGCCGACTGCTGCCGGTTTTTATTAGACACGTCAGAATATCTGAGCGTACTCCTTTTTTTACGCGCAATCAATTAAGATTACCGCATACAATATTTGGGAAAACAGGACGATCTTCCAGAGGAACGGCCACCAAAACCACAACGTAAGGAAGATCAATGTAGACAGAGTACAGTCGCTTTAAAGTATATTAACGTAAGCACGGTTCGCGTGCTTAAACCAGAAATCGTCTCGACAGATGCATTATTTGATTTTCATGAAAATTGTACGCGATCGCGACCAACCTACTCCATAATAGACTCTGTGACCCGGCCTCGTTTTGTACGTTCAATAAATTTTAACCACATGCGAACAAAAAAAAATAGAATTGGACGCGTCCATGCAAATAAATACCTCGAACGTGCTGTTCGTTGCCCGACGTGGATAAACTCACTTTTCCGCCGTAAATGCACCGTCGCGTTCCGCCGCTACCATCGTAGCATAATTATTTTCACGCTTTACGCTGAAACCGGAGCAACGGCGGTAAGCAACATCGTTGCGCGCGGTAGAATGCGACAAAACGAAATTTAATTTCCTTGTGCGACCGTTGCGCGCTTATCGCGTCGCGAAATCAAATATTTGTTAATAACCGCGCACTCCGTGCATAAATAAGCGCTTTAATCAAGAACGGAATGAAACGATGGCGCGAAATTGAATTTCCGGGGAGTATCGGCAACCGTTCCGCCGTGTTCTCGTACAGTGCAGAGAGATTCCCGAGTTGGAAGGCGAGAGACGCGAAGCGGAGCGGAGCGCGGAACACGCACGTTTCGTTCGAATTACAGAAGGATCTGCCTTTCTCGATGACAGACTTTCCCTCTCTCCTGCGAGTATCCTTGGACGCGCCACGACGTGGCTAGGATTACTATTAATAAAGTCGTCATGAGGTACGTACCGCGGTACAATCGATTCCGATACGCGTCCGTTAATACAGGGTCGCTGGAATGTATCCCGCAGCGATGCCGCGCGATCGGAACTCCCGAAAAAGAGTTTAAAGGAGAAAATCGCTGACCCTATTCCGCCCGACAGATGCCGATTCTCGATCAACTCTCCGCCACTCTTTGTCGCAATCTCGCTCTTTTTTTCGTTGACGATGAATGGTCACCGCGAATGCACCCTACACGGGCCAGATATAGACGCGTTGCTACCACGCGAGACGTGTGACCGAAACGCCACGTGATGCATCATCCCCGGATAGGAAGCACACCGAGGTCTCCATGGGGAGGTGCTCCGCATTGCATTACCCTCGTAATAGCACTTAATTAAACAAAATAATCAAAATCGCCGAGTAACCGCGGGAAAAGGTGGATCGCATGGCAACGTGAGACGCACGTGAGTGCGTACCACCCACGCCACTGTTGGAACTGAAACGGACGCTGCTCGCGTTAATTGCCATTTGCCCCGACGAGAAACAAAGCGGTAGAACGGCGAAAAGAACCGTTTACACGGCCGCTCGGCTCGAACAATGTCACGCATCTGACGCACCGCCTGCTTTCATCGGTTGTCCATGTGTTCGTAACAGTTTCCCTCGGGATCGTTACGTAATTCCGAAGACAGAGATGCAAGAGCGTTTTTCTAGCGACCGATAATAAGATCGAGTCGTTAAAAATCTACGTCGCGTGGCGAGATTCAATGTTACAGCCGAGATCGATGTATTTATCTCGGTTGGGAATACTCTATTCGGCTTCTCCTTCGATATAAATATATTCCCGTGGAGATAAAGGCGGCCCCGTGTTGCATTCGCTGTGACCGCGTGTCATCGATAATCTCATGCTTACGCAACGTACACGTAAATGCAACAGCCGGCGCGCGTCTCCCGATACTTCTACAAGACTCTCGTACGCGAAACGCTGCGATCGAGTAAAATCTCGTTCCGGTCAAGGAGACAAAGTACCGTCATTATTCGTGTATTCAATATTACTGAACTAACAACCGGACGTAACACATATGGATCAATCTTCGCGTTGTATGGCTGAAAAGGAGCCACGCGGCACGCGCCGACGACCGTTTTACAGCTCCGACGATGCACGATACTGAATGGGAAATCTTAGAATTCCAATCCTTGATCATCAATTCCAGATTCTTCGGATTCTTCGGAATCCTCGATGGATCTCGGCAATCTGATTATCCGCTAGTGTCCATGTTACACGGAACGTAACGCGCGGTGATCCCGTAAAAGAGCAATAATCCTAAAACAAATGTGTACGATCAAGGATCGTGCGGCTCGAAGGCTACTCTTCGCAAAGATCGTACGCGATATTAGCCGGTCCTTCTGTCGTTAGCAGCCGTACTTCAAAATAGAACACGCACGCGCAGGCAAGCCTACGCAAAATCTCGGTGCGGTTAGTACCGAGGTTGATAAAGATAACGAAAGAACGGGAGATCCGAAACCCTTGTGCCTGCTAGAAATCCAGCGGCAGCCAGTAATAGATCTCCAGTACCCTAGGTCGGGTCACGGTTCGCGATGGAGAAACTACTTTAAACTCCGTACGATCCCACTCCAGCAGTTTCTTCTTGTATCCGGAACACCGATTTGCCCCTCACAACGGTGACTGTGGCTCTTAGAACCATAGCAAACTTTAGAGTAATTACACCAGGATTCTATCAAAAGAAAAATCAGAATCACCGATTAGATTAATGATTATAGCCGAAACTCGATGAATTGATCAAACGAAGCCGGAAAGTAACAAAAACTAATACCGATTTCTTACTCGCCTTCGATGATTTTCTGATAATCAAGAGCTTTTTAACGCCCTTCACGCTTCTCGTTCGTCCTGTTATAAACTTTGCAAGAAATTGATAGATACAATTACGTCCATCCTGTCTTTGCTTTCAGACTCATTTCAATGGGGATCAAGGAACGCGTTGCACGGTAGTCGTGCACTATCGATAACGCAATCAAAAATTGCAGCGTAAAACACAGTCAACCTCTAATCAAAATATGTTTCGGCGTAAGTATATGCTTTCGCATCTTCGACCTCATTACGCGATATACATGCGCGCGAGAAATCGATTGCACCTTTCGTTTGTTTACCAATAATCTCCGCATTTCCATAGATCGCATGGATGTGAGCGTGAAAGCAGATAAAAGCATCTTCCCTTGAGCTATCAGCTTGGCGCGATTTATCCAACAAACTTTAATGTCCGGATAAACGGACAATTACTGATGAAATCTAAAACTCATTCGAATATACAAATCCGATCCGCGAATCCCCTCTTTTTTTACCCGAAATCCGCTTAAATACCTTTATATAACTAATCGGCAAGATAGCCTGATAGTAAATAATAAATATCGGCAAACACTACTCGGGGTTTCTCTACAATCCCTATGATTTTTTACGAACAATGTTTATTATTTCAATAGATTCGTTTACATTCTTGTACTCGTATATCAGATAAACGTGCAGTGACGCAGAAGAGAGTAAAATACAGAAATTTCTGCCCCTTTTCAAACCTCGCGAGTACGACGAAATTGTCACGTTTACGCCTGCAAGAAACAAAGCACAGAGTGACACGCAATGCCGGAGCATCGAGCATCGAAACGCTGGATCACGCGAATTCGTGAATTAAAAACGAACACTCGTCTTTCGTCCCAGAAATCGACGGCGAAAGAGAAACGTCAGGCGGGCCGATAGTGTGACAACGTTCGTTTTACGCACGAACACGTAGATAAATGCGAGTGGTGGACAAACACACGTAAGCGCTTTCCCAGAGTTTCGGCGCAAAGAACACAATCGCATAATGCAAAAATATCTTACTCTCTCTCTCTCTCTTGCTCCATCTTTCTCCATCTCCCTCTTTCACACTCTTTTTCCGTCCCTCTCTCGCTCTTTCCCTCTAACTTACACACGCACACACTCCCCCTCAATTTCTAACCCGTGCAACGATAGATAAACTATCGAGGTAAACGGTCATACGGGGAAAAGAAAACAGCTACAAATCTGTCCCGGAATGTATGGGCACGTAAGAGCGCATAGAAACGAGCATACCTCGGTATAGTGATGCACTTGGTGTTGCAGCTCTGCGTGGTAATGGCCTTCTCGAGTTCCTCGAGTCCGGTGGACTTCTTCAGCTTCTTCACGAGGCTCTTAACGGCCTTCTCGCTCCATTTGTCCTCGCCCTCGGCCTTCTTCCAGCCCAGCAGCCGCTTAACGATAGGCGGGTTAAAGCTGGACAGCATCGAAGTCATGATTTGCGCTACGAGGATCGCGCGCGACCCGCATCAGGCCGCCCTCGACGTTTCGCACAACGCGAACGTTAATTCCTTCGCACCACGATATATCGGTTACCCCGGGGTACAGACACGACGTGCGTTCAGACGTTTACGAGACCGCGGGTAATTACGGATGAACCCTGACGAACGCGAATCCCTCAGACGGGCGGCGAAAACTTTGCCACGGCCGCCATACTGTTCCTCGAAACACGTTCGACAGCGCTCGGTGATCTTCGGGCAGCATCGAACCGGTCATCGAATCGACGCACACTAGAAAGCCGAATCGCGATCAGTTTTTTCCGCGCTTTTTCGATCCAGATTTTGTTGATTGTCCAGTATATCGATTGCAATTCCCGTTTATTGGTTCTCCATTTTTTTTGCTGAATTATTCTCGCCAATTTGTTGAGACCGTGGAAGATAACGGGGGGAATTGTGATCGAGGATTTTAAAAGTGAGTGTCGGTAGAATGAATGCGGCGTGCCTGCATAATCGTAAATGTCTATGGTGCGAGTTACGCTTAATTATCAAAATCTACCGATTGGTTAATTCTTGAGCACCTAACCTGGCATTTCGCAGTAAAGGGGATAAGTGACCAATCACGGGTGTTTCCTGAATTTTCATCGTTTGTTCTGTTATTTTACAATAAATGCATTTGTCGAGCATGCTTGTCAATATTGAATTACTGTGGAAAACAATGTGGTGCAATACGGTGATTTAGCGGGCCTTTGATGAAAGGTCTTTGATTGTTATTGTCCTGAAGACGGAATAGTTATTAATAATTGTTAAGCAGACATATACGTGGCTTTTAAATATAAGTGCCATGAGTCGTGAAGGTAAAGATAATACGCTTCAAGAAGGTGTGCTGATTTTTTACGCAATGGATTGTTTACTACGTGTATGTTTTAAGAGGGAAGAAGCGATTCGGAGGATGAACACGAGAAATCAAGGAGCCCATCTGCAGAGTCTCACAGGTCTGGTAGCGTTGAAAATAGGGCTAGGAGTAGAACCAAATCACGCTCTGCGAGTCCTAAGTCTTCTCCAAGGTAAAAAAAAGTATATTGATCTAGTCCCGGAAATGCCTGTACCCTGTAGAACCAAGCGTACTTATTGATATGTTTTTCTTAGATCTAACCGGTCGTCGCCGGCGCAACCAAGATCGCCAGCTTCCGTGCGTTCAAACGCTAGTTCCAGAAAATCGTATTCCAGATCACCGTCACGATCGCCTTCAAGGAATGGCTCTGCCTCTCCTTCATCGGTTAAGAATCAAAGGAGATCGTCAAGGTCTAGTTCAAAATCTGCTGGTAGGAGGAGCAATTCTAGATCTCCTTCTAAGTCTCCTTCTCCAGAAAGAGTAGCGCAGACTGTAAGAAGTAGGTCGCAGTCACCTCGTTCGGTCTCCTCTCCAAAGTCACCATCAAGATCGAGAAACTCTTCGCCAGCAGATTCGAAAAGAAGCTCCCGCCCAACATCCCGAAACAATTCTCGCTCTAGGTCACGATCGAATTCAGCGAAACGGAGTAATCCACCATCTAATTGCCCTTCTCCAAAAGCGGGTTCTCGATCACCGTCTAGGTCTCCTTCCCCAGCTGCAGGATTGAAATCACGTTCGCCATCGGGATCGCGAAGAACGCATTCCCGATCGCCTTCCGGTTCTCCAAAAGTATCTGCTAGATCACGCTCTCGATCCGGATCACGAAGATCCTCGCAAGCACGATCCAGATCACGCTCAGCATCGGCTAGTCCACAACGGAAATCACGCAGCAGTTCCAGGTCGCCAACAGATCTTAAAAAAGGATCGCGTTCTCCATCACCCTCGCAAGACCAGATTCCAGTGGACGCTAGAAATTCGCGTTCGAGATCGAAATCTCCGTCTGTAGATGGACCGAGAAAAGGCTCACAAGATTCTAGAAAAAGTCCACGGGCAAAGTCTCCCACCGATTCCTTGGATGGCAAACGTAAATCAAGATCTCGATCCGGCTCTGGATCAAGGAAGCAGTCTCCCACCGTTTCCCGAAAGGGATCTACCTCAAGATCTCCTTCTCCAAAACCTCAAGCTGTACCGCGGTCAAAGTCCAGATCAGTGTCTGGTTCAAGACAAGGATCACGATCCAGATCTCGCTCAAAATCTGGCTCAAGAAAATCTGCCTCGAGATCGAGATCCAGATCGATGTCGGGATCGAGGAAAGGATCAAAGTCTCGGTCTCGTTCGCGATCAAGGTCTAGTTCCAGATCGTCAAAATCCAAATCAAGGTCACGTTCTAGCTCAAAAGCATCTCGTTCGAGGTCACGTTCAGGATCGCGGTCCAAATCAAGATCGCGCTCCAAATCAAAATCACGCTCGCGATCGCGTTCAAAGTCAGGTTCACGCTCAAAGTCGAGATCGCGTTCTGTTTCTCGATCAAAATCAAGATCACGTTCAAGATCGAAATCGCGTTCGCGTTCGCGTTCGAGATCGAGATCGAGATCGGGCTCCGCCGTTGGATCCAGGCACTCCTCTCGGTCGAAATCTCGATCCAGATCAAGGTCTCGTTCAGTATCCAAACCCAGGAGATCGAGAAGTCGGAGCGAAGATTCCGATGGAATTGCTAAAAAAAGAAGTAAAGCACTGTTGGATTCTGAGGACGAAGACGATGGAGGAATTAAAGCAACGAAAAAGTCAAAACACGGAATATCTGATTCCGAAAACGAAGGAGACGACGACGCATTGGAAAAGAAAAAAGACAAGGACGAGCTGGAGGAAGAAGGCGAAAATGCACAAAATAAATTGCTCGGGGACGGAGGGATTATTGATCAGCAGGATAACGAAGATTCCGATGATGGAATTCTTCGCGATGGGGGGATGTAAGTTGTTTGATTTTAATTAGAGTAAAATCAGTGGTAGCATCCAAAATGTAATTTTAATTGTTAATGCGTGCTATATCTAATCTATGTCTATCAGGAGTAGCAGATATATGTAAGTGATAACGATTAATGATAGGAAACTCTAAAAAAGAAAACTAAACTACAATAGCACATAATCTAAGATGAAATCCGGAATTTAGATAAACACCAACAAAAATAATTCGATTTTGGTTTTCAGGGACGATTCGTTATCGGATTTCGATCGTATGCTAGCACGTAAAAAAGACGAACAATCTCGTCGACGCAAAAGAAAGGATATAGATATAATCAATGACAATGACGATATCATAGCGCAACTTTTATCTGATATGAAAGCGGCGTCGGAGGAAGATCGGAAATTAAACGAGCAGAATAAACCCGCAACAAATAAAATAGCTATGTTACCGAAAGTATTATCGCAATTGAAAAAGCATGACCTACAGCTGGCCTTTTTGGAGCACAATGTTCTCTCAGTTCTCACTGACTGGTTAGCCCCAATGCCCAATCGATCGTTGCCATCATTAAAAATCAGAGATAGCCTTCTTAAACTCTTGTGGGAAGTAAGTTCATCATCTAAGCCAAAAATCATGTATGTTTGCATACTATAACAAAAATGCTACGTTTGTTATAGTTTCCAAGGATCGACCAATCTTCTTTAAAGCAGTCTGGTATTGGCAAAGCAGTAATGTATCTATATAAACATCCAAAAGAAACGAAAGAAAATAAAGAACGAGCCGGAAAATTAATTAATGAGTGGGCCCGACCTATTTTTAATTTATCGGCCGACTTTAAAGCATTATCAAAAGAAGAAAGAATGCAGAGGGATCTGGAACAAACGCCTCAGAAGAGGAGAAAAATCGAGGAAGGCACTTCCCAAAAGTCGCAAGATATTAACAAAGCACTAAAGGGAGACTCTAAGTACGAACTGCTGCAAACGTTCTATTAGAAGTGCAATCAGGTTGAATAGCGTTTTATAGTTTTTCTTTTTATTTAGACCATTGAGACCCGGCGATCCTGGTTGGGTTGGACGAGCGAGAGTTCCTAGGCCTTCCAATAAAGATTACGTTGTAAGGCCTGATTGGAAGTCTGACATCGATATTAGTAGGGTACGTTTGCTTATTTTGTCTCGTTCAATATCAGGAACAATACTTTTGACTTGTTTATGTTTTAACAGAGTACTAAGAAACAGATGAACAGGTTCGAGAGACACATGAAGAATTATATAGATAATAAGAGAATAAAAGCAACTAGAAGGGCTGTGGATATATCGATTGAAGGACGCAAAATGTCTTTGTAATGAATACATTTAGCGCGTCCTGTTCCATTTTATTCATATGTGAAAATTATCGATACTCAGTGACATTGTGTAATTATACGCAAAACCCCGCTATTCTCCCATTAAATAAGTTAAAAGTATAACAATAATTGTGCTCAATAAAACTTGACACATGCCTAACAATGCAGTAATTATATTTCACAACATCGACATCCTTTATTCCTAATAGCTTTTTTCTCACCCAGTATCATGAAATTGAATATTTGTGTACATTGCACGTTCCAACTTTAATTGGATTTAGTGACAGTGTTCAGATAATAAACCGTGCACGCCCAAGTTAAAATATCAAAGTGGGTGATTATTGATATAAAAAAAAATTACTTATATATCTTCGGGTGACTTGTACAAATTAGAGGATACCTTATAATTAAATTATTACTTTTCACTAGAAATGAGACATTTGTCCGTAAACTAACTTTCCAATACCGTACCAACCATAAAATAGATTCAAAAAATTAAATGGCTTCATTTCCGACTTGAACGATTGCAGCGTGATCTTTTTCCGGTTTACCGTGGCATCAAACGGACGACACGATGAAAGCCAAGGGTGAAGTAAGTAAATATTCTACATTTTGTCAGAAAATTAACAACGAGTATGTTAGACACAATTGTCTGATCGCGATTTACCTGTTGTTCCGTAAAACTGAACACAAAAACATTGAAACAAAGTTAAATCATGCTCTGAACGTGAGCTAACCTCAAAACGGCATGTTAGCCGACACACGTTTCTGTTATGCTTCCCCGCTAATGAGATTAGCTTCATTAAAATCGAGCTTGTGATCAAGCAAAAATCAATGCGGATTAACTTTTTCAACTATTTCGCATCATTTTGGTACCTGTGTACTCAAAACGATGTTACTGACCGCATGTCAGGCAACTATCACCTCTGCTAATTTCCTGATGTGGCAATCACGTTTGCAAAGAAATTTGTTAGGAAGCTAATCCTCGATTCTCGAATTTAACAGCAAATAATGTTTATTAACCGGAAGTAAGTGATGCTTGCTCATTGTGTCAATAGTGTCAACTGTAAATATTTGCATTACGTATGGGAAATTTCTATATCGTATTTTGAATTTTGCAGTTGAAGGAATTTGAGGTGATCGGCCGCAAGTTGCCGACCGAAAAGGAAAAGACCACACCTCTGTACAAAATGAGAATATTTGCCCCAGACGCAATTGTGGCAAAATCTCGATTTTGGTACTTCTTACGTCAGCTGAAGAAGTTTAAGAAGTCTACTGGAGAAATTGTTTCTCTAAAGCAGGTAGTTATCCGGATCAATAAACTATCCTTTCGATCGTCTAATGTGTGTTAAAATATAATACGTTGCATTTTAGATTCCTAAGATAAGTCCGATGAAGATCAAAAATTTTGGAATTTGGCTGAGATACGACTCCAGGTCTGGAACTCACAACATGTACAGGGAATACAGGGATCTCTCTGTCAGCGGAGCTGTAACACAATGTTACAGGGATATGGGAGCTCGTCATCGTGCTCGTGCACACTCCATTCAGATTATTAAAGTGGAAGTCGTTAAAGCTGCTAATTGCAGGAGGCCTCAAGTGAAACAATTCCACAATTCGAAAATCAGATTCCCGTTACCAAAACGTATTCAGCACAAGAATCGTATGCCGCTGTTCAGTGTACGGAAACCACGTACCTACTTCCTTTAAATACTTTCAATTGAGTATTTTGCATATTGCCACTAAATATACTATTCTCAAGGGAATAAAAGAGTGTTTACTGTAATTTTCTACCACTGTCACTTTTCTACCTTCCAGAGACCGTCAGACATTACAACACTATCATATATTCCTATCCATTGATAAATATGTTCTGTAGTGTATTAGTTAGTACATATTATCGATATCTTGAATAATTACGTTACGCATGCGGAGTCCGGTAATATGTTTATTCTCTCGACATTGTTTACCTTTCATCGACACCTGTCGCGCCGTATAAAAATATCGATGAAAGTGTTACACGTGCGTATGTCATGTACTATTATGACTCATAAAAGAGGCGTATCGTAGTTTGAATTGATTAGACTTTTTAAACGGGATTACAGGAAACTTCGATTGATGTAAGTCAAAGTTTAGTTTGCTTGTCGCTTAAATTAAAGATCTGCGAACGATAGAATTACAGAATTGTAAACGTTGCAAAAATATGTTTCATGAACATAAAGATTTCGGTTATGAGTACAATCACGTGGCAGGTTATGTACCTAATCCGTAATAAAAGAAATAATGATAAACCTAAGATACACAGTACGCAGTAATTTGCTCAGCTTGTGAAAGTTTTTAGTTCGTGTTCTTGCTTGCAAACAATTACAATCTTCCAAATTAAAATGTCATTCTGCTACTGTTTTGACGTCCTGCAAAAAGGCATTTCCGAAATCGCCACAAAACGTTTTGTGTTTCGTTGAGAGGAGGCAATTCTAATAAACTGTTTACTCGTTCCTAGATAAAAATGGGACAATTTCATGACAGTACGATGTCCCCTCGTGTGCTGTTCGACGAGAAAAGTGAGAATGGGTTAATTATAGGTGACAGATACCTGCCAGAAGAATTACTAGCAGAAATATTTTGTTACGTTGATTACAACTCGTTGTTAAATTGTCAATTGGTATGCAAACGTTGGAAGATGTTAATCGAGAGTTATGTTTGGCGCAAAAAGGCTGAAATGATGCTTGGTCGACATTTACCATTGTATAAGAATATGCCATGGAGCGTTTACTATTTGATTTGTAAGAAGAAGCCATTCGAAAGAAATTTGATAAAAAATAATTCTGGAGAACAAGGTGTGAAGAAATATTGGCAGGTTATAAGCGAAGGTGGAGATCTCTGGAAGGTGGAGAATCCTCCTGTTGGCGTGCCACCATTGCCCATGAACGAACCTGTCTTTGAGGGTAAACAGTCTTGCTTCGCAACTTCTTACTACGAGTGTACAAAAGCACAGATAATCGATTTAGAGGCAGAAGGTTTAACTCCATATGTTTTGGACTGTCTGCAGCCTCCGATAGTGGTACGTTAAATCTCTGATTTTTCACCTAAAGTTTCTCGATGTAACAATAATTCTAAGAAATTATTACAGATCAGCGAATGGTACAGTTGCCGATGGGACTGCCCGGCTGTTTATTATTGTGCTTTCAAGTTGTTAGCGCACGATAAAAAAATATTGGATTCTTATATGTGCTCCGATAACATAGAAGGCGCACGGCAAAATCAGTGGCATTGCGTATGTATTCCAAAGAACTATATCAAAGATTGAAATTGGTTGTAGCAGCCATAAATTAATCGATCCCATCTCAAAACAGATATCTCACGAATTTAAAAATTATGGCCCGGGGCTTAGAAAAATTTCTTTCTATCACGGAGGAACAGATAAATTGTTCTGGGCAGGACATTATGGTAGTAAAATGGCTGGCGCCTGTGTTTATGTGAAAATTCCTCCAGCGAAGCAGGTCGATGATGAAGAAGTAGCAGACATAGAAATTGACCCTGAAGCAGACACAGAAGCAGTTGTAGAACCAGAAACAGGTGCAGAATTAAAAGTAACCATATCAGATCTGGATTAGGGTAATGTTCTTGACTGCGTGGTAAGTGATTTTGTTGAATGCATATAAAATAAGAGAAAGCCATAAAAAAATTATAATGAATATTCTAGATTGCTAATGAACTTTCCTTTGTTGATATAATACTCAAAGAATTAGTTGAGAATGATATAAGAGGAAATATATCTGCACATAAAGTATTCATTTAAGTGTAAATAAAAATAGTAATAACATTTTGTATGAACTTATGTATATAAAATACAAATAATATATTTATTGAAGCATACTATAAACGGCAGGTAAATTTTGAGCAAGTTGTAACAATAGTTACATCGCGTAATTATATACATATATGTGTGTACATAATATATAAAACATTCCTTTCTTTATTGTACTTTTTAGCAAGAATATATGTTGAATTAAGAAATGTCACGTCATACACGTAATTAATGTAATTTAAATGCTATCTCAATTAGATTCTGAGGTGCCGAGTCTTGATAACACACATACAATTCTTTTGGATGAGGAGTTGTATAGAGCCGTCCAACAACCCAGTAAGTTGTATTTTCCCATTCGAATAATACACCATGTTCTTTAACGGCAATCAGGCTCTTATTGATGACAGTTTTATCCATATCTTGATTCAACATTTTTTTGAACCTTACCGTATTGTGTAATAATCTGTGTATGACGTGAACACATTTGTTAAAGTTAACTAAGATTTTATTGTTTTTTGATGAATTTTCCAAAGGCTTCGATGATAAGAGAATTCCTTCGACCATGTCTAGGTGTACGTAATGGTACAAATAATTTTTTTCACCTGCCGTCAACTTTTTTGATATTAAGTACTCGGCTTGGTTCAACAGATTTTCACGGATATTTGATATATCCATGCTAAGCACTTGACTGTCATTCTGTAAGGAAATGCATTAGTGATAATATGTTTTGTACAAAGTATTGGTGGTTGGATAAATTGTACAGACAATAGAACGTTGGAACAAAATGCATATTTTGTTAAATAAAAATTTCATTACAGCATCTCAGTGTATTCGAACATGATTATGAAAAGTTATGACTGAAAATATATTTGCCTTATATACATCGATATCGGAGTCACTATCGTCAGAATATCTTGAACCGCTACCGACTTTTTCCCTGGTTGCTCGTCTTCCTAATATCGGTATAGCTTCATCACTTATTTCACTAACTCCACCAGTCCCTTGACTCATTGAATCTTCCGATGTATGTAAGGAATACACTGAAGTGGATAAACAAGAGTTATTATAATTTGCGTTACAATACTATTAACAATATGAAATAATAACACGCAATCATTTTATTTACCAGATCCTAAAATCATAGGGCTGTCTTCGGTGCTACGTTTTTTCAAGATAGAGGGTATCTCTTGAATCTTTTTACTTGCAGTCGAATTCGGAGATGACTTAGCTGTTACATTTTGTGGGTCGGTAGATTTTATAAGTCCAAGTAGATTTTCCGTAATACTAGATTGCGATTTAACAGATATCTGATCTTCGTAGGGAATTATTTCTGGGCGAGCATTAGAAGAGATCCATTTAGCTGCTAGAGCCGTTACTCCGATTTTTTGTATGTGCTTTAAAGTTTCTTGTGCTTCTTCCACGTAAAATATATCTGGCCCAATCGTTTCATCATATCTAAGCGTTCAAAAATATTCTTAAGAATTTATAGGACTTTCACGGAACCAGCTATCACCGATACTTACTTTGCCGTACACCCACCGGACTCCAGAAGAACGGCTAACAAATCGTGCCCATACCCCACAGCAAGTAAAAACCATTTGCCATTTGGAACAAGTGGCTGATTACATTTATTACTCGCGATACGACCTCGATTGCATGATAAAGGATACACCCTTTTCCATATAACGAGATTCTTCACTGGCTCCTTAGTCACTAAATTTATTAAACCGTTTTGCCGCAGATAGGAATGCACATCGATTAGGTCCTCATGAGTTAAGTGAGATCCAAGAAGATAACATTTGTGATAGATACAGCTGCCTAGAATTGTGTATAATCGTTGGCAATCCATAGGGTCTTCATTCTAAAAAGAAGAGTCTTTAAATCTAACGACCTGATTTTTTTAAAATTTTAATTCTATAGTGGAGTACCCAGTCTCTGTAATCCATCGCTTCCATCTCGCTTAGTGCTGCGTCGATTTGTATTTTCGCATCTCTGGGCAAATTTACGTAATTGGCGATTGAAAAACTACTTCGGAATTTATAATTCTCCATGCTCTCGACGTCGCTCTGAATTTCCATATCGCGTTTCACCATTCCCGCGCTACCCGCGTAACTCTTTATATCTAACAGTCGTTGAATAATGGAAATAAAAAAGTGATCTAAAGAAGACCGATTTTCTGGGGCTGTGAAACATTTTGTTAATGACTGATAGGCGAATTCTAGAGTCCTGACTATGTCTGCTGACAAGTTTACGGCTTCTTCTAGACTGCAACTGAAAATAGCAGCTAAATCATTTCTGCAAGAACCACTGTAAATCGTAACTTACCATTTTTTGGGTAATGCTATCAAAAGTAGCTCTTCATCCCGAGGTGTGTATATAACATGAACCTCTTCTTCTGCTACATGTATGGTCGTGCTACAAAACGATATTTGTTTAATATATTATTCTAACTGTGTACAGTCAAACATTGATTAACGGAACAACTCCAGAAACAAGAGGATTCTACAAATCGAGAATTGTATATCTATTCAATTATACCTGACAGGTTGTAGATTGGATATTTCTGGCAATAAATGGTTGAGTGTTATGAATGCGCCTCTTGCTGTGCACAAGATAGAATGAGTAGTTTTAGTTTCAGACCATGGAAATGTATACAATACGCCCTGTAATTCCTTCCCCATTTCTGAAACCTCCATAGTTCGCAGATAGAGTACGCCAAGAGGATAGTCAAATATAGATTGCATTAACTCTTTACTTTCTTCTTCGTTTACTAATCGTTGTACTAACGGTGATTGCTAGAAGTGAAATAAACGCATAATTTCATTTAATAATCAGTTGTGATTATTAGACGCAACAATGAAAGCATAATTACTTTTGGACAATTGATACCAGGTAACTTTGCTGTAACATCAACTCCCGCTACTCTTTGCAATTCCAAAGTTACCTAAAATAATGTGTGATGTACATAACAGAAACAACATCAACTTGAAAATGTTTCTGTGTTCTCACGTTCGTCGATGTCGTTATTTCAGACAATGTTTGATCCAAATTCTGGTACGTTATGTTACTGGAATTTATACTTCGTAACCAATCCCCGATTTTAATATTTTTGTTTTTCATTGCTTCTCCATCTGGTATAAATCCGGCTACCATAACTCGTGTTTTATCGGAAAAAACACCTGGAGTAATGCCAAAATACGCTTCACACAATGTTGCCCTTCTTCCCAGTTTGTGTCTTCTTTCTGGATCAACCCACAGTGTAACTTCTCGAATTTCACCTGCCTTAAATATTGCCCTGAATGTACATATGACATTATCTCGTTAAAAGTTCATTGCATTAATTTAAAATGCTGTACCTGGAAGTCCCTGAAAGTCACTTCTTTGTTTGTACTCCCTTCTTTAACGGAGCTTCCTGTATTACTCGCTGATAGACTCGAATTAGCTTTTTTGTTTCTGGTACTCCAACGCTTACTTTCCTTCCTTCTTATGAGTCTCATTAGCTTTCCAGCTCTTGTACTGCGCCGCCTTGTTAATTCTGACTGAGGATTATGTTCTATTTCGGTAAACGATGCCTGTGAGTCATTTATGGTTTCCACTGCTGATTCTATGTAGAACACTTCCCCCGTGGCACTGATTTCTGACTCCCATTCCACTAATGAACTAGAACGGCATTCTTTTTGACTACTATATGATATCACAAAGTTTCATGCATAACTTGGCATAATTTACCTATCAGTATCGGAGTAGTATGATCCTGTACTTGATCCGCTGTCACTTGCCCACCAATCATGCTCATTGTCATCCTCTTTTGTACTCTCCGTTGAGCATATTTGACTATTATACTTGCAATCCGATTTCACAAAGTTTTTTGATCCAACTTCACTCATCTTTCCTATTTTGTCTATAAAGCTATATGAAAAACTGGTGTTTTGTATTTGTTTACTTTCAATGCTTTCATTTGCCCATGGAAAGGTTGGGTCAGGTAAATGTTCCCTGAACACCTGAGCACCTGAGTGTCCATTAAGTGGGGGAGAGTGGGGGTTGGAAATACCTTTCACTTCCACATGGTATATAGCTCCGAGGTGCGAGAAGCGATATGATGTTTAGTCAAATTCGTATCAAGAGGCAAGGGCTTGTCTCGGACCAAGTACAAGTGCGCGATAGAGAATTTAAAAAAAACCTTAACTATTTAGGTCAAATAAATCCTCAGTTGTATAAAAAATGTATGAAAATCTTTATTATAATACAGTACGTAATACAATACATAATGAATCAATGCAACAGTATCAATTAATTCATGCTACTTATGTCTACAACTGTTTATATCAAAATAATATTCAAGTTTGTAAAATGCGAGAACAACAAGATGCGTCAAGATTTTTATGAACAAAATATTCATCGTCAATAGAACTCGGTACTTCCTAATACCAAGCACTGTACACATATCATTCAACTGCATTGCCATAAAAAATAAATACAAAAGCCTATTTTCTCTATTAACAAAAGCATATTATCGGATTGACTGTTTGAGTCTAGATGCAACGGATTTTATTTCACTAGTTTCCTTCTTTTTATGAGGATCAGGTTGAAAGCATTTCCAGAGTCTTAGGGTCTCGTCAGCTCCTGCACTGAGGACCGTAGTTCCATCGGGGGACATTGCTAGATGCAATACTCTGCTAGAATGACCCGTAAGCTCAGCAACCTTCGTCATTATTGGATATTTCCAAATTGTCAACTGATTTTGCGCGTATCCGTGTCCGGATACAATTTCCTTATACGTGGTAGACCAGAGTAAAGAACACACCTGTGACTTAGTGTCAATTGTGTTCAAGCAGGCACCTGTTGTGCGAAATGCAACGAAACTTATTTTAGAAGAACGATCACGATATATAAGTTTTCTCACCGAACGCACCAATTAATTTTGCATACCTGTATTGCAATTCCAGAATCTAATGGTACGATCAGCAGTACCACCTCCACTAGCCAGAACATTAGTTTGCCAAGGACACCAAGCAAGCGCTTTAACTGCCGCTTGATGTTGATTCAAGGAATATATGGGTTGCGTATGACTGTGGTTCTGTCCAGTAATCAAGGGCCATATTTGAAGCATGTTATCATTACCACCACTTGCCAAGTATTTTCCATCAGGAGACCATTTTAAACCACAGACTTCTTGAGTGTGAGCGCTCATCGTCGATATCAAATGCTCTCTCTGTCTAACATCGTGATGCGCTATTTGTCCAGCTCTATAAATCAAACGAACGCATTTAACTTTCATGAGATTTTGCTTAAATTCATCTTTACACAGTCGGGAAATGTACCTGCATCCGCTCGATAATATGTGCGAATTCCATGAAAGAGATCCCACTCTGGCTGCGTGACCATTCATTACACGAACCCTTTTCATTTGACTACAATCCCATAATTCTGTATTACCTACTGTGGTGCCAACTGCTAGATATGGGCCCTCTTGTATCCACGCGACGGAGCAAACATAATCATTGCCTTCTAATTCGAATAATTGTTCTATAGTTCCACTTGCAGCATTCCATAAATACACGTTAGAGCCTAATGCAACGGCTAAGATATTACTTTCCGACCAGTCGATTAAGTTGAGATCTGCAATATATAAATTCTTAATTTATATCATAATAGATCGACAGGACACATGTGTCCAAATATGCTTACAATAATCGTCCACAATTTCTGGGGCATCTAGAATCCTGTCTGGAGCCTGTGGTATATATCTCGTTGATGCCTTTACACTTGCAGGTGTTTTACTTTGACTGTACACAACTCTTAATGGATTTTGATATCCTTCTGGTGGAGCAGGTGCTTTATTCTGATAAGATAGGACTCTCATGTTGTTGATATCTCCACCATGCAAATTTTCTCCTATTAGGCGTTGCATTTCCTTTTTAGATGGACTAGTATTGTCCACCTTCTCCTCATCCTTATCAGTGTTTGATTGCTGCTGAATCTAAAATTTACAATATTAATTACTTGATGCCCATTCTATTGTGTCAGAGTCACGAATACACATAACCAATAGGCACCTTATAATAACCCAGGTCAAAATTGGTAGTCGATCTCGAAGGAATAAATCTATCACCACCGCTGGGTGTTTTGGCAGGTGTAGTGGCACTGCGACCTAATAAAAAGAAGGTGAGCAATATGTATTATTCAAATACAACACAAACTATATGGCAAAATAATTAATATTTTACTTGGTGACTTTCTGGAACCCTTGGAAGGAGTCTTCTTTGCTCGTGTATCGTTTCTCTTGGTGGGAGTTTTTCCTGTTGTAGTGTTCACGCTCATTGCTTTACGTGATGTATTCATCGTCACATTAACACTGTGAACCCAAGAATTAGTAAGACGTACAGCAATAGCATTGCATTTCTGATAGTAATGCAGCAATACCTTGTATTTGAAGTTTCTAAGCACTTCTTTTGCCAGCGTGGAAGAGGTCCTTTGATTGCCTCATCCATCCTAGTTAGACTATTGATTTCCTTCATGTACTTTAAATGCGACATGATTGCTGTAGATCTTCTGTAACGAATACAAAATTGTACTAAGTACGTGAAAGCTTTTAAATTTATATGTAGAAACCGTCAACGGTCTTACCGTAACTCAAACTCGAATGAATTTTCCGGGAACGATAAACGATCGTTTCTATTTGGGGAAGAAAAACAGTATGTTGCTGTCCCCAGTAACGTAAAAATATCACAACGCTCTACTCAGAAACGTCAAGTTTCAACATTCGTAAAGCCCAGCTGCGACAAACGAACAAGGACTTCGGCACCATTTAAAAAGACCGTTAAAATTTAAAGGGATATGTGCCATATCCGTTTCAATCTAGGGGTCGCTGTAAGAATTAAGGCAGATCTTCGTGTAAAGCACAGTCAAGCACAGTTCAGCTGTATGTACATACAACGTCAAAACACAGTAACTAACACTTTTATAAAAATTTTCTTTTTGATATAGTCCTTGGTTCTAAAACATGCTGAATGTTTCTATAATAAAAAAAAGAAAAAAATATGCAGATATTGTGTTTTGACATTCTACAGCTGAGTTGAAGAGGATTTGTTTTAGTTAGCCAATCAGAAGGGAAGTTGATTTAAAATTTGACAGAGGTATCGTACATACCATGCATTGCAGAAAGGGGATTACAATGTACGACTAGGAAACGCTTAATTTTTTAAGACTTGGAGAAATTAGGATTCGCACATAGGTACGGCGCCTTTTTATTAAATATCCCGATTGTCGGATTACATACATCTCGTTGATATTACGTTAGCAGCCTGGAATTTCCGAATGAAAAACAAATAAGAGAAACTGCCATATGTGAAGAAACAACACAAAAATCTTACTGTGACTTTCTTTTTACACGTATTTCAACGTCAACCGGTTCAAAGGAAAATTTATTTTTAAAACATTACCATCAGTCTTACATGATCAAATTACACCATTTATGAAACAATATTTTATCACTATGTTCGTCCAATTTTAAAGACAGGTTCGCCAACGCTTTTACGATTCATTTCATATATATCGAAATGTATACAACTATTCTAAATATGTACACAATCGGCAGTATCATATAATTAAATAAACAATAAGATTCATAAATTATCGCTAGTTGGTTCAGCGTCACCGAATAAGGCTTGCTTTATTCTTTCTTCCAGTAAGCAACTCTGCTCCTGAGTTGTTTTTAAACGATCGTCTATCTTCTTCGAGGTATTATGAATTTCCATTATTTGACTTCGGGTATTTTCACAAAACACGGCTAACGGTTCTAATTTGTTTGCAACAACCTCACTCTCGGGTATGTCGTCCTTGACGTTCCGTAATTTTCGTTTTTTCGCAATCGGTTCGATGGCATCATTTTCTTTTTCGCTCTCCACCGTCACGAGTTCTTCTATAGGAATCCTATACTCTGCTAATGCATCGGACTTAAACCACCAGGGTAAAGTTCTGAAATGTTTGATATGATTTCTGTTGTAAATCACGTTCATCTCTTCGTGAAGGCACCCTATTTTTTCTTTGACAATGTACAGAAGGACATCGATAAAACTCGACACCGCCGGTGTGCCGGATGTCAGGAATAAATTACTTAAAATATTACAGAACTTTAAATTACTTGGAGTACAGGATAACGCCGTTTGACAATAATCCGTTACATTATGATAAAATTCATCGGAATCGTCTGCCGACCACGGATACCTGAAATAAGTTGCATGCTGTATATCTGAACACTTTAGTCAAATAACGACAGTAAAACGTTAACGCTTACTTCCACTGTGGTAGCATGAAACTAGACATTACTGTTTCTATCTTTGCCTTATAATCCTCTTCTTTCCAAATATCATCGAAGAACTCGTAACTGCATGGTACCGTGTATGGGTAGCTGAGGAATCTTTGAAATTCTGGTGCAAATGGTGTATACATAAAAGTTTCTGGATCCAGTATTATGTCCATGAGGTGAGAGACTGCCTCATTGTGTAACTTAATCACAAAATTAGGTTCTTTCAACGCGTACAGTAACTTTGTATTATAGGATGAGTCAGCCATTATTCTGCAAAGTATTGACAAATTAAATTAAAGTAATACAAAATAATGAGGAATCAGATAAGACATTAAATAGATATTTACCTCAACCATAATTCTTCCGTTAAACAAGTGTCATACACATCTTGCAGGTAATCCATTTCCAATGGGCTTGGTGGGGATCGATTTACAGTTAGCCAAAGAACTGAACTTTGTGTTAGGTTTAGTATAATTTTTTCATTTAAGTTTCTTTCAAACATTATTGTGTATTCGGACAAATAGCCAGACTTTAATAAGGCCTCCAAGTCTGAGACAATTTGTTTGTTTCGAGTTTCCAAGACCTCATTGCCCAAAACGATAAACACAAGAGGAATGGGCATGAATTTATGCCTTGACAATACAGTTTTTGTTAAACGCTTAGAGACTGATTTTATTTCTTCCAACCCATCGGCTATAAACAACAAAGCATCCGATCCTATTAAATTATCATCATTAATGAAACCTTCCAAGTGTCTGATACAAATATGTAAGGATTCCATTTCATTTGGTCTGTACAACTTTATCATCGGTTCCTCATTGTGACTATTTAGGTAGAGATATTCGTTCATTATCTTTTTATGATGACGCAGAACGGCTTTATTTTCCAAGTCCGGCCATGCAATAACTAGTTTCCAGTACATGTTAGGATGCATATCGATGTCTAGAGACTTTAAATTCTCTTTGAGGCCAGAATAAATTATAACTTCAACCGGTGCTAAAGAATCAATGGGCGACTTAGTGATTGTCTGCCCAGTTTGTTTCTTTTTACGCATATTCTGGATAACTAAATCTTGTTCTTTAGAATGTAATAATTTCGCACATTCTTCTACGGAATGTTGTTGCAACCAAACTGGCGTGTTATCTAAAGCTTTTCTTTGCTGCTTTTTCCTATACATACAGTGCTTCCAGATGCAGAAATATTTTCGTATTACCCGGTTTTTAATTTTTACAGTCATTTCGTGTAATCTTTGTTTATTTAGAATTTCTTCTTTTAATATACTGCCGCACATCTCGTGCACAACTTCATTAAGAACCACATCATTAATTTCTTTGCTTGAAACATTAAGCCTGTTTATTTTCTCAATGTCCTCTCTCACAATATCGGAACAACAAGCCTCAACAACTTCCATTTGTATATCATTTAAAATTTGCCCAACTTTCTCCTCGATTTGAGTCATCTTCTTAGCACGTTCTTGTTCCTCCAACTTCTGTTTTTCAGCATCCTTGATCTCTGGCTTTTGTTTTTGAGGGTGCACCTTTCCAACAGGAGCAAACAAGTTTTTTGTTTCCTTTACTTTATTTTCCGAAGTAAATTTTACGGAGGAGGTGGTCGCAAATGCTGTCAGTGGACCTTGCGTGCTTGAATGACTGCTCGAAAATATTGTTGGAGATGGAGCAGGCCTTGTGAATATATTGCCTTGGATTGTTCCAGAAAAAGGATTCTTATTCGCAGTGATAGCAAACTTGTTTTGTGATACTTCAGGCTGTTTAGAGAATACGTTGGAGGGCTTTGATATTACTGAAGTAGCATTAAATGGGCTAGTAAATGCAACAGGCTCGCTTTGTTTGCTAGTAGTCACTGTGCTATCTTGTTTCACAGCATTAAATGTAGACATCCTTGGATCAAACCGTTTTTCATTATTTAACTGTAATACCATACTTCTTTCTGGTTTACTATCCTTCACCAGTAGTGTGACAGGCTTAGGGACAACAGGTAATTTGCATTCAAACGTGTCCGTTGTGGAAATACTTGTGACAGTCTGAGTCGAAGAAACTAAATCTGGCTTAGTCACAACAGTAGCTTCCGTATCCATTTCTTCTGTTTTTACTTCATCATCTACAAATTCATATGGGTCAATTTGTTTCCGTGCAAAGTTACTTTGGTCCTCCGCATTGATGGACTGTGATGATAAATAACCCTCTGGACTGAAACTATTGTGAGGTTTATGGTACTTGTATGTTTTTTCAGGCATCTTTCCTCCTGATATAGTTTCTCCAATAGATAATTTTGATGAAATTCGTTTGTACTCTATCAGATTACAAGCTCTGTTCTGTTCCATGACCAACACAGGCATGGTGAAATTTTGACGATTTAACAATACATGTAGTTCATCCTTAGAGACATTTAATCCAATCTGTTCACAAAAATAAATAGTTTCGCTCTCATCCTCAAAGCCTAAGATGTCAATTAATTCATAGAGTGGATATGCCGTTGACGTAGTTCTGCAATATGCCTTTACCATTACTGACAATGCCTTTATCCTCACTTGATTAAAGTATCTAAGTAGGATACATGCATTTAAGTACGTGGTTTCACGAACCAGCTTATAAAATTTACAATAATTATTTGAATCCAGCGCAGAGTAAACCTCTATTGCGAATCGGACTTCAGCTGATTTCTGTATAGATACTGGCAATCTTTGCAAGTCCCACATAAATGTGCCGTTGTTCAGATTTAATAAAATAATGTATGCCCAAAATTCGCATTCGTTTTTACAAGTGATTCCTTTCACTCTTAAATCATGGTACATGTACTTCAATGTCTGTAGACACTTTGTTAAATTATCAGAGTTAATTTTTTTATCAAAGACAGACAGTTCTTCTGAACACAACCTTTCCGAACATACTATGTGAAATCTAGCACATTGCTCGACCAGTTGGACGGTATCTATACAACACAATTCTTGTTGCGTTATGTCTTTTCGAATTCCCCTTGTTCTATCCCACAGAAAGTGGTACCACTCTCCCAAGTTAGTTCCTTGTTGATCGCAAAGATCCGCTATTTCGTGAAGTAAATAACTCATAGTCATTTGCAACGACTTGACAGGCCTCAGTTCATGAGACATTGGCTCCTCTTGATCTGCCGAAGATCTAGAATATTGCTTTACCGCTATCGCATGATTTATTTTATATTCGCATCCGTCCACTTGTTCGTACAATGCTACCTGCCTCCTCGATTCCCTCATAAGGCGCTCCTTTTCTGGACACATATCGGGACACATGCCAGTCATTACTTTAGCTGCTGCTAAGGTATGAGATTTCGTCTGCTTTAATCTCATAAGGCGGTCTCTAGCTTCAAGAACTTTGTACTTATCTTCTGAAGTAAGCGCAGCTTGACGTAGTGTATTCTCAAGTTCATCGATTGTAGCGTTAGGCAAAAGATCTGATATTTGACTATCTGTTTTATATTTCTCAGATTTTACAGCTGTTTTTTCGACTTTCATTATTGTTTTTGCCAAACCTTTTGCGTTCGATACTTTGCCTACTCTTTCAAGAGTAGGTTTAACACCACTATGCATATTATATTCCAAATTCATCATAGCATCCAATTCTGATTTAATTTCATTGTCGGATCCTTTAAGAAAGTTTGAGACGGTATTTTTCTGCAAGTCTTTCTTTTTGATTGATGCCTTTGTTGGCCGTGGCGCGGCACTTGAAGTTGTCCAGTCTACATTAAAATTCTCACCCATATATTCGCCACACTTTTGCATAGCTGTAGCAGCTTCGTCTTTAGATGGATAAGATACATAGATTACTTGCTTCTTCGGGCTAATTGCTATTTGCACAACGTTGCCGCGTGCTCTGAAATATTGCATAGCTTCCGTAGGAGCTAGCAAATCTTGCGGAACGCTTGTACACGTCAATGAATTCTCTTTGTTGATTTTGGTTTGAGATCTAGAGTTCTTTTTCAACTGCTCAAATAGTGCGGTATCCTTAAGCGCTTGTGTGAAAACATGGATTGGCGGTTTATACACATTTCTCGTTATCTTAGGTTTGTATTGTCCCTCCGTGACGTCCTCATCAAAATTAGATTCGTATTGTGAGTTTGGTTGTGTCACTTCTGTTGGTGCAGCAAAGGTAAATGCAGTTTTCTCCGTTGCATCGGTACTGAATACATGTTCAGGTCCAACATCAAAGGAAACAACTTTTGGCGAACCAACCAAGACATTTGGTTCTGAGAATGTAAATGCATCGGAAGGCGTGACTTCTAATAAAGTTGAATCCACCTCCATATCGTCTTTGCATTCCATTGTGCTTTCCATTTTTTTCAAGGTTTATACATCCAACAAGTGCAGTAAATCATTATTCACGATTGAAGCTAACAAACGCGTGAACTGACGCGTATTATCTGTTTTAAAATAAAAAATTGAGATAAACTTTAGTCGCCGACAAGCCACGAGGCAAGTGATCTCAAACACTTAATAATAATAATGTTTCTCACGTGCATTGGTGCAGTAATCGACAAGTTAATCAAAACAACTTTAAAAGGCGGGTGCACAATGTTAGTGGAGCACGTTACACACAGTTGCATAAAGCAAACACATACGTGTAGGGTCTTATCATATTCATCGTTCGAAATGCAAAACGAAATCTCATAGAGAAATATTTCCTCTACGCCCACGGATTATCCTACAAATAACCTTGCGTCTTCACGAGATATCGCCAGCGAAAATGTGTCTTGTAATTAACATAAAATGATGGATTATACGACATTCAGGTCGTAGGGAATTTCTGTTAGATACAAGGACTTCCTTCTTCGATCGTCGGAATAATCGTTGCACAGTTCGGTGACACTAGGACTGACATCTGCGATATTCATTGATTTAGTTTCACCCAGCGGAGAATAATCAGATGGAGCGCAAGTGCTTTGTGCTCAATGGCTAATGCTGACGTCACGTCACGTTGCGGCTGCGCAAGACAGGACGCCAAGCGTGACTGTTGAACAGCAGACAATCCAAGCGGGTTATGACAGCGACGACTACGAAACACAATCAGTCGCAACCTCAATAAACAAACTCTAGAGTCTGCATTATATTTGAATTGTGACGCAACGAAGTTGGGTGCGCCACACAAATGGTAATTCTGTGTGTTGTCCTTCAAAAAATTACTGTGGAATATGCATATTCCCAGATAAGGCACGCGAATAAATTCTATTTTATTTAGGGAAGAGTGGGAGTTGCAATTCCCCAAATGTTCCACATTAATTAAATAATTGAGTCCCGGTTTAATCCAGTTTCTATTGCACGGTGAAGTGACAAAAGAGGTTTTCCCTGTTTACGACACAAGAGCGGCTAATAGTGAAAACCTCTGTCACTTCCTTGAGCACTGCCTTCTCCACCGAATGCCTTTCATTTGATCAAGTACGCGATTGGGAATGAATGTATGTGTGTATATATGTACATACACAACGTACGGGCACCCCGCTCCACACCGCCATATTGGATTTTAGTTTCGCTCAGCGGGACGATTTAGATGGCGATGAAAATAGTGCATTAATTCTACAAGAGGCCAGTGTCAGCACACTAGGTCTAATTAAAATTCGAGTGAAAATCATCGCGACGTAATAGCAACGTAGTCGTATGACATCAGCTTTGTTTGGCTGGGGGCTTTTATGCAACGCTAATAAACGTTCCATAAAAGATTTCCCGACATTCGTTGTTCCAAACTAATAGTGTTGTTACTCCGTCAACGTCGCCAGTTTGATATTGCGAGAGCAACCAACATGGCAGTGGATTCGAATACGACTTTCCGCTCGTATGGTGGATAATGATGTCTGTAAAATTATGAAATTAGCACTGCCCGGCGCTACGTAAGACGGTGATGTCCTAGTAATCATTGGGGGGTGGAGTCAAACGATGCAAGCGAAATAACGGATACGTAAAAGTTTAAACGGGGGGAGCTGCACGACGCAAACGATCGGCCATCACCGACTCCCGATCGTCCAAGTTTGAATATTGTAACGGTCACGCAAGTAAGTATCGGCAGTCTTTGACAAGTAATAAGGTCGTACGCTCGCGTACAACAGTTCGCAATAGTGAATTACTATCTAATCAATGCTCCCTGCAAACGTAACCGTGCGTAGGTAGATGGATCCAGTTTACCTTTACTACACCCACTCTAACCTTCTGCGTGTTTATACCCGTAATTTCCGATCGTGCTAATTAAACTGCGTCCTTTGTTGCATCGGTTGCGTGGATGACAGACTTGTTACATTAGTATTTACGACACTGTATAATAAGGACGAACATACAATGGAGGATACAAACAATGTCTTGGTGTGCGCAGCGGAATTTATAAAAGGTACAATATAGTTGAAATAGAATAGCGAATGACTTATGTATTAAACGAGTTGGAAATTTATTCTCTTTGTTATTGCAGATCGGTTGTATTTTGTAACGTTGAAGACAATGGTAAAGCCAAAGAGTACTCCGAATACCCATTATTTCAGTATCGACGACGAGTTAGTGTATGAGAATTTTTATAATGATTTTGGTCCGTTGAACCTCGCCATGCTTTATCATTATTGTCAGAAGGTCAATAAAAAACTGAAGGCAGTGACTCTCAGTAAAAAGAAGATAGTACATTATACCACCCTGAATCCAGAGAAAAGGGTCAATGCTGCTTTCCTTATAGGAAGTTATGCGGTAAGACTCCAAGTTTAATTATTTTTAATATTATTGTACAGCACAGTGTAAAGATTTAAATTTCTTCCAGATACTGTATTGTAAACGTACGGCAGAGGAAGCATACGAATGCCTGACCAGTGGTTCTAACAGATTACAGTTTATCATGTTTCGTGATGCTTCCATCGGTACACCATCGTATGAAATATCATTGAGCGAGTGTCTTAGTGCAATAGACAAATGCCATAAGCTTGGGTTCTTTAACTTCCAAGATTTTAGTGTTAAAGAGTATGAACATTTTGAGAGAGTAGAAAATGGAGACCTGAATTGGATTGTGCCTGGAAAATTTATTGCATTTTGCGGGCCTCATGCTAAATCAAAAATAGAAAATGGTATGAATCCTTTGTATAAATTTTGATGCAGATAGAATTGATATTAGTGTTTTCCCTTTTTTCATAGGCTATCTACTACATGGACCAGAATCATATTTTACGTATTTTAGCCGCAATAACGTAACTACGATTATACGATTGAATACAAAAATTTATGATGCTTCAAGTTTTATAAAAGCAGGGTTTGATCACAAAGATTTGTTTTTTGTCGATGGATCTACTCCGACGGATTCTATTATGCACGAATTTCTTAAAATATCTGAAAATGCGAAAGGCGCCGTTGCGGTGCATTGCAAAGCAGGGCTTGGTCGTACAGGCACCCTAATAGGTTGTTATATCATGAAACACTATCATTTAACGGCTTACGAAACAATCGCGTGGATTAGAATCTGTAGACCAGGTTCAGTAATTGCTCATCAGCAACTGTGGTTGGATTTGTGAGTATTTGTATGCATTTGACAAGCCGTAACCAATTTTACAGAAGATGCAACTATCTAACGAATGTATCGCTCACGTTTTTCTGTCTTTAAAATTCCAGTGATTTTTATTCTCGTCTTGAAAACACCATATTCGATCTTGAATTTTCTGCTTCAGAAAACAGGGATATCTTCATTCTCTTCTCAAAGAACCTATGAAACCGGAAAATGGGAATCCGGTGCACGAATATGGAATCTATCCCCTATCCAATAGACCTAGAACTAGTTCCCTGTCCAATTTGAAAAATGCACGGGTGGTGCAGGACAACGTGTCTGACATAATGCATCGCGTAGACGGAATGAAATTGGATGACCATGCACCTGTTGCTGGTGCTAGTGTCAAAGTGTCTCAGTACTCACCCTTGACTCAAGGTGATAAATTGAATCAAATCAAAGCTAGGAGAGGCTTACCGACAAACGCGTCACACCGTACCTCTACTGGGTCGTTGGAAGCTCTACAGTAAATATCTTTCTAATAAGCAACGATCATAAAATGTACCGTTTACTGGCCAATTTGGTTAACTCCATAAAACAGAAAGTGGAGAAATGTGGTGAAATCATCGACATTACTTTTTTAAATTCTCTTTAAAATCAAAATTGAAATAAACATTGAAGAATGCTTAAATACAGATACAGATTTCATCTAAAGACATATAAAATGAATAAGGTAGAATATCCTTAGAGAAATTGTTATTAATATTGCAACTTTTGGGTGACTAAGGGTGTTATCGATTTGGCAAGTAAAAAAACGTAATACCATCAAAATCAGTCTTCAAATTATATTTTTTATTACAGAAGCAGTTCGTTATATTACATTTTTTTAAAAGTTTATCCCATGATTGAAAAATAACTGTTCTCTTATAATTAACTATTATTTGTTATTGATTCATCTGCAATACCGTCTGCTTAGGTATTAATTAGAATGGCTTCTGAGATAAAGTATTTATTATTCGACAGCCAAACAAATTTTCCCGTTTGATTGCATTAATTTTTATTATTTGGGAAATTTATTATAAATATAAAATGTTATGCCTGAATCTAGTGCTTTGACACAAGAATTAAAAATATAAGCGTGCTAGCTCTAATAGATATTCATTCTATTTTCAGCCCCTATTTGAGACCACTATTGCAAACTAGAAATCAAAAGAGCACAATGAATGCATTAGCCGGAAATAAGGAGAAGGATCCCTCAAAAAGACTCGTGCTTAGGTGTACTACAACAACCATCGTTAAAAGGTTAGAAAGTTTCTTATTTTGCGACTATTAGTTTTTATATTCTTTCATCACTTTTCATTTTTCAGTTTTACGACTTTACTTTTACTTGCCTTCACTCCTACGGTTTTTATACTTCCTTTCTCTTCTCCTTTTGCGTGCCAATCTATGCTTCAGCTTCATATTTGACGCGCCGACTCACGATATAATTACTGCATGCTTTAGGAATAAACAGAGGGTCAGTATCTTTAATGGTAATTATAGAAACAGCTGGCTGGTCAGCAGCAGCTGTGATCCACCCACTCGCTGTGTTAAGTCTAAACCAGGGACACAGATCCGTAATATGAACAACAGTACAAGCAATACTACCCCTACATCTTTATCTGTATCAAAACCGGTGACAAGGGCCAGTGTAAGAACTTCCTGCATCGCAGAGGCCGGTGCTGCCAACACGTCTGCTAATCATTCGGTTACGCAGCCACAACAGGGCATGAACATGATCCTCAGGTCTGCAGACCGAGTAAACCGGTATCATTCTCTAAGGCAGTAAGTCTCAATGACTGTTACTCTTAAAATTCTCTACAAAGTTATACAGCTCTTTTGATCAAGGTCCCTTCAAGTCCGCACTTTTGTCTTACCGTAGCTTTGCTTTAGATGTTATCCGAGACGAAGCTTTGTTTTCCGTGCGTTTTGACGCACCTATAATTCATTCCCCCCCGCTTTGTGTGTATAATTGATATCAGAAGACAGAATATTTTTTCTATTCGTCACAGACCAATTGCCCGTTGATATAGTTAACTGGTCCAGTTACCCGAATCGTTTTCTGTATTCTGCACATCTTTTATTTAATTTTTGTTTTGTATCGTCATTAATTTTCGCTCCATTTTGCGTAAATCCTAAACGATAAATCGCTATATAGTTTTGAATTCACTTTTCGTTGATACGGAAGAAATGTAGACGCGAAGTTGTGCCAAAAATGTTGGTGTCACCGGTATCACTTGTATTAACTTGCATGTTGCATGTTCTTATAAGGTTTCCGTTCGAAGGCATGCGATCACTAAATTCTTTCTAATGATATTAGGCCTGGGCAAGTAACAATGGTGTAAGATCACTTTTATGATTTCTCTCCTTAACATCTAGTTAATCCAATATAACTAACCGGTGTTGTTATCAAAGTCGGCGCGATTATAATCTGAAGTTACTCGTATCATGTTAACGTCGTAGAACACCAAATTTCAGTCAGAATTTTTTGTACGTTGGATCGAATTACTGTCCAGTCCTCAAAACTATATAAGCTACGTTTAGCGCTTAGGCATCGAGTAGCATCAGAGGTGGCTAATGAACCGATCCCATTTATTCCTGTGACTTGCAGTGCGCTCACGACAAACAGTTATAAAACTGCATTTATCAGATGACTAACCGATATTCACAGTGGCGTTGGGGAGAGCTGTCCGGAAATCTCCCGAGTCTCCGTATCTCGCCAGCGCCGAAGATCTCATCGCTTAAACCCGATCATTCAGTAAAACCATCTCACTGATCTCCAATCTCCTCCAACTTGAGCAACTTTTGCCCAGGCTTTTATCACAATCAACGAAGGTCAAATATATCTACGGTCGTCATCACTGCTTTTTCAAGGTAGTTACTTTTTTTTTCATATTTGTGTCTTGGGATATGAGTTACTCATAATTACGAGAACCCGAATCGTGCAGCTTTCAATTGTTCTTCCGCGTCCAGCAATATATATATATATATATATATATATCTATATACATATATATATATACACATATATATATCTATATATATATATATATATATATAAACATCCGCGATAGTGAAACCACTTAACTTTTGTTAATGTCACTTTTTTCCACGATTTCTTTCTGCTGGCCAGGAGAAAGTATTATAGAACCATATCTACGAATTAATTTGTACATACTTTTCATTTTCAAGCGTTTATGTAATAATCGCACACGAATTTCATTGGAAATACAATGGTACTATCAAAAGCAAAGCCCGTACAGAGTATCTTCAGTCACTTCTAATTGCATGTGTTATTGTGCACACTTACTCAAATGTATAACATTCTTACAAATGGATCGAAACATTTTTTAAGTGTTCTGCGATAACTATCAGAGATTAGAAGTCGAATTTCAGTTTCCTTTGACACGATATTATATTTGCCGAACAGTATATTTGTCAGTTTAATTACACATCAGAGAGGGCTATTGTGAATAGGAATTTCAATCCCATTGTGCGTAATCTTCGCACTTAGCTATGTGATTAACATAACTTGCTTGTCTTGGGATGAGGTGGGGAAAATATTTACAAAGGAACGTGACTCCTGCTCATATATCCATTGAAAACATAGAGGGGTGTTGTGTTTATTATATTATATCAACTTCGGAATTCTAATTTAAACAGTTAGTTTATCGCAAACGTAGATTTTACAAATACCTAACTTTGTATAACCTTTAGTATTGCGCAAATTGTATTAAGTACTTAATATTCATTAATGAGAAATTGCAATCATACATAATAACAAATTTTTATGAGAAAGATTTTAACATGTAAGAAATACTTCGTGTCACGAAGGTTCGTATCTATTACAAACTTCTTCTTTAATTCTTCGTCTTTGGTTCTTTTTTACCCATTGGTGACGAAAAATGAGGTACTACATTTTTAATTGTATTTGCCTTCATTACGGCATACTGACTTTGGTACAAAACATATCAAGAAGTGTGATCGAAGAAAATAATAATAAACATTTAGGACTGGTAGAAAAAAATACAAATTTTATTATTTCGATAATATTATGAAGACAGTGAGCAGTGATAGAATAAAATCAATTTTCTTCACACCCACCCAATTGAATATCAAAATTATTCAAGATAAATTTGATCATGGTATTTCCATTTTTTAATGTGAGCCAAAGACGAAGATAAAGGTGTTAGTCTTCGTCGCATGGCGTTGTGTATAATGTAAATAGAAATGTAAGTTTATTATTCAAGATGCTGTTAAGTACAACTAAGATAAGTTGTTACTGTTACAAGTACCTATCTATTTTCACATCACTTTTTTTAGAAAGAAACACTTCTTTCTAACGTCCTTAGCTGTAATAGCTTTCACGAAGCAGTACACGTATAGTCTGACCTATATTTTTCGACAGCGTTTCGATTATAAAGCGCTCTTTTATTTGTATTATTAATTTTAATAGTTTTCCCCATAGTTTCACAAAGGACTAAAAAAGCTAAATACTCTAGAATACGCAGGCCGGGTATAACTTTCAGTAAAAGAAATCTTTTAACGTGCGCTTTAAAGTATTTTATATTTTTAAAGACGGCTAAAAGGAATTGCTTGAACCTTTTAATATTGACGATAATCGATAGAATAACAGTCATCGAAATAAGTCTAAAAATTTGTATTCAAATATGTTCTATTATTGTGAGATAGTGTATAATATGATTCGTGTACAACTAACATTCAATTATTTTTTATGAATGTAGCATACACTATGAAATTAATAGACATGTCAATAGTAGTATTTAGCGTGCAGACGGATAACATGTTTTGAAGTAATCTAGATTAGTTTTGTCTTGAGGGGCATAGATGCTTTCAAAGTGTACACATACACATTCGCGTAAGTTCGATCTATTGTATGGGTTTGCGAAGTCTATGGAAATATTCTATATAAGTAATGCATTTCGTAAAGAGAAGAGCCATTCATACGTAATGACAAAGATATTTTAGTAATGTAATATAATCGATGTGTCATATATCATGTTCTGAGGATTAGGACTGCAGAGAAAGTACATTTTTTTAATGTAAAAGAATAAGTATCGACTATGTTGCAAGCAAGGCCGTTTAGGATGAATCCGATTTATGAATTAAAAATCATAAATTCGGGACGATGTTCCAATGTGCATAAATTGTAATTATAAAATCGTGTGTAATATAAAACTACATACATGTCATATTGAAGATTGGCCACTGTTACAATAATGATAAATCATTACCTTCTCGTGATACATGTTTAGAGAAATGCTATATTTATAAAAGTAGTATATATATAAATATATATGTATATACATACATACATATATATATGTGTATATTCACACAAGAATTTTAGCTGGTTGTCGTTTAGTTAGTTTACGAATAATATGTATGAGGTAGTTTCTTTTATCTATAAATCACTGTAGCATTTCAGTTTCCATCTGAAATATGTGACTAAGCCATAGAAACATTTTTTTATACACTTTATAAAAGAAATATAAGTGACCAACTCTGAAATGTTTTACTTTTGGTATTCTCTTATTCATTGTACGATATAAGGTATATTCTGTCGCAACACTACGAAAGTGGTATTACAAATTGTGCAACTTTTTATCGACAGTTGAACCAAGGTGCTGTATAGGTGCACTTTGGTTGGAAAAGATCTTTATTCGCTGTTATGATTATGTTAAAGTTTAGTGTAAATTAGACCTGCAGCATAAAATGCTAATGGAGTATTATTTAACATTATATCATTATCTTACAGTTTTTCTTGTAGCAGTACAATCTACTAATTGTTTAATGCGCTTTATATATACTTACACACGATCAAATTTTATATTACGTTATACACGCAATAAAGGCTATGTATTTTACTTATTTTCGTGACTCCATAGTTAGAGTAGTAATTACCCTGGTTAGTTTTCACAGGAAGGGATTAGAGCACAGGGTAAATAGACTTGATAATCTTTATTCCCCATTACTTTTGCTATTACATTTATACCACAAAGAAATTATAAAAAGTTATAAAAAATTAGAGGCATTATTACGAATACACACTGTTATCGCTAAACCTTACATTACAATTGATCTAAATAATACTATTATATTCATTCATGTTCTTCGTCCATCGTCTACTAAATTATAATGATCTCCAATTGGTCCTGTTACTAGCTAATTAGAAAATAAATACAATACGTAGCAAAAACTACCCAGTGGCTAGCAAATCCAAGTTCGGACCACTTTTCAATAGTGTGCATGTAATTGTACCCTGTTTCCTGTAACTCGGATGTATCAAACATAAGGCCTAAGTAAGCCAAATGGAAAACTGCCAATCCGGAGAACATCGCGTTTGTTAAGAGTACCCACCAACAATTGTGGGCGTTGTATGCGTGGGTGCACTTACTTTTTGGACAACTCTTCGACGCGATGCACGCATCGAAAGTACTTGCGAGCATAGATCTAAGTTGAAATTCTACATACGTGTAAAACCCTAGACTAAATAGTACCGCTGCCAGCTGAAAATTTAATCCATGCAAGAGTGCGCTCGTTAAATACGTCATTGCCACAGCTCCAAATTTCCCGAATTGTTTCACGCTAGGACGGAATACATCTGCAAAGAACGGGGAACAATTTGAATTTGCTTTTAATTTTTTTTTTGTATCATGTCAACAAATTACACTTAAATGCCGACGTCGTACATACACGTTTTCAACCAGAAGTGCATCGGATTGTTCCAAGAAATAACAACTTGTACAAGTGAGCGAGGAAATTCGACGTGCAGTGGTTTAACTATCGAAGTTAATGAAAAAGGAAATCCTCCTAAAAGTAATATTGCAGATGCAATATTCGAAACAAAATAATGAGACGTTCGAAAAGATAACGCATCTCTATATGTGACTAGCCACCTGAAACAGTTAATTGAATACTTGCGTTCATTAATATTGATTGCGAGATTGCATCATCAAATGATAAATACTAACTTCCAAGAATTGTCCATCACCACCCACTGTGTCCAGCAGTTGGATATACTTAAGAAAAGAAAAGAGATGAAGGCATACTGAACTGTACCTAATATCCACCACTTATCCTACAATGAAAGCTCTATTATTATACACCATTTTATTTTTATTTATTATTAATATGACAAAACAAAACAAGTTCATCTATATACCTGATTATTTGTATATCGTACAGAAGTGTAATCTTTAAATGATATCCATGGACCAAACAGACAAGTGACACCACAGAATGTGTATCCCAAGTAACTGTAAATGTCTGGTAAATTATTGGAATCAATTTTATCCGCTCCTACGCTAATGGTCTTCAGTGCCATTGTCATTACCAGACTACGTATTTTGTGCCAAATTACAGGTGGCATTGAGAACTCGCTAAAAATGTAAAGAACAGTAATACAGATACAATTGTTCCTAAGTGTGACTGGATCTTAGGAAATAAGTAATACTCTTCAAATTAAAACGTACCAATACGCTATAATTAAGAGAGATGGTAGAAAAATACCTATACTCTTACAGTATCTTTTGGATGCAAATAAACTGGCATATGAAATTGCGCAGAGTACTAGTAATATGTACAAACATTCTATTGCATAGTGGTGGATGATATATATTCCAATAATTGATGACGATACGTGAAACATCTGATGCGATATGTATTCTGTAACGTTAAGCAGCGTAAACAATTTTTCAATTTCTTTCTTGTAATATCGCATTTCTATAGAGCAACATATCTTACGAGATCGAGCGCATAGTCTGAATAGAAACGTTGAAATAAGTAATGGTAGCATATACGAAGCAGTATCATAAATAGTGGGGCTGAGGCAGTATTGATACAATTCCGACAATGTTTCTCGTTCCACATCCTCGAATTCGTACTCGTACTCCGCGTCTTGAAGATATCCGTGACCAACAAAGTCACCTTCATCGTCGTAGAACACTGGAACGTCCGCATCCTCCATCGCATTTACTTTGCCGGCGTCTCAGTAGCATAACACTGAACGAGAAACGATACAAAAGACTTTGGTTTTTGACCTGCCTCGAAGGGAAGAAGAAGCGGAATCTTGTTGTAGGCAGTGAGACACGCATTATATAGTGGTGATTAAATTTTTCTTCCAGCAACGGGAAATTCGGTTAGTTTGACGCGAAATAAATACCGGCAAGATCACATAACCTCGAACTGTGATGTTGACGTTTGTTAGACATTCTTCATTTGTACCTACTTATGTACACATATAAATACAATCGCAGCACAAGCATTTATAACGTATACTGTAAATTGTTGTTACCGAAGTTAATCTTTATTTTAAAATTGAAAATTTGTATTTATCCTTCGTTGGTAGATAGCATGAACGAGTGTACGAAGTAAATAAAGTTGGTAACTGTATCTATACATATATGAAAGAATGTAGCGATTTTATCGGTGAAATATTTAACATAATATAAAATTATGTTCCACTGCTGGATTTATGTGGAAGAGGCAGATTTCCCAGATACACTTGTTGGTTATGCTTAATTGTAATTTTATTTACAATAATAACTGTACACTCAGGGTATAGCAGAACTATTTGTTGTAGTAAATTTCAAAGGTTTAGCAAATCTTAATATACGTAATAATATTGATAAAATATATTATGTACGTATTAAAATAGAAACAAAGTCAACTTAGCCTACTTGCATTTACATGGTTTATACATTAGTTTACACTTTTCAATTTCAAGTTAAAGTAGAATTTAAATTCCTTGGTACTTCTGTACAGAATAACTAGCTTTAGGTTTTCGTAATGGGAGTTGGACTAGGTTCTGGCAATAAACCTAAAGTTTGCAAGCAAATTTGTGCTGCTTCTGCTTTCGCTTGTTTCTTATTGGGACTTGCCACACTTGGCTTGTATTCAATTCCATTCACCTTTACCTGCAATACAAGAATCGCGCATGTAATAAGTATTAATCTATCTAAAACAAAATATCAGTGGTGAAACTACTCACTTTAAAGAGAAAATTCTTTCTATGATCTGGTCCACATTCGAAGCATAGTTCATAAACAGGAGCTCCTAGCTTTCGCTTCGAACAATACTCTCCTAACAGTGAAACAGGGTGTTTTCCTATAACATAAAGCCACCCCAACCACAGTTGAACCCTATACATGTGCTAAATATTATTCATTTGTTGAGATTGAAGTTCTGACCAATAACAATCGAAAAAACACTGATCTTAGTAGATGTATAAGATTTATTGGATGAACGATATCTAACCGGTATTAATTTACGATCTACCTTCCAAGGTTTTAATTGCTGGTACTATTGGTTTCACTGCTTTGCCTGGTTTTTGTCCGATATCTTGTTCCGAAACCAGGCCTCTTTTATCCAATTTTACTTCGAGCTGTAAGGGCACGAGTGTACCTTCTTTGTTCTTTCCCAGGCCCTCTCCGGGTCGCCAACCCATCTTCTGTAGCAAAGCCATACCCATCCCACCCGAAACAGGCTGTGCCGATACTAATTGATCCTATATAGTTGGGGTACAAATAGAACATAATAAGTATATTGCGACATTAAACGTAGTCACAGGGTATAAAGGTAGAAATGAGAATAAGATATAATGTTCAGAAAAAAGAACTGATGTGCAAGTAACGTATAAAAAATACTAGAATTGCGTTGTTACTTTGCGTCCAGTCATGACAGTTGAATGCAATAAACGGTTATATAAAAATTTAATATGTCTTGGGTGAGAATACTTACCAAGCAAATCATAAATCGGACATCACGCTGCTGAGGTTGTCTCTTCTCTGATGTAGCTACGTGCCTGTAACAAACCCTCAGGTGGATGCAGACTAATGCTAAATATCCCAGCTTTGCGATAGAAAGGTATAATTATTCCTTCTAACACAGTCCTACAATAGGAAGCTGACGATAATTAGCATTAATCTCACAAGAGCCCATTACACAATGTACTTTGCCCCTGACATACGTCGGATCGTTTTCGATTATAATTTGTCGTTCTATCGAGCATAAATCGCCGACACTGCTATTTCGCGGAATAATGTAAAATATAACTGTAGTGTAAGATAATGGGACTCCTGTGTCCGTGCAGGCACAGAATCCACTTCTAGACAAGAAATAGTCTGTGCCTACATCACAGTCCGTGCCGGATCAACGTTTTATTGATCCGGGTAGACTGTACCTGAAAACTTGTTATAGGCAATATCAGTGTCAGGTTGTGCATTATTCAAGAGCGACAGCTCCTGAGTGCGAATTGACTACCGATCTACTTAAAAGTGTGATTCCTATAAACGCGCTTCGAATATTTGTAGGAATCTATTACATGCCGCGCGTTTAAAAACTCAATCCCCCGCGATAGCTGCAAGGGATGCGCGCATCCAATCACATTTATAGGAGACGCACTCAAATGTAGATCCTGCGTATACATGTACTTTCATACATTGAGTCTCTTCTCTGATAGAAAGAAAATTATGATGTACGCATGGCATATGCAATTTCATTTTGGATATCATTTCCACGAATACATCTTCTGCCATGAAAATACATAATTCAAACAAGTACATCATACGCTTCCAAGGTAGATTGCAATAATCAAATAAATATGGAAAGATAAAAAATTGGGTATAATCGAACTGCAAATAATGCTGTTACCTTACGTGCCCAAGCTTGGTAACCTGAAGTAAGTTCTGCAGGTGAGAGCACTTTGGCTCCTGTACTGCCAGTAAATTGACCTGGCATCTGCTTACTTTCAGCCCAGGTTTTCATCTGTGAAGTTAAGAATAGAGGTGCATAAATAAACGGTTTTTAATTGTCGTAGTAATAGTAGATGTAATATCGTCTATAAAGATATACCTCATTCTGCGCCCGATACATTTCATTCAGAGCACATACATCATTCGGATTCTCCCTTAACTTCCTCATAGCCGCGAGTCGCTGAGATACTATCGAACCAATATCTATGGGCTGTGAACATAATTAAATTAATGAAAACCATGCCTTACAGGAAGCTTTACAACTATATCTTTCTTCCTTACATCTGCAACGACTGGCTGGGGAAAGACCGAAGGCTGCATTGGGATTACCGGAGCTGGTTGAGGCATTATGGCAAGTGGTTCAACTGGCACTGTAGCAGGCACAAACTGCTTTTTTGGTTCTGGTTTCTTTGGCGTGACTGGAATCCACTCGCTCTCTGTGGAGCATAACGAATGGTGAGTGATCATAAAATAATTTGAATAATTTTAATTAAAACCTTACCTGTTTTTCTATGGTGTTGCCCGCTGGATACTGGAAACTGTAAGCGTAACTGATTTGACGATTCTGCTGTTTTTTCTTGGAATGTCTTTGTTGGTAACTGTTTTGCATCCTATAATGTCAAAACGATTTTGCGTAACATAATGTTAGTACAAGTATTTATGATCTTATGGAGAATTTGAACCCACTCTAATATTCATGATGATGGAACTAGGCCGTTCTTTAAGAAGAAATGGATGATGAAAACCTTTTTCCGACTCGCTGCCATCATCTTCCGAAGAGATACTAGACAGTTCCCCTAATGCCTCGGATTTTGATAACGATTTACAAAAATCTGAAATGTTGATGTTTTGGTACATTGATACATTGGCGTATCGACTTTTACATTTGCACATTATGCCAAGAATATCAACCTGTGAGCTCGTCAACCGTTTTTCCACCAGCTTGTATGGCAGCGATAGCCTTGTCTTGTTGTGCTAGTGGTAAAGTTCCTTGTTTGATCATGATTATAGCGTTTCTCCTCGCAATTTCGAGCAGCTTCTTCTTATCAATTTCTATCCGTTCCCTAATAAATTTTATGATTAAGAAGTTTGGCAATTCATTGTGATATTAAATTTACGAATCTCTGTAAAATTGAGACGTGATACTAACTTCCGTTCTCGGCTTCTGCTTCGTCCACGTGTGTATTTATCTCTGATTCGATCATCGCTGCGACTTCTGTGCCTTCGCCTTTCTCTACTTCTCCCTGATTCTCGTCTCTCGTTGCTTCTACTCCGACCATGTCGATCTCTACTTCTGTCTCTTCGTTTATCCGTACCACGACTTCTACTTCTATGCGCACTCGTACGTGTTCGAGATTCAGATCTTCTCCGTTCTTCTGAATGGCTACTGTGACTTTGTTTGCTGTCCTTGTGTTTTATGATTTTATGATTGCACTCGTGTGTTTTATCTTTCTGCTCGTTATCCATGTAGAGTTTCGATTTTTCTATGCCCTCCAGCCTCTTCTTTTCTTTCTCTCTTAAAATCAATCTTAGATCGTTCTTTGAAGCAACCCCTCCTTTTACAGGACTGAGCATCCTGTTTTTCATTCTCTCCAAAGGAGGACTTAAAGATGGTGTTCTAAGCGAAGTGTTTACTGGGCTAGGGCTCAACGTTGGAGTTCTGTTATCTACACTGCTATCGGATAATTCGCCATCCTCCATTCGAGCTGCTTTTGCTTTCTCCTTTTTCTCTATTTCCTTTACTGTTTCATTGTAAACTGTACTGTTCTTAAGGTCTTTTATTAAGATCTTGCCCTGAGTAGGTTGCTCTTGTTTTTCTATATATAGGGAAAGAATATTTTAATAACAAATGAAAGTTAATTATTACATGTAATTGATAATTTATACATGTAGTTACCTTCTTTTTAAACATTTTCATAACTAACTATCTCATAAATATCTGTCAATGCTATTACTCCAGTCATAAGTTTTTACGTAAGTTGAAAAGTACGAACCAAGGAAGTTAGGTATAACTGGTTCATCAGATTCCTCTTCTAATTTCTTTGAAATAGATGGTAACTTAAGATTGTTGGATCTCTTTACAGATTTATCTGTGGATTCTGACTCCTTTGTTGCAGCGAGCCCTTCATGATTAACATCCGTACTTCTCTTCTCCGATTTATTAACTTTGTCATGACTTTTTTTTTTTAAGTTATCAACAGCATTCTCTGTCTTGGGTAGTTTAACCTTTGGTTCGTCCGAATCTGATGATTTACTGGAATCATTCTCATATTTGCGCTTTGACTTCTTCTTGTGTTTCTTCTTCTTCTTAACACCTGTTAATGGCAGGCAACAGGAATTACATTTACTTCCGAAATTTCATGTTCGTACAATTAACTTTACACTTCTGTGTAGAAGTCTACTGAAGAATTCACACAAAGGTGATGTATGTTGTGGCGGATACTTTTATTTTAAGATTATTAACGAGTAATTAAGCAGATCATGACTCCAGTACGTGACTGTTGTGCAAGATCTTATAATATCAAGGGACAAGGGCTTGTCAAGGGCCAAGTACAAGTACTTGAGACTAGACCTTGTATCTTTTCAGGAAAGAACGAACAGGAGTTTTCGAAGTCTTCATATCAATTAAAAATAATCTTGACCTATACCATCTCCCTTATGATATTCTGATGAATAATATGACTGATTCTGAAATGGCTTTATAGGTACTGGCAAAAAAGTACAGACAATAAAATTTCTTGGGATTTGCAGACCTCGGCGTGCGATTTACTAGATGTGACAAGGAACACGTAGTTCTGATGTTATCATTATACTTACCGTCAACATCGCTGTTACTCTCAGATGAGTTGTGTTTTGTCTTTTTCTTATGCTTCTTATCTTTGTGTTTATGTTTCTTCTTCCCCTTTTTCTTCTTGCCTAGAGCCTTGTCAGACTTTTCGACTTTGACGTTAGCATCCGGTACCTGCTGATCGGTATTTTCCGATGACACTATTCCTTCGTCGACATCGAACGTGCTAAATAATTCCGTTAATATCTCGTTTGAAGATTTTTCGGGTAACCCGGGCTCCGGCTTAATCTTTATTCCATCTACACCGACGGTTGTGATTAAATTCGCGATGTCGAATAAGTCTCCCATCACTGTTTGCAGGACATTTTACTGTACTAGAAATGAAGCACTAACATCGTAGCGAAATTTCGATCGATTTCCGATCTGATTGCAGTGATCGTGATTAATTAAAATGCTGTAAAATGTAACAAAATCGTTACGAACTAGATGCCAGTCAGTACCATTAGTTTATTTAGTCGCCATTGGTCGCCATTACACCGAAAATCGCTTAACATCAGCGACATCTAGTGTAATAATAGGATCACGAAAAAAAGTGTTCAAGACTTGCACGCCTTTTCTGATTTCCTGTATCCTTCGGGTGAGCGTTAAACAATTCCCAATTACTTTACGGACGTCCGCGGTTTGAATTAAAATTTATTAGTCTACTTCCTTTCATATATACCTTTTCATACTCAAGGGAACTTTTTAGTGATCATTCAGTATCGATCAGTATTCAATTTATTAATCAAATTCGGGTAACAAAATCATTATTTGAGTTATCGTGAAGTAAGAATTTGGCAGTTCGAATTGTATGCACTTTTCAAATGGGTAACGGTGACGTGCAAGCTAAAAAATTCCGCGAGGAAATCGAGTATGAATGAACTCAATGCACTGTGAGTATGTGCACTCATCGTCAGGGGATTGCAATTGAGTGCAATACGGGATCAAGGACCTCTTTAACCTGAGAAAGGAATGCGGTTAAGGGCCGCCCTCGAAAGCCAGTCAGGAGAGTTAGTATTCCGGTCGAACGAGTTTGGTTTTTCTGATGAGTAAAAAAGGTTTGGAATGCCAAGGCTCACAGCACGTATTCTTTGTCCCAGGCTAGAGTGTATCCTCGGTTTGACCAATTTGCATCCGATCTGCGCATATTGCATTCTATTGGTCAAATGTCTCACGTGACGCGCAAGCGCAAATCGCGAACGTCAGGGTAGAATTCATGACGGGTGTTTATTTCGCAGAGCGAGTGTTTGAAGTGATTTTATCAGGGAAGTTTTGAGTATTTTAAACAAATGGGATACCAGTCCGGTCAATCTAATTCGGGTCGCCCCAAGATTGGTGCATTTATGTCAAATTAAAAAGGCATTTAAACTGAAGTAATTGACGGAGTGAGGACTTGGTAATGGACTGAGAGTTAAGTGCACAGAGTACACCCCTGACGGTTTCCGAACTCTTTGTCAGTCTCGATGCGCAAAATGGATACACTCCTGCATGGGATAAAATATAGTTCTGTTCGAGTACTCCAACGCGTTACATGTTACCCCAAGTGAATTTGTACATCGCAGGTTTCATTCTTGTTTGATGATATCTCCCTGTACGTTAATCTATCCAGTAATTCATTTTCTATTATAATGATACTTATATGTGTACATATTTCCATTTAATTCTTTTGAAATAGTTGGCGATATGTACGCACTTTACCGGGAATACTAGTAAATGTCCACAGTTCGAAATTAACCTTCCAGATTTTTAAGTATTAAAAAAATATATATTAATGACTTTATATGTTATAATAAGATGAATGAACAAAACAGGTAAATAAGCTGACAAATTACGGGTAAAAATTCTATTTCCACGTTTTGTAGGAACAGTTTTCTTTGCGGCTATGCATGGTTACCGAAATGATTTGCCAGAGTTGTCACGAATCCACAAAACTCGTAATCTGTTTTGTAATAAATCACGGCGCTAGGCAGTTGTTAAATCGAAATAAAGATAGTAAACGATTTGTTTGAATATTCTTTATTATACATACTACATTACAAAAAAAAATTATACCTGTATGGTCGCGTTTGTATAGCTCCTCGCCGAGTATGTATGCTACCATGTTTCTTCCGACATGTCACGAATGTTACGATTTCGATCATTTTTTGAACGGTACACACACACATATATACCTATATATCCGAAGAAGAACGAATCCACTGCTATAATATTGGTTAATATTTTCCTGTAATGTTTTATCGAAAATATACAACTTAAAGATCGAAAAAAATATATGTATGTATATTGACAATGCATTTAAAATATACAGAAAGTATGATAAATAAAAGCTAATGATGAAAATGTACGAATATTCACGAATGTAAGAATGATTTAGAATACAATGCAATATTACACAAATGAAGTTTCAAATGGCTAATGATTGTTTCGTCCTGTTCTGAATAGCATCTAATCATCTGCAGACATAAGTGCATACTTCATTTCGCGCGTGAATTTTGGCGGTGTAAAGGGCAGTAAAGTTTATCGACCATCAAGGAAATATTCTTTATGGTTTCTGTTTGTACTTATCATTAGCCATTTTACCCTTAAACGACCAAATATTAATTGAATACATTCTTTCCCGTAGACAACGCATAGGTCACCCCGCGACAGTAATTAGTAAATACACAAAATATAGAGGGTATCTTATTTGAAGTTTTACGCGGAACATTTCCTGAACTATTCGTTATTAAAAAATGTTTCAAGTAAAACTTGAACCTCCTCGAAACAAACTAAGTTCTGTTTGAAACATTTTTTTTAATAAAGAATAATGTAAAACTTGAAATGGGGAACCCGGGTATATCCTTCCGAATTAAAAAGATCTACCGAGAAACGAAAATATCTTATTTCATATATCACGTAAACCGGTACCCTCGGTATCCGGGAATAAGTGTAACGATCATAGTCAGAAATTCATTATGTAAGAGAGAAATAGAGTAATATTTGTTTGCTGGCACTTTGCACTTCGACCCTGCATCACGTCGGACAGTTTTAGAAATGACACGATAACCAGATCAGTCCGATGTATGAGTCATTTGTAAATGCGTCTGATGATCAAACGGGGAAAGCTGCACCGTGTTACATCTTACTTTACTAGTTTCTAAACCCATCAACCCTACAGCGAATACCTTTACGATTGTATACTTTATACTCCACTCGGTAGTAACAGATGTTGAAAATTGAGTTTTATTACGTGTACGCAGACACTCCGATTACGTGAAGTAATTCAGTGGTATCCAGAGATGCTGACTTGAAAAGATCCGAGGAATCTCAAAACTTTTGCCGACGTCTCTGGTTCCCGTGTTGTAAGAAAAAATATGATTCGATATGTGACTCCTTTGCAACGAAATGAATTCAAAGATGTTAGTTAGCCAGTGTTGAACTGAACACAGATGGCTAGAAGAATTACGGTAACTTCCTCTTTTATGTATAAAAACGAATAATCGTTAATAATTATGTTATTAATAATCGTAAATAATCGTTCTCTTTTTCAATCATATTGCATACGCAATGTGCTAATCGTAACCCATATTACAATCAACTCTTTAAAAACACGGAAGTTAATGCTTCTGTGTTTATTGCGTGTTGCGAGTGTTTTTAATAAAACATCACTGTTGAGTGGATCTTCCTGATATTACAGCCTAAATTCGTTAAGTCGATCAGTTACATGTTTGACAGCAGTTTGAAAGTTTATCGTCGCAGTTTCCTGCTAAATATCCTAAAGACCCGGACAAACAGAGAGAAGCCTGTTCGTTGATCCGCCGCGGGTGGACAATCTGCAGACCATCGCGGAGGGTGGTCAAACCGAACGCGAACCAGTGACAAACCAGTCACAACCAAGTGCGTAGTGCGTAATTTTCTTTAAAAGACTTACTTCTTTTGTTCATTTTAAGGCATGGAAGACAAAAAAAAGAAAATGGTTTCATTCGATTAATGAAAAGATAGAGGTGTGCATTTTTTACCATATCGGGTGTGATATTGACACTACGGTTCGCGTTTTGAAAGCTGCACGTTGCTTTCACAATTTTATTAGAGCTAACATGGAAAACACCAGAAATCAGACCGTTCTCAACCTCTACTCAATCGAGAGATACATCAAGTGCTGCTGGACAAAACCATTTCGCTCATTGCTTCAACTATTTAAGTTCATGATTCATGAATCATGATTTCAAGCGGTTTACAAACACTTATATTTTTATATATTTTTCGTATCTCTGAAATTCGTTCGTGTATAACTCCCGTACAATTCTCACAAACAGTGTCAGAAAACTGATATTTTTACTCAAACGAAAAGGGAATTCCCCCTTAAGTTTCTCCGCAATGTCCGTCCATCTTTCAGGTTTCGTCACTACATCTTTGTAGTCTGGATGAAACGTATCCTACAAAAGCGGACGTCCACACAAGATCAATTAATCGTTCTGTTTTCTCAGTCATCTTTCTGTTTCCAAACTGCCCGGACACACAATTTATCGTGGTACATATATGTATCTCGATTGTGCGCTACATGTTTAGGTTAGGTTCGTTCAATGCCAACCGAAAAAAAATTTCCGTGCCCGCCACGAACTTTGCACAAAATCACTACTCATCCGTTATCCGTGGTTGGTCGCATTCGTACAGAGTCCGCGGAGGCCAGTCCGTGTCCTGTTTGACCGCATGTTCCGGTCTACCGCTAACTTTGTACAGAATACAGTATCCGTGGCGGATCAACCGAGCCGACCGCGCGGACCGTCCGCTTTCTGTTTGACCGAGCTTTACTCTTAAAATGACATAAAAGTAATGTGTATTTTTTTAACAGAAACAATTGTTAGAAAATGTATAGAGGTTTAAATTGGACAGATCTAAACTAGGATGAACGAAATAAACTTTAATTTCATTAGCCCTTGCAATAAACTTATAAAATCGATGTTCTTTCAGTAGATTTCTATAACTTATTATTGTTAATATTTACTCATTGTTCGTCATTATATAATACTAATGACTAGACTTCATGTTCTGTTGCTATTTGTACTATATTATATTCAGCACATTTACTCTGTTGTCTTGTTCTTTGTTTTTCTCTTGAATAGATCCAATGATAAGGACAACTCTAATTTTTCGAATGTGCAAATAGCAACATTCAGTTGCAGGTACAGCCCCATTAGTTTCGGAAGTTTGCAAAATTAATAATGAAAATCTTACCGAAGAGTCCAGTATGAGCAAGTATTTCGCGGCTCGTTCACTTTGTGATATGTTACACGTCAGTAAGAATACTTAAAATATATATCGTTTCTCGTAATACTGATCATACGCGGACAAATTTTAGAACGCGAAGCGGGTCCCTTTGATTTCACGATTACGGGACACATTTGCAATGCAATGTCGGCACATTACGATAGATATCTTTTTTCCTACTACGTCCTTCGCGTATCCGTTAATTAAAAATAATATGAAACCACAAAAAAATAGTAGGATTCTTATAGCTTGTACCCGCAGACTGGTATGCTACATGAGTCATGTCATTTAGTGCAGTTTGCAAACAATTATTGCTACCAGTCGTGGATGAACGAGCATGGAACACTATAACAGAAATCAAATGTAGAATGTACTCGCGGTTTATTACAAGCTATGGAACACTATGAGAAGAAGGCTCGCACGGTCATAGTGACGGGTTCCCGGCAAACCGCGCAAGTAGTCATACCGGGAGCACATTTAACACAGGCAACTATATGTCCACAGGGTAAAAATACTACACCCAACTCTCCGTTATAACAAATTTTGCACATCCTTGCATCATCGGTAGGTTTGCTATTCTGTCCTTTCCCATTGGGCTGATCCTCGGCACTAGCTTTCACTGCCTCCACACTGCCCCCAAGACTTTCTATCCCGCTATCCTGTGATCCCGAATTTTGAGAACTTGGTCCGGGATTATTCTCTGTTTCATCTTTTTTTTGTACTTCCGCTACTGGCTGTACTTTCTTGATAAAGCTGGGCAAGTTCATCTCCATTGTCTCCTGTAATAGATAGAAATTATTAGGTATAACGGAACATGGATAAAGATGATGAACAATTAGAAAGGTTCACTGCTTACCTCTTTAGAAAGAGGCGTTACTTGCTGGCCTGTTACTGCATTTACATATTCTTGACCCTTTACCATCAATAGGTAATAGCATTTAGAGAACCATTTTGCGTGCTGTTCCCAAGGGTCATCTTCAGGTTCCCAATCTTTCAAACCACCCCCACAATGGTAGCATAACGTCTGATCACCTTTTTCGGTATAGTAAAACCCAGCATCTGCTAATTGCTCCTTAGTTTGCGCCATAGATTTGGGCCATGTTTCGAAAGTGCGTAATCTAGCATCGTAGCTAGCATACTCAGGATGCGCAGGACCCTTTGGTCGTCCCAATCCCAAACAGCTGAGTCTAGCTGTACTTGGTAGTTGCATATCCGGTGGAAAAGTCTGATCCGAAACAGGTGTAGGCAAATATTCGATTCCGTATGGCCCACAAACATCTCTGCTTCTTGGCATAGGTGGCGGAACGGTACTAGGATCCACTCCGATGGGTACATTACCACAGGGTTTGTTACGAAGGAATCTACATCTTGCCGACCACCGCCGATGTTCGATCATGGGATTTTCACCCTCTATCCATTGACAAATTTCCACGTGGCACTCGAAGCATTTCACTTTGTCACCTTCGCCAGTGTAATAGAAACCAGCTGCTGCCAATTTCTCTGGCTCCATGTATCTTAATGGCCATTTTTCGTAGCTCTGTAGTCTAGCAGCTTCGAAGCGATAATCAATATTGTCCACTTCGTCGATTAATACATGAGACGGCGTAGGCGTTCGGGGCATTAAGTGTGAATTTGGTAAAAGTTTGAAAGGTGACGATTCTCTTCCCAGATCTCTATGCTCAATTATCCCAGTCATCTCGTTTAAATTATATTTAACAGAGCCTTGAAATGGTGTTCGCATACTTTAAAACCTATCAAAAATATTTAGACGTGTAAGTCTGCCGAAACGACAGCAACAGCGCGGCGACTTTAATACAAATACTCTTTCATATTCTTTTATATACTGACAACGCGATATAACATTTATCTCAGCCGGGCGATACAAAGAAATCGCGATACGGTGGTTCCGGCGAAACTCGATATCAGTTTTATTGTGTTCAAATTAAGGCATATGGAACGTGCATCGCGCACACATGGAAAGGTGCTGTTGCGATCGAGAAGAGATAGGACTTGCGTTGCACATTTATGGAAGATCGTGGGATTTGTGGGTAGCTACACAGACAAGAGACACCAACAAATGGGACAGGCTAGGCTGGCCAGGATGCCGTTATGATTCGTGAATGACGGAGGAGAGTAGCGTGAATCTTTTCATACAACCACATAACGTCGAAATGACGCTGCCTACGTACCGCGCACACATTCAAAAACTTCCGAGAACGAAGTCGACTCTCTCTCACAGCTCTCGCACAGCTCTCTCACACGTATATGCAACACGCTGAGGGAAAAGACCACAGCTGTGATGATATGCACTCACACAGTCTGTGTACACCGTGCTGCGCAGCGTTGCCGCTCGTATGGCCCGTATTTTAACTTCTCTTATTGCACTATGCCACGGTGCGCGTTCATGGGAATGAAATGTATCGACAAGGGCGTCGCAACTTGGGCGTCATTTTTCCGTTCCGTAATCTTATCGGGCGGTTCCTTTGTAATTTTATCGTCATTCTATATTTGGATCTAATATTGGGAGCGACCGAGGATCATTACAAAAATAACCTTCCTCGAAGTCTCAAGAGCATTCTCGCAAATTTCGCTAGAACGTGCACGCGATGTTATCGATGCGGATTACGTTATCTGCTGAATTTCGCGAATACATCGTAAGTTAATTTCGCACGTATTTGAATGAATTCCTCGAGAATCGAACTTTCTATTCTTGTACTATTAGTAGTGTTCTGATAGTGTGGAGAGAAAGAGAGAGATTCCGTTTGCACGGGGCACTAAACCGGTTTACTACGGCTCTGCCTTGGAAATCCACGGTGGATTCCTTTCCTCCCCTTTCCGGAGTGCATACTTTTCTAATAGCTGTTCATGTGAAACGAAGCTACAAACTAATCCTACTTATAAATTTGTTAAATTATTAAGAAATTGCGCAAACGGGGCGATAAGAAGAAGCCCTGTCTCCAAAGTAAAATCGATAACTCCAAAATGATATTTACGGACAACGCGAAATGGTCTCTTTGTACTTCATACGGCTTCATTTTTCCAGCTAATCGATTCCTTCGAAACCGATAATCCTCGAGATACGTTTCCGAAAAAGATACGACTATATATTGCCTTGAAAACCTACTTATGTACTCACGTTCTTGCAAATCTCTTTTGAGTATCGTTATGTATGATTACTTCACAATGTAGGAACGGAATCAACGCATTTCCAAAAAGGAAACGTTTTCGTTACGAGGAAAAATCTTTTGAAAAAGATTGATTATGAAATAACATAGTCGATTTTTTCTAACTTTCACATCTGTTTCCTTCGTGACATCTGGCAACAGCGTAATCAAGAGTGGGAAGGAGCAAGAAATACAACGGAAGTTGGTACGCGAGGAAGACAGAAAACAAGCAAACATAACTGGCCAATCCTTTGTATGACGAAGAGGAGGAAACTTTTATCTTTGCGCGACACGGAGTGCGCGCGTTTCATGAATTATTCAATTTTTACCAACGTCATCGAGACGAAAAACAAATTCAGGTATCGCGGATGGGAATGGCACAATCCTAGAAAAGCGATACGATTCTCGAAATTGATAGGAGAAATTTAGTTGGATCGCGATAAAAGATACACGTAAGCCTTAGGCGATTAAAAACATAGCAGCGATATCTTATCGGATACGGCTGGACTTTTTCAAGTACGGAAAGGTCCGCGTACGCGTGGTTAATAAAACGGGACAGAACTATTTACGACCACAACATACCGATATGAGGACAACCGTGGAGTCCGTGAACGCACACTGTGTTTTCGCTTTGTCTTCCTTCTGCGATCACTTCTTCCCTCGATTCCCTGAGACGAATACACAGCAAACAACTAATTTGTATTATGTTCTTCCGCTCCCTTTTTTAACGCGTTCCTCGTTACTTCGTTTCACTAAATTTTACTCGAAAAAAAAAATAATAATTGATCACCCGTTCGTTTTGGCGTTTTGTTTTCACTGTAGTTTGAGACCGCGGATTTAGGAATAAAATTCTAACACATCGAATTACGAGCGAGAAACGCGAGTACACTCGGACATTTCAGTGTCGGGTGTGTTGGCAAGCAGTTGCAAGCAGCAATGGCGTTCTACCATGAACCCCGTAGTCCCCACTCAGCTCGACACAGCCGAAGCGTAGTAATAACTGTGGAGCGACGGAAAAGGCCGTGCTTAATCTGCTGCGTTGCGCCTACGTTTTTAGGCACTCGTGTCGAGCTACATGCGAACATTTTTATCGATAACCTTGCGATTTTTGACGGATAAGAATTTGGCGAGAATCAATATCCAGCGATACATTCGCAATTTAATTGAATGTCTGTCTACGTCAGACCGTTCACGCCGACGTGTATCCGTCCGTTCGCATCGGCGCCAGTCGTATGTATTTAACATACAAATATATTACGAGCCGATGAGTAACTCAGAAACGACGAGAATGAATGCAAAACATTCATCACGGTCGTCGTGACGCGATGCACGTTTTCGCATTCGCACAGTCCTACTTGGTCCTACTCCAGAAATTCGGTTTTATGTATCAACTTTTTGATAATACTTTCAGCGTGACAAAAGAAATCCGATAACGAGTTGCTTTATGACTTCAGCCTAACGTTTTATCTCTGGACCATTCCAGTGAGCATAATCAATTCCTGGAATGGTTCTCGAGCGTTACTCGCCAAGTCATAGTCACGATGTTTTAACAATGAGTCAATGATTATACGAATTAAGCGTTGCATTTTTTGTAGACTGACCTTATTTAACGACGAAGAAAGCATCGATTCAATGTTCGATGTGGGGTAAGATTTTGGAAACTGACGGCTGCACAGTTTCAAAACAGTTCAAGTTTTCGAATCAGTTTTGCGATGTAGTGTAAAATGAATATGAAAGAGGGGGACAGTAAACCAGTTAACTGGAGTAAGTTCAATTTGTACTCACCTTTACCAAAACACGAACTTAAAGCACAACGACGCTTATTTCTGCGAGTTCCGATGATCAATGAGATACATTATCTTTGCAAGCATTTATACTATAGCCTTAGGACTTTACAGCATTATATATGGTGCGGCTATCTTACTTTGTGTATAAAGCGAGTTTTAAATCATGTTCCTTAACGTTTCTCTGATAATCTTGTACTTTAAGTCGCGACGAAAAACTTTTCAAATCGACATTTGATCGCTTATCTCTATAGATAATATGTATTGTTCCATTGAAAATATAACAGTCAAGATTACTTTTGTCGTATGTCTACTTATCCTTCGTTGTTTGCTTCTGGCGTTGCATTAAATACTTTGGGCAGAGAGAAAGGGCAGGAGGGGGAGTGAGACGGAAGTCACGATATGAAAATGCTATGTGCTGCAATTTAAATACCTTACATAATTTAATCAACAGTCAATCAACATTATGCAGTAACATACATTCATAAACTAAGTGAGTTCGCTAAATACACATAAAAATAAATGTAGGATATTAAAATCCGATAACATAACACATAAACAGGAATTCTTACAATTATGGAACAGATATAAATACTATTTAAGTTTGCATCGTGTATTCTTAACAGGTTAAACATTTATGGTCTATAATGCCTTTTATTCCTGAGGGGAGGAGATGGAGATATAGAAAGAAAGACACATTTGTGTTTAACATCGGACACTTGGACATGCCATTACACGAAGGGTAAACATTTATCCTAAACAGTCATTAATATCAAATTTTGGGAGGGGCAACAATATTCAGGGTTATTGGACGAGCTATTCGAGACATAGAAATTTCATGTAATTGAAAGAAAGAAGATTTGTCAGGGAAGGGATACATCATTAAGGTTCTACGTATTAGCAGCCGCGTTTCTACAAAATAAGTAGCAAAATTCATTTTAAGTAATGCTAATTAACTCTTTGCACTCAGACGCCTGTGACGATAAAGCATAATGTTAATTCTTTCCGTTATATATGGCCTCTTGGGGTAACATAATGTATATGAACTCCGAGTTATCGAGTAATTTAGTTAATATCACAGAGTGCAACGGATCGAACTGAGCTCACTGTATTTTTTTTAGTTACTTTTGATATGTTTCCTTTTTTTCATCAGAAAAACATAAATTACTTTGAAAATGAAATCCTAGAAAGTATACAAAATAAATTCAATTTTTTATATGAATTCAACTTATAAAATTTTATATCCTTCGCGATGATGTTCACGCAATAATTAAACTTGATAATAATATATCCACAGATTCATACCCTGCACGTTGTTATTTGATTTAACATAAAAATGTGCGGACAGTAGCAAGTATCTCCTGTCTACACATTGGACAGTCAGTTAGAGATGGAGCACAGTGAACGCAAGTCGCCAAGTGTCCACATGGTAAAAATACAACAGCCACTTCTCTATCCATGCAGATTTTACATAACCGAGCTGCCCTCAGTCTCCTGTTCTCTTCTTCCAGAGACGCTATAAAACACATAGGAAATCAAAATCATAGTATACTCGCAGTTTGTGTATTAGATGATGATAGCTACATCGTAGCTATCTGTTTATATATATTTAATTTATTTCCATGTGAAATGAAAAAGGATGCGAGAAAAAAGCCTTTGCGAGTCATAAAAAAAGTATTACTGTGCGTAAATAGCGTTAAACTAGTAATAATGATTTTATCTTTCTTTGCTGACACTCACCTGTTTCTTCCGATTTTGCGCCTATTTGCTTATCAGCATTACCCTCTTTGTTGGAAGATTCTGACTTCTCTTCGACATTCGTACATATTTCCTGTTTTTCATCACTGGTCATTTCTTCACATACAGTATTGTCCTGCGCGTTATTACATTCTCTCGTAGTGTTATTTCCCTGGCCGTTTATCATGCGATTTAACAAGGTAAGTAATTCCGAAAATGGAGATTCACTTGCAAGACTGAAAAATAAGAATAGTGATATTTTATATCAATTACTGATTACTGTGAGTTGTAATTTTGGGGTCTAGGACGATTCGACGCCGGGGCAGTTCATCGCCGACCTTTTGGATGCCGGGACAGTTCGACGCCAAAATTAATACAGCGTGAATAGTACGCTGGCTATTTCAGCATAATGTCTGGATGTTAATATCAAACATTCTTTCGGATAAATAAATTATCGTAAGATTTTAGATTGCGAATAATGAATTCATGTTTTAAGCCGATTTTTCCTAAACAATTATAACCCGAATATCGTTGAAGCATCCTATATACATAATTCATTCCTGAAGTTCTTGCCGGAATTTATATAATGTCGAAAAATTAGAATGTTTATGCAGAAAATCACTTGATTTTTGCACAAAATTTTCATACAGACGGTCAAGCATTCTTGTGCAACACGAATGTGTCTGCATGATTGATAAGCTTGCAGTTACGTGTATAGCCAAATTTAATATTCGAGTGTTAAGGTGAAATGGCCAGCGTACAATTCACGGCGTCGAACTGTCCCGGCGCGCGAATCGCCACATTCCATAATTTTGCGGTGGATCGTCGCGTACATCGGATCAGTTTCCATTACTTGTTCGCGAAGAACATCTTCCATCAGTTGATTGGGATTGGTGTGGGGAAAGCCGACCACTTCCATGCGTCTTTTTAAAGCTCTTTTTATTCTACCAATGTGCAACCCAACTTCCAAAGCTGCCTAAATGCCGAGAATAACTTATTTTTATAATATAGCAATATGTAATGTTAAGTGGATGATCATGCATATTTAAAGAGTATTTACCATAGCTGGTGGGATATGCAGCAATCTCTCCAAAGATGCTTCTGTTATTTCTTGCACAGGCGGTGAGACCGCTGAAAGCGAAGCAGGTGGTGTTTCTGCTACGTCTGTGTTTTCATCTTCTGGGACACCCTCAAAAATCTATAAAGTGTATCTATGTGAAGTTAGATCATTGAAGATTGATAATACGATTGAGGATTAAAATTATTACCGATGGATCTAAAGGTGGCCTATTCGCAATACATTGCTTAATGAATTCTTTACCCCTAATAAGGTTCACGAATCCACACTTTGGAAACCACCTTGCATGTTCCGTCCATTCGTCATCATTTGGTTGCCAATTGCGTAACCTGCCATCACAGTGGAAGCACCTAACAGTATCCCCACAGCCTGTTACCATTTGATTACTTTATAATAAACAGATTAAGAGAAAATATTGCACTCGATACAAAAATATTAAATAATCTTTACTGTTATAATAAAATCCTGCGCTTGCCAACGTTTCTGGACTCTGCTTAAGATTTCTAGGCCAGCTAGAAAATGTACGTAATCTTCCCTCATATGTAGCATGCCGTGGCATTTTAGGTGGCGTATGAGCTTGTATCCCTAATTCAGCCAGATCTGCTGTTGTACCAGGCATCAACTTCACATTACTCAATTGCAGTTCATCTACTTAAAAAGATACTATGAACCAAGGACAGTCTTCATATACAAACATCGTTTATTAAAGGTCAGTTCTCGTTTGTGCAGAGCATAGGTGGTACATATGCGTTGCGTTCCATATCCATTACATATCCCAAGCTTGATGCATATGCACTGCGCAAATAAGAATTGGCCTGTAATCTTCTGATTGCAATCTTGCTTCTTATAAGCGAACATGTACCAGTTTCCTCCTCTATATGCTTATAAAATTCGCAAGTAGGAAAATGTATCCTGTGTTGCTCGTGCGGAGAGTCACCCGGCTCCCACTGTCTTAAAACACCCTTGCAGAATGTACATTCTACCTGCAAATAGCAGAAAAACAATGTACAATAATTGAAGACAAAGATATGTCATACCAATTTCTTCTTTAAATGACATTACCACGTCCGAAAATTGTAGATAGAAAAAGCCTACTTTGGCAAGTAGTTCGGGAGACACAATGGAAGATTTCGGCCAGTTGGAGAAAGATTTCAATCTCTCTGAAAAATTCTTGTATCCCGCAAGTCTACGGGGATTGCTGCTCTGAATAGCCATGATCGACGACGATGCCGACTCGGCGTTATTGATCGGCGTCGGCAATAATGGTACGTTGCAAGTGTTGGAGGGATTTTGGACGTAAGGGCAATCGGGCTCAGCCTGCCGATGACGGGCTATAGCTTGATCCCCGTAATTCCAATCACTAATTCTCGTACCGCAAAAAAAACATTGTACCGCCAGGGCATGTCCGATATAATAAAATCCTGCCCTCGCGACACGCGCAGCGTCAACCACGGCGTTCGCTGGCCAGTCCGCAAAAGTCCTCAATCTGTTTTCCTCGACGTTCATTTTGCGTTTCTTAAGCCTCTTTAGTCTCTTGGAACGATGACGAGTCACCTCGGATTTGGCAAGGGGCTACCAGTATCGTAAATTAGAACGACATGACCCTGCAACCCTTTGTTGCGAGGTCTGCCGATTTTACCTGATATTAACTAAGTATACCGACGCATACTGATCGATATCAATTACGTCGCTCGAAGTTGCTTTGCATTTTGCGGGCAGACGTGAAATAATACTGAGAAATCCGTACGCATTCGTACGTATCGAGCTCCACGCGTGCGCAGAATTTCAGGAACGTCTCTCGTTGTGGTTGTTTACGGCTCTGTCTGATCTAACTATTTTACACAGAGATATTTATATTCTGGGGTTGTTTACTCTACTTTAAATATAAGTGATCATGACTGTGATTTGAAAAGATAATATAGTTCATTCTGTGCGCACGAAATACCGTACCGAATATGATATTCGGTTTAATGTGGAAGAATAGTAACCGGGGTACTACACTTTGATGCGACGGACTTGGTGTTATGATGACTATTAATTAGTAGCTGATAAGGAAATAAGGAATAGCATAGTGAAATCGGGAAGAAGTGGGAAGAAGTTCACGTTATTCCATTCGGTCTTCGGCACAGTAGTTTTAACAAGTGGTCATACCACTTCCTATATACAATGTCGGCATTAATGAACATTAACACAGTAAGTTATTCGTTTTTCAGTTATTTATAAGTTGTAATAATTGTTTTAGATTTTAATACATCAACTTTCAGCATTATATCGTCGTTCTGAAATAACATCTGCATGCTTTCATGATGGATAACTGACCAAATTTTCTGTAGTAATCTATATATACATTAGCATATTTTTCTTTTTAGATTCGATTGATCGGCTCACGGTCCTACAGCTCTAAAGTGAAATTAAACGATGTAGTTATAGTAAGCGCTATTAGGACTCCTATGGGATCTTTTCTCGGAGCATTGTCCACCATTCCTTCCCCAAAGCTTGGTGCTGTAGCAATACAAGTAATTTGTACTAGTTTCTCAGTCAATTAGTAGTAAGTAACAAGTACGTTTATTGTTTATAACAATGCATGGTTTTATTAGGCTGCAATTGAACGTGCTGGAGTTTCTAAAGATCAGGTCACGGAAGTATATATGGGCAATGTCTGTCAGGCATTTCTGGGTCAAGCGCCAGCAAGGCAAGCTACGTTATTCGCAGGTATATTTTTTGATATTATTTTGACATCTGTGTCCTGTAGATTGTGTTGATATTTATAACGTAAGAGTATTTGAAATTAGGTCTTCCTAATTCTACTGTATGTACAACCATAAACAAGGTCTGCGCAAGCGGTATGAAAAGTATCATGCTAGCTTCGCAATCCTTACAATGTGGACACCAAGAAGTTGTCCTTGCTGGTGGTATGGAGTCAATGTCTAATGTACCGTTTTATCTTGCCCGGGGGGAAACGAAGTATGGTGGTATGAAACTTGAGGTAATGAAGATAAGCCACCTATCTGATGTCAAATCTGGTGTCCAAGGTAGGATTCAAAGTTCAAAGTTCTAATACTGCATTGTTTACGTACAGGATGGCATTGTGTTCGATGGCCTAACAGATGTGTATAATAAGTTCCATATGGGCAATTGTGCGGAAAATACTGCCAAAAAATTAAACATCAGTCGTCAGGAACAAGATGACTTTGCTATTAATAGCTATAAACGCAGTGCAGCAGCATATGAAAAGAATGTATTCAAAGATGAACTTGTTCCCGTTAATGTACCACAAAAAAAAGGCAAACCGGATGTAGTATTTAATGAGGATGAGGAATATAAGAAAGTAAACTTTGCAAAGTTTTCTAAGTTGAGCACAGTTTTTCAGGTAAACTTTTGATTTGGATGAAGTTTGTAGTTTTGCATTTCACAAAGTATTTATAGCTACTGATTTCTTATAGAGGGAAAATGGTACAGTAACTGCAGGAAATGCATCTACTTTAAATGACGGAGCTGCCGCATTAGTTTTAACTACTACAGATGTTGCTCAAAAAATGAATCTTAAACCGTTAGCTCGAGTAGTCGCATTCAAAGATGCAGCCACAGACCCCATTGATTTTCCCATTGCACCAGCATTTGCCATTCCAAAAGTAGGTTTTTTAGATAAACACATAATATAATTGTATTAATGTATTCTCACGATATTCAGAAGATTTAACCCATACAATTATTCATAGCTGCTAGAGAATGCTGGGGTTAATAAGAACGACGTAGCTCTTTGGGAAATTAATGAAGCTTTCAGTGCAGTAGTAGTTGCGAATCAAAAATTGCTCGACATTGATCCTAATAAAGTAAATGTTCACGGTGGAGCTGTGTCTCTCGGGCATCCCATTGGGTAGGTATTTAAACCGTAAATTTAATTTTTGTGCCATATATAACTGATATAAATTTCAGTATGTCGGGAGCCCGCATTGTGGTACACTTGGTGCATGCGCTTAAGGCTGGAGAAAAAGGTGTTGCATCGATCTGTAATGGAGGTGGTGGTGCCTCCTCGATATTAATCGAAAAATTGTAAGTTAGTAACGAGTACACCTCACAGCTGCTCAATGTCACATGTGTGAATGTTAACTTTTATCAGAGACTTAAACGATATTATAATAATTTGTATATTTTATACGGATGTACGATAATACATAACGCCGCGATCATAGCCTTGAGGGTGACCTTTATAACAATAAAACACAATTATCTGTTGCACATATTTAAAAAAATATGCAACATCTGGTAATTGTGGTTGACAACTATGGAGTAAAAGGATTTTTAATTACCATGGTATATTTTTATAATCATCATGTTAACTGATTGTTTATATTTTTTTACTACAGTCAAATATTACATGCGTGGTAAACTTATCATGTAATTGTATTTCCTGTTATATACATCACAGTTATCTTTTTATATTACATTGTTATATCGAATAAATATTTCTACGATTATAATTGTGTGGAATTTGGAATTATTTCGAACAAGCCAGAGGAGTTGCACAGATTTCCTCGGAAGAATAAAAACTTTCTTTGATTCTGTAGGTACCATCCTGTATCTTGTCCGCCAATATTAACGCTGTACACGAAACATCCATGTCCTCTTTGCGATGTCTTGAAAGACGAGTTGCATTCACGTTTTTGCGGTCGCTATCAGTTAAATGAAATTGATATTACTGGGAAGGGAAACGAAAGATTTCTGAAACTGTACAAGTATGAAATACCGGTTCTCTTTCTCGAAGGCCAGTTTCTTTGTAAACATCGCTTGGATTCTGAATTGTTAAACAAAAGATTGAAAGACTTAACGACGTTGTAAAATAACCTTTTCACTGTACGCGACCTGTTTTCTGTACCCCGCAGACATAATAAAAGAATGTTTATTAAATTCTTACTGTCCCTAGTGTACCCAGAGAACGAAAAGTCTTTTATCCTCTGGAATTCTGGATTCAACCTTGGCGCCATTATTCATTGTACAGTGAGTTTCCTGTGATGAGTCGCAAGATGTCGCCACTGAATACTTCATTATATTTACCGTCGCGCGCCAGCAGTGGCCATAGTTCCTCGAGGACTCTCTTCGATTGATCGAAATTTCTGGAGTAAAACAATTGCATACTTATTGCGTCATGTGAGTAATCACGAAAAATTTTTGCCGAAGAAATCAATTATGAATTTCGAATAACTCTCGTTGAATAGCACAGATTTCCCTCGAGACAGCGAGAGTATTCTGTGCTTTTCAAAATTGTGCGTAAAGTGAGGACTGTCAGGCGACTGTTGCGACGTATTTCCTACGATTGAATAATTCGTTCCTCTGTTTTTCAGAACAAAAATCCAACTGGCATTGAAAGCCGACGAAGATGATGCTTGCGAGAGTGTGCCGGGCTGGTGTTCCTTCACCAGCCTTAGCTAGCCTCTTGAAAACGCCTGTCACACCGAAACCGCTGATTACAAAAATTCAAACTGCTAGATTGTTCGCCAGCGATGGACGTAGTGCGTTCACGAGGTCGGCTCGCAGGAGGACCACCGTCACCGAACAGGCGATGGCTCCTGCCGGCGAGACAGGTGAGAGTTTGTGAATGAAACGTGAAATTTTCATTTACTCGTAAAGTGACGAAATTAGCGACTGCCTGGACATTTGTTGTTAAAAATTTCTCGTTGGCAGTAATTATAATAAATTTGGTGTCTCTTGTTAAATTATAGACATACAGGCATTAAAATCGATTGTAGCTCATCAAATAAAATTCTTTGCACATTGTGATACTGAGAGCATCCGTTTGTTTTTGTAGCTTTCAATATCGGGAAAGGAGTCGTCGCTGGTGCTTCGGTTGTAGGAATAGGTGCTTTGTGTTACTATGGTTTAGGTCTTTCCTCATCTATGGGAGCTATAGATCACGCGAGGTATGTCTTTATTTTTAAGTATAATTTTTATTTACCTTTAACGGTGAATGTAATACACATTTAAATTATGTGTGGCACGATTCTTTACAGTGTATGGCCCGCATATGTGAAAGAGAGGATCAAAGCCACATACACATATTTTGGCGCATCTGTGGCAGTTAGCGTCGCATCTGCCGCTTTGTGCTTACGTTCACCAGCTGTTATGAACTTAGTGATGCGACAAGGGTGGCTAGCATTAGGTGCAACGATGGTAGCGATGATTGGAAGTGGTATGGTTGTGCAGGGTATTCCTTACACGGAAGGATTTGGGGCAAAACAGGTAGCGTGGTTGGTTCACACAGGGATAGTAGGAGCAGTACTTGCACCCTTGTATTTGTTCGGTGGGCCTTTGGTACTCAGAGCAGCCTGGTATACTGCTGGCGTGGTTGGTGGATTATCGGCAGTAGCTGTTTGTGCACCGAGTGAGAAATTTTTGAACATTGGGGGACCACTTGCTATCGGATTAGGTGTTGTGTTTGCAAGTTCACTAGGATCCATGTTTTTACCACCTACTACTGTACTTGGATCTGGTTTACATTCAATGGCTCTTTATGGTGGTCTCGTTTTATTCTCCATGTTTTTATTGTACGATACCCAAAGAATTGTTAAGCAAGCGGAAACACATCCAAAATATGGTGGCCTCGATATGAGACCTTACGATCCAATTAACAAGTGAGTATTTTAACAAATGAAAATAGTACTTCGGTCACCAAGTTTATGATGTAAATACTTATTCATTTCTTCCTTTCAGTGCGATTTCTATCTATCTGGATACGTTGAATATCTTTGTCAGAATTCTCTCAATTTTGGCTGGTCGCGGGGGCAATAGTCGGAAGTAAAGTTGAGAAGGTGTACTGTTAGAGCAATACAATGTTACCGAAACATCTTATACATCATGATAATTGTAGAAGTTTAGGACGAGATAAATTATATATGTAAATTTCACGAAAATGGGACGATAGTATTCAGTCGAAAGCGTATCTCTGTCCAAAAAATTGTTATCATAAACTTTCGGTTTATAAAGTGGAGATGTTGAATACACTACATTTCCTATAAGCAAACTTAAAGATTTCGGTAGGAGATCGCTTTATACATAATAAACTTAATTTAAATCCCAGATTCACATTTGTTAACTTTTTAATCAGGTTCAGATAAAAAAACTAAGTAGGAAACAGCGAATTAATAAACCGGTAATTAGCGATAAAAGTAAATGCATTTTATTGTCGTTTCTCAAGCACAGCGTTTGAGAACAAAGTAAGATTCAGCGGCTACGGTAATTGTAGGTATTTTACAAATTTAAGCTAATGACTTAATCCTAGATCGAGGTACAGCGAAAAGGTTCATTGACGCGGTGCAGTTGGTATTGTGCACAATGCTGAGTAATAGTATTGCAAGAAAGCGAAAGGTTAAAGGTGTGCCATCCGCAATTTAAGTACGTTATCGTTTCGTGACTGATCGTAAATTTCGTATTTCAAAGGCCAAAAACATTTAGAGTTCACTGAATGTCATACATTTTGAAAATACGCGAAACGCGGAAGTAATTTTGAATCTGTAATAACAAATTTTTTTAAATGATAAATGATGACACGGGATTTTAACACTTTGCAGGCAGAAAACTCTGAACAAACGGTTTGAAGGTATTCCCGTAAGCTTATCGTATCCTACGATTTGTTGTAACTGTTGACAAATAAAATTATCCAGAGATAGATAACGCATATAATAAAACAGGTTATTTTACGTGCAATTCATTATTTCAAGGGCCTATTATTTCTGTAAATTGTCGGACCGCAAAGTGTTAATTTTTCGTCGAACATACGCACGGGAGAGCACCAAGAACAGTTAATCAGTCCTTATTTGTTATTATTCGTGTATCACTGATATATTTTACTCTGATACTTTGCTCCATCACACACAAAACTGTGCCATAGTCTTAGATTTAAATGCAATTTTGCCTTTGCGTTGATATCCACGATTCCTTTCGAACGACATAATGATTTTACGCGGTTTCGTGTTTCATATTTTCGGGGATAACAGTGAAGGTTCAAAACGGGTTAAACGTTCACACATTCTGATTTTGCCGCCACGGAAGAGGCAGAATGCCGTCTGAGGTATCCAGCGAACAATTGCCTCGCTTGATTGAGCACTCGAAGCACATTATGTCGGCGGACCATCTTATCGAAGTGCATGGCCATTTCATTGTAATCCATTTGATTGCGCATGACAAAGTCCCTGTGTTGAAGTAGGAGCGTGATGCAGAGGAACATGAGGAACGGGTTCCCGCTGCCGAACTCGCTCGGAGGAGGTAGAGAACTTTCACCTAACTGATCTTCACTGGTACCCGCAGGAATAAGATTTGTGAGCTCGGTGGCTTCCTCGCATTGTTCCTGTGCAGGCTGTTTAGTTGGACTTTGGGGGGCCGCCGTACTTTGATGCCAACTTTCTGTCTCTTCGCTATCCGACGCTGATTCAGATCTGCGGGGCATAGATTTCGAATTGAATGGATGGAAGTTCCCTAATCCAGGCTCGAGTTCTAGCTTGGTCCGCCTTTTTGCAACCCTGATGATCAAATTAATTTCATCTTAAGGTTTACATACGTTTAATCAATGTTTCTGCGTAGTAATTTGTTGTCTTGGAAAACTCTCACCTTCTGTTCGCCATTAAAATGCCATTTCCATTTTATTGTTATAAATTTCCAATGTTTGGTGATACATGGACCGTTTATTTTAAAAGTGGCGCAACTCCATTTTTTTCTTCGTTTTACACTAAATTAATCGCAAATTATGTCAAATCTCATTTTTTTTAATGGGCTTACACCACTTTCAAAATAAATGGTCCATATATTTCGTTTAGGTAAAGCTAAAGTTAACGTTAATTAATCGAAGTGAATGAAATACCTAGTAGCACGTTTAAGTAATCTGATGGGGGTAACAGATTTGACGCCATTTTGGTCCTCCAATATTTCACCGTCGTATTCGAGTTCCGCTTGTTCATCGGGAGTAGTTGGATGGTGTTTTTGCTGTAACGTGTGGAGCGGATTTTCCCAAACAAATACATCAGCTGCCGGGCTACATCTTGCCAGCTCTGTTTCCGTTTCACTTTCGACTAGTTCGCTTTCTCTTTTCGAGAGAACACAATCACACTGCTGCTCGCTGGGCGGCGACGGGCCGAAAACTTGTCGATCGAGTGATTCCAACTCCAGTCTTAATTCTCTAGTCATTGAAGTAGTCATTGGAAAAAAGTCCGTTGGGTCGTCCGGTGAATTTGGCTCTTCCCTCAACACTCTAATAACTCCGCTCTCGCTCGAAACTCGTCTGCAGAATAAAATACTTTGTTGAACAAATGGTCGAATTAATGCAGTAACGACGACGGCAATATGATAACTGAATTTGAAGTTTACCTTAGTTCTGGCTCAACATCGCTCGGCGTAACTTTGTTACGGTTAAGGCTGGTGAAGTTTAGAAATTCGTTCAGATTTTTCACCACTCTGGCGCACTTCCTTTCAGTGGCGTCACTCTGATCGCCGTTCCTATTCTGATCTCTACCAGGCAACGACAACCTCTCTTTCAATTCCAACAAATTAACGCGTTTCGATTTACCAGGCAAGGAATCCGTGCTCAGACATTTTTCCGTGGATTCCGTGTTCCTACGGTTTTTCGCCGACGTCAAGTCGTTTTCTGGCTCGGAGAATGTTTCGTAAGGTGAATTCGATCTGAAAACAGTAGATTTTGTTTCGCGCGTAATAATTATTCGTGAAGTTCTGTAAAACCGGTATTGCAAATTGAATCGAATTGAAGGTAGAAGCGAAGACCCTTTGCCGACAACGATTTTATAAAAGGTACCTTCTTGAATCTCCGTTGGTGTCTGCCGATGTTTGTAATGCCGTATCTTCAGTGCTGAGATTTTTTCTCTTTTCACTAGCTGCGATACTCGCGGAAGAACTCTGCCGTCTAATTGCACAGACTTTCGTATAAGCATTTTCCCGAATATGTTTAACGTTGGGACTTGGGGGTGGAGAAGGAGGCGGAAAGGGTACTTCAGCCAGGTTGAGTTCGCCGTTAGGCGGCGACGCGGGAAGAGCAGCCCACAGAACTTCGAGCATTCTCAGAGCATCATCCAGAGCAAACTCTCGCTTCATCTCTAGCAGGAGCCAGCGGTAGCAAAACAGCAAATCGTCCGCTTGGTGGGATTTTAAGTACGCATAGAAGTCGGGATCGTAATGCTGGAGACCTTAAAAAGATTACATTTTTATATTCATGTTAAAGCGATAAATATTGATTACCAGTTGGAATTAATAATATCAAGGATTTTCTCAATGTTCTAAACATGTACGTCTACCAAAAAGTCGTTGGCGTGCGTTAGACTATCTTTTCACTGACTCGCACAGTTTTGGAAATACGTATTCAAGGTGACAGCGGTTACTCGTCCATCCTTTATATAAGTAAGAAATATGTCAACTTTTCCGTACCTTCAGCCAAATGAGCAAATTTCGTGGTCATTGCGATGCCATCCAACATGAAATTGTCTTTGAGTCTTCGCATAAGAGCACACAAGCATATGTAGGCTTGGGCCTCGTCTCTCATAGTGACCAGAAGAGGCGAAGCCAGATCGCTCATACCCTGACAATAACTGACACTCGGGTGATTTAAAGCGTATGTCGTTAAAATGTTAAAAAGGCTAGCCGTGTTTTGATTATCATCCGAACCGCCGTAGAACTTGTGATGTCTGTCTGTTCTAAGAACGTCCTTTCGTACCATGCTTGTAACGTATCCCAGATCACCAACGTTTTGACCCTTTTGCACGAGTGCTCTCCATCTTTCTCGCAGATTTTGGTACTCTTGCGCTTTCTTCTTCATGTAGTCCATTCTCTCCCGACCTGACATGCCTTCTGGGTAGACGTTCAGGATGTGTTTCCAAACTACTTTACGTAAGCTAGGCTCGATCCCACCGAAATATATGACTGCCCTTAATTCCTTCGAGTGTATCACTTGTCCGATCGGATCCAAGAATCGTCGAAACTCCGCGTCCGTTAGAGGTGGTCGGGGAGGCTGAACGCTCTGCTGATGCGACGACTCTTCGCCCAAGTTACCTAGAGCACGCTGAACCATGTTCAGCGTTCTCTCCATCTGTAACAGACTGATGTATTATAATCTGCTTGACTGTACGGATGAGATAAATACTTTCAGATAATATAGTGACCGGCTGTGATCAGATTGCAAATGTTTCGAGATACCATTAAGTTCTCAGTCGTCTGTGCATGTTCGATTCGAAAAGACGAACGCAAGTTAAGAAGTGGCTAAGCAGCTACTCGGTGACGAGTAATTGTAGATGGTACGAGGAAGTAACAGTACTCGCCTTGTTCATTATGAGACCAGGTAACTTGGGCGTTCTGTATGGAAACCCGGTTTCTTGTTGGCGCGTCGCCACTTCCTGTGCATTTTGCTCCCAGTAACACTCGCAGTCGCCCGTTTCTCCGAAAGGTTTCAGGTTTACCTGAAGATATAGATACGGCTCCGAGGCGCTGCAATAGGATATTATCGGTTAATCAGCCCAGCTCTTATCGGTTATTATCTGTAAAATAGATGGAGTTATCTGAAACTTACCTGATGAATGCTGCATCTAAATCCCAATCTGAGAGTAAGAACAAATACGTTTCCGATCCATAGTCGTCTATCGCTCGATATGAAACTGTAAACTCGCTACGAGAATTTTATTTAGTTAAATATGGGCCTCAGAATCTATAACAGCGTTTCCCAACCGATGTGCCGTGAGGGCTCCATAGGTGTGCCTCGAAATGTCATGATTATTAATAATGAACATTTTACGTAAAATTTCGATACTAAAAAAAAGATTACGGATAAACGCCTAATATTAATAATACAAAATATAAGTCAGTGTCAAGTGTGCCACGGCTAAATATAGATTGGGATTAGTGTGCCGTGAGGTCAAATAGGTTGGGAAACGCTGATCTATAACTACTACAATCACTGATTGGTTTTATTTAAATTGCGATGGGATTTGGTAGTCGTGGTCGGCGAATAAATATGGTGAAACACTGACTTTAAGATATAGTAGAACAGAGATTTATTACAGAAAATGATGCAGAGCGAGAAGCAAGTGTACTCATTGACTGTAGAGTTGAGAGTGAATCTGCGGCGGATCTTCGCGAGAACGGTGGGCCTCAGCGCTAGGCCCTGCGCCAGCGTTCTTAGATCGCACAGGGATGTGGGACAGGAAATGATGTTATCAGAGAAAAAAATTATATACGGGACGTTACAAAATTTTGGTACAAAAATATCCTTGGTGCTAGAGATCCTTAGTATAGTACTGTAGATTTAATCAAGAAAGTATAGTAAACGAATTTTACTTTTTTGTTACATTCGGGTCTTGAGTTATTAATCGTCAAACACATCGAGCGGTGAGAATCAGGATGGTGGAACTTAATCAAGAGACAAGGCCTTGTATCGGGCCAAGTACAAGTTTTTATAGTTTTTCTTAACGAGATTTTAATAATTGAGCCGCTCGCTTACCAAATCGATTAAGCCCATAAAACAAAAAGTGGAGAAAAGCGAAGAAATAATAATTATCATTTAATAATAATATACAATTTACCGTTATCATTAAGCACTTACTGCTGCATTTTAATTGCATCATTGCAATGATTTACATTAGAGTACGGAGTTAATTAGAATGGCTGCTGAAATAAATGATTTATTATTCGGCGGACAAAAAAATGTTGCTGTTTAATGATGTCAATCATTACAATTTGGGAAATTTATTATAAATATAAAAAGTTATAACTGCATCAAGAGCTTTGACACATCAATTTAAAATATTTTAAAAAGCGGATTTAATCGATTTGATGTGTGAACGGTTCAATTATAATAGTTGTAATAAAACATTTTTGTATCAAATTACTGACTTACACCATCTTCATTTTTAACAATTCGCATGATAGATTTCGTGCAAAAATTATATTTTGGTTTATGGGTATCCTGTAGGCTTTGCTCTTAACTCTTACAGCTCTTATTCAGCTTTATAATTAGATTACTTCAAGGCTCACCCTTTGATGTCGAATGCTTTGATAAGTATGCTTTGAAGCACTTCGATGGATGTTATCTGCGGATCCACGCTGAACTTGCGGTATTCGGGCTGATGCCTGGTCTCGCATTTCTAAATATAAGTGCGCATTCGTGAGTTACTTTTCCGCGGGGCAATTAATCATTTAATAAAAAAAATATTCCGTGGTAGGATCAAGTGCTTTTATTAGAATATCTGCGGTCATTGAAGGTTCTTAGCTCTACGTTTCTGTAAGGGAGCGTAGTTGAGATTATCTTTCAGCTTCGTTCGAATTATCATTGAAGTAATAACACGAGAAAAGTCGCTAATGAAAGCAGCGGCGAAGCAGAGGCTTGCAGCGATAGAAACGGAGGATTTATCCTTTCAATCCGAAGCCTTCGAAATAAATGTTATTACGAAATCGAGTAAATTGATGGAAGTATATGGTGTAACGTTGTTGCGCCTTCTTTTATGTAAGCTGACGATTGCGGTACTTTTTTATGTAATTCTACTTTCCAGTTTCGGTAATACAAGCGTGCGTGCGGCGCACTAAAGGTAGACTTAAAACTTTGATAGAAAATTGATCGTATTACCGCGACTTGGAATTAAAATAAAATAGTATTCAAACAATCAGGTTTGGTTTCACTCATAGATTAGATCTTATTCGTCTGTTAATGTTTCGAATAATAAGAAACCGAACATCCTGATTTTAAATCATAAATAAGATTTATTCCATGATTAATATTTAATTGGTGTAGGTAGAACCGGATCTGAGCGATTCTATTTATATAAACGGATTGTTAGCGCTAATTTGCAACACGCGAAGTAGGCTCGTGAAATCTGGAATAATGCATGATCAAAATCTATACATTAGTGTATTGGTTTCGTGTACGTTGCCTGTAAGGTAATTGGAATAAATGCTTAATTATGTTGTAAAAATGACTTTTCGGCACGGGTCGAATGAAACTGTTAAAATTTTCAATTAGTTCTGAGTACGGTGATTTTACGTTTATTAACTTTTCTGTTCTGAGAAAACGGTTATAAAATGGTGTATTTATTGGAACTTATATTCCACAAATATTCGTATAAGAAAAAAAACTTTTATTTTTTCGGGAATGGAAAATAGTTCTGGGTCAACAAAAACACTTATACTGTTTTCAAAAAATAAAAGTTCTTTTAAACAGACTTACTGTTGAAAGTGTTAATGTTTGAACTTGTATACTCGAGGCGGTCAAAAGAATTGTGGGTATTTGTATCAAGAGACAAGGTCTTGCCTCGGGCCAAGTATGTACATACAAACATTCGTAAGAAAGATGGAATATATTCTAGATTTGGCGTTCGCAAGGAACATCAATCAACTCAATATACATTTTTATATTTTACTTCAAAATATCTATTTATTAACATATGTTTAATATATGTAAAATAACTGTTGAAATTGTATTTGACTGCTATAATTAAGATTTTAATCTACAAGGTGTAACTTAAAACAGAGAAAAATTAACTTTAAAGTAAAACGTTTACTACTTTTTTAAAACTTTTTTTTTATATAAAAGTTTACAGTTTTATTCGACTGGCGATACAGGCTGTAATTCGTAAGTCTTAAATGAGGCTCTGTAGTACGAGCCGGTCGCAAGTGGGCGTGGGTCGATATAACCGAATTTTGCGTGCACGTTAAATGATGAAGCACTTATGCCGACCCATGTGAAACATAGTTAAACCGCTATTCATTGCGAAACAAATCGGAGATAGTGAAACAATCGTTCGTGAGATGTAAAGACTTGCAGGGAAAGTAAGGATAAAATCTGGGAAAGACATAATGTTATTTATAAACACACTAAAACCTGATCGAGTGATACATAAAAAAGTTTGGAATACTCAATAAGCTATGCTTTAAAAAATTACGATAATTTTTCGCTAACATTGGCGACAGCGCCGACATGTTTGCTGATATAATTAATATTTCGAGCACCTTTTAATAGGCGCGTATCAACGTATCACGTGAGCTAATACTGGCCAGGTAAGCGTCTTATGTGAATTTTGTATTTATCGCAGTTAGCATACCAGAAGATAAGGGTGGAAACATATAACTCTATTGGAATCCTAATAGGAGTGAAGGAATAATCTTAAGATACTTTAGACAGTTTTTATCATTAATTTAATTATTCAGAAGTATATATTAAAGATTTGGTTTTCTATCAAACATACACTTTTTTCTTAATAAAAAAAGTAAACTGGCCAAGTTTATTATAATGTATTCAGATTAGATAAAAGAGATTATTAAATTCTGTAGGAAATCTGAGTCATACACAAGTGGCTGTATTTAATTTGCTGTTTTTACTCTGGCGTTAATTCCTCGCTTTCAAAAACATTTTTAATGAATGCATTCTTGAAAGAACTCGATTGTTAAATTAAATTTTATCTGGAACTCGATACTCGTCGACCCTTACCGCTAGACAATGAATGTTATCATACAATCACCGAATTCAAATGACATCGTGTTGATCATAGAGCGCGCTACGAACAGTGTGGGTATTCAAATCACGTTTTATCGCCCATTACGTTTTCAAAGTAACATTGCATATTATCTTATCTCAGTCTGTTATAAACATAAATTAGAAATTGAAAGTCCCGTAAAATTGATAGGAGACACTTGCTTCAAACAGAAGGGGCAAAACTCAGCGCGAGTGTTGAACTTACAAAACTTCGTAATATTTCTACACAATGAACACTAACTAAGGAGTACCGCGAGCAAATTAGAATTGCCTGATTCGCTATATAAATTTCACGTGCTCTCGAAGTAGAAGTTAAAACCATTACGATCGTTAAATTGTGAACAGTGAAAATCCAGAGTGAAATCCATTGTTCCTTAGTACAAGGAGTTTCGTCACAGATCGGGCGAATAGAAATGATGGAACCTAACATTTGGATATCTCCCGTGGTCTGATACATTTCATAAAAGCAATTAAAGGTTACTATCTGGTCCACTGATAAAGAATACCGGGATAAATATAAATATTCAAACTTGGTGCCAGCGCGCGTTAAGTATTAAACTAGTACTACAAAACGAAATTCTCTCGAGACTGTACCTTCACTTTGACGCGTACGGCCTCTCTGGGACAGCCGAACATGTTTGACGTTGATATGCTCGTTCCTCTCGCACACGAAGAAGGGTCGCTCGATATTTCAGGATAATTCCAAACCCCCCAAAATCCGTGCATCCCGTAGGACGTTCTCGTAACACCGAAAATGGATCAACATCGTCGCAATCACCGAACGAAACGAGATCGATCAATCCGAATTAGGTTAGTTCGTTTCTTACACGGCGCCAGGGTAAATTAACCCGTGGCACTCGTTCTGCTTCGGGAGCAGCATTATTTGCCAGGAATTCTTGAGAAAGATCGAGTCGTGAATTACACGGTTCTTGTTCAAGTACCAGTTGACACCGTTTTAGCAGCCGCACAAGTCACGGGATGATTAAACGAGCACACTTTCGTTGGGGACAACGCGTCCTGGTTGGTCCTGGTTAATTAGGGAACGATCGTTAGGATCGTTTCGCGCCTTCGGAACTATCGCCGAGGTTTATTAAACGCACGATTCGCCGTCACCGTGACATCGTTGATACCGAGCAACGCTGACTGCCGCTGACACTCTCGAAACTTGGATTCGATATCTTCGAGACTACCAGCTCGCGTTTCTCGGGAAAATGATGATGAGTGGGGATGATGGGGAGAGTTTCGTTGAACGGTGAAAGGATAAAGCGAGACAAGAAGAATCACTCGAGAAAATTGCTGTTACGGTTAGTGAGTGCGAGCGAGGAAGACAGAAAAGAGAAAGGGAAAAAGCAAGTGCAACGTGAAGTTGGCTTCGATTGCCGCGGTTGGCGACGATTTCACTTTGCTGACTTGTTTCGATTAATCTCGAACGTCGCGGCAAATGTACATACACATACATACTGCTGATGCCCGATGCATTTGCCATACGTATTCATTTTCAATTTTTGTTAACATAATGTTATGCTGCAGCACTTGTTAATCACATAACAATGTTTAAAAGTAAACCGTTTTGACTTGATTTCGAAGGTGAAATTTAATACAGGATGTTTCACTCTGTTGGCTTTCAAAATCGAGCGCGTCCATGATGTGCTGCCACCTATCAGAGATAACAAACTTTTTAAGCGAGTTTTACATTTTATCGACTTCGATCTCAGTAGATAAGTTACCTTAGAAAGTTTTATATTTTATCGATTTCGATCTCAGTAGATAAATTACCTATTACCGATGATTGTGTTAAATGCGTAAATTGCTAGATTAGTTTATTGCCCGTGTCAGTTGACTGTTTCATACTTACAATGTGAGATGTCGAAAAAATAACATATTGAAAAATTATGTGAGTTAATTAAAACATGACGGACACGTTTATTTTGTTTTACTTCCACAAACGTTACCATCACACAACAATTTTTTATTTAACTACAACTCGCATTTAACTGTACAAAATAATATAAACCATTTTCCAATAGAAGCTGGAAACCTAACATGACTGGAACAGAAATGTGAGACGTAGTGAGAAGGTATAATAAAGAAGCGCTGTGCAGGGTTGAAAATTTCATAATAAACGTAGATTATGAAAACGGATCTTCCTTTAAACTTTAGAACTCTCCTGTCATTTTCTGTAAATCTCTGTTACAGCAGTCTTCAACGGGGAAGACGGAACGGAACTCTGCGGTGATAAAGAGGAAAACTGTGGAAAATGAGGACTTGGGTTCGCAGGGGATTTTATAACCCGGATTTGACGCTGACCTCGGGAACGTTGATTCTAATGTCGCGTGACATGCTCGTACATCATCGTGAAAAGTGTCTCGTCGGTAACAAGGGGAAAATATTTCATCGAAGCGTTTACTGACTAAAAGTCTCATCATTTAAAGCAGGTGGGTATAACTGGAAAATGAGTTGAATATTCCTGAGTATATGAGAAAGCTAGAAAAATTTCGTGAACAACAGAGATCATTTATTCGAGTAATAATAACACCGTTGACCATCGAAAAATTGATCAAGTAACTGATAATTACGCTAAAGGGTATCTTATCCAGGAGTAGTTCCATGGAAAATATGGTACCGTCGTTTCAATCTATCTCCCTTGAATAAAATACTACTGAATTAAAGATGCCCGTAGAAATTTTCCGTCTGGCATGATCTTTCTTTTTGCTCCCAAAGTTCAATACAACCACCACTCTATTAGTATGCTTAGGTCATCGGAATCGGTCGTTAAGCATGCCGACAGATTAAAGATGAACATCTCGATTTCCTACAAGACTCGTCATTCGCTTCGAGGATACTTGTAAAATTTAGATTCTAGGCCAGTGGTTCTTAACCTTTGCAATAGGACAGGACTGTTAAAATATGTTCAGAAGCATCGGGCACCCTGTTTATTAATTTGGAATAACCAAAGCACTAGAATTACAAAATTTCCTTTACTGATCTTTTAATGCTAAGGTCGAATGAGAGTTGTTAAATAACAATCAACTAATGTTTTCATTCTCTTGTTGTAAAATAAGAATTTTATAATAATCTTCGAAGCGACTGCTTGCGCAGAAGCGTGCAGCAATTAACTTATCTTTATTATCTCTTATTTATTTTGACTATTATGACTATCATCTGCTCTTACTGGTGTTTATGACAAGCTTAGCCATAGATACGTAAAAGAATATCACGGTAGGCATACGGTACACAGATGTGCACGACCCGTAATTGTAATTATGGGTCTCTTCTTAGAAACCCAAAGGACAGGTATGCCTTCACCCTCTACCCTCTACCTCTGCCTTCGCTATTTCGGGAGTAACTCGCTACCTACTCCCTCCATTAATTTTGTCCCAATCAGAATTGGTTATTTCGCAAACCTTCTCCAATAATTCTCTACCAATCAAAACTCATTATTCCTACAACTCATTTTTACTTAAGGGTGAATTTTCCGTTCCGACAGGCAGATCAAAATCGGCAAGCACTACAAACACACGTACTATTTATACTGTTATTCTTCACGTTTCAAATTGTATATGTATATCATTAAAGATAGAAAACGTTAGAATCAGTGCATTTTAAAAATAACTATCGTAACACCTCAACCATCAAACACACGACCAGATTTTCGACGATCTACCTTTAAACCACATCTGTCGCATCGACGGCCCGAGCATCGCGGGAGACAGACACGGCGCAGCACACAACGTAATGTTTATTGACATACGCAATAGTCTCATGGATCAAGTAAGTGTTGGTTTATTTCCTAAAAACATTCATAACTATGTGAAGACAAAAATTTCTCTGTATATTACGCCTTAGCAGCGATGTATATTGTATTGAAAGATAACGAGTGGATCGGGGAGAGTGACTGTCCGTTTAATTTAGAAAATGCCGGTCGACGCATAAACATAGGGCCCAATTTGAAGCGCAGCAGCTTTGTAGAGCGCAGTTAGTTCGAAGGTGATTTTCATAGAGTACAGACTGTACTTCGATTGTCGGTATTAATGAATTATAATTAAGTTTACAATACAAAAAATAAAGACGTGAAGTCATTCGTAATAGTCCATTTCCAATATACAAGGTGTCCCGTAAATGTCGCACAAGCCGGAAAGGTGATATACCTGAGATAATTGCGAGCAGGTTTTTCCTTAGCGAAAATGGACGAGCCGCCTTAGTTAATAAGATATTAACGAAAAACGGCAGCCAATCAGAGTGCTTGCATCAGAGACGAGTCCCAGCGGCAGCGATCGGTGGCCAGTGGCACAAGCTGTCGGTATGTACACAAGCAAGTGTACAAGTAACTAAGGCGGCTGGTCCATTTTCGCTAAGGAAAAACTTGTTCGAAATTACCTCAGGTATATCACCTTTCCGGCTTGTGCGACATTTACGGGACACTTTGTATATTGTATTGTATATATACAATATATTGTAACAGAGGCTCACTTTCAAATACAAATTACTATTAATATATGTATATTTTGTTATTTGCCATTTGCGACAATCAAAACAAAATATATTTATTGTTTCAGGAGATGCCAAAGAACCGATAGTAAGCCTTCCTCCTCTCGCTACGACGATTATCTACGCAGACGTTTATTCAGGCCGAATGCTTTCAAAGACAAACCTGGCTGACGAGGCACTCTTCGTTAATTGATCAACCCTTCAAAACGATGCACGGATCGATACGGTAACACGAGAAAAATTCAATAGCCTTGCTTAAGAGATTCCACTACAACGACCCTATTTACTTGGCATTTGCTCATTCGGGTACTACCTTTCCCGAAGAAATCACGTGGGAAACCGATAGTTAAAAACAAAACCAACAAGGATTCCGTTTCTCCATGTATTTTGAAATATAGAAATTTATAGCTCTCTTTATACATCAAAATATAGCTCCATTCGAAGCTATAATACTTGGACTATACTAACCTTTCCCGAAGTTTCCCGTTTCAAATGTACCTGAAACTCCGGTAAGTTTGTAATACTAAAAAGAATTCCGGCTGATACCATTTTGCGATAGTAGAATGTTTTCGAACAATTTTTAATCAACTGAAAGTAAACGTGTTTCAGCTTTAAGAAAGAAGGAATACACTTCGTATATTTTTCTATATTTAAAGGTTTTTTTATAGTAATTATCAATTTGATTATAACTTAAAGAATTTATGTTGTTACTAATTCTTCGGAAGGAAATGTGTCACGAAATCATGGCCATTATTTACAGAAAGAGTATCGTAAATAACCCGCATGCGGGTGTTTGTTTTGCCTGGTTCGCATGCACGTAAAAAACAGCAAACCCTGACAAAGTGGAAACTCGTGTAAAATCATCTCGCGCACTTTGTAAATTTCGTAAATTGAATTCATTGTACTCGTGCGTTGTTCGCATTCGTGATTGCGTGTTTTACATGCATACTTTTCCGCACGGTAAGAGCTCAAATTACCATCTTTATTGCTAATTTACCATCGTGCTATGTTTTACTTTAGGCTTTAGGCTTTATGCTTCATGCTTCATGCTTCATGCTTTATGCTTTACCGTAACAGTAAATTAACGTAAACACTGCAGATGTTGTAATGATCAACAAAGGAAACCATTGTTCAGTGCATGTAACAAAAGCTTTCATTTGATAAACTAACAACCACTTCTTTCGGTATCACTAACCGGCATTTATCGTATTTTCAAATTTTTTCGCTTATACGTTGATCAAGTGATTCGTGTTGTAAAAAAAAGATTGATTTTCCAGGTGTATCGTTCGTCTTCTCCCTGGTTCAATTGCATACCTCAAATAATACAAACGAAGAATGGAGCGATTTAATAACAATGCGGGGGATCGAAGTTTGTTTGGGAAAAATGAGGCCGGGATCCAGACTGGGTATCATTTAATAATGTATTACACAATTGAATTATGATGTATCGATTGCAATTCATTACGTGCAGCTGTGGTGAGAAGCTGCGCTCTGTGTGCAGTGCCGACTTTTTTCCCTATCTCCTCGTGAAACTGAATTGTGTTAACCTTTATTGAACGTTATTCGTTAGGGATATTGTACAGGAACGGGAACACAAAAAAATGCATTCCGACCGTTGCGAATAACAATACATTATTGAGGATTAGTTCAATAAATAAATGTTTCGGACAACTTTTTAGATATACTATATTTATGCGTCGCAAAATGAAAAATACGGGTCATTGATTATACATAACCGTAAATGTAAAGTAATATCTACTGCATCCTCTTTCCGCTATTTTGAAATAGTATAAAACGTTGTTATACAAATATTATTATAACTTATTATTAACACCGACGTTGGTTGAATATTTCGCAGGTGTAGTTGTTAATTGTAGGTGCAAACGTTCAGTAGATTGCAGTGGTATAACATCGGACATGTCAGCCACACGAACAGGGAACGGAATTCTTCTACGCTCACTTCATGTGAATATCCATTGCTACTTAATATTAATATCATTGTAGCACTTACTGTTAGTATTCCATATTTGTCATTATTTACTTTACAAAACTGGACTATAATTATTTTCACTAAGGCATATTATAACATTATTGTAACATTATTTAAATGGGTTGTATACCATACTTACGTTAGTTAATAGGTTACCATTTGTTACTTATGTATGTAATAATGCTTTATAGATAATTAATTATAGAATAATTAAATACAAAAACAGATATAAAATATCAAAGTTAAATTTACAGTCGGTTTGCTATGTAACTAGTTAAACATTTTTATTTTATTACTCGCGTATATGTTACTTATTGTATTATTCGTATTCATTGCTTTATTATTTATAAATTCTGTATAAATTATATTGTAATTAAACATTGTATGTAACGACGTATATAAAAATGGTAAATAAAACACTTTTACCTCCTAAATATGTGGTTTGATTGAACTTGAAACCCATAATCTCTCTTTTGAGCAGTTGAACTTCTAGCGGCATTATGCTCTCCTGATACAAAATCTCAATTTTCGCAAAATTTAAAAAATTTCGAAAAAATTCGGTTTTGTATCAGGACAACATGATGCGCGAGGAGGTATTCGGATTTCGTGCCACCTCTTCGAGTATTATGTTCTCCTGATACAAAACCTCAATTTTCGCAAAATTTCAAAAATTTCGAAAAAATTCGGTTTTGTATCAGGACAACATGATGCGCGAGGAGGTATTCGGATTTCGTGCCACCTCTTCGAGTATTATGTTCTCCTGATACAAAACCTCAATTTTCGCAAAATTTCAAAAATTCCGAAAAATTTGGTTTTGTATCAGGAGAACATGATGCGCGAGGAGGTATTCGGATTTCGTGCCACCTCTTCGAGTATTATGTTCTCCTGATACAAAACCTCAATTTTCGCAAAATTTCAAAAATTCCGAAAAATTTGGTATTGTATCAGGACAACATGATGCGCGAGGAGGTATTCGGATTTCGTGCCACCTCTTCGAGTATTATGTTCTCCTGATACAAAACCTCAATTTTCGCAAAATTTCAAAAATTCCGAAAAATTTGGTTTTGTATCAGGAGAACATGATGCGCGAGGAGGTATTCGGATTTCGTGCCACCTCTTCGAGTATTATGTTCTCCTGATACAAAACCTCAATTTTCGCAAAATTTCAAAAATTTCGAAAAAATTCGGTTTTGTATCAGGAGAACATGATGCGCGAGGAGGTATTCGGATTTCGTGCCACCTCTTCGAGTATTATGTTCTCCTGATACAAAACCTCAATTTTCGCAAAATTTCAAAAATTCCGAAAAATTTGGTTTTGTATCAGGAGAACATGATGCGCGAGGAGGTATTCGGATTTCGTGCCACCTCTTCGAGTATTATGTTCTCCTGATACAAAACCTCAATTTTCGCAAAATTTCAAAAATTCCGAAAAATTTGGTATTGTATCAGGACAACATGATGCGCGAGGAGGTATTCGGATTTCGTGCCACCTCTTCGAGTATTATGTTCTCCTGATACAAAACCTCAATTTTCGCAAAATTTCAAAAATTCCGAAAAATTTGGTTTTGTATCAGGAGAACATGATGCGCGAGGAGGTATTCGGATTTCGTGCCACCTCTTCGGATATTATGTTCTCCTGATACAAAACCTCAATTTTTGCAAAATTTCAAAAATTCCGAAAAAATTCGGTTTTGTACAAGGAGAACATGATGCGGAAGGAGGTATTAAAAAATGAACTACTCAAAATCGTGTTGGTAAAGATACATGTTTATTAATAGAAATTACAAAACTTACAAATATACATATGTACAATAAAATAAAATACTCGCTGCAATCTTGAAGCGCCAAGTTTTTTGTCTTGAAAGCCGCTGTATTGTATTGAAGTATTGAAACCTAACAGAGAATACAATTTATGTTAAAAAATGTTTCAATAAATAATAAATAAAATTATAACAAATAATAATTAAAACAGGTGAGATTAATTTAAAAGGTAGACATACTGTTCGCAGATCAAAAGAAGGCACCTGAGGCGGTCCGAAGGCAAGAGTGGGTTCGCCTATCCCCACTTTTAACGCCCTTTCGGCCCGCCGTTTATTATAGTAGTAGGAGTCCTATTTGCGCGAGGGACAGGTAAATCCTAGTTAGCGGTACTTTACACCCCGAGTTTATTAGTGTGCGTGGCAACTTGGCCAATGGCGAAAATGCGTGTGCCCCGTCCCTATGGTTGTGTTGGAATAGGCAGGACCCAAATGCTACAACCAATGAGGGCGCATTTTTCTCAGGTGCCTTCTTTTGATCTGCGAACAGTACTTACCATTGTAGTACTGTTCGCAGATCAAAAGAAGGCACCTGAGGCGGTCCGACGGCAAGAGTGGGTTCGCCTATCCCCACTTTTAACGCCCTTTCGGCCCGCCGTTTATTATAGTAGTAGGAGTCCTATTTGCGCGAGGGACAGGTAAATCCTAGTTAGCGGTACTTTACACCCCGAGTTTATTAGTGTGCGTGGCAACTTGGCCAATGGCGAAAATGCGTGTGCCCCGTCCCTATGGTTGTGTTGGAATAGGCAGGACCCAAATGCTACAATCAATGAGGGCGCATTTTTCTCAGGTGCCTTCTTTTGATCTGCGAACAGTACATACTACAAAGTGCCTGTGGCAATTCTGACACGCTGCTGCTGGTTATAATTATTCAGCGAATATTGACCCAGAAAACTAGAAAAAGAACCATAGTAATAGCGATAAAAATAGCGATAACAACTATTTAGTAGGACATAATTAAATTTCCGAGTGCCGGAATTTCGGCGCGCTTAAATTCTTGAATTAACTACAACGATTATTTCTAAACACTTTCGTGGTCTAACTTGAGTTGTTTAACACTTTGTTAACGAGTGATCTTATATTGATCGAGGATCTCGACCTCTATATGTATAGGTAATATTTGCGTGATAGAGGACTTGGTCTTTATATGTATATGAGATATTTATGCAAGAGAGGACTTGGCCCCTATAGTGCGAATGATTAGACTTTCCCATATGAATAGACGTAAGTAAAGCAGTGTTACTTACTACCCCGAGGCGAGTTATGCATTCTGAGCTCAGCAATGTGACTGACCCTTCGGTTCTCTGCCGGAAGTATTTATGGGTTCCATTCGTCCCCACGCAGTCACATAGTTTATTATGGACTTGGGAAATGTCCGAACGAATTATTGGTTTTGTATATCATAATCACATCGGTTGAAAAATTTTATGACGATCCAGGATTCTCTGCCATCGTTTTGGATTGTGCTAAATCATTACAGATCGCGCAAAGCATTGCATTAGGTACGCATGCTTGATGTACAGAACAACAATAATAACACATACATGTACATATTCATAGATTCCACATAACTAAGTGATTGTCAATAGTCAAACAAGGAACACCATGGTCGATTTCGCGTTAATTGTAGAATTCGAGTTACTATAGTATATTTCTATAACTAACTGTGTTCCAAGTGGCGCCCAAAGCTAAATTGATCAAGTTACGATAAGTACCCCGACGATGAGTCAATGGCAAATTCGACAAATGACCTATCGGGAAGACAAAAAATATTAGTATTTTGTGGAACAATGTAAATTACACCTACACGCGGATTTGAGTGACATGTCATACCCGTCATTGATTTTCTCACACCGCTCTCTTTTCGTTGATTACTCCACGACCCACGCATGCCGCAGCGATATTACGAGGTAATTTCGCGGTTCGCGTAATTTCCGTGAAAGGCCAATACGATTTCGGCTTGATGGACGACGACAACATTTGCGCATGCCGGTGGTATATTTGATCAATTATTCAACTGTTCTTTCATTATCCCGCGTATATCGAATTACACATTAATGTGTTTGACGCGGTAATCATCGTTTATATGGTTATGGTACACTCTTCTTTTTTTGTGTGGGGTGGGGACGATGAGAACGAACGTAATGCAAATAAATAGTACTCGAGACAGAAGTGGTAAAGACGCGGTCAAAATGAATCCCAAAGTATTGGTTTCGTTGTTTAGAGAAAGCAATTGAAAGCGTTTTCAATAAAATGAATATGTTTCGATTCTTACCGTTCGTTACACAAATATTGTGATTACCTCTGAAATATAACCGGGGGTAGATGACAGCTGAGATTGCGTTCCATTTCTTGTCTGCAGTTACCCGAACTCTTTTCAAAATCGATCGTTTTGAATGTGCGACGAAATTTTGGTTGAATATGTGTGGAGAGGTAAGCTGCGATTGTACCACAAACCACTAGCGTTATCAGACACAATCTGTCGGAAAGTAAATGTGTTGTCTCGATACGACTGATGTGTCTTGAGGGTAGATCGCCGAAAGTCTGGTGGTGCGACGATATTGTAGAATTACGCAGATTTCAACGTTTGTTGGCCTTAATGATATACATACACAATTTGAAACGTGAAGAGTTACGGTACAAACAGTACAAGAGTGTATGTTGCTTGCTGATTCTGATCTGACGTCCGGTACGGAAATTTTTCCCTTAAGTAAAGATGAGCTTGAAAATACTGAATTTTGATTGGGAGAGAATTCGTGGTGGGGGTTTCTGAAATAAGTAATACTAATTAATAAAAAAATAAGGGAGGGGGATTTAACGAGTGATTCCCGAAACAGCGAAGGTGCAGGTAGAGGGTGGGGAGGGTGAAGGTAAGCGGAGCGACCGCGTCACGGGGACACCGTACCTGCCCTTTAGGTTTTCGAGAGGGTTCCCATAATTACAATTACGGGTCGTACATCTTCGTGCTGTATGTCTACCGTGGTATACTTTTATATGTATCTGTGCCTAAACTTGTCATAAAGACCAGTAAGCGGAGGACAGTTATAATTTACAATAATAAAAATAAAGATCGGGAAGTATGAAAGTAAGAGAAAGCTAATTGCTCATCGTTTCTGCACGAGAAGTTGTTTCGCAGCTTATTATAATATTCTTATTTTATAATAAGACACTGAACAGTAAATATGGGGTGTGGGAGAACGTACTAGATTTGTGATGAGTCGAAGTGGGATCTCGGGAAATGCAAAATTTCCAGCTATTTTCTGCTTCATCAAGATTCTATATACTTCACCCGTTTAATGTAACAGAGATATTAGATAGTTACCCAATATAACTAAACATATTCATAGATTGCACGCATATAAACATCATGCATCATGCTTTGAGTCATCGAAATTACCCTTGTAGATTGTAGACACATTACACTGCACCCTTCCTAGATGAGCAATACTCTTAGTTACAAATATAATTTTGGGAAATAAAAGTTTCTTCTGGATATCTCGGTTGAAAAAAAATGTATTTAAAATTTAAACTCTAACCTTGAAATGTAGTAGGGACATCGGAAAGTTATGCGCAGACCGGGCTTTAGGTCGACGATCGGGGTAACTTACGACGCGACTCTTCAAGAATGATTTCGATCTGATATAGTACTTTAACAGAAGCACGCCGTAGTGCATAATCTCACGGTTTAGAATGGCCCGTAAAATCTGGTTGTTACACTGTAAAACTCGTGTATAATGGAACTGAAGGAGATTTATTTCCATTTTATGCGTTTGGAACTTGTTTCTTTTCCAAACAAATTTACGTGCAGCATCTGTAGTAAAATTTACAAGGTCTCGCGTCTACAGGATTCTGTCAGATTTTATTATCGATTGGTTTTGCTTTACAGCTTCGATAGTCATCCCAGAAATAGTATTGATGTATGTATGCATATATTGTATCATCTCTTAAAACAAATATAATTTTGAAAAATTTCTTATTCCGCGATTTGTTTGAAAATCATGGCACAGTGACGAAGTAATCGTTGTCAAATATGTATACTAATTGCTTGAAGTCCATGCTTATAAGCATCTTACAGAAGCAGGTTAAACCGTTATTACTAATAAAAAAAAAAAATCGGATCACAATTAACTTGGTCTACCAAACTTTTGTTACCTAACGCAAAGACTTAAGATGCTTTTACTTTCAGCTTGGTAGTTGCAGCTATACCTTAGAGAAAGAAGTTGTTGCAAATTATAATTATGGGCATTATAAAAAATGATAAAAGATATTAATTAGTTAAATTATCGGTTTATTAAATTTTTTAACTACCCGCCGCTTAACTTACAACGGACTATCTAATATTTACTATGTTGCGTCGCATAAACTATGAACGTGTCTGCGATAAAGTGATGAACTTTCCTCAAAATGAAGGACAGACATTAATTATTAATAGTCACGTAGCGCTTCGGGAGAACTTTCCGTAGATGGAATTATGAATGTTTACGGCGACTTGTTGCTCAACACGTATATGCACAAAATATTTGTATATTGTTCGATACAAGGCTTAACATTGATCGTTCGTATAATGTACAGTGCAGAGAAACACATATTTGTAATATCGTTGCAAAGATAATTCCATTGCAATTGTTGTCGAGGTAACTGAAATCGCGCAACGAGGTTCAACAAATTTTAAATGATTTCTCAAAAATTTCAACAATTTCTTCGTTAATTAGGAGTGTCTAATAATTCGGGCAAAATATAAAATCTTGTTGCTCTGTTGGAAGGAATTGAACGGAATGTCGTAGAGTAGCTTAAAAGAGTCGTTACAATTATTTTCGGGGACTGTTAAAACGATGATGAGTCGCTAATTCAAAACTGATAATTGATTATTCCAATGTCGCGAAAATTAATCCATCGACTCGTTCCGTTTGACACCGGGAACACGGGGGTGAGTTTCACGCCACAGGTTGAGGGAGGATGAACGGTTGGGGTGTTCCGATGACGCAAGCCGTCTCGGCGCCTATCCCCACCATTGCGGCCACTACCCTTGAATCCGCTTTGTCGCGTATACTACTAAAAAAAAAGATAAGACTATCGTCCCTCAAAGAATCCGTAAGTAGTGCGTAAGTCTCTACGCATGTTGTACGAAATTGCAATAGATGGAATTAACAAATTTGTAAGTATGTATATTAACAAATATAACATTAACGCATAGACATGTATGTGGTAGATGACAAAAGTACAATTGCACATGTTTATTGCAACGTCGCAACAGCAGATTCTTTTGCCGAAAATTATATTTAGCGATTAAACATTGAATGATGCAATAAATACAAACGACACATTTTTTGCTTCTCCCGAATAGTCTGGTTTTTGCCGATTTATGTACCTCTTTGTACGTTGGTCCGTTTATTTAATCATCGTCAAAGTCCTTCGTCGAGACGTTTGGGGGTACGCTCAGAGAGTAATGGAGATATTAAATAAATGTCCCTGGACTTTATTATTCCTCGAGAGGTGAGGGGAAATGTCTACATAGCCATCCTCGCTTTGCGCCCCGTTTCGCGGTCAATGCACAATGAGAACCACTGGCAGAAGAGCGTAACAACAAGCGAGAGTGGCGAAAGAGTCGCAGACTTATTAATCAACCTTTCGGTATCGCCGCTGGAGGAAATTTCAGCACAGAAAAGGAGGAAACCGTGCAACGGCGTAACATCACGGGGATCTTTGAAATACTATACGAATTTTAATCCTTTAGCGAGCTGGCCAGTTAGTTCAAGAAAAAGTTTGGTTACGTTGACGTATCCATAAAATCGTGAAAGTCGCGATTTCTTCGGTGGTTTAAGTTCTTCGCCTTAAAAAATAAGTTTTGTTACAATTCAGTGAAAATACTTTTAATACACGTAAGATCAAAAAGTCATCGCGCAATGGTCGGTCAGAACATTATAAAGAAGTATTTTAAACAGTGGTCAGTGGTTTGTGGTTAGCAAAACACACGGAATCTTTTTTGCGCGTTTGATTCTGGACTCATCCACATGGTTTTTACAAGTTCGATATGAATAAAATAAATCGGCGAAACGGTGTAGACGATGCTTTAATGTTATGAATGTCCAAAAATGATTTAACGAAACAAAAAATAAGTAACGTCTAGCTTATATTTGATAAGGTATTCTAACACAAATTCCGTTCCTTCTGAATCCGACAATGGACTTAACAATCCACCGGGACATTTTAAGATTGCGTTGCTATAAAAATATATCGGGCCGTAGACGGCTGAAATGGACGCTATTATCGTATAAAAATATGATGGAAATATAAAAGCACCGTAGAAGCACGGTAACGCGAGATGAAAAAGTAATAGAGATCCTTCCGTACAGTTTTCTCGGATGATCGAAGATTTATACCAGTTTCGAACGTCTCGTTACTCAAATACGTTCGAGGAACGCTTTATCGCCGTAAAATCTGGAAACTATTGTTCCTGAAATGAATTTCTGATAATGAGCCTCTCGAAGTCAGGTGGAATGAGAACTCTCGCGGGATATTCTGTTAAACTCTTTCGGTCGCGTTACCGTTCGTTTCACGTCCCGTTTCAACTGTTCACGACCGCAATGGCGGAAGTTAACGACGCGAAGTATTCAAAGCGAAGATCGATAGAAGAATTCTTCGAGAATTCCAAGTAGGGACTTTAAACCGTAATAGCCGTGTATTCGGTTAAAAGACGTTCGCAAATGAATACTGTTCGATTCTGCCATAGTAATGTTTATTTATTATCCAAAGAAACTGCTGTAAATTGATTTTCGTAGACAGCAATATCGATTTTCTCTCGATCAATTATTCGACTACCTTTTTGAAAAATTATTTTGATACAATAATGCGTTTTTCATTATTTTGTTTTATAAAGTAGGATCGGTTCTTATTATAGGAGGATTATCTTGAACTCATCATTTTAAACTAATTTAATTAACGCATAAGAATTATGCAATCGTTGAAATAATTTATACGACCATTCTTATAATTACCGCACTTTGGATAAACAGAAAAAATACATGACAAATGGAATCGATAAAATACTCTTGACGCATCGATTATTCTCTAAACAAGACTGCGGTAGATCTCTCTTCCCTGTTTTTGATTAATCAAACCTCGAAGCTTGATTAATCGCTCCGCAGGCTGTGTACCTTCTTTTCTTCATCATCCTCCATTCTCCCGCAATTGGATTAAACGAAAATGACAAGGAGATCTCGAATAACCGAGTATTTATTATCGATCGAAGAGAAAACAAAAAAAAAGTTGAAACCATACCAACGATGATGTTTACTCGAGAACTCCATGTTATCACCATTGTCGGTTTCTCTTTTTCTGGTTGCACAATACTTGACGCAGTTGAAATTTGATATGCCTCTTTTTTTTTTTAATTCCAGAAGATCATTGTACCACACGCACGCATAGAGTTTCTTTACCTTGTTCTTTGATATTTTATCCAGTTGTTTCGCGTCTAGTCAAGTCCACCCGTTTTCATTGTTCACCGAGGCATGGAACAGTATTTGAAACACACGATACAGAAACGTGGCAGGATTTCAGTGAATTTCACTTGATCTCATTGCGCTTTCTTGGTAGCTTCGTTTTGTTTCATTGGTATGTATGCAAACGTAGAATCGAAAATTTGTTCCGCGGTAAGAGTTTCGAAATTCCTCTGCGTGGGGGATAGGATTTGCGGACGATGCACGAAATCTTCTATTTTATTTGGAGCCGTCAGAATTGAATACGTTTCGCTCTGAAGATTGGAATACTTTAGTATCGTTGCTCGTAAATTAAGTGTTTGACGAGCCCGAACAATACAATTCAGAAAAATATGTGTAGGCGAAATGATTTAATCAAATTCGGCTCGTTATATTTCTATATGTGTAATATATTATATATTCTCACTTTCTATACATATAAAAGGAGACAAATTTGAATAAAACAATTTGCGTATACATGTTTTCTAAATTGGGTTGTTATATGCATATTTGTAATATTTACTATAATTTGTAATACTTACTATAACGTACACGTCTAAAACTCCTTCAAATCGATCTCTCGCGTATCAGGACAATCTCGATTCAGTTTCAAAAACAGGTGACGCTTCACAGGTGTTATCTTCATCGATGATCCAAAATATCAGTTCAACCGGTGCTACCAAAATACCACTTTTCGCGCCCTCTCGTCGAATCGACGGCCACGGTAATTCCGCTTTGCGAAACTTTATAGTAAATAAAATTTCCACTGCGCTCGATTATAAGCGGCGGTCGTACGGTAAATTGACATACCGTCTCGCTCCTTCTCGCATCGTCGAGCTTCACTCGTTTTCGACGCCCATCGACCGTGAAACTGCTCGCGAAATGGACGATGAAAACGTGCCACTAAGGGGTGGTGAAGAAGGAGAGGGGGGTTTGGGGTAAATTTCACAGAATCTCATTACGGTTTCCGGATAACTTCGTTTCGTTTCCTTTGACTCGGGCATACGTGTTCGTTGCTACGAACGCATTCCTCGACGATCATGTCATTCGGAACTTGCCAACATCCAATTAGGAGTGGTGTTACCTCAGTGGCGGAACATGATAACCGTACAACGGACCGTAGTTCGGGCAAAGGAGTATCGCGATTTAAAAAAAAAAGATTTCGTACGTAAATTTCGCGCGACGATTCTGAGGTTGATTAAAAATTGTCTATAAATTCGAAACATTATTATTAAATTTAGGGACCTCTAGGTTTTCATTCGCGGTGGTGAAAGCAACAGTGGGATTTTTATTTCGATTCCTATACGCCACGGGGCATCTCGAAAAAAAATGAGTAAACCAGAACGAGTGTAAGGGAATCATAGCGAATACAGGAGAATCAAGGTGAAGATGGAAGCTTAAAAACTAAAAACGAAATGTGATTTTTTTGAGACGATGTTTTAAGTGGTGTAACTAAGTACGCACGGTCTCTGCCGTTGTATGCACTTGTTTTTTACTGCAATTATTTATTTCTCAATATATACCTATGCATGCATATCATAAGGAAGTTTAGTTTACACCACTTAGTTTTTCTTAAATAGAAGAACACGTTTTGTACATTATTACATTACACACATATGGCGTATAAATATAATTACATTAGTAACTGTTCGATAGGATTTCGTTGATTTCGTGCGATAAGCAACGCGACACGTTTCCGGGCACTTTCTTTTTCTAGAAAACCGCTCCAACTTTTGCGCGAAGTTGGAAGAATCTGTTCCCGCGTAACAAAGCGGCCATAATTTCCTTCGCGGTGAATGCTTTCGACGGAAGAAATTACGTCACTTAGTTACGTCGCGTTTCGTATGAATACGTAAGTTATCGAGCAGCGTCAGTGACGAATACGTTCCATTAACATAAAGAAAGGGACAATAGCGACGTCGCGAGTCCCGAATACATGATTCCTAACACGGAAGTCTATTTTCGCTAAACAGCCGGAAGTTCCGCGTTATAGATCACTGACTCGCTGTCTTGAGTTCTTGAGAAGGTATATCATGGCTCATCTTGAGTTAAAGCCTCGTAAATTAACAATTGCATCTATTACCCTGCGAGTAATAAATTAAAAAGGTTCTCGCTAGTGCGATGCTTTGATCTGCTATTTAAAAAAAAAGGATCTCTCTGCAAGATGAATCTGCATACTTTTGAGAAGAACGTAAGATTCTGCTGCACGCGTAGCAGCTTCTATTCGCTGTCGTTCAATAGAAATAATGCTTGGAAATAATTATTTAATTACATCGGAAGAATTGTTCGTCGAATATTAATGATAACCATGCTGGATAATACAGTTTTGATTTTGCGATGCAGGAATAAAATTCACAGAAATTACGTGAAACATTTTAATATCGGGTAAGGATAAATTTATTAAATCAAATAATCAATAGCATAATACCCGATAAAATGATAATATTCCAAAATACCGTGGAAAGAGTAAAAAAAATGTTTATCTCTTACTTTACTTCGCTATACAGAATTTAATAATTCACGATAATAGTGAACTAAATACAACGGGGATAAAAAATATTTGGAAATCCAGCGTCCTGAAATAAAGGTCTGTCCATTAAAACGAAGGACGTACGGGTCATCGTAACAAAAATGCAATAAAGTGCAACGTAATATCCACCTAATGAAATTACAGAGCAAGCAATATCGTTGTTGCGAACGTCGATGACAATGTAATAACTCAAGTTATTTATCCGGTCAATTTCTCCCTCACCACCTCTCCACGAGAATCATTACCTCTTCGAGAGCGTACGCGCGACATTTTACGAGCTAATTACGTCTTCTGGAAGCAAATTAAAAATTATTGCTCCGGGCACTCCACAAATTCTTGAATAACTGGCGTTCTACTCGACGAGGGTGGAAAGGGGGTTGGGAGCGATCGATTCCGTTACGACGTTATTACGAGTCGATGAATCTTCTGACGTCATCGACATCTAATTATTATCAGTAACAATGATTCCGTAACGCGCGATGAAATAAGAGACTCTGGCAAATAATTAAACGAAACGTATAGAGTGCATTTCGATTGAACGATTAGACTTCAAATATAAATTACATTGACAGACAACCTCAGAAATAGGGTATCTACAAACTGGTCGATTATTTCTCAATCTAAAAGCGTGTTTCCCAATGTGGGGCAATTCGAGAATGAGTTATTAAAAGTTAATAACTTGAAATGTCTATTATTCCTTCATCTAAAACCGTGGTTCCGAACGCGGAGTAATTCGAGAATGAGTTTTAAAACTTAATAACCTTTTAGGTTTTCCCCGGGTGAATAGGATTTCACTTTTTACACAATAAGAATTATATGTCATCGGAGCATTAGAATTTTAGAGATTCACAAGTGAGACATGGCCAAAAAGGAGGTCCAAAGAATAATTTTAGATAACGAACCTCTGTAAATTATAATTGCAAGGTTCAAATTTAACATAAAGAAAAAGGTTCGAATGGTTATACGGCAAAAAATTGATTATGCAATCCCGAAGGGCTAGAAGCTGTAAAATAAAATATACGTCTAAAGAAAAAACTTCACGTTGTACTCTTTTCTTTATATCAAGGTATAAGATTCCCTTTCTCGCGTGTGATCGACTGTACTTCTTTCCCGACGTAACGTAACTTCGAACGACTCGAACTTCCTTTCTGCCACCGATTGGTCACCTTCGTAAAAAAAAATGGGTCTGGCGAAGGCTCAAGAAACATCATTGTTGACGGCGGCCACTCACCCTTCCTTTTTCCCTTTGAGCCACTTTTCCCTCTCTTTTTTTTTTAACGATAACGAGCTGCCGATTGCAGTCGGCGGATTCGAGACGAGTGTCGTCGATAGATCCTCTTCGTTTTACACCCATACGTCACGTTCGACCTTTCTCTTCTCTTTATGGAAGCACCGATTCAAAAGGAGGCATCGAGTGCCGACACGAGCACAAAGGAATCGGGCCACGCGTTTTGAACCGTGTAATTTTGCTGCCGGTTGAAATATAGAGCGGGGCGTCCCGACGTTTCAGATCTTTTTAGGGTGAGAAGGGACCGCGCGTGGGAGGCGCGGTTCAAGAGACTATTACGTGTGTGCGAATAGATTGATTTCCGATTATGTAACGCGGGACGGCTTTTGCGGGGAAATTGAAGTTCGCGATAACTAATAAGAACGATAAAACGATGCTTCGTAGCCGGTATCGAATTTTTTTGTTAAAGTTTTGTGCGGTTTTTGTGAATTTTTTTTTTTGTTAATGTGGATGTAACGACGAAAAGAGACGACGCGCGATTACACAGCGAAAAGCAATTTGAAATTTTCCCTTAATGTGCTTTTCTGGAAAGCACGCGTAACGCAAGAACATGGGGATATTACTAATTATTGTAAGATTCCATGAAAGTTAAATACTTAACTGTTATTGCATTTTAGTGAAGATATCTAATTGACGTAAGAAACGGAATATAAAAACATGCAAAAAAATGTACACTATAATACGTAACATTTATTAGTAACAGGGGTGACGAGTAATCCCACTCGGAAATTGTTTTTCTGTGATCATCGAAAGGAGGTGTGTACCAATTGCTTCAATAATTGATTTTTCCTCCCATTTTCAGTTTCTCAGGTTTCACTTGTATCCAAAACTAGTTTAATACAGAGAACAATGTTGAAATAATAATAAGAATTGGTATCAGAATTGTGTTACCAACGGAAGGTTAAGTATAAATGAAGCAATTCGGTTTAACAAAAATGTTTAACATCGATGGCATATTCCTATCGTTCAATTGCCCGGACGAACTTTTTTCTAATTGCGTCACCTGCGCTCGTAGCTACGTGCGAGAGGAAGTTCGAGCTCGCGCTCGAGGAATATAATATTGGGATGTAAAAAGGTGGAAAAGAGAAAAGGAACGCGGGAAATGAGGGAAAATAAGATCAAAAGTGTCTCGCAGGATGAAATTTGAGGCGCGGATAGGTAGGTTGTAAGGATAATGGAAGTGGAAGAGGGCAAGTTGGAAAGTTACGTAGCACTTTGACACGCGATGCGTTAGGAGGAAAGTAGACACGAAATAAAGACAGGGAATGGTGGAGAAAAATGAGAGAGGGTATCCCAAAGCAAGGTGAAATAAAGGAGGCTACGTTCTGACACTTGACCTTTTGATAAAGGTGATAGATACGAAGGGGAAATCCTGAGAAACGAAAAGTAAAGGGAAATCGTGGAACGGCGGGATATCAATTTAATATCTCGACAGGAGGAAAATTTTGAGCGTACCATGCGAGGGATGGAGTTTAAGAAAACAATGGGAAAAGGTATGGTCCTTCGGCGCGAAAGTTGAAAAAACCTACGCGACGTTCCACCGATAAGTGAGATCATAAAAAAGAAATACCGTTGAATAAAAATTTAAAGCGTATCGGGCAAAACGAGGAAATTAAAAATACAATGGAAAGAAGAATAAAAACAGTGTTTGCCTTGGAGCAGGATTTAACCAAAAAAGCAGCAAAGTTTTTCTCGCGAACTAGACGATTAAAAATAACGTTGAATAAAAATTTAAAGTTTCACGTTTAAAGGAAGGAGATTAGAAATAAACTGGACAGAAGAATAGTGCGCAACGCGAAGGATTAAAAAAATAACTGGTAAAATTCGACTCGCGTAACGCGTTCGCGCTGACGCTGATACAAATAGGGAAGAAAAGAAACCGGCACCTTATATCCGTAATACAGCCGCGTATCGAGAAAAAAGGGGCACTCGAAGATTCGAAATCTTCTGGGTGTCCGGCAATGAACTCTGAAAAAAGATCAGGGCACGGAGGGGAAAATAAAAGAAAAGAAAAAGGACAGCGCTATCCGATGAAAGAAAACTGAAGGGGGAAAGAAACGGTGAGCTCACGGTGAAATAACAGGAAGAAGAGAGAGAGGAGAGAGGGGTTGTTGGCCGTGAAGAGTAAGTGGAAGAAAAGGGAAAGGAAATAAGAGCATCGGAAGAGGCAAGGATGAAAAAGAGAAGAGGCGGCGAGGGGGGGGGGAGAGGGAGAAAGGGGCAGAAGTTTCAAAAAAGAACGCAAAAGGGGGGAAAAGAGGAAAAAGGAAAAGCGTTGCTAGGAACTACCAGAGCTTATTGCCCGTTCGTGTTCGAAGTGAAACACTCGCGTAATATTTTATGAGAGTCGAGCGATAAAGATCTTTCGGAAATTAATTAGCAGATTCGCGATTGCGCCGTCTAAAAGAGCGTGCACCGACTACGCGTTAAGTTTTATCCGCGTTTCCCGAGAGCCATTCCTAGAGTTAATCCCGACGGATAATTTCACGCGGATTGTTCCTTATCGAAAACGTCTAACTCGGTCGTAAAGAGCGTTTAATTCTCAAATGCTTTATAGTTCCATGGTTAAAGGGGAGAGGGAATGAATCACCTCGTTGAATTCTTCTAATTACTAATCGTACACTATGGCATCTATGATATCTCAAATATTTTACTTTTAATTTATTCTTATCGGACTCGGTTCAATCGAAGAACAACCTATTAGCTTTCAACCCACTTCGTTGTACAGTCTTAAAACATCTGTCGAACGAATCGAAAATTATGCGGACGGTAATACTCCCGCTAATAATAATATTCCGATTACGTTACTCCGTGTACCACTATTCTTACTTTAAATCTCTCGTTCCGTGTTAATGAAACGAAGCGCAACGGAGCGAATCTTCGCTCAGAGGCATCGGAAATGGCCCGGTTGGTAAATTAACGTGACGTCGCGCGACAAAAAGCAATTAAAAGTGACCAGGACACGGGTGGGATCGGCGAGCGAGGAAAAAGCCGATATTCCCCGTAGAGGGGAAACACGACCTAACTAGGAGGGGGAGGGGATAGTCGGCCTCTGGTGGAAAGAGTTGCGTCGCGTAGCTCTTCTTCGCCGTGACGGTAAGCGTAGTCGAATTTCGGTCCGATCTCTCATGCTGTCCGTTCATGCGAGCGTGCGAGCACCAGTCGCGTCCCTGCGTCCGCGATCGCCGCGTCGTTTTTAAATGCGTTTGCGTGTTCGCGGAACGCGTCGGCTCTCGCTCGTGCGGATCGGGGGGAAAAAAAAAGTTTGTCAGCGATAAACGACTGATGGTGGTCGATTTGTGGGGGCGTGAGGGGAGGGGGGGCCGATAAAGAGAATTTGCGCGTCAATCGATCGCTGGAGAAAGGTACGCGAGAGTTGTCGACAGCAAGAGGAATAAAAGTGCGCTCGTTTTTGGATACAGTTTGGAATAATACGTGAAAACGCCTTCGGCTGCAAGGTTGCGCGTTGTGATTTGGTGGGGAACGTGCGAACGAGCGATACACGGTGGGGTTTCGTTGGGAATTTCGACGCGAGAGGAGTGCGAGAGATTTAAAAAAGATTGCTTTCCGAGAAAGAGGAAGGGGATGTAAACCAAGAGCGCGGAGATATATGGCGAGGTCAGGAGAGATTTTTATTTCTGTACCACCCCCGAGGGACACGGGGAATAAGGAGAAGTCGATGAAATAATAGAGAAAGGAACGGTAGATCTGTCCTGTCACGTTCAGGGACGACAATGGAATGGTAAGGCGGGAGAGCGATATTATTGAATCCATTTCGTTCGTGGCGTTTCCGGCGCGTAGACGCGAATCATTATCCTCCGGGAAACATCATTTATGTTCCACCCCCCCCCCCCGCCCCCCTTGATCGACGCGGAGATCCGCGAGGATGGTTTCGCCGAGGGTGTAGGGGGACGAGGGGAAAATAATTACGGACTCGCGAGGAATAGATAATGCGATAGATTCGCGTTGCAAAGTCGTTCGACAAAAGCAAAGTGCGGACGAGTGGAATAATCATAACTCAGGGGAAAGGAAGTACGACGTAAAGAAGGGTGTAAGGGGGTAATAAATTCGAGCCGAGGGCGGTCGAGGTTGTGGAATCTCTCTCTCGCGAGGAAGCGGAGGAAGGGTGGAACGAGGCGTAATAGAGGGAGAAGTAAACGAAGCAACGGTATAATAATACGGTTGAAAGGGAACCAGTGTGAATTTTCGTCGCGTACCGATCGGATAGAAGGGAAACCGTAACGAAGGAATTTACGTCTCGCGAATAAAGAGAAGGAGGCGAGTCACTTGCGTCGCGAGATCGATCGGCAGGTTCCTTTTGACGTTGCGAACGATCGTTCGGCGTTACGTCGGAATTTAGAAAAAGTAGAGTAAGAAGTCTCTTTATTGACGGGCGTGCGAGGTGGTAATCAATTGGAAAAGTGAAATCTCGATTCGAAAGTTTGAGTAGTCGATAAGTACCTACTGGGAGATTGAGTAGAGGAAACGCTTGAATAGCTTAACGTTGAGACTCGTTGCTTTATTTCGGGTAAACGGCGAAGCGAGATCCGTTAGAGAAATTAGGAAAGATCGACGAGACGGTGGAATCAAACGTGGCGGATAAAGTTGAAATTTTAACGAAACGCATTGAGATACCGTGCGCGTATACTGCGGAGTAATTACGTTAGACGTAATTCGCGAGTTTCATTAGCGTCTCGTTGTGGAGTTAATTAACGAACTCGGCTGAGATCGCTTTGCGCGATCGATTAATTACAAAAATGTATCCCGCGTCGCGTTAAGCGAATTCACGATCGAGTATAAGAATCGACCGAAAGATCGTTCGCTCCGTGGAAATAACGAGTGGAGCGGAGAAAAGAGAGAAAAAAAAGGAAATGGAGGAAGAACGTTGATTTGAACGCGGGACGGAAGGGATAGAAGGTGGCGCGTGATCGATCGACAAAAGAATAGGAGGAAAGGTATAATAATTCGAAGGCGATCCAGACTGCGAAATCAATCAGGAGAAAACTCGGATGGCGGGGGAATAATAATGATTTCGCGGACTACTCGAAAGGATATCTGGAATCGACAGAGCGGAGCCAGGAGGAAGCTTTTTGCCGGCGAACCGTAAAGATATCGAGTTTAACGTAAAGTTTCAGTCAAAGTAGCCCCTCTCGATAAAACTATCCTTCGCGATATTGAGAGTCGGCCGTAATAATTTCAAGCGATAACTCTTTTGTAATTGTTTCCGCGATCTTCGAAACTGTGGCGATGCTCGTGGGTTTTGTTCGATCAATCAACGACGATATATTATATAATTATACAACTTAGGTTGTAATACGTTTGCGATTTCACGTTGATCTTAGTCCGATCGATGTAACGCTATCGGTGAATAATTTTTTAGATGATATATTTAAAATTCTAACTCCGTTTTCGCGTGATCCATGAGGTGCTGCTAGTAAACCGTTCTGGAGCTTCACGGAATATTATACTTGAATTTTACCTCATTTTTGACGTGGAATACCAAATCAACATTTGTAATATAACAGGATATATCTGAATTTCAATGTGATATTCGTTCAATCCATAATGCTCTGCTGACAAATAATCGTAGAGTTGCTATGATATAAAATACTTGAATTCCACCTCTACTTTTGTCCGATCGATACACGATATTTTGTAAACGATCGAAGAGATTGTTTAATATAACACGATATATCTGAATCCCACCTCAATTTTCATACGATCCATAAAGCAGTGTCGGTGAATAATATTAAACCTCGCGTAACGCAACGTAATATATTAGAATTCCAGTTCGATTTTTATACGACGGATAAAGCGCTACCGGCAAATGATCTTGGAGTTTCCAGCTGGCATAAAATACGTGTAACTTTCGTAAGACGATCGCAAAAGTATGTGTAATATGTTCCAAAGTGCCGGTGTAACGTCGCATCAAAGTTTCCCCGGACCCGTATATCTCGAATAGGGTCTAATAAAACGTCGATATAAAAATAGGAAAAAGTAGAGCGACCCACCGAGTGCTTCCACGTAAACTGGATGATCAATTTCTGTAACCGTTTCTTAGAACCTCCGTACCTAGAAGAAGAAGAAGAAGAAGAAGAAGGTCGAACCCGAACGAACGTATCTTAACTCGAAACGATCTCACGAAATACGTAGTCGGGACTACGAGACCAAACTGATTGCGATTTGCGTCAGCGTTTCGTTTCTCAATCGACGATAACCGCGATCAGTTTCTCGAACGTTTCGCGATCTAGTCAAATTTATAGTCGTGAAGTGTAGACAAGAAGTTTTTAAATCCACTTCTAATCGCCGTGCAACGAGATAAGAAGAGAAACGAATTTAATTGATCCGAGCGTGGGAGAGTGAAAAAAGAACACGGTATAACGCTAGACGAGACACAATTTAAACATTCGTTCACCTTGCGTACTTTGTCGCGTGTTTACGTCCAAGTATCTGTTTTTCTCGACTCTTTTCCCATTATCGTCGAATCCATTACAACAGCGACGCGAGGACTATGAGAAATTAATTTATCTAAACGGTGGTAAATAAAACAGGAACTCAAGCCAAGCGAGACAGGGCTTAAATATTTATTTAAGTTAAGTGCTACGAACAATTCAACGAACAGTTTGCCCCACGATGACGCCCAGGCGATTCCACCATTACCCGCGAGTCCATTGCAACGAGATAGGAAGATTAACGGAAATTAATTAACTTAAGTGGCGGAAAATACGAGAAATCAAACTGAGCGTGAGGCAGTTTAAGTACTGACTCGCCATAAGTGTCGGGAATCGTTGAACGCACAGTGCCTCGCAATGACGCCGAGATACCTGTTCCTCCTGACGGTTCTTTCATCGTACGCGGGTCCATTGTTGGCGGAAAATCGGCTTGGAAAATGCTGTCCCCCGGGACAGATTTTCTCAGGTCGGTCAAAAGTAAACTGCGTGCTGGCGCCACGGAACGCGATGGAAATTTACAATGCCGATTACGACGGGATTGTACGTGAAAACGGGTTCCCGAGGTGCGACGAACCCGAGGACGTCGCGACAACGCCATTAGCTGACCTCGACAACGATGATTTCCTTCAGGTACTAATTACCATTCCATTGATAAATATATAACGGCGCCTGACGCGATCCTATCGAACGTATCGAGCGTAACGAGCGTACGTATTCCTCGATGACGCGTAAATATATAGGGTGAGTTATCACGGATTGTTCCGGTTACTTCGACTATAAACGCTCCACGCTCGAAGGATATTGAAGCCCCGATATTTCTCTATGAAACTTGAAAAAGAAAACCGAGAAGAAAAAGTCCCGTAACAAAACTACGAGGTTTCGATAGTTTTCAAATCGGAAGCGTTTAATTCTACGGTACCGAGGTAGAAATACGTCGAATATCGGAAACTCAATTGTTTGTTTAACGCGTGCTTTGTTATCCGACAAAAGTGGGTTGCGGGACGAAATGATTCTTCTTGTTGGCGACTCGGGGAAATGTAAACGGTAAATTTAAAATGAGTCGAAGAACTGGAGACTCCGATTTCCCACCCCGTATAGAATCGAAGGTTGTACGATATATGTTAAGTATGGGTGGAATGTTTGCTGTAATACGATTGGTTTTTTTCTTTGATAACCTTTTAATATCCCGTCCATTCGCGTATTTGTAATTGAATAGGAGTGGAATGTGGGAGGAGATAACACTGGTATTTATCTCCGTTAATCGTTTAACGCTGCTGGCATGTTACACGCCGATCAAAACGCAACGAAAACATTCACGTACAGATGAACTTTACCTTTTTTTTTATCAGAACTTTAATCCTCGTATGACCTTAAACATTGCCAAATTTGTTTCGTATTTTTGCGACTGCTATTTAGTTTAGATCAAATCATTTAAATATTATAGCAATTATTTCTCGTAGTTATAATTCCGTGTACTTATCGCAAATATATTCGACAATCTTTTTGACTTAAAGACGCTACAATTGTGACTTTGCAAACGATAACAATTGTATAATCGATTGATTCGTTTTCTACGAATTACGGAATTACAACGTTTGTTATATACGAGCAAATCAATTACGAAAGCGGCATTTAAAATTAACTTAAAATGCATAAATATCAGAGTAAAAATATTTCGCCCACTTTGATGCTCCCGGTTCGCGTGAAACGAACGGAGTGGTTAAATGCAACAAAACTATCGAGTTGTTGGAATTGCGAGAAGTTCTGATATGGAAAATCAATCGACGCGTTAAATCGTGGAACGTTCCAAAGGCAATTTTCTATGAACTGGGTTAGACTCTCAAGATCTTCTGTTTTATCATACACCGTGTAGACACAGTTAATTGCTTTTCCATATCGGATGAAATGGATCTCTTTGAAACACTTGGGAAATCGTCTTCCATGTGACGCGGGTCAATACGCAGAGGCTGAATTACCTGCTAAGCGTTTTGTAAATTTTAAGTTGAGCGACATCTTTATCATCCCCTTTATATACGATGAGTCATTCCTACCTTTTAATCATTTCGAATATTGCGTCAGGTTGCGGGAAAAGATTACCATGAATTATTAAAAATTTCCCTCCACCTAATTCCGTGTTTGGAGTAGTGCAAAATTTTTGAGGTTTCTGTTTCTTCTCCAAATTTACTTGAAAATTTGTATCGCGAACGATTAAGGCAATACTCGAGCAGGTGTACTTTCAAAGTTGAAAATTTTATTTCATTGGATGACATAGTGACAATTTTCACTCGATCGTATTTTCATTACAAATTTTCGAAACATTCCCGTCGATGCTTTTCATTCTAGATACAGTTTTATGTATACATTTTTCCTTTTGATGAGAGAGTACTTTGGAATTAAAAATCCAATTTCATCAGACATCAATTTACCTAAAAAATTAATTAAACTTTAACATGGCAATTGTAGTGAAAAAATAAGCGTTAAAATATCCCACACGATTTTAATATCATTGAAAGAATATTTACACATTCGGGTCCATCCTTTTTTCTTCTCGGAATTGTTTTATCCAAAATGTACGCAAAAACCGTATAAATGTTTTCCAAAGCAACGCTGGTGGAGAGAGTACTATCAGATCGGAAAATTTCATTCGATCCGATATTTGCAGATACCAGCCTGCCTCGAAATTCTCCATGAACATGCCTCCGACGAGAGTACGCCGATACTCGTTCACTGTCGTTCCAATAAAGACAGGGACGTAAAAAATGACTCACCGAGCGCATCGCTACCGAATCTCTTGGATGTCAGAAGATGCTGCCCGAGAAATCAATTTTTTGACAGAAGATTGAGAAGTTGCGTGTCGATAATCGAATTTGTCGACGATGCCAATTATTCCGAGATCAACGAATTTGTGTCGTTACTACCGAAACAATCTGGGATGGAGTTCTTTAGGATCAACAGAGGATTACCGAAATGCAACGGTGCGATTTTTGATTACGAGGTCGGACTCGAGGACATCGTCATTGTGAACGGAACTATGCGTGTGAGTACTCTTTATCTTTTTTTTATGTAATTGTACATATACGCTTGGGTAAGTTCGTGACGTTAATCATTGTTGACTAATAAACGATGGAAATTTGTATAGATTCTTGTACAGATTTGTAATGTTTCTCATATTAGTTAACAATCAGAATTTATTAAAGTCACTAATTGAGAAATTCGATCAGTCATTACCCAGAATATAGAAATTAGAAACGCTATATATATTTAGAAATGATATACAGATATATTTTTTACATTTCCAATTTAATTTAAGTTATGAATTTCAGAATTATTATAATCGAACCATTACATAATATACGTTTACATTTTGGATTTTTAAATTCTACTTGATGCTGTATCGCAAGAAAGAGAAGAGAATCTTTTATCTCGCGACGTAACTTTATCTTTATGCCCTTATTATATATTTTTATGTTTTCAAATTATTTCAAAAAAGGTCAAGGAACAATATTGGTAACAATCGTGCGTCGTAAAGATATACTCCTCGCAAAGATTGCATTTATCCTTCCGTTCGATGATTATTATTTACCGCGAATTAACTCTAACCGAAATGAATTGTGACAAACGTTCGGCTTCGCTGTGTCCTTTATAACGTTTCCCTCTATTCTTAATTTCCCCACGGAGCGAGACTAACCCTAATAACGATCACGGTAAGAATTTCGTGGCTTCGAACCATTAAGCTCGTTCCGTGCTTATTGCGAGTTATAAAAATTTCATGATACGAATTAGCACGTTCATCGCCGCCTTAATCGTGCTTGGATGACACGTCAAGTTGTGGCACTATAGTTGCAGGATATTGATTTTGTTAATATATATTATGCATCTTGTGTTCTATATTAAGTTTGTTAAAATTAATTAAAGTGTGTTATCATATGAATATAAATTTAATTGTGATTAATTTAGATATTAGAATAACAATTCCATCAAACATAACAAATTCTTCATAATTTAAAATATTAAGATATCACGCGTGACACCCAAGCATGCGTGACACGTCTACCAACGAGTTAAAAATGTCGATTAATATCCGCGTACGCAAACCCATTGACTTCACCTGATAACGGTATCTGCGTTTCCCTGTATTTGCGTTTAGAAAAGATTTTACGAGAGTGGGTCGCGTGATCGACGCTACGATTAAACGTTCCTTATTAAAGAGAAAAAAGGGGGGGGGGGGGGAGAGTGCCTAATCGCCAAAATGATAATGCATAGTTTTATAGACACACGCGCGATTAAAGTTATAGAGTAGTTTTATCTCATTCGGTCAACGCGTTTACCACCTCTTTTTTTATTCGGAATGATATCGTTATCGGTTACAGGGGTGTTTGGGTGATAGATACTCTTTGTACGTATCAGTCTAAATTATGTAACTAAATTTTTTGCGTTGAAATTAAAGTGGGAACTGATACGATTACCGATGTAACAACTGCGCGATCATTCTGGTCTCAGATGTACGTTTTTGTAACTTTCGTATCGCATAATCTTCTGCGAATCCGCAATTTTTTATGTACGTTAAATTTTAATTATTTAATGGCATTACGAATATGTGTCAATTGATGCGTGTCATGGCTAAACAGAAATAAATAATCCAATCGAGCTGGTAAAGGAATCTAACTATAAGTCGTATGATGATTACGTTAGCTCTATGAGAGTTTAAAAAATATTATACTAATTAATTTCACTGCTCGTTATTAAATTGCTGTTTTGTTTTAAGTTTTACAAAGAGGTAATCCAAATTACGAATAAAAAAAACTTCTTAGATTATAATTTGAGCGTGAACTTTAATTTCTGGGTTTTTCAAAATCTTTTGTTTTAATACCACGCATTTCACGTGTGTTATTTTGCACTCCACACGACAGTTACAAAAAACATGCTCTTTAAAACAATCGTAATTCTCGCAACGTAGAATTGTCTATTTTATTATTTATGATACATAAGATGCTAAAGGAATTGTTAATTATTTAAATTCTGAGTTAAGAAACTCGCATGCAATGCGATACTTCGAATATTAGAAGAGATCTAAACGGACGATTTTCAGAAGAAGCCTCAGCGCGAACTATAGATAAATCATGGAATTAGGATGGTTAGGTATGTCCGTGGCATTTCAAGGCCACCAATAACGAGTCGTAATTGGTTTTTAGAAGTCCCCTTTCGCACTCGCTCATAGAATCGTTTAAAGGTATTAGCGTTTCTCCGAATTTTTGTAGTGAAAGTTTCGAAAGCGTCGTTCGAATAAAACATCGCGGGACAAAAATATATTTAATAACGCATTTTCAATATTTTATACAATTTTACCATCCATACTCGATTATCCTATTAAACGTTAATTAACGTGTATTCGAGTTATTCGGAACTAACGCGTTTAGTTCCAATTTCTCGTACGTCGAAATATTGGCAACATTCTGTTGGCTATTTTTAAATACCGCGAAGCGGGAATTCACATAGAGAATAATTCAAACAAAACAAACGCGATGGGAGGGAGCGATACGGTGAAAGAAACAGGTTTTCGCAACCGGTGTTTCCTGTTTTGCTTTGATCTGTGAGAGATATAATGTGTACTTGTTTCGCGTATTGCCAATTCATGATTTAACTTGACATTTAGACGGCGAAGAGGCTTTAGCAGTTATTGAAACTTTCGAGAGAAGATAGCTGATGAACTTATCTTCGTACGGATATTAAAAAAAACGATGAACAATGAAAAAGATATCCATCGAAAATCACGATCTACAAGGTTTTCGTGCTCGTGGATCATCGGCGTGTTTTTTAAAAAAGATCGTTAACTTTTTATTAGAATTGTGAGTTTTGTCAAATTATTAGAAGTAACGAATTAATTAGATTTGTTAATGCATCGAACAAAATAGTATCATAATTCTGTGTGCCCCACTTTGGGAACCGCTGCTTGTCGGTAAAAAAAAAAATAAAAATTGATAACCGCACCTGTGCAACTTTGCCAACCTTCAATTTCTTGAAAGATAATTCCTATGCAAAGTACGTGAGACGATTTCGTTTTTGTCAAAACTTCTCGAAAAGTCACTGACCCGGTAAATTTTTTTCAAACGTGTTTTCTTTGGTATTCGTCGACTGGAAGAAACAATAGAAAACATGGCAAAGTTTTAACGAATGTAGAATTATCTTGTTTTAAATTTCATCTCCAACACGTTTTGTGTATGAGTATTTAATCTGTCCAATTGAAGTATTCTCCAATCCAAGTAGTGTTCAATTAAGGTAATGTCCACTTTAAGTAGCGGCCAATTAAAATATTGTCGAGTCGGAATGGTCCCTAATTTACATATTGTCCACTCTAAATATAGTTCAACTTAAATATGAATCAATAAACTATCATTTAATTAAAATATTATCTAATTTAAGTAGTGCCCTATTGAAATCCAAAATAAGTTGTATCCAATTAACCCATTCCTCACTTTGAGTAGCGTCCAAATCATCCCCCACTAAAAATATTATCGAGTTGAAATATCACTTAATTTAAATATTCTGCACTGCACATACATGTCGTCCAATCGAAGAATCACTAATTTAAAATACCATCCAACATACATATCATCAGATTATAATTTAGCCAATGTCATTCAATTAGTTAATTATGTAACTAATCCGTGTCTAAACCATTGCCCAATTAAAGTATTATTGTGCAGAAGTATCGCTCAATAGAAATATTCTCAACTTTAAATATCGTCCGATCGAAGAATCTCTAATTAAAAATATCATCCAACGTAAACATCGTCCAATTAAAATATCCGTCAATCAAGACACCATCCAACTTCGATCTCGTTGCAATTAGAGTATACCACAACTTTCCATCCCTCCCAAACAACGCCCACAGCTTCGCGGCCTTAAACAATATTCAAACTTCCCACTTTTTTGGCAACAATACGGATAATCGCAGTCAGCCCTTAATGATCGATAGCCCGCGACTCCGTCTTGACGCGATAATGCAACGCACGCTTACGTCGCGCTTGACGCGCTCACAAGAGAGCGCACGTTGCGAGCGTGTAGGCAGCGAAACCGGTTATCATGGCGCTTAACGCGGCTATTCATACGTTCGTCTATTCAGTCCTCATTGACGCGACGGCGTATACTCCTCTTGACACGTTTATCCGAGAAACGCGGGGGATTTCCTCTTCCAGCGGTTCGCTCCTAGCGGCGAACGATGAAGTCATCCCACGCCGAGCACCGCGCGTTAGTTTATAATAAACAAAGTTACGACGGGCGCATTAATCTCCCTCGGGGCCAACGGGAGACGCGCCACGAAATCAGTTTACTTTGTCTTTTTCTCTTTCCCTCTCGGTCTTTTTTTTTTTTTTTTTTTTTTTTCTTCCAAACACGATCTTCCGGCGGCTAGGAGCAAAGGGTATTTTCGTATACATGTACGCGCTTGGCGAAGAATTTTTCCGGAGAGTCGCGAGACTCTCGTTTGCCGTGCGAAATTAACATTTTTATTGGATACCACGTATCGCGTCCGTGTAACCGCTGTCTCCCCTATTTCCGGGAACCGTGATTAATTAGTAGAAGGCTGGCCTGACTCGACGGCGGAGCAAGAGGAGCGGGAAAAACAATGGGTTTTGAGTCGAACGGTTCGGAAACTTTGCGAGGCTCGCGAGAGAGACATAATATGCGTTTATCGAATTCTTTTTTTATCCGCACGAAGCGATTTTTGGGCGCGAAACGCCATAGATGAAAAAAGGCTTACGATTTTATATTGCCTTAAGTGTCCAGTAAATTGTGAAATGCGAGAAATAATAAAGCAGGAATAATTTAAACAAGAACTGTACATAATAATATACCGCGTTACGTTTGACCGTAGAGAAATATGTTTAAATATCGACCGATAGAATGGATTATAGTTGAAAAAATTCTTTTTCGTAACGCAAATACTCAATCGTACGTTTTTGTTTATGAAACAATTTTTTATGTTTCCCGTAATCAATAACCGTCTTTCATGAGTCAGGCGCAATAAAAAATTGTTTCCTCATTTCTAGACGTTTATCGATCTTTTTTTTTTGTAGAGGAACAAGATGTAAAACAGGTATGGCAATCTGTTCGCGTGTTATAAGCTCCTTGAAAAAGGCATTTAGAGTTTATGGGATATTACGCGATGAAAAGTTAAGAATGCTCGGTTAGTTATACGAATATTTTACGAACTGCATGCCACTTGTTATTCCACTTTTAACGAATGGTTCTTGCAAGTTCGAATAGTTCACGCCTCGTCGTCTTTGTCTTCCCAATAGGCTGTCGTAATAATCGCGGTGTGTTTAAGTAACGCGTTCCCGATACAAGCGCGTAGAGCGCGGAAAGAAAAGTTTGCGATTCTTTAACGAGAATGGACTCCGAGAGGAAACAAAAAGTGTTGGCGCTCGTAACGATGTAAGAGTACGCTTAAAAACCTATTATGAAAATTAACGGTGTGAGTAACGGGCAAAGTATGTTCAGCTTTGCTACGAGGATGCGACTATTATGGTACGTGGTATTAAAATAAGCTTCGAGCAGACTTTACGGATTTCTCGGCATTCGGAAGTACGCGGCCAACGTTCAGGATTCAGTTTTCTCAATCGCATCTCGAAATTGGTCTATTTTTTATAGCGCTATCAATCAAGACACAAGATTTTGTTTCGGTATAAATAATATTATAGCAGAATTTATAATTAAAGCATGATCGATGCGTACAATTTATCATCATATTATATTGCAATATTATATTATAAACGTCGAAATGTTATATTGGTAAATAATTGGTGGTGATCGGTGATGGGTCTTGTTCAATTTTATTTTAACGTTTACTAAAGCAATTTAATGGTTTCGAAAATTTGATAAACTCTTTTGTAACTGAACCGTGAACGTCGTCGATTGTTATCATTATACTATTGTACGGACGGTCGTATTTCAGCAATTTCTTTGTGAAATATTAAGCTAGTTTGTAGAGCGTGCACGACTTCCGAGTTTTTCCAAAGCGCGCGTAGCGTATCTTTGCTCGATATCTCGAATGGGAAGAAAACGATTCGGGATTTGATATTCGAACTTTATGGTTCGTGCTTCATAACTTCGCTGCCTGCCATCCAGTATCGAATACGATAAAGAAATCTCATAGTCGTGGCTCGTCTTAATTTGCATGCCTGTCCCGAACTGGAAAGTCGAACTGTTCTTGGTTTTCTTATGGGGAACTATTGAATGGTGTCGAAAATTATAATCATATAATCGTAGTTCCTGCCAATTTACGTGTCTGATGCGAATTTAAGATTAAAGCGTTTCACGTTTTATTAAAAAGAAATCGGCGGTACTAACGAATCACGATGCTAACAAGTACAATTTTATAGTCGTGGCTCGTGTTATTCCGCGGATTAACTCCAAATTGAAATTTAATTAATTTACTCTTTATTATAAATTATTTCACGGTTTATGAAATGTAATTTCATTATCGCGGCTCGCGTTAGTCTGCTTCAATTTAAAAAATAGAACTGTACTACCTGTTATTTTATCCCCTTGTGCGTATCAGGAAATAACGCGTATGAAGATTTGTATCATAATAATTAATTAGTTCGCGAACACATCAAATGCGCGATGGAAAATTTGCGTAGTCACTGTTTACCGTAATTTCAGATCCGTAATATCCGGCGCTCGTATTTCTGGCGACAAGATATTTGACGATGCTAAAGTAATATTCGTGGTAATTTCTGTTGGTTTGCATTGGAAAATAATAGCGGACTGTCGGCATATTGGTATGAGAATAACATTCACCTTTGTGCTAACGGGTTTCTTTTTGTTTCTGTTTTTAAGAATAATAATTTACCGTTCTGATACCGCGGCGTATAATTCTAGGTTAATAAACACTCTATCGCGACAAACATTCACTGCGCATTTGCAACGATAAATAATTGAGGTATAGGAAAACCTTCCGCTAGCGTAACGATGTTTCTTCCACCGTACCTGAGATCGGGAGACCTTATAAGAGGGAAGTTTATGTCGAACAATCCACGATGCTTTATTTATTATCCCTACAGAAATATCACGAATACTGTTCCTTCCTTTCTTGGAATACCGCAATTATAATATTATCAGCATGCCCATGAACGCGGAAAAACACCTTCCCTCGTTTTTTGCATCTCCTAACCATACTCAGAAATTTCTCGGAATATCTTGAATACTCGGACTCTTCGAGTCTTGAATATTTTTTTTGAAATTCATGGAAAAGATTGAAAATATTACGTATCTGGTTGGAATTTTCGTGGAAATACGCACTTACGATTAGCAGGATTCTCCGTACGCCAGGGTAATCTTGCACAGCGAAACACAATACCGTTGTCTCAATTACAATTAGTACGACTATTTATGTTCTTTCGGGGTACGTTTATAACAAGCTCATATATACCGTAACGGAGTATTCGTTCCACTCCTCCAGTTTCATGCCACGATTTTAGAATCCAAGAAAATGTCAAAATTAAGAACTACTTACGTATGTACCTCGGTGATTTCCTTTTCCCTTGGAAAATCATGCTTCGAATCAGGTTTGTGCAAGTTTCTCAGGTAAGGCGCGCGTCACCCTCGGAGCAACGATTGAAACTCCTTCTCACTCTCACCCTGTTCCGCTTTGTTTCACTCTAGACGACGCAGGGGGGGGGGGGGGGTAGAACCGAAACCATGAGCTCGGATTTGGTATTTCCCGCGGTAAACAAAATCCCGAAACCCATATCTGTGATTCCTTTACAACCACCGTGGGTAATTCGTCCGTTGTCAATTATCTGCGAGCACAAAGAAATTTTAAACTGTAAAACTACCCGTTACGCGCCAAACATTCTGCTTCCCATCATCACTGCGAGTAATCCGTGGGGATCAAGAACTCGCGGGGTTCCCTCGTATACATGCGAATATTACGATGTCGCAGCAACGAAGCAACTGCATCTGAATTTAACGAAATATCATAATAGAAAATGCTACACGCCCCAACGATTCCTTCCCCCCCAATTAAAAACCGCTGCACGATATCGGATATCCGTGTCTCCTCTACCAACCGCCGCGAGTAGTCCATGGGGGTTAAACATTTGCCGTGTTCTAACAGTACCAGTATTGCGACATTGCGATAAGGATGTAAATGATCAAGAGACAAGGTCTTGTCTCGTGCCAAGTACAAGTATGCGAGAACTGAACCTTGTATCGGTTTTTCTTATTTCAACAGAACTTCAAGAAGTAGAAAGAAATTCGCGTACCGGTGACTAGAATTGGTGCCATTAAAAATCGGCAAATCCCATATCCGCGTTTTCTTTATCGCCACTGACAATAGTGATTCGAATGCGTTTAACGCGTTGATCGTCGCGTCAGTCACGTTTGGGTGACGCGGGTGACATGCACACGAATCTATTATTATTGTTAATAAAATTCATATTCCGTAACTATAGTATTGGAACTCGCGCGTCAGTCAAATATGGCTGACATTGCGATCAACGCGTCAATGCTATCCTTACCGCGTAGAAAACGATTCTCAATCGATTCACATAAAAAGAATCTTAAAATCGTCTTCCCTCGATTTACGCCAGACTTTTCCCTGCCCGACGATACTAAGCATCCCCCATCAACCAATATCATGATATTCCAAGCAACGACGTGTCTCTTTACGAACCGTTCAAGATTTCAAAACAAGAAAAAAAAAGAAAAAACACCCGTGTCCCGACGATTATACCTCTCCCCATTTAAAAACTGTCACGCGCTTAAAAAATCCACCGATCCCGCATTCGCCTCTCTTCCGCCCCCATCTCGAATAATCCGCGTGCGGTTAAACATCCCCCGGTGTTCCTCGTCTACCGAGACAACTATATCGTACAATACCCGACCATATTCATCACACTTCCCCCATACACCGCGCAATGTTTTATCCCCCCCGTACGTAATAAATATCGATGATTCCTTTTTTTTCTTCTTCCTCCCGGACGCGCCGTGCCCACGCGCGTACGCGCACTCGGGGGGTGGCCGGGGGGGGGGGGGGGGTTGCGGGGAGTTTTATTCCGGCCACCAAAAGGATTCCGCGAAGTGGTGTGCACGGTAAATAAATCCGACTCATCGCCGGAGAATCTACGGGGCGTGGTGCGGTACCAACCGCGTGCAATGGCGTAGGAACGATGCGCCGGTGGTGAAACGAAGGACCGCATTGCGGAGGAGGGGGATGAGGATGGCGCGGGTAGGGGGGTGGGAAAGGGAATATAACGGTTTCTGGTTTCAATCGAGCGTACCTTTACAGCCGATATCCGTAACGCGGCGTTTTAACAACGTCGTTTACCCCTTTTTCGTTCTCGTGAATTCACCCTCCCACGGGACCTCGTCGCGTATCCCTTTTCTATACGCGGCGCGGGGGTCGCGGGGGGTGATTTTAGCCCCGCTCGTCCGTCGGGTGGGATTTGACGATCGTGTTTGTCCGAGTCGAGCGTCAACCCTTTCGTTACACTTGGGATTCGCGCGCAATAGCGTGCCAGCAAATCAAAACGCTCCGTTGCGTTGACTCTTGGCAACGATTGCGGACGACGTTGTTATTATGTTATTTTCGAGGGTTTTTTAATGCGCGTTGTTCGGCGTGTCCGCTTTAGTCACAAGGTGGAATATAGTTCTTATACGCGAAGGGTAGCTTTATTTATGGGGTTCGTGAAAACTTGAAAATCATTAGACGCCCAAGAAGGTTTGCGTTGGGATTTCATTCCACGCTACTGTATCTCGTTGAATTTTCGATGGCTCGCATTATTTAAACGTGTTTGGGATTATTAAGAATCTGAATATTCTTAAACTAATGCGAACTTTGAGAACGAAAAACATCTCGGTAGTCGAAGTATTGAATATAAAAAGTACGTTATTATCTGATTCGTTGTTGCAACGAAATGTTGTTACTCTTATCATTTTGATATCACGATGAAAATTGAGTAGTTGGATATTTAATATTTAATATTAATTGTTCAACAATAATTCCAGCATTGTTTAAGTTTACTTCCACTAACAGTTATGAAGTATCAACATTTTCAATTCATTATGCGGTCTATTTTGAATTAACATTCGAATAATTAGCGTTTTAAGTCGTAATTATTTGTCATTCCCATTTAGGTATTACTGTTTCGAGTACCGGTACAATGCATTATACTAAAGCAATTAAAATTGATGGCAAATTATTTCGCGAACAGGGGAAACGTACCGCGAGGATTTAATTTTTCACTAAATTGTTACGATCGAATACGAATAATATAAGAAACGAGCGAAAAAGGTTAGTCGATCACGGATAATCGCACGAACAAATACTAATTACAATATAATTACTATTTTATCGACTCGATAAAAAGAAATTAAATGCCATCCCGTCGAACGAGATTAATTACAAAATATTCTACACGCGGATAATACTTTACTCATCATCAACCGAGAGATATTTTATTCGTTCGTTCGTCGGTACGTTCACACGCGGCGAATCAAAAAATGGGATCCACAAATGTTGATCATAATTAAATTTTCCGAGTGATCCTCAGTTATCCGCTTCGCTAACACAGACCAGATATCTCGCTACAAAATAAAAATAAAAATTAAACTTTGTCATCCATCAAATAATGGAACATCATCGTCACTTACATAATATTTATATTTGAATTTTCGTTTCTTTCCTTGTCACTTTCACTATTATCAAGAGACAAGGTCTTGTCTCTGGCCAAGTAAAAGTATGCGAAACTAGCCCTTGTATCTTTTCCGGAAAGAACGAACAGGGGTTTTATGACTTCTAAAAAATTTCTCAGTAGCCGAGCCATTTTTACCATCACTCGTGAAGAGCTAAACGAAAACTGAATTAGTAAACGTATATACGGTGTAGCGACCTTCGGATATGAAACACGTAGGTAATAAAAAATTAGAAGATTGTGGATAATAGCGTTAGTCAGAGACGGTGTTCGACCAATAGTGTTTATTATAAAATGTCATTATAAAATTATTATAATAATTGTGAGGTCGGCACGACACAATGGTTCGAAGGATTGAATGCGGTTCATTATACAATATCTTAATTACCGTTAAATCGGAACAACACAATGGTTCGACGGTGACCGTGCGATCTTTTTGAATGACCCTATTCGACGACGACCAATATTCGTTTCTATTCGACGGTTACCAATATTCAATTCGTTATTGGCGACGTCTTTAGCAACGCGAACCGCTCTCTATTTTCGCTTCCTCTACTCAACCGCTCGCGATGCCGATCAAAATCGATGCCTACAAACATCGAAATAAAGTCGCCTGATATCAAGTTTGCGGCACCGTACGGTTTTGCATTGCGAGATATCTCGTCTGTGGTAGCGAAGCGTCAGTTTCATAGTCGATCAAGCCAGTTTCAATAGATTCGTTTATACCCGCGCTCGTCTACCTCTCCGTAGCCGTATCATTAATACTAGATCTACCAAGGGCGTCAAAATTACTTTTCTCGCATTTCTTACAATTATTACTCATTTTCAATACATTTTGTTTCCGAAATTTTTTTAAAAATCATGTAAATAATTAATTCTGTGAAGCACTTTTTTTGCTGACTCTTTGTTGTAAAATTATATGTAGTATACCTACATATACCGAGATGTTCGTTCGTAGTTCTAGTATTAAAATAAGTTTTAAGTAACTCGTCGTCTATTATTGTGTCAAAACAATAACCCGCCTACGTTTCTGCTACCAACAAATCTCGAAGTTGTCGAGGTAACAAATTCAAAGGAAAAACAGAGAGATTCCGTGGACTTGTCGATCGACGATGAATAATCGATGAATACGGAAACTTCAGTGTCGTTCGCAAAGATCTTCTTGCCTCTCACCTGATAACGGATAAATCTTATTTCCGCGGGATACGGGCTTCCCGCTCGTTATCTTTGTTTCAATAGACGGCATCCGCGCCACTCCCTTTTTCGATCGTACGGTTTTTGCGCTCGAGAAATAATGACTCGTTGGGTCGATGCGTGTCGGCATAGTATAGCGTTCCCGCTGGTAATGGATTTGCCGATCGAATTTCGATGAAAGCAAAAAATTTTGCGGCTGACGAGGTGGCGTGGCCGGCATAATTTCGTGGGGGAGGTGTGGTAAAGTTCGTGACATTTCTAAAAATTTGCGGCGAGTTTAATGGTTCCTCTTTTTTTTTGCTTGACATTTATACGATGATCGTGGATTATAGTAAACACGATTTTAATAATTTTTTTGATTGGGAATTCCGGAAAATTTTTGATATAGGATTTTGTATTTTTATACATATTTTACTATACTATAGTATATTATACAATATTATGTTTTATATCTGCATATGAGCCGTTATTCTTAAAAGTAGTATAAATCTATTTTCTTTTATGTAAAAAGAGGATATCTATATCGTAGTAAAATGATTTTAACTAATTATTTTCTAAATGTGGACTTATACCACTTTCAAAAATAGCGGTTCAGATATTGAATATTTAAATGACTGATCGGACGAACGATAAACCGGAATAGATAACAAATGTCGACGAAGCGAGGAGAAAAATTTGTTAGGAAACGAATCGTCGTCGGGAAATGATTATTTTCTCCATTGTCGTCGCAGAGATGAGACGAGCTTCAATTTCCCGTGATACTTCCTGCATACCTTCGCGCTCAGTTCTCGTTCCCATTATAACTTTGATCACCGGTATCTTATTTTCTATAACCTGGCGCGGAAATTCGCGCGTTTTCCGTTCGAACGCTTTGAAAATTGTCGACCGTATTAAAGCGAAAAAAACTTTCCGTGGTATTTCAACGGTTCACGCTTAGACCCCCAGACGTTTCTCTAGACGTCAAAACAATCCGAACTTTTCGAGACTTTGAATTTTCCACAGTTTCCAAGAATCCGCCGATTCGTTCCAGATTTTTCCCTCGTAAATTCTCGACGATTCCAATACCCGTTCGCAAGAAACTGACAGATGAAAGTGCACGCCTCTCGTTTTACAGGTGATCCTGCCGTCGCTCGAGAACAACGTCAAGGAACGGATCACGATTACCTCGGAAGACACGTGTTTCGAATTGACACCGGAATCCGTGCCGAAACGGAAGCTGTTGATGCGCACGTGCAGAAGATCAGAATTATGCCAAAAGAACAGCTGCATAAGAAAGTGTTGCTCGGAAGGCGAATTGTATTTCTTCGAAACGGGCTGCACAAAAGTTACGGAGGGCGAGACGCAAGCTAAATTTCACCAAGCCGTTTTAAACGCGACGAACGTTGTCGACTTAAATATCAGAGGTGAGTACTTGGATATTGATCTTCGATTCTTACGGAGTTTTAATTAATAAACGAGCGATGGAGACAATTGAGCGAGAGGGAAATTATTTCTCTTTTTTAAGAATAACAAACTCAGCTCTATAACGATACAAGGTGCTAAAATCAATATACTCGGTGTAAAATAACGCTCGTCTAGGCGAGCATAAGTGTCTATCAAGTCATTTTTGACGATATCAATGATGCCTTTTCGCAGTAACAGAATTTTTTAATTTCGGATAAAGCATTTTTTATTCTACTCGGCGGTTATTGTATGTATACAAGCCTCTAAAGCACCCGGCTGCTTTCTTCTTAATACCCTGTATATTTCCATATAAAATCGATCAATCTATGGAGCAGTGTTCTTGCAATGACCCATAAGCAAAAACAAAGCAGCGTTCACTAGAATTCTGAATTACTCAATTGCATTTTCCAGCCAATTCCAAGTACGCTTTATTTTTCAAAAGTGATCCCCCGCGGCTGTTCATATCTTATAATCTGTATAGCGTACTCGAACGTTAATACGCTTGATCAACCTTTCATTTGGAAAATGCAGAGAACGAACGGTGTAGCGTAAACAGATTTGTTTTAAGCGAAAGTATCAATATCAAATTATGAATTATCCGATCCAATTATCGAGTACTCCTCTCGACGAACCAGGCAGAAGCGCATCATCCAAATCGGCTTAAATCTAGATCATGCACATCTCTGGATCTTCGGATCTCCAAACCTTTTTTTTTTACTCTATCAAGTTTATTTCGAGTCGCTGATCATGAAATAATTATAGAATTTCTATTTTACTGAAAATTATTTCAAAGGAATCACATGTGTTTGCTTGTTTTAGAAATAGTTTGGAGATCCGGAGATTCGGAGATGTGCATGATCTAGATTTGTTCCTCCAAATCTATAGAGTGTAACGACTGAAAAATAAATAATCTTAAGGATAATCAATTCCTACGGAAGCGCTCCTAATCTTCCGGTTCGATGCTAATTTTCAGATTACGGACTTCTGTATGGCACATTGTGTCGATTCGACATGTACCCACTGCTTCCGGAAGATAATTGGTCTCTCACTCCGGAAGGTTATCTTCACGTTCCCGATTACGATACGTATCAGCATCATCAATATTGCATGGAAGTACTCTACAATAATACCAATTACGAGGAAACCGTCCACCCATTGGTCTGTTTTCCCGATCCCGCTATGGAACAAGCAGCGACGGAAGCTAGGTATCATTATTTTGTTTAATTTTTTTTTTGATAATGATAATCTCATTGTCCTGGTTCTTTCCAATCTACGTGTCGGATGCGAACGGAGAATTGAAACACTCCACATCTTCAGAGAAATGACTCGACGGTACTAACGAGCAACAGTATTACGTATAATCTCGTAGTTGTAGCTGGTGCTAATGTGCGGATTTGCCCCGAATTGAAAATTGAGTGAATCTACTCTTTATTATAAATTGTATGACGATTTAAGAATCGTAGTCTCATAGTCGTGGCTCGTGTTAATTTTCGGACTTGCTCCGATTAAAAAATATATTTACTTAATCTACTCTTTATAAATTTTTGAATGGTTTAAGAATTGTGGTCTCATAGTCGTAGACCGTGTTAATCTGCGGATTTGCTTCGAATTGAAACTCGCTAAGGAACAAACTGCGATGGAAGCGACATATCGCGCGTGCTTTGCGTATCTTTTTTTCGCTTCTCCTTCCTCTATTTTTTCCTACCGATCGATAATGGAAAATCCACGACGTCGGAGATCATTATCGAACGTCTTAATTTCAATATTGTAATGTAAAACTCATGGGACTTGACGTCACTTCGAACGTAACCGCGACGATTTCTACGGCCTCGTACGCACCGAAGTAACGATAAGAACTATTTGTTGCCCATTCTTGCTGTGCGTTCTAAAAGGGTGTCCAATAAATTCCAACTGGTAGGAAACCTGACTAAACGTTCGACAACTTTTTTTAAGAAATATGGAACATCGGGAAATATTCATTTTTGTTGCCACGGTGTGGACGGGGCCCGTGGTTTCGATTCGTAATACCGAAATTAAGACGTGGGATGGTAATTTGTGTTATTAAAGAGCGAAAGAGTGATCAGGGTTTTTTGTCTAACGTCATGCCGAAGATATACAGTGCTATAAATATCGCTCTTATTTATTTTCTTTAGTTCTCTCACGGTTATTCCAGATTCCGTTAACTTTCTCGCTAAACCGTGTTATATTTATCTCGCATGATATAGATACGAAACTTTTATCGACCGGTTCATTTTCAATTCCAATTGTATTTGCAGTTCCATGGTATAAAAAAGAAATTAAACAACCCACTCGGTGTGGCGTTACGAATACTTTTTAAACGACCGCATAGCTCCGTTTCACACCATAAATCTCGTTGATACATGAAACAGTAAAATTACTTATAAAAATATTTACTCGGCGGGAAATGAGGAAAATATAAAAAACTCGACCGGGCTTAAAAAATCAGTTCGTTGATAAACAAAATAATAGAATAAATTTTAAAAATACTTACTCAGCGAGACTACAAAACAATATAAAAGAAAGAAGACGAACGCGACATCCTTCGACGAATCGGTCTTTGGAAATCGCTACTCTTCCTAACTCCACGCGATAAAAAAAAAAAAAAACGAACTGCGATTCTCGAGTATCCAATCGATCGCGACGCGCGTTGGATATAACTAGAATACGCGTTGCGCGAAACTAACCATCGTCATTGCCGTCATTTTCCATCGAACTCCGACCCGTCGTTAAATCCCCACCTCTCTCCGTCTTTCCATCCGCGGCCCATCAATCCAACGGCGTTTCGAAACTTTCGAAGCCGTCGGACGGGTGCCATTTATTGCGCTGCCCGTTTGTTTGACTTTGCAAAGTTTAAACAAGTAAAGCGAGTCGCGTTTCGCGAAATCCAATAGGAGCGCCGGCATTCGAACTTTCGTATTCATTGGCTCCCCCTGTTTTACGCCACGTGCGTGAGGTAACGTAAACCCGCGGTTTCCATGGACGTGGAAGAGGAGAGATTTCGTTTGGAATTGGTTTGCCAGCCGTTTACGTACGAAAATACGGTGGCATTTTGCACGCCAATGCGTATCGCGTCTACATCAATGCCAGACAGCTAGCTTGTCTGCCGGTGATCCGAACAATGTGTGCGAACCGTATATCTTCGGAGAGAGAGAGAGAGGGGGGGGGGAGAAGAATAAATAACAATGGCACTAGTCCATTTGTCTGATGAATACAAGAGGGAGCATTGACTGCGACAAGTTGTAACGAAGTGGTTCTATGGATACGCCAAAACATCCGCCCTCCCTATATTTTTCTTTCTCTACCCTCCTTTTTTTTGGCACGATTTTCAGCACGGTACTCGCGGCGGGTTTAAATTTATCGATTTCACGTAGGAGAAATTAGGATAACTTTTGCGTGGCGTAAATATATCCATGAAACTTTTTTTTAATTCGTCGAGGAATTTTTCTCAAAATATACGAGCGGAAGATAACGAATGTATATGTATGTATGTATACATGTTTTTTTTAACTGAAAATGCGGGGAATATTTCGAAGATATGAAAAATTGTTATTACGAGAATTGTTTCGGCGTGGGGTGGAATGTTGCATGGTGTAAATAGGTTCTTTTTGTCACACAACTGTCGTAATAACAATTTTTTGAATTTTCAGTGGTGTAGATGTTCCCGTGTTTCCAGTTATAACTTATAAGTGACATACTGTGAATGAATTTTTGTTTGGATAAAGTTGCAAGATTGTTTTGTCTTCTTGCGATATTTCTAGACCAATGGTTCTCAAAGTGTGGTACGCGTAATATCACGTAATAGCGCGTAAAATAAATTTAATATTTGGTCTTTTTTTGATAAACAAATCAGATACTTTAAAAAGTTATATTTTAATTTTTTACTGCCTCATCATTTTGATATAAATGTATTGAAATTTTGAAAAGTTCTCATTTTTGCTGATTAGTGGTACGTGACTAATCCATAATAAACATGAGCGATCCGTAGAAAAAAAAGTTTCGCGTAATGTTATCAGAAACGTTACGAGAGGGACAATGGATTATTTTTCCTCGAGAAGCGTTCAAAAGTTTGTACACGAAGTTGAATGAGAATGAACCCTTAATCCTCGTTTATAGAATAATTTTTTAAACGATTCTTTGGATGGCGATATTAATCGTGCCAGGGGAAGTACTCGAATTAGAAACAGGAGTATCGTTTATATAATAATGAGGTAAATAGGATTGCTCCTCATGTTCATGATTCCCAGAATAAAAATTTGGATCGATTCGAAGATCTCGTCTATAAAAATTGTTCGTCGGCACGGTCGATTGGCGGTTGTCAGGATTTCCCGGGATTTCCTTAATTTTGGCATAAATAAAGATCAGCCGATGTTAACGCGATTGTTAACTTCGGGTAGACACGGGGATGGCTAGAATGAGTCGATTTATATTCAGGGACTATGATAATGAGAACACGCGCAGACGGAATTCCTTTTGTGACAAGGACCTCTCTACTTAAGAACGGCGAGATAAACCTCACCTTGTATGGATGAATTTCGCGTTCTTAACGTTCTTCGCGAAAGTCGAAGTAATCCCTTCTGGCGGGGACCGGGCTCCTTCTGTAATTAAGCGAATCAAAAAGTTTGGAATTAAAGCACGGAGCAATGGTAATTGCCGCAATGAAGTTAATTATGTACGGTGGGTGAAAAAAGTATCTACACGTCCCATTTCTGCGGGATAAGTTTAAAAGTTTGAACAAGGGGAATTTCTATTTCGCTTAGTGTTAATTTAAACGAAAGGGGCGTGAGAGCAATTTATTTTTTAACCATTGTGAATTATTAAACATTCTGGTAAATTGATTATTTTTTCATCTTCGGATCTTATTGGCGCGCAAGTAGGCACATATTACCATGGGATCGTTATTATTTAATTTTATGCAACTACGCGTTTCCTTGGCTTTCAAACGCATTTTGTCGAATTCATATACGAGAGGTGTCGTTACAGTTACGATTTTGTAGGGGGAAGCAGATGTATTAAATTGTTGGCATTAGATTCGATCGAATTTTAGAGTCTATTTGTAGGAGCATCAGTCGCGATATTTTATTGTCGAATTTTTCTACGATCGTACGGTTTCTTACCTTCCGAATGCACTCTGTTGCATTAAAGTAACTTTGCATGGGAGTTAAATTATGTTTACATGAACGAAGTATGTTTTATCGGGTACGGTGAGGCAGAATATAAATCTGCATTAGCGTTAATGACTATTTGTATGGTTTCTCTTTACAACAGTACTAAAAAAAAAGTAGGTCAAGCAGTTAAAAGGCGCGTTAGAATTAATGGGAAGCTAGGACAGCTTACGGAGAATGTTAGTTGCGTGCCAAGTGGCAAACATAAATAATTATTTTTAGATTAATCGACCCATTATTATTTCGGAGATATTTCCTAAATATATCTACACAAATGCGTCACGGGAAACGCATCTCGTAAAGCCTTCGACATTGGCCTAAATTCTGCGTTAGACAAAACATAAAGAAGGTTGACGATAATAAAGTACAATAGGAGACAGTGGTCCCGTATTTTTCTTTTTCCAATGTCAAGAGAATATAGAAGAAAGAGTCGCGATACTAAATTTAACAAAACTCATTCGCGTTAAAATATTCAACGGATGTAACAAACTGCGCGTACAAATCGTATGAAAAATGTATACTTGTAACTTTTACATGTTCTATAAAAAAAATTTGTAGGCCGCACATCTTATACAATTTATACTTTCGACGAAGAAGTATAAATGGGGGAATGATAAGTTACTCAAAATTGAATCGAATTACAAATTGGATTTTTTTTATCGCAGATACTACCATTTATATAATTGAAATATAAACTTACGTAATTAAATCAGATGGAAATCCGAGCAAATTGGATGCTCATAAAATTATATCTTTTTTTGATTACAGATACAGGGTTACCACCATCTTAGAAGCGACGAGTTCCATTTTTTTGTTGCTAACATTGTTGGTATACTCTTTCTTACCCTCACTACAAAATCTGCATGGTAAAACGCTTATGTGCCATGCTGGTAGCCTCTCGCTGGCTTATGGTTGTCTCTCCATAGTACCCTGGGTGACACCAGACACCTTTTACTGGGAATCCGTCCAAGAACCAGATGCAACAATATTTTGCGCTGCCATAGGTCAGTGATTACTCGATCTATATACTATAATTAGAAAATATACGGGAATTAGAATTAAAAGAAAGTGGTATTCGATGTAAACATCTTCTAGCGATTGATGCGGTTATTTCAATTACGTTACGTAACTTTAATTACGATATGATATCGCAATATTTAAAAATCAAAGTCAGATTCGAATCCAAAACGATTCGAATCATCACGTTTATTGTTTTAATTCTGATTTAATTTTCCACGACAATCGGATTTAAAAAAAAAATATTGACTCCAATTTACGATCGGTCGGAGCTGGTTGTACTTTTACGTTGTTACATATTTATCCTTGCGAAACATTGTTTGTTGTTGTTATCTCCAGTTTTTGCTAACAATCGACGACGCAAAGTCTACTCTAACGCGAACACGCTCGTGGTTTCCGTACACGTTCCTTTCTTATAACTGTGTATAAATATACAATGCAGCTATTGCATCGTTTCACGTGCACCGCATACAATTATCTCGAAGCGCATCATACTCCGGCATTATTTTCCGAATTCACGTACTTTACACAATTTGCAGAGTATCGCGGTTACGACGACGATACGTTTGGTATTTACCAAAAAAAGTACAAACCTTCACGAGAGAAACGTGGTGTCTAAAATGAAAAATTTTTAAAGACAGGAGAATTAAACTTCACACTCATATTGGAATTCAAAACATTCTCCTCTTTACTTGCATTTTGGATTACCCCATTTCAAACTTTAAAAAATAATTATTTAATTAAACTACCAGCAGTGGAATAATAATAACAGTATCAAGAGCAGGATATAATTAACTCGATCCAAAGATTTTTGAAGATAAGTACGGCATGATTAACAATATTATCGAATCAATTTTCTAAGGAGAGTGACACGTATGCTTAAGTTCAGACTTTTTTAAATTGACGTTATTCTCGGCGGAAAAATAAAACTCGGTAAGGAGATTAAAATCTGCTGGAGAATTATTCACTAGGGAATCTCGTAACATCAAAAACAAAAAAACTTGACACGTAGCAGCAAATAAAAGTTAAATAATTTTTCTCACTTTAAAACTCCACCCATGAAGAGGTTTTAACGTAAAAATTAACGTGTTTTTTGATTAAGAAGCTATTTTTCATATTCGTACATCGATGGTTATAATCGCCGCGTCGCTTAATCAGACTCTTTTACCTCACTTACGCCGCCACACCAATTTTGTCCAAACTCAAGCGTGATGTAAATTGATTTTCGAAATTTTGACACTCACCACGTTTTTCCCGGACATCGACAAACTAATTCACCGTGCCACCGTTTTATATCAAATTCACTCGCGGCAAAATCATGAAACGATTCGATATTCGCTTAGTAAGGCTGAAATTTGAAATTGATGTGAAATGCAAATATTTTTGATGCCGGAAGCCAATAATGGCTAGAAGCGTCTTCTAAGAATAAAAATAAGACTGTACAATATGCCCCCGATTATCGGTACACACATTATCGAAATGCTCTATCAACTGAACGTTCTTTCATCGAAATATTCTATTAAACTAACGCTATCCTTCGGTTTTTCAAAACATACTATACACAATGTTTACTACGAATAGAATGATCGCATAAAAATCTGTGTCACGATACGGAAGATATTTCGATTTAAAAAATTGTACGTATTAGCTGTTAAAAAAATATGGGACCCATAAACCGTTATACAAAGTCTACTCTTTTTTATTAATTTGTAGTATCTTGTTTAAAGTACATAAAATTTCATAAGATAAAAGGTGTCGTTCCATTATAAAAAATGTCTGTTATCCGAACCCTTTTGTTGCCCAATTAATTCGGATAATAGAGGTTCTACTGCATATCTAAATCAAATACAATAACGTCAGTCTGTCGTTTATTTTATTCGCGCATCTCCCGTCTCGCGCGATGTTATAAGCTTTGCCAGTTCCGCAAGTTGGAGTTCACAGTTTCAAAGTGTATAAATAATTTTTGTTCACCCTCGTTAGCGCCCTCCCGTTGAATGTTGCGCTTGAATTATATATTTCACTCGAATTATGAACGATAATAAATACAAAGGAACGTATGACGCGTTGTTTGAATTGTGGAACGATGAACTTTTTCAGGTTACAGCATGTTTTTTGCATTCCTGTCGGCGTTCTTCTGGCTGAACGTCATGTGCTACGATATCTGGCGGACATTTGGGTAAGATAAGTTTCATAATTTAACTCTAACCGTGACATTAACCTATTTGATTATTGACTTGTACCGTTTCGGATCTTTTTTCAGATAATGGTAAGTTATACCAAAAATGAAAGTAATCAAATTTGTACCTCGAGCGTTTTTCCTAGTCAAGATATTATCGTTAATGAATCGTTGTGAAAAGAAAGCGATGGAAAACAGAGTAGAACGAAAAAATTTCAAAGTGACTTAAGTATGTAATTAATCTAAAATTAATTAGTCTTTTTACTAACACGATGGATCACGGAGGGGCTATCTCGCTAAGAGATTTCGGAGAACGTTGTACATACAACTTTCGGGTAACGTTTAATGGTCTTCAAAATAATTTCCCGATTAAACTCATATCGAAAATCGATAAACAAATCGCATCACTTCCATCCACGTATCGTTAAAAAGAAAGAATGAGTAAAGTATACAACGACGAGTACAATTAAAAAGACAGTTACAAAATTCTTTCAACGCAGAATTATCACAAAATTAATAAAACTTTGCAATTAACGAACGAACTTTTACTCAAGTTTATAAAACGTTTTCGTAGAATTTCGATACGCTTTAAAATTACCTTTAAACTACTCGCCCATGTGTAATGTAACGTAAAGCACAGATCCAAACGTAACGAGTAACCAATTTAATCAAACCGCTCATAATAATTTTCAGCGAGCTTTATTACGATAAATATTCCCCCACTCCACCGAATTTGATTTTACCTCGCCTAATTAGCGAACCGGGATCGTCTGCGTCGTAATTTTAGAAATATGCGACCTCTCTCCCCCCCACCCCCTGCTGATTATTAATTCCATCGAAAGGCCGTTGTCACTGGCAACGATAATAATCGTAGACGAAATTTTCGCGTGAACGATAACCCGTTTACGGAGATACTCAATTTTCAAATTACCACCGGGTCCCGTTGGAAGTAATTCGATTCCCGACCGACGTTTATCGTCAACTTTGTAACGGGTGTTAACGAATTTCTGGTTTGAAGCTCGACTGGCTCGCGTTACCGGATTTGGCGGGGAACATTTCTTTCCTTCTTTTTTTTTCGTTCCTTTCCACGCCGCGGGTTTACGGTCTCCCCATTTCCCCCCTTGTTTCCCTCGCTGTTATTTTCACGCTTCCCGCAACCGGTAATTGCGATCGAGTTCGAGTGTCGAGCTTCTGATTTAATTCCGTTGCTCGTTGCTTTACGATCGGCGGTGGAGGAGGGAGTGAGAAGGCGCCACCGTGAAACGGTAAACTGCTTAAGCTTGACTCGAAACTTAATGCTTTCACGGTTTACCCGGCAAGGTAAATAAACCGGCTTTTTCTCCGACACTGGCACGCTTTGGAATTTAATTTCGTGGCCCGATTTTTCGAGGGATGCGACTTGGATGATTATGAGCTATCGATTCTCGTCGAGTAGGGCGTAAATTGTTTGTGCAACGCTCCGGTATTATCGTCGATTTTTATCACGGTTCCGTGGACCCCCAGATTTGAAATATACGTCGTTGCAGCAAATTAGCTAAAAAATTATCCAAGCTATGATTTTTTAAAGTAACTTAGGCGTCAAAATTCTCTAGCGTTCGATTCAATAGCGACCTAGCGGCATTTGCAAAAGTATCGATCGCTGTCTTATCAAATTTTATTATAATTCGACGTATCCTCGTCTCTCGAAAGCACTTCGCCGTGTTGAAATATTAAAAAGAAGTTCTGGCAGCGACAGTTTCCTTCGTAAAAGCAATGTCGCGATTCGATTGGCCCGTAAACGCTCGCAGCACCGAGTGGATAAATTTACAAAACGCTGAGCGGCGTAATTCTCGAATACTGCGAGTACACGAAATTTTACACAGTACGGTTAAACGCCGGCCGATCACGAATTTGCCCATAGTATCTCGATCGGTCGCAATACGAAAATGTTCTGGACGTGCGTTGTCTCTCGTCACAGCGCGTACTCGGTGGCGTTTGTGTTTCTAAGCCGCTATTCTAGCTGGAGGATTTATAAATATGCGGAGAAAATAGACCGACGGGAGCGGAGAATCGTCGCGCTGACGTTCTTTGCTTTCCTTAGTGGCCTTCGCACGATCGTTTCTCGTCAAAGAGTTTCCGCGAGGTCCTGGCGCGCGTTCGTCGTTTCACATTTGCCAGGAATTCCATTATAAATCCAGAATAATAAAAACTCTTAACCACCATTGTTCATTCAACACGGTAGAACTTTCCGTATCCGAATTAATAAAAGCCAAAGTGTTTCGATAAAGGAATTTGTTGATAATCCAACGATCACTTTACGGGTACCTAGTTTCATTTATATACATATTATGTTTTTGCAGATGAGAGATTCAAGTAAGAATATTGGAAATCGCACCTCCCTATTGCCAATTATTGTCTAATTTGTTAAACGGAGAATAATAGAATTGCGAGGATATTTCGAAAATGAATTGAAGGCAATGTAATTATCATTTCTACACGGTTTAAGTACAAATGTTTTAACTCAAATTAAATTGAGGACCTCTATCTACTGGGTGATGCGTTTATCATGGAGCATTTTAAATACCTGGATTGATTACTTTTTAAAGTATTTCTAATTGCAACTAATATTCAAAGATAATTTGAATTCTCGTATTCGAATTAATAAGGGGACAGAGTATTCGGATAAAGAAATTGAAAGTTACGAAGAAGGAACAACGTGACAAAACGTGTGCTACGATCATTTGAAGGATCGATTCGAACCACGTTAATCGACGCAAACAAAATTTCGATGGTGCACTAACGATAGAATAATTTGTGGCTATCGCGTTACGCGGTTCATCCTGTACATTGGCGGGATACGCGCAACAAGCGCATATATGGAAATTGCGCGAGGCTCGAAGTGCCAATCGAAATTTTCGATACCCGCTGTTGAAATACACGGTCGACCGATAATTAATTATGCTATTCATAATTAACGAAACGGACTACTTCTGTTAAGGGGTTTAGCCCCCTTTGAATTTTATCGGAAATCATGATCGTTCGTTAACGGTTCCGCAATTAATTTACGAATCGAGTGTCGGACGTCGATCGCTAAGTTGCGCGGCTTATACATCATTACATTTGCTCCTGAATCTTCGTGATAAATCTTAAATATATTTTACGTTCAAACTTGGCATGTCATTTGTAGCGTCAAAACTGCTACGAGATTTCGCAGGATCGCCGAGAATTTGAAATTTTTCAACCTATCGGCGATAAGAGTCATCGGTAGTTATTAATAACGAGAAGCAATACGGGATGCTTTAAGAAGGCGTACTCGTATTCGAATGGAAAAATCGCAGTTCAAAATTATGTGCCATATTTCTTTTATCGCTTAAGACATGTGCCAGGAAATACGGTTCTACGATTTCCGTTTTTCCCGGGATTGAATATGAATATGAGAGTACCATCATCGATCCACCGAACCGTACGAATAATGATGCACCGGCTTCCTTGTAAATAAACATTTTTCGCTTTCCTCGAACGAGGCAACAGCATGTCTCATTTCAGTTTAACGTTATTCCTTTAAAGGGGAAAATCTTATTTTTTTACGAAGCGGGATCATAGTCTAAAAAAAAGATATTGCTACAGAGGTAACTGATTCCTCGTTACAACGTGATTTATACGGTATTACGTTGCGTAAGTATACACTCGAGGTAGCTTCAAGGTTTCGCTAAATGCATGTCACGTGCGAGTTGCAGTTGCAGCTCGGTTATTAATTACTGTAATTACCGGTACATGGTTAGAGAAAACGGACGGAACACTATTACGTCGATCTCTCTTTGTTAACGAAGGATCGGAAGCTACGGATGATTATCTCACGACATTAAAAAAGTTGGAAAACTTGATTTAGTCATTTCATTCGCCCGTTCAAACTTCCGTGAGTCAAAGTCAAATTTGATTAGAAGAAATTTAATCAGGCGAGTAATCCGATTAAAAAAAATTAAACTGACACATATTCGCAGAATTGAATTAAGCGAGTAATCAAATTTTTAAACGATTCAACCGACGAAATTCACTGCACCTGGAAGAACAGAAAGAAATTACTAATTGAGAAATGGCTAATAAAATAGCTAATTCTCAATTAATTAAACCGACAACAACTTACTTGGTCAATTCATCAAATTCTCTGTGCCTCGAAGAACCGAAAGAAATTACTAATGAAGCTACTAATGTTTAATTAGCTAAACCGATAACGACTCACTTGGTCATTTCATTAAATTCTCCGCACCTCGAAGGACCGAAAGAAATTACTAATTGAGCGAACAAAAACTGTCGTTCTACTCTCGGAGCGTTTCAAAAGAAATAGAAGGATAAGATGGCACGCTCGGATAACGCGCAGTAATTTCTTTCTTTACGTAAAAACAAGAAAAAAGGAGAGATTAACCCCACCAACTTTTCCCCCCGAATGTAGAGTCCTGGCAGTACGCGAAACTTAACTCTCCCTTCCTACCATCCGTCCAACTGTATCCTTTCTTATCCAAGTCATCGCGATGATAACAATACCAATCGTTAACGAAGCCTCACTTAAACTTTTCCGTTCCATTTTTCAGGGGTTTGCGGGGTACCAGTACGAGGGGTAGGGCGCACAGGAAACGATTTTTCATGTATTGCCTGTACGCGTGGGGCCTCTCGATGCTGATGACCATTGCAGGGATTCTGAGCGATCAGACGCAGATCCTGCCGGATTATCTGACGCCCAGCGTTGGTTTGACGAGCTGCTGGTTCTCACGTGAGTCATCGACTCGAAACGATAAGCGGTATATTCGTCGCTATAGATCGTCTATTCGCGTTGAACGATAAGTTTGTCGAAACGTTCGGTATCAAGGGACAAGGTCTTGTCTCGGGTCAAGTACAAGTACGCGAGAACCAGACCTTGTATCTTTTCAGGAACGACCGAACGGGGGTTTTCGAGGTGATCGAAATGTGTTCAAAAATGAATTTCTTTTTCGGATAGAAGTGGTACATATATAGTATCTTGAGTCTGGTAATAATAATATTTTGAGACATTTTTTTGCTTAGGAAGTAACAATTATTTCTGATATTCCTTTTCATTTTGCGAAATGACAAATTGTTTCTTACGTTATTTCATTTTCGCGAGGTTCGAATTTCTTGCTCTCTTATCTTGATTTGAAATGGCAATTATTTCTTACGCTCTGTTATGTTTGCGAAATACTACTTAAAATTAAGTACGTTATTCTATTTTCACGTAATTGGAATCATATAAAAGATTAGATTTCGCATAAATTACGCTTACAGGGAAAATGGAAATTGTAATCCCTTTGATTCTCTAATTTTCACGTAACGGCGCATAAAGTTTCTTCCGCTTTTCAGTTTTCACGCGATGAAACGGAGAATCGATGCTGAAAATGCAATATCCGCTCAAGAAAATTAAAACAAATTTTTAGAACGAATTGCACAATTGCCGTTTCTCTGTAACGTAATCCAAATGTTCGGTATACCGACTGAAATTAATTTTCAAGAAATCCTGGAAGCATCGCCCGACAAAAATATGTAAAAATTCTCGAAATGGCGCTCGCTTCATCCCTCCCTTTTTTATATTCGGAGTAAAGTCTTCCGTCTTAAAAAAGGAAACATTCAAAATTACTGAGCTTACGCGCGCCGCTGAACGCGCATTACCAAATCTACGAATTTCGGCCTCAGTTTCTGCGAAATCTCCGAGGTGTTCTTAAATTACTGGAATTAAGGACGATGCAGGGGAATTCCACTAAAAGAACAATCCGGATGTTTCTTCAGGATTTTCGTCTCGCGGAAGGGCAAATTGTGACCGCGTTTTTCACGACGGTTCGGATCAAACATTGAATTAACGCTACCTTTTTTCGTCAACTTCCCTTGCAATCTATTATTCCACCGTTATCCCTTCGTTTATGAATTACAAAGATTCTAACGGTGAACTCGGGTGTGTAATTTTTAAAAGACACGTATTTTAATATGTATTGTTGGATATATGCTATATTGTGTGTACGTATAATTTCGGATTATTATATTCTCTAATTCGTAGACGAGTTAATTCGACCGCCGGATACCCGTGTGCAATCGCGATATATTTCGTAAAACATTGCGCGCGATCCACGTAAAACAAATTGCGAGCGTAAAGCTACCTCGTAACGTTAATATGTCGGAAGTCGTAAAACACGTTTTCGTCGCAATCGCACGAACGAAAATTGACTTCAAAGTTCTCGCGTTCCCTCTCCAGATTCCTTTATAATCCGGGTAAATGGGTGTCGACCTTTCAACTAATTATACTAATTAGTCCGCGTCGGTAGACAATTGTTTTGTTACAAATTCTGCTTTAAGAAGCGACTCGTTAGAGGGGACTAGTAGCCACCGTTCTTGCGATACGGACGTTTCGCTGGTACTTCTTTGCTCGTTCATTTGCCCCGACAGGGAAGAAGAAGGAGCGATCGTTCGACCATTTCAAAACAAATTGGAGACACGAGATAAATTTAAGGACAGACCGGCTCGCGTAATAAAACATAATGGGTCTCGAGATATTAAAACGTGTATCGATACAACTGCTATATATAATTACATATGAGTTATTGCTGGTTTTGATATCACGTATCTAAAATAGTGTTAATATTGTCTGTTTCCAAAGAAGCGTTAAAACGCGAAATACATATTATATTTAACGTTTCGATAATCTTGCTCTATTGATCCAAAGAATTCTGATTACCTTTAATAGAAGTTATCGGAATATCAGAAAATTCTGTCTAAAAGTACTCTCGCAAGACAAGGAATAATAGTGCTTTTATTATTAAAAAGGATTTCTCCTTGTATCGAATAAAGGGTATCGGAATATTTTTAAAATCCTATATAAAGAGATTTTCACGTAGCTAGCATCAATCATAGTCTCGATTAAAATGATTTTTGTGATCGTTCGATGAATACCAGCAGAACGTTGTAAATTATTATCTTAACGTGCTCTTTCGGGAGATTAATGTTCATCGAAAGGATTTCCCTTGGCATCGAACGGAGGCTATCGGAAGGTTTCGAAATGGCCATGTAAAATTTGTCCCACGTTATCGATCGCTGGCTCACTGAAATGCATCGATGTTCCAGAGCTTCCGGGGCGATACGGTGAGCTGGTTTTCTTCATAGCACCGGTCACGATTCAGCTGGCATCCAACGTGGTGTTCTTCGTTCTCACGTCGATGCACTGTAGTAAGGTGAAAGCTGAGATAAGAAGGGTTGCCGACCCATCGGATCCCAGGAGCAAACGATTTCACGCTGACAAAACTAAGTGAGTTTATCGACTATCCTGTAAATATAGAGAGCTAAAGAGAAACCCGAAGAATTGGATAAAGACGCGTTACCTTAGTCCCCTCGATGCAAAGCGAAAACGGCAGATTGAATTTTCGGAGTTGTTTGCTCCCTCCCTCTCTCTATTTCTCCGTATTGTATACATATACACGGTCACTGGCTTTATTTGCTTTTAGAAAATTCATTTTGTTTGGATGCCATTTTCGACGATCCCGTCTCCATTTCTACGTAATTTAGTTTCAGTTTTAATTCAGTTTGATTATTGTCTCTCGCGATACGCAATTTTGAGTCAGCTTATTCTGGATTCGTAGAGCTGTCAGGGTACACGGGATGGTACGCTTAATTCGAGTACATTAAATATTCCTCTGGATTTCTAGTTGTTCGCGCAACGAATGATATTGGGATTCGATGGTTCCAAAAAAAGAACCATCTCCATCGAACTACGCTCTCCGCGCTAACTCGGTAAGCTCGAGCCTTCGGTTAAAGAAAAAATAATCCATTGGGGTATTTAAGACGCTCGTGTTAAATGCCCCATCCAGTAGATCGAGGTTCTGAATTTTACTGTAGTAATCCTACTGTGTAGGAATTAGAATCACTTTACATTTCATTTATTTTTTAAATATTCTCGTAATTCTATTTTTCTCCGTTTAACAAAATAATAACCATAGCAATACAGGGTGTCCCATAAATGATGGAAGTGCGTTAAAGCTGCGATTGCTCAGAATAATTCCAAGCATAAACCTCATTGAAAATGTTAGTTGCGTTTTACTGAACGAGACATTAATCGAACGGACAGCTACTGTGTTACGATTTTCGTTAATATCTCGTTAACCAAGAAGTTTCGGGCATTTTTCGATGAGGAAAATTCTGCTTGCAATTACCTCAGGTATCGCGCCTTTAACGGACTACCGTCGTTTACGGGACACCCTGTATATCCATTGGACGCGCATTAACGCCATAATGATTCATAAAGGACACATCCCCATCGTTATTACACGCGTAAGTGTTAGCTATTGTGTTTCGTTCGCACAGGTTAATAATGAACATGAAATTGTTCATCGTCATGGGTATATCCTGGGTAATGGAGATAGTATCCTTTTTCGTGTACAAATTTTCCTCGAATCTGAAGTGGAAAGATGAAGTCTTCTATGCCACCGACGGCCTGAACTGTCTTCAAGGATTATTGATATTCATCCTATTCGTGCTGAAGAGACGAGTTTACCAGGCACTCAAAAGGCGGCTCGGTTTCGATGAGAAAAAGAAAGTTGGTAGCCAGGCCACCACGGCCCTTCAGGATCCCTACAGGGTGAAGAAAAGCGCGAGCAGTTCGACGCTCACGTCTACTTTCGCGGTCAGCATGGCGCCGTGATGACAAAACCAAAAAGAAAAGCCAATCTTGCCATCCAAAGTATACAGCTATGTAAAATAATTGTATCTCTTCGAATAGAATTAACTTGTTTACGAATAAATAGCGATCTTTATATTTTTTTTAATAACGCACACGATCACTATTTCCTAGCGGAAAAATCTTTCATTGTGTTCGTAAAAGGGTACATCGTGTATGCCGAATTATAAGAATCTATTTATAAGAATCGTGTTATAAGAATTGCAATTTGTTTTCTTTTATGCAAATTCAACATTTTCGTACCTTTCTTTTAGCGTCTCCCGATTTTTGGAGATATAGTGAATTGTCGATTCCGCGAGTGGGGATTCACCCATGGAAGTACCTGTAATAAAACTGTCAGTTAACACGTTGATCGCCACGTCACCCAAATTTGTGTTAAACCCGCGTTTCAGTGCTATAGTTATGGAATATTAATTTGATTAATATCGATACCAGGGTTGTCACGCGTGTCACCCAATTCTGGGTGACGTTGTAAACAACGCGTTAATCGCGATTCACTCTGTACGTATGTTTAATAATGGTCGCCTTAAACGTTAGGCATAGCGGTGTTTCAGCGTTTCCTAAGTAACGACGATTTCACATCTCGCCGGACACAGGAGAGAATTTCCCCGTGCACATTTCAAAACTGGGGTCGGCGGAAAAGCGAAAGCCGAAAGTAGGCGGAGGGTCGGCTAACTTTATTCCGATTTAATTTCCCGTCGCTTCCGCTCGACCGTCGCTTTTTGCGTTCTCAAAGCCGTGAAAGGAAAAATGTCCTGTGCGCGTAACGAGAATAAAAAGATTCAATTCAAACCGGGAGCAATCGAGCTTTCGCTGACGCAAACGATACGCGAGATTCGATGAATTAGAACGCCCGCGACGGACACCCAGACGGGACGCATTTTTTTATACGAAATTTGGATAATTCGCACGCAACCTCAATCGTAAATTTGTAAGCAAGAATAGTATTTTTCTGCACGAGAATGGAAAGATCTTGTTAACGCGCGTTTTATTAATTAATTGTAAAGGACGACGTTGATATTAGTTTTAATTTCAGTAATTTCAAGCGTGCGATGCACTCTTAGTTATCCGAGCCACGCGCGTTGAAATTTCTGAAGGATTTTCAAATATTCGTTCGATAAATAACCAAAAACATTCGAACGAAAAACTCAGAAAGGAATCTTTGGTAGAAACGATGAATGCAATTAAAACAGAACTTTTCACTCAAAAGTTTCTTCGCATAACGAAAAACTAAGGTGTTTTTTTTTTTGCTAAGTTTTGTGCATGAATTTGCGATCCAAATGTTTAATTGTAATCGAACGTTAACGGTGTCGGTAAAATTCATTCGAACAACATACTTCGTACGAAGAAACATAAGAGTCACCGTACATACATTGTAAACAAATGATTATTCGTAAATACAGAACCACGGAAATTATTTGAAGCATAGGTGCCCAACTATGATCGAACGAATCAAATGGAATATCAAGATTATATTGTTAATTCGCGCTCGATTAAAATCCTTCGCCGCCCACGTTAATTTATTATAATAATTCTAATTATTCGTACGTATGCAAATTTCATCCCGTGGGCGATGGAGCGTACAATTATAATACAAATTCTCGAAATGAGATTTAGGTATAGCGAAATAGCAGAAATTCGCGAGTTCGGCATTTCTCCCTGAATCTCCAAAGATAACCTCTTCGCACCCTCGATTCCCTGGGATTTCACAAAGACAAAATCGGGAGCTTGTAAGATGTCAAAGAGGCTTTCGCGTAAGCTGATGATGCCGCCGGCAGGTATACGTATAATCCCATTATACCATTAAACGTATCAAAGGGGATAAGTCTTTGTAAACGGCACCGAGGTGCAACTTTTGTTCATATTTTGTTGAGAATATCTCTTTCACTGCCTCGCCGTTTCGCGATAAAGGATCACCCTTTGATACGTTTCAACGCTTTCCAAGTAACGAGAATTCGTGGTACGATCCGTTACTCGAGATATAGCGCTTAATTATTTCAATTATAGAGCTGCCAACTACCCTAAATCGTAACGTAATCTGTGCACGGGGGTCATTTAAGCTTGATCGTCGTAGTTTGTTAAATCCAATTAAACTTAAATCAATTGTGACGAAAATATAAATTGATTTCAATTTGAAGCATAGTTCTCCGTATTGGCCTGCTTTAATTAATCTGCATGTATTTTTAATTATAACATAAAGTCACTGCTATAACGTTCTAACCCGTTGTAATTAGATAGAATTATGCAAATACTTATTTTGGGTATTTCTAAAGGAAACTGTTAACAGCGAAGAGAAACTGACCGAACATAAATGACCCTCAGCCTGCAGATTTAGGATTAATTTCATGAACAATTACCTCGGTGTTCCTAACGTGAATGTAATTTTGGATTTAGTGCTTATTGACTCTTGTTTGTTACTTCCAGTAGTTGTAAATAGCTTAAAGATTTTCTAATCGTGTATGAAACAAGACTCGAGAAACATTAATAATGCCAAATTATAAAACGCATTTACCTGTAATCCGTACGCGTGGTATTAGACTTAGCGACGCACGCGCATATATTTAATATATATATATACATATATATATATATATATATATATTTTTTTTTTTGTGGCGCCTGTATACATATTAATATAAGCGTATATTTTGTATATATTTTAATACTTCGCTATCTTTTTGGTTTTACTGAAATTTACGTTCGTATCTTCGAAGTAGACCCGAATGATTGCTTTCATAATTTCATTGTACTTGAAGCAGTATCAAAATTATGAAATAAATGAGAACGAATAATATCTTCGCGCTATCAATGAACGTTAATTCCATCCTATGTAATTTCTACGTTTCTTTACAGCTAGAATGAGAGAAACGCGCATTCGATATGCGACATCGATGAAAGTAATTGAAAATTAGTAAGTCACGTTTAATTACATCTTTTTATCAACAGCCTTCCAATTATTTTGTCATTAAAAATGAGCGTAAAACAAATATCCGTGTAGTCTGACTCCCTTACTTTCGTAATAACTGTAGGCGTTTAATCTTTTTTGTTTTCTTTTATTTATCCTTTTTCTTCTTTTCTCTCTCCATTTGAATATTTCTTTCCATACTTTCAAAACGGAATAGCGCCGGATTGATTTCCATTCGATACGACGGATCTGTACTATTTTCACTGTCAATTTATTACCTTCGTTCTTTCGTATATCCGAAGACTTCCGAACCAGTTACCGGTCCAGAGGACCTCGCACCTTCCAAAACTTGCATTTTCCCCTCACTAATTTTCCTGTTTCCCAGCGACGTTTCGTTTCTCACTATTTTCGACGCGGAGTATCGTTACTTCTTATTCACCACGCGACAAGTTCGCGAAAAAAGGAAATGGAAATAGAAAATAAACCGCGGAGAGTTCAGAGTCCCGGTGCAAAATTCGTATACGATATTTTTTTAAATTAAATAAAATTCTTAACCCACAAGGCGTCAAAGTCAACTTCACGCAGCTTCCATATTTTTGCGATTCCTTTTATGACGATAAATCATCTAGATGCATTTAACGAAAGATATTAATTAATAATAATTCGATATTTGAATATTTATTTAATTATATTGATCTGCAAGTGATTGGTCGGAAGTGACTATGGACGATGGTACAGAAATATTTTCCAATATTTTTCAAGCAAAATATTGACGAAGAAAATCATGACTTTATTAACTAATAATTATCTTTAATATTCAAACGTTTCAACTTAAGTTATAATGGTATAGATTTTCTTGTTTTTTTTTTCTAATACAGTCATCCTCTCCCTAAAATCTCCGGTCAATTAAACCTCAAATTCTGTGCAGCGTTTAGGAACTATCGGGCAATCGACCAATCGATTAATTTTTACGCAAATGGACCTCGAATTTTGCGAAGTTCGCCAGAAATCGATTAATCAATTTGTCGGGTTTCCTGCGTCCTTATCGCTCACGTATTCAAACTTATTAATACTGTAGACACATCTTATATACAAATATCTGCACGCACACTTTCACGATACATAGCTTATCTGATGTAACGACACAACTCTCAAAGATCATAGTTTTTTAGGTGTTTCCTAAGAAAAGGTTCAATTTTTATAGAAGATAAAAATTTAAGCTGATAATATTTACCAAAATGACCTTTGATACTTTAACAATTAAAATCATTCAAATTCAACATCTTTTAGTTATGTTGTTGTAGAAAATAAGCGACACACAGTTATACATTTTTATTCATTAGATTACGTTCTTACGATTAGTCAACCATATACAGATCGTGGACAATGCCGAGTCGATTTTAAGTCATTCGACTTTAGATCAATCTTTTGCTCACAAGTAATTTTCCCATTATCATCGTCGATTTATCTGAAAATTGTTGGAACACTTTATTCGACGGAACGAAAAACAATTATACGTTTTCAGACCACCTCTGAACACGTATATATTAAACGGTCTGTCATAAAATATGTTTCAACTTTCTTAAAACTATATTTGTTTCTAACGAGAATTGGTCCCCTATTTTATCCAACGACGTTCCGTATAACTTTAAAAAGGATATTTTCCTTCGGCTCGCCAAGTTTTTCTGTACGCTACTTACTATCTTATTCTACGTAATTATTCCTTACTTTCATTTCCTACGCCGTAAAAAATTCATCGCATTCGCGCTCGATAATTTTCGCTTTAACGCCTCGGTGTCGTCTTAAAAAATAACTATGTTAAAAAAGTGAATAGCGTCCACAGAAATATGCATTACAATCTAATAAACAACACTCCTCGTTTAATCACACCTCCTCAACTGCATCAATGAATAAGAATTGACGCAATAATTGACGTCTACGAATGCCAATGGATGGGGATTCAAACAGAAATGAAATGCAGACGGACCCTCCCCGATTTGAATTCTTCTCTCACACTATACATACATCGTAATTAGTATAATTGGCGTCCATCGCTACGTAGCCTTCACGATCTAACAAATAACATCTCTCGTCTCGACGCATTCCCTTAACCGCAGCGATACTTAAGAATTCTAATGTCGACCAGTACTAACTACAAACGTTTCCCAATCCAAATCCCTCTCTTCTCCATTAAATACTTTTTCAATGCCGTAATTGATTTCGATCGTTCCCCACGCTTTTCGCTCTTTGAAACAAGACCCCTCGTCCGGCCACGCTCCCCCTCGACCGCATCGGTGTCCAAGAATTCCAATGAAAGGCAATGCAAACAGAAACAAAATGCGGACAACCCTTCCCAACCCGGACTCTTCTTCGCTCACTATCCATAGATCTTAATTACCGTAATTGGCGTCCCTCGTTATCTACTCTCGAGAATCTGGCAAACAACATCCCTCGTTTCACGATGTACGCCACTTTAACCGCGACATCGAAGAATCTTATCTAAGAATTCTAACGACGAGCGATCCAAAGAAACGAGACACAGTCGCCAAAACACACCCCAATTCGATCTCCTCCCCTTCGCGTCGCATGGTCCTCGTAATTTCCGCAACTAGCCTCCATTAGGCTCGAAGTAACACGCGAGACTCTTTATCTCAAGGTTTTGTCTCGTTGGCGGTCTCCTCGAGATCCGGGTCCTCGTTGATGATGGAAATATCCCGAATGGAGGGTCGGCGCGTCCTCCAACCCTCCAACGGTGCAACCGGTGTCGTTGTTTTCGTTAACAACTTCGGCCCTGATAACGAGATAAGAATGGCGCCCGCAGGGGCGGTGAGCAAAATCGAGAGAACGCAAATGGTTAGAACGGTTTCCGCGTAGGAGACCTCGGTGGGATCGGTCGGATTGACCTCGTCGAGGGTGGTTGGACCGAGGGCAGCTTGCACCGTCGCCTTCGCCATCCAGGAGAGGGCGACGAAGATCTTCTCCTTCAGGTTGAGCTTGCAACCGATACCGACGAGGACCGTGGCGATGATTCGTATCACGATGCCAGCCACGAGACAACTGACGCCCAGGTAAACGGTTTTACCTTCGAGCTCGTTGATCTTGATCTGGGTCCCCGTTACGCCGAAGAGGATCGGCTCGAAGATCATCCAGAATATCTCGAAGGCCGTCGCCACTGGATTCTGAAACATAATATTTCTCGAGAGGTGAGATACATCGAGGATCGATGGAGAGAGTGTTTGTGTCGTGTCGTCAATTTGGTTTTTATATATTTATACTAGAGTGATGAGGCTGAGACGAATAAATAATTTGTCGATTGACGGCAAGGGGAGTATCGTTGCGAATGTTAATTTTGTGCTAATTATGGTTCGTCATTTTTGACATTGTTTTCTTTTTTCTAGAGACATTATAAGTACTATGCGCTCGTGTCAAAAGTCAATGTCAAGATTGACAATAATTATAGATGAACTCAATGGCAGAGTAAAAGATTACCGTACCTCTCTTGCGATAGAAATTTACATAGTTGTATTTACCTTTAATCTTTCTTTTGATTCTAATTAGCGATATTAAAATAGGTATTGAATATCTACTAAATCACGCTTCTTATTCCCCAGTGCGACAGGATCACCTTGCTCTGGTGCGACGTCATTATTCTTCACCCCCTCCACCTAGCCCCGACAACCCCTCTCGACCGGCCGTAAGAGATCGTCAATATCATTAATATTTCAGCGTTGGTATTGCCTTACTTAATAACCCCGGAGTTTACGGCCACCGCTCTCCCTCTTCCTGGTTGTAAATCAACCCCATTAATGCCGCAAACAACGCGTCGTCGCGTGACGTTAAAACGCCTAACGAACATGCGAACTACCTGTTCGAGTTTGTTCATAACTAAGAGCACGATTAATAAATCGGTCATCGGGAGTTAATCACGCGCGATGTTATCATCGTGCAATCTACAGGGTGGTCCAAAAACGACTAACGCTTAATCAGTACGAGAAACATTGCTCGAATAAAAATTGTCTGTTATTAACGAGGCCATCGCATTGGTGCGTTGATTTTTTGCGGGTGAGGGTAGTCTGGGTCACTTATTCTTATGGCTATTCAAGATGCTATTTTTTTGTCGGATCATCCTGTACATCCTTTTTCGCACCAAATATTTCAATGTATATTTGAAATGCAAGCAACAAATATTATTGTAATTATCGAACACGTAATTTATATGCTGCGTCGTTCAAAATACAATTTCAATGTTTCGTCGGAATTACAAAAGAAAATGTTATGATTATTCAAATCGTGATCCATATGTTCTGTCGCATAAAGAGAATTTATTAGGAAATTAATTAATTCCAAAAAACGGCAATCCCACGCGAAATCCAACGTCCATTCAAAGTTAAATTGACAGGCACTATTTAATAATTCATTATAAAAAGAACACATAGGAAAATAATAAATTCATTGCCAATTAATCGCGCAAATTTTCTCATTGTCCTGGGTCTTTTCGTAACGAATAAAAAAAGGTCCCGATATCCCCTTAGAATTAAAACAACAATATATCGTTGCTATTATCCGACCCAAGGTCCGTATATTATTTAGACGCACGAAAAAGCCCGGGTGAACACAAAAAGAAAAATAAATAAATAAAAGAAAGGAGCGATTGTACATCGATTGTACGTCGGTACAAATCAGTCGGGGCGGAACCACCGGAGAGTCGAATCGAGTCCACGTAATTAAATCGCATCGCTTGTACGGTCGGCATGCATTAATTAACGCCGCTCGATCGAATAAGTTAATTAGGGATTGCCAGTTCTTTGCGTTTCCGCCGAATCGGGAGTTTCCTTTTGCCTCCCCCGCCCCCTCCCCATCCTTCGCCCAATTCTCCCTTTTCACTCCCTCCACTACCGCCGTTGTTTTTCTTCTTCTTTCCGTTTTCAACCTAACCAGCAGCTCTTCCGAGAGAGGTTTTTCAGTACGACCTGTAGTCCGAGCACCCTCTGGTATTTCGCATAATTAATGAAATCGATCGTCATTCGAGGAAGGCGAACTTCATTATACAACCTCCTGTACTTAATTACGAACCGCTCCCATTCTCTTTCAATCGCATTGCTTCTGGTCTCCCTCCTCTCTCCCTCCTCCTCACCGTGGGTCTCTGATTCAACTCTCTCTCTCTCTCTCTCTCTCCCTTGCTCAACCTTCGTATCGATATCACCGTTACTTTTCGCACTTACGTGGAAGTGCATTACGGTGTAAAGTAGCCTGTTATCGGTATTCTAAAAGAAGCCACATTTCGTTCTAATTATTCCTCCGTTGGTTGTGTGGGTGCGCGAGAGTCCGTGCAATTACGACACTCTCGTATCCGTGATTTCGTTTGCATCGAATCTTTGTTAGAAGTGAAATCCGTTTGATCTCCTGTTTATTCTTTTTGTCAAGTTGTACGAATTCTCAAGTTAAGCGTAAATGATCCTTAAACGATGCAACGTGGTCGAAAGTGGAGTATCCGAAGTAATTGGGAGAGAACTTCATTTGTATAATCGACCGTAGGGAAAATAACGAAATGTTTCTCTAATTTTCAGGAATTTTGATATCCTCTCTTTTCGTGGCGTTTTATTCTTATTAAAATACTTTTTTCAGGAGCGTATAATAGTAATTAATGGATATTACTCCTCAATCGATGTTCCTATAACTATTTTGTATCGTAATATAAAATTATTCAACCGTTGGAAAATTATATAAACTTAACTCCGGTGATACGAGTCTACCGTTGAACGAACGAACGAGGATGCCAGTAAACGAACGCGTAATTACAAATTGTAATATAGTCTCTTCCTAAAAAAATGTTGTATTTAATTTCATTCCGACGAATAATTTTACCATTATATTTACTTGATTAAACACAGTGCATTTCACAATTGAGAATACTACAATAAACTGCGAATGCAATTAAATACAAAATATCCTACACACCGCATACACGACTCTGCTATAGAATTAAACAATTCGTTGTTACGTTTATTTTATTTTTTTTTTTTATCGTTAAACGTTAACAAGACCAATACATCGACACCAACGCTGTTGGGTCAGACCATAATCGATAATTTGGGGAATTCGTTGAAATTCCCTACACGGGAGTGGATATGTTTATTGCAACCCTGTGCCACTAAAGAGGGAGCGCGTTTGAATGCGGCCATCTAACCAGGTTGCCCATCTTCGGCGACGGTCGCCAATGGATGATGGGCAATGGATGCGGCGACCGATGACCCCCAGACGACTCGCTTTTAGCGAGCAAGTAAATGGAGGTAAACTTAGTTGGTGGTAGTTCCTAGGCGAGTTTAAGTTTCAGGATGGGGCACGAGGGGTGGGAGCGCGGTGGTAGTAGCCCGTTGTAACTTGTAGCTCACCGGTAACTGCAACGACTAACGTGCTTCCCCCGAAACCCCGGAAACCCCTGTTTCCTTTCGTGGTATCCTGCAAGCTTGCCGCGAATGCTTTAACAATTTTTGGTTTGGCGAGCAAACGATTCCGCTAGATACTTCGTCGGATCAAACAGTTTGCATTACTTTCGCGCAGTTTGATAATTTAATTCGAACGGAGCCCTGGGATTTTAGTATCAGACACGAAATTCATTTCTTTTTTATTTATCTTTTATCTTGCGCAACGAAAACAAATGATTCTGTACTTTAAATTTTGTAAATATACCGCATTTGAGTGAACGAGATAATTGTTTATTTCGCTGATAATTAGGTCAATAATATGTCCGACACGACGACATTGAATTTTAATATTGACTGTTTGCATATTTTGTATTCAGCAGGAAATAAATAATTCTGTAGTTGAATAACATATTTATTGACTCACAACAGTGTATTATCCGATTAGTCACTCGTCTATTTAATTTGTAACTATTTAAATACGCGTTACGTATCATAATTGCGTTTTGATATGAACCTTCTCTATATTATTTAGACGGCATATTAATTCATGGGTTGCTCTGTTATTCGTTTTTACAAGATTCATAGGTGAGTCGGTAGTTTATCCTATGTAAATCCAGAATTGAAAAAAATCCCTATGCATTTGCACGAGCGGGAAATTGCACGCGTTAATCATAATTACCTAAATAAATATGGAGCGTGAAAATTGAAACAAGAGAATTACAGAAAAATAATGATACGACGACGAATGAAATAAAGCGGAAAGGAAGGAGCATTTTCCGGGTACGCAACACTCGCTTTTCCCTTGTGCGTGCGTCGGCGTATGCGTGTAATTTACGCTCCTGGAAAGTTAGCTCGCAACGATATGCCCCCCCTGTTATTCCACGGAAGGTGGAAAGAGATTTCCCACTTTCTTCGAATGCGGAAATCTTCGAGGGGAAATTATCATAAAGTTTTCCCTTCGCGTGTGGGTGGCAGCTTTACGTGTTTTCCTCGGTATTACGTACTCGCGTCGATTTAGTGCATTGCCCCCGAGGTTTTTCCGATAATTCGCTCCGATATCGGTACTCGGGGCCCCCTTTTCCCCGCATTGCTCGTTAAAGTCTACAGATATTAGATTTGACATTGGAGAATTGATTTTTTTAGAGAGAATAATTGGAATGGAAATTAATATTGAGTGGTAATTAGGACACATAGGACTTTTCAATAACTCAGGTATTTCGAAGATTAATTTTAAACGAACGACCGAAATTTCGTTAGCTACAATCGCTGCTAACTATTATTCGCAATCAACTACAATGTTCAACTTGTGAGTTTTGTGGCAAACCAGTTTCTTACGTGGAAGCAAATTAAATAAAATCAGCGTAAAGCCTGTTGTGCAAATATACAATTTTTGGAAAGATAAAAAGAAACTGAAGGTTCGTGTTAAACTAATTGAAACTAATATTATACTCGGTGTGTTTCTTTAAATTGCAAACGCTGGGATATCTCCCAGAACGTCGAGGATATGAAAAAATTGTTATTACGAGAGTAGATAGTTCTTTTTTTACGAAACAACAGTCATAATGACAAATTTTTCTTACACTCAATGATCTATAGATCGCGATGCTGTTAAAGAAACGCAAAAAAGATGTTTCATCTCATGAAAGTAAATTACTTTATTTACCTTGAGCTTTATTTCTTATCGCGATAGAAAATTGTTTCTGACGCGGTGATAACTGGAAAACGTAAAAGATCGCTTTATCCACTTAAAGGAGATTTTAACTCTGCGGCGTAACGAGAAACGTACAACTAACGGAACGCGAAAGCCGACCTTTGATCTGTGTAGCGGACTATAATTAAATTTGCCGAGCCGCGGTTCACCCGCAGAATTCCAGGGAAGCGCAACGTGTCTCTGGTCAAACATCGTCAATAACCTTCAATTAAGCTACTGAAGAAGCAACTATAAAATAAACAGTGTTTCTCGGTTGTGAAAATTGAAAATATGATTGACGCGGGAATGTTTCCACTCGCGCCATCCTCAATTCCAATCAAATTTGATAGACTTCTCGATACTCACGCTTGGCGTAAAATTTTGGAATAGGAGTAATTTACAAATTTTCGATGTTTTCAAAATTGAAAAACACAAAAGGCTTCCAGTTTTTTTTGCATTTTGGCACGTCGTTTCGAATGCATTGCATTTCACGCAATTTGTATTCACGTAACTTCCGAAAATCAGGAAACAATGAACCATTTTTTGGCAATTTTTCTATCATACAGAGGGGCGAACGATTAAATGGGAAAGACGAGTATTCCTCCGTTCGTTATGGATAATCGAAAAAGTTGTTCGAGAAGAAGACACGGTGCTTTGTTTTAATATTTTTTGTTTATGTTCGTTTTAATCTTTTCCTAATTATACGTAAATTTGTGATACACTCACGAGAAACGAGCTTTCCATTTAAATGCCTCGCCTTCTATACGTGACGTAACTCTGCAAAATTTCATTTCGAGATTGAAATTGGAACGTTCCCTCGCCAGATTTCGGGGCACGAAGGTGTTTTCCAGAAATCTTCCACCAACTAATCGCGAGCCAACGAAGTCACGAGTTGGAAATTTCAAAACTCCTACCCGAGCTTCGATAGCTTCCAATAGAAATTTCTCGTGCAACTGTTGATAGCCTTTACACCATCCGATTCGTAAACAGATCTCGGTTTATTCAACTTTAAACAAGCATCGTAGTTCCAGCGAAGAAACGTTCGTCCGTTCGATTTCCAATCGAACATTCGCCGAGGTTTCGATTGAATTTAACTTAAGTTTACTTAAATTAAATCCCTCTTCGTAAGTTCCGACGTACCCGCCGCCGACTTCCGATTCCCACCGACAGAATTTCGTTTCGCAACAAACAAAAAAAAACAAAAAAGAAGATAAGAGGATAGAAGGCGTTCGTCTCGAAAATCAGCGAAGAAGAACAAAGAAAAAAGAATGCGTTCGTTCGTGTTAATTAAACGCGACCCAGCGTAATGTATACGCGGCATTGTGTACTTCGTTTAACGGTGAATTCAGGTGGACAGGTGCAAGCCCCGGTTGCCTATGCTTCGTATTTCCCACTGGCCGTACGTACGCGGAAAGAGCGTTTATTCCATTTTCGTGGACCTTTCGCGGATAATTACCTGACTTTGTCTTAATATACATACGTTTTCGTGGGTTACGGTACCGCGTTTCCATATTGTACGCGAGGTATATGATTAAAGTCCGATCAATTTTCTACCACCCGAAACATCGCTGGATTAACACCGATCAACACGTAATTATTGTTGTTGTTGAGAATTCAGCGCAATTCACTTTACGTCCGATTGCGTTGAATTTTAGAGCCGTGCGCTTTTCGTGGCGTCCCATAAACAGAATGGAGAAAAGTCATTTAACGGGTTCTGTGCTGCGTGCGCTAGCGGGGGCCCACGCTGAAGCGTCCGTTTGGGGTAATCCCTTTGTTCCGCAGCGCACTTTATACGTTTCCATTTTAGCTTGATAATAATGAAGTTTGTAATCTCGCGAGTATTACAAAATATACGTTACCAGCGCGTATCGTACACGTATTCGTAATGCGACTCAACTGGAAAAACCCGTTTCTCGAGTTGTCACCAGAAGAATGTTAGGCATAGACGGAAGAGGTGGGACAACCCCTCTCCACCGATTATTTTCATCATTTTATTTTAATAAAGGGGACGTGAAGGCAAATGCACCAGCGTTATCTTTGGCGTGAAAGGTATGAAATGAAACTTTCCCCTTGAAATTTTAAGGATTTAGGTTAATGGATGTCGGGTAAAAATTATGCCAATAATCTCCAGGTAATTCCAAGAATTGATTGTCAGGAAACACATCTAGACGTTTGTTTCTAAGAGTATAATTTTAATTTCGCAGAATATATTCCGTTTGCCGGCGCTATTCCATTAGAAAATATTTTCGACGATTTTACCTTCTGAAGTGGCGGCACTTTACGAATACACGCGCGATACCATAAATGCATAAACGTGGATTACCCGCGGTGCACGTGGCCCGAACGAAGAGTCGGGGAAAAAACTGTATGGCAGGGGAAGCGTTAAAAGTGATTTTAACGCGAATGCTTTCCCGTCGTTCGTTAACATAATCGTGCGTGCTCGCGATAACAAATTTCGAAGCGAAATTGTTTATACATTTTCCGCGTTACATTATCTTTCAAAGCTCGGTCGTGTAATTTCAATCTCTGGGACCTCTTTAATAACAGACATTTAATATCAGGATTAGCGTCACTCTAACCGCCATGAAGTATCACGTACTACATTATACGAGGCTCCGAATTAAATTAAACAAATCAATATGCAGGGAAGATACGTTACGTAATCTGGATTGCCAGGTAAACAGCGGGTAGTAAATATGGAAGCGTAGCAAGCAACGTGCGAATTCCAGCTATTTTGAATCTGCACGCAACATCGGGATATTTCCATATTCCAATATTGGTAGAATCGGTAACCTGTAACTGGTTCTGTGAGTTACACGAAACTGCAGTCACGTCGCTTTAGTAAGGTATATAGGTATAGTGGTCTAACCGAGACGGAAAGGTGCCGTGGAGTGCTAATGGAAATTTCGATGCGTTTCAATTTCCATTTGTGACCCATAAAACGAATGATAAAATACGAGGAAATTGGCAATAAAAGTGGCACGACGATGCCGGTAAACGTGCTTGTCTCTTCTGCAAACTTGGAAATTATTTTTAAGATGGTAAAGTTCTGTGCTGGTAGAATTTCGAGATTACGAGCTTGAATATATTTTATTTAACTTCAGTCGCTCAAGGAACGAATATACGAGAGATATTAGCTCCTTGTTGAATTTTCGAATTTAAATTAAACTCAATTGGAGAATAAGAATTTTTTTTCATTCATTTTTCTGCATCGGAGAAGAGAACTAATATAAGAATAGTTTTAAAAATACGTATATTGAATTATTTACGCTTAAACTTTCGTGACGGATAGAAAAGTGTATTTAAAAAGTAACTAGCAACAAACGCTGAATCAAAGTTAAATTCTCCGAAGCCTCGGAGAATATTTTAAAGCACAGCAGAATTGTAATATTAATAAAAAAAATAATAACTGCGTGTATGACCACGTACGCGCGAGATATTCAAATCCACTCGCATTGTGCTTCCGATTCACGGTCGCGACGTATCTTAGCAAATCGATTTCGTAATCGGTACATCAGTGCTGACACAATAGAGAACGCACGCGGTATATAAAATGGGAATCATATTCCGATATCGGACGTTGGTTGCCAACGCGTCACTGAAATACGTGCTGGATCGGAAAGTCGAAGGATTTACGAGTACACCGTGAAAAGTATTAAGAACTGTCTATTTCGAAGATCAATTTCGGATAGCAATTCCCACCGAGAAAACTGTGAACAGTTATCGCGCGAAAGACAGCTAGGAGAGAGAAATTCAATTATTATAACGCGATACGCGAAATGACGAATGTTGGTTCATTCGGATTTCGGTCACACCAGCAAGTAGATACGCGTAACATTGGTCAGACACTGTTGAACAGAACAACTATTTCGCGTCGATCACGTTTCGCGAATAAAGATTGTTTACGTTTTTCTTTTTGGAAAGACTAATTTTCAGAAAGTAATCGAATTTTTGGAGGAAAATCTTAATTTCTTATAAACAAAAAATAAAGTCTACGCATAATTATTATTTTATAGCGTAGTTCTAAAAATTTCAAACAGATTTGCAAATTTTTGACAACAACCTTGATTTTACATTTACAAGTTATTGTAATTGCAATTTATCAGATTCTATTATCTTTTTAATTAGACTGGGCGGAGAGAATAGAAATGAAAAGAAATATACGAACACGTGTTGAAGAAATTTTTCGGAAGGTTAGTTGAATCTTATTGAAAATTATGTTCAAATATAATATTCTAGCTTATAAATATTTGAATAATCCATTTAGTTTTTGAATTGTGATTTTGAAATATTGTGAGAATGATCCTAGTTTTGTATTAAAATTTTCGTTTCTCACAAACTATCAATAGTATTAAATATTCTACAATTGCATTACGAAAAGAAGTGGCAAAAGCGTATTCTATTAGCAACGCGACAACGTCTGCACGAGAATGTACGCGCGTATAAGTGAGATTCGTAATGCCGGTGCCTTAACTGTACGTTTCACCTTCCTGGTTTAACAATAACTTCTAAGACAAGACGCTGACTTAGGCACAATTTAACGCTACACCGCGGCCAAGTTAGTTGGCTTTACTTCTGCATCCGTTTTCGCGTGGTGGTTGGTTTCAAACTTAAAGCTGTACCGAGCAAAACATTCGATAATCTGCTAAAGTTTTCATCGTAATAACCACCGAATAACTTTCTATTGTTATAAAGCTGTTCCTATTGTTACATGGCCCTAAACGCGCTCCAATTGAATTCATTTCGACAAATTTGTTCCATTGTTTACAATTAGCGAAACTACACGATTGTATTCGATCCATGATTGCTATTATAATTTAGATAAACAGAGAACTCATCGTACCCCAACGTCGAATATTACTAGAAACTTTTATCTACTACAGCTAGGTTGATAATAAAAAAGCAGAATTGAAACCGCTACCCGAATTTTAATATAATCAAAGTCCAAAAATTTGCTGTAAAAAATTGAATGGATCATTAAAATACTTTTAAGATAGACTATCATATTTAAATATTTGAATATTACTAAATACACTTATTTAAATATTAATTCAACTAACCTACCGAAAGCTGCAATATTTCTCTCAATTCCTATTTTCTCGCACAATACAAAATTATAAAATCAGTATTCCCATCCTGATTCTATATATAATATTTATCTTGGTTATTAATATTCTTGTTACATTTATATTGGAGCGGCACGTGTCAGTTTAACCAAATATAAAACTAAATATTCAAGTAACAATTAATTCGATTAAAGTGCAAAAAAGTCTGTTGCGGGAATAATTTAAAACACCGTTCGCGGCGATAATAAATTACCCGAGCCACGCCGGAAATCGTTATAACGTACCATTGCGCTTCCCCGCTCCACTGTCAGGATGCGAAGCCCAAAGAAACAAAGGATTCGCGCGCAATATGAATTACAGCGCTCATAATATGCCGGTAATATCGACAGGTGCTGGTTACAGTCCCGTCACGAGAAATACCTAGTGCTACGTGCCAGGTCATGAACACGACATACCGATAGATACGTGCCGTGAAATACAGTATTCGAATTCCGGCGAATACCGTCTCTTGAATATTTCACGAGTTGCCGCGCGAAGTCGCTGCGATTCGCCAGTATGCGGCTACCCTGTGTCTCTACCCTTTCGCCGCTTCAACTTCCGTCCACTTCCGGTATGCTCTGCCCGCGCCACTTTTCGATGCGACTTCCGTCGGTGTTCGAGACGTCCTAAATCTAATCCGCACGGATATACGTGTAGACGCAGTAGCGGGAAATGACGGGATTACGCGGGTTAAGGGATGTTCGGTTAAGGGTCAAACCGTTTGGCATCGACGAGGATAATTAGGTTTAAGCGGGCTGCCCCGGTAGTTTTGTTCAACGTTTCTCGTTGCCGACGAACGTTGAGAAAATAACGGTTTATGATTGATTTTAATTAAGGTCAGTTTAACGTTTCACGCGCGAATAAAATTTATAGAGTTTGCTTTAATTAAACTTCGAGATAAATCGGGCGATTCGTGTCAGTGGAAGATACGCGAATACAAATCTCGGTACATTTTTGACAACGAAGCGTCGCAAGATATCGGGTATCGAGAAAGCAAAAATTGTATAATCAACTATTGACATAAAACAGAATTATCAAATCAATCGTGTAATTCAAATTCCAAGACCTTTCGATTTTATGTGAAAGATTTTAAATTAAATTGAAGTACGGCAAAATGTTTTTAATCTTGAATCTAAACTTCTAGGTAAATCGGAGTGGTGGGGTTACTGAAATTTCTGAATGGTAAGTGCCGTCAAATTTTTCACAACTAACGATACTCTCGTACAATTTAGGACAATGCGGTACGTGTACTTACGTCCTCAACTTCCCATCCTTGCTTCTGCCAGAAATAGCAGCTGACAAAAGCTGCTGCCACGACTGCCAAAGGTCCTGCACCCCCGAGCTCAATTGCCTCGCTTCCCAAGACTGCCAGCAATCCACCCCCTAATAACATCAGTACTCTCAGGGGCACCATGAACGGCTGAAACGTTAGAAATTGAAGGATCGATTAGATTGGTCTGCAGGGACGATCGTCGGAGTTGCTGCGTTTTGAGCTTATTCAATTCAACCGACTAATGATTCTTAGAAAATGTGTTTTCCTATATTGATTACATTCAGGTTAAAAATCGATTTATCGACGGATCGTTAGTTAGTTTTTCATGGAAACGTGGAAATTTGGATACGCTCGCGATCTTGACAATTATCGAGTAATACATGACATTACGATCCTTCCCAATAAAATTTGTCAGAAACTTGAATATCATAGATATACGTAAAGTTTATGACAGAAAAATGAAGAACCTTGTATCTTCGTACGTGACACTTAGAAATTTTCGCTTCATATCTTATACTGAAATGTTCGCCAAAAACTTTTCGTAGAAATAAAACTAAATACACGCAAAGTTTCTGTAACAAACAAGAGGAGAACCTTGTTTCGTCAAATTTCTGGTACTAGAACTTTAATAAAAAAAGTTGAGCAGAAATGAAAATAAATACCGATAAACTTTCGGTGGCGACAAGAATTTCGTGTTTTCCTTTGGCTAATTTCTGATACTAGAATCATCACCAAAAAGATGTGATAAAGTAAATCTTGATCAAACTCGTCTATATTCATTTCAGTTCGTACACAAATTTTTATTTAAATTGTCGAATATCATGAAATCAGTCCAAATTTTCTGGTATCGCGAACTCCCTCGAGTTTCCTCGTCACGGAAAACGCCGCTATCGCAAAAAAAAAACATGAATTTCGTCGGTAATGAGAAATAATTTGAAGTAACTCGCAGAAAGTTTCGGGTCCAAAGAAATTACCGAGAAACGCGGAACCGGATGCGTTTAATACTCTTAGAAGATGGTGTTCTTCCCATGCCACTCGACCTCGCGGTAAGGGGAAATGGATAGCGAGCACTTCGGTCCAAGTACGCGTATTGCACTGTACACACTTATACCTGCGCGATTCGAGAACGTACGAGTTCCGTCGGATCGATGACGAACACGAGAAAGTTTGAGGAACTCGCGTTCACAGGGAAGACGAGCAAACCGGTGTTCTCTCTTTAGCCTTTCGTGAAATATGAATGACGCAGAGGAAGGGGTTGCAGAGGGATGTACGAAAGAAAATCTCCCTCTCTCGATTATTTCCTCGAATATTTCGTTCCAGTGGAAGGATAGAGTATGTTTCGTGGTTCCTCGATTCGATTTTTGCATCATCGTATTTATCAATCTTCAATCGAGGGTGTATTATAGATCCGTTTTCCCAATGCTCGTACTCTTGTTTCTTTTTTTAGTTTTACCGAGATACTTTACGCAGCGAAACAAGCGTACGTTTGCATCGATATTTGGATGGAGTACGAAAGTAACTTCGTTCTGTTTTTTTTTCCCAGCTAGTAGAGCTACGTTTGCGTTATATTAAATCGTACGATTTTGACATTCGGCTAATAAATGACCACGGAATAAAGTGATACAAATCGTCGAAGTGTCGGACAAACGACATCAGATTAAAAATGCGAACCGTGATTGGAAACAATATTTGTATTTGCGTTATATCAAATCGTATGAAGTAATATTTTATTTCGAAAGGGCAATCATCGAAAAAAAAGAAGAGTACCGAATCGATTTTCCGCAATATTTGGCCCCCGATTACGATCTGTCTCTTCCATAGCCGTTCGTCCTGCATCTTTCGAGGGTCAGCACTTTTTAATAGAAAGATAGCAAAGCGAAAGTCCTCATCAATTTTCCCTCCTGAACGTTTAAAGTGACGAATCCGTTTATTTAATCGCACGAATAACCTCGAGAGAAAATCAGATCGGCTTCGGCTCCACGGTTCGCCTCGAATCGAGGGTCGATTAATCTTGTCTAATGAAGGGATCAGGCTGCAATTCAGCCTCGGTTGCCGATTAGATTATTCACCTTGACCTCCGGCAGAGTGGTTTCGCTTCGCGGACGGCTTTCTTCCCCGTAACCACCCCCCACACCACCCCCCTCCCGCAGCTCCTCCTTTTGAATTCTTTTCGTCTCGGCCTTGCTCGTTGCTCTATCTCCGGGCAATTCCAGTGGCAACTCCGCTAAATCCGCTTAGTTTTAACGAGCGAGTCGTTAAGGGTAAGCCACACTTTGTGAAACTGCACGGAATAAGACGCGTCGTCCATCCTTCGACGGTAGATCCAATCCCACCCTCATTTTTTTTAACTACAGTAGTCGATCGAAGATCCTTACAGATTTTGTTTACATTTTGCAGTTTAATTCGATTTCTCGATTTGGTCGATCAACCGGGAGTATTTGATTTTTGTAAATTGCGAGTACTCCGTCTTAATATATTTCACGCTTTTGAGCATGTCCATAGAATTTTCAATGGAAAATTTGATTCGTTACGCTAATCGATCGAACAAATTGAAAAAATGTAAAAGAAGTATCGGCTGAAATAATTAATTAAACTGAACGTGCATTCATTTGACTCTCCATAGTTAAAACAAAAGAAACGAAATGAGAGAACTATTGAAATTCTTTCTATTCCGTGGATTAATCACCTATCACGCGGAATTTATAATTCATAATTAGATCCCTTCCGCGAGAAACATTTCCTGGATAAGTACTGTTTTTAAACAAAGATTCTCGGCGTTCGTAACATTCCTGGGCCAGGGATCGTGGGAACGGGACGGTTATTCTTCGCGAAAAGTCGAGTTTTGCGATTTCAGTTTTCGCGAGATCCATTCCTCAGTCCCGCTGGACGCTGTTATGACATTTTTGCGCGTGCACGGAACGCGTGCACGAGTCACACGGACGAGCACGTAACCGGCACGTGTTCGTGGCCATCAGTCGGGCGGAGTTACACGTGATCCTACAGGATCTCGAAATGCGTCGCGATATTGCCATAAGTCGCTGAATATTGCGTTTTCGTGGCGACCGCACCCCGTTACATGTGTACACGCATGAACGTGCGGGACCAGGGGTTTCCAATTTGTTTTTAATCCCTTCGTTTCTCAGTCGAATTCGACCGAACCAGTTTCCTCGACATCGACATAACTGCAGAGGCGCGCGTTAGCTGTATAATATCGTTAATTTTTTTTATAGTAGGACGAAACTTTATCTTTAAAAGGCATTTTATCCGATTAAAGTAGCTAAGCAATTCTAATAGTTACGATTTTTGATAGCGAGAAACATTTCGAGTCCCGTTAGCATTCGATTCGATCGATATTCACTGTTAAATTGCAGTACTACGAGCCGTAATACCTTATCGCTTAATTTTGTTACGATTCCTCGAATCTTGTACTTCAAAATACAATTTACCAAGTGAAAATAATTAAAAGATTGCAGGAGCTACAGTTTTTTTACGAAAGAAATGCCCGTTTGGATCGAGGTCGAACAATACTGGAAGGGTTAAACAGTTATTATTACAAACAATTCATAGGCCCTCAATGTTTTTTTCTAAAATTTTTCGTCCAATCGAAACATAGGGTCACGGAAGGGCAGGTGGTCTGAAAACTATCAAAGAAGTTTTGCAAACGTTCCAAACTTCCGAAAGGCTTTCTGTTCCCCGTGGATTCTCGTTTCGCGATAAAATTTGGAACAATTCGAGTCGTTCTATTCCCATCGCTACTCGCAGATGAGTTTTATGGTGCGAAACCATCTCTGTTTTTCCCCGCCATTCGTAATCCGCCCCTAGCAAGAAACGCAGTCGAATCGATTCGATTCCAGTATTTCCAAACTATCGTATATGGTTTCGTTATTTGACTCGAATATAGGGTGTCCCGTACATATGGCACCTTGGCGTTATCGTCGATTTATCTTCACTTTCGGTAAGGGAAAAAAAATTTATTCGCACTATTTTATTTCGACCATCATAGATTGCCAGTTAAATATTACGGATTAACGAAATGATACAAAAAACGTAATAATGTGTTACATTAACTCTTCGATCAATGTTCGCTATCCGTCCAGGAGGAAAGTTGTTCAAATATTGTAAGCGAATTTCAGTCTGCTTCCATGTTGGTAAACTTTTTGTACTTCCAAGTATTAATTAAATAATAAGTCAAAAGGGGAAGACTGTTACGCCGACTTCAATGAAATTGCACATTCTGCTCGGCAAGGAAGTTGTCCCGCTAGCGAAAGACGAAAACTTTGGGATGATTTAATATTGATAAATTTTGTATATTTCCAACGTATGCGAGGGAACAAAATTTATTTAAGTAAGAAACCGAACGAGATACCGCGTTAAGTTAACCCTTCGATAAAATTAATTGAAGCTGATTAAAACGTCTTATACATATAAATCAAAGCTCTCTAAGTGGTATAGGACGATTTTGATCCGACATCCCCGACGCGTATCCACGAGTGATGGAACTTAATCGCGAGGAAAAACAAGGGGATGTTCACCAGCTTCGCGATGGTCATAGCTACTACTCTTTACTTTGTATCTCGCTATTTTAGTTCGTGACTCGTTTCGTTTTTCGTTTTATCGTAAAAAATGAAAAATCGCGCAACGGTGGCTCATCCCGCGTTTTTATTCCCCACACGGGAAACGCAATTCCGATTCTCGGTAGGAAAACATCCTTGACTAACCGGAAGAAGAGGGTGAGAAAAGGGAGCAGGGTAACACGTCGAAGAGGAAATTGCCCCGCCCTCTCTGCGTAACGGATTGTTAATTAATTCAACCTCCCGCTTCATTTCTGTTCTACCGTGGATAAATCATTTTGTTGGTTTTCACGGTCGGATGAACAGAATCTTTTTTAACTGTGAAATCTGAATATCAGTCTCTATTCGTACCGAAGATAGCGCAGAGAAACTTTATAGTCACTATGATTTTCGCATACTTATACGCGTAGTCCTAATTCTAGAACGATACTAATTTTAAGTCGTTTCAGAATGTCAATTGAAATTTCAAACTATCGGTGGGCTTGGATATCGTCAGGATTGATCAGATATCAATTAATTAATAATCACGCGATTGGATATAATATTTTGTTCAGTGATGTGGCGTACGTACATGCATGGATTTCAGAGAGCCATTCCGCTTTTGAAAAATAATTAATCTCATTAATGTTTCAGATATTTTAACGCAACGAAGTGAGTTCTAAAGAGTCCTAGAATTAATTTAAAAAATGAGCAACGAAATATTAAGGTTGTCGAGACTTTTATACCGATTTTAGCAACCTGCTACTCTTTAACAAAAAATTGTCCACAATTTGTGAGTTACCTCACACGACAATTTGCATTCCAAAGAACCACGTTAACCGAATCGCAAAATAAATCAACAACAACGAGGCATAGTCAATTCGAATTTATCGCAAAGTTAGATTCGATCTAATTCCAATTGTTCTCTTCGGATTAACCACTTCGGCTCGTTACGCAATTGTAATTTACGTGAATTCCGGGGTAGTTCGGAGTCACGTCTCTCCTCGGGGTGACGTGTCCCACATTTTGGAATCTACCGTATCGAGGTATCCGATTCTCATTAATCCTTCATCGTATAAAGTTACACGGGACAAGGATACAATGTCCTGACCCCCAAATAAACGGATATTTTTCCCGCATGTACGTCCGACGGGGGAGTTGGTTGCCCAAGTGCCGGTTGACTTTTTTATTGTCGTCACGGAAAACCGGTGGCACACTTTCGGAATCCTCGAAACGGAGATACGTAGACGCGGAGAAAGAGCCACGGGGACGCGTGTCTGGAATCGATACCGTTCATTCGCGCGAGAATGTTTCTGAACTTCGTTCATGAATAAATTCGTGGGAAATCGCATTGGGGGTTGATACCTGTTCGACCCCACTAATTATAAATTGTAATTTTTGTCGGCACAGGGAGACGCGCAAAGTTTTAATAATAAACAAACGAAGGGACTCTGATTGAAGAATAATTTATTTCTCATCACTGTCCCCGCCCGAAATTGTATGGAAATTTCACGAGCATCGCGGGGAAGACTCGCCTAATTTTGTTAAGTGATGCGAAATCGCTCCCGACGAATCTTTTGCATATGGCAATAAATGTAAATAACTTTTTTTACAGCAGAATACAAAAATCTTCCGTTCTTGTTCCCGACACTCGGAATTTCTTACTCTAATTCTTGATACCGCTATTTTTCTCGGAGATATTGGTAGAAATAAAAATACGTACGAATCAAATTTGCGTCAAAAGAAAATAAAATTCCACGTATCTCCCGCGACTCGTAGTTAGCGTAAGTTTAGCTTCGCTTTCATAGAAATTTTTTGACAAGATTCCAGCGCTACGAACTAGACGAGTCCTTTTCTATGCCGCGAATTTATCTACCTTCCGTCTATGTCGACACAGGTACCACACATTTTCACGATCCGTACGTTTTTACTCGAATTGCACAATCTTGGTGAAAAATTTGCGGTTACCAATGGGGGGGGATTATAAGATCTTGGGTAAGCTTCACGTTAAACTCGGTATAGAAGATGTATCCCGAGATAAAAAAAAAAGGAAGAGGTATTCCTTTGAAAGCTAGAAAAACCCTTCGCAATTGACGATGAAACGATATTTCCTTTGCGGGCCATACTCTTGCCCCCTCGAGAGACGTACGGGGAAGACAGAGAGGGAGCCCACTCGTCGTCGTTTTATTTATCCCTTAACGTACGTATCGAAAATCTTCCGATATTCTATACACAGGAAAATGGAGACTCACGGGCAAACTTAAAGGAGAACTCGTTCGCGAGTCGGGCATCTGGAACAAATTTAATAAACGCCGAAAATACGACTCAATCTTGCTCGCGATCATTTCAGAGGAGGTAACAAACGTTTTCTTCTTCCCCGTACGCGCAAAATCAAACTAGAGCTCATTCTAATCGCGATAAGCACAAACTATAACGCACAGGAGAATTTCTTTTTGATGCTTTGTACGCGCAGATCGCGAATGTTTATGCAAATTTATATTTAAGAATAATATAGATTCTTTTGTTTATCGAGCGACGGTTCATTAATACGTTTATTTGACCGAATTTATACAACGGCGCATTTAAATTACCGCTATAAATATTCAAAAACGCTTCGACACATTGTACGTAACGTCTACACTCATAAACAGTGAAATGCGAGAATGATTTATGCGAATAAATTTTTGTCCGTTACACCTCCCGATGTGCGTTTAATTCGTGACGTTCGTTCGTTTAATTTTGCGCTAACATCGTTACGCGGTATTCGTTAATATTTTCTTCGAGTACCTGGAAAACCTTCCACTCGGCGAAACTTTTTCCGTCTCGCCCGGAAGTTCCTTCTAATTATTTACATTTCCATCGATGCTCCGTTTTTGCTTTATCTCTGTTCATTAATATTTCGCGGCGCGAGCTTCTCGAAATGTATATCCGACGAGCACGTGACGTACTCCGCGCCATAACATTAAAATTAAAGTATGCGTTAATCCGAAAAACCCCGCGAACATAACTAGGGATACTCAAATTTTTACGTTTTGAAAATACTGCGATCTCGGTTATCCAGCAAAGTTATTTTAAATGCATTTCGCGGCACTGGTTTACCAACTAGGCGCGTCTATCTTCCTAGTTGAGAGAATTACTGCCTTCCGTTTCGCTACAAATTTAATCTATCCTCACATTTGTGTTTTTCCTTCAATATCCGATAAAAGAAACTGGTCTCAATTCTTGATACACAGAAATTTTTCCAACCCTCCACGATGAGAATCTTCCCAAGACACGATTCGAAGATAAAACGATAGCCTGCGAGAATCTTCCGAAATGTTAGGAATTAAATGGAAAACTAGAGGTAATCTTTTACCAAAAGGAAAAATTTGTTTCTGTTTTAACGGAAGTGGTATACAATATCCACCTTCCTCTGATACTATCAATTTCTAATTTTATACTCGCAAAGTAAAGTAACTCCTTCAACATTCTACGCAAATGCTATAACTAAATCGCAGGAAAACAAACAATCTCAAACCCATTCCGTTCTGACACTCCACATATGTATATACTTCATATCCCGACGACGGTTAACAAAGGTGAACGATAATGCACCCCGACCGCTACCATCCGTCTATCTCCCAACACCCACATTTCCACCTCACTTATTTTCCCCGTTTGTCCGTTACAGCGCGCGTCATTCCCCTTTCAACGTCCTATAAAGGAGACAATTCTTCGTGTCCGAATTTCAGCGAGCTTCGAGGGACGTAATTCGAAGTGAACTGCCCTCGAAAAAGGGGGTTGAAAGGGCAGCGACGCCGGAGACTGGGGCAGGAGCGGGTGGTTGGGGGGGAGGGGGGGGGGGGGTGGGTGGCAGGAAGGGCGCAAAAGGGGGCGAAAGTACGAGTGGCAATGCAGGTGCCGATGCGGCAACCAAGTGCTGGCCGGCTTTCCGACTGAATCCGTACACAAACATTTAATTCGCGCAAATCGATAGACGCGCACCGCTAGTCGTTTCGAAGGCCCGGCTACCTCCTCCTATCTCCTCCCGCCCTCTCGAAACCGAACTCAATTCAATTGAATTTCAAATCTATCGCAATCAATATCTCGTGGACCAGCCGAGCTCGTACGCTTCACGGTTACAAATTAAATATTGTTTTCTCCGGCATCGATGTTTTCTTTGCTCCACTCGCACGATCTTCTCGCCGAAGCGGGGTCCCACTTGTATCGAAATCGCGTCGAAATTGGAATATTTATTGCATCGACGTTCTCTCCCTGCTACTTCGTTTTCGATTATCGCTACTTTCGCACCGAATGGTTTTTTTCGCGATATTTCTGTTTGGGAGTCGAACGAGATAATCGGATTAACGATATCGAACGTCACATACGGTGTGTTTTTTTCTTTCGTGAATGGAAACGTTGGGATACATCGTAGACCGTTCAAGACGGGAAGAATCGTTTCTACGGTGCGGAAGCTGAGATCGTTGACTGGGAATTGTTGTTACTTATCGAACAATCGTCGTAATAATGATTCTCACGGTATCCTTCCACGATCTACCGGATATTCCTGCGCTTCTGGTTAAAAGAAACATGCCGTATACGCACGATCTTCCGACGGATTTTTGTGGCTAGTTTTCGTTCGGTTCGAATGTTCTGCATTGTAGAAAAATTGAAATATTGATCGCATCCGGGTCTTTTCAGCCGTTACTACTCTTTTTGCCAATCATTGCTAGTTTCATTTTGAGAGCTTCCCTTGCGTTCGGTTTGTTGGAGACTCGATAAAATCGTCGGATTAGCGACATCGAGCGTTATACATATGTGTATACATGCATATACACATAATATTATATCACAGAGATATGTATATCTATTTAGACTACAAATCGACCATTCATACATGAATAATAAATTCTAATATTGACGTATCTTCCGGTTGTTAGAATTTATTATTTATATGGATAGGTTATTATACGTACACCGTAATCTATTCGATATCACAAGCAAATTTTACGATCATACTGTTTTCTATTTTCCTCGCGATCATCGCCTTGCCGTAATGGCATAAACGAAAGTGGTTCCGGTAAACGGGCAGTTCCGTAATTCGTAGTTCGTGCACCGGAGATGCAGTTTAGATCCAAAAGCTTCTCCCTCAACGATCCAGTGAAGCGTGCTTAAATCTAAACAAACTTTGATCCCTGATTAAATTTGTACGTATTCCGCTACCATGCGCGGCTATGAGGCTTAACCGAACGTTTACCGGGATATGTAATTGTATTTGCGTTTGTAAAAGCATTTCGGTAACTCCCGATTGACAGAGCGAATTCACCGATTTCCTTTATGAAAGCGTACGCGCGTCTGGTTTCACCGATTACGAAATAGAGATGATGTCGTAATTATAAGAAAATTAGGTTTTCGTGCAATATTCGATGTATTTTCAATCAACGAATAGACACATTTCCCTGCAAACAGTTAATTTCTTACAAATCAACGGGCGATGATTGCAATTTCACGCGGTTCGGTCGTTCGATTCGTAACCATTTTATGAATAATACTAACAATGCATTCGATACGATGTAAAAACAATATCCGAGAGATGAAAGAAAAAATTGTATAGCTGGACTTTGCATCGCAGACCAATGTGTCATCGAATCGGAACAAAAGGTTTTGCGATATACGTAATGTATTAAATGAAACGATACAACTTCCGTTGCAATAAATATTAATTTTTTTCTGTAGCTCAAAATAAATCGTTCCTGCGTATACAACAAAATTCGAAAAAATCTAACTGAAAAAAGGGAATTTTTAATACTTGATTCAAGTGACTTTTACTTTTTCAAGTAATCGCCAAAGTAGAAAATAAATTATTAAGTAATTCTACGTGACCTTTCCTGCTTTGAAGAGAAATCGAGCAATCAAAACAAATTTCTTAGGAATGTAATTGAATTCTAAACTCAACGGATGTGAATAAAATGAAATGAATACTTTAATCTTCTTTTTTAACGCGTTGAACGCAAAGTTATTCACATTTCGGCGACACGTGTGACACGTTAATAAGCGTGATATTAACCCTTTGACTATGGTTGGCGCCTAAATGCTCTGAGAGAAGTTGCTCGTACTGTACGCTAGGCGCCTAAAGGCGCTCAACGAATTTTGGTTCGTTGACACGAGAGGCGCCTATACGCGTCTGCAATATTTTATCGACCATGATACAAGTGATAAAAACGGGTTACAGTTAACGTTAAATTTTCAGTATGCGCACTAACAATGCAGAATACGAATAAATCAACAATAGTAGTTTAATGTCGTGGAGTTCAGTGTTTTTTTCTATTATTTCAATACACTTTCTCAGAAATACAACGGAAAGTTGCGCCGTTCCCAGTGAGATTCGCGAGTGACTTTCTATCGTCTGGTACGGTCAGCACGTCTCAGTCTGCCATAGTCATAAGATGAATATAAGGTTAATTACTAAACTAATAAAATTAATATCCCATAATTAAAGTCCAGAAACTCACGTGTTAACACAATGTGAGTGACAAGTTAATCAACGTTTCTGTAGAACGTTTCGTTCCTGCGAGTCGGTGGTAAACCAAATATGGGGTGTTTGTGAAATATCAGTGTCGCTACGACCAATCAGAGGGAAATTGATTAACCTTACAGCTATAGGGTAGTAAGATCAAGGCTATTCTAAAGTTCGCCTCAACGAAGCATGCACCGAACGCTTAAATTCCGCTGGACCAGAAAGAAACCTTTTTACTGCCCTCTCGCTTATTCAGTCTGTATCATAATCGTGGATCGCGCGATAAATTCCCTACGATAAATCGCAGTTGGAAAGATCTTTCGCCCACACCTCGCATTTGCATCGAAAGTGAATTGAGTGCGCCTCGCAAAAAATCTTCGTCCAAGATCCATCAGATTATCTTCGAACAATGCGGCACCCATCTCACCAGCTTACCTCGGTAAATTAATTGTAACACAAGCGAGCGCGCTAATACTTAATAATCTCGAGATTATTGCAGGGTACCATTTTCCATTAACGGGCGGAAACAAAGAGCGTCTCAAGAAACTTTGTCTTTTGATATTCATGAAGACTCCGTCGACAGACGATCGACATAAATTATACCTACTCTAGCGTTCCATTACTTCGGTCATGAAAACAAGATGGGGTCCTTTCTACGGGCCTCACTGTCTCACTGTCTCTCTCTCTCTCTTTCCCTCTATCCCTTTCTCGGTACTTCGCAGTTTTCTACGAGAGTCTCATTTTTACAATCTCCAATTCATGAGCGGGTCGATGTTTTCGCTCACCTTTCATTTCCCCTTATCCACGAACGAAGCTGAATCTGCGACTCGTACATTCAAGATCTCACTCGCGGAAGGACCTCCTCCCCCTCTCCTCCCCTGCGGGGAAAAGTGCATTGTCCCCTCGCCCGTTTCTTTTATTAGTCGCACTCCCGTCATGACAGCCAAGTATAACTTTACAGTCTACGAATAAGTAGACAAGATTCGAGTGCTATTGCTCGCTTGTATTTCAATTCCGCGAACGCCTTCGTGAGTAACGTTTCTCTCGTGTCGTATAAATCGAACGATTGTTTTAAGGAGCTTTAGAGATTTTCTGAACGAGAACTGAAGACCGTGGCTATTGTTTAAATAAACCCGGGACGCTCTCTTTGGCGACTGATCGTTAAACATCTTGTGCATCCAGTTGCATCTGTCTTTTTAACGCGTCCCGTGTCGCAGAGCTCTTTTCGCGCAACATTCCTATCGGGTCGCGTGTTCAACTCGTGGCGATTGGTGTCACTTTGACGATTTTTCATATTTCCTACAGTTTCTATTCCCGCTTCGAGTGTAGGAGAGTGAGTAATAATCTATAGAAAAATAAAATAGCATCAAAAATGCAAATACATGGGCCAAGTACAAGTACCAGTATGCCTATAAAAACTCAAGAGACAAGGTCTAGTGTCGCGTATCTGTTCTTGGCCCGAGACAAGACCTTGTCTCTTGATTTGGAACCAGGTACTTTCCTGGCTTAATCGTCGATTTTAACCGTTTCATGTCTGTATACGCGTAACGCTTTCGATGCTAAAGTATTTGTTTTGTTGTTCTGTAATTTGCTTAGCTGCGCAACTCCGTATTATTATTGACGATTTTTTCTCATGATCGTGCGAAGCTCATGCTCGAAAACGCACTTTGTTGCGCGAACGTATCTAAAGGATTATGAAAGTTACGATTTTTTTAAAGCGAGCGATGATTTTTCATCGCGCACATTCAATTCCAATTAACGTTCAGCGTCGACTTTGGGAGACCATCGGTCACGGTACTTTGTTAGCGAATTTTTATTAAATTCCGTAAAGCTTCCGCTGAAAATTGCATTTTTTTTTGTATCAAAGCAACTCAAAAATTGTCGGTCGCTACGATTTTTCGACGGGCGAACGCGAGGCCTCTCTGCTTCCGCGCAATCCCATAACTTTATTCCCTTTAATATCGCGATTTCCAGTCGCAGCGAATTCTCGCCGGTGTGCATTAGTGAACGCATATGACGGCTATATTTTTCCGTGGAAAAATCGCATTCTCCCGTGGGTGTTAAAAGGATTTCCCAAATTTCATTGTCCCACTTGTAAAAGGCGCCCGGGGGTTTCGGGTATCTGGCTTACCTCGCCCGCTATCCGCGGAAATTTGCAAGCTCGCAAAAACTCTCCCAGGTAACCAGGTGACGCGCCCAATATTTGCATTTATATTCGCGTAATATCTTATTCAGGGTGGACGACATTGGAGCCCTCCCCTCTCGTCCTCATCGTACCCCGGCGAGGGTGGGATGCATCTCGCAAATAGCGATATTGCGTTCAATGCAAAACGCGGGTATCGCAAATGCCGCCGTGCGACGCCGAATCACAAATAGCGATAGGGTCCGTAACCCCGCAACCCCTTTTCAATGAATTTTAAAGATGGATTTCTGTTCAAATCGCTCCACTTTCTAGAGGGATGCGACCCGATTTTCAATATAAAGAAAATTACGAGGCAATATTCGGTAGGATAAAGTCACTCCTCTCACGCTCCGCGAAAGAGAAATATTTACCGCGTTTGTAATTGTAAGCGTCATCAATATTTTCTGTGAAATAAGGGACAAAAGAAATAAACGAAAAGTTATAACTTTCTTTCGGAATTCTTTTTAAATCTTTCCACGCGAATGTCCTTTTTATTTTGTAGAATATTCTTCGAACAAATTGCTTTTATTCCGCCTGAACGTTCCTTCGATAGATTATTACGCTTGGTATGATAAATTGGTTCGGTAAAAAAATTCAGGCTTCAATTTTTTCAACCTTGCAGGCCACGTTACAAGTATTTTTTCAGAATAAAATATTTTATAATCTGCTTTGGAAATATTTTGAAAGATAAACATGCATTCAGGTCTTTCTTAGAAATATGTCGACAGTTTCGAAGGAAACCATTCAATTCATTTTATTCGTTTCTTATTTTAAACATAATATTTAAGATGCAAACTACTGCATCTACGGTAAATATTTCTCTTCGAATGTTTTTCACGATCCCGAGAGCTATTTTCAATTTATAACTCCACCTATAGTTCTTTCATCCGAGCACAGCCATCTGTATTTGCAAAGGTCACGCGTCTATTCTTTTCTTTTGCCTACGAATACGCTCCTAGCCAGATAAATTTGAAGAAGCAAATCGGCGGAGACGTCAATTCACGTTACACGGTGGCACAAGTATGTGTTTGTGGAAGATGAAATTTTATATAACCGGGTCCGACAGTTTCCTTTCGACCTCGAATATACTTTGTGTTATTGCCTCTATCGTAGTAGCGATAATAAAATATATGTAAAATATGCTTGTTTCTATTCGTGCTGTTTCATATTTATTGAATTTGTTCATTTTTTTATTCAATTCAAACGTAATTTTTCAATTGGTAATGAAGTTAGATCGGTTAATACATGTTTTGTCGCGTGAGTATATACGAATTTCAAGAACTCGTAAAAAAATTGATCCTGTCTTATCGTAAAATTGTGGAAATTCTGATGTATTGTACAGGAAATTGGTATAACTCTGCCGAATTTTGTTTCCGATTTTTCATTTCAACTTTTCAACTTGAAAAGTTATGGGAGTTTGAAAAATCGGCGCTATTCTATCTACCCGTGGTTTAATTTCGCGTAGAACAATTCCTTTTTTCAGTTAGATTCGGAATCTGTCGTTTAGTAGAAATACTAGATCTCGGTGATAAACGTGATGTTAAAAACGGTAACTTTAATATTTCACATTGAGTTTCATTTTATCAATTTATAATTTCACGATATTAATAGGAACTGTTTAGTAGTTTCTCTTATTTCTTTAACTGCATCTCCAGATGTTGATTGGAATTTACTTCGACAGATTCCAATCTCGTATCCTGTCGGTGACACGTGCCGCTGACGCGCACCTTCATAAACTTTGTCACCGACATTATTGATGCCGGATTTAGCGACAAACGTTATTTTAATGTGGCCACGGTTTCGCGTGATCAATTTTTCTTTCGGCGTACCGGGTTTTATTAACGTACACCGAAACAGAATAAAGCTATACGTGCCATAGAACGTTCGCAAGTCCCATCACGTTGACAATGTTTGTAGTCACGCGTAAACCCTCAATTTCGAAATGCCCCTTCGTCGTATTAAAATAAATAAAAATTAATGAGGTCACGATTTTGTTAAACCGTCGGCTGCGTTCGACGCGATCGATATTCAGCGTTCATTTGCAAAAATATCAGCGGAAATATTATTTTATCGATGTTTCTTTTGATGATTTTGCGAAGCGTCAACTTCGAAACACATTTCTTTAAACCGACAAACCCGAAGATACGAGAAACGCGCAGAGTTTAAAATTGAAAATTGATCGACCGTGTCGCTATCAGTTTTTCCTCTAGCGCTACCTTTGCGAGTAAATAAAGGAAACTAAATCGTTCGTTGATTATATCCATACTGCTGATACGAAAAACAGTACATTCAGTAAAACAAATTTTCTGCTCGGGAAAAACAAATTAAGTGACATACAATCATTATACTTCGCCGTCTCGTCCTGCAGATTAAACGTAGAAACGCCGTCACTGCTCGATCCAGTCACAGTTCGTTCCAGAAAGTATAATAGAAGTCGGGGGTTTCTAGCGCCACTCTCGCAGCTCTTAGGCAACCGCGGATATCAACATCATTATTTTTAAAGCTCAAAACTCGCAAATGTTCAACATTTCCGTCAGAAAACATTTTCCTGAATAAAAAGGGAAAAAACTATGGTTTTTCGAGTGGGATTTGAACTTATTCGGACGAGACGGCACGCATAATTGCGATTGAACTTCACCTAAGGTATGTTCGTTCAATCGTTCAACTTTGAATGCTACACTTCGCGTTTCCGAGCACCAGCGAGTTAAAATATTAAAAATTGATTTCTTTAGTCAACGTACGTACATACGTGCCGGTTTTGAATTAGAATAGGGTTACCTTTGTAGAGAATCGGCGTCCCTGACGTCCTTATTAACTCCATAGCGTTACGATTTTACATCTCGAAAAGCCCTTTCCCAACGCTGCTCAGGTGCGAGTTCATTTTACTCGAAGTGCTCACGTTCGTCGGGATGATCGCGCAAGGATCGCGCTTCCGACGCCGGCAATCGGGACATAAACGTGATTTCTATCGCACTCGGATTCACTCACGGTTCACCGTTATCCCGAGGGTATCTCGCAGACTCGAGCAAATCAGTTCCACGGCACTCAAAGGAATAACTCCGTCTAGTTCCGAGTCTTAATCGATAATGACTTACAGTGTATCTAGACTCCGATAATGTAAACACTCCGCTTCGTTATCGGCGAAGGGAGGGGGTATCTTATCCACCATCCCCCAAAAATTCTTTTGTCACTCGCCAATGAAGAAACGTGAAAACAACAATAATAACGAGAATGTGTTCACATCGAGCGCTGGTAACGCCCGCTGGTGTACAGGTGAGCGGGCGAAAGTAATAGGGGCATGAGTGAAATTTGTATTTTTATTTACATACGCCACTCTGATTCCCGGCCTCCCGGAGGATCGCTAATCCTTTACGGGGGATTTTTCCGATGGGCAGAGAATCAGCGTGGCGTGTCTCGATGAAAATACAAATTTCACACTTGATACGCGAGCCGTTCAACGCGAGTATGGTGCGAGGTCGTAAAACTTGAATACCGTATAACGAGAAGTCAAGAAAAAATTCTATACAATGCAATAATATCGGAGGAAGTTACGTCTCCTTTATTGAAATGAGTTTTTATAGCTTCAATGAAATATAATTTATTAATCTGAGACAAAGTAAAGCTCTACCTTGAGTTAACGGTGGAGTTTTCCCTCGAAAATCAAGATGTACAATATCTACCGAAAATAGAGGCCCGAAATTGTTACTATCGTCAGTGCGTTCGCCTGTCGCTGTGATCTATCTACCGTTTCTTTTCTTACTCTCGTTTCTCTCTCAGTCATAACATCGCACATTGACAACATTGCAATATACGATCCTTTATTTTCTTCGGATGGTCCGTCCCGCTTGCACTATGCTCCAAAACTCGATTCGTACAATTACAACGTGATTTAGACTGACCAACACTGATTGACACTCAAGTAATACGTTCAATCTTTAAGATCACCTTCAATGAACTGCACCCCGGAATGTCAAGTACAGAAGAAAATGGCCACGAAAATGGGCAAGGGACGGAGGGGGGTCAAAACAGCAACTGACGAGTATGTCCTCCCTACATATTATCACGACAAGACCCTTGGTTCTCGTATTCATTGTTTACGTCTGAAATGGGAAACAGAATGAAACAAAACAAAGAGAAGGATCCAAGTTTCGATTCATCCCATTTTCATAAAACCCATCTTTTTTCTATCGTTTCTTCACGAGAAAGAATTACAACCTCAGTTTTGGATTCAAGGATACGGCATACCGCGCCTCCGCGCGCATACTAAATGCGCACGCACGTACGCGGAGGCGCGCGTAAGAAAAATCTTGGCCACCGAACGAGATAGATCTTCTTCCTCCCGTTCCGGTTCTTCGCGCTCGAATGCATTTTGCGCCGCATCGACGATCGCACGAGACGCAGTCACGCCGCGAAAACGCACTCGGATAGATAACCGTACAGGTATAAATATGTGCCGCCGCCGCCGCCGCCTCCCCAACCCCATCCCCTTCGTCCCACGTCGCTTCCACGTCGATCGACCCGCTGCCCCGTTTTTCGTGATTTTCTCTCAACGGGTTTTCTTTGCCGGCTTTTCTCGAGCCTTCGATGGAAATCGCGTTTCTTGCTGGCGAAATTCGCCGAAGTCTTCTCCCCTTCGATGAAATTTATAGGAACGCGCGGCGAGCGAGTTGAATTTTCAAGAATGTCAGGTTCTCTCGGGGACATTGTCTTGTATATTGAATTGTATATTTGGCGATATCGCGAGCGTTTCGCAGCAGAGACGCGGGGGATTCTGTTTATCGTATGAAGGAAAATGTTTAAAGGGATTTTAGAGATTTGTCGCGCGCGACGCTGAACGCTGCATATTCTCGCGTCTCGCGATTTTTGCGTTGATGGATAGGATCGATAAGACTCACGATATGACAGAAATTTAGGAAAATTCAGGCCACGGGATTCAGGAACGTAAACTGCGGATTTATGAAAATTCAGTGCGGAGGATTCGGGGAATAAAATTGAGAATTTGTATGAGTTCGGGTGACAGAATTCAGGAGCGTAAAACGAGAATTTATAGAAATTCAGGTATCAGGATCGCGAACCGTAAATGAAGAGGTGGTAGAAATTCAGGTGACAGATTTCATCAAAATTCAATGCGCAGAATTCGGAGGTGCAAATCGAGAATTTATAAAAATTCCATACAGCGATTCGAGTAAAGTAAACTGAAAATATACAAATTCAGGTGGCAGGTTTCAGGAATATAAATTAAGAATTTATGAAAATTCAGTGCACAGGTCGCGGGGACATAAATTGAGGGTGTTCAAAAACTCTCTGCACAGGTTTCTAGGTACAAGCCGGGAAAATTTATGATCGGTTCGTCGGGTCGACTTTTTCGAAAAGTGAACGGTAATGCGCATCCGAATCTAAAAGTGAACAGCAAAAAACGCTGACTCTGCTCTCAAATTGCTTCGGATAACAAAAGACAATATCTCGAAATTCGACATTCCACGTTCCCGTACGTGTACGAGTGCCCGCTCGTGTACAGAAAGGAAAAAAATGTATAGATACTCGCGGAGAATGCACGCTACGAAATAAACAATGTTTTTACCGCGAAAAGGCTCGAATGTTTGTGCCCAAAAAATTACATTTCCGTTTTACCGAGAATCACCACAGTCGCCCAGTGGCCGTTATACGCCGATAAATCGATATTACAAGGTTTACCCGATACTCTCTTGAATTTTACATTTCGTACTGGCACCCATACGTCTGTGCGGATGCGTTGTTAGAAACAGTTTAAAAATCAGGCACACCCAAAAGGCTGAAGTAACAAACGTTAGATTCTAACTATGATAATCCAACTTTACCCAAAATCTTTCCTCGATTCTCGATTTCAAATCCCCAACATTTTTTTTTTAAATCATCCCGACGAACGACAATCACACCAACAACCTTCGACTCAATAACCTGACCACTTTCTCCATACTAGCAACTGCATTTAAGTTTCCCATAAAACTAGGGAAACTTTGCGCCACGAACATCCCTTCGCACGGTCTCAACATTTTTTAAACAACCACCCCACCCCCTAGATGAACTTTCACCCCGCCCCCCTATCCAATTGTTATCCGAATTCGCGCCACGTGCAATTTACCACGTGCATCGCCCGTTAAATCCACGTCGGATCGAAATTATTGCCAAAGTATTTTCGTCACGTACCCTTTCGATGAATCGCTAAGGCGCGCGAGGAATGGGGCAGGGCGGTGGGGGGGCATGGGGTGACGGGGATCGTTCGACTCGCGACTACACCTCCGTGCACCCTCACCCCCCGATCCCCCGACCACCCTCGGCAGCCTCGAATCGAAACGCAAGACCGGAAATACATTTTGATATTCGCGCGGTCGTAGGAGAGACCGCGGGGACGGACGGCGAGGGTGGGGGGGGGGGGGAGGGGGGGAGTCGGAGGTGAGAGCGGAGGGTCGGTAGCAAGCAATTTATGGAGCGTTCGCGGTATCCCTCCGTAGATTTCTGAAATATAAGTCGACGATAAAAGTAGATTTATCTCTCGAAAGTGGATTTACCTCGGTCTTTTACGCGAGGGGGGTGCATCGGTAAACGCATCGGTCGCGCAATCCCGCGTGCGCAGGGACGAATGACCTTTTCCCAGTTGACCCGCTACCCCGCAACCACTTTCCACCCTCTGCCCTCCCACTGGCGTTCGCGGAGAGAGAAAACTCGGTTTCGGTGTCATCTCCCGGGTACGTTTCGCAATCCGCGTGAACTTTGTAAAATCGTCTGATTAAAGCGAGGTTGTCACTCCCGATTTCAACTGGGCAATTTGGGCGAGTGTTTGCGCCGCGGTGGAAATGCATTTTCATTCGACTTTGAATAGCGGTAAGTGAGCGTAATTGGATCAAAGTACGCGTAATTGTATTGCTAACAAATGCAGATGCTCGTGGCGTTAGAAACATCCTTCTGCTTAACAACGATATAGCACAAAGATGACAATTTTTTAGGTGCTCGCAGGAAAAGGGTTTCTCTTCTTATCGAGTGGGAACTTCACGATCGCTTATTATGCCAAACTTTAAATCGTGCTCAATATTGATTTCACGCGTTATAAATAGAATGGGTATAGTTCTGCATAATATAAATACTTTGTGTGGTATTTAAATTTAACTTTATTGCGCGAGGGTTGCAAAGGTGTTTCGGGATTGATTGTACGTAATATTACTCCCCCGAGATAAATTGCCGGGGGTTCCAACGTTCACTACGAAACGTACAAGAGTTACGAATGTTAGGGGTTCGTTTGATTTTATTGCCGGTTATATCGTTCCCCCGGGCTGGCTCCCTGTTAATTTACTAGGTTTCAAAAAATTGGAATCTTCAATTAACCGTGGAAAATTAAAATCCCCTGCAATTCTCGTTCCTTTGATTTTATTATTGGTTATAACTCCCCTCTCCTCCCCGAGGGGGTTGGCGTTACCGTTAATTTTCTACACTTACAAAATTGGAATCTTCAATCAACCGCGGCAGATAAAAATTTTCTCGATCTTCGTTTTCCGATAAACAAATATTTTTGCTTGAATTTAATAATCTTGCGGAATAAAAGAATTCCTTCGCGGATTATATCGACGCTTCCTCGTAATAATGTACCGTACACACATTTGCGCCGTTCGCATTCATTATTCATGAGGAGATATTAAAGTTTACTCATTTGCCTCGTAAAATTCTTGCCGGTTAATGGAAAATTTCCCTTATAAGTAATATTTTCCAGAAGCTTAACGAAAGGCAAACAACGGTGTCGCATTTCGTATGCATACAAAGGTAAAGCTCCGTTCTCAGGTTACAGGTGGCTGCGGTCGAATTACTAGCTTGCGCTACTTTCCGCACCTCGTGATTCTTTGTTTTCCGAATTGTCACAAAAAATTGCAACGTTTCATCGAAAATGGAAGTTTGTCTTTTCAGCAAATCAGGTGTCTGTTTAAAACCGTGGTGTCGCGTGTTACCTTCGTTCACGCGAGTTCCAGGAAACACGAATCTACCATATTCAAGCGTATCGTTACTCTCAGCAATTTCGTTTGTTTACAGGTGTTTATGGCGAATATTGCATTGGAATACGGTTTGGCAAAGGATCCAGACCATTTTGTACTTCTTTTTGTTTTGAATTCGTACATAATTATGGTTATGTTAATGACACTTTGCCGCTTCTGCCGTGTTCCCTAAATTACCTCGAAAGGCGGCTGAAATTAGTGTTAAAACATCCATTTCGATCAAAAGTACAACGTTTCTTCCTCCTATTTAGATCACTTGCATAAATTCGCGGCTGACCTCGGATCGGAATGCGGTTTGTTTAACTTTCCAGAATGTTTTGTATCATATCTATTTTACGTTCGCATGTATGTAACTTTAGTAACGTCGGCGACCCATAGCCGCATCGTCGCGTCTGTCCTATTTGTGAGATTTCCCCGAAACGCGGATAAAATTAGTATTAAAACATCCATTTCGAACAAAAGTATAATATTTCCTCTCGCAATCTAGATCATTTGCATAAATACGCGGCGGACTGTGCATCGGAATGCGGTTTGTCTAACTTCCCGGTGTGTTTTGTATCATTTCTGTTTCACGTTCGCATCTAATTCTGGTAACGTTAGCGACTCGCAGCCGCATTTGCATTTTCCGACCTATTTTCCGAAATTCATCAGTATTCACCAAAAAAAAAAAATGAGGAAACCGTCGTCGCATCGCTGGGGGTGCGCGTAAACGTACGGGTGGAGATTCGTATGAATAGATTAGCTCTCTTTCATCACCGTGTTCTCTCTCGTAACTTTATCTTTTAACGCGACTCCTATCTCTCACAGGTACAACGATAATAAAACTGTCTTATTAGAAGTAATTAATTTCCTTGCCTTTTCCGAAAGTCAACTTCCACTCGGTCCACTGGAAATCGTACAGGTAGGATTGTTCGTAGCGGAGTGGCAGAGGGATTACTATCGGTATTTCGCTACGCCCATTATAATTTTGTACGTACAAACTGATAAAATCCATTAAGTCGACACACTGTATCTCTATCGATATAAAAAACGGTGTTTTACAAAAACGCGAAAATCGAAAACCAACTCGATTGTTAATAATACGATTTATTAAAGGTTTTATTATTATGCGCAGTATTTTATTCAACAACTATGGTTCTTTTTTATCCTTCCCACATTTTCGCGCTATTTCAGACTTTGTCCTCCAGTCAGAAAAGTTCGTATTAACGATGCTACCCTTCACAAAAAATACGGGGCACAATTTATAAAAACCGCGACGAATAGCAGTGTTCCCGTTGCCGACACTTCTCCGTGTAACGTGCCCCAGATTAAACTGAAATCAGGTTGAGATTTCGTAGAATGCACGTTTCAAAATGTACCCGGCATCGCGAAAAGTGAATCGGAAAAAAAATATTTACAATGCAGGTACGGCAAAGAGTATTTGCCACGTATTTATTAAACTTTCCACCCTCTCTTTGAGTCAAGCGTTAAACCTTGCATAGCGAAAAGTTTATCCCGATAATATTCGATGCGCGGTAAAAGAATATTTAAAAATAATTCAATTTCAATGAAATTTCGCCTCTACTGATTAAATAAAATCTGTACTTGATCGGAGACGTTCATTTTTTGTTATCTCAGAATAGAATTATTCTAACAAATGCAATTGTTTTTTAGACGTAACGAGTAGAATTTTAAACGATGATTTTAATACAGAAAGAGTTCACAGGTATCGAAAAAAATTTCAAACTTGGGGAATCGAATTTTTGAAGTTCTGGTCTTTCAATTCTCGCAATGTTTGATTTCGGACTTTAAATATTATACATTATGTATATTTCTGTAAAATAATTTCCGATGGCGATAAATCCGTTTACTTTTGTCTCCGACTGACGGGTCCGCGCAATTTTTAACTGTAAACATACCAAAACCGGCGCACGGAAAATCGGAGAAAAATGTCAATGTGCATTTTGCAACTCCGATACAGAGGAATGTCGGTAAGCCGAGCAGTTTCAAACAACATTAATACACCCCCGCGCAAAGGAGTAACGTCACCTCGCTAGAAATTCGCACTTGGCTGGATGCTGGTCGACCCACTGGCCTGCTTTTTACATTTTCACCCCCGCGTCCCGCACCTCCGCGAGCCTTTTACCACCTCGACCCTCCACCCCCCCCGCCCCTTATCCGCCACCTCCCCCCTCTCCCCTCCGCCCTTTTCCACCTTGGCTCGGACTCGCGGCGAACGAGCCACTTTGCCGAGCCGGAAGCAAATTTCAACGATTGTTGAGAAATCGATTTCTCCCTTGTCTCTCTCGACGACTCGCCCTCCGGTTTCACCACCGATTTCCATTCGTCAAAAAGTTTCTCTCGGCTTGTCTCCGTTCCGCGGAATCTCCGCTCGTCTCATTTTCCCGCGGTTATACTCGCGAGCGATTTTTCAATTAGCGGAAACCCGAGGATCGACTTTTAAATCGACGCGACTCAATTTCCCACGGAGCGGTACGATTATTAATCCTCGGCGGACGAAACTGTCGTCGAGATTAAGCTTAAATTAATATTCGTTACGATTGGATTAATCGATAGTAATATTTGTTTCTATCCTTCGGGAAAGGTAACGCTCACCGCTTAATAATCCTGCGGGACTATTTATAGCGTGGTTTACTTTTTTATTATTTTCTTGAACAGCGTTACACGAGTAGTATTATTAATAGTTTTTCTATTTCATCGACAACCATCTTTCCAACGATAATTATAATATAACGTATAACGAACTTTAAAGATCCCGTTTTCATTACTTTTTTTCTTATCCCCATCGAATTAGCCCTAAATTCCACCCCGAAATTAATATATCCCGTTTGTATCTACCGAAAATACCGTATAATCACGTCCAACTCCAGTCAGCCGCGGCTGAAATATTTTATTCCAGTGTAAGGAAAAAAAAGAAAAAAAAAGAGCAGCTGAAATAAATGTAACAGGCGACAGAAATCCCGCAACCCACTCGTTTCTCCCGCAACGCCGTCGAGGCAATTCCAATCCAACATTAACAACCCAGAAAGAGATAGCGGTCTCTCCGTAGACTGGCCAAAACAAATTACGATAAATTGCGGCAATAATTATCAGGGAACAACGTAATAAGCCGGGCGGCGCGCAATCCCCCTCCCTTCTTCCAAATTGATAATTTACCCCCACGCGAGACAGATAACGTACAATTTACGTCACCCCGTAGAGTACGGAGAGAAAGCGGGTGCGACGGTAAGAGTGAGAGAGAAAGAAAGTGGAAGGTCGAGAGCGAAAGGAAGAGAAAAACCTAGAGAGAGAGAGAGAGAGAGGGAGACCGCGAGAGGGTGGGAAGGGGGCGGGATACAGAGAGGGGGCGAGAGAGCCCACGAACGACGGGGGTGTAAATTACGTCGAAATACGACGCGAATAATAAATTCTGTCAGCGGAAGCTCCTTCTTAGTGGCTCTTCTAGTATCTTGCGGTATACGCGGGGGTGGCCTACAGGGAACTGCCAAGCCGAAGGGGGCGCGGGGTGGTAGGGAGTGGGGCTCGGTGGTACGTTTCGATGAAAAACGATTCCATCGGAGCCGCGCCAGAAACCGTTGCAACGGGTTTTTCGCCGCCGTCGAAGCGAGTAGACCCGCGAGAGATCCTAGGATCTCTCGATCGGCCGACTATCGATCCGACGACGACGACGATAATACGCGTCAGCGTTTCCAGCACCCTTAGCTGTCCCGAGCTCAACCCCCATTCCATTCTCCACCCTGCCCCCTCCCAGCCCCCGTTCGCTCGTCGATCCTGAGCTTCTTGCCTGTCGTTGGAACATCGGGGAGGAAAGAGTGAAAGCTATAACGATCGAATCGTATCGTGACCCGTCGCCGATTGGTTGTCGAAATTTCGCATCGGGATTTGATTGAAAATGGATTAGCGAGTTTGACGCGTGGAATTATGTTTCTTTTTTTATCGTTTACCGAGGGGAGAGGAGTTGACGAGTTTTCGCGAGAGTTCGCAATGGGGAGGAGGTTCCACTGACGGAATTTGTATCTAGTCAACCCTGTCGCGCTTAACGTACTATGTAACGTTGGTGTAAAATGAGTAATATAATAAGAATAATGCGGATACGCGAGATGTAAAAGGAATAGTATTATTAGAATTTAGTTGTCTCGTATGAAAATAAAGCTAATGAAAACGACGAATAGATAGTGAGAATATTAATACGCGTTTGTATTACAATTATTTTTCACGATGTCTTACGCGGGTCTTTATCTTGACTTGCACTTTGCTTGCGAACTAAACTTAAAGAATGAATGTAGCAAGCCAAAGAGACAACAAAATTCCTGCTTCGAGTTTGGTTCTTTATTCCGAGGATCACCCTGTATATAGGTACAAAAAAATTTAATGTATTGCGTGAAAACGAAATACGTACCAGACGTATTTACGAAACGGTCGAATGATTCGATTGTCGCACGTTACCTTCGAATTTGCACGGTTTCGCAGAATTTATTTCCCGCAAACACGTAAATTACGAAACGGAACACCGGTTAATCGCGGTAAAAAGAAAAAAAAGAGAACAGAACGCTGACAATTTTTGTCCAACGCGATAAAACGATTCTTCCGCGAGAGAATAATGAAAGCTAATGCGCGTGTACCTAACTAGCCGTAACCGATAATTGGCTGTCGCGTTGGATTTAAATTTTTATCCCGCACGGTGGTGTTTTTAAAACGAAGTGCGGCGTTAAAACGCGCCATCGACGTGCGCGCGTGCCAAAATGTTGAGTTATCTTTTATTGCTCGGGATCGGGTCAGGCGTTATGGTATCGTGAATCATACGAATCGGCGATCGTCGATAAATGACGAATGGAGAAGAACGAGGAGCGATGCTATTTTTAACCTCACCCTGGCAAGATTCGATCCGGGTTTCTATAAGTGAACGTTGTCACGAGAGGAAATGTTCGAAAATACGCATTAGTTTACGACGGACCGTTGAAACGCATAAAACCCGAATGGCGTTAATAAAAGGAATAATAACGTTCTTTGCAGATTTTACGTTTCGATTATCAACCCTCGATCCTTTGTCGTGACGAGTTGCTCTCGAGGGTTCAAGTAATTGCCTTCGATTAAAGTGAAAGTTGAGAATGATAAATCTATTGAATTGGTAGGATTTTAAAATATTTTTTGTTCCACTTATTCGCGGTAGAATTTGCGTGCTTACGCGATTTTATTATTACTCTTTGCTGCCGTAACAACGCGTTAAGAGTTTCTTACTTTATTATCGTACGATGCCATTGTTTCATTGAGAAAGAATCGATTAAAACCAGGATGCATCCAATTAGACGTTTAACAATCACTAATTTTCTTTTCTCGAGATTCATGGAACGCGAGTCACTTCGTACACGAATTCCCTTTCTCGGAATCGCGGTTATCAATAAAAACCTGGAATGAAATGCATCGTAAATAGCGCGAGTGACTTGCACGCGTCACGCAATCCCGTGTTTCATAAAATCGAGGGAACAATCGTGCGTTCGAGGAGAATGCTGACAGAAATCGGCGCGCGGATTTCGGTGCATCTATAAATCGGTAACGATGGTAATCGCGAGTATCGCTTGGCGCATTTAACATCGCGACGAACAATGCCAGCGGCATTAAGATCTATTATAACAGTCGCGGGAGTGACGCGCGACATTTTCGAGAACTTGGCAGCCATCGACTCTTTACGTAATCGCGGGATTATAGGATCGATGTCCTTCCCACGCGGGGAAAAGAGACAGGAACGTTCGGAGAGAACGACGGAACGTTAACGTGGAATTCGTCGGGCAATTAGCGATGAGTTAATATTGATGGTAAAGAGAAATTAAATGTTCCATTGACACGAAAAGGGTGAAACTCGATTATTAATTATATCTGAATCGATAAACGATAGAAGCTTAAAGAGATTTCGGGAAAGCTGATTGTGAGTGGGACGATGTTGATTTGGTTCGTCAGATTCGATTATCCGATACGAATAAGTTAAGGATACTTTGAATTTTTAACTAATTGAATGAGACTAGAATCTTCTTCAAAAATGTTGATAGAAATGAAAATGAATATAGATAGTTTCTCGATACACCAAATCATTTGATATTCACTTTCACTTATAATACTTATAAACAATACTTTGGGATTACCGAAACAGATTTTAGGAGGATGGTTCCCACAAATACGGACTTACCGTATATTCGCTGCCGTTTCCATCGAACGACAATGAATCTTGTTTTTTCTTACAAAAATCTAGTATCACGAGAGACGTAATCGCCAGCGACGTTAACTGCACGCTCGGAGGAAACCCGGTCGAGAATGAGAAGAATACTTACGTCGCCTTTTTCCGGAACGTATTTCGCCAGCCAGCCCCAGAGGATGCCGAAACCAAGACCGCCGATTATGGCAATAGGACCTTGGAGGATCTGATACCATAGCGCGTCGTGAGAGAACATGACGCTTTTCACGATTCCGTAAATCGCCACCGAAGCAGCGTCATCGATTCCGGCGACGGCGATGATCAGAGTTGGAATACCCTGGAAATGAGAATAATTTCCGTTACACGGATAGTTCGATCGGTTCGACATGCACGATTACGTGGAAAGCGATTTGATTAACGGTTCTTTTTCGATTCTTTTATAGGAATCGCGCGATGCTAGTGTACCTCGCGATACGATACTCGCGGAGATTCTAATGAGAATTATAAGGATAATGCTGTTTGATTACATTTGTGGTATTTTCAAGAGAATATCGAGTTACGTCAACTGATTCGTAATGCGTTCAAGCATTTTTAATAATATTTAAGTATATTCAAGAGCATACATATATGGAAAGCGATGAAAATTTCACGTAATAATTTTGCGACAACTTATCACCGCGCTGGGGATTAAATTAACGTCGCGCTTTTTATCTCGGGATCGTACGAACGCGCAATTGCGTTTAACGGCGACACTTGCGTTGATTGTAGTTTCTATTATAACGGGAAGGGGAGCTCCTTAAAGGTAAGAAAATATCGGTTCTCTCAAGGACAATTCAAACACAAATACTTTAAAAAAACGTAATCTTACTCAACGGTATCTATCGGACGTCGCGAATATTTGTCGCGTCACTCGCGATTACAATTACGTCTACTGCGAATGGGAATCTCGGTTAAGTCAATTTTCCGTAATTTCAAAGATACTTTTATTTCGAGTCCATCAATGCGTTTAAGTATTCTCCCGGATATCCTCATGGACGGACAATTAATCCCGTTAAATATTGCCCGTGGGACGTCCCAAGTAACTTTTACAATAATTTGCCGTCGAGGTAAAAGAAGCATCCTCGTCTCGGGCGCGTCTATCGGTGGTAAATGAGCGAATTTTCTCCGGGAGCAGATTTTCCGATACGATCGGTAGCTTCCTCGTTTCCCACGTTTTTCCCCCCGACTCCTCTTATTTTACCGCTCCCCGGTACAAGCTCCAAATCGAAACTTCATTATCGAGTGCAATCAGATTTCTTATTCCCGAGCGAAGTAACTTCGAAACCATTAAGGAACTTTCGGTAGAATGTTCGATGGTACTAAAAATAATCTGTCGATCGTCGTAGCGCGAGGGATTTGGGGGGTGGAGGACGAAACGGGGAAGGAGGCGCGAAGAACGGGAAACGGCAAATAAAAGTAAGAGTAGAAAATATTTATCTACATAGCGAAAAGGGAAAGAACGAAGGAAGGGAGAGGGGGAGAAACAGACAGAGTGGGAGGAAGAGAGAGAGGGTAAGGTAAAGGGGATGAAGCGGGGAGTCAATTTAAATTTACATTCCACGCTGTGTAGATCTTCCAGAAGAATATAAAGTCGAATAATCTGTCAATCCCCGTTGGATGGGGGGGGGGGGGGGAGCCCTGGAACGACGGAGGTAAATACAGGAAAGGGAATTAAGAGGAGTAGGAAAGATCGAGCATGGAATCCATCGAGAGCAATCGACGACACTCGGGCACGATTCTTGGTGGTCCAGAGCTATCGAGCTCACGATAGCTCGGGCAGGGGATTCGAGTCTGTCGACTATCGTGATTTTCAACTACGAATCGAAGCTCGGAAAAGAGGAAAAGCTCACCCTCGGTAAAAGTTCGAGTAGGTCAGCGCTTCGTGCGCAGCTTTGTTTTGCGGCACGTCCTCCGTGTTCGGGAATGCCTGACTTTTCAATCTTTTGGTTTCTCTTATGCTCCCTATCTCTCTCTCTCTCTCTCTCTCTCTCTGTTTCTCTATCGTTACTATTTTCCCTCCTCTCTGTTTAATTTGCTTTTGGGAAAGCGCCAAGATTTTCGCAAAAGTAACCTCTGATCCTTCGCCAAGAAAACTTTTCGATATTTCAGCGGAGCGTCTTTGAACCTTCGCGCAAAGAATCGAGAAAAATCCTTCGATCTTTTCTGAAATTTTCTAGAGGAGCCCGGGATATGGATAGACTTGTTGTTTCAGCTGCTGAAAGTTTCGCGCAAGGTTCTTCGATTTGGCGAATAAAATACGGTAACTGTGTCGCGACGAAGGAGAACCGAGGAATAAAGCGTGCAAGGGAAGTATTCGTTCTTGTAATCTCTAGCACTGTTCTCCCGTGAGATGTGCTCGATAAGAAATGTTGACAAATTATGTGCAAATATGTATATCCTTATTATATTAACTTAACTCTTCGTTATTATCCCGAAATATGTTTGTACCTGTGAACGATTGGTCGTTGCAAAGGTTTTTAGTTGAACATCGCAAATAGATGTTTTGCGCTGATCTCATATTCGCAATATTGAAAATGTTTATGAAAATATTTACGGTATTATTAATTGGTGTCGATATTTAGTTAGTGAAACTCTGATTCATTTTAAAGTGCCTCAGTCTTAAGAATAAATACCGGTTTGCATCGTTTATGAATAAAATGCACTGTTCGTTGAGGCTTAATAGCTAATTTTCTCATTAATTCTAAGCAACTTATGAAAATAACTTGATATTTCAGCTTCCGCGGTCTAGAGAAATTTTCGCCGTAGGATCAACACGGAATGCGATAGTGTCTAGTGCCCTTCAACTATCAAGGATGACCCAACGTCCGTTTCGAAACTGTCCTCCTAGTTTATTTTCCTTTTGCACCGAATCAAACTTCCAAGAGTTTCGAGGGCAGACAAAAAGTTTGAACGAAAAATGTTTAATCAGACGAGTAACATACGCTTGACTTCCACGTTTAAAAGGGAAAAAATTTTAATTTGTTTTTCTCTCTCTCTCTCTAGCTCATCGCTTTATAGAGAAGTACTCGCTCCAGAATTTTTACGGAAAAATCTTCGAGACCTACCTTTCCGGAAAAAGAGCCTGAGAACTCGGGGAAAATAGCGTAGGATTTCAGAAATAACGCAAAATAGATCTCTCCGCGGAAAAGGGAAATTTCGATGGCATTTGTATCCAGTTTTCAAACCGAATTTCCTTCTACCTCTCTTCGATCGGTACGACCTTGAAGCGAAGGAGATGCGAGAGACGCCTTTGATCTCGCGTATAATGCGAATTACCCGAACCGTTCCTGACAGCGTATTCAATTCTTTTCCCCGTCGCGGCTCGTTCCACCGTGGACCAAGAAATAAACAAGAAGCGCAGTCTAGAAGATCTTTCGGCTCATGAATATCACATTCAGTGGAATGGCCTTTGCACTCTTCAAACAGCTTCCACTCCATTTTCTAAACTGAATTATTTAAGTTCTCGCTCACTTTTTCGCTCCTTCTCGCGCCCTTTCTCGACTACTATTTTTCTCGGCTACTATTTCCCGGTATTATCATTTTTAGTAGAATCGCGTCACCGCACCGGTCCGTGAGAAATTTTACCGACGCTCTTGCACTCGTCAACGAGCCAAAATACCGACGAAGCGTAGAATAACTTTTGCCACTCTGTATTGTACTAGCGCGTTCTATTATTTTATATCGCGCGCTGCACAGTGGTTGGAAATGCAACTTTCGGCAGATAAAATTATAATTTTTTTTCATACTTAGTATTAAAGATTTTGGAGTTTTCAAGGTTGATAATTTATATAACGTTGAGTTCACTTACAATATCAGTTAATAATCATGGTCTCGGACATATTATATTTTCTTTTCAATGCTTAATTAATGTGACGGTCGCAAATGTGATTAACTGATATTGTAAGTTTACTCAGCATCATATAAATTATTATTCTTGAAAACTTCTACAATTTTTAATGAAAACGCCTTTAATACTATAATACGAAAAAGGCAACTTTGTATGCCTAGAGCTGCATTTCCGACCACTGTGCGCCATGTCTATTATACCGAGAAAATATGGAATGCATACTCTATCTCATATTATTTAATATCGCGTTAATATTATATAGTCGAAGCAAGACTGAATATTCTATATTATCCTACGCGGCGTACACTGACGGAGGAGAATATTATTCCACGTTGTGTCTGAAATCCGGTCGAATCTTGTCCGAACAAACACCCTAAGCTACTATTCGCATCCAAAATTCATCAAACTGCTGCTCGAGCGCGCGGTAAGTAGTTACGGTTCGCGGTGGTCAAACAGTGGGAGGGCAGAATTAGCGATTCATGGAAATTTCCTGGCATCGCCTGAAGATTCGACGGGAATACTCAATCAACTTTGTTTCTGATACAAAAATGTCAACCCTTGTCACTCTTCGATTATCAATATTTCTGACGTACAAATTTTAACCCTTTGAATCCTTCGATTATTATTATTTCTTACGCATAAATTTAACCCCTTGGTATCGTCGAATTATTATATTTTTTAGGTACAAATTTCAATTTTATCAACTTTTCGATCATTGTCATTTCTTACGGAAAAAGACTTTCCGACGATCATCGTTTCTTATACAAACATTCGATAACGCGTTGTTTATATTTGAAATACTGTACCATCGTTCCCGGTGATACAGCGTATTTCATAATTACCAGCATCTATCTCCGAATCTCTGCGCGGGAGTAAATAAACAGAGTCAAGCTAATATGATCCTCCGATAGGTACACAAGAAACTTCATTGATCGTGATCTCGGTAAATCTACGGTACCGTAATTACAAAGCACTATTCGAACAGCGATCCCATCTAAATTCGAAATAAACGAGAAACGATATTAGTTTGCAAAAGGAACGCGCATCGCCGGTTCCAAATAATTTCTACGATTTTCTCAAACAACAACAACGAACTACCGGATAAAACGATTCTGCGATAAGTACATTGTAAACTCGGTGGATAAAGATCTCGCCAAATCCACCCACGACGGTAATCGTCCGCATTTACGAAGGGCCGTTCAACCGGAGATCCTATCCAATTAAAGGAAAATGGTCAAAGACAAGGTAAGTACGGACTCGTAGTTGCAAATTGTGTGGGTACGCGTATGTGCTCAATTTTTACGGTGCAAGCACGATTAGGTGAGAGCATAGAAGCGAAAAAAGAGGATAATGGAAATTAAATTATTGGCCCGTACGGTCAGCCCGAACGTGACGTTATGTTTGTTCTTACGAGAAACCAAACGCATTTTGGCCACGAACATCGTTAACTTACTTGGTTTGAAAAACTAGTAAGAGAAGACGAACAAGAATATTTCTTCGCAAATTTAGATTAAAAATAATATCTTAATTTACGCCGAACAGCGCAATGAACGGTTGAGAGATTTCTAACAGGCTTTACTGTTTTTGTTAATCCTACGAATAATTGTTCTTAATTTTCGTTAAAAAGCAATCCAACGTGCACTCCTCAGATTATTACTCATTTTTACAATTTATTATTTCCACGAATCACGGAGACGAAATTTTCTTGACACTATCTCCCAAGATTCCTAACTACATTCTCAAATTTATTAGTTTCACAGACACCAATAATCATCATTTGTACATGACAAACCAAAAAAAACCGGCACCGAGATACCGAACGATTTCCCAAATTTTTCCAACGGCAAGCCACTCGCCTAATCGGTATACCCAATAAACTTGCTCGATAAAGATCTCATTAAATCCACCTACCGTTGTAATCCCCCTCCCCTCTAATTACAAAGCAGTGTTCTAACCATGATCCTACCTAATTCACCGCTGCACATGCTCCGTTCAATTTATTGTCATCGGTTTGCACTAGCATCCGCTCCCTCTTCCCACCCCCTCCTCGCGCAGCGTTACCTCCCTCGGGGGTTGGAGAACGAGTATCTACCGCGGTTTTCGTATTTTCCCTCTCGCTCGATCTGCGGACTTGACCGGGCGGAGAAACCGCGGCTGGTCCTCTTATTTCGTCCGTCGGGGCGGAACAAAGCTGGCTATTCCCCGGCTGCCATTCGTTTCCCGCGAATCGGTCCCAATTATCGAGGCGCGGCAAAACCCATCGAAGGAACACAGATCGGACAACTCGGGCGCATTGAAACTAATCCCCGAAGCTCACCATGTTCGATGGAACATCGGAACGCTTTCCGACGAAAGAAAATTTCACGGAGTTCCCCGATTTCTTGGGAAATCGAAATTTCAAGGGTTTCTTGAGAATTCATATGGAATGTGAGAACATTATGATTACACGGCAGAGCCATAGATCATCGAAACGCCGAATAGCAGGGAAAGCAATTGTCCAAAATACCGATTATGAGAACGATTAATTATATTATTGACATTGATACGATGGGACTGTTTGATTACGAGTTATCGTTATTACTTGGCGAACAAATGGACACGAGGAAAGAATAAAAAGAAATCCTTGTGAAAAGGGGAGGGTTTAATCATTTCCCCCCCGCAATCGGTTATCCGCATTTTATTGCAAAGATATTTAGTGAATAATTACTTAATAATAATTAGCCCGATAATTAGTAAAATTGGTTCTTAATGAAATTGCAGTAATTATTTACAGATTAATTCTCTATTCCGCCTATCCTCCCAACTATGGAGAAAGGGGGGTGTAATTTGAATTTCATAAATATTTCTCTCTCGAAACCGTGCAACAGCGATAATTTCAAAACTCTATAACGACGATTAAACACTATTAAAAAAAACTGCAAACGTGCTCTTGGTATGATTTAATGCATGTTTTTTCTTTTATACGCAGTCGTGCCATGCACGATTTGAGCTTCGAGCGGATAGGAAATTATACTACCAAAGCGGACCGGTACTCAAAAGATATTAAATTAGTGTCCTGCTACTTTTAGAAAGTTCAGCTTGACGTTACTCGTGACATATTGCGAGGTACGAATGCGGCGTCAGTGCATTGGAAATAAGCGTAACTCGCGAACAGTAGGTGGATGGATATAGGATATAAATAATATTAACTATTATTATATTAGTATTATTTTTAAAAGTAATCTCGACATTTCGACGGCTAAGGGAGGCAGCTGAAATCCGATTGATACTTTGGTTTGAAATATTTATTAATGTAACAAATGCTTTCCGAATTATTTAAGCTTCATATAGTTAAGTGCTTAGCCGTGTACATTAGTTTAATTCAATCGCGATCGGACTTTGCAAACGCGAGTTATCTTTGTTTGGTAAAAGAAATATATAAAGAAACAAATTGTAAAAATCCTCGAGTTCCGCGGAGATGGCCTTTACCACACGATTATCGTTTATTTTTAAACTAATTGTTTCTTATCTTACCTTCGCAACACCGTAGCCCTTCGAACGTAACCTGAACAGGCATGGCACGACGACGGCAGGTGAAACGGCTGCTATTACGCTCCCAAGGAGGAATCCCCATGTCCAAGGTAGTCCAAGGAGATATTTTGTCAGTACGGCCACTACGGTAGCCTCGACGGCCCATGGTATTAGTCCGAGTTTCGGTACGATGAGTTTCAACCTTTTTAAGGCGGTCGGATCCAAATCCAATCCAGCTCTGGTGAGAATAATGACCAGAGCAATTTTTCTGTAACAAAAGAAAGCGGGAAAGGGAAAGATCAGTGCCTGTTTAAACTATTCGGATACATCGTCTCAAATGTAATCCTTGAACTTGTATTTGAAAACATATTTTGTTCAAATAGACGAAAGTGAGTATTTTATTTCAATCCTCCTATTATTTCAATAATCGTATGAGAATACGTTATACAAAGTGAAATGTTAACATTGATCTAACAGGTGGTAAGAATTGAATATTTAGGTGTATCAAAGCGATCGTTTTAAATTAGCCTCGTCCGCGAAGGTAGATACACACATTAACGCACCGTGGCCGATCTGAAGTAGGCCGTAAGTTCGCCGCAACAGAAATCGTGCATTTAGCGCTCGAATTGATAAGGTGATGTGTGAACTATTGCATTTAAAAATCATTGCGCAATTTTTTTAACGAATGACGACCAACACTCCCCCGACACACGAGTAGGACGCGGTACAATAATGTGTGTCCCTACCTTTATACGGGCTGGGGCCCGCTCCAGGATTGAACAGGGTACACAAAAACAATGGAAAAAGTTTGTATAAACGCGTTTTGCGTTTGAAATTGTTCTATCGATTTATAGATTAAAATTGGTCACTCCACGGTTATACGCGTTTTACGAACAAACACAGATTTCAGCGGGGTGTGCTAGAATTCGAGAAACTAAACTACCAACGAGAATTTTAAATGTAATTTGCCCACTGTGTTGTTACGCGAACTGTAACTGACGATAGAATGTCCCGCAACCCTGTAATAACGGTAACCCGGATAGACTAACCCTAGTGAACACCCTCGACCATCTCTATTAACACTGGATTAACGGGATGATTTATTTGACGCCGTTGACCCCGTACTTACAGGTGTAAACAAGTGTAACCGGCAAATTGTCAAATTGCGGAGGGAGCGTTCTAATTATCTCCCAGCAATTTAAATTAATCCGTTCAAAACGTTGTCATACTTCAGGGATTACAGCGTGAGCACATTTTGTCCTCGACTAACCTCGATAAGCAAGATTACAATCAGATTCAAATTTATTTAATCCGAGTATATCCCGAAGGATAAATTATCTCGGAAGGGACTAAAGCGATTTAAATTTTTACTGGGGAATGTTCTTCATTTCCGCATTTTCGTATTTCACAGATCCCGGTACCAGAAAATTGTACAAGTGGGAACTGTATAGCTATGTTCTAATTTAATTACAATCTTCTTGATTTTTTATTTTAGTATTTTATGAATTACAATCCGGGAAAATTTTATCCCTGTGAAGCCCCAACGGGTACGGTACGATTATTACAAATTTTCGAAACTGATATTTCTTGAACCGTAAGAATCGTCCAGGGATACTCTAACGCAATTAGAATCGATATCGATGAAAATTGTTTTCATTTCCTCTATTATTGTATTTACACGAGAAGCATTCGTCCCAGTTTTCTATATTTTTACATTCGAACCCCGACTAATAAAATGCGACTGTACTCAAATTTCATTCGATTACCTCGAACGCTCCATCGTTGGAAGAATTTATACATATAAAATAAAAACAACTCGAAAAATGTCATCGACGGAGAAAGAATCAACCCTACCGACTGAACCGAAGTGAAAGCGGAATCACTCGAGACATCGATTTCACTTTGTCCGTGCGTTCGACGTACGCTGTCTCGAACCTAAAACCACCCCGCAACCCGGGGGTTGTCTGAGTTTCTCGGTGTAAATTCGACGTGCTCGCTCAAGATTGCCGCCGCTCCGCAGAAGCATTTGGTTTACCCCTCGGGGACTATCTCCCCTCACCACCCCTCCCCACCCCCGACCCCCAGAAACTCGTAATAGGATAAGTTTCGTTAGGTGCGTCTACGTAAACCGGTTTGGTAAAGTTCTAGAGACGTTCGTCTTTAACGATCCACGTGCTCGAGTTTTCCGCGTGTTGATCCCCGTGTTTCGATATTAACGCTTTCGGCACTGGATGAAACCCAAATCTTTATTCGCCATGAGATTTTTCGTACGTACAAAATCTCACGTGTCACGTTTGACATACAGTCGGCCGCATAAGTGTCCACCTACTATACTCGGTGTATACTAGAGTAAATAAAAATGAAATACGCACAGCGCTTTGAAAGGTAAGACATAGAAATAAACTTTTGTTAATGCGGCATGAGGTGGCACTTGGCAACAAGTGGATTTCTATGCATACTTGTTATAGAATAGAGAAATACTGAATAAGACCCTAATATTGGGGCGACCAGAAAGTAATGTCGTTTAATTCAAACAAATACATTTTTAACAAGTTTTTATTTTGAATCAATGGTGTGAGTACCCACGTTATCAACAACCTTCTGTCATCTAATGTGCAAATTTTCAGTGCCGGATCGGTAACTTTTTGAGACTTATTTGTTTGAATTTAATGTAAAAAACGACATTACTTTCCGGTCGCCCGGTACATACATGTCGAGTATGGTTAGTGGACGTACAATTTATGCGGCCGGCTGTATTTTATTACTGCCAATTCTCTTTTTCTTAAAAATTAGTTTAGAAACTTCGGTTTTAAAACGCAGTTTGTCGGGTTATCGTTTTGTCTTTTTTTATGCCTCTGATGTAACCGTTATTTGAATCAATGAAAAATTTTCGATAAGAGTTTTATAACAATTTTGTTAAAATATAAAATAATAACGTAACACAAGTAACAAGACGAAAATATTGTTACGTTAAAATACTCCACGTGTTTAGAAGATCAATTTCAATAAACGAAGAGTTAAAATCAATGAAATTCTACGGGTACAGATTTTTTCAGTTAAAAAGGTTATGCGCTCGAGCTGTATAATGTTGCGCGGAGGGAGACTCTCGAAGTTTTACGAGAAACGTTCGCAGATTTTTAAAACAATTTCGCCAGATGGAGGATACGACCATCACGCTCGTCGTTATCCAAATGCAATTTGAGAAAGTATCGGCGCGCCCGGGCATCGATGTGTTTTACCAAATCGCTTTCGAGAACTTCCGGTTAGTCGGGCTTAAGGGCGTTGGATACCCTGAGCAAAACCCGTGCGTGACTTCAGCGACGGGTGGCGGACAATATGCGAACTACAGGCGCTTGAGGGGAGTAGTGTCCCCACTTTGCTCTTACGCGTCGAAGTCCCCCCGGCCCGCTGTACCCCTTACGTCCCGCTCGGGCCAACCGACAGAGTCAGATACGCACGCACACCTACAGAAACCATTCGCTACTCCGGTGCATTTCATGTCAATGAAACACGTGTTACCAGCTGTCATTTTCTGATCCATTTCAGTTACGAATAAGCACCGTTTTGATTTTGGTAATCATTTCTGTTGTGACTAACAATATAGGATTACAATTCGATAACTAGTATCAAAATGGTATAATTTATACAATTTGACCATGACTGAAAAATCACGTAAAAATGTGAATCCATATAATATAATGGTAGGTATGTATATGGATCAACTGTCATTGCATTGCATACGAAACTCAAGAACTCTGACATAATAGAACAAATTAGAATCAAAGAGGTATCGAATAAAGCGATAATAGCTCTTTGCAAGTTGGTGACATTTTCCGAATTGTCAAAAACTGCCCAGATTTCACCATGTGGAGGTCGCTATTTTTGAAATCCAAAGTCAGAACTAGCGCGAAATACACCCGTCGGTGTGTTTTCCTTCGCACTTGTTCAAGGCCCCTTGAGAAGTGCCGGGACCCTGTGGATTTCGGTAGGCCTTGTTTATACCCGCAACGGCTAGGCACGGCTAGACGTTGGAGTTCTTTGAATTTTCACTGCACGAGAAGGAGTGACCGCGACGGAGCGAGGGAGGAAGAGAGAAGGTCTTTTATGTGGCGAAAATCGGGGTTCGTCCAACGTCTAGCGGTCCCCGGTATAAGCAGGTATAAGTGAGGCCTGCCGAAATGTACGAAATGTACGTGCTACCTTTCTCGGGTATAGAATGCTACGGTCATCGAATGCACGATATGACATTGTTACGGCGTAAAGTAACGTATACCTGTTCGATTACCCCTTTTATCTGAATGTAAGTCACCGGGATTTTGTCACTACGTTGGGAAAACCTAGGATTTTAGACTTCTCAACAATGACAAACACAAGAGTAACGTGAAATCTGGGACGTACTTGTTTCACATATTGTTACAATATTATTGTAACAGTATTATTCTTTAATTATTCACGTGTTTTGTGAGAACTTATGTATGTATGTCTAACTTTCTTAAAAAAATTTTGGTTTCATTTTTTTTCCCGTAATAGGAAAGATTGACAGAATAAAAATTGAATGTTCATTTGACGATCAATCTGACCGTGGATTATATCTGCGAACCAGATATAATTACCCCTCGCTGTGACTTCACGGCGGCGCGCCGCTGAAGGCAGTGCATGGATTTACGTTATAAATTCTCCAACCCGTGTTAGATATCCGATTTGGATAATTAATGGCTCTTTTGATAGATAAAAGATGAATATACAATCGTTATCGTTCAGAATTTCTGTAAATGGCTTTTTTCTGTTCCGGAAAATGTTTTTAAACTTTTTAACGCTCTTTTCTCCACGAAGATTACATTTTTCCAAAATTCTAAAATATCATGCGCATTCCTTCATGTTTTATCTTTCAAATGAGTCCTTGATCATCGAAATTGGTCAAGAAGCATTCTATGGGAAACGCAGAGCGTTATACCCTTACGATGCATTGCGTGGTGGAGACGGGACGGAAAGTCAAAAAGGCCCGAGCGGCTCGAGTTGGCTTATTCGCATGAGTTTAGAATGGATCAGAGTTGTGTGCCGTCGGTGTGATTTTCCGCTGTAACGGTAAACACCTATACATTGACCGCACGCCTAGCCAACTTACACGCACACCAGCTCATGCTTGTGCGTTAGGTTCGTAGTGGGGGAAGGAGTTTCGGCTCTTCTGCCGCTAAAATTGGGGTCGCTAGCAGATGCAGAATATTTTTCAGGATTTTTCACGAAAATGGGCGAAAACACGCATTAGCTCGTCGGATGCACAGGTCGTAATTCTCGACCGATTTTGATGAACAATAGCTCGTTTGAAAGATAAAGGATGATCCATGCGTTGTCGAGAAGCCGAATTTTGATAAAAAATTTCTTTCCATGCGTAAAATTGTCTTGAACTTTAGCAATTTTTTGAATCACTATTTGTTGATAAAAAAAAGGTTTTATCAAAATTCGGCTTCTCGACAACGCATGGATCATCCTTTATCTTTCAAACGAGCTATTGTTCATCAAAATCGGTCAACAATTGTGGCCTGTGCATTCGACGGCGTAAACCCTTCCAAAACGGGGGGGTATCCAACGCCCTTAACGACCGACGAACTTGAATTCCAACCGTAAACCACGCTAAGCAGTTTCTTACCGAAGTTTTGCCCGCGGCTTTCCACAACTATCTTTTCAAAATCACGCACGCACCTTCATCCCTGACGCAACCCGCGCGTTTAAACGTGCTTTCGATATATTCTGTGCAAAATATATTACGTGTTTTCTTTTTCTCCGCACTAGATTTTTGGATTTCGATTATATGTATACGCGCTTTTGGGTTCCATATCTTAAAGGCAGAGTTTTGAAAATTGTATCTTTTAAATACCCTCGTGGAACCTCTCACGCACGATGGATGGAATGTTCTCGGAATTGATAACTATAATCATTCAAATTTGATCATACGTAAACACCGTTTTTGGGAGTATAGATTAAAGTTTTAGCGCGAAACTTACGCTGTTTTGATCGAAAACAGACGATTCGAATCTTGGATTGCGCTGTTTTGGAAATTGTTACCTTTAACACGAAGTTACGAGATTTAATGGCGCGCCACATTATTTAATCATTTTAATCGTAAGACCTCAATTTTCTATTACTTCCGCAATTCATTTATATGAACATCGCTCTGCACACGAATGTGTCTTATTAAATCATTTATTACAAAATACGTTCGATAGATCGATAATACGATCCACTTGTCTGGCGACATCGTTTAGCACAGTGTTCCCCAAACGAAATGGCGGAGTAACAATATTATCATTACACGTCACTCGGAGGGAATCGATATTTTTCATTGAATCCAAAATCAGGTCGTACTTTCAACATTGAATTTGAACTTTTGTCTTTGGAGAACTAAAATTGACGATTCTCTAGCGAAAATTAAAGCAAAAGTTGGGTCGCGGAGAAGTGGGTGGGCGAATTCGAATTCAGTGACGCGACGTTCTTATCATCCTTTTTGTTCGCCAGTGTTACCCTTATCTTACGCGAGCGTAACGTTTCGAGAGACATTAATAATATGCGTAGTGGTGGTTCAGCCGCTTCTACCAGAATGCTCTTTGTATCGCTTCATTCAAAAACCCCTATATCTAATCCTAGTTATTGTTCGTACGCTATTGAGAATGTTAGGGGTTTATCCCTTGGCATGTCATATACTATACCTCCATTGTCCATTTTGGTTTGTACAATGACTCTGTAGATGTAGATTGTATTTTAACCGGTCCTTGTACTTTGTAATTTATTTTTGACGAGGTATCTGGGTGAGTTTGCTACCGAAGACGAGTCTCGACACGAGGCTCTCGAGATGATCAGTTGGTTTGTGCGATCCAGGAGGTGCTTGTTTAACGTTACGTTTACGGAAATTTCTTATACATATACCTATCCCTACGGAAATGCGTCAATTTCACCACATAGAGAATTTCAAAATTAGAAAGCTGTAAAATAAATAGTCAGTACAAGTGTTAGAAGAATAATATAAACTCTTTCAGAAATTTGAATGCGTCAAAATGACATGGCCCGTAAACCTAGTGTTAAATATAGTTTTGCTTCGCGTTGAAACACGTGGTTCGGTCGATTCGCTTTCTGCTTTATCTTCGCTATCTCAAATGTATAGAATGTATTGAGGAACCAAGGCTTAACGCATACAAGAAGGAAGAAAGAAATTATCGTCACACACACTCACCCCTGCTAATAATAATAGTTCACGATTACATCGCACCGTCAAAATATATAATTATTCGTCACGGTCAAACTGTATCTTCGTCACAACATCTCTTTCTTTTGCGACGTCGCAAATGGCTCTGCCTCTTCTGGACCTCTTCCACGCATACACTTCTTTTCATTTGAGTCACACATACTCAACTTTTCACACACGGACCGCGCGTGGCTACATTGTAACGCTATGCAGGTAGCGTACAATGTTATACAATGTTGTGCAATTCATACAATGTCTATTGCCAACCTCTGAAACGGAAAATGTTGCCGTTGTGCTCGAGGATGCTGCTCGTGATGTTTGACGCTTGTTCGTCATGTCATTTTTTATTTGCGTGTCGGTACTTTTATCGTTCCGTGGGTTTGAAGCTTTTTGGAGTTTATGCGATGACCACTTTTGGTTGGACCACTTTTCATGTTTTATCATCGAATATATACATACATATAGCGGGATAATCTCGTGCATTGACTCTTGTGTATTGGATCTCGCGTATTTTGATCTTGTACTCGTTCTTGATGAACTCTGATAGTTTCAAGTCAATCTCCTTTTTACTACAAACAATTCTGTCAAAACTGAATATATGCGATAATTGTGGTTTAAAGAACTTTGGTCTGACGCATAATCCTGGTAATAACTTTCACATTTTGATCTTTGAGTTCGTCTTCGATCACCCCGTTAGGAACGATGCAAAGATCCTTTTATTCGATTGTTATGTTACGGTGTACGCCCCAGAGTTTAATTGCTATTTCTCCTAACGCTAATTACATGCAAGCAGCACCTTTCTGTGTCGTTAATGAAAAAAATATATTTTTAGGATCAGTTTGGCTACCTACGGCTTCGAGATATTCGATAATCATTATCCCTCGAATTGGTTTCACTAAGATCCCTTGATCTTTCGTTAGTTTTCTTGTGGGTTCTTCCGAATTACCTTCATCCAAGGCATTTGCCCGCCTGCACTAGTGCGGCAATTTTTTGAAAAGCGCGATGAATTTGATCGTTGATTTCTTATCACTTATCGCTGTTTCTACGGGCTCATTACTCCGTATACGTATTCTGTATTATGGTGTAGAATTCAGAACTTGCGCAGATGTTCCTTTTCGCCGAATGTCTATCCGCAACTGGTATCGACTTCTCATCACGGATAGCGTTGCAATATCTTCTTGATCGTACGATTCTGACGCATCTAATTGCACGGTGTAGTAGACGAGTCTTCTTAACGAACGCATTTACCTCGCAGATCACGTGGACAAGAAAATGATTGATAATCCTTAATTAGGAGGTTGATCGAACGAAATTCATTATCCTTTTTATCAAGTACAAATGTACTATTACAACGTCAATGAAACACATCTTTTGGCGAGTAACCGCCAGTCTGTTCCCGTATTTTCCAAGTAAAGCGTGTCACGGGAAAAGACGCTCGACCTACATTTTGTTCAGGCCACGATTAAACCAGCGAAATGTATTCTAATTTGAATTAATGGCGCACCGTAGTGTGCGCAAAACAACAACATTCTCGGTAAACTTCACACGCGAGTAAATTCATTCGTTCGACCTTCGATTCTAGAGTTGGCCCCGATTTCGTTTCCTGGAGCCAGCTCGGCGTTATGAATCTCCTCTCCGTTTCAGTAAACATCGTTTCGGTAGTCGACGTAATTGTACCATCGGCTAATTATTAAACTGTACTTTCTTACTTCGACCTCGAGAAACGAATATCTGTCCCGGGGAAGGAAACCTCGCCAGTCGTTAATTACATTTAAAGAATAGCGCGGCGATACCAAACTGAATTTCATTCGACGCCCGCTATCTCGGTTATACGTTATTGTATTCGGTCCACCCACGAACGAAGAGGAAGAGGAGAAAATCCCGAACACGTTCGTTTAATTTAAACGATCGCGTATCGATATCAAACGGTAAACCGGGTCGTTTTACCCGCGGCTCAACGTAAAATCGCAAAATTTCTTAAAACATTGAAATTTTGACGTAGTTATATATTTTTCATTCACGCGGCGTTGTAATACCTTTTATTTTTTAAATTGTCGCAAGATGCCGTCAGTGTGCGCTTACGGAAAGTATTCGATAATATACACTACATTTAAAAAAAAAATGTCTGATCGAAAAGAAGTTAATGAAAATGATTAATACGCCAGGGAATTTTTGTTTATTCGTCAGGATGGATATCATGTATCGTACATTATTTATCCACTAACTTTTCAGCTTGATGACTATCGTTACGACTAGTAGCTTACTAGTAGTAGGTATATTTTATGCGCGGCCAGAGACGATTCTTTTTCTTCGAACCTGGCCCAGGAGAGCCAGAAATGGTTGGACAACCCTACTGTAAACAATTCGAGTAATCAACGCGTAACACTTTACGCGCAATTACCCGCGCGGAAACAAAGACTTTCATCGCCCATCGATCACCAATTACCTCCGCCGATCAAGAGGGGGGTCTAGTCTCTGCCCAGGTACAAGAGTAGTAGAGCGGATAAAATCTTTCCCGCGCCGATGAACTCTAAATTCTACCCAGACGAAGTTTGGATTATAAACAGAAATCTGTGCATTCCAAACTACTCGAATAATCCACGTGATAAGCTTGAGCATCGTTACACCAACGCAGCAACCAGGTATTTGATTTCCAATAAACTTATCATTGACTCGCGCTAAAAAGAATGCTCTCAGTACATATTTCATTAAAAACCCGAATCACTAGATTTCCACATCCGTTAACGAACGTATCCTCGCGCAACTCCAAATGTAAAACTATCTGTACTCTCTCGAAGTCTCAATCTTCGACGATCTTTACCCGAACAAATCCCAAATTTTACCCAAACATAGTAACTCGCAAACGACTCAAACGATCCACGTGTAACGCAACTTACGCGTCATTAACCGTTACCCCCAGGCTATCTCAAAATATCAAACAAACAAAATCTTAATCACCTACCGATCTCCCATTATCACCGATAATCGAATCACCCTCCCTGTCCTAATAATCCTCGAATTCTGACCGAATAAAGTCTGGAAACTGTCGAGAGCGTTATCGATCGGGTCTGGGTAGATAGCGAGGGTGCGGGGGTGACGCGCACTCCTTTATACATCCGTACGAAACGGCCTTAACGCCTCTAACCCAGAAACGACCGGGATTCCTGGCATGCCTCCGCGTCCCCCGATAATCTCGAATCGCGCAAGAGGCGCATCTGCCTCCCGTGTGTGTGTGTGTGTGTGTGTGCGTAAGCTCTCTACGCCCGCGCGTTTCTACCTGCGAGCTTCCACGGGAATCCTCTCCCTGCGCGTTCTCCGCGTCTGCGTAGCGTAGGTGTGCTCGCGAACGCTTATCCGCGTGCCGCAGACTTATTCTGGAGCGGCGGTACTTATCGCGGACGTGGGTATACAGGGTGGCCGGAAATTGAGCTCACGCGTTTAATCCGTGAAGCGTTCTGATTTCCCTGCCAGCTCCCATCGCCGATCTTCCCGGGGAGAATTTATCGAACTTGGGGTAATTCAAACCGTTGCTTTCTGATTTTTTTTTGTTTTAGGAAAACTGGCTTTATGACGTCAAAAAATTCTGAAATTTCACCGCGTTTCTTAACTTCGTGAAATATTCTTAAGAAATGAATAATTATCGAACGAGCTTTTTTAATAACTGAGAATTAATCGGGTTTGGCTTATACATATAATTGCAACATTTTTATTTCAGGTCGATATTTATTAGAAAGCATATTCTAGGAGTCTGTTTTTTTTTCATCTAGACAAATAAAACCTTGGGAAACGTACAACGTTAAAGTTTCAGTGGCACTCGAGGTTGCGCCGTTGAATTTTCCAAACGAATCATTGCAATTTTCCCAGTTGCCCGGCGGTAATGAAATTTACATACGTTTACGGCGGGAATTACAAACTGCGGAGTTCCCGCGTAAGGAACTTATAGATACATCGGAAAGAGCCGCGATTCCCGATGCCAGTAGTTTCCAAAGTTTTCGAATGTTCCCAACCAAAGTTTCGGAGACGTTAATATTTGGGGCAGTAAATTTGATTTGTACCCACCCGTTATACGCACAGGACAGACCCAAGCTTCGCAAAGTGGAGCGTAATTTGTTATGTAACATTACGATCGCATTATTTGTTGCGTAACGGCCGCTTATATTTCTCGCGTACGATCGTTAAAGTGTGAATTTCTCGTCGAATAATTAGAACAATAACGTTACCACGAATTTGCATTTCGATTATCGCGAATTTTTGTGAGGAAATAAACGAAGAGTGATCTTGTCAAACAACCTAAATTGCAAACAAAATATGTTACATAGCAATTTTCACGTAGAACTTGAAATTGAAACAAAAGAATTTCATACATCTTGCCACGTAGAACAATTAGCGAAATCACCGTTCAAATGATGTCGTGGAAGTTGAAAAGAAATACACATTTTTTTGAATTCTTATCCTATTTCCTGAGTTTATCTTTGACAGATCTTTATGGATCATCGATAATTTGTACATTAATCCTGTACATTATTTATCCAGTAGCACTCACGGACATTCCAGATAAACTAATCTTTCGCGGAAATCCTCGTCAGGATTTGTCGGCGAATTTTGTATCGATACCAGGGATTAAGCATGCGATACAACTGATTGAATCGTTCGTCATTAAAACATTATAAACCCGTGGCGATATTATCAGCAATGGCGCTCCAATTATCATCGATACGCGTACTTTTGTTTAGTTCTCTATTTGCAAACTGCAGTGATACGGTATCTGTGCTCGTTCCAATGTAAAAAAATAAAATAAATCTGGAATTGCGTCGGAGAGAACCGAATGCCGAGATAAAGTAACGAGTTACCTTTATCGAAGTTCCCGAGTTCGTTTCGACTTTCGAGAAATCCACGCCGTACGTATCGATACCTCGGTACGGGGCATGAGAATAAAGAGCGATACGTCCGACGTGGAATCGCGAAATTCGTTCCATTCCGAGGATCGGCGAAGCCATTTGAAATTATTGTTCCACTTTGGATCGGTATCCACGGCCTCTTTACTTCATTTTCATGTGTCTGCACGAGGCTTCGTACACGCAACGCCATTGAATGCTCTATCATCGGAAATATCCACGGAGTTAGGAACAAGTGGTCGATAAAAATGGCTTTATCAGCGAATACTGAATTCTCTCACGCTCAATTGCACGCGGGAGTTCTTAAAATCCTTTCTTCACGCGTTCGCGGATCGGCATTCCCATTGTTCGTTACCCGTCGACGGAGAATGTGCATTCGAAGAAAACTGTCGGGGTAGCGCGAAACTGAAATCAAAGATTATTAAAACATAATCCTCGAAGAAGAGTTGTTACGTTACGTGGTGAATTTGGCCGATTTCATATTTTGATAGGAGATCGGTAAAGAAGTAGAACTTGAGCAGATATCGGTTTCGTTATTAGAAGGTTTTAAAAACGCATTTTCGTTCTTCTACAGTACATTTCAAATTATTTATACCTACGTTCGATATGTTTAACTTGAACGACGCGTACGCGCATTTGGCGCATTAGTTTCTTTCGCGTCGAAAGAAAGTTTCCCTCTTTCAAGAAAGGTCAACTGCATCAAGAGACAAGGTCTTGTCTCGAGCCAAGTACGAGTAGGAAAGAACAAACGGGGGTTTTCCCATTTCGACAAAAATACGCGAGTGTGTTCGTTCTTCGCGAGACGAATCCTTATCGTTAGTCGTATCTATTTTCAATCCCGGTTGAATATGCGATTCGATCATGAGAATAAAATTCTGTGACAGCGAAATCTTATCCAAAAGTTATTTTGAAAAATGAAACTAAACGCAGATCAACATAACGTTTCTTCCTCGAAGGTTATTTTTCTCTCCGCCTTCAAGCTCCTACACGTCGGTTTCTCTCTTCAAAAAAAGTTTTCTCAAAAAGATTGTACGTTCGCGGAAGTGTAACTGAAATTTCCAAGTATCGCGAACTCACTCGAGTTTCCGTTATAAAACATTCAGTAAATGGGTTCTAACGTTTCACGGCACGAAATTCTTTAAATTCACTGCCAAGCGGAGAGCGAAAGAAGAAACGTATATATCCGAAATCGAAGCATCCAGACGAGAATTCTATCGAATGAGATTCTAAGATAGTCGCGGCCACGATGAGCTCTCGCTTTCCTTTTTTTTTTCAACGGTGATCGAAGGGGGGAGGGGGCGATAAGTCTTTCCTCGAAAGAGCCTCGCTAGCTACGGACACTGATTTACGATCGAGGATCGCGTACGCTCGCGGAATCGTAGATCTATAGATCGTGGATGTTTAACGAGCATTGCCGATGCACCACCGCTGATGGTTCTCGAAGGATCAAAGAGATCCTGCCAAAGGACGATTGACATGGATTTCGTTCTAGTTCTGCAAACCTATTCCACTTTTATCGATCTCGCGCTCGGGACGTTGGATTAAACTAACTTGAAATTCGTTTAAATTAAACTAAATGGAAATTAAAGTAAAATGAACGAAATTATTTTAACTTGTTTTATCAATAATACACGATCAGTATCATTGACGTTCGTAAACGCCACACATGAATAAATCGTAGCTATCACAATTTTGATGTTACTTTTCTCGAAGAAGTGCATTTTGAAGCTGAACAATCGTATAGGTCGTACAAAAAATAGACGAGAGTATCTTCGCGATAATACGTCATTGCGAAACTCCGCGATTTGAGGATGAAGATAAGGTTGACACTTTTCACGACAATCAAGCACCAATCAAAATACGTTAAATTCCTCTCAAATAATCCTTTTGCTCTTCCGCCATTGAACAAACAAAGAAGCAATTAAAATTTCTCCTCGTATTTTCAGCAAGAAAAATTCACGATACTCGTACTTCCGGAACCGCGCGTTATCATTTCACGGACCATTTTTCACCGCATAAAGTGCCGCAAAGATGTTTCCCGAAGCTCGCCTTAAAATTCATTCTTTTTCCGGTTGCGTCGCATGCGGATGTTTGCATTTAAATGTCCACGAGCGTAAGAATGTAACTACTGTGTCCTGGTCTCTGCGAAAGCCGTACCACGGTTGGTTTTTCGGTTTGGTATCAACCTGTTTTTCGTTTTATCCCGTATTACGACGCACCGTTGTCCGTATGAATCTTCATTCGATTTTATTTTAACTCACATAAAGCGGGGAAAAATGCTATTCCGTAATTACGTTGCCCTGAACTTCCATTTCGTAAATTATTCATCTAAAATTATTTCGAGATAACGATACCACGCACTGTCGCTTGATGTGGATATTATATTTCCAGCTGCCTGATTTAAAAAAGGAATCAATGCGGTTTTTGGAAAATGACGATAGTCAAACATAGTAGTTGCGAAATTTTTACGCTTTGCCATTTTTCCCGGAACAGTTGTAAACTTTTAACTTCGCTTCTCTTAATCACACGATCTTTTTATTCATGTCATCACTTTGATAAACGTATTTTCGATGTAACTGAAAAATACGTTAAAAAATTATGTCGTTTTTTAACGATGTAACAGTATTCACGTTTTATACGGTTCTTATCTTAAATAATCCCTCGGTTAGAAATGTTGAATTTTCAACCGAATTTACTTCTTGCGGTAGAAGACGCTAGTTAAAAAGTCTCGAATAACGCTCAACAGAGTAATCGCGTTACTCGAGGTTTACCTGTACTTAAAAATGATCCGGTAACAGCGTCGCTCACCGATACGTTAACGAGCACCGGAATTGCATCGTCTCGAATTATCAAAGGAATCCCACGAAAATGGTCGTTTCGAGAGATTGCAGTTTCGTAACGCGCTGAGTTTCTGCAGTGCCATGCCGACGTATCCCTGGTGCAGTTACGATGCTAAGTGTCCGAGCAATTTATGCGGAGCTGTATCTAGCCTTTGGAAGATTTACATAAATACTCAAGGCTGATATCGTTCAACCGTAGTTAAAATCGCGGCAACTGAAATCGCTCGGCGAAACGGGATGTACGAACGCGATTCGTTGGTTTCTTGGTAAAACTGAGCAACTCCGCGATTAAAGCAAGTTTCTGTTTTATCTGCCTACATGTTTCGCGTATCGATTAAACGTAACGGATCATTTTTGGGGAAAATGAGACTCGGCGATATAGACCAAGAAATCGATGAGTTTAAAAGTCTACCGTCGTATTTGAATCGTTCGCGTGTCTCAGCAACGAGCGATATTTTTTATTAATATCAGCTCAAGATAATTTTTCGCGGCTCCTTTGAACGAGTGTAAATGGCTTTATTAATTTTTTTTGTATTATTATATAAGTTGTCAACGTTGCTGTACAGCTTTAAAAGTTTTTTCATTATTATCGGCGTCAGATCGCGAATGTTTGTGGTCAATTCGAATTAAGATAAAAAGTGAATCAAGAATTGTGTCCGTTCGATATTTTAAATTAATTAATGAGAGAATATTTTTTAACAGAATCGTTCGTTCTTCCTGCCGTGGGTATTTAAATCATGCCGTTGCGCGTAGCACTATTATTAACGTTAATTTAGACCGGCGAAGGTGAGAAAGTTGAATAATGAATTGCGTCATTTTCATGAAACAGTTTCCAAAGGAGTCATGCACTTTTATTTCTGGTGGTATTCGAGACACGCTCGTGTGACCGAATTTTATACGTACCTCTTGACAAATTGCGTAAACGCGTGAGACTGATTTTTTTTTATCAAAGCACTACAGAAATTGCTCTTTGAAAGCGTCCTTTTAAAGCTGAACGCAATATCGCGCGGAAGATTCAAAAGAAAATACGGAAATGAGGAAGAACGACCGAGATTCATGGAAGTTCCTGAATTGCCGTTTCGCATCTCCGTCGCAGTCTCGCGAATCGGCATAAGTGAAAAAACCGTAGAAGCAATTAAAATTCGTAGAATTAAACGCCATTCGGGTAAAGTGTTTATCGTGCGATCCGGATCACAGAAATTTTAATTACGATAATCATTAGAACCAGCCATTTTGCAACTATTATTTGGTGAAATGAAATGCATACTAAATTAACGTTTCTAAATTGAGATTTCGCGAAAAAAGTAATCAATGAACGATTCAATGTTACTCGAGTAAAATATTCCATGTTTATCGCGTGATCCAGATTATATTAATTTTATTTATAGTAATACCTCAAACCAATTATCTCGCCCATGTTTTTTTATAATCAGAACCAATTGTACCAGTGAGTGAACACGAATCGATAATTAAACGCACTAAATGTTTGTTAACAGAATAAGATATATAACGCGTTAAATATTGTACATTGAATTTAATTCTGTAAATCGTCGATGTATTATACATATTTGTTTTTCCAAATCGATTAAGCGTTAATTACGTTACAATTCGTAACTATTTCGTAAAAAGAAACTGTGTCAGGCGTTCGCTTACCACGGTGTTTGTCATACTTCTATTCGGGTTTTTGTTATTTACAAAAGTCTCGTCCTATACGATTCCAGCAAATTTTTTCCCCAAGTAAATACTACATTCCGCGTATGAGAGTAACAGTGACATCATAATTACCCAAGGTACATCGAAAGTTTAATTGCAAAATAGCAAACGAGAACCTTGCACATCCGTTCACTGGTCGATTCGCGCACGTAAAAAAAATTGCGGAAATGAATTAACCGGAGATCCAAGAATCTTCGCGTAATTCGTACGGATGCTTCGGTATCGGTATCGCAAAATCAGACTTCAAGTACACCTATTTGCGAACTCAAATACCAAGCTACCCACGCGACTGACGCGAGATCATTATCCGTTAGCATGATTTCGCTCGGCAAATAGTTTCATCGTCCGTCAAGGATCGCGGGAAATGATTCAGCGTATCTTCTCGATCTTCTGGAATTCAGCTATTAATTTTCCACCTCCGTTGAGTCGATGTTAAAATTAATGCCAAGATATTCTTGCGAAAAGTTGACGAATAAATTGTTTCTGCGAATACTTCGTTGTGGAAAAATAGCGCAGTATTTTGAAATTCCAATATTAGGAAAAAATTGTTGGGCATTCTCATAATAAGCGAATGAAAACTATGTCACGATACTTCATAAATATCTTGCCCCTCGGACAGACGCTCTCCCAAAAATATGAAGCTAGAACTAAAAATAAAAACAAGTCGTACCGCGAATGACTTATAAAATCTAAAAAATATAAAAATCGAAATGAAAATGAGCGATGCTATCGCAGATCTGTTCACGGATGAGAACTAAATTCCCCACAAAAAAAGGGTGAGCCCAATCTCGAACGGTGTACCATCGAAAATGTTAATTTGGGCACGATTTGATTTCGGGTTAACGTTAAACACCTCAGGCATCATTACAGAACGTTTCGCTTTCAATCTGTTCGATTTTCTCGATCCCGGAGGACCTTTCTTACGACGCGTCCCGGACAAAACTTTCAGCGTGCCAAGCTAATGAGCCGCAACGTCGCTCGGGGAAAATCAGATAATTTCGAGGCAGCGTATCACGACGGCGAATTTTCATCCGGGGATCATTTGCGTGGACGTAATACGCTGCGCCGGACGTGCGGAACCTCCGAACGCAATATCGAGTCGTGGCACGATCAGAATTCCGGGTTTCGAGGGAGCCCGTATTCCGCGTTGAAAGAGACGTCGGGGCTCATCCCCGACGCTATTCATCGGCTAGAAGTCTGTTTATCGATGATAAACTGAAAATCACGTGGTAGGGCCCCAGACTCGGTACACTTCGGGACGCCCCGATCTGGTTTTCGGTTTATTGCTACGAGAAAACTCGAGCGAAGCGATCTCGAGGGTTGGCCTTTCAATGAAATCACGTGGAAATGGGAATGATAATGGCGCGAAGCGGTTGCTTCCTCGGAATCCATTTCTCTGATTGGCCCGAACAGGATCGTTGCGATTATTCTTCTTCTCTTTCTTTTTTTACGCCGCGTATGTTATACGCGTGATTATACGGTTTTTTAAATGCGAAAAACACTGTCGTAGTACTGTTTCGGCGTGATAATCAATTTTTTGTATTTTTGGCGTTAAATATTTCGACGAAATCTGTATTCGAATAATATTTTAGGTATGGAAGATGCGAGGAGGTCAAATTAGTTTATTGCAGGAGTTTGTTCGATTTAGAAGTATCGATCTTAATTTACGGTGGTGTTATTAATATTTAATATTGACATGAAATTAATAATTCAAGCATAAGAATCTTGGCACTCCAGTCCTGATTGAACTTTCCAGGATGAACTTTAAGTACTAAAGCGGTAAAATGAAGAAAAAATAATTGAATGAACAGCATTAGCGAGTGGCGAATTATTACATTTCCGAGAAATAACTAACGGAATAATTAAATTACTCAAGAAAAATTTACTTGAATCAACCACGACTTTGATCTTAACGCGCAAACTTTTTATTCTAGTTTATCGTTAAATCCACAAATATCAGCGATACTACTCAACTGCGTCCTTTAATAATATCCAAAAACCACTCGGAACGGCAACATCCACTTGAATAAAATAAACATATTTCTCATGAAGCGCAATGGATCCATTAGCATTCACGTTATTTACGGAATAAGTATTTATATTTGCGGTATTTCGCTCGCGCGAATAATTACACATCCCGAGAGCTTTTCCGAAGAATTCCCAATCGATTATACGCCATCCATGGAGTTTTCATCGGTTCTTCTTAAAGGAAAACAATCGTCTCGTTTCCGACGGAGCGTGCAATGCAAACTGACGGAACCTCTCGCGCAAACCGATGTAGGTCCCAATGGTTAATTAATTTTACGGCTCGTTAGATATCTACATTTCGAACTTCGAGCTGTCTAAACGCATTTCCACGTGACGGACAGTGCAGCTGAAAACGATTAGACGAGTTTGAAGTTAGCCAAAATAAACACGGACGCGTGAAGGAACGTTTACGGGGAGCGAAAATCGATCGAGCGAAAAGGATCGAGCGTTTTAGAAATTTATGGAAATGTTTCTTAACCTCGTAACTAAGAATAGGTTTGCCAGAAATTGAAAGTGTGAAACTTATCATTAAAATTTCTTTAGATAAAGAAGAAGTGGTCGGTCGCAAAATTTTAATATAATTGTCAAAGTATTAATAAATCGTTAAAGTATTCATAAACTTTGATGCAAAAGAAAAAAAATATCTGCGCAAGAAAAGAAAGAGCCTTTGTTAACTTTTTTGTTGGTTATCGGAGAAATAGACAGTTTAAAAAATGTAGTACAGTGGACATCGTTGGTTGTATACGTTCGAGAAAAAAATTGATAAAAAAAAAACATCGATTTTGCGAGTCACCGTGATGTACAAGTTGAGGCGTTTAAGTGGGGCCACCCGAGTATCTACGTTATTGATGGATATAAAAAAATCTCGACAGGAAAAACCAACCGCGAGAGAAATTTTGTTCATAATCCGAAGCTCCCAAATAACCGTGTGTGAATTTTTCAGTTTTCCAGTTATCCGTTCATCGGATGAAGAAAAATGTCTAAATTTTTGACGTTTCTATGCATAACAGAATTCTCGGGGTTCAAAATTCCAGGGACACGCCCATAACGGGCAAATTACTATTTGCAAACAATTTCCATTCTACGCGGAAGAAGCTCGAGAAATTCTGGAGCTTTTTAACCGATTTTTGTTTTTTTTTCGACCGAAAAAAATATCCGGTAGTAAACATAAACGAAATTACTGCGATTAGTTATTCGTTCTATCGTTTTCCGTTCCTGTTTTGCTCGTAATAAATAGAGTCTCTACCTAGTAGCATTTCAATAATCGCGTGTCGTGCTCGAAATCGCACAGGAAATTGGGGGGACCTCGACGTTTCGTCGTGCGAGTGAAATCAGGAAGTTATCGGATAACCATTCGAGTATTATATGAACCACCTTCCAACTAATTGTGCAAGCGGCTCAATTTGTTCGTGGAGCTAATACGCCGAATTTCGTGAAATTTTGTTGGTTAACGATCGCTTGCTTCGAAACGCCACAATTCGGGATTTTGGTATTTATGAAAGCGAGGATGATACCACTTTGTATTTCGGGAATAGAGAAATGCCTTTCTCGTCAAGCGCGGGCTATAGTTTAGGTGATTAATTCCTACCAGCCTGTACCAGTAAAAAAAATGGAGTAATACAACGACCATATTTTAAATGACAGTATCCCGACCGTTTCGTTATTATTTTGAAAGCACCCTGGGGCTCGTAAAAATGTATTTTAGGAAGAAGCACTTGGTGACGAGGCTGGCGGAAATAAAGAGACCCTCGAAGCTCATCGCGTTCCAGCGTACGTGTGTGAATGTAAGAGGTGTACAGTGCGAATACAGATTAAGCACTTGAATTTTAATAACGTGGTAATCGGTGAAAATCCGGCCCTCTCGATAACGCGAACAAAGTCACGTTTGCTTTCGCTGAACCCGTATTGGTGTACGACACGGTAACTTTGATCAAATATGGCACTGCCAGTGACGCGTTAAATCTGGAATAACGAAACTTTAAAGCAAAGTCGAAGTTAAGTGGAAACGTTCAATATTCGGGAAAAGAATTTTCGCTGGCTTTAAGAGTCACGCATTACGCTAAAATATTATCCGCGATTAAACGCGTTTCTGCTGACGGATTGATTGAACGGTATAATTGTATAATAATGTTCTATCATCACGGTAAGCTGTTGACGGTCAGCAGCGTTCTAATCATCCCGAAATCATGTCGGAACTTTTGATCCTAATTAGTAATAATGCATGAAATATGTATATCCACTTCTGTCAACCGACGTTTCAATATTTCCTTTAATATTTCACTAATAATAATAATACGACAAAAACAACGAATTATTATTCCGTTCTTATCTACGGTTTTCACGGTCGCGTTCAGGTTCCTAATATTTTAAAACATTTTCTCCCATCCGAACCGAAGACGTTAAAAAAAATTATCCTAGCCGAAAAGAGTACCGAGGTTTATCTATAAACCAGCGACGCGAGGGGTAACTCGTGAAACTTGAAAAACAACCGACAAAACACAATAGTATCGTCGTATCGAGGGATAAAGAAAACTATATTGCGCGACGCAAACAAAATATCGATTGATACACTGACAGAATAATTTAATGTGATCGCGTTATTACGCGGTTTGCCCCGAACACCGAAGCGAAATGAAACGGAATGTTGGACAACGATCGATCCGCGTTACTCCGAGACTCACATCGAACAAACCTTCGGCACACGTTACAACCCTTAATACCCCAATAACGCTAGCGAAATACCGCCAAATTCCGCGAGCGCGATGATAATCGTTCGCAGAATAAACAACAAAGTAACGTTATCGCCCCCTCGTCTATCTGAGATCGCAAATAATCTCATTTGGCTGATGCTATCCCCTAAACATCCTATTCGCACGTTATTAAGCCGAAATCAGGAGGTAGAACGCGGACGCGCCTAAAGTGGATCGTAACCGGAAGACCCGGCCTCACCGAGCATTCGATGCCTCGCTTTAAGCATAATACGGGGCTTTAACCGGATGTTTACGCCGAACAGAAGATAGGTAGAGAGGGAGAGAGAGAGAGAGAGAGGTTAAACTTGACCAAACCTGGCCAAACACGGGAAACGTTGCGCGTCCTAAGCGATTTGCGTGCACGCTCGCTTAGGTATACCCCTCGGTGGTATATACCTGCGTAAACACCGGCCAAATCAGGTGGACCATCCAGATTGGGATCTAACAAAATGGTCGAACGGTTACCGGACGCTTATTGACCCAAGTTTAACGTTCGTTGTTGGGCGACTCGAAACGTTGGTTCGTGTGCAAAGCGAGACTCGGGTAAACGTACGGATGAACGAACCATGCATATATTTTTTAGCGGTGTAAAATACTGGGTGGAGCAATGAAATGGTAACGCGTAAATATCGCCGTTATTTGTAAATGCGCTGGAAACTCACCGTGACCAAAAGTGACGTTGAGAGAAGATTTCTTTTCCGTCGTTGTTTTGTCGAAAATTAGTCCCGGTAGGATTACTTCATTGCACATTTCGGTGAAATAAATGATCGCGACTCATTCATAATAAATATAATGGATCACGGCGTATCTATAAAGTAGGCCCTGGCTTCGCAGAATTTTGAGCCCGTAATTCCAGAAACATAATATTTACCATTTACGGTCATTGTCATTGTCAGTGACCAAAAAAAAAAAAACTATTCGAGCGTTCTACGCCGGAATTAGAAATTTTTATTATTTGGGACAAAAAAGGGAATGTTTGCCATCTGCACACAAAGGTGTGATATACCAATGATTCCCAATATTCCCGGGAACACTATATTTTGCGAGGAAATTGGTGAGTTATAACCAAATTATAAATAAAAAGAACTTGGTCGATCAATGGTGTGGTAACGAAATTATAACTTAAAAGACTCGATGAGGCATTGGGTATTTGTTGCCGAATCACAAATTAAAGATTTGGTCAAGCATAAGAAGTTATCTCCTATTTTCGATTACATAACTTTAGTCGATTATTTAATTTTCATTGTCTACGGCGCATCTTGATAGTTACTTATATTCGGCATTACAAAAACATTTGAAGACAAAATAAAGAAAGTTTTGTTTTCATCCATCGATCATTGATTTTCCAAAATATTTAGTTTATAAACCACATCGGGAATCTTAATTGATTCGAGCTTTAACAGTCGTTTTATCTCGATGAGTTTCCCGTACGTTCGCGAATAACAAAAAAATGTAAGAGTTCCTGTTTAAATAGTTCACCCTGTATATTGAGTGTAGAATATCTTGTGTTTAATTTCACGCACCAGAATGGCGCTTTATCTTTCGTGTGCTAAATTGAAGAAGTAATTGTTATGTTATAATCAGCGCGTGATATGTCTTATATAATTTGTATAATATTGTAGATTCTATTTTTAGGATTCCGGAAATTTGCAGTTTTGGAATCCGCTTTAAAATTAAGAAGATTATAGTTTGTTGTTTTTAAGGGGTGGAAGTGTCAATGAAAATTATTAACCGCGATGTTCTATTGTCAAATTCTGTTACGATTAAGTTAATTTTTCGCTTCGATTTGTGCTCTATCCTATTGGAATAAATATAAAACTTCAAAAAGTTACGATTTTTTTCAAATTTTGCATACGAATCAAAAATGGAAAAATGTTTGGACTTTAACGAGTATAAAGCAAACAATTTTCCGTGCAAATATTCTAAAAAATATTTTTTAAATATTGCAAGCAAAATAAAATATACCAGAAATGCTAATTGATACTAAAAACGAAATAAAACAATTGAGGTATTTATCGATACTAGAAGGAAAATAATATGCAAGAGACATCGATCAACGTTAATAAAGAATGATTAATTCCTCTTTCCGATCGTTTTGACATCAATGAAAAACATTAATCATAACCAGGAATGAAATAAAAATTAACGTAAGCGTGGTAAATTTACGCGGGCCAAATAAAGAACAACGTTGTCTCGTGCGCAATACTGAAATCATTTCTCGTCCTGATAGGCGCTAATGAAAAAATATTTATCTTGCCGTTTTACCGTGCGCGTATTTATATTCCGACGGTTTCACGGCCAAGATGAGACTTGGGTCTAATGGTATGGTTGAGCAAGGCGAGAGAATTTATTGATCGGATCAATTAACGCCGGATACCACGCGTGACCACCGTCTTTGTTTTTCCGAGATACTTGAGATTGTTTCGCGAGGTAGCACAGAGTTTTGCGGGTTTGAGAAATAAATTCATGCTTCGATACAGACCCCCGTCGAGAGAAAATATTTCGATACGAAGCTGCTCGAAAGCGCAACTCTTTGCGATTGTAAAAGCGAGCGCCGAGGAAACTGGGGTAAGTAAAAGAAAAACGATCAAGCAATTCCCATGGAAATAGTTTTGTGAGTGAAAGAATTGGAAACGCGAGTATGTTGAAATTCAGTTGTCTCGAAAACCCATTTCATATTGCGAAACGATTCTCAAATGCTGAAACAATTGTGAATCGTGATTCAAATAAAAGGTGAACAGAAATTCCCTTCCCGGAAAAAAGAAGTTTGCAAACTCGTAAATTATTCGGGTTCCGTGTTACGCGCATACGTATAGATATGATCGTAGATGAAGTTTAAAAAATCGTAGCTTCCATAATTTTAGAGTTATTTTAATCTAAAAATTTGTATTTTGAAGTTAAAGCTCTCTGGCGTCACGCATAAATTTAGCGATAAACTATCGTGGCCGATAGTTCTGGAAATTAACTTTGAACGAAGAGTGAACTGAGCGCCAGTGGTTTCGCAGAGTACCTCCATTTGAAAAAATGACAACTCCAATAATATTTTGGAAACGTTGATGAGTCCAACTGCGTTTTAAAGTTAAAAATTAATGAATCACTAAAAAAATCAATAATGCCATGTCGTAACTTATTCGAGCGATTTCGTACGACATGTTTTCGAGTTGTTTTGATGCTGAATAAAATCTGCTGTTCCCGTCTTCAATTTCGACAACCTATCCCTAACATATTATCATACATTTTTTTCTGTAACACTAAAAACTTTCAGTTTCAAACCGCACATGGTCGCGTTAAAGTATCTAAAAAATTGCAGAAGTTATGATTTTTGTCATTAAACGTATGTCGCGTTTCAGTCCGAATTAAACCTATGTCGCGTTTCAGTCCGAACTAGAGCATCCACTGTACCGAAAGATGCGATTTTTCTTCGCACACGTACGTTGGATTCGTCAACCGTGAAGTTGTAAATTTTTTTAAAATACAAGTTACCACCGCGCTTGCACCCTGTCCTGCATCCAAGCAAGTATTTTTATAAGATCCGTGGCATCCCGTTGACGTTTCAATAATGCAGAGCCACGAGTGCTTGCCAGGTGCTAGTATAAAATCGGGAGAAGGCTCGACGGAAGCCGTAGGTCGACGTCTCTGTCTTCGTCGTCGACGTCGCCTACTCGTACCTGCGTAAAGTAGACGGCGGAACGGCGCGGATAGGCGTCTCCCGGGTGCGCTCCTGAAGGAATTTTATAGACTGCTCCCGGATGTCACATTTCGTTTGCTCCGTTACCTACTGCCGCGCTCTATACATCCTGTCTTTGTAAAACCGCACCCGAGGCGCGTATGTGCAATCTTTTCGAAAAAAACAAACTGAGGAAAACAAGAGCAAACGGGATCGTGGCTTGGTCGTGAAAAATTTCTCCCATGATTATTTCTTCAAACCGCGGTGAAATTTTAAACGGGTGTCGTTACATCGATCACCTGTTGATCCGTATTTTAATCGAGGGGAAATAATCGAGAGATCAAAGTCGCTTGCAAAATTTGTAAATTATGTTACAGCAGGGATGGCGTATTTTAATCGAAGCTGGGTCTAAAGCATGAAATGTTCTCAAGATCGTTGCATATTGATTCAAATTAAAGAAATGTTTGAAACGTATAATTTACGATCAATGGATATATGTATATTATATATAATTTATCAAATATGGGAAATATATGAAACTGACAATACGTATCTATGAAATATGCAAGTTTTATGAAATCTAAGAGAAATAAGGAAAGGTAACAAGCACCGTTAAACATAACATTTTCTGCACGACTAATCCTCAACACAAACGTTTCGAAACAAATCGAGACAAGAGACAAGGTCTTGTCTGGGACCAAGTACAAGTACGCGAGACTAGACCTGGTATCTTTACAAAATATAAACAAACAAAGGCGTGAATCAAAGAGATGGAAACTTATAAAGATCGTGACATTAATATTTTCTCCCATTTTAAATCACTGAATTGTTCAGAGGCGTCACGCGTTTCTCCCGTACAACTTCCGCCAGGAAAATCTTTATGAGCTTTGAATGCATTTCTTTTTTTTTTCTTACGTAGGTACACCTTATGTACGCGGAGTGCGCGTTGCATTCGAATCGCGTTGCGTGTCGGGTCACGACTCCGTAGGAAGTTGGTGGGATGTACGAAATCCACGGGGAATTCCCTTATAGCGCGGACTGAAAGGACATCGGATACGACGTGAATTTAAAATATTGCTGTCGGATTGTTTCGGGCTGATAGCTATTTTCCTGCCAGTAATGTTGTTTCGGGTGCGAATTTTTTTTACGGGCAATCCTTTTATTCCAGTTGTAGAAAACGCCCTAACGTAGCGGAATGATGTTTGAAATATTATAGTTGACAGGGTTTTAAATATTTAAATTATAATGGCTGACTGAATTTTGAATGCTTTGAATATTTTTCCGCATACTTCTAATATTATCGTTGACATTGGTCTAAATATTTTTAGTATTATTGTGGACGGCGATCTGAACGTTTAAAATATTATTGTGCATGCCAATTGCCATACCTACTGAAAATACGGTTCACGATAATATTCGAATCGTTTCAATTGGTGTCCGATTAAATTATTTTATAATTACCGCGATTATTCTATAACGCTTCTTTCGCAAATTAAATGTTTCCTTATCCCGATCAAAAGGAAACCGGTATTACATATTCGAGCGTCTACCCCCCTCCGTTCCTAAGTTTTGGCGTCGAACGAAATTTTAATATTCATAGGATTAAACGTAATCGAATAGAAGCTGGAGGCTCGCGTTCAGTTGGAAACTACGTCCCGCATCAAGAGGAAGAGAAATGCGCGTCGAGTCCGCTCCTCATAGAAAAACTGCACGAGCGAAGCCAACCCGGAGGAGTTTTCTTGCAACTCGCGCCGGGAAGACGCGAGATATGACGTGAATTTAGAATATCGCGCCGGGTCGCTAGATCCTTTCGTGCAGAGAGTTATATTTTTGTGAAAACGCCCACACGGTATTTCTTGTTTCTCCGAGCGACTTTTAAATACCCCGAGTGCCCGCGTCCGTTGCAAACGCGACGCGTGCTCGCGTTACGTTGCAATTCGATTTGCTTTGCTTACTTTACGGTAGAAGAAGAACCCACATTAACGTTCTATGGGAAACGAAGTGTTTGCCTTAAAGGTTTTTCTCGAGCAACGTTTAAATGGAGCGAGAACGTTGGATGGGAATGATATGAAACTAACACGTGTATAAATCCTGAGTTTTCGCAACTGTTGGAAAAAAATTAGTTAAATATAACACCTTCACGGTCTTAGACTTTTATTGAAGCCATTTTCGATTCGTTTATACCGAGATCCGTTGTACATCACAGTGTACGTTATGTTAGTTCGTCGAGTATTGTCACTGTAGCCATATAACGCGCAACATTTATGTCACTTAAAAAAAATTGAAATCAATTTTGTACAATAGAGAATTTTATACGAAAAATAAAAAGTCAGGGCTGGCGATGTAAAATAATAGAGGACTGTTAACATGTAAGTAACAGAATTGATATGAAGCGATCGAAGATAAAATCGATAAGAAATATCGTGTCATAACGGATACGACGGAAATTATTGAAGTATATAATATAATTAACAGGAGATTATTTTCTGAATGCACTAAACGAGTAGAGCGGCGTTCTTTCCAATTTTCCTCGACAGAAAATGTGTGACACGATTACCGATGCTCAGCCTTGATACGAATACTTATAGATTAATAAGTAATATCTTATCTGTTTTGACCCGGAATGAAAAACCTTCCTCGACACGAATCGACGATTGTTTTCTACGAACCTTCGTCATCGGGCTTCGTACGAGTTCTACTCGTTTATCGAATTAATCCAGCATTCGCAAGGTTTCAAGGTTTTAGTTAACAAAACACGTTACCACGGTGAATCATTAATCGGATCGTAACTCGCATATGTCAACCTCAACGACATCGTGTTTACGTTCGACCGAGGTTCTACGATAACGGGAAACTCTCGGCGATTTAATTTAAAAAAGAGAAGAAGAGTTAATCATAAAATCGAGCGAACGTTATTTTTTTCACCTATTTTTTTTAAAGAATAAAGTTAACATATAAAATATTAAAATGGAACATATTTTTGACTGGACTAAAAGTGTTTCAACCCCCATTTTATTTCGTAAATAGACAGATCATCCTAATTAAACGCGATTAAAGCGCGATAACAATTCCGGACAACTTTGACGATGCCAATAACCCCACTGCGCGACGTCGAGTCATAATATTAATATCTTTTTTTTCCGCGTCGCGAATACTCAGCCGCTTTTACGAGGCCGTCAAAGCAAAATGGCTGTTTCTAAACCGTATTGTTACGGGGGATGAAAAATGGATATTACATCACCGAACCGTCGACGTAAGAGACAATGGGTAACAAACGATGAAAAGCCGTTACCGTGCCCAAGACCAGCACTCCGGCCGAGAAAGATTTTCCGCAATATTTGGTGATATATGGTGGCTGTGATTCATTTCAAATTTTTAAATTCCACGCCGAAATGCAAAAGACTATGGTCGGTATGCAGATTCGACGGAGGAAGACGAATATTTTTCGCATTTTTACCGAATGGGGTGGATCGTTGTTTTTCATTAATGTAAAATGTTTCGAGTGTGCGAATCAGAGATTAGACGCACTCCGTGTACTGATAATCTAGTATAGTTAGGATTAATAAACACTGCGCAAATTAATACTTTTATATATCCATAAAGAAATGGGACTTGAACAGAAAGTTCTGTTATTGGAAGATTTTTAATTTAATCGATCATTTTCGTTCTACGAACAGTACAAGAACATCGTTGCGTGTTTCATAAGTTTAAATAAAGTAAAATAACTTATGCTCGAAGTAACTTTTTCCGGTTTCATAAATGCGGGTTGGTGTTTCTCGGATGGCATATTTTTGTTATTATTGTATTAGATATTATAGTTAAATTGTACTTCGGTTTTCTCGGATGGCTAATTTTTTAACTGTAATATATAAAACACATACTTCAACGCAAAATAGCTACACATTTCCGAATCAAATCTAAGTCAACATTTTTAAAAACAGTGAAACAGAAAAAAAACATTTCGGGCATACGTTATTCGTCGTTGAGTGAGAATTAATCTTATCTCTCCCAAAACAAAACAACTTGCATATCATTCCCATTTCCAGAAAGGCGACAATTAGGATGACGAGTTTCAAGCTCCTCGTTTCGTACAATAATTACACGAGTTATTAACTCGCTTTCATCTTCCGATCCTCTAATTGCAAGAAACGAGCACCAAAATTTTACAAATACACTGTAACTAAAATTCCCTGTACATTAAAATAATTAACCGCGACGCGCCCGTTGTTAATTCTATTTAACGGGCTAATTAGATAACCGTGGCGCTCGTTATATTAGAAGGAGCGCGACGCTCTACCGTCATGCTTCCACCCGTAATGCACAAGTACGACGATGTTCTCGTTCTACAATTTATGAAATATCACGCGTCGGGATGGGAAAATTTATATCCTTTGATGTATGGTATTCGTATATCACTTCCCATTGGTATATCATCGCGCGGGTTTCGATGGGGAAGCGTTGCATTACGCGTTATACATGCCGCGACCGAGCTATATCCGATTCCCCGCAATAATATTCGCATCGATATTCTCGTAACGATTCCTGATGCTCCCACCCTCCTGCCAACTTGCACGCAAAAATTATGAGTGGACGAGAACGCAATGGGAATAGTAAATAATGACGAACGGTGGTACGAGGTGAGAGAGGTGGGAAGGCACAAATGATCACGCGGATTCCTTTGCTAAAAAATATTTCAAGCATGATAAATCGGGAACATAAATGCACTCTAATTTGGTGTAGAAATAATTTAGCACGGTAATAGTAAGCAATGCTTAATAGCAGTTCGATAAGAAAGTGGGAGACACAAATGATTGCGAGGACTTATCTATTACAGAATGTTTGTGATATGGTTACTCAAAAGTTAAGTGCAGTCTAATTTATTTATTTTTTTTAACCTGGTCACCGAAATAATGAATGCGGTTGCAATTAGCGTACGTACGGCCACTAGAGTAAATATTCTTGCTAGCAGCAAATAACTATTAGATCGTATTATGTTAATACAATCTACATTGCGAGTTGCATCGCAAAGTGCGCGTTAAAAGAATGTTTTCCAATAATAGCACTTTGCCTCTCGAAAGTTTTCAAAATTAAACCCATTTAAATGCATACAGCCAAGTTTCGAGCAAAAGTGCGACGTCGCACCGCGAATTATGCATTCAAGTCGTGGTTGCAAACAAACCTGGGGAATTGGGCATGTAAGAAAGAAGGAATGTTATGCCACTTCAAACTGCGGCTCCGTGATAAAACGTGGATTGATCGTATTTAACGATATTAGTGTTATCAACGATCGATACTATGACGAGACAAAATTTCCAAATTTACTCTAAGAAAGAAAATCGTAACTTCTGGAATTCGTGAGACACTTTAATTTAAAAACGTGCTTTTGGAAGCTCTAAGTTCATAAAACGGTGAAAAAATCTACTGTAAAGGACTACGGACGCGACTTTTTGTAAATCCACATTAACTGGGACGCAAAACGCTTAAAAAAATCGTAACTTCCATAATTATCAGACTATTTTATCGCTGCTGATTTAATTTTGAATATGAGCGTCTACAGAATCGTACAAAAAATCATGAAGATCTTATTGCGTAAAAGTGCGTTTGCACGAAGTAATTAATTTTTCCAAGTACGCTCAAACATATGTCGTAACAAATATAACCGTCCAAAGGGATCTAAATAATAGTATATATAATCAAACGGTTTTACGCCGTTCAACTGATAACATCGTAGTACGAACGAGGTGAAAACCGTCGTTGCCAGATTTTTCGGAGGTCACGCTTCTCGCGTTTTATGCGAAGATAATGTTCATTCACGTAAGTGCACGTAACGGTAGACGCGTCCGCGCGATGGTGCATATATCGCGCATTATTAGACTGGCTTTAATGACGGCGCGTAACAACGCGTCGCTATTACATGGAGGCTAATACGCGCATTTGAACGAACTGTCAGGCCTAGCGGAATACGCTTGCAATTTAGCGATACTGCAAATGCGGTTAGAGAATCGAGAATAGCGTTCAAGTATATCGTTTTACAATTCTGTTTCGCACCGGGGTAATCAGGATCGCCCGAGCAATAATTCTCTCCGTACACGCGTTGAAAATGGAATTTTGAAATTTTGCGAAAACATCTAAATGACTATTGTTTGGATAAACAATATTGAGAGTGATCGACGAGCGTCCACCTCGAACTTCCTATTCAATTTAATTTGTTTAGAAGAAACCTTTGCGATAGAGGAGATTATGTTAAGTCGAAGTTGAAGTAGTTTGAATATTTTTTTGGAGTCAGCATCGGCAAATTTCGAAGTTTAGAAATTGAAGTGGATTGAGAAATTGTTTAAAGACCACGTGAACAAGTTCGAAAGTTGATTTAGTGTAAACCTTTTAGATAATTTAATAACTTACTGGGAAATATTTATAACTGTGGTTGGCATCTTTGCCGATGATGCAACCCAAATTTGTCGAACCTCCCTCGCGGAGCGTAATTTTAGTTAAAATTGTAAATCTATTAAGAATTCCATGGGAACGTTGCGTCATAGTGAAATTTTGTAGAGCCACGAGAAAGCTTATAAGTATCTCTATGAAAAGTAATGGCGGTCGAGGATGCATCTTGAATTTGATACTACTCGAACCATAATTATTATGCTGCACAGCGAGCATTGTCGCGCGTGCTTACTATTTTCCGACCTCGACCTTAAAAACCGGTCAACTTACGATTACGAATTGATCGTTACTTCGAGGACTTTTCTGGGGGCCTTCCAACCGTTGCCGTTAGTACTTTCCAATGTCGATACGTGAGTGGAAATGAAAATCGTTTTGCTACGAAATCGTTGATCGAAATGTCGTGATCTAGCCTGATCCCACGCTGCTATCGTTCGACGCTGATTAGACTTGATTCATAATTGATATTGCAACAATGCTACTTGCAACTGACTCTCGATACTCCGCTATTTTTCTACATTGTTATTCTCCAAACATTTTTACAAATGTCAGCTATAGCAACGGGTCTAAAATTAAGTGACGACCGCAAAAAAAAAAGAATGACGGGTGGTCGATAGATATGTTTCCAAACGATGGCAGGGGCGCATGATCTATCAATCAGTCAATGAAACAACTGACACATGGAAATCTCTTGATTATATCTTATCTCCAACGAGTACTGCGTTCGCGAGTTTTACTCGGTTTTCCTCCAACTCGTTTTCTTTTTATCTTTTGGTTTATTTTCTTTTTTTAATCTATTAGCCGGTTCTCGGTGAATGGAATTTTTCAGTCATAAAACACACCTTTTTGGTTCGCCGCGGAAGAAGTTTGGGCCACGGACAAACAGCGATAAAATGAACCGCGGGGGTCATAAAAATGATGCCTGCAATACGGAATCATAATTACGTGGATTATGACGGCAGAAAAACACGGATACTAATTGATATTGGAGAAATCGAAAATATTGAGACACATTTGTGGAGAGAACATTGTTAAAGCTAGTACATGGTACTTATAAATCAAATCTGCTGTGAACTTTACGTAAGTATTCGTAATGATACACGATCACGCGGTTAATTTTTATGATCAATGACCGCTTATCGCAATCGATGCTTATCAATCGTGTATTGCGCGAAACAAAATGAAATGTCATTTTGTCACATTAAAAACTCGATTGTTTGCGCAGACGCGTACGTGTCGCGCTCCGAGCAGAGTTTCACGAGTCCAGAAAATTGTAAAAAATATGAAATGACACGACATTTTTTCCATTTCGTAGGTTGGACATAGCCAATTTGGAATTTTTTGTATAACAAGTCCGAAAAATTTACTTAAGCTCCCTAAATTTAGGAAATTAAGTAAAATTACCAACTAATAACGTATCCTACAAATTTCGTCCTCCGAATGATATAAAATTGAATAAAACGATGAATTACTTTTCTAGATTTTAACAATTAATCGTTTGCCTTCCAAAAATCATCATAAAGCGCAACAGAGATACAAAATCAATTTACCCCTCTGAACTATATACTTAAATAAAAGGCCAAATAAGTTTGTTTTTTGCATTCTACCGATTCATCACCTCCATCTCAGAACTTTTTTTTACAAAACGCAATAGTGAAAATTACTTTGATACTCGGTATCCTTGAAACTCGAATAAAATGGCAAAGCTTTTTACGTCCCTTGGGTTCATCGATCACCGAGGACCAGGAGGAGTCTGTACCATCGAACATTGCTACCGATAAGAGACGGTAGAAAAAAAAAACGAAAAAATTTCGACTCACCGCAAATTGGAGACGACGAACACGTATCTGCCTTCGATGCTAACCAGCCCGACGTTTTGCAGCACAATCCCCGTAACCAGCATGCCGATTAACGCGGGGAGGGTGGTCAAGGAGAAGAGCCATCCCCCGAAGTGCGCCGCTATGCTGAGAGCAGCAAGACCGAAAAGTTGGCCGCCCGGTGCAGCGTCGTCGCCGATCACCGAATAAACGACGCCCCACAGTAAAAGGCCTAATAGAAAGAGGCACAAGACTCGGGCGAATTTTCTGTAGCTCGGGCAAAATGGCTGTGGACAGGCTTTTTTCCACCCCGGCGGCTCCCAGGATGGCGTGTCGTCGCGACCGTGACATCGCGTGCAAAATAGGTACAGCCACGACCTGAGGAGAAAAACAGAAAGAAAAAGAAATTGATTTTGAAGGAAAGTGAAATTCAGTGCAGGAGGTTAATTCGTTCATAGCGAACAATAACTTTGAAGACGATTCTCAGGAGTGAACAATTTTTTTTGTTCACGATCATCGCACGTACCGCACAGCGGTGATTAAATAATGTTTAAACTGCGGTGAATTTACGCGATGTTGCGTATTTTGGAGATTATTAAAAGGTATTCAAAATAAATTCAGAGGTGCATCTTTGTTTTTTATGTTGCGTTATTATATTTTTCGCTATTCTTGAGTTAGTAGAATTTGAAAGTTGCGGATCGAAATTACAGGGTAAAAGTTGTTATTAAAGTTTTTAGATGAAGAATAGAATATCGTGACTGATTCTATCGCAGATCGATACTGAATATCGATCGAATCGGGTACCAACGATGTTTTATATACCTATTCCACTCGATTGTCTTATTTCAGTTAAATGCATGCATGCACAGTCACTGTTTCTTTGCGTCTACCATTGTGGGATTAACGAGAAGGATGACTGACAGAGACAAATATGTACAGTGTACTCTTTTTAAGGCGTATAATGTAATTAATACCCACAACGTAAGAGCATATTTTAAACGATTACGAGAACAGGAATCTGCCCTGCGTAAAAGTAAACAATCACTGTGGAAACTTTGATATACCGGAGGTTCAAAGTAGCACAATGTACACACTCGGGGTACATAGAAAAGAAATCGGAAGTACGAAGTACAAGTACGATGCGCGAAATTGAACTTCGCAAGTAAGACGTCGACCCGGGAAAGGAAAGTCAACATACCTGAAGAAACTATGACAGAAGCGAGGAACATTTCGAAAATCGCATTTGCACTCGAGCGAACTGTGTTGACATTGAATATCACCGAACGCACGGTACGAAATATATATTTCACCGTAGAAACGTGTACACATGGAATTTGTCGGTTTCTCAAAACTGTTCACGATGTCAGTTGTAGAGCGTGCAACCTATCTCACGAGTGTGACGTTTGGAATCTATCGAACAGATTCTTTGAGAAATATTTTATTTGAAACGTAAATCTACGAGCTGGAAGTCCGCTTTAATTCGGGACAGAAAACAAAAGAAGAATTCAAAATTCAAACTCTGAAGCTCTGACGTCACAGATTATTCTATACATCCGATATAAAAGTTATCCAAAGTTTATTCAGATTTCGATCTTTTACCTCCTCACAGGTATTTTTACACTTATATCTTATCTCACATTCCCTACGCAATCCCGGAAATTGACCAATAATAACTTTACGCAACTATAATAATGCTTCCCTACAATTCCGAGATTCGAGACAGTTAATCAAACTTTCCGACAAAAAAAGGAACGAAAGAAAGAAGGAACGCTCACCTCTCGAGTTCTTCCGAATACTCGATCTTATCCCTGATGGAGCTAGACAAGCTAAACGCAGACTTCTTCCTGTTACCGTTGACCCTACCGTTCTCGTGATCGAATTTATGTTGGGTAATATTCTCGACGCTACCACAATTACTACCACCGTGATGCAGTATCGATTTTCTTCTACCCTGATCGGAATTATGCTCAGAGCTGGCGCTTATACGTCGGTGATGATCAAAGGCGGGGTTATCCACCCCGAGTATCTGGTCGCTAATGGAGACACGTCTTTTGGCCAGTTCCTCCGTCGGCCTGTTCGTTCTTCCGCTCATATCGACTTCCATATCGAACTTCCTTTTCTCTTGGTTCGAACGCGACTCTCGCCTCTCTCGACGATTTCCAGGAACGAACACGGTCTTAGGATCGCGCGGACCGATCGAGCTCTCGATCTACCTCCCGAACAATTTATAATTCACAAATCCTGCGGTTCGCCTAGACGTTTCGAGTCATCGAACGATTAATTTATAATTCACGAATCGTTTGCCTCCACCGAAGACGTTCAATCGCAACTGATCGAACGATTAATTTATAATTCACGATTCGTTTCGGTCTCGGAGACGTTAAACCTCGACCGATCGAACCATTAACGTGTAACATACAACAATCGAGTTATAATTTCATCCAAACGCAACGTCCTTCCCGCTGATTCGTCGAGATCAGTTTCACGCTCGAAGATGCTCGACCTCGCGAACCCGCCGAACAATTAATTTATAATTTCACCGACGCTTTATCAATCCCGGTTATCGGAGCGGATATTTCGACGTCCGGGCGAATTTAATTGCCACGATTATTTATTAATTATCACGACCAGAAGGCACCGGGGAGCGCGTTGCTTTGAAGTGAAACTTGTCCATCAGGCGGGATGATTTAATTATATCGGTGCGATTAACCGAATCGCGATGATCCTCTGTCGCGCGAGAGATCTATAGGTAGAATCGTTACGTTCCAGAGGAAATCGGAATACAATTGTGACGCCGCAATGCAATTCTGACGATCTGGTCACGCGAGAAATTGATGCTCGTACAGTAAAAATTAAAAAAAAAAAAACTAGTAAAACACACGCTCGACGGGCGATCGATGGAAAAGGCCAAGTTCTTCTTTTTTTTCCCCCCAATCACTCACGGATCGGAGCAACGAAGGTTCTTTGTCACGTGCGCTACTTCAGCAACGAGAGTAGAAGTAGGGAGGGTAAAACAAAAAAACAAGAAATCCAGGAAATGGTACGGATCGGTAAAAAAAACAATCTAGGCACACAATTTCCTTCTATCGGCTCACTGGTAAAACGTCAGCATTTTACGATCACTTGCTCATCGGTTCTCGAACTTCGAGCGTCGAAGGTTTTTCCTCGATAAACACGCTAGTTGGGATCCTCGAGTTCCGAGTCTTTCAGTCCCGGTGTTTAGAAAAAAGAAGGAAAAATGAAAAAAAAACCGGGTACCGACGATAGCAAAATCGAACGATGCGCACTGGTGTGGAAACTCGTGGATCTTCTACGCAGCAAATAGTTCTCTCTTCGATCGGTTCTTCGAGTTCCAGATACCAAGATTTTTATCCCGACGATCAGCCGCTTGCTCGGAATTCTTAATTCACGATTCTCAATCAATCGATTCGTCGGATATCGTCTTCCCCTGGCGACGATAAATTTCTTTCTAATACCGCGATTGTTTTTTTCGATCGTCGAAGAGAAATTCTACGATTCCCGAACTCGTATTAGAATTTCCCGAAGTTCCTGGTGCGACGCACGATTCGCTTCTGGATCATCGAGGTTACGGCTGACGCAGGGATCGACGACTTCTCCAGAGCAAGATCAACGCGCGACTTTCTTCGATCGACTGACTTCGACGAACACGGCTCGTCGACGCGTATCCGTCGATCGTTGACGGCGGAGTCGCGTGACTATTATCACGAGAAAGTCCAAACACTTTGATCAGTGGTCACGAGGGGCTGCTGATAGGGGGACTTTGTCTGATCGTTAACGGAATCACGTTACTTCTTATTGTCACACGGGACTCGTGACCGCTAATTACTTACGACCACATCACCCCGACACCGACTGACGTCTTTTACACCTTGGCCCGCTTTTACCTCTCGTCGACGTTCCTCGCGCTTCCACCGTACGAGAGCTTTATTCGCCTCGTTAGCGCGAAATTCAAGGTTAACGTCGCTAGATCCTAACGCTTATCGCGATTCCGATATTCCTTCGACCGTTTTCCCCTCTCCACCCGCGGTCCACGAGTCTCGATACTCCGAGTGATCCAGCGATCGAGAACGATCGATCACGCTGCTGCGTGAATCAGCGAGTCGTTAAAGGAGCAATGAATCTTCCAACAAGTGGACGACACTGGTGGCTGAAAGTGTTTATAGTTCATCTCTAACGATCCCGGAATTATTATTCGCTTATCTCTTGATTATTCCTCCGATTTTGTGCCTCGACGATTCTTGATCGTAGAATTAATTCGCGAACTACGCGGATATATACTTAATTCAACTGCTTGTCCCTCGTATCGTTACCATTGAGCGTTCTCATATTCGTTGAGCAGATAAGCAAAATCCTTATCGTATTACTATCAACTACTATCACGTTCGTCCACGCTAAGCGAACTCTCGTAGATCCATCCTCGCAATCCTTACACGTAATTATTATCGTGTATTATTAAAACCGCTCAGCAGGTAAACAATTTCTCTCGATTCAACCGTATCTCATTATCATCGTTACGCGCGTTATCGAGTCCGCTCGGCAGGTAAGTTATCGCGCGAATTCTCTCCCGGCGGATCACGGCGAATGAAACGAGGTAGCTAGCGAACGAACGAGCGAGCGAACAATAACGAGCACGGTTAACTAGCGACTAAACGCGGCAAAGTGTGTGCCGCACTGCCGGTGTTTATGCGATATGGTGGGGCTGACAAAAAGGGCTGGCAACGTGGATCGAGGAGGGACTATCACGGCTGCGGTAATAATTGTTACCGCGTTGCACAGGATGGGCACAGCTGGACGCCTCATTGACAGTCCATTCGGGCCTAACCCACCTACGTGTCGTGCCCCTGATCCCTTGCGCGGCTGTCTCGACGCTGTAGGTCAGCGGTACATTAGCGCGATTCGCGGGAAACGCCAAGAAATATCGAGAATGATGGGAAATTCGAGACTCGAATACGAATGCTCGCCAATGGTTACGCCGTGACACGTTTCTAACGCGGTTAAAACGATTTCGAGTCTCTGGTGAAAGGTACTATTGGATTGGTAAATAAGTTCGTGGCGTTTTCGTTTTCAAGTTTGAATTCTAACAATACGCGTTTTATTTCGCAAATTATGTACACTACAAAAACTTTTTTCCCGCTTTACCAGATTGTGTTTATCGTTTTTTTTTATAATCTAATTGTTTTTAAATTTACGACTCGTAAAATGGAATATCCATGCTGTAAAATTCAGTTATTTCGGCACCTGTTATTCTTTGCTTTTTATCGAGGTCAAAAAGCTGCCGAAACGGCACAAGTCATTTATGCCGTGGACGGAAATGATGCCATGGGCGAATGATCTGCTCGAAAATGGTTTGTGAAGTCTAAAGGGGGTATCCAAAACGAAGAATAGCAAGTGTGGATAATTCCGAATTTTACTGCCTGGATATTGCATTTTATGAGATTTAAATTTGAAAATAATTAGACTGTTAAGAAAACGATAAACCCAATTACGATTTGTATTAAATGTTTAATACCTAAAGTTTGAATATTGGAAAGCAATAAAGAGGATAATGTTTAAATTGGTTTATTTTTAAACCAATTAATAAGTGCTCTCAAAATTACTCCCTTCTATTCCATAAGTTTGGAATGTAATATGTCTCTAACAAAGAATGTTTGAGATTGTTTCCAATGAAAATTTTTTTGCTTATTTCAAGGTTCAAGATTCATATTTTCAGTTTGACCGCTCGATCCTGCAGCATCGTATAGGCGCACGCGTGAATTTAAAACGATTCTTACCTCACTTAGTCCAAGACATCAAATTTTATTTTTCAATACCAACGAGATTTCGTTTCTACTTTAATAATTCTATTCCGCCCTTTCGATGTCGACGACGCATCAGTTTTCAGAAACCCGGAATATCGTTCCTTATCGTAACTTGTTGCGCGTCACGCTAAACCGTGCTTCCCCAATTATCTGCTAATTTTTAATTCGATTGCTTCTTTATCGAGAAATAAACTTCCCATCGAACCCAATGAAGTGGTGCTTCAGTTTCACCAGTTTAGAGCGTGTTTCTAATTCATCGACAGCGTTATCGTAGTTTTATCAGGCAGGAAGATCGCGGGATAAATATCAATTGTTTTCAAACCGATCGCGAGTCAAAATATCGTTTTCGTGTGTACGATAAACACGTTCACCGTTCTCTAACGCGGAGTTTCTCGGAATAGATTCAAACGTTCAAATAAAAATCCCGGATACATTAAAACGAGTTAACCACGTTGTTCCACGTTAACTTTTAATTACGAGCGTTTAACGAATCGACGAATCGGTCCGAGCTGAAAATTATTCCAGCTAGTAAGCGATTCGGAAATATCTAGCATGATTATTATACCTATATGCAAATTGCGGAAAAGTAATTTCGATGTATACGGACAAACTTCATGCTGCTATTATATGATCGTATCGTCTACGCTATTCACCTCTGGTATTTTGCGTTCTCCATTGTTTCCACGAGTACGCGCAACGTCGAACATGTCAAAGGAACAGCGTACAACTTGGCTTCGCACTCATTACGCGACGCGTACTTGCAGTTTCGTCCTACCTCGAGCGCGGTTACGCGAGTACTATTGCGAGCAAGCGTTAAGTGCTCAGTCCTTCAATTGAATCTCCAGCCCAAATTTATTCTCAATGTTACTATCTCGCCATCTTGGTAATTTTATATCGCTAGCAGGTATTACTCTCGAGCTTGGTTCGCGAGTACGACGCTCCCAAGTGACTTGTTTATTCATATTCAGGTGCCGAAAAAAAGATGAATCACCGATAGTGAAAGTAATTCCTAGATGTTACCAGGAAAAAGTTGGTAAATCTCAAAATAAAAATTTTAATGGATACCCACCATTTAACTTTGGGGTCGATTAATAAACACAAAATTCTTCTGATTCCTTGTAACTCGATATTTACTTTTATCCCTGCAAACTTTGGAAACCAGCCTTTTAATCCAAATGCGAATCGATGATATTCGGAGCAAAAGATGATTAATTTAACTCAATTTTTGATCCGTTTTTCGTATTCGTGTAGGAACGAGTATAATCGTTACGACTTAGATTCCTTTACACATATTCCTGATTATTAAACGAGTCAACCGTGATCCATTGTTTCGCGCAACGATAAAATAAACAGAATTTTACAGAATAATCGCGGGATCCGTTCGCGAGCGCGTGAATACTTTGAAAATTTTACCAAAATTCGAGCCTCTATTTAATGAAATATTCAAAAGCATTGTTTAGCGAGGCGTCGATGGCGTCGAAAATTACAAAAGCTGAAGCTTAAATTACGATTTCCGGTTGAATTATAATTGCAACGATAATACGCAGGACATTGTACGTTACAATCATTCATTGACCGACGGTGGACAATTTGCAACGATACATTGAACGTAACCGAAGAAAAGTCAAACGAGTACTAATTCTGTGACCGAAAGTGCTAATTGATCTAACGAGAAGAACGGTCCGAGCGTACCGTGAGTTTTTTAACAGGTCACGGCGATTCGACGAGTAGAACTGCCACGAATAACGTATTCAAAAAAACTAAGTATTAATTCGTTCTCCTTATCGAGATACTACAATTCAGTATTTGTCAAAACCTACAATTGTTAATATCACCAGAATACCCATTCGGAATATCTTTACTCGTCGATTGTTCCGAGCCCCCTTCGAAGGCTCATCGAACGTTTAGAATGATTCCCAGAAGGAACTTTTATTAAAAAAGGGAAGAAACCGCACCCGTTTGTTGGCGCACGTGCCAATTAAAACGAGAGGTAACGCGACATAAATCATACAACGCGATATTGACGCCGGCACATAGATCATTTTGATGGTAAAAAAAATGAAATTCCTAAATTATGTCGCTTAGGTCAATTAACTTTACGATCCTACGTTTTGCGTGGTGGTAAATAGTGGAAGAATTCATCATTCATGCTAGCTTGTGCCCGACGCAAAGATTAACGAGCGTCTCAAAAAACGTGTTACCGACACCGACGCGTCAATATAATAACAAAACTTACAGCCACGTTTTTCGGGGGAATCGTAATAATTCAATGATAACCTATCTCTCGAGTGAACTATCTCCTAGGTCGGCGAGATTAATCGCGCTGATTACGAGGGGATAATTATCGAGCCGCGGAATCTTACGCGTGCTCTCTCGCTGTGTGAATTAGTCACGACGCCCAGCGTCGTTGTCACGTGTTACCGTGAGCGACCAATTTACTCGTATCGATGCTTCCGCGTAACAAGATTTATTGCCGCGCCGTCGAGCCTCTAGTTATAAATTTAATTGAATCGAACGTTTCAACATTTCGAAAATTCCTTCGGCCTCGGCGGACCGGTTCGGGCGAAAATGATGTATATTTGGAATTCCGTACTCGGCGGAACGGAATGATATAGCGAAAAAAAATGTTACAGGAGTGGGGCGAATTCGTAAATCAATTATCAGGAAGCTTGGGATAAATCAAATTCCATTTGATCGGGTAAACGTTGCTGATAATCACTCGTCGCTTTCATGATTATTTCGATTGTCACGGTATGGCGTAATACGAGATCGCTCGTGCAAGTTCGGGGAGGTGAGACCGATCTTCCCGTACGTAATTAATCTTTTCGAAAATAGAAGCTCGAAACCAAGACGGATAGTGTCTTAATTGGAACGGAAGATAAGTGAAATATTGCTATCCGAACAGAAAATCGTTAAATTGCAACAGATTTGAAATGCGTTTAAACCGTTCGTCGGAGGTTTATCAAGCGCGTGCTTGTGTCAAAAAGGAATTCCCAAGCGTTATCTCCTGACAATATACCAACGATTTTAACCCTATTTCGTAAGACAAATGGAGAAGAATATCCCAAATTAATTCCTAATGCCGTTTGTTTCGCGACCAACATTATTTTCCCATTTAACGATACGATAATTAAATCTATTTTGCGCTCATCCACGAAATAGTATTTTATACTCGAAGACATACTCTACAAAAATTCAAATCCTCGCGTATCATTCGCGGCGAGGAAACGTTTAACCGTTTTTCCACAATTTTATATCATTTTTTCGTCCATTTTCAAAATGAAACGAGAGAGAACGCACAAAAATGTTATTATTTTTTTTTTAATCGATACATCGCCTACCCAAACGCCTCGTTTATTTCGCTCACCTAAACGTATCCGGGGGAGGGAGGGGGGGGGGGGCATGAAATTCTACGGAATTTAATTTATCGGCGAGCGAGATACTATTCCGACAACTTCACCCACAACCGCATACCATCTAATCCGCGCATCTCGGTCTCTAATCCCACGAATGCAAAATCCACGCTGTCACATCCCGTGGCACGTTCCTACGGATGCATTAAATCACAGCTAGATCTTCCATCACTGTCGATCAACGGTTCGCACGATTAACATCGACTCCAAGACGCGATTAAACTCCTGACGCGATTAGATCGGGGGGGTATTATTGCCCAAATTCCGTGTCTAATTGCTCCCGCTGGATGTTACCTCGCGCTAGGTGACACGGAACGATAGGGGGGAACCGCTGAAAGTGCTCGTGAAGCGGTCGTCGGCTCTAATCCGGTGACGCGATTCATCTTCCTGCCACGGTGGAACGCGACGCATGTTCGCGGCTCGATTGCACGGTATTACGGTCAGTGTTGGGAATTAATTACTCGTTTGCCGGGCGCGCACATTCATGGAAATATGCGTGTTTGTATACACGTATTGCCGTTGGTCAAAGTTTTTCGAGGGAACGCACGCCGGGCGTGGGTGAGGGGTTGAAGTACCCTGGAACGTTGCGCGGTCGAAAATTCCCCCCCCCCCCCCCCCCAAAAAAAAGAAAAAAAGACGGACAGCGGTAAACGTATTTCGAGGAGAGAAGTCGACGTGTTTTTGTTCGCGCGTGGGCTGAATTATGAATCAATTATTCAGGATTTTCTCTTTGTTGGCGACGTTGGAATGTTCCGGAGTTGAGAGTTTGGATTTCGACATTTTTTAGGATCGTAGATGTACTCTGGGAAAGTGAGGAAGTGAATAATATTCACAAATTAATTTCGCATTTGAAACATTGGATGTCGAATTATTTAAGAACGCTGATGTAGTTTCGGAAAACGAAAAAGTGTATTGTGAATATTATTCGCATTTAATGACGTTGGGATGTTCAGCATTTGAGTATTTCGATTTTGTTATTTTCGAGGTGCGTGGATGGACTCTTACAAAATTATGAAGTGAACCGTATTCACAGTTAATTCCACATTTGGAAATTTTAATTTTGAGTTTTTTAATAGTCGTGGATATACTCTTGAAAAATGAGGGAATTAATTGCAAATATCACTCGCAATTAACGACATTGGAATGTTCCGCGTTGGAGAATTTGTTTTTCGAAATTTGTTATGAACGTAGATGTACCCCGGGGAAATTAAGAAGTTATAATTGTGAATATTATTCTTACGGAAAGTGGGACAAATAAGGGTCGAATATATTCTTTAACTATAATTTTGAACCTCATCTGCAATTGCAAACCTATCTTACAAAAATGAGTAAACTAGTCGTGCAATTTATTATTTTTCTAAGAGTACCTCGATATCATGTGTTTAAGAATCTTGAAGTGCGCGCATAATTGCAAGTGCAATGAACAAAAAAATATTTGTCAAATTTTTCAGCGAAGTACGACAGAATATCTTCGGTAAATGGAATTTGATATGCGTTTATTAAAAAAACGGCAGCCATACCATTGTAACGCGTTTGGAAAATTGTTTGCGCGCTATATCAACACGCGTACATCGCGATATCAAACTGTCAGCCATATTAGAATTCGAAAGCTCCGGGGACTTCCGTACCACTCGGAACTGCGCACTGTATAAAAATAAACGATACTCGATCCTACAACCGCGTACAGGAAAGTTTCAAGGATGTATAGAGAATTTTGAAACATTTCATCCTATACATCGTACATCGTCGATTGTCGAATCGATTTGGTCCGAGTACCACGGGGGATTCGATATTTTTGTCAATATTGCGCTGCGCGACTTCACTCGCATCGCCCGCAAAATGTATTTGCACCGATTACTATGAGAATAACGTGCATCTGCTTTCCGAAAAGTTTGAATGATAATAGTAAAATAGAAAGAAATTCATGAGCGGACACTCAATAATCACCTCAAGATATTAAGCGTGTTAACCAGATCGTTACGATTTCGAGAAATTTGACAACCGGTGTAGTATTAAAATTTGTTTAAATTATCTAACATGTCAGATCATATTTACGACGTTTGAAAAAAAAAAAATTTTTTTGTTGATCCTTGATGTTAGTTTCTCGATAGAGGTTCTTTTTACGGATATGGAATTAATGAAATTTTCCAATGTTGTTGGAAAATCCAAAGATCAAGAAATATGTAAATGTGTTTAACTTTCTGTATTTCAAATTAAAGAATTGTAATGGGGATATCGTGCGAGCGCAGCCGTTTTCAACAATAATAATATAAACGCGTTTAAAAGTCGGTCAAGATAAAGTAATAAAAATTTGTATATCGTTTTCAAACAGACGTATCGCGAGATACTCGGAATGGATTAAAAATTCTTTCGAAACTTAAAATGCGAAATTATTAAGTTTCAGGTAAGTACCCATACAAGCTATTTGAAACGGATAAAAAATGAGGTCAAAGCGTTGCACTGAAAAGTTAGGAAATCACGTTTAACTCAACGTGTCGCACGATAATCAAAGAGAAATAAGAAATCTGTCGAAACGCGGTGATAAAAAATTATTACTTCCGTGTGGACAGATAAGCAGTTTTGGTGAAACGTCAAAATTTATTGCCCGGCCGCGATTAAGTTCAAGTGTAACGATGTAGTTTCACTTTAAGAGTGTCGCGTTAGGTTTTCGGCAAGTGTCGACGAGATAACAAAAATTGATGACTAATGGAATCGACCAATTGTTCATTTGTCGGCCGTAAGAATAATTCCGAGGCGCGTAAGACTCTCGGACTGTCAACCGAACATCGATTAATCGTTGCGACGATAATCATCGTTCAACCTTTATCGCGTGTTTGACTGTACACATTGTCGAAACGTCGTGTAACGATCACTCTAAGTAAACAGGTGCTTGCGCATATTTCACCAATGTACCCGAAAACCGCCGTGTCTAGGAAAGTAATTAGAGTTACGGTTAATCTGAGGTGAGCTCGCGTATCGGCAATTAATTGGCGCGCCAAAGCAAATAGCAATAAACTATATGGAATATATGACCGAATCGGGTAACCATCCAACTTTAATTACACGTTACGATCGATACCGTTCGTCTGTTAAGATTTATATACCAATTATTTTACAAATTTTTATCGAACGTCTAGTCTTCGATTCCCAATCGCCGTTTCTTTAATGAGAGTCCATAAAAAACGAAATTCGATAATACGATTCGAAACATACTCGAAAGTACCGAAAGGATAACAAATGTTTATGAAAGTTTTTAGTATACACGCGTTTGTGCGAGAGAAATATACATATATCGAGAAAATGAATAAACAAGTTGTAAATCGTGTTTCCAGGAAGTCCGAAAAATAAACAAACCACCGGTAAAGTTGTATCACCGATTCAGATCCAACTTGCATTTTCCAACTTTCGAACGCTGCTCTTTTGACGGATCACCCAGAAAAAATAAAACCTTTCGACAAACTCGAAAGTACGATTCCGCACAGGTTCAAATTATCGAAAGGATAAAAAATGTTTATATAATTATTTGGTATAGTAGCTCGTACGCGTAGGAAACTACACTGTAGAAAAACGAGTTGTAAATCGTGTTCCCGCGCAATCTGACAAATAAACAAACCACCGGCGAATTTGTCATTCCCCGATTGAGATTCCAACTTGTATTTCCAAACTTTCGGACCCCACTCTCTTGATGGATCACGCAGAAAAAAAAGAGAACAACTAAAATCTTCCGATAAATTTCGAAAACTCGATCCGGAACGGAAATCAAATCATCGAACTTTCGTATTACGCGGCAGCCCCGCTTTTTCCGCGGCGGCCAATTTTTCACAGTTTTCCCGGGTTCTGACCTCCCTAATTTCATCCGCGCCAACACATTTTTCCGCGGACGCGTATCCGTTCTCTCTCCTCGAAGTATATATTTTCCCATCACCGCCAGGCAGAACGGGCATTTTTCATCGGACAGGCCAGCCGCCGAGCGCATGTCCCGGCATTGCCGTTATCCTAATCATGATTTCGCATGCTCGCGGAAGTCGCGAATTTTCATTCTCCATTACCCACGAATTCCTCGGCTCGCACTCGCCGAGGCGTGTTCCCGAACGATCGAATATTTCAAAGTTTCACACGACTGACCGACGCCAAGTCGTATTTACATTCTCGCGAATTTATTCGCCAAGATTTTATTTTTCTTCCCGGGTTGGTTGTTCGTTCGATAGCTGGTCGTCGCGATACAATTGAATTTTAATTACATGTAATATCGCGTACCGTTAATTATCCTTTTTATGTTTAAGGTCTGCGTTAATTACGATTGCTCGTTCAAAGATATTTGCGGTACGACTCGCGTCGCATACGTTCGATGATGTCACGAATCGTAGCGAGCTTGTGATTAATTATATTTGACACTAATCGTCCACTGTTTGATGTCGATCAAAGAGTAGGAACAATAATCCTCGGAAATTCAGGTCGAATTAAACATATGTATATGGCATACATATGTGTCCATATTGTTACTAATATCTACGAATATCATTGCCTTGTTGGCGTCCGGCATTGCCGATAGGCAGTTGTTAGTCGCCGGGCGCCGAAATTCAAATTGTAAATATGTCAATATAGTTGTATTCGTGCTCTGACTACAAACGGATGTGTTCTTACTGTTCTACTAATAAACGTTATTTCTACAAATATGCCCAATTTACGCTTACCTTCTCGCAGGATTCGTAACAATATTATACTCTAATCTTTTTGCTATGGCTATCTGATACAAAAATTCAATAATACTAAAAAGCCATCCAGGAAAAATGGCAATCTATCAGAAAAAGCTATATTATTATTATTTAAGATTTTATTCGATAACCACGGCAAAAGACGTAAAAACCAACTTTGGTGAAATATTTTATTTCATATTTGAACAACCACATGTCGCACACCTACTGCGATATTTAACGAAAATTATGTATAAATTAAATTGGCATAGTATTACCGTAAGTAGACTAAAGTACTCGCTACTTTGGTCAACGCTTCTTTTAGAAATTGTACTAGCCTTTTCCAAACGCATGAATATCATCTTTCATACCGAAGGCGAGTAGAAAAGTTTGAACTTCCCGCCGGTAACAAAGAAATCAGGTTTGCGTAAACTTCGCTCGAAAGTTCCGTAAAAGGTGAGCGAAAAATAAGTATGTATCGCCTACGGGGATGAATCTAAAATATCTTCCCGGTGAAATTATGCCAGCAGCCTTTAATGCACGCATCCCCAACATGGAAAGCAAACTTTTCCACTCCCGTTAATTAAAACGAAGCCAAGTTCGTAAAAGGCTTCATTGCGATAAACGAGTTCTTACACCGAAATTCTATAAAAAAGAAGAAGATAGAACAAGAGGGGAAAGTGCGAGGATGTTGCGTTTTTTAAAACGATCCATCTTTAACGCGGAAAATTTGAACTTTTTGCTTACCACGGGGAAGCCAAGTTCGTCGGACCTTCGTTCAAATATTCAACGAAGAGAAAATGGGTGAAAGTCGGCTAAGTTCGCGATAATAAGAAATTACGGCAGGTCCCGTGGTAATTTTAATCTTGTTTTAAGCATGCTGACAAATTAAAAATAAACTTGGACACGCCTTGCACCGTGAGAAAAGATTTTGTTAGCGATAAAACGCTACGAAGAATATTGTTTCGAACCGAATGTTGGTGACTGCTTACTTATCTTTATAAAATCGTAACGTTCATAATTTTGCAGATACTTTAACCCAACAAAGCGCGTTTTAAAGCACGAAGATCATTAAACCGTGACAAAATTCGTCAATAAAATACTCAACACGGTACTCTCATAACCTGAGACTGAATGCCGACCGAAGCGATGATCGATCATCCACGTCGATGATCTCGGACGTATACACCGCTTCAAAAAATAATAACTTTCATTATTCTAACGGTTACCGCAAAAATTCAGTGATACAATATCATCACCGACGTTTCTGCGTACTGCCGTTGAATGAAGATCGTCACGAACGCCAAGTGGTCTAACAAACCGTTTCACTGAAAAAAAAAACTGCAATTTCTACGATAGTTTCGATACCGGCACGAGACGATACGCCCTTCGAAGCCGGAGATCCGTAAAACCGCTACAAAGAATTCCCACGCATTTTAATAAAACAAAGTGCAATTTCCAGCCGAAGGTTTCATCGATCACCGTCGCGGTACGCGCATACGTAAATCAGTCCGCGCGCGTTCTCCGCGGACAGAGACGAAGAGAGTTCATAAAAGACTCGCGCGTTCCTCTTCCTCGAGGCTCATCGCGAATTTCCGTCCTTCGTCGAGCATTCCGCGGTCACGGCAGTCACGCGAGAATTGTCTGCGTCCCTCGTAGACGCCGGGGGAGGGACGGAGGTGGAGGTGGAGGTGGAGGTGGAGGCTGAGAGTGAGACGAGGTCGAAGAAGATGGGATTGGAATTGCAAATATCCCTCTCCCACGTGTCTCTGGTCTCTCTGATCTATCTCTTTGCTCGCTCGTCCGGTCGGTCGCGATGACCCTTACCCTATTTTCCACGAGATACCGAGAGATACCTTCTTCCTCGTACAAGTTCGACAGAAAAGAGGGAAACTCGATTTCAATTGTTTTTCAGACCAATATTGTTACGCGTGTCCTGCGGGAAACCCGGTCGAAGGTGAAACCGTTTTTTTTTTTTTAAACTAAATACGAATATCGATGAGCAGAATAAGGGAGAATTTTCCGCAGCGAAGCTTCTCCGTAAACGTTTAAATGTTTATTTAAAATTTGGAAACAGATGTAACTTGCAATCCGCTTTGTACCGAAAGAACGGAGAATATTATTCTTAGATGGCCCGAAATTGAATTACTATCGCGTGACTTTCGGTTTCCATGAATTCTGTACGCGACCATAACTCCCGATTTTTATCCAAGGAATACAGTACGCACGTGCGTGAGATCTCATATTTGCACACCAAAATGTTAACAGACGATAATAATCATAAATAATGTAAATTTGTATCAAATCTGTGTCTTGCTTCAAAATAAATATACACATAAATGTGACGTTACGAGAAAGTGGAACTTTGTATCTTTAAATTTAAATAATTCTCAAGCACACTTTAAAACAAAAAATCGAGTTTTCCTTATAACGAGGTAAATACCGTAATGAATGAATTGCTAAAATTATACGATGAAAGTTGTTAACTTATCGCCATCGGGACTGATTGCGACGAATCGAACGGATCATGTTTGTCGGCGGTTGTCGTCGAACAATTTATAATGCACCCGTGACAAATAACCCTAAATCAGCGCGTACAGCGAGATATTAACTGGAAGCCGAAAATTCGCGTGCCGAAAGGGAATCGAACGCTTTTCTACTCCAACTTCGATCAAGAAACTCCCCTCGTGTTTCGGGACTTAGGGTCGAGACCAGTTAAATTGAAATAATTGGCCGGACTTTCAGGGATCTCATATTCGGGGGAGGATAAAATTCCCAGATTACCTCGAAGAGCTGTTCGGAAAATCCAATAACCTCCTCCCCGTTACGCCGATTTTATGCGAAGGACCTGTATCGCGAATTTAAATTTAATATCTAATGCATTTTAATCGGGGCGCGCGACTTTGAATTTTTTATCGTATCGTCGGCCTTTAAGATGGTCGTTGTCTTTCCTTTAAAAGGAAGTCTCATAAGTGCTCTAAAAGAAGTCTTGTTAGGGAATGTTGAATCGCCCTCGTTTTTTCTGTCTCGAGTAGAATCGGATAGGTGTTTTGCATTTTAGAATTTAGCATAGAGATGAATTGAGATATCTTTAGGGCGACGCAATTCCTTTTTGTTGGCCGAATCGTTACTGTTCTTACCGTTATCGTTATTACCGTCACTGTTACGGTTCTTAATGGAATTGATTCAGAAAAATTGTTCAGCGGCATGGAAACTGTAACGTGTTATCGATACTCTCGATCGTCAATTCATCGAGACGTAAAATTAAAAACTGGGCAACTATTTCAATTCACTCGTTTTTCCCGCCCACAAAGTATATCTACCGATAAAAGAACACAAGTCGATTATATCCGTCGCTGCTACGAGCATGAAAAATAGCGCGTTTGGTAAAACAAATTTTGTGCTCGACTAAAACGTATTAACCGACGTAGTTGGTCAATTTTCAATTTCAAACTCGCCATGCTTTTCCCGAGTACCATCGATCTACGTGGACGTAGATGCAGATTGTACTTTAATACCGATGCAAACTCATTGACGTAATTCGAAGTGAATTCCCGTTCCGATCGTCGACGATTTAAATGGACGAACGGATCGATACATGCACGAACGAAACGTTTACCTTAAATTTGTTATAACAGAATTAATTTAGATGAGTCAACGTATCTGCATGTGCAGCTTTATACTCCCGTACTAATGCCCGCTCATTGACATAGCTTGAAATAAATTGATTCCTCTTTCGATCTCTCGGATCATGTGATACATCACCGTCACGTGAATGCCTCAAATTGACACCAGTTAAATCGTTGATGATAAAAGAAAGTCGTTAGGGAAATATAGCGTTCTCGAGCATCGCATAAAAAGTCAGAGGTGATACGGTCTGCCGTTTATCATAAAGAGATGATAGAAATAATAGGAAGAGCGGTACGTGGTAATTTACGACATCGGAATTCGATCTGATTTAACTATTTCGTTCCAGTTTCGCAGTTTCGTTTAATTTTTGAATTGCTCGAAACTCGTTAAGTTTCGACGAGTCTTATAAAGTACCGTGATCTTTCGGAAAATTCATGATTCATAGATCGTAACAACGAAATTTTGTTCGGCGAGATAATGAAATTTAGGAAGATTCATCGTTCAGTTAAGCGGACTTTTATTTCCTTTACGACCGCAATATTTTACGAAAAATTGATTGTTTTATAGATCGTAAGTATATCTTGACTAACCAAATAACGAGCTTTTAGAAAGATTTGTAATTTTAATCTATCAATAAATTCAGTAGAATTACATTTACTTTTCTACCAGAATGTCTTTAGAAAATTAATTTCTTGTAGATGGTAATGAATTATTGACCAATGAAAGAATGAAGATTCAGGCTCATCTGTCGGCGATTGTTTAAGTAATTACTCGATTAAAATTGCACTTATACTTTGACCACAATGCGTTGGCGACATTCTCTAATCAGCGATGGCGTTTCAATTTAATTCTTTCCTCCGCGCTTAATTCTACGCTCGATGTTTCACCCGTTACATCGCGGAAATATACAGGACACGAACGCAATTGATGTTGCTCGTACGAAACAAACACAGTTTACCAGTCATTGGATTACCGCTTTCACAACGATCCCGTCAATGAAGTTTGAAAACTCACGATCCCACTGTCGGGGTCGCTAACTTCGTTAAGAGGTGAGCACCTCGATGTCGCAGTTGTTGCTAACAAGTTTTAACGCGGACCAACTCATCCGTGAAATCGAAATTACACGAGGAATCGCGGCCAATTACAGATTTTCTCAAGTGATCGTACCTGGTAGGTCTTATTCGATAATCGACGATTATCATGCAAAAAAGGTTTGCTCGAAGTATCAAATATTTAATTGCAATTGTTACTAATTTCTGTCGCATTTCGAAGCAAAAAAGGTCCTTCGTTCGAGGACCTAAGTATTATTTTACGAACCATTCGTTTCAAATAAAAAGATTAAATATTTCGGCCGTGTGAATAAAAAAATCATTGCTTCCCCAAATTTCGATTTATTTTAATCCGACAAAATGCATTCAAAGGACAAACATTCGTAGAGTTCTAAAAAAATTCAGGACAACAATAACAAGATTAAGGCCCGAGCCTCATCGTTGAAGAAAAACAAATATACGTTACAACGATCGCAAATCTCACATGAATCTAGCTGAACAAAGCTTGAGGCATATTTTTCGAACAACAAATAATTGCGCGTAAATTTCCAAATGCCACGCTCGGTACAAGGAAACACGAAAACTCATTTTCGGCAAAGGCGACGCCACGTCCTGTCTCAACGGCAATCGCTTCGATTAACGCAACGACTCCTCCCTCGACCTCATTAAAAATCTCCAGAATCGTTGCGATATGGCCCGCGGAACAAATTTCTCCATCCACACCTTTCTTCCCCCAAGAAAAGGAAGCAATCGGAGCTACCGTAGAAAAACCGAATCCACCTTTCCGGTACGAGGAAAAGCGAAAATGAAAGGCGCTCCTTAAACACCGCGCAAAGAGACACGAGGAGAATGTTGCTCTCCTCGCGTTTGCACCTCGACGCAGGTCTGCGCCTCGAATTAGCTTAAAAGCTCGGGGGGTAGGGATGGGCGGCGGGGGCAACCAGCCCTGAAACGTAGCAAGAAAAGTGCGGTACGCCCTCGTATATCACGGCGAGATAAAGGGCTGCCAGACGACGTCGGAAAAGTATAGTGGTTTCGGAGACAACCTTCGGATAGGTGGCATGCCGAGCAGCTGCTGCACTCGGTAATCATTCAGTGGGTACAAGACGGCCAGCCGGGACAGAGAAATATTATAGGGTCATCCCGGGGACTCTCTCCCTCGTTTCCACCCTCGGCGAGGGATAGATTTTTTTTGGACAGGATATGTCTGACGGATAAAGTGGGACTTTGCGGGGATCTCGCGAAGGAGATGGACCGGTCGGAGAGGGAATTTCGAAAGCTCCGTTGGGACGATTATGGCAATCTTTAACGCGGAGGTATGGGGTTGCGTGGGAATCGCCGATATAACGTTGTTGTCTAATTCAATGTTTGGTTCTACCAATTCGGCCGATTACCGATCAATGTGAATTTTTATCTTTGTTTTTTGTTTAATTCTCTAACCTCGTTTAAGCTAGTCATCTAGACGAGTGTAATCCAGAGATCGTGTGATCTGTAATATCTAATATAATATTATAACAAAAATATCTAATCTCGTTGTTAAGCAATGATCAAACGTAACGATCTTGACGCTCTCAACGCAGACGTCGAAAGGTATACCTACTACCTTCGTCTCCTTTTATCTTTACATTTTTTTTCTACGTCGCGACAAATGTTTCTATCGGGCCGTCGTTGGATATTTCACGTTGCAGCTGTTGCACCTCGCAATTATTCAGAGGTCAAAAGACCGACGAAAGGACGGAGAAAAAATCCGAGTGAAAGCGATACCCTCTGCCGTTTCTCTCACGCTGAAAGTAGAGTTTTACGTCGGCTCTTTTGAACCGGCCTGTTTGAAATACATAAACGAGAAGTTGAGATTAATTACAGTCAAGAGTATTTATTAATTAAACCGACGGAACGAGCTTTGTCACGGACAGTACGGCATTATTACCAAGATAATTTAAAGTTTCGGCATTCCCGTACTATTTTTCAATTCAGGATAATACACTTCGAAGTTGAAGTTTCTCAATGCTCTCTTTATTAAGCATTGAAGAAATTCTTTCTTACCTCGATGTATTTTCCGTGTCACAGTGCCGTTCGCGTTCTTTTCAAGAGACATAGCACCAATCTTTCGCATCTTGTTTGTGCTTTAGTGCGCGCGAGAGGCTCGCATATAAAATTTCCCGTAATTCGTGGCTGAGCGTATAGAGCTACTTATCTGTCGTACAGAGGGAGTCTCATTTTAATCGAACTGGTAATTTGATCGAAAAAATGTTTCGGATGAAAGTTGTGAGGCTTTTAGGAGAAAACTTTGGAATAATACGGATTCCGTTGTAGCTTTCGCAATATCGACGGTATTTTTATAAACGTGTTTCGAATTTATTGTCATTACGTACATTTGTCACCCCGCTCGCTCGATCACGGTCGAACGATCGTTAGTCTTCGGCATCGCTCGTCCGCCCCCTCCTCCCTTTTCTTGTGTTATATAATTAACACATTCAAATTCCATTCAAATCATATTCAAAATTCCATTCAATTCCAATCCTAACTTTAATGATATTTGTAACTGAATAAAGCAATCCGATCAAATAGTAATCCAGTTATTACAATTGTGCCCAACTGAGGACACTACCTTTGGACGAACATTTCATACTAAATGGAAGTCTACATTTTTTCCATCAAAAATGCCGTGTTTCAATATAAAACTAGTAATCGCAACGTTGTCTTTCTGCGGCAAAATTTGTCAACAAAATTAGTTCGTGGGATAGGAAAAAACTAAAATCCATATTTTTGTAAAGAAACAAAAAGATATATACCTAATTCCAGTTAAGAAAGTACTCTTACGGCGGACCCCATTCTTTTTCCCAAGTTTCCCGATAAAACCCTGGTACTTTCATCCGAAATATTTTTCAATCGATAGATTGATTCGTGCGATATAGCACAGTTTCCATTAAAACGGGACACCCCGTACATTGTTCTTTACAATTTTCCAAATTCAACAGCAGGCATTGTGCGTTGTTACGATCTTTCGCGGTAGCTCGTCACACTCGCTAGAACTCGCACGCTCATAAATTTCTCGTTATTAGGGAAGTTATTATTTATGGTTGCGTAAAGAACTTTTCTTCGAGGTGCGTTACAGGACGGATAGCGGCGTTAACTCAAGAATTTTCGATAAAGCAACCTTTAATGGCCCTCGCATAGCGATTTACAAGTCCCGCAGGAAAATTTACGCTTGCGGTTCGTTCCGATAGCGTTGAACGATACACAGGGTGTCACGAGCGAAGTGAGCCGCCTAATTGCTCTGAAAACTCTGAAAAAATAACGGTGAAAAGAAAGTTTCCTCTCGCGGCTCTTTGGAACCATATGGTTTACGTACGAGTCACTTTTCCTATTTTCGTGCTCGAGTTGACGATTAGGTGGTTCCATTCGAATGACACTCTGTGCAACGTATGTCGTATAAATTAAAGATGGAGGTAGCAGAATGTGGAATAATAAATTTCATCAAAATTCAGGGTAGGAGGGTACCAATATTTTTCACCTTGGAAAATAGCTTCCTTAACAAAAATAATAATGTATATAATATTTGGACTTTGGAAAGTATTTGTTATTAACACTAGGTTTCCGGGACCCGTCAATTTGACGGATTAAAAATTTTTTAATTGAATATCCCAAAAACCACGGCATTAATTTGAACCATTTAGCATCGTAAATTAATTCAGACTTAAATTGAATAAATCGCTTCTGTAAAGAAAATTGCGTGTTTTCGTTTACCCGTCAATCTGACGGGCGCTCGTAAAAATGCCCGTAAACGTACTGTTAAAAATTTAAATTGACGAGTACAACTTTGCGCGTGTATTATATTTCTGACAACAAGAAAGACCACGCCCTATAATTTAAAGTCAAAAGTATAAGGGTGTACGTACAGTGCGTTTGTTTTGACCGAAAAAATGCTACACCATCGAAGGTATGGAAAAACTGTTATTGCGAGAGTTATGTGATAAGACAAAAACTATCTGCCCCACGCAATGCCTCTCACCAAAAATCTCTCGTGTAACAATTTTTCGTATTCTCGACGGTATACGACATATCCCCGGGTTTCCTGGGACCAAAAACACGCTGTACAATTAATCTGATTTAAGTACGAGACAAATACAGAACACACGATGTTTACAATTATGAGTTTCATGACTGAAACGTTTCCGTGTCCTCCCGATTCACTTTTTGCGAAAAGCTTTTTATTAAAACCACGCAGTATTTTGGATTACTCATTTGTTCTTGGGATGAAAGAGAAAGGTGAAAACGAGAAGAGCTAACGGACAGACACGAACCATGCTCTCGTATATCGTTTCGCTTAATCTACGTTCGGCATTCTCGCAATGAAACGAGCGATTTAACGAATGAAATTATCACGCCACGTAACCACGAACCGACCAATGGTAGAAGCTGAAAATTATTCCTCTTTGCGATGGTTCTGTCGCAGACTTCCGCTAACGACTACTACCAATTATTAGCTCTCATTATCATCGCTACGAAAATTGTCCCGGCGTGCACTGTTTTTCATTTGCGCAAAACGGCACAACAGGACGCTCCACTGGTTTCTTCCGGTGATAACCTGTTTTCTTCTCTAACGTTAACAATCTACCATTTCGAGAGTTTCTTTGTTTGATCAGCCTCGGCCGCGTAGTTGAAACTTCAAACAAGGAAATTTTCTAACGAGAAAATTGACGGCGCGGCGTTGACTTATAAACGGCTCCGAAATTATGGAATGTACAATTCAAATTCTACGAAACGCGCCGGCAAGTTGCTCGCGCGAGAAGTATTTCCAATATATATTTCCTTTCTTTCGGGTTTCTAAACAAATGCCTACACTATAAATATTAGAGAGTTCATTTCTTTGATCATCCACAGCGCGTAATGGGAACAAAAAAATATTTTAACAAGAATATTGATAGCATCGGCTTGTAAACAGTTTTCCAATTATGGAAAATAAAAATAAACTTTTATTCTACAATCGGGATATGTATATGCACAAAGAGCAGGATCGTAAATGAAATTAATTCTTCCACCACGGAACAATTGTTTTCCCCCCACTGTAATAAACAGATATTTCTCGGATTGATTTGTTTGCCCGCCTTCAACGCAAAATCGAAATAAAAAAAGGACAAATATTCTACGTTAAACCTGGTCGGAACTATTTCAATATAGCTAAAATTGAGTAAATATTCGAGATATCACGAAATACGAACTTCTGTTGATGCAAAACAAATTCTACCACTATTTATCTTCCATCGCGTTAACAAACAAATATTTTCAGAATATTATTTATCGAATCATTTACGCGTACCAATACGAAAGGTGCAAAATGTTTTACAGTGAATGTCGACCGCGCGAGGGTGCAAATAGCATAAAAATTATACAATGATAAAACTCCAATTTTACGAAGCGGGTAATACGCAGCTTACAACGTCCCGAAATAAATACTCTTCGCTAGTGGGAAAAAAAAAATTCTGACAAAATATTACAAAACCGTTGGTCCCTTCCGTCGAGCAACAACGGCTGGTATTTTACCAAAAAATGAAACGCACTCGAACCAGTTGGAACAGCGAAAAACAATTTGGGTACCGAAGTTAATATTGCCCCGCGACGATTCGATGCCGTGCAATAACGTAAATTCGCTCTCGGCAATGCAATTCGGAGGTGTACACGTCGAAATGCAAGCTCCAATATCAATGCAGCCGTGTAAATGCAACGGAATGCACGCGCGGAAAAGGAACGCGACAGATTTCTGCGCGCCGGTGTGCGCAATATCAGTTTTTCACACGGTACCGCTTTCACGTTTCTTTGTTATAATTTTTTCGTCGACGTTACTCGCATTCCTCCGCGTCAACGTTCATTTTCTTCTTTTTTTTTTATGCCCCACCGTGTACCGTAACACGAATGTGCGTGTGTATACGCAGAAGAGCGCGGGATAATTAAAGAAATTCTCATTAAACGCGTTTATTAACTTTTTAAGGAGAAAATTACGCGCACTGAGAATTCTGTACCCACTTCCGTTTAAGCTCGGGCTCGTTTTTCCACAGTTGTCTTAACATTCGCAAAGGCGAACGCGTGTGTTTATAATTATGACATTATGAAAATTTCATTATTCGAAATATTCCCCGGTGGGTTTCTTCGATGACATTTCAAGTTAAGGAAATTGCATTTCGGGGTTGGTTGGGTATGTTTGCCACGAAATGAAAATTGCTATCGTGATAAAAGAACAAGTGAAAATGGCGAAAGATTCTAGAATCCACTGTATCCACTTTCCATGTAACAATAAGCATACGTCCCTAAAAAACATTCTCGATATTACACACAAACGATTATTTATTTTAGATTAGGATACATGTTACATATTCCATATTATATGGCATTGGCCGAATTGTGCATATTTAACTCTAAAAATGGACGTCAACCAAGTATTCCGTACTCAAAGATTTTAAATATCAATACTAAAATCTAAATCAAATTAATTTCGACTGATCAAAGACATTTTGCTAAAAAAAAATCTATAACATACATAGTCGACAAAATCTTATACTTGCTCCCTGTAATTGCGCGAATGACATTTCGAATCACCGCGAAACGATGCTAATTAGCCTACAATTAAGCTTGAAAACTTTAAACGAAATCCGCTGGTTCAAAATTGAATCGGCCGTGCGATCTTGTAGCGATACCACGCGAAACGTATCGTTCGCGAGGAGAATCTCGTTTATATTTGATTCGACGTTATCCCTTCCTTCCTCCGACAATGCGTGTCTCGAGTTCTCTCCTTCCTGCGAGTTATACCGCAGCTACGCTAATGACGGCTAATTGACGCTAACGGAGGATACTCGCGAATGTGGCCGGGATCGCGGTCCACATAATCTCTGGTGCGAACAACTCATCGTTCTTTGATCTCCTTTGTCGTTGCGCGTATGTCACAATTATTGTTTCAGTGTCAATAGTGTTACGTAACGTTTTATGAACCTCGCGATCCTCCGAGCACCGATACCCCGATACTTTGTTTACGGTTGGCGTAAAAATTGAGTCCCGATGGTGGTGGTAATAATTTATATTATATAGCGTAATCCCTCGTTTCGCGTATATCGATATCGTTTCAGCAACGATGACGCTACGTATCGATTCGCTAATAAATATAACATTTAAATTACCATTGTATTGATAGTAATGTATAACTTAAACAATTTCAAACGTAAGGGAACATAATAGGCCAGAGTTGATGATAAGTATTGAACGATTGAATGAAAAATTTAACTGAATTTTAACGATTCACAGTGGTCGAAGTTCACCATGGTAAAAGTAATATTTTTCAAGCAATAAGGTATAATTAGTTCTCACGGCCGCTTACTCAAAATACATATAAAAATTCCAATTATTTTCAGTTTCTAAGCAAAATAAGGTCGCACATATTTTTTTTAACGCAAAAATGTTTAGCATCATTCAAAATAACAATTATTTCACTTTATTTAAAATCTGAAAGACCAGGTAATTCAATGAACTTTTTTATGTTGAAGACTTTTTATAGAATTTTCGAAATTTTTTGGTCCCTGTCGCGTCGAGTTTTTCCGTCGTAAAAGCGCGCCTACGAAAAGTTTTTTAAGTAGCGTAAATACGAGACGCGAGAAATTAGCAAACCTTTAAAAGCCCCCCGGGCGATTATGTTTCTTTTTTTTCGCCCAGCGTACCCCAGTTAAACTTTTCTACCGGCACGAAAATGCGAATACGAGCCATTCATTTTAATTCTCGGATAATCTCCCACGCATTTTTATTGTGATTTACGTTGCGTTGAGAACAGAGCTGAAATGAATAATTACGATACAGGGTGCGCTAATAATGGCGCTAAGTTTCAGCAAATGAAGTACAAGCTAAACCGGATTAACGGAAACGGGATTGATTATTATTATGAATATTATGTGTAGCGCGATCCCAATTAAAATTCTGTATTTCATACGCAATGTTTCCTAACCGATATTTAGCGATTATTTTCTCCCTCGACAAAATATGGTTAAACGTGTTTTGGAAAAGACAACGACGTTATAGGTAATAGGTATCGGTCATCGACGGGGTTTAATTAAATTAATCTGGGCAGCGTAACAAAGTATCTACGACCTATCTACAGGGTGTCTCATAAATGGTTATACGTGGGATAATTGCAAATAAACCTTTGCATATTGAAAATATCCGGGGCGCTTTTAATAACGGGATATTAATGAAAATCGAGAACCAATCGGAGAGGACCGCGTTCTTCTCCGATTGACTATAATTTTCGGGTAATGTCTAGTTAACTAAAGCGCGAGCAACATTTTCTGTAAGAGGAAACCTGCTTGGAATTATGCCAGGTAGCCCACCTTTAACTATCACCATTGTGATATGGGAGATTCTGTATATAAACAAGATGTACGAAAGGCAATAAGAAACGGCGTCTTAGAAAAATTCATATTACGCGCGTTTATTATTTTTGAAATACTGGGTTACGTGCGATCGGCGTTATTGAGAATGAAAACAAAAAGGAATGTGTCGACAATTTTGCACCGAACTTTCCGAACTGTCGCTGAATTTAATTCGAATATCGCGATGCGAATTGCAGATACGTTTGAAACATAGGATTGCGCGACGTCAAACCACGCCGCTGACGTTGCGCTTGATAACGTATTTGAATTAAAGTGCAACGCATCGTCTGCAGCAGCCAGGTGATTATAAACTTCAAATGAATCAGCTATAAATCATCGACTCGCCGATCGTACGGCAAAGCCGAAGGCAACGCGTATCCGCACCATTTGCAAACGACAATGATATTTATAACCGAACCGTTAATTGTAGCCGTGCGAATAATGGACGATGGTTTCTTTAAAGAAAAATGACAATGACTATTTTTCCTGCCTTCTGTGAGAATACAAAACGTTGTAATCATTAAAATATTTTCCGTTGCCTGAAATTTTGTCGTCAGCTATGCTGAACTGGAAGTCTGAACTTTCGAATTTACACATTTTTCAACTATACTCCGAGGCGAAAAAATTGTAACGAGTAATTACCAGCTATAATTCAGAAAAATTTGGAAAATTATTTAACGCATCGTAATTATGTCGAGATGGTTCTCTTCTCTTTTTAATAAAATATTACTCTTCAGCATCTATTTTTAGTAACATTAATGTTAAAACGAACATTCAAAAAATTAAATTATGTATTTTGGCATTCCTAAATATAAAAAAAATCTTCTATTGCTCGCAGAAGTCACCCGCCCTTCACGTTTACTTCCTCCCTTCTCAAACAGGGAAACTTAATTTCCCAACGTTGATCGAGGCGTCCACCTAACATCCAATTTTCGTATCCGAAAGAGAGGAAAAATAACGAGGTAGAAAAAAATCGCAACCCGCCAGTTAGCACGTGTGGGGTAGATTCTTGCTTCGGGCATCCCCCTGAGGGGCGACGAAGGGGATGACGAATAGGAAAATTATACGGGGAAACGGGAAAAGGGAGTCCCTTACGCCGAAAGAATTGACCTCGACGATTTACGGGAAATGCAACGTCTCTTATACAGGATATTTTATAAATGATTGTCGATTGGTATTACTCTTGCGATAATAATTTTTCATATCTTCGACGATTTACGACGGTAGTTCTTAACCCTAGAGGTGCAAGAAAGCATTTCCAGGGGTGCGAGAGAAGTGTCGAAAGTTTCTATGGCAACTACCGCCTCGCCACCTGTGAGAAATGGGATGTTCATCACTTTTGCACATAAAAACAAAAGCCAGAAATCGCTCAAATGCAAGTGATGATTTACGTGTGACGGTTTCAAAAAAGAACCTCCGCTTCAAAAGTATTATTGCAAATAAAGAACATCAACAACGTAACCATTAAAAACTGAGATATTGTTTTGTATATGTACATGTATGTGTATATTTTGCAATCAATAAAAAATATCTTGCAATAGATATCATTTCCTAAATAAAGAAATGAATTACATTTTCCGGTTGGGTGCGAGAATTTATTTTTAGATTCAAAGAGTTGCTGACCACTAAAAAGGTTAAGAATCACTGCGAGATATTCCAGCGTTTACAGTTAAAAGAACACACCGTATAACGCTCGTCGTTCGTTTCAGCGTAGGGATTCATCCGTCCAAGTATCGACGTACATTTATGAATCACAGTGTATTTCAAAGCTGAACGTTACGCGTTCACTGTTTACGCTAATGTTTCATTAGACGTGCCAAGATAATCGGAGAATGTGTGAAAAGTGTGTCAGTGAGACGCGTCGAGATTGGACCTAATTGCGAGCGTGCACTCAAATCGATATACCTTATTAAAGGTTCGTTAAAACTTTTAATTAAACCGTTCGAGGAGAGTAATTCCACTGATGGTTCGGATTGGAGATCGATATTTCGTATCGTACAAGTTTTAACACGATTTTGTCATCGCTTAAAGGAAACTTTTCTTTTTATACGATACTTCAAAAATCAAGCGTGATAATTTGACTCTAAAAGGTCTCAGTTGTTTCTCTTCTGGAAATAATACATCGCCGTTTTGCACTGAATGTCGAAAGTGAAATAGTATTACGTATCGTTGAAAACAAGAAACTTTTATCAGCAATCATACTATGTTTATTTTTCTTTCATACGGGATGCATTTTTACGCGTGATTTTTCGACTTAGGAACATCACGATTTGCGCTATTTTGAAAATACTACTTCAGAGTTTTCCAGGGATGGTGAAAGTTCAAACGGCATTGCAGACACGTCGAGATTAGAAAGTTTTATCACGGCTTATAGAAAGGTTACTTTATTTATTTTTACTTCAACAACCCAACCTCGTGCTGTTGAGTAAATAAATCTTACGAGTTTCCCACATCAGCTTGCAAAAACGTGCGTACGTTTTTATCCGCCTACTTTAATACGTATGAAAAAATCGTGGCGCGTTACGGACTTTCGCGGAACGCAACATAACACTGAATTGTTACGAGTAAATAGGCATCGTCATTCTCCACTCCCGATTGATAAAAATTTATTCGCAGTTTCCCGCGTATCTCGTTGTTACAACCGAACTAACTGATTTATTTCGGGAAAATTCCAAATGAGGCAGATCGAACTATCAGCCGAGCCCCGTAAATTAGTGAACTCTCCCGCAAACTTCGTTTTCCGATACAGGATTACGGTGAATAAAATATGACGATTAACCGATATTAGAACGCGCGCACGGCGAATTATCACGTTAATTAACGAATTGCAAAGCTATCGGGCCGCTCGGGTACACTAGGTTTTTGTCCATTTTAAATTTCGTCGCGGCGCGTTAATAGGAAATGCATATGAGAATCAAGATTTCATTTATTTCTTTTTTTTTCGCCCCGAAGTAAGTTACTCGAGCCGAAGAGAAATTAAATTTGTAATTCAAATTTAACGGTGCGGCTTAACTTCATTAATTGGTGTAATCGCGACAAAATTCCGAAGGGAGTACGATATTTCCTCACGGTAAAAAAAATCGCATAGACGATTGGAACGGTAAGAATGAAAATGTTTAACCCTTTTTGACCGATGACTACGACCGTCCCGAAAGCCGCGTACATACCGTGTATCTGAAAATATTTAACGTACCCCCCTCGTGATTTTCGATGTGCGAAGGACATGCGCGCGAGAAAAAGAAACTATTTTCCACGAAGAATATATCCGGACGTCAAAGAGTTGACCCAAGAAGAAATTACTATACAAAGATTTATCTTCTTATGGCGCCGCAAGCGCATAAATAAAATATGTCGCGCGATTTACATATCGTATGTAAAATAGTTTACGTAAATTATTCTCGCATGTAAAATATACTCGAAATGCGAGTCTCCGAAATTTCTTTCCCGATATATTTGACTAGACGGCGATTTTTCGTTCACCCGTTAGACGCCGCGTTCTCCGCTGCCAGGAGCAGAATCTGGTTATACGCGTATACTTGAAATATAAACTACTTTAAATCTGCGTGAAATATTTCGATCATCCAGCACCGAGCGAAAATGCTTTTGTCGGCGCGAGACATTGATAAAGCGAGTCCGATGTACTCCAAATTTGAATATCGGATATCGTCCAACGAAACTTGCCAATTCCTCGCAACTACACGTAATACGAATTTCGAGATCATGCGTATCGTTTAGGGGACCGAGAATCGAAAAATATGAAGAGCGCGATATACATAGAACTGCATCAGAAATTGAAAGCACTTTCTTAAGAGGGCGTCTCACTCTGAAAAACTTTTATCATAAATAAAAAAATACAATTTTATAAATAACAAATATAAATCGAACGTTTCCTCTCGAATGGAATATCCGGTATATTTCCCATTTGCAATAAAATCCGAAATCTCCATTCGTTCCGAATTAAAACTGAAATTTCGAGAAAACATCGAATACAGGTTACGGGCAAAAAAATGTAAAACGCGTTTGCGTCGTCGCCCAAAATAAAAAGCGTGCATCGTGTTTAAAATATTTTTCAAACCTCGCGAAACTGCCTCGCGAACTTTCCATGGCATAAATCCCGCGAGGACAAAATTGAAGCATTCGCGGAAGCAACGTAACGGGAAAAACGTTTCGCCAAACGACCCACCCTTTATTCTATCAACGCGTCGCCATTATCGTCGGGACAACGGTGACCGTTACTGTTTAAACCGCGACAATCGGGGCTCGCGAAATAACAATTGCCACCCTCGTAATTATCCAGAGTACATCGAGCGTTGTCTGCCGAATAGTCGGCGCTATCGCGCTGCTCCCCCGGCCATTCGTTTTCGCGCAACGCGATTTCTCGCGGTGCATTAAGTGCTCGATTCACCTGTGAAAACCCGGCACAAGGATATTCGTTATCGCGTTCCGACACGGTGATTTTCTATTCTCTCTGCTCGTCGTTATTTCCCACCCTGATTCCCCGCGCGTCCCTGTTACAGCGTTTCGTAAATTTTTTTGCGATTGCGAACATCGAAAACCTGTATCGACGAGCGGCGGTCTCTGATTAAAAAGTTAGATTTTTTTTCGAAAAAGTTTCGAATCGGTTACAATTGGTTACCAATTACTTGTTTGTTCGTTCATTGTTCACTCAATTTTTCGGAATATACTCAATTTTATATTTACCAAATTGAATTATTTATAAAGCGAGATACGAAGTCAGAGACCGAACAAACGTTCGAACCTACAGATGTCAGAACGGACCGTTGCAGAATACACGCAAACAAATAACTGGGACCGGCTAACGTCCGTCGAACGTCGATTCCGTGTGGCCGGTACGTTGCAACCTACGTCCATCGCGCGAGAGACCGTCAATCAGAAATCGAACACCCGAATATGTCGATTATTACTCCTGAACGCGTCGAAAAAAGCTCCTGGGTAAAAGTTGCGGTGTTCCACGAGGCAGATAAAGTGACAGGAAAAAGTTTCACCGCACTCAATTTTTCTACTTTTCGCTTCCGAAGCTTTTCCCTATACCTACGAAAAACGGTGATATTCGGGTTATTATTATGCATATATTATATCTATTATATAATTATTCGTGTTATTACTTGAACGTCTTATATCCTACTTGAAATTATTTAATTAGTATGGAGTATAAACAATTAACGCATTTTTGCCAATCCATACTTTCATTTTGTTTATCGCTACGACGATAACCCGCAAACCACTAATTTTTTAATTACAAGCAATCCCATGCACGAAATATAATTCAAAATTAAATCTCTCCGATAGTTTGCTAACCCCGGTTTGTTCCCCTATACAAAAATATCGATTCGTGGGACATTGGAGAAAGACCCGGGAACCCCTAATCTTAATACGACATTCAATTTTAACCCCCCTGCACGGTGAACCACGTCTCAGTCATTTGTCTTGTGATCTTTATGATATTTCACGGGGTATTTTTCATCCGGCCGTTATACCAAGACCTCTCCGCCGCGCCGTGCCCCGTTAGCAAATATAAGCGTCTGTGTGCGAATGAGCGCGCGAACGAGGGTAAAGACCCTACGTAATACGAAAAAAATATAAAAAGTTTCAAAAATTCCAGAAATTCGTTTTTCTATCAGGAGAACATGATGCGGAAGGAGGTATTCGGATTTCGTACCACCACCTTTAATATTATGTTCTGCTGATACAAAATCTGAATTTTGGGCCCAAAATATTCTGTTTACGTTTATCTCAGCAACTCGACTGTTTTAATCCGAGTTTGTGTGCCGCCCCCGACGTAAACAGGGAATCATATTTAGCGAACATTCCGTTTATCCGCGTATTTAATTATATAGCCTTATAATATACAGAAACCACTTCCAGGTTCCTCTGTAAATACATATTCATATATTCCAACAATAATTGTTGATGAATTTTTTCTTACAGTTGGTCGGGTCTCATTCACAACTGTGTTTATACGATCGTCTCGCGAAAACTTTTCGTAAGGGAATTCTTACCGTAGGCCGCTCGAAAGGGAGTTATTTATTATCAACACACTTGCTTAACTAAGGCGGTTTGGACATTTTCGACAAGGGAAAACCTGCTTGAAATTATCCCAACCATAACACCTTTAACGGAGTACCACCATTTTAGGGACGTCCTGTATATCAGAATTCCGGATATATTCGACACAAATGCCCCAGCCCCCGTGACAGGAGCCGACCCTCCCTCCGCAGCATCCTGTTGGGTACTCCCACACCGTCACTCGAGTATTAGGGTGACAAATGGCAAGCTGCCACCCTTCTCTGTCTCTCTTCCTCTCTCTCTCTCTCTCTCTCTCTGTCACTCTCCACATCCACCAGCTCGACGAGATAGGGGTAGTAGTCTATCCAGTAGTATCGACACACTCGATTCACGTGCGACTATGTCCGAATTCTCAGGAATTCTGGGGTGGAATGCCGCAGTTTACGCCGTTCAAGGGTTTCCTTTGGATTAATTCACCGGTACATCGTTATTCGTGGATCAAGGATCAAAGGGAGATCGGTTTTCATACTGAAATTAATTCCCCAAGAGGAGGTAATTCAATTGTATCTTAATTGCGAGATAAAGCTTATCCATATTTGTTGTAACTCTTCAAGTAATTTTTTTAAACTGATTTTTCAGATGAGGGAAATAATCGTATCAAAAGTTTTTTTATTTGTCCGGAGTATGTTTAAACAATAAATAAAACAAACACCGGTTGTTCAATGTTAAATGCGTGCCGATTACCATTAATTTTTCTGTTTATGCATTTTACACCTGCGCGACGATTCCACGAAACAATGAAAAAATTAAATACTTATGACCGCTGGACGATAAATCTTGAAGTACTGTTATAATCTTGATTCGTTTATGCAATTACGGACCAACAGTCGCACACATTGAAATTTTACAACTTACGATCTTTCATGGAATGGGCATGCAGGTGTAAAATGAATAAAACAAAATTGTTAAAACGTACAAAAATACGTGTCGACGGGAGCAATCCGTTAATTATTCCGGATTCCCACTGATAGGTGTAAACTATTTTTCATCCCGTATACATCGTCCTCGTTCCAGAGGCCCAAATTTTTTCCCATAATACGGAACATTCGAGTATATTCTCGTTGACGGAGATAAGCCCCTGTGAATAATTCAAGAACCGAGGACGAATGTGCATGCATACATACGCGCGGTGGACTTATCAGTAAATAAATAACGAAACTGTCCGCGATCCGTCATTCGCTCGTCAATTATTTATTGGACACCCCTTGATATTTAATAAATCCACTTTCGTCCATTAAGTTTCAATTTACAATTCGAATACTTACACAGAATCGTAAAAGATTACTCGCGAAAAGTTTGTCACGGGATCAAGAGTCCGGAGGATCGTTTTTATAATTAGTCGCTACGAGATTATAATAATTTTACGATATTACAATTCTCGCGCATTTGTTCTTGGCCCGAGACAAGACCTTGTCCCTTGATAATAAAAAGACCGTCACCGAGTCTCTTCCAATTCTATTCAAATTTGAAAGTTCGCTAAACGGATAATAAAAGTCAGCAATAATTTTCCAACGATACCGCGTAACTGCGTAATCATGCAAATTAAGTACGATAAAAAATAAATAAATTTCATTCGAAATCGACAGGTTCGAGAGCGCGGGTACGGTTAATCGAAAAGTTGTAGGTTGAAAATAAGCGAGACCCGTTGAAAAGCCGAATAATAAACTAATGGAAAGAGTTAATTGAAACCTGGCATATTTTACGCGACGTAAAACGACTACTTCGGAAGAGACTGCTTTGCAAATCGGTTTTGTTCCATTTCGACATAGTTCTCTTGGTGGAAGTGTTCGTTCCAACTACGGTTCCGAACTTTCCTATTGACTTTGCGAAGAGAGGGACCGCATTGCTGACAGACAGTCGAGGGATAAAGTTATTTACGGAACCGTGTTAGCTTTTAGCAACTCCAGCTCATCGAAATGTTTCCGCGAATCGTCCTTTAACAGAGGTTGCCCGATTATTGCGTTGTGAAATTCAAGTACCTTTACCGACGGATTAAACGAATAATTGTACGCGACTAAGAAGATTATCGGTTAAGACGAGATTTAAATTCCAAGCGAAGTAATAAACATATTGTACAAAGATCTTGTTAAACGCGTGGGGGAAACATTCGATGTGGAGTAAGTTCGATGATTTTGAAAATAATATTAAGATGATTGACTCTTGGCTACTTTTAACACGTTGGACGTCATGTGACTCACGTTTTGGTGAGACGAGTGCCCCATTAATAATTTATAATTACGTGAATATATGTTTGTTATATAATAAATATATATTACATACGAGTATGTATATAGGTATATATTAAGGGTACCAGAAAGAAATCTATTATTTCACATAGTAGCGTTTGAGCTCACAAGGAAAGCCCGGGGGCTGGCTGTCTCGTATTTGGATGAGCTTTGGACGCGTTATAGCAACAGGAAAGTTATACAGTACCCACAAGAATTTGGCTCCAAGATTGAATCGTTTTTTGGAAACTCGAGATGAAAGTCTTATATTATTCCACAAAATAATAGATTTCTTTCCGATACCATTAATGTATCAAGAGACAAGGTCTTGTCTCGGGCCAAGTAATATATTTTCTATAAAAATTTTAACAAGACTCTTAGTCCCACGGTATTAACCGCAGCAGAAATTCTATTTGCACCACGCGGAAAATATTCTTCAGAACTGTTTGTAGGCTTAGAAATAAATATACGGTAACTTTATAATAGAAGAAAGATAAGACTCTGCCTTCTCGCGACGTAAAGCATGCCTGCATTTACTGTTTACTATAATTTGTACAATAATTTTGGAGATGGACCTTCACTAAATAATTCATGGAATCAATCAGATCAAATCAAATTTGCATCCACGATTGTAATCGCACCGAATTCGAAATCGCCGCCGTAAGAGTCACCCATGGACATGCGTCAACCGCGAGAGCGTCGCGTGATTGGCCAGGACGAGACAAAAAACGACGCGTAGAAAGTGAGTCAATTCGATTGTATTCCGGAACCGCCATCCGTTCGCAAGCTCGAGAGAAACTAACACGAACCACCGTTTCCGTACTTCATCGTTTATTTTACGAATTGTATTAGGAGTAAATATACACCATTTTAATATGTAAGACTTGGTGTAAAATAATAATATGAAATTTATTTACTGGGAGATTATACGAGATCCAGGATTTGCTGCAAGGATTAGGAAAACCCAGAAAACCTAATCAGGCCATCTTAAATAATAAATATATATAAATACTCGCGATAAATAGAATATGTTAATACTGTGACGACTGTAATACGATTCTCACACTATGACAATTATATCTTGACTCTACTACGAATCTACTACAAATCGACTGTAACGCTAATCCACTACGAATGTATCCTCTTTCGGGGACTCCGTCCCTTTTTAAGGAGTCTTGGATCCTAATCACCCTCCAATAGCGGGACAGCCCTCAGTGCCGCGCTGGTATTGGTTGCCCGCGCGGGCAATGTGTACAGGTGTCCTTCGTTATCAGTCGCCAGGTACGAAGCACGGAAATTCTAACAAATATCAATTTAATCATCCTGTTACACGATGTTTATTTCTAATTTATCTGATTATCCTCTACTTGAACATAAAAGTACGATGATGTGATAAATAAATCAGTTATCTGCCAAAAACGATTAACGCAACGCCAAATAGGATAACGAACCCCCGGGAAATCCGCGGCAATATAAATCGCAACCCCAATACATTGAACAAAGAATCTTTAATATTCGATTTCACGGAATTTCCAATATCACCGCGATACCGCAACGATTCACCGACCACGTGGGACGAGCCATACAGGGAAATCTCCCGTTATCTCGAAATTTCTCGAAATTTTTACTTCCGCGCGGAAAATGCAAAAGCTCCCTCGGATACCAAACTGCGCTCATTCGGCCTATGAGGCAGCGGTTCCCAAAATAGCATCCATCGAGAAATATTTGAGGATCCACTGCGAAATATCACCCTAATCACTTTTATAATTCCATACCCTATCGTGCCATCGACAATTTCGTAACTCGATCGATTACTTTGCTTATCCTGACAAGAGTCACATTTCCAAACAGAACGATTTTCGTTAATTGCGATTACACATTACTCGCATCGGAAATTATTCGGTGGTCTTCCGAAATGGGAACTGGCAAAAATACGAATCGAAGAAATAGATTCGGGGGAAAAAATAAATGATCAGCGTTTGGATCTGGGTTTTCGTTTGGTACTTTGTCGATGCCCCCCTCAGACTATTTAATCCCAGGCGATTTTTGTCCGATCTACCTTTAGCGGTCTGCTTTTTTTCAAATTCGTTACTTCCCGCATTCCCCGTAATGCGTTCCGGTGATCAATGCTGAAAAAAAAGAAGAATCTTTGGGAACCTCTGCTATAGCGTACATACCCACGGTATTTCCATTTTATCAGCTTTCCCGATATATAACATCGGATTTCCCATCGCAATATTCTGCGGTGGCCCCGATGCCGTTTCCCTATCGTTTCCCCGCGCATTTCTCTGCTTTATCCTCCTCTCCCTACCATCCCCATCCTTCCTTCCCTCCCAACCCCCGGTACTCCACTTTTCTCAGTTTTCTCCCGAGTGGTGGGCTCCGACTCGCTCATCCAGCTTCGATTCGCTCGGCCAACTTGGCGTAACTCTGCGCTCGATATACGGCGGCAGGTAAGAGCGCGGAGACTACGGGTAAACAGAATTATGAGAAGCCAAGTGGTGGTCAGCGTAGGGGTGCTCTCCTCGAGTATTCTTCGCGTGGGGTAGAGAGAGAGAGAAGGTTGAAACGCGATTGGGATATCAAAGCCTTTGGTACATAATCCCGGAGCACGCGAGGCTGCTGATAAAGCAGGGGGGGGGGGTGAAAACGACATCGTAGGGTGAATTTCATTGTTTCGTCATTAAGGGGTCTGGGGTATTACTACTATTTGCGAGGGGCATTATTGATATTGGATATGTGACTTGCGAGGGAAGGCGGAGGGTGGTCTCGCTGTATTAATTTTTTGCGTGGGGGGGGGGGGGACGCGATTGGGGTAACGTGGTCAGATTGATGCGAAACAATCGATATAAAACGAGGGTGCAAACGAGTTTACGGGGTGAATTCGATCGTTTTATCGGGAAAGCTTTCGGATGACTTTTCGTCAAAAGCTTGTAACGCGTCGAGGGTGGACATTTTTTTCGGCGAGAACACCGCGAATTTTATTAGATCGAAGTCGGGTTGACGCTTTTATCGCTATAGAAGAAACGTGATTCGAGCTTGATACGCTTACATAGCTTTGGAACTTTACGACGCGATAGCGAATCAAAATTTGTGGGTGTAAAACTTCAGAGCGTAAATAAGTGCAAACACAATAAACTAACGCCCGTAGCGTGCACGCGTGAAATACGGATCTTCGGTAGAAATTTATGGTTGAAACGTATACCCTGCCACGAGGTAACTAAGACATTCGCATGTGTAGATTTTGCTTTTCTAACGTGTATAAACATTGAGAATAACTGTCGCGCAAAAGCGTGACACGAACATAATAAGCTTTAAAACAATCCGTAACTACATCAGGTACTAGGCGAATACAAATTTGTGACCGCCGGATTTCAGAGTAGAAGCTGAATTATGAAGAAAATATTTTCCAGTACGGGTAGGGAAAATTACCGAAATCGTGCTACTTAATGAACTTTTGATAAAGACTATTGGTAGGACTTAAAAAAATCTAATTTTACCAAGCGGTAGAATAACATGTATTTTAAATATTTTAAGTCGGTTGAAGCATTTGCGTACGTTTTTATCCATGTGGACAATTGTTTGAAGTTGAGTTAAGGGTACGATTTCGGCAACAGGTATCCCAAATCGTACCTGCACAAATCAGTTTTTTCAGTGTAAATTTAGGTATGTCAAGTCGTCTGTAGCACTCATTGAAACCACATTCTTCATTTTGAGAAGCTTTACTAGCCTTTCTCATATCGTTTTCATTCCAGTTATTTTTTGACATTCGCCTACAAATTTTGTTTTGTTAGATTTTAAATATGATACACCTAGGTTTGATTAGACCGTAATGTATGGTTTGAGAAACTGCGCAACGCGTAGTTACGATTCAGACAACTCATTGACTTCTTGGAAAATCGTTCAGTTCCCCTCAAAATGATTTCTGAGAACTTTGTGAAATATTGCACAAGCAATGTAAGGAATCTAATAAGCCTATGCTTATGTTAGATGGTGCTTATTTAAGTATGTTAAAATATAACATACATCAACCTTACTTGTTTTCTTCAAGTCAATAAAAATATCACCCAAAACGTGTTCCCATACAAATTTCACTTAATTTTACTTAATTGTAATAATAATGTTACAATATAACGTATAGCTAGAGAACTGAATACAAGTAAAAACTGCTAATAACAATTCGAGCGTATACTCACTTTTCCGACCAAACGAAGACCATAACCTCTCTGACCGTCTTCGTTCAACAGACGCGCACAAACCGAACCCGATCCCAATGTTTGTGTTTTCCACAAGTTTCCCGAGCGAGGACACCGAGCTTCGTAGAACGTAATTATGACACATCACTCTCGATTCACCGGAGACTCGAGAGCCTAATTAAAATATACTCGTCACGGATACGGGGGACGGACGTTACGATCGGCGACATAACGCAACGATTTACGTGTACACACTGAACTCTCCCTACGCTACGGGACGTACAAACGCTGCTTATAGCGCGTATCGATTGCGTTATCCAATGAAATATTTCTTCGCGCTAACAGGAATGAAGTTTAAAGAGTCAAGCGTAAGGGCAACGATCGATACCGTCCGGTGAATTTAAAACTAAAGCATATCGTTATGGGATTTGACTTTTGGCGTAAACGTGTTTCTACTTTTCGTAATGAATTACCTTGAGGTACGACAGAATCGGTATGGTTCGGTAAGTTTTGGATAAAACTTCTGAACCAATCCGCTTGAAACGGGTGACTCTACCGATCGTCGTGATTGCACTTCGGTGTTATACATTTCGCGAGAGATTAAATATACAATTTCATCAAAAGAGCATCGAGAACTATTGGCTATAAAAGGGATCGCGGCCGCGCACAGATGTAGAAAAGTAACAAAACGTGTCTAATAAAACCAATGTGTTCTTCTCAATAGTTTGAGACCGACTAAATTCCGAAGTTCGGCAAGCAAGGTGAGCGGACAGAAAAATGTGTGTCCCCTGACGCGGCAAGCTAACTTCGCCGTTATTGACGTAAACAATGAATAATTATGCTGTACACCTATCCACGACCTTGACCGACCACAATTTTGTATAACGGCAACCACTTCACGGTTCGTTAAAAGTCCGTTTTTACAATTAGATCCCACGGAATAGATAGCATGGCAATTTAAAAACATTGAAAATCCGAGGTAATATTTATATTTTTTGTTTAAATGTGTAGATTACTTAGGCAGACTATTTTGAATACCTCACGTTGTATGTCGTGATATTTCAAGTTTGAGATATACAACGTTGCATAAAAAATGAAATTTATCTGCCGACTATAAATAAAAGGTTAGACTTGATGAATAAAACGACACAAAAGATTTGATTCGTCACCCAACAATAAATATAGCATTAGAATTCGTTGACGTTGTAATAAAAACAACGGTAATCTATTCTCTTAATATGAATGAAGAAATAGAGTTAAAATTAATTAATGACATGATACAAAACTATAAATATCGAAAAATGAAGAAGCAGAATAAATGAATAAAGTGGCTCGGAGAAATATGATGTTAATCGTTATAAAATAAAGTTCGTCGTCCTAATATAAACGAAGAGTTCAGAACAAGTTTGAAGGGTGTTGAATAACGAGAATCTCCAGTATCGCGTAAAAAATCTCATGGAAACAAGACACAAACGTCGAAGGGCTTCGCGTTCCACTTAATTCATCCGACTGCCTTCAACGTCGTTTTCGAGAACGGACCAAGGTAGTTCTCCGTTTCTTGGCTCGCATTCATCCGCTCGTAAGGAGCTGTCGATCGATGTCCTAATTCAACAGGTGCGGGAACGTCGAAGTTCCATGCCATTCCGCGTTCTTCCCGCATTTCCGGAAAACTCGATGTCGACGTCGAGGAGGAAAACCGATAAGATCCGCAAACGATGCATCAGGAAACTCTATCGATACCCTGGATACGGCATCGAGATAAGGACAATTGACATCGGTACCGAAAGATACGTCGCGTTGTTTAGGTTCTCTCGTAATAGCGGCGAAATGTGAACAGAGAAATGTTACTTTTTGGTCCAAAAGAATTCGCGTCTTTCGATGGTCCCTTGGATGTGGCGTTATCAAAAAGACACCTGTATCGTTATTTCGACACTTTCGTAATCGTAGAAAGCAGAAAGAACGAAACGTGAATTCTGCTTTCGAAATTTTGTTTTTCAGGATACAATAATCCGAAAAGTCTCCTAACGTCGAAGAGATACTTCCGTATTATATTTTCTATCATCTTGAGATTCTCACAGTCCTGGAAAATAGGAAGAAACGAGTGCAATTTTTTGGTTTCGAAAATTCGTGACCCTCGACGGTCTCTCGGATTTTGCGTTATCTGATATTCTCGTGATCGTAGGAAATACAAAGAATGGATAATCTCTCGAATCTTATGTTATCTGATATTCTCATAATCGTATGAAGTACAAAGAAGCGACTACGATTCTTTGGTTTCAAAAGTTCACGTCGCTCTGTCTTCCTTTTACCCCCTATTATTATCGTTTGAGTGCTCTCATAACTGTAGTAGTCCTTAATGTAAAAATCTATGTCTCTCGATAGCTTTTCGAGCTTTGTATTACGAAAAGTACCGTGCTCTGATGTTTATCGATCGAGATTCATACGGCGCTCGTTTCCAACGATTCCAATTGCACGGGAAATCCTGGTGGATTTTTCCTATGGAACGCGTAACAGAGAACTAGCTTCGAAACTGACACCACAACGCTTCTACCAATTCCCCGAGCGTTTTCGATGCCATAAATCATAAGGACAGAATCGTATGAATAGGTGCAACATTCCTAGTCCGTTTACCATTGGGAATAACTATGCGAATCGCGTGCACGAGGTCCTTGCAAATCTAATTTTACAAACAATATAAATCAAGTGTCAACTTCTGGTATGTACCCAACGTAATCAACATACGAATTCTAAGCTGGGTGATAAAATTAATTTATTCAATTTTATCAAACACGGTTACTCGATCCCTGTTCGTGGAAACACCCTTTTACCAGTTTGTTTCGAAACCAAGGTTGTCGGGTAGCAACGAGATAAAGTATCGCTAATTTTCCGACAGTAAACACTTCTCAAAGCAATATGAGAACGTTACGAATTTACCACCCAATCCAATGATATCTGATTTCAGTATTTTTTAATTGGAAAAGTCTTTCGATGCGCGCTAAATGTTTCTAAACTTTATTTAATATTGTAAGTTATTAGTAAAAGAAATGAATAGCGTGGAAAGTCTGGAATTATTTTTCTCGGGTCTCGATTATACTTTCGGCAAACTGTTAAAGGGGATCGCATCAAGAGGTTGCCCTTATTTGAGAAGTTCACCGTTCAATTACTGTTTCGCGCGGGTACTCTTTTGTAATGAAAAGTTGAAGCTTCGATACGGCCATATCAATGGAAGAGAGCATCAAACTTTAACGAGAGAAGTCTCGTGACGAGGGAGAAAATATTTCTGGTCTTTAATATCCTTTGAAGTTGGCGCGTCATGAAACACTAGGCTCTCCTTTACGTTCGCGAAGCTGTATTACAAATAAAAGCTTAAAATTCAACTTACAACGCACGATTTCATTTTAACGCATCATGTTCGACCGAAGAAGAGAATTAAAATACTATATTAAATCTACAAAACTTCGTGGAAACGCGCTCTAACGGATACTCAAAAATAAAACTATATTTTCTCGAGCACTGGCATTTTTTCCAAATCCGACCAAAATTTCTCGCGCGGCCTTCTAAGTTCATTTATTTGACGGTTCGCTAAATTACAATAAAGCTACTCGATTTCTCACGTATCAAACTGAACTGTAAATAGGGTAGCCGCGCAAAGTTATTACGACGTTTGTGAAAACTTCCTAAAATTCGATCAAACGTATGTTAATCAATACAGGTAATTCTCGTATAACGCGATTTAGAAATTACAGAGGATTCTTGGTTAACGCTGGCTTCTATTTTCTGCATTTAAGTATCTATTTCAATTTCTGTATTAACGTATTTATTTCGGTTTCTGTATTGAAATATTTATTTCAATTTCTGTATTTAAGAATTTTATGTATGTGATTATGTCAAATTTAATTTTAATTTTTAATTACTTTTTATAAAAGTCTGCTCTTTAACTGCCTTAAAATATACATATTTGGTATTTTATTTGAGGAAAAGAATATTTAGAACGTAACCCCTTATTTTGTATGAGAGGTGAATTTCGTATAACGTGCAATTTTTTTGGAACGTAACCTACCCGCGTTATACGAGTGTTACCTGTACATCGTCTAGGGCGCATCGCTTTTTTCTTTCTATCGCGCGAACCTCGAAGTTTGCGGAGAGTAGCATTAATTATCAAGCTTCGAGGAATCCTCTCGGTTCGTTATTAACGGAACCGCCTACCCGCGAACAAAAACAAACGTTCGCGCGCGTTGCATTGAGTCGGACGAAATCCGTTTCTCAAAGAGGGAAAGGATATCCCGTGGAACTCGGTTTCACGGAGTTAGAACGCGCAAAGACGCCGCGGGACTGAAAGCGGGTTTGCAGGAAGTTGTTCTGATTATGCACCGTCGTTGAAGAATCCGGGAGAGATTCATCGCCCTCTCCCTTTCGATGGGGATGAAAGGGACTCGATAGAGCGCGGAGAGCGCCGTCAGCGGCTTTAATCTACTTTGTTAGCTCCGACGACGGGCATGGTGTATTTTATTTCTACTATTGTTTCGTTATTGTCGAGTCCTATTAGCAAAAAGAATATATCTAAGCGAAATATGCTTTGGTGTTAAGAAACGAATTAAATAATTAATGATAAACCGTTAGATCGGGGAAAACTTTGCTTGTTTGTAAAAAGTAAGAGACGGAATTTTAATTTACAAAACCTGGCGAATAGTGAAATGCGATTTCCTAGGGTTGAATTACTTCGGAATTGCGTTGATCAGGTAAAAAAATTTGAACCGAGCTGTGGGACTTAAGACTGTTAACCTTACTCGTTTAAGAATGTGACTGAGAGTTTTTTGTGTTATTAAATTAAAAATATTTGGATTTATTAATGAAAAATGCATTAAATAAGATAGAAATGTATGATAGTATCATATACCGAATCGCGAGTGCCAGTTCGTTCGCTTCGATGTAGGTCAGACCTACAAGTAGATATACGCAGCATTGGTCAGACCTATAGGAACGATGGTCATACTTTGGAAATTAAAATCTTTTCCAGCTTTTCAGCAAACGAACAAAATCCTCGTACAAAATGACTGCTCATTACTCGTAGTTACAACTGACTTTTAACGCGGGGGCACAAATCCAATACCAGATTCAAATACATTGATTTATCTTTTCTACTCTTCTCCATTGCGTGTAAATGCAGATGATAAAACCATGAACGAACGCGGTAAATTACACTTGCCGGTCGTTCGATTCAAGTTTTCAATGGTCATTGATTAATTATCAATGAACCAATTGTAGGATAAACAAACAGTTGATTTTCTATTCAACGATCTAGGGAATCATGGGGATGACTCGATTGACATTGCGGAGATACAAATTGTTCCATACTGCGTCGATTATCCACCCGATTGTATTCGCGAGGTCAAACGCATCGGTCTTTCGTGTAGAGCTGCGGCTTATGAGCGACTTTTTAGGGAAATTTGTTTGATACTTCGTTTAACTGAACGTGCTATTTATTCCGATCTACGGGCAGAGTTACCAACGTTGATACTACCACTAGCGACAGAATGGTCATCCCGCTTTGAGTATAGTTTCGCCAAAGTCCTATACTACGTGCCACTTTGACCGATGTATACGTATTATCTAATTAGTACCGAACTGTATTATTAATAGCTGCCTCTACGATCGATCACCGAAACATAGTTCACCTTGATTGCAAAGTTGACCGTTAGGAGATGGCAATTTGTAAATTAATACTACGTCGCGGTCGTAGTAGGTTTTTGGGATTAATGGGAGACCGATAGGGGATTTAAAGAGTAGTAACTTTCGAAATTGTTGAGCTACGTTAATGCAACAAAATGCGTTTTGAAGCCAACCGTTCACGGAAATGCGAAAAAAAATCAACAATAACATATCGCGACTGATATGGGAAACTCTATGGTCTACGTTAACAGCGCCGAATTCTATAGTAGATTATAAACCCCAATCCGCTTTTAAACATCGTAACTTCCTCAAATTTTAAGCTATTTCTATGCGACAAAATACGTTTTGAGGCTACGCGTTTGAGAAATTATGAAAAAATTCACCGCAAAAGCATCACGATCGATAAAGAAAAATCGATTATGAATATTGGCAGGGCCGAGTAATAATTTGTTAGACCTATTCGCTTTAAAAAATCCTAACTTCTATAAACACCCAGCTGAATATTCATCGAATCATTGGAAAAAATTAGCTCTAACTGGACAAAGAATAAAGTTATACAGAATCTAAATATCCGTAAGTTTCAAAGTGAATGCAGGAATCCTATTAGGTTCAAACGCGTCTCTAATTCCAGGAGAACCCGTCCATAAATACTAACTTAAATTCGTACGAAATAATAACGTAAATCAACGAATCTGTATCTAACAATCGATTCCGAAACTTTCCTCCCGAAACGTTGAAGGCAAATATTATACACAACTACCTATTGCGAATAACTTTGCGTACTTCTTTCGAGTGTTTACTTAACTTCCGCTCGCCTTCTTTTTACCCCGTATACCGTAACATCATCGTTAAATAAACGTCGAACGTAAGAAGTTCGCTTAAAATCTTAAATAAACTGTACTTATGAGCTTGGCATCACAGTCTCTGATACTCGTAACGTATAAAAAGTTCGTGTCAAAAATGTTTTTTACACCATCGTAAAATGAGAGTACGGCCCTATTAGAGTGTTATACCTTCGCAGGTAGGTGAGCAGTTCGTAAAGAAAGGGAGAATATTTGCGAGGTAGTGCAGGGTGCACCGGAACATCTTCGCAACTTCGATTGCGGGGAAAATTAGTAAACAACTTCCAATTATAACGCGGGCAGAATAAGATCAAGAGAGAAGGTCTTGCCTCGGGCCAAGTACATAAAGAATACAAATACCCCAAAGTTTCTTCCCACGAAAATCACAAATATTAACGAGCATTCCAAAGTACTGTATATCTTATTAAACTATATCAAAATTGTATATTCTATAATGAATCTCCCATGATATCGATCGCTGTTGCAAATCTTTCACGTACACTCCGTACTTACCCGCGTTCCGTTAACGTACGTACGAAAATTGTTTTACATCCTTTAATCGCCATTACGGTAAAGTAGAAACGAGCTTCGCCGTGCAAAGTACGTAATATTAAGGTTCAAAGTAATGCGTGCTTTCCGATTAAACATTGTCCGCCACGTCGGTAAAATTTGCAAAGAAAGTCGTTCCCCTCGCGTTCTGCCTTCGTGTTTCACGGCGCAATCGGGTTTTTACGTACCGTAAGTAAGGTAGATTTTTATTCCCGCCAAGCTGCTCGGAGAGATACGAAAGTAATAGCCGGAACAGTACGCGGTACGAGGGGTACGCGAGCTGAGAATTGTCTTACGTTACGAAAGCAGCGCGACGAAATCTCGATCCATTCGTTTAATTTCTTTCCAGCGAAGAATAACCCGCCGATTTCCTTTCTGTTCCACGTTTCATCGTATATTTATGACCGTTCGAATAGAGTTTCGTTTGCAGAACCCGTCGAACGAAGGGTGCGTTATAAAAAATCACCGTCATAGTCTTTAGCGGCCGCGGAGCATGCGTATTTTATCTCAAAAATGCTTTTCGTGCGGTGATAAAAAGGGGACGATATTCATAGCGGAACGTTATCGCTACATGCCCGGTACGTTGCTCGCAAACGGTCGTCAAATACTTCAGCATCGTGGTCGTGGTTATGTACGATGCAAATACTTTTGTGGAACCGCTCGGTTTACGGCTTGTTTTAAACGTACCTTTCAAACGTTTTACCTCGGCTACCCTTAAAACGATGTGCTGAGAGAATTTTTTTCTTTTTTTCATAAATTAACGACGATTGCGGCCAATTAAAATTTCTGCTAGTGAGTCTCGCCAAATTGTGTATTATCGTTGACTGTAAGAATAATTAATAACGGGGTAATAATAATAATTAATACCAGAACTATCATTACGTACCACCGCATTAGCGCATTTACTATTCGCGCTTGTAACGCGTTTTCCGATACCATGGTCGCAAAATTTATTATTCTCAAAATGAAAGGGACAATGCGTAGAATGTACCATAGCAAAAAGAAAACAATTATGCTGAATAGAAAGTTTCGCGTGGCCGCCGATAGCGCACTGTACATCTCGGAGTTTTTTGTTTTCAAGCGATTAGAGCGAATACTAGCAAAAGGCGAAAAACCCGGAAGGGAAGTCTACAACTAACTGTCTCCAGTGAATTCACGTGTTGGGTTACAAAGACACCTCGCATAGTAAAATCCAACGCTAGATTGCAAACAGGAGGTTAACGTATTTTTGTAACTAGACTACGGATTTCAACGCAAATAATAAATAAATTAAATAGTCTCACAAAGGTAGGAGTAGAAGACGTGCTGAAACAGAAATCATTCTCCTGATTAGAGGGTCACGCAAATGTACAATATTACAAAAGATATTACATATTTCTTTTTTGTTCCGAGGTACTCTCCGCCTTTCGTAGAAAATACGGTTTTACATACGTAAAATCCGAAGTATGTTTATAACAAATGCGAATAGGATTTGGTCGCCATTAGCCGGCGGATAATTCAGCGTGTCGAATGAAACATACTACGCGTAGTACTAGCACACGGTGAATATACTAAGCGAATACACCGGTACACTACCGGTACGCGTACTAATTGGTATTAATGACCAACGCGACTCCAAACTCAATTCATCCTCATCTCTGCCTATACGAACTGTCAGGTATATCAGGGCAGGAAAGAATGCGTTCGTGTTTCGGCGTGTTTCCAACGTGTTTGTACTAATTTCTTTGTACTCGTTGCAGAAGGTATTGCAAATAGCTTGTTAATTCAGATAACGTCCGTCTTCGGCGTTTATGCGACGATATGTTGACCGTTAAATCACGTATGACGATTTTACTTATAGTTGTAATTGGTATACTTTTATAAGTTAGATTCATTTTTCAAGGTTTTGTAATGGGGCACATTACCAAAAGGAATTACCCGCATTTATCGCATTTATCTACTATAAATGTACGTAATTACTGATTTTTTTAATCCGGTTCGCAGTGACCGGTAGTTGATTCCAAAAAGAAATTACCGTTTGCATTCGCAAAACTCTAGAAAGAGCGTATCGCGAATGATTTAAATTTTCTGTTAAATGGTTAAGAAAAATATCAGTAGAATGTAATATTTGATGAGTTAACGTAACGTTTCAAACGTAAATAATACAGTGTGTAATTCCATATCAGCAGCAGATTTTGTTACATCGACGAATCGCAATTGGCAGAGTAAAGAGAATGCGATAAAACGGATAAAACTTCGGAAATAACGATCCGCAGTTCCGTACGTTTTTATAGCACCGATTTGGTACGCCCTTTCAACGGGCAATCAAATGCACCGTTTGAATTATGTGATCGAAATCCGGGTATTGTAGTCGATAATCAACGAAATCGATAACGGTGAGCCCGATTAGACGATAATTCGCGGTGTCGTTCTAGATTTTTTTGTTTTACCGATAACGGTAATTATCCTTACATCGGTAATGCAAGATATCGCTAATCGATAGCGGTCGTCAGTCGACGGCGTTTATTTTTCCTCCATATTGCAAACGCTACTCACAATCAACGTCAGCCATTAATTAGCGCGGACAAGGCTATCAATTGACATCGACGAAGCTTGAGGATTCTAGTTCCATTGGTAATCCTTGATCGCAGGATTGTTTATAAACGAGAACGAAAAAATCATGCTTTATTATTACAATATCATTTAAATTAACCCATTGACTGCGCAGTGTTAAAAATTATTTCAACTCCTCGTCATTCTCATTACAATCGTCAACGTGTCAAAGATCAAGAGACAAAGGCTTGTCTCGAGCCAAGTAGAAGAGCTCTTTTTTTCACATTTTTTAAACGCGACGCATGAGCTCCACGTAAAGTAGAAAGCGGGTAGACCCGATGGACACTGCTAAATGGTTCGATACCGACTGAATTTCGAAGTTCTGCAAGCAAGGTCAGCAGATAGGAAAATGTCTGTTCTTGTGACACGAACGAGGAAAAGTCACCGTACTTAACGCAAACAAGAAATAATTGTAGTGCACAAGGTATCCACTACCTTAACCAACTCACGTTTATTTACAATGGAAACTGCTTAACGCTTAAGTAGGCTTAACTGCTTAAGTAGTCTGTCTTTGCAAAATAGATCCCACAAAATAGAAAATCTGACGATACCGTAATATTATTTCTATTTTCAAAAATGTGTGCATTACTTGGACAGACTATTTAAATGCCTCGCCTTGTGTGTCAGGATATTTCGAATTTTCGATATACGATTGTCAACGTGTCAAAGATTCTTTCTTTTTCCATATTCTGTATACGCGACGTGTCAATTCCACGTGAGAATACATACAAGTACTGAGTGTGGAAGAAGAAGAAGAAGAATGCGGCAATATCATTCCGTTTTAGTTCCTTTGAGTCTGTCACGGATACGAAATCTGCTAAAAATGCCCTCAATTCGGCGGATTACAATATTCTCATTTTTTTCCTTCTCTATCCTAAGCGTCTCTTCGTGATAAACGAGTGCGAAGGGTCACGTGGTTTTTGCGCCACTTTCGGATACGCTTTGCTCCCTTAACGATTTTCTTTCGCCGAATGATTTAGGTCGCGCCGGGCCACGTAATTCGCGGAAGGGTGATCAATAACAAGATTTACTTGCGGGATCGAAGACAAATTGTGCTTTGTACCAGATTTGATTTAAGAAGACGGGAGAAAAAGAATGATTGGAGTTACCATGATTGTGATGGACATAACCGTTCTGCGAGATAACGTATGTGGCAGCCCAATTGCACAATTGCAGTATCTAAGGAAAAATGTGTTCAACGATAATCACAAACCAGTTACGGTAAAGACGACACGACGACATAATAACTTATTGCAGCATTTATAAATGTTCGCGCCTAGACGACATTGCAAGCGGCAAATTTGAGTTATGTGATCGTCGATTGTTTTTCCGTTAGCTTGCGAGCTGTATGCGGAAAACGTACACGGGCAAGCATAGTCCGATAGAGAGGAGAGATCTTGTCTCTCTCCGTTACGATCATACACGATATGTCGCGCCGTTGATAACCGTTGTGTAATATTATAATAAAAACCTGTTATTCTTTTGCTTAAATTCTGTGCCGATCCCGACAGTACAGCGTACATTATGTTATTTGCTACAGAATTTACACAGGTAAGTTGTTAAATAAGCGAGACATCGTGAAGAATAACAGTTCTCAGTTCTTAATATTATCAAGCAAAATAGTAATTATTATTACAATTCTTTACTAGATTTCCCCTACTGCTGCTACTGAGCTTAATTTTGCACCTACCTCACTGAATAACTATTTTTATTATACCGTGAATACAGTTACGACAAAAATAGTTCCTATCTCCCAATGGTAAGAGTAACCATTTAAAATTGAATCAACGGTGGTAATTTATAATCTCAATGAATCATATATTAAGAGGAAGCGATAGATTCGTCGTCCCATTTTACGTTACGTTAGCTCAAAGTTTATATCGTAAATCATAATTCGAATCCCATAACGAATTTCTTTCAACGCGGATGATTTACGCGGGGTAAATTCATACGGTTCACGTTGGTCAATAAGTTAACAGCGAATCCGCTTGCGTCGTATTTGCATATGCGTGTTAGTCTTTATATCCCTCCGTGTATATAACAAAATTTATTGGGAATAAATTGGCCGCTTTGCAATTAGTTTTGCGCACGAATTTCTAGAGTATCGGTAGCAAATTTCAATGTGATACAATAAATTTACCCAACGTTTGAATAGGAACTACGTTAATCATTTCAGGCGGAACTCTCCCACAAAACTAATTTTGCTGTCGAACTCCAGAATCATGATTCCATAATCTTTTAATTCATCGAAACGAAACGTTAATCACCCCGATATATGTATATTATAATTATTAGTACTCGTTTCCTCAAATAATGGGAGATGGATACAACGTCTAAAAAGTAAGCCTCGGGATACTCAACCCCCCGTACACCCTCACAATTTTTCTATTCTTTATAAACAGAAAAAACGTGCGCGTAATAAAAACGGGTAATGAAAAAAAAAGAGGACGAGCGCCCGCCATTCCTACCAAGAAATTTGAATATCGTTTTTGCTTCGATCGGGGCGAGTCTTAATTTTCATAATGTTTCCGCTAAAATTTCCCTTCCATCGATTAGTCAATAGAAAAAAGGGGAAGGCTCGGATAGAGGTCGAAACAATTCGTAAAAATCATTCTTTCGAAAGGCTAATTCAGATCGACTGCGAAGCGATCCATCGGGCTACGGGCCCGCGGCTCTTAATTCAATTACCATCCGTGTAACAATAACGTACGATCCCACGAAACACCTTTCCCCCTACCCTCCCCCCGTCCCCAACCGCGTTTCTCCGCGCATACACGGCACCTCATTTACATTTGAGTCACCGGTGTTATACCGGCGATAAATATATACATGTACATAGGTACGTATCTAGGTATCTACCGGTACACTCGGTCTATGCCATGGACTGTATGGCATGACTAATTATACTTCAGCCCGCGGCAGATCTCGTTGGCTCGGCCCTCAAGAGGCGGGAAGCACCCCATTAAAGCTCGAGCTTCAACCACCCTCCCGCAAGGAAGACCACGAGACGTCAATACGAGCCCACGAGCTCTGGGAGGACGAGGACGTCGAGCAGAAGGAGGTGGTGCGGTGAGACTCGGGGTTGGGGGGGAGGGGGTCGTGGGGGTGGATGGGGGCGGGAGGGTGAAAGCTCCGAGCATACCCTTATTCTCGTCCTTCCTCTTACCACCTGGGTAGACACTCGGGTGCGTCGAGATCTAGATTCGTCTCCATGCTGAAACCTTGGTTTCTTTCTTTTCCTTTTTTTTTATCTCTCTTACTTTTCTGTGTCGACTTCGTGGTTTAGGGTTTAAATACTCTCGAGCCCCTTTTGTTGTTTCTGGGGGAGGTGGATTACGCGGACGTGGACTTTTTTCCTGATTCTCTTTTGTTTTCTCTCATGTTTTGTCTTTTTATCGTTTGTTCGGTTGTTTAAGTATTTGGATATACTCGGGGTCTACGATTCATTCGACATTCGTCTTGTAGGTCGATCGTTCGGGGTAGTTTCTGTTTTATTTCTCTTCGCAAACTTCGTGATTTGGGGTTTAAATACTTTTCGGTTCGTTTCTTATTTGTGGAGGTGGATCATCCGTGCGCGAGTCCTTTCCTAAGTTTTCGCTTTCTTGGACACTTTATTTCTTATAAAATGTAAGTGCTCGAGGCATTTGAATATCTCGAGATATACGGTGTATTTCTACATCCATCCTCTATGCCGATAGCTCTGGGGCTATAACTTTCCTTTCTTTTTCCTTCTGCAGCTTCGTACGCTCGAGTTTAAATTCTTTTTAGTTCATTTCTCTTTCCCAGGGGTGGATTATCCGAGCGGAGGTATCCTCTCTCTTCATTTTTCGTTCCTGACGCAACTACTCGTGGATTCTTCCGATAGCGACAATGAAAATTCATACTTGAAAGTCGATGTCATTTGACTTCGTTTAAAATTCACTCGGGTTCTTTTCGCGCCGCCTAGTTCACCACGCGCAGAGTATACCAACCATAAAGAGAATGTTCTCAAATACAATTTTTCCCGAATTCACCTGCCACATATAACGTCCAGAATTATTTCTCGCCTAATAGAAACCGCGAGAAGAAGAGTGCGGTACAAGTCCAAAATCAGTTTTAAATAACACGAATACTTCATATAAAGGAAAACTCTCCAATCTCCAGTTTCAAGTAAACCAACGACATTCGTGACACGCAAAAGCTGAAACTATTTCGTCAAATGCAGTAGGAGCCGGATATTATGTTATCATAATCGATTGGTCCCAATACCACATCATATAAAATTACTGAAAAGAATCCGCTTCTTGTAATAAAACTATCAAACTGCTATCAATTCCGATAATTATACATACTGCAAATAACTAGTTTTCGATAAATATAATTAAGTTACATTATTTTGTAATAATTTGTGTTCAATAATATACTGTTTTTATCTTCTGCTAAATGTTATCAGCCAGTCATTGTTAATCGAAGGTAACAGTTCCCATAGTGATCACAATAAGCAGCTTCCGTTGTATCTGAAAATGATATTTCCCGACTTGCATCGCCTTTCGATTATTCTGACCCCTCGACAAAGCAAAACCACCGCTTTCATCTTAAGCCACCTTAGAATTCACGGTTTCCCATCGGAACTAGCCCCGCACCGGTCCACCGGCCAGTGGTTCTCTGCACACCCGGTAGATCAAAGCATAGTGAACCGCGCGCCCGCGCGTGCGTACACGCACGCGACTACCACAGAGACAGCCTCTCGCTCGCGTTGTCGCACGTGCTACTTTGGCAGGCCAAGGAGGTACGGTATAGAGCTCACCCAGAAACGATCCTCGAGATTGCTCGTTCTCTAGGAGCCGCGAGGGGACCGGAATTTCCATTACCCTAAAACATCGAGTGTCTCGGTGGTTTTCACGGCACCTGGCATTGCCGACGGTGCCAGATCTTCAAGGAGGAATGCTACGCTTCGTTCCGATCAAGACTATGGGCATACAGGGTGTCCCGTGAATGGCGGTACTACGTTAAAGGTGCAATATCTGAGCTAATTCCGAACTGGTTTTTCCTTGTCGAAAATGTTGGTCGCGCTTTAGTTAAAGAGATATTTACGGAGAATGGTAACCAATCAGAGAATGACGCGGGAGCCCATAGCGCCGATTATTGGTTATCGGATAGACGCGTCTAAAGCGCGGCTCACACTAGATTGATTGTCAGCAGCATGTTGAGGAAGCCGCTACTGTCAGCCGATGATCAGCTCGATGTGGGCACAAAATTCGCCGCTGACGGCGCCAGCCGAGGAGTATTTATCAGCCACTGGCGAAGTTGGACGTGTTCAACTTTTGATAGCAGGCAGCGGCGACTAGCAAGTTACGTGACTCAGCCCCAACCGCTGCCGACAACCAGCAGCACAGTCTGAGCACCCTAGCAGCGCGTCAGCGGCGAGGAAACCAACACCTGGTCTTTTATCTGGTTCAGACTTGAAGGAATACAAGCTGGCAAGTGCCAGCCGACAATGTGAACGGGTTGCCATCCGCAGCTCGCTGGTACTACGGCCAACCGCTGATCAACAGCGGCTGGCAATCAGCCTAGTGTGGACCATCTTAAACGCGCAGCAACAGCTGGCGCCGCCAGCTATCGCGTCCCTCTCCAATTGGGTCCTGATTTTCATCAATGTCTTGGTACGTAATATCAAAAATTAATTAACAAGTGTATTCGATTAAAATTCTCCCACTACGCGCATTGTCACAAATCAGAATGATCTTTTAAATCAATCTTTCTCGATTCTCTATTCTCTGGAACAACGATGTCCCTTGAGAAAGTAGTGCGAGAAATTATCCCCGGGGGATACCAAATTGAAATCGTTAATCTACGTACGTTACGCATCCCAAGAGCATGGTCATAAATTTAATTCTTCCCAGAAGCAAGTTTCACCGTTAGAGTGTGACTCGAATCCATTCGCGAAGCTACAGCGTACGAACGAAGCAATGTGCCGGGGTATCAATCACGCTGGATGCTCCGTACAGTTTCAACTGCGTCGTATGTACCTGTGGAGTCGATGAACGTTCTTGCACCGATATATTCGTTCAGCGTGCTTATTCACGCGCGACATGTGACATCAGACTACAGAAACACGTTCCGTGTCTGCGACCACGCGAAGTCCCGTTCCCGTTGGGAACGACGTCGCATAATTCGAGAAAAGGAGACGTACTTATAACTATAAAGACGCCAATCTTTGAACCCTTGGCTTTATTAACAAAAAGTTCTGACTTACCTAATCCGATGATCTGCAAACAGTAACTTGAGAACCACGGTGCCAGGTACCATCTGTGGTATACGGAAGCTTTCGGGGAAAAAAATGTCAGCGTATATCTAGAACTAAAATAAACATCATTTGAAACGTCTGAAATCAAAAGAAACGGGTAAATAAAATGTCAACTTATAATAGAAAAGAAGCCCACGAAAACGAATTGAATGAAGTAGAATGAGGGAAAGGTACAGACGAAACGAGACACAAAATCGAAGTAGCAATGCTTACGCTTTAAATGCTTTAAGTATTTATTTAAACAAATCTCAACATTCGAAACACTGATAAATGTGTATGTGTCGGTATACGTGTGTGTCTTGTTAGTGTACGCGTACACGCGCGAGCGCATTCTGTGTATTTGTAAGTGTACGGGAGTGTATACGCGTGCATGTGTATTCTTTTAATTCTGTATGTAAATGACGTTAAACGTGTCGCCTCGATCACAGGTCAAATCATCGACGTTCCTCGATCGTATCTCGATCGCTTGGCCATCGCGATCGCGCGAAACGCAAAATCAAATCCAACGGGTATCGGTCCCCGTAACACAGGTGCGAAGGATAAAACGAAATACTATAGTTATCGATCGATCGGATCGAGGGAAACCGTCGACGGATCCTCGTGATTTTCGGGCGACGAGACTTTCGAACCTCTCTTCTTTTTTTTCTCTTTTTTTTACGCGTCTGTACGAAATTGAAACAACGACGCTACACGTCGAACGTCTCAAGACAATCGACGGTCCCTCTCTTAGGCGCTAAGACGCACTCTCGAGCACGAATCCTTTCGCGATTGCGAGCGTCCTTTGCCTAGGCTAAATTAGTGTTTAGGTTACTTACAGCTGGCCCCTCGCACGGGTTCTCTTCCTTCATTCTTTCGCAAACACACATATTCGCTCGGGTGCCTACAATGATTTCTTTTTTTTCCCTTTCTACTGGTACCGTGCTTCTCTTCTTTCTCTGTCCCGTTCTTTCTCTCGTGATAAATATAAATATTCACTGACACATCGAAGCGGAGAGATTCTACGCGAAAAGAAAAAAGGAAGGCGCAAATTATGTTACGTTACTCCGGACTGTAAAGAATATTCGAAAGAAACCATAAACGATTCTGTCGTTACGCGGAAAGATTTGTTTTGAATTCGAAATCTCGATATTTAAGGTCTGCTCGTTACAACCCGTTACTACTACTATCGCTACGTACAGGACGATTGCATCTTGTTTGTTACCGGAGGTAACCTTCGCTGTCCATGTATACACGTTAATTTCACTTTTAACATTTATCTCTGATTCCGCGGCAATAACAACATTTCTGTATAACGCCCCAATATATGGGAAATACAAATAACAGCGACCTACAGGAAACATAAATATGCAACTTTGGACGAAGTTTATTCGGGACGAACTCAGAGTGTGTTTAAAGCGGAAAGAATCTTCCACTTTATTTGTTATTCGTTTACGGCGGTATTTAGCGGAAGTAATCTCCGTTTCCCCCTTTTTTTCCTTTTTTTGAGTTAGACAAAATAATGTTACGGTCTCCATTTATGAAATAATGGGGAACTTAATAAAGCTAATAATAGGAATAAGTTTATCACGAGAGATTTCGAGAACTCGCTTGATTTCCTTAGAAATCGTCTTTGTAAGCACCCCCCCGAGGAGAAAAAAAAATAGATTAGGATGGACCCGGACACTCTTGGCGCTCCAAGAGTTTCCCACGTCGAATATAATTTACAATTTATTTAGCAAGTTAACTTTCTTACACCGTCTCGTTATCATTCTCCCCTTCCGTCTCTCTTTCTCGCTTTCTTCCTCTCTCTCTCTCTCTCTCTCTCTCTCTCTCTCTCTCTCTCTCTCTCTCTCTCTCTCCCTCATTCGTTTTCACTCTTTTTCACGCGCGCACACACATCTTTATTTTCTCACTCACGGGACTACGGACACACGCGATTACACTGAGAAAAACTTTGATGATTCGTCGAATCATTAACTAGCAGGCTCCATTTCCTCGCCCTGCAAATTCGCTTATTCATGTCTGGTCTTTGCGAACCGTTTTCACTCGCTCTCGCTCTCGCTCTATTTCTCTCGCGCGCGCTCTCTCTCTCTTTCTCTCATATCACGAGATCCAAAAAATCGGATTCAGAACTTCCAATTCCACGAATAATTCCTCTTAGTGCTCCGACAAATCCAGATAAAGCAGCGGTTCCCAAAGTTGCGTATGCGCGATATTTTCCAACAATACATACCAGATCAATAGTGTTATAATTAGATTATATTGAACGAATGATTTTATGTAATAAAGCTAAATTTCGTATTAAATTGTATGAATTCTCAGTTTCGAATAACAGTCGTGTCATTCGAAGGTTACTCGTATTTCCAACGAGCCACAAAGAACTTTATTCGACCATTTTTATCCACAATTATATCAATTTTATTTCAACAAATATATCCGTTGATATTTTGGTGTTTGGTATCGCTTGCGGTAAAAAATTTGTCAGAATTGTAAGAATACGAAATGTTCTTCATTCGTAAGATATTTTTCTGATCGATATATTTTTTAGGTATTACATCAATTGCATTACTCTGTTTTTCGTTTTAACAAAATTCACAGGATTAATGAAATTTTGAAAAAATGAGTTTGTAAACGGACACACGATCACCGATACTTTGAGAACCGCTGAGACAAAGGAAGCCGAAGGAAGTCCAGGCTTCCCGTTGCGTTGTCTTTTGGGTTCCTGAGATTATATCAATCCCCTCGTTTCATAGGTGCCGAGCGTCGGGACGACCCCCGACGTCGACGATCGACCTTTCTCTACTCCAACTTTTGTTTCCGATATCCCGTCCTCCATCGAGAAATTCTACTCCCACCTCGAAGCAAGATAAAAGAGCCGGATGGTTCTGCCGAAGTACCACGAAAACCGTGCCTTTTTGCTCTTTTGAAAAAGTTTCGAACAGGACTCGGAGAATTTTAATGGCGTCCCGGCGTCCTCCCGGTATCGTTAATCGCGCAGAACTCGAATAAAGAAGCTTCGGTCCTCGAAAATTAATCGTAATTAGCGCCTCCACGAAGTACATCAAACTTATACCGAATTCGTTCCGAATGAAACAAATAATCAATAAAATCGTTTGCCGAACCATCTCCGAGTCAGTGGTGCTCATTCCCGCGGCCTATCAGATATAATTCGTAACAAATGCTGGAAAAAGGTTTTCAATCGGATTTCGCTTATCTGTTTTAAATCGAAGACTGGATACTCCGTCGCACGATCGCGTATATCCAATTGATTCGCATTCACTTTCGAACGACTATCGAATTCTTTTAAGGCCATCGATTTGTGCTCCTTATTTTCCGTCTTATGCATTTCAGTTTATTATTATGTAAATTTCCGATTCCTCGTGCTTGGCGATCACAATTCGGTCACGTTACGGCCATCGTCTCGAGTTCCCCGCTAGTCGTACCCATCTTCCTCCGTCAATACCGCGTCCGAATGAGATCCTAAATCACCACAGGGTATAGATTTCGTCCGCGAAATTATCACACAATAGTTCAACTTCACAAATTGCTCAATTTAAACCTAGTCTCTCCGAATCCGAGGAACCCTCGCAATCGGTGTTGGTTAAAAGCACTCTCCGTAGGCCTGTGCACGCATCTCCCTCAATGTCCGTGACCTTCAAATCCATGGCGCAACTTTTCTAATCCTCGATCGCTGCTCCACGCGCCGTTTTCCGAATCGAGAACGACGCGCGCAAGAATTTCCACGCCGGTAAAGCCTACTGCCAGCAGTAGTTAAAACGCGTGGAACGATCGAAGTGTCCCAGAAACGTTCGAAGCTCAAAACGGCGAGCTGACGCTCGTTCACCGACACGATCCTCATACCGAGATCTCCTGAATCTGAACACGTTTTTTGGCACTACCGGGTGTCCCAGGTTGTCTAAGAATTCCTGGGCAAGATAAACCTACGTTGGGGGCTGGAGCTTTGGGCGGCGGAGGTGGCTCTGGAAGATTCTCATCGTCGTTGTCGTCGTCGCTGCTGTCACCGTCGTCGTCGTCGTCGTCGTCGTCCATTCTGGCAGTGGTCGCGTCAACGCAAGGTGACGGCGTCCGTGTTCTCTGGACGCAGGGGCTTCTACTGTACAAGGGCGGCTCCAATATCCTCTTCCCACCGCCCGGCGGGGGTGAACACTGAAACTCTTGCAGCTGCAACTCCAGCTCCTGGGCCAGCTTCGCTTTATGAGGCGGTGGACTCGAGGGTGGCGAGTCCATCAGGTTCAACGAGGACAGCCTCTGCTTACCGGATGACATTTCGATCCCCGAGCAACCGGCCTCCAGCAGCTCCTCCTTTTTCTTATCCCCGAAAGCCGACGACAGGCTGCCACCGGAGCTGGAGGCGTTTCTGTCTCTCTGGTGATAGATCCCAGCGAAGATGAGGATGTTGAGTAGCAACAGAAACACGCCTACCGCTATTGTCACTGTCAGAGCTGTCGTGTAGCTCTGGTAATGGCTCGAGGCTAACTTCCTCAGAAGATTGTTCGGTCCTGGCCCGAGATTCGAGTGTTGCAAACTCCTCGAGGTGGTAGCAACGGTGGTGGCCACCGTTGCGTTTGGCGTGCACTCGGTCGTCGATATCGCGCTCGACACGGAGGATGGTTCGGTGGGCGATGGCATGGGTAACGGCGGCGCTGGGAGCGGAAGTACCATGGTCTGCGGGCGCACGGCGCCTTCGTAAAGACTCGGACTTTCTGCCAGATGGTGGTGACGCATGCTAATCTCGTAACCTGGTCGATGCAGTTGGGGCAGCAGGTTCAGCCACAACGACATCTTGTGGCCCCGGTAATGCGACCGCATTTCCGTGTTACGACCAGCCTCCAAGTAAAGCTGATTTATCGAATCGTACGAATCCCAGAATGGCGGGCTGGTCGGAAGCCCGTCGGATCCGGATGTCATCGGGCTGGCTCTGTTGGGATCTCTGAAACAGCCGACGCATTGCCACCACGCGCTCGATGTTTCCGAAATGACTTTTGGGTGGGACGATACGAATGGAATATGGAGGATAACGCGCGTCGGATCTATTTAATAATGCGTTTTTAGATGTATCGGAAAGACTTGTTTGTACTCGAAACGAACATTACGGGGAAATTTATCCGGCAAACGTAATTTTGCCGTGGTACGGAAAATTATATCGCTAACGCCGTTCGAAAAGCAACAAGTCGGTAATAAGATGAATTAGAAACTTTAAGCTCTGACGATAAATGTGAGTGCCAGACGTCTCATCGTTGCCATCATTAGTTTTAATTAAATTATAATTACATCTTCGGGACCATGTCGTGGCTTTTATTTATAATAATAGGTTCCCGTGATTTAATTTCGTTTGCGCCTGTCACTTCCCATTTATCGTTCGATCTGTATACCAGATCAAGAACGAGAAACTCCGGCGGAAATTGCGTTTTGAAATTGAGTTCGGCGGACGGCTGGTTTCGACGAATCCAACAGCTAGCCGGCCATATCGCGTATATACCGATGCAATTGCATTATATGTTTTCTCTCTGTACACCGTGTTCTGACCACCGTTGCGGTCGAGATTTTCTTACCCTGAGAAACGAGTGTCTGTGCCATGCCGGTAAGAATCGAAAGATACACGAGCAACGGAGGAAGGAAACGAAGGTAGTAACTAACTCGGAAACAAAGGATGTTCGGTAGAGTAACACGCGAACGAACACACGTCAAATAAGAGAAACTCGGTTAAGTTCGTGAGAGTAAAAAGTAGACGTTAAAGTTCCTTTTGTTTGACTAGAATCTTGTCCACGAATCGTTGTAAACTTCCCAATAAGATATATCAATAAGCTACGGATATGTATGTAAACGTACGTTCTTATCGAAGACGGATCAAGGTAATTTTTTTGGTCGTTAAAGGATTCTAAAAGTGCATCCCGAATGTATTTGATATATTCTCTTTGTTCGAAATACTCTTAGTCTCCAGGGAAGAATGCGCATTCGCAGAAAACTCGCGGTTTGTAACTTTAAACAGAATTTACAGTACGATCTGTTGCATATCGTAATATCAAGTACTTTTCGTGAAATTGAGAACCTCATTATTACGTACGCGTCAACTTAATTAAGACGTTAATTAGTTGACGTTAACAGAAGGCTTGTTTTTTAATCCAATAAAAGTATTTTTAATCCAATAAAATGGAAACTCGAATCACGGCATAGTTCCCTTAAAATGTATTCTCCGTTACCATATTTGTCAGGTCAACAAAAAAACAAATGATAATATCGGGAATATGATTTTTCAATACATACTGCACCCTCCAAAGAATATTTTTGGGAACCCCCAACAATATTTTTGTTCGTGGGCTTCGTAAATTTATATTAACACAGGTTCGTCAATTTTGAATGTACCGGGACGAACTTCGCGCCATTCGACTTATTGTTAGCATGCCATTTTCTATAAAATCGTTATTAAAAAAAACCGATTTAAAAAATCCGCCTAAAGATGCCTGACTACTGATGACGCGTCAGGCATCGCTCCCTATAAAATATCTATTTTTTTTTGTATCAAAAGACGGGTGATCGTCTCGCGCTAAATACAATCGCGCAAAAGTAGACCTAGTATCTTAACACTATTCCACCACGGTTTTGTGTATACCTATTTCGACCAAAACATATTTTAGGTCCAGAAAAAAATTGGAGGAACTACCACATAATTAATTTAACAATCATTATACGAAAAGTCAACAATTTAATTGAGTAAAAACGATTAAACGAATGATAATAATTTTAAGCGAATATTTCAAAAAGGTGACTTTTGACACCTTCGACAGAAATAGTGTGTTACACGTGTCGGGAGAAGATTTTAATATATTCGACGACAACGCAAGACCCCACGATGCCCTTATTCCGATTAAGCAAACACGTTTTGCGCCAGGATGTTCAGTTTGAGTAACGCGCTAACTAGAGTTTCCCAAACGTAACAAGAAACTAATATTACGTCATCGCGATGGAGAAGTTTCGAAACTACGGCGGGCTTTACGCTGACCACATTCGCGCTTGCTCTTGGACTTTCCCGACCGAATCCTCCGTTGGCCGCGTCTTAATTCCGCGGTTACAATTTCTACTTCTCGCGCTTGGCGAACCGTTGCATCCTGGGCGCGAGTGGAACAGGCACTTAAGTCCAAGAACTTTAAATTAAAGGAATTAACGCGAATGGTCACTTGGTGGGGCGACCGACCGGCCGTTTCGATTCTACGGGATCGGCATGACAATGCGAGGATTGTTCGTAGTTAGAAAAGTTGGGGAAGTCTCGTTAAAGTCTGGCGACAAAGCGAGGCACAACGGCGTTAATTAAGACCTTCTTAATTGATTCCCAACGCCGTGGAAATTTGAATCGTGGAAGTGTTGATTATCCAAAGTGACCGTTCGTTCGAATGTAGAATAATTTACACGCGTGCAATGAGATTGTATAAAAGTATCTCGATGCAACTTGAATATTCAAACCGGAGAATGTGTTGTCGAATACTTTGTATATGTTTGTGTGTTTGCTTTTTAGATCGTTATTATAAGTGAATAAATACAAAATTATTACTTATAGGACAGTTTTTATTAATTAGTAGTTTAAGTATGGAGTCGAACGTTAAGTATTGCATCGTAAATAATACAGAATAATGACCAATGGTATTTGAAATGAATAGCTAACAAATCCACGTTGAATATCAGGATACCGTTGGTAGGATGAACCGTAATTCGATGGAAATTATTACAGTGACCGAACGATTAGAAACGGATTCCTGATAACGCTAATGCGCTGTAAGTTCGATTCAAGTTGAAAACATAATTTAGGTTTTCACTTCAATTCATGGAATATTGTACGAACTATATTTGCATGGAAATTGCATTGATTATTGATTCGAGCCACTAATCACCTCGATTATTGGTTTTGATCAACCGCGTTTAGGCATGATTAACGATAGTGAAAACGCACCGTAGCAGGCACAGGTAGTGGAAAGGAAATGTCAATTGGAAATATTAATAAGAACAATAAATTATCTCGAACTCGAACGACACTTCTTCGCGATATCCCTACAAACTTCTTAAATTATTTTTTCTGGATTCCCGATATAGAATATAGTAAGAAAAAAAAATGTTTTAACATAGTCCTGCAGTGAACGGTTGAAATGAACAATCTGTTCTCAATCGATTCTCCCACGGAAAATCGAGAAATTCGGATTATCGTTTCAAGTTTGTTTCTCCAATTGCCTGCTGTGAGAAAATATCTTTTTGAAAAATCAGGCAAAACTTTCGCTCATCACCAAAATGTGTCTCAAAACGGAGGATAAAGATTCGAAAGCCGTACCGCGCGATAAACTTACGGTACGCGAAACTTCGGATTACTTTGTACCTCGCCACCTTCCCCCGCGCGTACGTACGACGAGTAGATAGAAGCGAAGAACGGAAGCCCGGAGAATCGTCCGGCCGACGTCACGGAATCACGATAACCGGTAGGAAGGAGCCGACTCCTCGGAAAATCCAATCCCCGGGCCGAGTGAACCGAAACTTCGATTGCCGAGGAACAATGGTAACGTTATACCGATCCCCTACCCCCACCCCCCCCCCCTCCTCCTCGAAAGGGAAGTAAAAACTCGAGAGCGCATCCGCGAGGAAGAAAATTGGAAACTCACCCGCGCCTCACGAAGTTTGCCAAGTAGTGCACCAGTAGCTTGGACAGGTTCTCGTCGACGGTGGTGTAGTTGCCCGGGGCGTACAAGGCGTACGTGACCTCTCCGCGGAGAAGAGGTATCCCCAGGAGATACGGCACCTCCTCCCCCCTCTGGCTCGGTCGATCGCCGTGCTGGAAGTGGAGGAAATAGCCGCGTCCCCCGGAGGCCGAGTGCAGGAGCGCCAGCCTCAAGAGCGGGGCCGCAACTTGACCATCCCCGAGGAGAGAGAGGAGACCGTCGCATATGGCAGCAGGGCTCTGCTCTCCTCTCTCCCAGTCCGTGTACTCGTTGCGGAGGGTCGAGTAAATCTCGTGAAGGTGGTAACGGTAGGTGTTACGCACGTAAGTGCGGAGAATCCGATCCCTCCTGGTCTCGTTCAGGCCGTACTGTAATCACACGGCGTTCGGGGGATTTCCTGGTTTAGTAGAGGCGATCGTTGCGGCGGTGGCCGCGATTAGGGAATTCGAGTCTGTGGCAGGATGTTATAGTGATTTAGGTTTTTTTTTTAGTTTACAAAACGTATCACGTGACTTCTCTATAATTGCTATGGGTATTTGTTCGAGATTTACTAATACTTTATATTTCAAATTAAACGATCGTTAACGTTCCGTTGTCATGGGAAACAATCTTGCCGACATTCGAACCACCCCGCGTTAGACGTTCCGTGTGATCCGCGAAACGCTCAATAAAGACTCCAATGTATCGCCAAAGAGGTTTGTCATTTATTCACCTCCCTCGACCACTCACACTCCGCGAACTCCCGTTCCATCCCGGATCGGGGACCGACATAAATGAAATTAAAATCTGTCTTCGCGCTAAAATTGAAGAAGCTTCGCGAACAGTACTCTTTTTGAGGGAGCACACGTTGATCATCAAAACCGGATGGCGTTCGAACAGAAATATTTGAAGTTCGCAATCGTGAAATCTCTGGGAATCGCTGACTGAGAGAAACCAGCGCAGACACGGAGATTCGGGAAACGGAACTATGGAGGTTGACGTTGAGGGAAATGAAAGTCGTGAAAAGCGTGACAAAGGAGGCTGGACTGTTTTGAGACACGGAGGAAGGAGGGTTTGGAGAATTTATACGGTGAGTTCGATTAACAAAGAAATTCCAACGATCGATAAAATTAACGATAGTCGAGAGTCTCCCGCTGATTGGTGATTAACGTTCGGTTAGAATGAGCAACGTTCGGTGTGATGGTGGGTCCGTCCAGTGCGTGTGAATGAGCAATTCAAATACTATCACGAAACGTCCGATCATTATCTAATTATCAAGGAGGTGCGGAAATACGCTCGGCAAGGTGTTCGTCGACCGTGACCATCGGTTTGTCGATAATATCCGGTACGATTCGCGAGCACGTTTCGCAGCCATGCATTCGCTAATTACTAATTTATTGGATTGATGTCAATTATCGATGTGCCGCGTGCAAATACCCGTCACCCAGTTAAATTCATCGACTGTATTAGAAGTAATTTGGAGAAATGTTAATACAAGCGGAATTCAATATAGAGTGCGGCGTAGCGTAAATCTTTCAACCGTTCGAAACAAAAACAAATTAAGAAATATTACACCGCATTATTTAAACTAGAGAGACTATACAAATCATACGTATGTAACTATCGATTTTAGCCTAATTACAATTCGTCAGTTTTATCGGTCGATGACCAATACCTTCGCACAGTTCGACGGTGAGAAAACTGTAATCCAAGTTACAAGTAAAAGAAAGAATATTTTTATCTCTAATGTGAGTTTCAACTTTAATCATTGTATCTTTTAACGTTCCCAGTAATAGAATCTGCAGATTTTTCCATGCACCATCAGTTCATTATGCCATACGATACATCCGATTCTTCGGTAATGATACCGCAATTCACGAACACAATTATACGCTGTTCGTTATGTCATCCACTCACCTGCAAATCTTCGTCCGTAAGATTCACCCAAGCTTCCTCAGACGTCAAGCCAAGCAGTAAGTCCCGGTCACCGAAGTTTGCGAATTCAGCGCCGGGTCCGGGAACAAGAGGCATTAGTCCTGAAGAAGAGGCAGTGGGCTGGAAATTCTGCAACGTAGTAGACATCGGTCATTATTATTATATCATAGTACGAGCATTAACGCGAAGACTTGATATTAGTATCCATTGCCCCGTATTAATATTACCAAATTGATAACGCAACGAAATCGAATTATTAAATCAATTGGGATTTATTGCAACAAAACTGAAAAAAAAATAACGTCCAACTTTCTCGGAATAATATCCATCCGACGGAATACACGCAACTCTTTTTTTACACCGTAGATACGATCCTCAGAAGTTCGAGTAAAAAAATAAACGTGTACAAAAAGATTACTGGGATTCCCCAGTAATTACTACAGTATAGCAGTGCGCATCGCTGCCTAATTTTTGAAGTGTGGTAAAAGCGTGAATTACTTTCATACATTGGTACCAAAGACTGCAATTAGTACTAGACCGCTCACGTACATAATTGTAATAAATTTTTTTTTTAAATGAAAACATTTGAACCGTGCAACTTGAACCTCGTGTAAAAAAAGAGTTGGGCGTACTTGTCGTCGCGCTAACGCACGGAACGAATGGCGGAAAGGAAACGGAATCACTTTTTTTCGAACCCTCCCCCATGGAAAGAAAGATTTGTCCGTATAACGTTACGTATACGATTAACGGCAACTGCGTAGACTCAACGGATTCGCGGGGGCAGCCAACGCGACTCTCGGCTCGACATCTGTCACTCGGTTGTCCGTTCAATTAGCAAACTCATCGTTTACCCGTCGTTCTCGCGCGCTCCTCGGCAACCCCAATACATCCGCCAGCACTTCCGGCTGGACGGCCAGATGATATACAGAAATGATTATAACTTTAACGAATTCCTCGGTCCACCGACATTTATTTGACGCGTTCCCAGTTTCACTAGACGAAGCTACCGGAGCATGACGCGTGGAATTATGTTTGAAGGATTCGCCGAGCGATTGCAACGGACATTTAACGAAACGCAAAGGGGTGACTTTGCGGGGACGTCAAATAGCATTTTGTGGTAAATAATTAACCGCGACGTCCGTGTATTTTTGTTATTACTCAATTTCTTTTCTATTTGTATGCACTCTTCGTTGCACAATTTTCTTTATAATTCTTGCAGCTTCTAGTTCATCATTCTTTCGATTTAATAAATAACGACTAATTCAATCACGAAGCGAATTACAGCTCTTACATTTTCTTTTCGAATTCCAAACTTTCGCTGGCTCGGAAACAATGTACCACGCGATACGCTAATTAATTTCTTTCTTACTCCGCCTCTCACGTTATTTCTAATAATCGACAGATTCTGAAAATAATTTAGGCTGACGATGAATGTACCTGATTGATCGGAGGTGGCAAAACCGCGCCATCGACGAAGGGAGCGAACCCTGATGTGAACCTCGGTGGATCCAGCTGCACCGTGAGAAGCTCCTTCAAACTTCTCAAACGAAGGCACGGCGCGATGTCATCGGTTTCGACGTCGCCGGGACATCCGGTCTGATCGGCGACGCGGCGTTTCACCGCTAGAGGGTCCCGTTGAATGGCCCAGGGCGAAAGGGCCGAGCCCCCGAGTAAAACTACCCTCTCGACCAACTCTGCGATTTATACACACGATAACAGGTGTTTGTATAAAAGATAGATATTTCTCTCGGATGTCAGTGTAACGCGGTACGTCGCATACACTACAAAGTGCTCCCGAATGAAACCATGAATTTATGATCGAACGAATTGACGAACTTGATCGAAAGACGAATCGAAGGGACATTACCTACTAATTACATTCGTGTTAACAACAATATTTCGTTCTTCGATATCCCTGTACAAATAATATCAAAGTTCTCGCACTTCAGGTTTAATTTGACGCGCTTAAAAATAATCAACAACAAAGAAAAGAATTTCAGTCTGATTCTTACACCGCAGCCAGGTACATTCGACGACCTTGCAACGGCTCCTTGAGTGGTCGCCATTCCTATAAATCTCATTCCCAGACGGGGGTTGTCGGGTGGTTTTCACAAGTGGTGTAAGAATTTTCGACTCGTCACCTTGCAACGAGAACACTCGCGAGCGAGAGGGCCCGCATTAAGGGTGAGTTCGCTCAGAACAACCGAGAGGGTGGAATGCATTGTGTAGGGGCATTAAGGACGACAGCGGGGGCGGGGGTTCGTTAGCGGAATGGAGGTGCAATCTAGAAACGCGACTCTTTTTTGCCTTGTTCGGTGTCCATCCCACGGTCTCTTTTCTCTACTCCCACTCTCTCTCTCTCTCTCTTTCTCTCTCTCTCACTCTCACTCTCTCTCCCTCTCTCGCTTCCTCATCCTCTCCCCGTGTACACCTCGCGCGCGGGGTCAAAGAAGGCTACACTCCAGGAAGCTTGTTAAGGTTTCTAGTGCCCGTCGACAACGGAGACGATGATGACACCGTCGTCCTCGAGGAACAACCCCCAACTATTCTCACGCGCGTGTCCTGACACCTTTGACTTTGCCAACGATACGCGCGTTCAGAAGGGTGCGCGAAAGAGACCGAGGTGGGGGTGTGCGTCGCTGTTGTCAAAGTTAAAACATATATGAAATTCGCGGGGCTGAAAATTTATTCCAGAGACTCTCCGGGTTTATTAGTTTGAGCAAAACTATTTGTATGAAGAATTCAGAAATGACAGGACACGAGCAAGTGGAATAGTCCCTCTATGCTCATACAGCTGTCTTCGTACCAGAGTAATTCTTTTGTCTTTTTTCCCAAAGGTAGAAAATGCAGAAGAGCAAGAGGAACTTACGATAAACAAGAACTGACTTTCTTCCATAATCATGAAAAAAACAATTAAATGTGACTGTACTATACTAAAGCTGTCACCTTTATTTCGATACGACGGATGTTGAAATATTTCATTTCAAAGAGGCAAAAAAGTGCTCCTTGGACTACGACAATTCCTGCGAATTAAGCTTCGTGAAACGTTAACTTACGATTAAATTAAATATACAATTTTCGATCGAACAGGATTTTCTTTTTAAACAGATTTAAACCAGAAAATGAAATATACAACTTTCGCCAGAATCTGTTTCTTCTTTTAAACAAATTTAAAACAGAGCATGAAATGTACGATCTTCAGAAAAATCTGTGTCTTTGTAAGAAAAAGGAACACGATCCCTCTTACCTTTCGCCATGGGTGAGACGGCTAAAAAATTAGCGAGCGCCGCCCCAGTGCCGTGACCAAAAAGCGCCAGTTGATTCGGGTCACCGCCAAAAGCACCAAGATTCTCGTGCAACCAGTGAAGACCCGCCACGAGATCCATCAAACCGTAATTTCCTTGCGCGCTCGCCTTGGGTCCTGTTTTTAGAAAGCCTGAAAATAATTTGTACGAATTAAGTAACGTTCGTCCACGGTTCTTCAGCTACTTTACAAATTACCACGGTTAGGCGGAAAATGGAATAAAACTGTAGTTCCCCTTAAATCGACGGACGTTACGCGTGCCCGACCCAATAAGTTTGTCACGACCATGATTCGAGAAGCGCCGTAATACCATCTTAAGCTCTTAACGGTCGCGCGAAGGAAACACCAGGGGCACGAAAACATAATTCGATTACGAAGAAATCTTGTTCCTGTCTCACCGTCGGGGGAAACTGTTTCCATCGCGGAGTAATTAATGCATAGCTGAATTGATCTCTTGATTATTTATCTTTATTTACCGCTCCTCCCCACATCCCTGTTTTCATTATATAAACATGAATCCAGATTTTTATCCCGATTTAAAGTACAAATTTAATTTCGAAGTAATTTTTATCGTGGCGTTTTCGTTAATCACTTTGGCCGAAATTTAATTCAAAACCATTTATTTCAATCGAAATTATTTGCACCCGTCGGTTGGTTAAGCTACTCGCGCGGAATTTGAAATCAGTTTTAATTACTACCTCTTTCATTATCCAGACTTAATTGCTTACGTGCATTCAACCTTTAACGATTTTCATTGTAATCGTTACGAAGTTCCGTTTCGTATTACAACGTATACTCGCAAATACAAACGTATTTCTCTCCATATTTCTCTCGCCCCGACCCCTCCCTCCCTGCTTTCACCGCTACCTTCTTATGCAAATATCGTGGAATATTAGAGTGCCGTCGGCCTAATTACGAGCGCGGCAAAGACCGGAGTATAATTACTTCGACTATTCACCCTAACAGTGTTACGCTGTGTGTACATCCTTAATTACCTAAATCTTATCGTTTGTCTCGCTCGTTTCATTAAATTCAACTCGGCGGGTCGATGGTTTCAGCCAAGGTTATCCACGGATAACAATCGGGAACTTCGAAGCGCAAATTACGTGAGAATATTACTTGAGTCGAGTTCACTCGAAGCAAATTACAACTGCTTCCGGAATCGATATCCGACAAGAAAGTTCCGGGTTACAATTAGTCTAGTTTATAGACTAACACTGGCTCAATGCTTGAAGCCGCGTGATGGATTTTTCTTCTCTCAGGGTTCTAATCTAGCTAAATCAGTGGTTCTTAACCTTTTCAGTGATCAGCACGCCCCTTGATAAATGTGTTTACAGTTCTTTATTTAGACATACATTTACTGGAACATAATTTATTGATTACATGCTTACATACAATTTAATTATTTAGTCGAGCGGTATTTTCCATCGAAAATTTAGAAACCTCTCTCGCACCTCTGCAAATGCTTTCTCTTACCCCCAAGGGTGCACGCATCCCATGTTAAAGACCACTGCGCTAAACGAAGAGGCATATCGTGGGGGGGGGGGGGGGGGGCGATAGGATAAATCATATTCGTAGAAACATTAATTAGTTTCACCAGCATATCAACGATACTATAATAAAAGACATCTACGAATCATTAGGCTGACGCGAATTAATTTTCCTCCGATGAGATGGGGGTGGAGAGGAAGATGCACAGGGCCCAAAATTGCTGTCCCAGCCATGAAAAAAAAATTCTGGCCACACGCCCTGGTCTTAACGCCTCGTTACGCAACAAAAGGCTCCTCGAACCGATGAATAGCGAAAAGAGTAAAATTAATAGCTACCAGGGAGAGCTGCCAAGGAACATCGGGGATTCAACAGCTCAGCTATTCATCGTTCCTTCTTTCTCGCTGTGTCGAAACTTAATTGACCTATCGGGGGTTAACGCGATAGCAAGCATTAACGCGGAACAGATAGGCGCGCTATAAATTCAGGGTAAATCGAGCGGCACCGTTCGCCCTGCCCTCCATTGAGGCCAACCCCATTTTCGCGGCTGCAATACGTGGTTGTTTCGTCGACTCTCCTATTTCATGGTTGAGGACTACACGTACGAACACAATCCGCGTGGTGCCCATTCGGCGACGTGCCCGAGGCGATCACTGGAAGAATTTTAAATATTGCAGCGTCGTATTTTCAGGGAGAAGCAGCGGAAAGCGCAACAATGCACGGATAGTTGAGAGATATTGTCTTTATCCGCTGCGAGGCGGTCTATTTTTAAATGGGACAGATTTACCACGAGCCGTGGTAAATTGTATTATTAAGGGTACGTGTCGTATTGATGGTTGTTTGTAAAAATTCTAATGCGGTGGGATATATATCAAAGGAGAACAAGCACGTATGAGGTCAGACATAGCGTCTTTATCACTTGAATTTATCATTAAAAAGAAACCACGGAAGCCACACTCGTGGGCAGACACACTCTCTTCAGCTTATAAGTCAAAGAAGAAGTACATAAGAGAGCAGCTGTATAGCCTCTATGCTTTAAATTTACTATTAATAAGGGAGCAGAGCAGACTGATCATTGCACGCGAAAATTTTACCGCGGTCGACTGTATATTGCAAGAGAACGTATGTACGTGGGCAGACACTCTCTTTATGTATGAGTCAAAGAAGAATAAGTGCTTAGAAGGGCAGACATATTATCTTTGTGCCTGATACTTATTATTAATCAGGGAGCGAGAAGACTGATTATTGACCGTAAAAATTTGAGGGCAGTTAAATATACATATATCAAAAGACAATAAGTACGTTGGTGGGCAGACGGATCGTCGTTGTCAAACAAATTTATTTATTCGCAAGGAAGCCAGCAACCCGATAATCGTCCGTAAAGTTTGCGCCAGACGAAACATAAATCAAAGGGGAACAAGTACGTAGCAAATCAAACGTATTTTCAATCGCTCGCAACGAAGCGGAAACACGCTTCGCTCGCGATACGAGAGAAGCATCTCGTTTTGATGGTTATTAAAAAAAAAAAAAAAAAAAAAAAGCAAGAAGAAAAAGAAACGTTGGGGCGTATTAAACGGAATTTTAGCGCAGTCGAATGTAAATCAAAGGGGACGAAGGTACCCATTCCTGAGCTCCACTTGTGCATGCACACCACCCCGTTCGTCGCAATGTCGTCCTCTCGACTAGGGGCTCGTTTCGTCGCAACCCTTTGTTACTGTGGAACGCTGTCTCGGGCTGCGTTTTGTTTGTCGTCGAAGCGAAACAATGCGCTCGCGGCGGTTATCGGATATACCCGCGGTCCGACGATTCGATTTCTTCCTGTTTCTTCATTGACCTGCTTTCCACCCCCGGTTTTCGAGAACACGCGTCGGATAAATTTTAGGTACCGCTTCGTTATAAGGAGTGTGCACAAGAGATCTTTGCTATTCCGATTAACGATAGAAAATTGCTTTCGGATTTAAGTATCAGCGAGGATAAGTTCATAACTCCACGGTAATTCAGGAATATTTTCCAACAGTTTTACTAAACGAAGTTTTCACATCAGAATCCAATTATACGGGGTACATTTTTAGGAATCACCAAGTAAAATTAACGAAAAAAGGGGCATTATCGAAGTTAGACAATTGAACGTATCGTACCACTCGACTACACAAAATTTCCCCAATTTAATAATTGCGTTCAGTTTTTCATATAGACGCGTTCCTCATATTTCTTTTCCTAAACAATGCAAAAGCGTTTGTTCTTTAATAAAGTTGCTTCGACTGACCATAATCACCGTATCATTTTTCGTGTAACAAGTTTAAACGCGCGAACACGATTGTAGAGAAAATTTGTATGTACTCGGTATCTTTTGCAAAAAATATTTACCCGTTGTTAATAAATCGCTGACCGAACTTTGAGGCAGATTAATATCTAAACCCACGAAACCACGATGGAACACGGTCACCGGATACCAGACGTATGTACTTGGATAATTAATGCTAATTCGATAATAATTTATCTCAGCGCGCGCCAACGTATACGCGCACAGATCGAAACGAATTCCGCTCACGGTGACCGTACCGGGCGACGCTGAATAGCAATGGAATCGGGACCACCGTCAGCTGACTCGCGTAGGGACAAATGCGGTATCACGATTCATCCGTGCCACGGATGAAATCGAGCCCGAGCGCAATTTCGCGCGCTGAATGTTTCAGCGGAACGGACACGCGCTACAATTCTCTCGTTCTCGTCCCTCGCGAGCAGATACTGGAACCGGTTCCATTCAATTCCGACTCCTGATTACACCTTTTATTCTATCGACGCCGTACTTTCAAAATAAACACGGCCCAATTTGTCCGGGGGAGCGAAGAATCGTAGCTTTCGAACGAGAATCTACGCACGCACGTAATTTGAATAGAACATACAATCTTGAAAATATAAACAAAAGCTCGCGAATCGGGTCTCCTCAATGGCCTTTTGGGATCGCGCAAAATAAGTTTAAAAACAAACAGGGCAAGGCGAGTAAGTAGCGCGACTTTTGACAGGCCGTAAGTTATTTTGAACAGTTTATTTTGTTCGATTCGACTACCTATCCCAGCGTTCTACTCTTAACGTAGACCAAAAAAGCGCGAACAAAGCAGCGGTAACGGAAAGTACTATCGTGCAAAATGCATTTTTATTTCTACAATGTGGCACTCGCTGCGGGGAGTTTTAATCAATTTTTTTACCCGGGCTTTTCATTTCGCATTCGGATGTTCATTTGCAATGGTCAACAATGACAAAAGAATGCTTTGGCTGGACCCGGCGCTATTTATTACGCTCACCCTTTCCCCTTAAATTAAATCTCGTTTTTTTTACGTAGCATCCTGACTCGACGATAAATAACTCCGTACCGCGTACCGAATTACACTTCGCGTTTCGAGTTATTTACTGCTAGCTAAAAAAAGGGGGGGATTACAGGTTTATCCACGTAGTAATGATACGTTCCGTAAGCTCGAACGTTGCATTTTAAATTGAACTCCTCGAAATTCATGTACAATGATTGTATTTTCAGTTACTCGAAACTGTACTCGTCTAATGCCTTGTACTCGACGCAACACGCGTTCGTACATCGGTAGTGAAAATGTGTTTGACGCGACGAGGCGCGTTATCCGATCCATGATCGAGCCGTTACTTTTTCGGAAATCTGCGAAGCTAGTTCGGTGGGTCGATCGATTGGGTTTTCTGAAAAATGGACGTACGTTACGTTTTATGAAATTTTGCAAATTCGTTGCTCACCGTAGGTATTCAAACCTATGCTCTTCTACCAATTTGAAGCACGAAACAACGAATTGTTCGTACGCATTTGCAGGAATTTGATAGAATGTAACATACGCCCGCCTTTCAGACTATTTAAGTTATAATTTTATTACTATTATATTTCATTATATCTCTTCAAGTTCACTTTAAGTCTCCTATAATTCCAATATATAATTTATTATTCAAAATGATTTACTAATCCAACTTCTAAAAATCAATATAGGGGATAACAAGTCGCATCTATACCGGACCGAAGAGATTCCCGTGGAGACGCATACCAACCGTACTCAGAGATTTTTAGAATACCACCCGCCCTCTCCCCCCGTCATCTCTTTCACGCATTCTCCGACCGGCATATAATTTCACATTCGAGGGTTCGTTCGCTGCGCTGAATACCTATAAGAGTACCATTGAAGCGTCAACGTTTATACCAACCACCCTTTTTTCCCAAAGTAGACCAGCCTCCCTTTCCATAATCCCTGCCTTTTTACCCTCAATACCGAGGGGTTGTACGAACCGAATGCCCACGTACGCCGTAAAATTTAGATACCCATCCCATGTAGATAAAGCTTCTAAGGTCCCTAGCTCTTCAATACGGCGCGAGCTTTTGATTAAGATTCTGAAGAGAGAAAGGGTCGTTTTGCTTGGCTGAAGTTAACCGTAGCCCGCGCGGATAGATAAGAGCACCGGGTATACGAGAGAAGTGCCGTCGCTTTGTCTCTTATTCACCGGGAAAATTGCTCGGTGAAATATTCACACGACGATTAACGGACGGTTAAACTGTCCACGTTGATGACGCTGATGTCTGCGTGCCAAGGGGTTCGTTTAAGGAGAACCGGGATTGGGGGTTGCAACGGTTACCCGCCACGACCCAGAAACAACTATTATCGTGCGAGTGACGTTAGCGAGGGTCGCTTGTTGGAGAATTGTTCGTTAACTTAGAAAACATACTAACCGTTTACAGGGATGTCTTTCGTTTGAATTACAAATACTCTTTTAAGCCACGATTATTATAGCGAGTTAAGTACTCAACTTGGTTTCTTCTGTGTTTGATAAACGCTTTTTGCAAGAGTTGGAATTTATTAACGAAACATTCGTTTTCAATGTTTTACTTTTAACCGTAATAATTCTTATAGCAGAATTATTTTAATGACGTTACCAACTTGAATTAAATTTTTTTATTTCAAATAAACGTACTTCGGAAGGGATACTTGGATCCTCGAACAACTTAGAAATCATTAATCACTCTTAGAAAATATTCCTCTTTCGAGTTCTGAACTTTTCGCTTCGGACGAAAGACGAGTTTCCTTCTCTCTAAAAATTGTTCAAACATTTCGCCAGTCCCGCCAAAGAGGAGTCTTGGAAATTGAATACTCGAATTTTACTTTACTCTTCGACGAGCAAGAAGCTACGTTTCAAAGCTTCTTATCGCTCTATTTTTCAAGAAGGAACAGAAAACTTTTCAATTGGTCAGCGAAAACCACTTAAGATGTACTGACCGCGGATAGTCACGAGTTTAATCTTGTTTCCGCCGAAGAATTCCCATTTTCTCTTAAACGGCTACACGACGTGCGGGATAAAAACGTTGCTAAGTAGTTATATACGTAACAAGTACGGCAATTTAAGTAACGCCACTAGAAGTTATTAAAAGTTCTTACTCGACGAAATATTCCTGGCCTCGGTTTTCAACTTTTTATCAATTTCACTCGACAGACTCTACAAGAAAATTGAATGCACAAAAGCGATCGTCGAGCAAGTCCACACGCACGTTTGTCGGGAAGGAAGAACTCGAATCGCTGTCCTATGAAAAACGATTCACGTTTCGCTCTTTTATTCTTCCCGTACTCGTTAATCAACTTTTATTCCGCTACTGTTAATGGCTGTGATTAATAAAACCGTTTAATTTTCAACGTAAAACGCAGGAGAGATTTAACGCCAAAAATGAAAATTAAAGGGTTAAATGTGCGAGGGGCGCCATCGTTGATTGACACTCGATTTGCCGGTACACGATGGCCCGAAAAATGAAAATTTGATGAAATAGTATTTCAATTAGATCTTAAATTTGCTTAAGAAGATTAACAAACTTATGAAACGATGAATAATAATGATCGTTCTCTGTTTTACTATACTCCGCGATTTCCTCCTCCAGCAAAAAACCAATTATAAAAATGGAACAGATGCGTGCAATTGAAAATTGATCAATTATATTTTATGAAAGTATTTGTGTCGTGTACGTATAATTTAGTAAAATCGTATATTAAATAATGCGGCAGACAGTTGGTCGCACGGTGAGACAACCGCTTACAATAAGAATTATAAGTATTGAAACTTATCATAACCCTCGCTCAAAATTTAATCGGGAATGAAATTTGAGCCTCCATTCTTTATTCCAATAATTCAAGAGCAAGCTACGTCCTTTCTGTGTCCTTTTGTTCGGCGAAGAAAATTTTCTGCACTCGTTAGCAATTCCGATTCGCGTGCAGGATCGACTTTGGAGTCGCAACTATTCTCGCGAATTTAATAAAAGTTTGCAAAAGAAGTCCGCTCGCTCCGAAAGAGAATAAGACGAACAGGACTGTAATATTTTCAACAAAGCGTGAGATACGATTCTCCCTGAAATTAAAATTAAGTCCGTGTCCTTTGTTACGAGTTGGTTAAACTGCCGCTCAAAGGAATTTCAAATTTTCGATCTCGTATCTCCCATGCTACCGCAACTATTTTCGAGGCGGGTCGGTTCTATTAAATTCCGCTCGTTTAAGAGGAACGATTATGCAAAGCGAGTACGCAAAAAGCCAATTTCATAAAATGCAACGAATTTTATTGACTTACCGAGCACACCAAGGCGAAAATTGATAGAGACGACGATGAGACGTCCGTGGGCAGCTAACGCAGTTCCGTCGAACGAATTTCCGGCGCCCCACGAATAAGAATCACCGTGAATGAGTAGAAGGGCTGGCAACAAATCTGGAGTACTACCTGTAATTTCGAAGATTTCTAATTAAAACATGGAAGAAGAAAGCAGAATAATTTACTAATTGCCGTGCCTACTTAATTAGCGTTATTAATCTTCACAAAGAAAGTACTAAGAATTGTACAATTTAATTTCTATCGTACTTTTCTTTTACGGTCGATGAATAAAACAAGTATTAGCGCATTGTGCTTTCCTCCAATAACTTTGTAAAAGTATAAATTATATTTTATATCTTGCTGAAGCTGTTAGCAAGAGTGTTTGCGGGTTGTTTTTCTGTTTGGATAATGATTCCTAATGCTTCTGTCGGAAATTGTGTGGTAACCATGAAAGTTTTGGCATGTACCGTTGAGATACGTTGTTGTGTCATTGAGTAGCTTAATTTTCATTATGTATTCTGCTGCAAGAGCAGCCCGTAAAGAAACGGAACTCGGACGACCTACCAGTGCAAATGTTTGATTGAACCGGATCTATGGTTGTTGAACACAGCCATGGACAACAACTCTTGTTCTTTCCAGTGACATATCTGGTTTGTACTTTTTTCTTAAACCCATATCGTTTCACAATTGACTTTGCTTTGTTTGCTATGGCGTAAAATCAATGTTCTGTGTCTGGACGAGACATAGCTCCTTTCATAGGTATCTCCACCATGAACACTTCTCTTGGATCAATGTATCTGACTCTCCAACGTGGTGCATGATATTCCTTCCAGAATTTTTTTTTTGTCTTCTTCGTTCTGTGGTTGATGTATAAAGTTCCATTATCAAACTGTAGGAACTTCACTTTCTCTTCAATTTGGTTCGCAGTTATTGCTCTAAAACTTTTATGAACATCATAACATTCAGTTTTCTTTTTCAAAAATCATGTATCGCGCCATTGCAATGATCGTCGACAAATGTTATAAAATATTTTGACTTGCCATTTGACTCGACTCTCATTGGGTCGCAAAGATCAGAGTAGACTAAATCCAAAAGTTCTGTTTACCTTTCCGATTTCTTGGCGAAGAGGAACCACGTTTTCTGGTTATTTCACTTTGTCTTTGCTATTTCCGAAATTCAGACCGCGTACTGCTTTGCTTCGTTCAACGTTCCGAAGATCGTCTGCGTTAGTGTATCCTACCCGCCGATGCCACATCGCGAATATTTACGATTAACTTTTGGCGACACTGTTTTATCTTCCGGTATTTCCTGACACCCTTGTTGCTTAATATCGCCAAAGTAATACCGGTCACCGACGCGGAACCCAATTAACTTCGTGCTACCATCATCGTCCACAACTGTTGCACGATATTTATCTAACGTCACTTGACAGTTTCTGTCCGACATTTTCGTTACCGATAACAAATTTTGACGTAGGTCGGGTACGTACAGTACGTCGTTCATGTTTATGTTCTTAGTGTTTCCGTCAACATCGGTCCTGAACATAACGGTTCCTTTTTCTTCCATCTCTGCTGATTATTACTCTCTGAACTGAGCGTACCGCACCCCGAATCACATGTGTAAACTCGCGTAATTCTCTGCACAGATGCAAAATGCACCGCTATCCAGGCACCACGTGCGTCGGACATGTTGTTTTCCGTTCGTGACTCCTCGTGGGTTTCCGTGACACTTTTTCCCGCGCACAAGTTGACATCTTCGGCTTTCTTCGCCGATGGTCGGACGCATCCGCGTTTCTTCAAGCAATCCACGCTTGTATGACAAATTTCCCGACACTTGAATTCTTTATTATAGACGCGATTGTCACGTTTTCCCGCTACTTTTCCCGTTTTTAGATTTCCGTTTTTCTTCACGAACGCCACGTTTTGTTTGCACATTAAAAATTATCATAGCAAGGCGGTTGACTGTATGGGAGCATGATTGATAGCAAATCTTTGTTCATTCCCGCGTCCATTTCGATTAATTTGGCGACGATTTCAAATACTTTCTTAAGTCACCGTACAGTTAACGGAAATAGTATTCGTATATCGTCATGTTTTCGTACGCGATTTTGGCCGAAACTGTGAGCAGACATATGAAGGGAAGAAAATAATCTCATAGAATACGATAAATTTAAATAATGCAGGAAGTGCAAGTTTACGCGGTACGAACAGCATTCCGCGCGTGGCGTGAACGAGAAAAAACAAACGAGGAGCGCGCTTGAAGAGCGCGTTACTAAATGAGACGCGAGGGCCCAGAGGGCAGCACAACGACTTGCGGCGCCAGTGTGCCGAACACAACTTTTTATAGAAAATGTAGTAGATTGATGTAAAGTAAATTTTTTAATTAATTTAATATACGCGACGAAATATTGATGACTATTCGCAATACGCGTATAAACGATAGAAATAATAATTCTGTCAACGATCGGTTTCGAGAAGCGATTCTGGTAGGTGTGCGAATATTTTCTTTTTTACTGTTTACATTTAAGATCCATGTTAAACAGTTACGTACGATAAATTAAACTTCGATTATTTGTGATACGAAAAACGAACTAAATAAATGGCTGTTACCAAATCGATGGAATTAATTTGGCTCCCGTGGCTCGTAATCAAATTACACTTTTTCTCAATACGAATTCTGTTAACCTTCGTCCCGATTAAATTTCCATAACGATTTCCAGATGCAAATTTCCACCGATGCTGATACGATTGAAAAATTGTGAACGATGCAAATTTCACGCAGTCTCGTATTTTGCCGCAATAATTTCTGTCCACGGGATAAACAAAAATGGGGGCGATCAATTATTTCCACAGAAATACGCAACGTGAAAGCTTTCACCGTATTTCCCGAATGTTCACTTCGATAATGGCAGAAATAAATAAACTATTAATCGATTTTCAAATACTCTCGCAGACACGAGTTATCGGTAATGCGTGCATAATAAATACAAACACGTAGCTCATACTTGTTCGTAAAACAAATTTAAACATGACGCCTCGGAGTAAAGTGCGAATCGATTACCGCGTCTCGTTGTTACAAAATTTTATTTGTGTCTGAAATCCAGAATTATTCATGAAGCTAACGAGCAAGCGCGCCAAAAAATGATTAACGCGAACTCTCCTTGCGTATCTCATTAAAAGTTTGAACCAACGAAACGTAAACAGCAAATTGTTACGACAATCGTGTTAAAACAATCTGACCGTATATCATTAACATTGACAAATCCTTCCTTTAAAATAACTTCGAGCGGAATCTTTTATAATTCTTCGACTAGGAGCGAAAAATTGTAACGCCACGTGCTTGGAGAACATTGTTCGCCCCGCAATTACGCTAAAGGGAATTATAATTCATTTGAGGATAATCAGACAATTTTCCATTCCTATCGGCAATTAAACTCGGAGGACATCGGCTACGGGTTAGGGACGTAAAGTCAAACAATCAGTCGGGAAATCGTCCCGAATGATTACAATTCAGAATCGTTGATGAAGGTACACACGCGTACGTCGTACCGGAAGTGAACCACATTCATCGTCGATATCGAGACACGTTATTACTCGATAGCCATAGTACGTAGCAAATGGACGGTGGCGCTGCGATATCGTTTATCCCACGCACGAGAACGTTCGATTGAAAATTGTCATGAAAAAATGTCGAAAAAAAAAGGATAAGGCTGGCAAGGGGAACAATCGGCAGTGATATCGCTTTGCGCACGCCGATGAATGTCACGAATCCCCTCGATCGTAATGCGTAAGTAATACGCGATTCCACATTTCAAATTTTCCATTGAGCGTTAACGTTGATCCTTTCTTTTTGTGAATCCGCGAACATTCGGTTATAAAAAGGCCCTTTTGTTGCGTTGCGTTAACTAAAAATTGATGAGAGTTATGATTTTTCATTGCAAGTAGGTCTCTCGAGTCGCTACAAAATTCCACTTGCATCGCTGATCACCCGTTCTTTTATTAGTTTTATTTTATTAGTAGTGGTATCTTAGTCCTGAAATTTTCTACCATTCTGCGATCCTTCAGCTTCGAAATGCATTTTTTAAAATTAAATTAACTCAAGACTCCTGGCAAATACAATTTTTCATTTAGAAAAGCAACGTCATTAATCTTGAAAAATTAACTTTCTCCATTCGAAAAGGAGTACAACCGACAAAATGAAGATATGCAAATGTGAGTTTCAATATTTGGTTACGCCAAAGACATGTACGTAACAACGTATTTGCGATGCAGAATGTTATTCGGCTATCACGGAACCGCTTTCGAGCTGGCCGTAGCATCTTGTTAGAGTAGGTACACTGTTCAATGAGCGAACAGCGCCGAGGTTGAAATCGATATTAATCAGCACCAATGGCTATTGGTATTCGCATAACATTACGGGGACCTATATCAATGTTGGATTCAATAGTAATCGGCATTACGTTACCACGCACCCGCGTAAGCTTGATACAGAGGAATAAATTCGGTTATTCGAAACCGTCGGTTGTTACCGAATATTCCAGTGGCCATTTTTATCAATGAGCACGGCAATGCGCGCTCGTGATATGCACGTTCTTTCCTTTAATTTTAATTAACCCGGCTGGAACAATTACGTGACACGTTAGATTCGGAAAGTTTCACTCGTTCAACGAACGGGCGAAATCCGTTGTGCGGTACGTCAATAGAAATAAAATATTGACAGTAATAGTTGACAATAATTTATGCGTAAACTAATTTGAATAAATACTTGAGAGGGCGAGTGTTATAGATCCGCGCTACTATTGAACCTTCCCCCGCCTCCCTCAAATATTTAAGCAATTTATTTAATGAATTTAGTTTTTGCATCACCTAACATAACAATGTACACTCGTAATGCGGATATTACTTTTATTGATTTCAATTAATATTACTTCTTTAATTATACGATGCGCTATATCGAGAAAATTTCGTTCTCCAAATATTTGCCCAAATTATTTTCAGTTAAAACCCAGATTCGACCACGACGATTCTGTGTCACCGAATTGAGCAATGCTTACTCATGATACGGATGCACTTTTAGTTAACGTCAATTAATCCCGGTTGAATAATTACGTGACACGTTGTATTTAAAAAAAATGTTGACACGCGACGCATACGTCTTCTCCATACAAGTTCGATTACGATTGAACGAGTAATTGCGCGATTTTCTATATCGAAGAAGCATGGGCTTTTTGTAATACTTCCCGAATGTAGTTTGAAAATGTCAATGCATAATTTTAAATAATTGGTACCATCGAGGGGTAAACTGAACATTGTCTAGACAGGTTGAAAAGTTTCCGTATGAATAAAATCTTTGTCTAGGGAACATCGGTGAAATAAAACTCGATATTCGTCGGCACAGATGAATATTTATCGTTGTATTTCAATATATATCGCGAATAAATTAGAGGATTTCGTCAATCGCCGGTCGCGGGCCTTAAAGTCGCGGATCTGCATGTCTGACAAAGCATGGGACTGTACTATTACGCCGGTAACTGCATATTTCATCGAATAGCAACTGCATTATCGCCACGTGCAAATACGTAGAGAAAGAATAATTTAGAAAAACGAGTATAGGGGCTCGTGTACCGTTTACATGCGCTAAATCGAGGTAATTGTATTCTTCGTTAATGCAAAAAAACGGCGCAAAAGCCGCGAATTATTAACGGAACGTCTAGCGCGCACGAGGCGCGATATGTTACTAGCTCGGTGTTTTATCCCACGTAAAATTATGCTGATTACGCGGAGTTGGAAAATAATGAAATATTATCCTCGTGTTTCTTCTCGTTATACGGTTGCCGGTACGAGCCGCGCGAAATAAATTCCGCGGCAAGAACGGAGTGCAGTTGACGCAAACTAGGTTTTACCATTATACGTATTTGAACGGGAAATTCGATAATAAATTTCATTACGAATTATTTCCACCCACGAGACGCGCGTGCGCGAGTGTACGCAAACACGTTCGCGGTAACAAAGGGTGTAAGAGAGAATTTTATCACTCGTCCATTACGCGTAATATCCTCCATTGCGATTCCTGTAAACGTATATTAGCAACTTTAATTTAGAAAGTACATTCCCGCAATTAACTTAAAAGCAGGCCAGCCTCTCAGGTGCGATTGCAAATGGTCTCGGCGCGAAGTTTGGTGTTCCTGTAACGGATCACGAGTAACCAAATGTTGTCCCGCTCGTCCAATTTATAAATGGACGGTACAAGTGTATTATTGCACCTCGCGAAGCACTTTCGCGTATTGAATCCGTTGTGCGTCCATTACGGACGAATGTACGGAATTCGAAGTGACAAAAATAACACGAATAATGTTAAATTAAATGCAGGGTCGAACGAATCGACGATGCTCGAGAAAACGTGCCGTCGAATATTGAAAATTGATTTTTCTCGAGCACAAATTATAAGAATAAAAGTATCTACCCTATATCGTATACAAAGTTCGTGCTCGAGTAAAATGAATTCATCGACATAAGTGGACGATTTTCAACTTTAGACTCGACATGTTTTTCACGAGCATCATAGATCTGTACGCTTGTATTTAAAGATCTTTGAACGATATTTTTAACTACTTCGTCACCCATACCATAAATTGTTCCTGCCATTTTTCTTCAATTCGTGACGATGTTAATAATTCCTAAAAATCATTCCACGACGTTTCACCGGATCGCAACTCTAACGTAGCCGGACCGATTCGTGACTTACAGCGTAAATTGTCCCTCAAACAATATTTCATCGGATCGTGTCCGAGGCGTGATCCGACCATTGCGTGGCCCATAACGTAAATGGCCCATAAAAATCATTCTACGCTCAGACTATATCCTAACGGAACCGTCGCGTGACCTATTACACCAACCACCCCTGAGCGTCAAATTCTACTCAAGCAACCCCAAACGTACCCGACGTCGACCCGGGGAAGGTTATCTACCCCGGAGCACCTGCTTCGGACAGAATCGTAACCAAGACCTTTACACTCAATTATCACGAGCGCGTACTCCACCCAAGTTATTCTCCCCTGGGATGCATCGACACGTCCGCGATTCATGAAATCACATAATCGCCCGCGAGCGAGCCACAACGGCGCCTGTGTAAGCGATAGCAGACAAGACGAGACGTCCACCTGTTGCGAGTCCTGACGCGTTGCACACCTTCAAACAAATGGGTGAGCCGACAGGCAACGTTCCACCTTTGCGACGGAGCGTTTCGGGCCTCCCCGGATCTCGCCGTCGGGGACGTTTTCGACGCGGAGATTGTTAGATGATATCTGGGCCGCGTTTGCTGGGTGACCCAGAATTTTTTTTTTTTTTTTTAATACCACTCTCACGTCCGTGCCATCCGATACTCGTTCCCTTATCGGACGTCTGAATCTTTGATACCCGACAGCGGTTGACGACAGTTGCACAGTTCTTATCGATGGTAGATTTATCCGGAATTTACGAATTCGTATGGAGGATAAAGCGTGGGAACCGCGACGCAGTGTTTCAATCGTTAACGTTACGAGTCGCGTGATCGCGTTTAACGGAGTGACGGGAAGCAACCGTGGTTTGTAATAAATTCACGATACGCCGTTACCGAAAATGGTTTGGACAATTTTGTACAACCGTATTCGATTAACTACACTGAATGTTTCATTTCGCTTTACTTATTTAACGGTACCGATGACAATTACATTTCGGTCATAACGAAATTATTGATTAACCCGACAATCTCCACTCTTTTACCCTTAATGCTTTCGATCAAGGGTTTATCGATGCAAGTTTCACGAGAGTTATTAAAACGTATGCAGCTTCGACTATTCCACGTTCCACGGGTTACCGTTTGACGATCTTCAATATTTGATTAGACTCTATTTATTTAACAGTTCCCACGGGGATAGAATTTCTGTCACGATGGAATCACGGGAGTGTGCATCCACGGGGTGAGCGAAAAATACTGCATGTCGCCGTAAGGGATGATTCTCGAGGTGATTTTGAGCAGGTTATTACTTATGGAAAACGTGCGCCTAGCCTATGACCACTAACCGATGCTACTCTTCGATTGGCTATCGTTCCCGGTTAATATTCTGACTAACGATAAGCAACAGCATAATCGATAAGGAAGAAAATCTGGGCTAACTTATCCCAAGAATCTCGCCGTTAACTCTTTGAATCCCAATGGGGCACACACGTCTCCGACAATCATCGAAGATTCCAGATGGAAAATAATTGCGTTACAAATTAACTGAGGCTTATTCCACTGGTAACCTGACATCGTTTAATCACCGACACTAAAAATTGTAACGTAAAATGCTGTATAAACGTGACCTATATGTTTTTATAAAACTGTGAAAACCGGATATCTGCACATTTGCGTTTATTTTGGGAATCAGAGGGTCGAAAGAAATGCAACAATCTTTGCACACCTCAATAAGTTTCACTCGCAATATTTCCGAGACTTATAAGTCCCCATATACCAGCGAACAAATTGCGCAAACTGACCAAAAAAAAAAACCTTTACACATGTGTCGTAGAAAGTCCTTACATGATACAACAGTTGCCCAAGGGCACTCGGTGTACAATCAATTTCAAACAGTTTTGAATTTCTGCAATTAGTTCCGCAGCGCGTCAAATAACACCATGCACTATACAATTCTTGCACAAGAGCCTTTGTTGCACAAATTGTTCGCTTGTGTATGGGGCCTGGGCCTATTACGCGTGACAGTTGAGTTGGGTAATCAGTGCCGCTAGTTTACGTTTCACGCTTCTTTTATTATTTTCCAAATATCGTCCTTTGACAGGTGGTGCGCCCTTACTAAATCTTTAATGAATCTTTCGCGCGGCTGCACAGCCATTTTTATATTATTCAGCCCACTCCACTCGCGACCACGCTTGTTTTTTCCACCGACCTTCACCTACGGTTATGGTCATGAAGCCAATGCGGTGGTTCCCAACTGGTGGTCCGTGGACTCATCTCAAGTGTCAATGAATAAGTTAAAATATTTTTTCACAATATTTGCTGTATTGCCAATTTTATTATGTACGTATAAATTATAAAGAAACAAGTGGAAGGGGGGGATGTAAAATAAGTAGCGGTCCGCGGTGGTGGAAAATTGACAAAAGTGGTCCGTGCCCAGTGTTGAGTTGGTGACCACTGAGCTAATGAATCGCGAATTAACACACACAAAGCATGCCGATTACCAATCTCATACGTAAATTATAAATACCATAAATATAATCTATACGCGCGCAAAACTTTATCGGCGCAGTGTTGGCAAATTTTATTAAAACGTCAAGAGGCACGGATCGTATCAGGTTCATCAACGTCGGGAGAAATTTGCCATGAACAACGGTAGCATCGAAGCGTGACGGGGAACGCGACCCGCGACAAAGCGTCGTGATTGATCGGTTCGATTAAAAAAAGAACTTCTCTCCTTAAACTGCGCGACCCGCGTGACCGGAGCGTCCACCGTTGAGCCACGACAAAAGCGCCAGCTGCCCCCATATATTTCAATTTATACGACAGCGGCAAACAAGTAACCAGCAAAACTTTTTCCGAGCGATGGGACGTAAATTGCCCGAGAGAAACTGTAATTGACAAGCCAAACGAAATAAGTTTCGCGCAAAAGTTGTTTACGTAGCGTCATTCCCCGATACGCGTTGTTTTCCTCCGGATGGAGGGACGTTAAAATTTTATTCATTTATCAGGCGATCGTGGGAGAGTCGAGCGGGTCCTGCGTGGAGTATGAAAACTGATAAAAGTTAAACGTATAACGCAATTGGAGCGTTAATTAAGTAAAGCAAGCGTTTACGATTAAAATTCAAATATGACACTTGATGAAACTGAAATTGGTCGTAGCGATTTTATTAACAGATTGATCGCGGTCCCAGCCATTCTTGAACTGCACCTCTAATAACCTTAATATTGATATCGATAAAATTAATAATACGTGACTATGGTGCGGTGTTCGCGCGACATTTCAAAGTCACTCCCGAAGAGAAAGGATGAGAGGAGTATCTCGAATTTAAAAATAGGAGCGGACGGTTCGCTCGGGGAAAGCCTAGATCACCTCGGACTTCCTTAATTACCTTTCGCGGTATTATGCAAAGAAAAAAGTCGGGGAAGAAAAAGGAGGGAAGCGGAGAGAGAAAGGGGAACGAGAGTGCTTTTCAAGAAAAATTAATCCTCCTGGCTCCCGACCTCTCGCGTATACGTCTGCTCGTTTTTATCGGAACCGCGTACTTTCGCGGAGAGTCGACGTCTCGCGAAAGAAAATAACGGACGGCTTCGTTTTACATTTTTTTGTCGATGGAAAATTATTTATGTCTCGCGTGCACGATTCACTTTTAATCGTCTCGCCGCCGGTGCGGGAGGGAGGGGACAAGTCATCTCCTCGCCTCGCATTATCGAAAACGAAGAAATGGAGCGAAATTAAACGAAGGATGTTCGCTTTAACGTTGCTTTAAAGAGACGTGTACGATTTCCGTACGCGTTTTCATACCTTGCGCTTCATCTTTGTTCTCTTTCAATTATACGACGGCAGAGATGAAAGAAAAACTCGGGTTATTAAATTTCAATACCTACGTTAAAGAATTCTTACAAATTTTCGGTGAGAATATTGCAACGAAGACAAAGTTGTGACGCTTAATAAAAACATTGGAATACTTATTAACTGGAATAATAATTATCTTACTATGTTCATCATTTTCTTACCTGCGCAAACTGAGTATCACGCGTAACACAATTTACGCGATACTTTTATTAATTAGATGGTAGAACATTTCAATTGGAACGATCGATAATCGCGAGACTGGTGCAATCGTAAATAACTAAGAAAAGTTATGTAAAAGCGTTCCAACGGAAAGTCACTATGAATACAGAATAAAACGATTATACGAACTTAAGGAAATCTGAATGTTTGTTTTATTCCTGCGATCGAAACTATCGTGGTAAGAATATTTAACCTTTATTCGGGCGCGTGGGCGGCAATTTACCATCTGATTAATAAAATCGCGCGTAATTTTTCCCTGCATGTGTTGAGGAGGAAGGGTGGGGCTCGTATTCTCAATTGACGTAGTATGAAAAAGCTATTGCATTACGTAGCGCGTAAGAAAGTGTGATGGTTGCGATATGAAGCAAACATCGTGGTATGAAGCGCATGGGTTGTACGATCGATGTCGCGTCACGCATTGTCAGTCGAAAACAAATCCACCATTAAGAAGGAAACTGAGAACGCTCGATCACCGAGGCGACCAGTCGACTTTTCAAAAATCAAACAAAACGCTAAAATGAAATTCCGAGGAGATCGATCTTCGGTGTCAGCGAAGTCGTCGCGTCGTATCTATCCCGTCGGAGCAACGGAGAAACAAAGAGAAACAAACGTACATCTTTATGTTTCGAGACACGGAAGAACGATCGCCGAAGTCATCCGCGGACAGTGACGCATCGATAGCCATCTAAAATCTCTGAGCGAGAAATTCGAGGGAGCACGGACGCAATTCCATTATTTCGCGAGTCCGTAAATTTAGATCGCGCGTATCGTCGCGATTTATCTGATTTAAGACACCGAATCGGCGAGAAGAAGAAACGCACAAGTCCGAAGATATGATCTTGCGTCATTTGAAGTTTTCGTGTGTCAAATCTCGATGCCGTTGATTCGCCTGAAACCACCTGACTTCGATCGTAACGTTCTACGCCTCGACGCGTATAATGTCCACCAAAAACGAAGGCCGGAAATTTTTACTACCACCGGTACGTTTGCCTGCTGGTGTAATTTATCTGTCCTCTCCTTTGTTACTCTCGTTCCTCTCTCGGTCATCGCTTCGCACGTTGACAATACCGCGCTGTACTCTCTATCGATGGAGCAAATTTCGGCTTCCATCCGACTTGCCTAGCTATCCTCTAAAAAAGCGTTACAATTGCGTAAAACACGCGTTTCAACGATTACCTTGTCGATCCATGGTCGGGGTACCGCAAATATAAACAAAAAACAAATATCGTCGAGAGGAGGAAATTGAAACCGATGGTTTCGAGTCGCAGGCATTTCGTTCGCGTGCATCTAGAAAAGCGTATCCGTAGCGGCGCGTTGCCCCGTCTTCTCTTCGTCTTCCTGCTTTCCGCTCCAACCCCCGTGTTTACGTTCATCCCCCGAGTCTCTTGCCGGGAAGAAAGTCGATTCGACGCGAAGCCACCTCACTCCCGCGGTGCTTGCAGGTTCTCTCTCGTTAATCGAATAATCGACTGCAATGCACTACGGAATTGAGAAAGCAACGCGTCCACGTGAGCTCGGTGCATTTCCTTCCGTTCCTCGTGGATCGCGGTCGGTTCATATCCCCCGTCCTCTCTCTCTCTTTCTTTTTTCCGCACCGTCACCCTCCGTTCAGCATTTTCCCCCCGCCTCGACGGAATTTGCGGGTTCTTCTAGTACGACGGCGTTCAATTCTGCGGCTTGTAAACAGGCGAAGGGCTGTAATTTTCGACGACCTTCGGGTACAGTCTGCGCGCCTTTATTCGTTTTCTTTTTTCCTCTCCGTTCGCTTTGATATCGCGAGACATTGTCCTCGATTGAACAACCCGTTGTCGCGAAGTTATTACGACACCGGAGTTACGGTACCGTCCTTAAGTATTTGCCTACTCGTAAAAAGTGAATATAAAGTATAAAGGGTGATATCTTACAAACTTTTAATGAAAGTCATATAATTAGTATATCAAAGTGTTCTTTATTTTAAAGAACGGTCAGAAAAATACGAAAACAACTATATAAAGAGTAATAATTACAACTTTTGCCTTTATCTATATGCTGCTCTCGATTTGCGATCATCCGACACAATCTCGATATTCTTTCTATTAACTTTTCGAGACTGTCGCTCGTTGGAGATTTCACTCAATTCTTCTTCTACGATGTTCCACAAATGTGTCGTGAACTTAGGACAGAATTTTCTTACTTGTCGATCCAACTGATCCCGGAGGAGCTCGATAGCTTCACTTAAAGTACACGATCTGCGGTTTTTAATATTCGCTCAAATTCGAAAAAAAAAGAAGAAAACCTTATGAAAACAGTTGGACGTTGGTAGAGTAACTAGGGACACTAATATTATAATTGATGAACATTTGTACCACAAACTCTCGAAATGAAAACAAATTGTTTCACGCTCCTTAAAACATTTACGCAAAGATATTATTATACATCGTAACGCGCTTTACGACTATATAAATTTTCCTTAGAATCTTTGAAGCAACGAAACTCTTTGAGCGAAGCTAGCCTTCGCGCGTTTCAATTCTTTCGGTACCTTTGAACGCGGAGGGTACTTACGACGCAAACAGCAACGTACTCGCCACGCACGTAAGCCGACGATTATCCTTTTACGACGGAGCGTAAGGAAAATTAACTCTCGCGAGTCGCTTTATATCGAGGCACGTAATTGCCTCTTGACCTACATTTATTACGCAAACGGTTTTTACTCTCGATCGTTAAGTATTTATTAGAATACACTACAGTTGTGTTTCAGAATTGGACGAATTCTATTTCTCCATCCTCAAGTTCTATATCCGTGAACTTACGTCGATTACTGATTTTTGTTTCATAATTACGTGAAACTTAAATGTCAGACGCACAGCATCGAATTAAATTAACTCGAAAATTTGTAGGGACAAGGCATACATTTTTTTAACGAAAGGAATGTATGTGCACCTGTAGTATTGTGACTATTCGCGTAAAGTTATTATTATTATTTAACTACGGGAAGCCGTTTTACCATAAATTCGCGTAAGAATGGGGGAAAAAAGAACAGGTTACAATTTCCTCCGAATTTTCACCAAGCTTGACAGTGATTACTTTTGCGAATTACGCCGGAGCGTAACGACGTTCTCTAACGTTATTATCGCAGGGGAGTTTGTTCTCCCAGAAAATGAAAAGTCCACCGTGAAAGCTGTTAATACGGCGCCGCAGTTACAACCGCGGAACTCTGAATGCGATTCTATTATACGGCCTTACCCCGGAGCACCTTCAGAATCCGACATTATCTCCCGCGGAGTGTCTCGAGTATGAAACCACTTCATGGCAGACTGATTTCATGAATCATAACGGTGAATTAACCCTTTCAATTCCGGGCATTCACGTTTAACGGGTACGATGCTCCGGAAGAAGCGAGTATTGGATGGATACCGAGTAAATGAGAGCGCAAAAATTGATACGTATCACGGTAACGACCTCGATATTGTGTTTCGGAGAATAGGCGCCGCGGATGACGTATATTTACGTCACGCGTGGCTACAAATTTTACCTTTGTCGCCGAGACGAGTGCACGTTCTGCTCTATCAATCTTACAATCAATCTCGTTAAGGGTCTTCGATGAGATCCATGTTTGCGCGACGATTAATTCATAAATATCATATTATATAGTGATTAAATTTATGATTCGTCGTCCACGATAATAGTTCTCATAAGCTACGAATTTTAATGATCTTTGAAAATCTTCGTCTTCGTGCGACGGCTACTTCGTTCCTACTCCATCTATCGCGGGTCAATCTCCACAAAAGTTCTTATCTCACTTCCCTCAAGTTTTAACGATCCCGTGGATATTTGAGAAACTTCGTTTTCGCACGATAGTTCTTAAAACTTTCTACCGAATTGGATACTTATTTAATTGCACGCGCAATTGCAAGCACCGTAGCACCGGATCCAAAGACCCTCCAAATTCTCTACCAATTAACCGACTTTATCCGACATCGCTAACCTGAGGCGATAAAGGACTGTCTTTAAGCTCCGTATAAACTGAGGTTTATTATATTAAAATTCATCCGTTTCGGCCAACCGACGCTCGTCTTTTTGGCCCTTTGCTTTTTTATTCATCATTTCATCGACCCTGCGTCCTCATAGCGCATCGCGTTTGAACAAAAACTTGAGGTTTTGACAAAGGATCTTTGCTGCTCTGTACACACGGTTCATAAAATCTGAAGTATCTCAAGTATTATTTAACTTGCTAACGACAAATCGAATAGTCGAATATAATTATTGAATCCTCCGTCGTGTACTGCGACGCATATAATTTTTGCTTTTATTAAAGCAATGTCACATCATTCGAAAATTGTTACGTTCCCCTCCGTGGAAGAATGGTATCTTATTTTTATATCGGACAATCAGTCAACAGCTCTAGGGTTCAACAAAAATTTTTCCCTGCATTGTATCATACGATTTTCTGGTTTTTCCGCGGATTGAATATTCCAATTATACATATTAACACGTTTAACGCCGATAACAACACGGTGGTTTCATGGTTGACAGCGCGCGCATGACCTCATGGCAACACAGTGTTGTCACGTATGTGGTCTGTCTTATTCAACTTTTACTTGCGGCCACGGGCGTGCGGATGCCGAATCAGCGGTGGCATGGAACATGTTAACATACCAGTGAACAAACGCGTCACGTAATTTGCACCAGAACAATATATGATGTACAGAATATTTTGTATTTAATTTCATTTGACGGAATGAAATTTAATTTATTTTCTACTATATCGATGAACCTATAATTACACCATAATTAATAACTACGCTTACCGTTCATTTGCCACCGAATGAAATCTTTATTAATTCGTTTGCCAGTCGATTTCGTTCGCTCGCGTTTATCGGGTCTCTATTACAAATGGTGAAAGCCTTCGACGTATACATCTTCTTCTCCCAAAAACGTTATTACTTTATTCGAAAGTTCTTCCTTCATTCGCACGCGTTACGCGTACGTATTTTACGTCCGCATTTCCGTACGAATTTCGTTCCGCGAACTAAGCGCCGCCGGATTAGTATAATCCAATTTTCAACAAAGAATATAAATCAGGTTGGGCTGTTTCTTCCGCGCAAGCGGACGTGTTTTAAATCTCGCAAACTTCCCGACGCTAAACTAACTTTCGCAGTAGCTCGATGCGTTCTCTACCAATTGCACCAATTATACCTTCCAGCAACAAATATTCATAGCCGGCGGAAGCGGAGCGCAGTTTAACGAAGGCGTAATAATCCGGCGGGTACGAAAACTTAATTCTCCAATGACCGAAACTTTAGAACAAACTTCAGACCGGGGACTGCTGTACGTTTCCTAATGCCAAATGACGCCGTGGGGATTAGGTGGCCTAAAGCCAGCTATCTTCATAATAATTGTCACGATTGTTATCTCATTACGACGCCCTTACGACAATTTTGTTACTATCGTATTCGTTGTTACGAAATCCTGGAAACTCCGGACCACCGTTTCCCAAAGTTTCCTGGGTCACTCGCTCGGTCAGGTATCTTGACTTTTTATCAGAAAATCTATCCCCCACATTCTTAACGTATCGAACGTTGGTTATTTTCAATCTACGTTCGTATGATTTCGCTATGTTTGCGTGGTTTTTTTTTTAATAGCAATTTATCTCTGTTAATGTAGACTAAGGTAACTAATTTCTGTGTCATCCACTTAAATTTAATGCGCGTGTTGTCTCTTATTTGCTTATCCTAATCCCCGACATCAGTATGTATTCTCGCGTCCATCACTTTGTGGGTTTGTACTTACTCTTTAATTATTAATAATTGTATTAATTAATGTCGTTCCTTCGTTCAAAACATATCTTTTACCATTTCAAAACGCCTGCAAGTCAATCTGATTTAATCGAAAACATCGTCTAGACCGACAGACAATTTCCACGCACGCGTATCAGCTGGAGAAATTCGCGCAATTTTCCGGTTTTCTGCTCCGACATTCTGTCCGGTATACCATGGTCGAAAAATCGATTTTGTAAAAAGGAAAAAATCGGAAGACAATTTTCGGCCCTTTGTTCGTACCCGAATGAGAGAACTCGTCGGGCCGCAAATATTTTAATCGTTAATTAACGAACTTACCATTTTTCACGAACGTATTACCATGTTCGTTAATCGCCATACGCGTAACGACTTCGTTCCTTTTCGTTCGAATTTTATCGTTTCATTACCCAGCGCGCTTTATTTATCGACGCGATGTTACCGACTCGCATGGTAATTTACGTAATGAATAATTTGAAACGCGAGTACCGCAGCCTGGAGACGAGGCAATAGAGAGTGGTAGCTATTACTCGAACCCGATCGCGTACCAAAGAATAGTGCAAGTTCAACGTAAACTCGCCCATTATTTATTTACGTTAGCCCCCCATTTACGTGGGATCGGTTAACGTTGCATCTCCGCCGTTATTGTGCTCGTATTTCCAGCAACTTTTATCGAGAAAAATGGCGCGCTGCATATCTTGACGACATAAGGAGCGTAGAAGAACGAAAAAGTTCAAGATAACCGTATCGCGTATGATGCATTGCGCATATAAAGATACACTTTGGGGACTGTTATGGTACCCAACTATCGTTTTGAAGTAGTCATTTAAGTTAAAGCGACATCAGAACTTACTGATATGTGTCGTTATGGCGTAACATCGTTATGGCATACGGAGAATAGGATTATAGATATATCCGAGATGAGCTTGGCAGCTTGGAAATATTGATTTGAATAAAAGGCGTAACTTTGTGTTGACAATGTTCTACCATCGTTCACTGCTTTTTTCGATCTTAATAATCCAGCAAGTATTATATTACTTTTCTGTAGCGTTCGTGCAATTTAATAGTGAATCTTTTGAGTCGCGGCCTTTGCACGTTTATTAGGATTTGCGTAAAGTAAAGTTTAATAAATACTGTAACAGTGACGTTTCTTTATTAGTCAAATAATAATATTAAGTTTAGCGAGTCACTTCCCGTGTTGCATTTGTCATGATTCGCGTAACAAAACGGTCGTATTAAATGATGAAAGAAATAAAATCGCACGAGTAACGTTATATTATATTATATTGTATTACTTAAATTATATAAATTGCACGAGTAACGTAATATTATATTATATTATATTACTTTATTATTGAAATAATAATATTCGAGTATTACAAATTTTGTTCGCAATATTCTAGCAGTTCAAAACCTTCAAACCGTGATGTCAAATTTGAGAAAATAAAAAAGGGTCAGGCTTGGATCCTTCAATTTTGTTATTCCGTTCGAGATGAAATTTTCTAGTGAAATACCTGAACAATTTAACCTTTCCAGACATTCGATCTATCATTATCCTCGCACACATGTTTCAAATGTAATAACGAAATTGAAAATTGTTTTCCCTCTTCGTCGCGCGAGCGAAGAAGTCAGTGTGAACGAATTAAATGAAATTTATCCCTTGGAACCGCGAAACCCAGAGGCACTAATTAAGCATCGAATCAACATCGCCGTTTAAAGTTACTCGTCAAAATCCTCTTTACCTAATTACGACGAGTACGAACCGTGAGGCCAATTCACGAGTATGATTTAATTAGAACGTTCAATTAGGACGTTCACTTAGAACACATCAGCGGCTGACCCTTCGAATTTACCGAACTGCCAAAAACCCTTCTTATTTCCATCGATTTTCCGATCGACGAAACACGGTGTAATAATTTCCACGCCGAGAAAAGTCTCGTGGGACGTGTTTTCAAATATCACGCGCTACTTCGTCAAACGCCGACACGCACGGCCATGTTAGCCGTGGCAGTGATTTTCGTGAAATATTAAATTTCTCGTCTGCTAAAGCGATTAGCGCGTTACCGCTGTCACATGGAAAATTGCGTAATCTCCGGCATTAGTGGTAATGTGTTTGACCATGTCCGTTAACGAGCAGGTACGCGCGTATGGGTGCTTTTACAACGCATTACTGCAGTTCCAGTGAGTTTCGCCCTTTCGTAACGACACAGATACACCAATGAAAATTTATTATTCGCGGTAATATCGTAACGAACGGTGTTGAGCGATCGAGGAAATTCGACTAATTTTTGGATTTTCTTGGTTTCACAGCGGAATGGAGGAGTTGCTGTACACCGTGGCGGGAAATTTAAATTTGGATTTCTCGAAACATGGATAGATGCCTGACATAAAAATTCATGGCCAACTTCACGATGACAGAATCTTTTGTAAATATTTCTTTAGAAATGAAAGTAAACGCGATGGTGCAAAATTCCTGTTTTGATTTCACGAAACTTGGTTAAATTCATTACCTGTAATAATTATAACCATCTTCGCGAGGGTGGAATTTTTTCCAGATATACGTTTCAAAATAAAAATAAAAGTTTCACTCCAAAAAAAAAGAAAGGAAACATTTTGTCATTTTCCCAAAAAACGATTATTTAAAAGGAATCGTTTCCCCTTTAATTCACGTGATCGAAATTCTTCGAAATTATCGCGACACTAATCGCTTCCAAGCTTCTCGAACTCGGCCATGTTTTCCCCACGCGCGTCAGAAGAAAACTAACTCAACGCGCAACTCCCTAATTTAACATCCCGATATTTCTCATCCGCGCAAACGAGCTCGAAAAAAACTTCCTCATTAACAACGCGTTACAGCCAGCCGCGTTGATTGTCGTCGTTAAATCGCGCTCCCAAATTCATTTACAAGAGTGTCACGCCTCAGGCCGAGAGAAAGAAAAGGGGATCTCCTTCCAAGCGTCAAGTCAAATACGTTTCGTCCGTGAAATCTCATTTAAATACCCCGCCCCGACCGCTCGCCGTCGTCTGAGAAAAAAAGAAAAAGGGGAAACCACCACCGGATGAAAGAGTAGCCGGGAATCTCTCTGGCCGATTGGTTTTTCCACGGCTATGTCGGAGAATGAAACGTTGGAACGTAAGCTTCTTACTCACGAACGGACTCCAAAAGAGACTCGAACCTCGCACGCAAATCCATATTTTTGAGCAACGCGTATTCGTACGCCGCAAGGGCTGCCAAAAGTTTGATATGTAAAGGGGGAAGCTTTCTCAGAGATTTATTTTTTTAAAACACGCCAACCGAACGATAAATGCACAATTTAATTATAATCGTTGACATATAAATACGATTATTATGACCACAAAAATATTTCGATATAAAACAAACAAGAGAAACAATAGATCCCTGCACAAAAGAGAACAAAGGGATGCTCGGGAAAAAACCTATGCGCTACTAACGCGAGTGTGGAAAATGGAACGAGAAAAAATCGAGGGTAAAGCAAAAGGCTAACTCGAGGCTAAAAAAATGTTTTAAAGAGATTGAAATTTGCAGGAATTTTCAAAATCTAAGAATGGAAACAAGTTTCGCAACGAGCTGAGTGAAAACAATGATGAGGAGTATAATGGTAGTCGATCGAATAGCAATTTACTAATCGAACGAATCGATCGTATTCGCGTTGAATCGAATTTCACGCGATTTCTATATTAATACCGCAAACGCGTATACCGTGTACCGTCTTTCTTGGAACAACCGTTTCAGTACATAATGTCTGCACTGCGACAGTCGTTTTGGTGCAAAGTGCACCGATGCGCCAGTAATGCGAGCGGAGACTACCGCGGGGAAAAAGTTTTTCAGCGACGAAGGAACAAGAATAAATATCGGAAACGATAGAAAAATAACTCAGCGCCGTTGAAAAACAAAACAATGGTGAAATTTCAATTACACTCTATTTCCAAACGTGGACGACACCATCGTAGAAATTCCCTCGTCATTCATATTACGGAAATATGAAACAATACTTTCGCCGACACGGAAACGAATCTACTCAACTATTAACTGCATGCCTTTTAACACGGATACAATGATATTTTTACGTCACGCGTGTTCGATGTTTTATGTAATTCTTGGGAAAAGTTACGCGTTCCATAAAATCGAGAAAAATGGAAGAGCAACGTTCCGCGCGGTAGCGTAAGAAATGCAAGTGACTCTTTAAGTCTTTGAGGCAGCCCACCAATGCTCGTTTTAGTGCAACGGTGCACTGATGCGCCAGTAAAAGTTCTACCGTAAAATGTAGCTCGCGAAAAGTCTCTCGACTCTGTAAAGAAACGCGAAGCAACGGCGGAGGACAAACGACGTCGTTACCCTTAAGCCTAGCAACGTTACGAGAAACGAAAAATCGTTACAGGTGTTCGTATCACTGGTACCCCTTTGCCTTTGATACTGTTTTTACCTTCCCGTCGATCCGCCTTAATCGTTAGGGTAGAAAAATATTCTCCGAGATATGGTTGCACGTCGTAGAAAATTAATGTTTAATTTGATTTGTTTGTGGCGGCTAAACCATTATTTTGGAAAAGACATCCGAAAGTTATTTATCCTTCGTTCTACGTAAATCGCACAACGACACGCGAAGTTTAAAAAAAACAGTACGGGCGCTCCAATTAATTCTGCAAAAATTATTTTGAAAGATCCGCTCGAACGAGAGTGGAAATTGCTTTTCATTTCACCAGTGGCATTTATCGAAGGTACGAATCATACGTTTACAGTAGTTATTGGCGGAAGATCAATTTGTAATGGAGACATCAAACCGCGAAGCTTTGTATACAAAAAAATATTTTTTAACGCTTCGCGGGATCTTTTTTTAATTATTTTCACCCAGGCTTCTCGTTCCCAGTGTATTTCCTTTCCCGCTTCGCATTCAATTTTACGAAACTCGCGCAGTCAGCGAAATCCCGATATATGGTTTTTCCCACGAATCGCACGTTCGAGACAGACAAGTATTTTGCCAACCGTGTCGTTGAAATTACAATATAGTATCGTTACAACAAACCGCTCGTCCTTCCATTCTCGCGGCGCCTTTATCCGTTAGTAATATCGGTAACAATCGGTAATAATGAGAGACCGTTTATTCAAATTTTCGTTGGTACCGGAAACATTAGAAATTCCCAGACACTTAGAATCAAATAATAACGCATTTCCAGTACAACAAATCAAGACGGTGCTATTGCTTCCTCGATGAACCACCAAGTTACTTTGTCATAAACATTTTACCCCGCGGTAGAGGAATCATCGGTCGCCGTAACTTCTTGGCAAAGTTCTGCACCTTAAATCGTTCTTGACATCGCGAAATTGAAATCGCTTTATTGTGAAACTTAAATTACTTTAGTTTAGGCCACGAAATGTATCGAATTTGTGCCCCGTATCTCGCGAATCAATTCACAACTGGCACTCGTAATTTCTTGCGCTCTTTCTTCGATACGATTTGGTAATCCATTATTTTGGTTTTCGAACGGCCATGAAATATGCATTATTTTCGCTCGTGCATCCGTTCTTCTTTTCCACCTCCCACGGGGACCATATATTGGACCGTGGCCAATTTCATTTCGCGCGAACAATGTGCTATTTCGATATTCGAATAGTAATAAAATACAGATTTATGCTCGGCTTCTCTTCCCGGCAGATACCGAATCTGAATTACCCGAAAGTTTTCACGCGGGGTCGTCGTCCGGATATAATAAATACGCAGGGACGAGACTTATGAAATTAATAATCGTAAAATTTTAATTCCATCGGAACGTATAACGACGCAGCGTTATATGGCGATCGACGATTTCATCAGGTTATTAATAATTTTAATTTACCGGATCCTATTGAACGAGCGGTTAACTGAATATTACGTAAAGTGAATACATTGCACTCTGTACGTAATAATTAATTGACAGTGCGAAAATCACAGAAGCGAATTAGCGAAACTCAAAATTAGAAGGACTATCCTTTACGAACTGAGCGCGCTTGAACTCAAATCGTAACATTGTCACTTTTCGCCAGCTGATCCTTGTCAGTAGTATGGAACGTTGATAGTCAGACGCGATGTACAAACAAACTGACGAAAACTCAGGATTTTTTTCTTCGCGTTCTTAAAACCATTTTGCAGTTTGTAACTTCGGGCACTGTACGTATTTTCTAGTTAATTAAAGTGTTTGAGTATTGTGGTAAATTCGTCTATCTATTAATAGATGTCGGAGACAATACACACAAGTTTATTTTCATGAAAAATGAGTATTACGTAATTACGCGTGACTATTTATACAACACGGGAAACAACAATTCCAGTGGTACTTCAAAGAACAAATTTACTTTATAATTATTATCAGCGTAATTGTCAACCATACCCAATATCCGATATAATACTTTGTTACTCAGGCTGGAATACTGTATGGAAAATCCGAACACGCATCGTGCATCTCATTTACAAACACGATGATGCTCGCGTTTAGATAAAAAAGCACGACGGTAAGAAATAGCTATTACATTAAATTCTCCTCTCGATATCACGCTACCTTTGTTGGCACATTTTTTTTCATACGAGTATTTTATGATTTGTTTAGGGCATTGGTGCCCAAAGTATAGTAAGCGTACCACTGAGCCACTGGTGGTACCATAACCACCAAAAACGGTGACCCGAAATTTTTAAGACCACCAGTACGTCCGTTTGTCAGGGTGATTCATCTGTCCTCTCTTTTGTTACTCTCGTTTCTCTCTCAGTAACAGTAATTAAAATAAAGTTATGTAAATATCGGAAGAACATAATATTGTATGGAGTGAGACGAAATCAGAATACATCCCCGATGGAATGTTAGGTGTGTTAAGAAATGTAAAGAATTTTGGACTAGTAGCCGTTTTCAATGCATGACCTTTAACACCGAATTTTCCTGCTAGGTCCTATTACAACCCGAGTGTATGGAACATGAGATCCACAGTGGAAGTCTTTGCGTTAAGATTCTACAATACATTAAATACATTTTTTTCTTTTACTATTTATAAGTAAATGTAATTTCATCTTACAGCTCTCGTCCGCGTGCCTGGATGGTACGAGCGGGAGAGACCGTCCGAAAAAAGAGAAACGTATACCGCGAAGTTGTCAACGTGCGACATCATGACTGATGTAAGTAAGAGAGAAACGAGAGTAACAAAAGAGAGGGCAGATAGATCACACCAACAGACGAACATACTGGTGTTAGTGCAATTTTCGGCCTCCATTTTCGGTGGATATTGTACACGAAAGGCCACATGATAGCACGGAAAGTAGATTTAACGATTTTTTATGCATTAAAGCTTGTAGTAGATCTAATATTGTTTTATATTGGGTTTTATATTTTCCGTAAATTATAACAAATTATTAATTTGTATTCATTGTTATTGTTAACCTAAATCACGGAAAATTTGTATAATTTTGTTATTTTTTTTTAATAAACAAATCAGATACTTAAAACACATATATTGTCATTTTCCACTGCTTTTTCATTTTGATATAATTGCATTGAATTTTTGAACCGTTCTAATTTTTGGTACATGCCTGTTCCGTAATAGATGCGAGTAGTACGCCAAAAAAAAGTTATACATTACGATTCCATGGTTACAATTTATCGTTTTAGAACAATAACACTGAATCGCGTCTCTCGTTATCAATTCCAACGACGAATGTTAAAACATAATTCCAACGCACAATGCAAGAAAACGATAGACAGAAGAATGTCTGTCTGCCAAGACAAACTTTCCTTTCTGGATTGTTTAAATGCTACGTCCCAACCTAACGATGGATATAGTAGTCTAGATTTTCGCATCGTCTCCTCGTTTCGCTTGGCTCACAATCAGAAAAGCGTCGCGACGGGACCGATCGATGCGTTCTTTTGTCGTAAGCGCTCCTCTCTTTTCCACCGCGTTCTCTCATTCACCCAGACTCGCTCATCTCTCTCTCCCTCCCACCCTCCATTTTTCTCCCCTTCACTCGCGCAACCCTCTTTCACGTTATCTTTTTTTTTCTCCTTTTCCTTCCATCTCTAAATCCGTGGAAGTAAGAACGGAAAACTGCGGGTGGAGGCTGGGACGTGGGTAGGGAGGTAGGGTGGAGGAGGCAAGAAGAGCTTCCAGGAAGAGGAGCAACATCGAGACAGGGCGAAATCACGAGCTCGACAATCACCAACCCCGAGACCTTGCCTCAAAACGCAGCCCCTCGTTATTCAGCAACCGGTGCATTTTTCGTCTACCCGCGCAATACATTTTATCTTGTCCGTTGCACCCTCTCGATCGAGCCGTCTCCATTCTGTTCCAAATGTTTTTATCGAACGCAACAGCCGCGGAAGGGGGGGGGGGGGGGTGATGCAAGAAAAACGCACTCGCGGTGACACCAAAGTGAATAATATTGCGGGACAATTTACGAAACGTTGCAACTTTTTTGTTTGCTACGTTAACCATGTTGTTTCTTTGTAATACTAACCGCAATGCGAATCGTGTTGGTCAGAAAATTATAATGTCGTTGTAGTACCTTTTACGATCATAAAACTTCCGAATTGATATTTTTGATTTATGAATTTCATGAATTACGTGTTTTTCAGATTTTTAAAAATCTACTTTCGCACTCAAGGCACACTTAGCATGGTATCCGACAGTAAACTCGAGAAACGAACGCTGAGTAATTCCTCGAAAAAATGCATTGTATTAAAATATGAGAAATATGTCATAGAAGAGATTGCCTCTGGTTGTTTAAATATAAAACTTCTGCAACGAGCATTAAGCAGCCCTTCTGACGCAAAATCAGTACGAAAAGTTTTAATACTTTTCTTAATTTCTTTTCCTACGCCAAGAAAGTCTCGAAAAAAGTATAAAGATAAAGAGAAAACAGAAGGTTCTGTGTCCAATGCCACGATAAAAGCCCCGGAGCTGAACGTTCTACCCAGATTTTTTTTTTTCATCGACTATGCAAAATATCTTGATAATTGTTCTCTTTTCGAGGTTACCATTTCAATGACTTCCCGCGTGAATGCATTTCGCCGTTCCACAATGTTTGTGCAGCCTAGACCTCCTTTTAATTACTATAAAAATACTTGCCCCGTTTTATATTTGCGGTGAAATTTAGATAGTGAAATTTAGATCCAGTATCATTTCTCAAATTCTCACTACATCTTTTATTTTTATTTTTATACCGTCTCTACTTTATGAAACGTATCGAATGCTTTAAAGGTAAAATAAAAAAAGGGACAGGCCGAAATTGCTAGCTCGACAAATATTATCGTACCGAACCCCTTGCCAAGCACTCTACGAGTTTTTTTAGTACTCGGTACACTTTTCGTTGACTGTGCAAAAAAATTTGGAACCTCCTACACTGCCACTCGACTGATTGGAAAATTTGCTTACCACCGTAATGGAATCGTGGTTATACCGGAAAGAACGAGGACAAATTTAAATTAATTCTGGCAAACAACTAAGTATTCATTTATTCAAATATATAATACAAAAGCTAATTGGCGTTATTTTCTGGACGGAAATAAATATAATATAATGATATTAATGAAATGTAATATAATTAATAAAATTTATTTACGGCCAGGAAATAACGCTAATTAACTTTTGTATTAACTATTTGATATATAACGGCCGATTACTAAACTCAAATTATTTTATTGATTGAATAATTGTTCAGAAAACCTTTGTTTACCCGTCGTCAGGCGAAACGTGAGTTTAATTGTAATTTGCGAACCGTGATCATCATTTTCACGAGTGCAGTATCTCCCTGACAGTGTCTGACCGATGTTGTAGAAGAAACATTGATGAGAAGAAACATTGATAGTCTGATATTAATTCATCGACGATGATGATTCAGTATTATTTAACATCAATTTTACTTAAACCAATCGACCTTGTCGAGCCAACCAAAATCCTCTGTTCTATTCTTCCCTCCTTTTGTCCCATGCGGACATCAAATTTAACGTCGCGTCATACGTACAATTTAACGAAACTAGCACAGTGAAAATGCGAGGCAATTCTTCATTGCGTATCGTTGGTCGAAACACGTTGGAACGAGTTGCCAACTATGTCGCTGAAATTATGCGAACGCGGAGGAATAAATGGACGGTTGTTTTGTCGCGAGCCGAAACTTTGTCGCGAGTTACCGTCAGCAGCATTGTTATACCCCCCCACCCGAATTCAAGAAAACTGAGCAGAAAAATTACAGTTGGGAGTAACAATTTCTAGAGCGTCGCGACAGAGACCGTAAAATTTTACGAATATTACGCGCCTGCTGCCCCGTAAAGGGTTGCTTTTCGTAGGCAGTTTGGGTTATCGCTTAAATTTATTCTCCCTGAAATTCACGTCCACGGTTTAACGTTCAAGTTCACAGCCGATAGGAATGTTTTCCCGTAAATCCCTTATCTAAACGTGATTTCAACTTCCGCGTTTGTTACCCTTGTAAACGCGCACCATTAAAGTAATGACCAATTGGGGCAAAGAGAGACTCACCGTGAGGAGGTTTGGGCACGTAGAGGTTCAAGTATAGGCAGTCTTCGCTCTGATTGGCCAACATCGGTGCTAGCCTCTCGAGGTAAGCGCGTCTGGGCCGTGGTAGGGTTGAATCCGGTTCCGGTGGCTTCTGCGGACACGCGGGTGGCACGGTGTCCGCCAATTTCGTGCCACGCCACGGCGTCGGCGTGACCGGTGGCATGTATCGCAACGCTCCGAGCGGCGGCGTGGCGTATGGCACACCGTAATACGTCTCGACCGCGGTCGAGGACCTGGCCTCGACGCCCCGTAGAGTGCCGTACCTGGTCCTGACCGTCCTTGTACTGTACTTCTGGCTACCCGCGAGAGCATCCGCTCGACTGGTGCACCAATGTCCGCACAGAAGTCCGAGGAACACGATGATGGTCGCGAGACACTTCCTGGAGCTGTCCGCTCTGTCGTCGTAACGTCGAGCGACTCCTTTCCTCTTATCTCTTCTACCCTCTTCGTCTCGCCCCTCACCTTCACCGTTCCAACAACCGATCTTCGCTCGGCCGTGATTCCCTTCTTCGCGAAAACGCCAGGTGAACCGTTCCCCGTTATCGAGAGTGTCTTTCCCTGATAAACGGAGCTGAAGCTCCGCAGACTCGCTCGTCTCTTCGCGATCGGCCTCTTCGTCGTCCGGCGAAGAGTTCGCGTGGTACACGTAGACCGGAGGACCTCCGGTGACGTCGTGACACCGGTCAGCATCTCTCCCAGCTTGACGAGCGAACGCGTGGCCCTGACTATCGTCCGGTCGATCGAAACTATTGTCGAAGGGAGCGGGACACTCGATGAGGATGATGTCGAGAGGCGAGAGGTCTTTCCTCTTCCTCTTCCTCGGCGACGAGGAGGAGGACGTCCGCATCGCGTCACGCCGCCGCGGACTTGCCCCTCCGGGCCCCGCATCTGTGGGGCCCTCCTGCCGATGGACGACCCCCTTCCTCTTCCGCCTCTTCCACTAATTCGTCTTCCTCGTCTTTCCCGCTCTTCCTCGCTATTACTTTCGACTCGATCGCACTCTCCCCGCTCTCCCTCGCACCCTCTTCTGCCACCTCAAGATTCCGATACGCGCGAACCCTCCAGTCGCTCTCTTTATTCCGATCAATGTCCTCTCGCAACGCGGCACTCCAGGGATCCACCGCGAACTCACAACGACTCGGTACTACCGCGCTGATTGGCTCCGGTGCGATCAGTTCCATCCTCGGGGACGTACGTGGCCGGCAACGAGCTTCCGCGTCTCCCGGAAGTCGCCGTTCTACGAGCTTTCGCGCCCGTCGTCTTCGTCGTCGCCGCGACGCTGATGAACGACGAGGTCGATGAGTCGACGGCGAGCCGTGATTTTGGGGGAAGCATCGGCGACGAGAATAGGATTATCGTTATCGCCAACCCTAGGGGTGTAGAGTTCTCGGTTCGTTAGTTCTACGGAGAACCATGTTGGTTCCGATCGGAAGAGGAAATTGTGTTTTCAAAATGTTGGCAGTCTGTTTGTAATGAACTACCGAACGACTGGTCAGTTCCAAGGGTTTTGTGCTCGTCGTTCCCCGTTCGGATTGTTTACGGGATGTATCGATTTGCTAGTCAATTCCTTCGCTTTTCTTCCAGTTCTTGAGAGTTCTTCGATTTCCTTTCCTCGTACTCGATTTCGTCCGCGTTCCGCTGCAATTGATATAACAACGTCGTTAGAGACGATGATGCGATACAACGTACGACGACATGGAATTATAATAATCTGATTTTATCTAACAATGAACCCCTCGAGCACGTCATCCCTAATAATAATAGAGAAGTAGGAGATAAATCGATTTGTATGTAGAATCAAACTCGATTCGGGACAAGTTAAATGAGGTTCCAGGGGATAATAACGTTAATCTAGTTCTGGAAACCGGCGGGTTGCTTTTGTTTCGCTTTCCTACAGACATTTAACAGGCTTTTTCAGCCACCCGGGATCTACGTTGGGCAACTCAATTTGTAACATGCTCAGTTTCGATCCCACAAATGACACGAAACCCAATAATGCCGGTCTGCGGGAATGCGAGAATTTCCAATTTCCAAGTTACGGCATGCTCTAAACGCGATCCTTTATCGCAACGCGTACCCTAGATTTGATTCGACGGCTCTCTCTCTCTATCGCTCTCTCTCTCTTTCCCCTCCTAAGGGAACTGACGCGAATGAAAATGACCAAACTCTAGTTTTAGCGGGTCCAATTACGACACCCATACAGTTCACCCGGTACGCGTAAGCAATTAATACCGCGGATTCGGTATTGCGCGTTAAATAATCCAAAGCCTGAAAATTTAATTAACGGAATGCGTAAACGCCAACGTCGCGAGTGCGTCCAGTTAAAGCCACGGGTAAATGACGTAATCCCTTTCGACATTCGTATCGAAGAACCCAATACCTTGAACGATGAAAAACTGATACAACGAATACGCCAGCGGTGCAGGATATCACCGTGCATGAACCAAGCTGCTGGTAATGCAGGTAAAAATAGAATAACGTTAACATCAAAAATTTAAACGGCATAACATTCCCACGTTGTTGAACGCGTGAGAATAATTTCCCACCTTACAGAGCGACGAAACAGAAGAAACACAAGTACACGAAAAATGAAAAGTTGTATTCGAATGGAAGGACTCTGGCCCGCGGCAATCGTTAATTTCAAACGATATCTATTCCTCCCTATCCGACTTAAGAACTATTCGCAGCAGCACCAAGTAACTCTCGAAAGGTTCCCAATTCCCAAGTTGGATCAAACTGTAAACGCGGCTTGCAACGATCTAACTACTTGCTGATTCGTCACCTATCCGAGGCTGCCATCGTGAAAGTTGGCCGGTGTCGGCGAGGCTTTGCAACTTCAAAAGAGGATCAAAGTGTCTCTGGATTACGCGCTGGGTTCGAAGCGTTCGATGAGTATCCGTTCGTGATCCCACGAGCTACCGGGGGTGGGAGGATATCGATGACCAGGCCGTAAACGGGAGAAAGAGGGTTACGCCGAGTAGGAGACAGAGAGAGAGAGACAGAGAGAGAGAGAGAGAGAGAGAGAGAGAGAAGAGAGAGGAAGGAGTAGTACCCAGTGAAATTAAATTCCTAGCTAGCGCTAATTGCAGGGGACGAACAGAACGATTAATAATTCGCCGAGCGAACCTGTCCATTCGAACTTGCGAGCTGGCACGATCGATCCTCGGGGAATTATCGAGACACGGGTAGGAGAGTTTGAACAGGGTGGACCTTTGAACTTTTCGACGGAAATACCTCCGTCTCAGAGCACCGATACACTCGATTGGCGTACCGTCATTGGTGAAATGTACCGTATTCGTTTGTATTAATGATTGGAATACTCGAAAATCTATTGGAAAATTGATACGTTATCCTCGAGTGCGTTGCCCGTATCAGAAATTCCCGTTTTTCAGCAAATATTGTAATTCTATAGCTCGTAGAATTTGGAGGAATAAATATCAGAATGATGCTGCACGTTTGGAAAACTATATAGTCCACGCTTGTTCCCAATACTGAAGACGCACACAAATAGTGTTAGATCGTTACAACTTTCCAGCCGCAATTAGACCCCAAGCTAACTAAAACTTTACCATTTCCCACGTAATTGTGAACCCCCAAGCTACTTCCGGAAGGGTTACAAGATTAAAACTTCTGCCGAGCAATTTACTATCGGACCGTAAACAGTTGTTCGTCATTTCCGTAACGAGGGCTATTGAGAAATAACCTACGTCTAGTGCTCTGACACTATAGTTAGAATCCCAACGGGTATAATTAAAATGATGACGTACACTCGACACACCTTGGATAATAACAACGTACCGTGCTTAAATTTCACCAAAAGTTGTCCGCCACGATCCCGGTAGAGAGTCAAGTGCGGCTTCGAACGACCGTAACACACTTTAACCGCGGTACAAATCCGAGAACACGGGAGCCACATCATCACCAAGGGATCCAGTCATAGGCGCGACGTACGACCAACACATCGCGGCAATATAAAATCAAATCGACGCCCTGGCCGGTGTCAAAACTCGCGAAACCGTCTACCCTGATTCACACTCCGCACTCGTTACAGGCCAGCCCAGTCTGCTCCCTTCGGCTCGCGAAGGAACTCGTCCACCACTCCACCACCTGCACCCTCACCACCCACTACCCACGAGGTGCCTTCGTCTCATCGTTCAACTCTTCCGTCCAACGCTACCATCCAATAAAATAAGAAACTTCCCGGACGACGACAGCACGGATCCCCGAGATCCCTCGAAATCAAGATCCAAATCCACGTTTGGCGATCGGACGGGCAGCATCAGAAGAGCGAATCTGCTTCCGGGGAAAAGAGCAACGAGAGAAGAGGCGAGCCAAGAGTTGGTGTCATCATCTATCTAACCATACACCGCTGATAAACCGTGCAACCGACTGACACCGACCCACCAAAACCCGACCCGTGGAGCAATCCCTGGGACGACCCGCACCCTCCGTGTGCACGATCGGCTGTCTGTCCCGGGCTCTACTGACGGCCGGCCGCGCGACCTCCATGGAGGTGGCGGAGCTGCTGCTGCCCGCTGCTGCTGCTGCCGTCGGTGGCGATGGGCGATGGAGGTGGTAGCGACGGAGGTGGAGGTGGAGAATGGTCCGGCACTCGAGGAAGCCGGGACATCCACGGCGCCGACGCCTGGTTTCGTACCGACCACCAGCCCGGTCGATAACGCCACGGCAACCCCCGGGTCGTTCCGGCTCTCCTTCTCCTCTTTCCGCCCGCCGTTCCTTCTCCCACCATTTTCGCGGTCCTACTCCTTCGGTCCCTCGATTCTCTTCCTCTTTCTCACCTCCCACTCCGCGATCTCTCCACGATTTTCATTCCCTTCCTCCTCTCCTGCTCTCAAATATTTCCCCCTCTCCCCTCTTTACTACCTCCCGCAGCACGATTCCCGTGCTCGGGGGTTTTCTCCCTCCTTCGTCCCCCCCCCCCCCCCACCCCCCTACTACGATCCCATCGTCGTCCTACGGCATCTCCTCTAGCTCGCGCTCCTCATACTCCCTTATGTTGCTGGCAGTGCTGCTGCTGTGTTGCTGCTGCGCCTTCGCCAACCACCCCTCTTTCGCGCTACCCCCGAGAGCCTGGGTGCGAGGGAGAGGCTGAGCGGAACTCGAGAGGGATGGGAATAGAGACAGGAGACGTTCTCTTCGTCGAAGTTGGCAGCGGTAGACAGCCCTCTGGTTGGAGAGAGAGAGGGAGGAGGGGAGAGAGAACCAGGGAGAGGGAGAGAGAGAGACCACACAACGATCTACGCCTTAGGTCCGTGCAGCTACACGGCGAGGCTGCCGCTGCCTTGCGATCAATTGCACTTTCGAAGCCGAAGGTCCTTGGGTTTTCTACCGCGGGAGCGCGATTGTTTTTGACTTGGCCGGGTCGGATGAATAAGCCTCGAGCGGGTAGGCGGACGCGGTAAACATCGAAGGGTTCACTGGGGGGTAATTAATGGAAAACGAAATATAGCTTCGCGGTGATCACGAATAACGTATCGATTGATCAAGAATCGTTCAGCATCCAGCGAAGTTCGTCAAAAGTAGACCGTCAATGGGGCTACAGTTGTCAGACTACAAAACAGCATTTCGAAATAGGTTCCAAGAGCTCGAAACAATGTTTCCAGCGACGTAAGAATCCAAGTGCTCTTAAGAATACCACGATGAATAACATACCATTTTATACAGACACACACAACCCCGACGCACATTCCATTATTGCTCCTAACTCCCGCGTTGGTTGGGTTCCACGCGACTACCAAAGATACATCGATCTCGTTCTCCGTCGAAACGTTATTTAACGTCGTCGTTAAACTAGAAACGGCTCCGAATACGCTCAAACGCGCCCAAACACGCGCAAACACCCCCTAAAATCTCTTTCTTCGACTACGGCCAAACGTAAACGAGCGTACGAGTAGCTAAGAGTTTCACGCTACGCTTCTTCCCAATGCGACTGAGGCGAAATCTCCTCGTATACTTGCAAACGGAGCTTTAAAACCCCCAATCAGCGTAAAACGCGGCAAAGCCATAACAAGCGGAAACGCTGTCGTTTCGTAACTTACATTCCCAACCCAATTCGCGGGGGCGATAGGGAGGGGGATGGGATGCAAAAATTCGCGGAAAAATTCGAATCGCCGTCACCGCGGTTCCAGGGCACGAACATGCGCGCGCTGGCACGCCCGGAAATTGCCTCGTTATCGTCGGCGTCGACGTTATTTACGGCCCTTAACGAGAGAAAGCTTGCGCTCTCTTCTCTCGTCAGACCAGCACGAGACTTGGTTACGAGCTTTTCCCTTCCCACTCCCCTCGCGCCCTTCCCTTTCTATCCTTCTCCTCTTACATCGCGCACCAGCGTGGAATTAATTTTCATGTAATCAAAATTACACCAGGATTTTGAATCGATAACAATGACGGGCTACGTCGATTCGTGCTTGGGTACGATCCGAATCTCTTACGTCTTTAATGGGATGTGTCGAACGATTAATATTTATTGCAGTTTACATGGTGGTTTGGGCTTATTAATAAATTTGAAATATAACGTATCGTGGATCGTGTGGGATAATATATTAAATATAACGCAACCAATCAGTTTCGGATTAGAAGATTGTCAATCCTTATCGATACTTTTATATAACGCATCCATTGACTGACAATGTATAATGTACAACGTAATAGATGCGATGCGGTAAACATAATAAATGAGATGTAATATATTAAATGTAATGTACGTAAATATATATAATGTACATTGTACATCGTTGATCCATCGATACGTTATATCAAAGGATTACTAATTCCCAAACGAACGATGAACATTGATCACTCGATACTTGCTTGAACGGCTTAAATAATTCTCAGTGCCCAAGGTTTTATTATACTTCTTCTAGTAAATTTGTTTAAATTCAAACTCGCTGTTTGTATCACCAATGAAGAGCTCTATACTACTCGGTTTTATTTCGATTATTTCCCTGCTTTTCCCTGTCCCGCTTTCTACCCCTAAAAATCGATCATAGGATGAAAGCTAATTACAACCGACGAATCCAGCGCAAACGGAAAACGCGCGAGACTGTTTCACCACGGACGAATAATCGGATTTTCCTAGCGACTGGCTTTCAAATTCGCCGGATGTAACTTAAATTATAATACCTCGCGACCTTGATAACCGTTTTATTTTTTTTCTACTAACATTCGTTTCCCTGTACTACCTCCGGCAGCTAGTCATTATTTTCGTCTCTCAATTATCGATGTTGCGATATCCATTACTCGCGGTTTTCGGTGGTCGCGAATAACTCCAAGTTCACTCCATCGAAATAAATTGACTCCCCCTCTCATACATTTCGCGGTCCGGTTGGAATGTATAATCGTTAATTGAAACCAGTTCTTTTTTTTTTTAGAGAGTTTTTCTGGTACCGGCAGAAACATCTGAATTTCTCTGCACCTCTATCACTAACGCTTTCACTCTGATTACTTCCATCACTCTTCCGCGGGAATAACTATTTTTCTTTCGAAACTTTAGACTCTCCGATCGTTTCGACAAATTTTTCTCATACCTCCCATTCAGAGATACAATGGAGAAGGGAAGCATCGTAATTGGCTGGAGGGTCGTTACTCAAAAAAACTGCGCCGTACATTATTTCCAAAGCGGAAGACGAATATACGGCAGCGGGAGAGATTTATAAAGAGTGTTTTGGTCCGGATTCGATTTTCGAGACGGTCGATCGATTACCGTCGAGGTTAATTAGATCCTCCCAATCCCGCGCGATCGAAGAGAGCGCGGATCCCTCCTCTCGCGGACAAATGGATCGAATTTTCTATCGGGCATAGCGTTTGGTGGTAACCGTGACTTATGAACCAACTCTCGGTACTGGTAGAAGAAAAAAAAAAGTAAAGAAGGAAATTGCCTGCACCTTGTTTGCTCGCCAAGGAAGCGCCGTTAATTAAGTAGGTGTATCCGGGACGTAGTTATCGGAAGACAAATTTCGAAGGGGGGGAAATAAGTCGAAAAGACGGGGGCATTTAATTAACATTTCATTAGTTTAATGCTAATGGCATCTGCGAGCGTCTCCTTAAGGAATAACGAATGTAGTCTCATCGAGGGACGTATTTGTCAACGTTAACTATCGCCGTAACTGGATAAAGCTGCCGTCTGAAGAATTCTGAGGATAAATTGAATCGTTGCGGAGAAGGACGGCGACGGTCTGAAATTAGAGATTTTTTGATAACACGAATATGTATATCTAACGTTAAACGCTTGAATTGATACGTTGAGGCGAAGAACGTTACGATCGAAACGCTTCCACCCCGTCTTTCAGGTACTTTCAGGTAGTATCGCGACATTGATTCATCGTCAATGAAGATATACAAGAATTAAAATATCTCCAAATTATATTTCTCGACTTCTTCCAATTTGTTTTGCACTCGTATTTATCTTACCGATTTGCTTATTTATACGATTATTCCATCGTCCGTTCTCGGTGCAAATGGGTATTAATAAACTGAATTTGTCGAAAACGTAATCTGTAACGCGACCTATCACAACTTTGGAAAAGAACGTTCCCTTCGTAGAATTCTGGCCGGCTGTGTATTTATAATTGACAGGTTCGCTGCAACTTGTTGCTTAGCGTGTCGATCAAACTGACAAGAAAATTCTATACCCTGAGTCGGGTTTTCAAAATTAATACATCGCTCTCCGTTGCGCGCTGGCTTCGAAAAATAGTCCGTCAAAACACGATACACGATACTCAAATTCTTTTAAAATCCTGAAAAAGAACGCTCGGAATATCTGGCACGCTGACGATAGATAAAATTTACTCAAACTGAGAACAATGGACTGCGTAAAAATAATGACAGGTGCACAGAGCGATTCTTTGTGGTTATCATTACCACGTACCAATTTATATAATTTTTTACACGGGGCGTTTGTAGGAAATGACAAGCCGTGTTACGAGATACGTAGCGAATTATTAGGTTGCGAACTCACTAGTGGTACGACAAAGGAAACAAACTCGTGGCACGGCGTATTAGCAATAGCACTTTCGGTGTCACTCAACATCGGAAGTACACAGACATGTTCATCCATAAACCTTCAAAGTATAATAAAGGGAGATGCCCTAATTTCGTTTCGATATTGATTATTGAAATAGAAAGAATACTCTCCAAAGATTTTGTAAATGTACGAATAATCAACAGTTATACGAATAATAAACAGTTAAGCTCGACGTTATGAAGAAAAAAAACGTCACTTCTCTCTTACGGCATACAGCTTATCTATATTTATTTACGATACCTACAGAATTGATTATACGTATAGATAATATTTGTATCTCGAGAATGGACGATACTCGGTTTAGATACATTTTTTATTTCTTTCGATCTGTCAAATATTCCTGATACCGCGATTTTTACAATAATCGCGATGTTAACGGCATTAAGAAATGAATAGACTATTACGATTATGTCTTTTCTTGGACAAAATGATATTAAACAGGTTTTTCCACCGAAGATGGCTCGGAATGAGTCGAAACGTAAAGTTTCAATTCCATACTTCGTATTTTCATGGTACTAAGGCTCACAATGTTTGAAATGTAATAATTTTTCTAGCTTTTTCTTCTCGTTCTAAATTTCTCCTTTTTTTTGACCTAAGTACAACCAGTGAAATACGCCAATTACATTCATTAGTAAACTATTACGTTCCTACGAGTGTTTTTGTTACTTCTAAAATTCCATACATGTTTGACCTGTCACGTTACACTTCCGACCGAATTATTCGTAGGATTCGAGCTAATTTCTATCCAGGATTAAAAACGTTGAGATACCAAGTGCGAAGAGAATCGGAGAAACAAATCCGAGGATCGAACTGTGCGACATGAAGTGGCGGAACGGATACATCTTGAAATGCTCGCGTTATGATCGCACGATTCGATTTAACGAAACCGACGTCTGTTTTCCGTCTGCTTCGAAGTTGTGTTTGAACGGAAAACACGCCGAGCGCAAAATCAATATCTCGCGGGTCCATGGCTCCTTTCAGCCACTCGAATGATCGTCTGCGCGACGAGAACTTTGAATCTCGCACGATTAACGATTTCAGCTCCGACGATTACCACGTCGATGATAAAGATCTCGGTGTCGAAATTATTTTTACAATGAAGTCTGCCAAGCGATAGCCCTTTCATCGTCGGACCTGGTTAACGACTCTCAAATACACTTTATGCCAAGAGCGAATATACAAATATTTAGGTAGGTAGTTAAATATTGTAAAGATGACGTGCATCTCTTGAATACTGTATTAACAATTTGCGTGATCCTACCACGTTTTCAAAGGGAACAATTATTATTTGACGAGGCGCACGCGGTAAACACGCATAATGCGTTTCAATTCCGTCGACTCCATTATTCGTTACGTAACAGTTTTTATATCCGTAACTGTATACACACGACAATACAGCGTATCTCGTAATTGACGATATTCTGCTCAAGGTTGTTACACCTGGGATAGTACCAAGGAGTATTTTTCTTATCGAAAATATCCGAACGGTTTGATCAACGGAGCATTAATAAAAATGGGTAATCAATCGGAGAGGGAGTTATAAATCGAAAGTGGAGCGTCGAAAATACGAAAAGAAGTGATGAAAAATTCCGTTAAAATGGATTAGGAATTAGGTACCGATTAGGGATTTGACGAATCTAGGAACGGTTATCGTCAGTGCCTGATTACGCAACCGTATTCACTGCACCCTTTCATCTCGCCGCCCAATTCAGAATTAATTCGTGTTTCTGAAATCATTTGTCACCGTGGTTACATCGGTTTCACTGTTGTATTTCTCGCGGCGGGGACGCCCCGAAACAACTGTCAAGCACAGGCGACCTAGAAAACGATGATCGTCTTCGTACCGTTGCGCCATCGCGACAAGGATAAATTTTATCGTAGGAAATTGCTACGATGAATCTTACCGAGAAATTGTTGCCTAGTAAAGATTTATAATTATTGCTCTGGCGACAGATTATAACGCGCAGGGTCTGTCCCCGCGTTACACCAAACACACTTGCGTCTGTTTTTAACAGCTCTGAAGGATAACGTCTACACAAAATACGAAACACTTTTCAAGGTATTGAAATTAATATACGGAGAATTCCTTAATAGAGATACGAGCTATAAACATTTTCGACGCGGAATGAAATTCACTTTTGCATTCGTTACTTTATCAGGAATGCGATCACATACCTACGTACGAAACGAGAGATTAATGACGAGAGGATAACCGTTTTTGTTGCAATCGTGGTTACGGTTACGACGAAAGTAGTAAAGAAATTCTTGTTACCTATCCGCGCGCAGAAAGCATAACCACGGTATTGTTTATCCCAAACTTATTTCACTATACCAATCTTCAGCTTTGCGATGCGCTTCGCTGCGTCAAACAAATTCGATTCGCCTGCAATATCCTTCGTATCGTTTTCCATATAACTCTCGTATCTCGTCGTTCCTTTCTGTTCTTTTTTTTTAAGATGTATCTGGGATTTTCTGTTCGACGCATCGAATCCCGAATGGACGAGCGAGTGTATCGAGTCAAACATAAATCTCCGTTCGAGCCAGCATACTTTCGCCGTTTACCGTTCGAATCGAACCTCGCGTCGATAACCTGAAAAACACGTACCTCGTTGAAAATATAAACATTCGCCTTTTTTCCATCGTGTCAAATCCTCCGTTAAGTTTCGTGTACTTCCATCGTGCCTGACACAATCGAAGCACGCTTGTCATTTTAATCCGCGAACAAATGTAATCTTTTGATTTAACATACTCGTCCGGATTAAGAGAGAAGATTCTGAATCGGGCCACCAAGTACATTCAATACGGTAGTAACGAGATTTATTAACAAAGTTAAAAGAAATCATTTTCGTAGGAATTTGGTTAATTCCTTACTGTCTTATTGAGCTGAAAATAAGTATTTTGTAGTTGCTCTCATTTCTTGATTTCACATACGTTGTATGAAGAAGTTTCAATTTATGAGCAACGACCTGTGTTGTAAACTACCATTTTTTAATTTTTATAGACAAACGCGTACTGTACTTGGGCTATGTCTTTGCATTTTTAATACTACACGATTTCCCAGAAACGCTGACAAACGATGGGGGGGGGGGGCGGCTCGTCGAGCTTCCTACCGGAGAACGGGAGAGGTATCAAATTCACCGACTTTATCTATCTTAATAAGAACCGAGTACTTATAACTTATAACTACGCTCTCGGGTAAAATGCTTGGCGCGAATCACCGGGCCGGGGTCCCTCATTCCCTAATTTTAAGCTGATCTATAAACTATACGCTATAAACTCGCGGACTATAAACTATAAACTTATAAATCCGACTATAAACGTATAAACTGCGGAGCGGGCCAGGTGTAACGGTTCACCGAAAGACGAACACCTTAAATCTCGGCACGTTGGGGGAATTATCTCGAAACGTCGTTTCCAGTTTCATAACCCACTAAATTTTTTTTTTTTCTTTCTTACCCGGGGAAGCGGAAATCAGCGAGACTCCGCCATCAAATCATAAAACTTTTAGCCCGGCTGCGAAAGAAAAGGCGAGCGCGGTACCCGTCTTACTTTCTCGGGGAGGGGGAGCGATTTATAACACCCCGGGACCCAGTGGTGCTACCGGGTCGTTTTGGCTCGTCGAGTACGTAGGGGTGACCCCGGGAAAATGATTATTTTCTCGCCTTAATCGGGCTGAATTAAGCGCCGTTGCAAAAAGAATCGCTGCGGGTGGGTTAAATTGAGGTTGGCCCCGGAATATCGATCTAGCGATTAATCACTCACTCGTGCGAGCGGTTGAATTTGTTCTGATTTTTAGAGCAGATTTTCCGAGAGCGTCGCCACGATGAACGTTTGTGTTCCGAGTTTGGCTTCTTACGAGGTAACGTTCGACATGTTATTTGTGTCGCTGCAGCGGCGATGGTTTTGAGTCGACGATGGTAATTATTCGTTACATTATTTATTTTAATAAACTGTGCAGTATTCTACTATATTGTGATTGGCAATTAGTTCAAAAACGGCTTGATAACGAAACAATTACCTGTGATATTATTTATTTTAATACACTGTAAAGTATTCTGCAATATATTATCGTGGCCAATTAGTTCAATAATGATATATTACCGTTTAACCGTAGGGCAGTTAACGGAGGGTCAAAGTTAGTTTCTTTAAAAGGAAATTTGTGTGGGCAAACAATAGATGGGTCCCTTAGTAGACCTTAAACCATCGAAAACCATAAACGTCCTGGGGTTAATTATAGTCCGAATAAAATCGATTTGAGAAACTTTGCGCCTTGTCAGATTTAGGAAACTTGGAAAATTTAGAATGTAGACCTATCGATTTCCAATTATCGATAGACGAGATCTTGTCTCGGGTTCTGTACGAGCATGCGAAAACCGTATCTCGCATCTTTTCGAAAAACAGCGAATGGGAGTTTTTGAGTTGGTCAATCCATATTAAAAAAAAAATTAATTTTTTACTGATTCAGCGAAAAATCCAAAGTTGCCTTAACGCGAGTCAAATATCGATATTATCGCGTAGGAACATCCTCGATTATTCCTACCGCGCGATAAATATTCCCCCCGTGTATCGCCTATTTTACATTCGCCAATGCTCGGAAAATTTAAATATCCCGAATTGCGCTTCCCCTCGTATGAATTAATAACTGAGATTTAAAGTCACGTAGTAATTCACTGAAACCGCCATAGGCTTCGTATTTACGTATGGATTTACATGACAGAATTTAATGAAAATCCAGGAAATTAACCATCCCAGGATAAAGTACAATATTCACTATGAAAGTGGTGTGTATTATTTCATTGAATAGCGACAGATGCATCATATTCATATTCATTGCGTAAAATTTCATAAATGGCGAACAATTAATTTAGAAATTAATGTTATTAACTATGTTATTCATTTTCATATTTCGTTACTCCTGCTACAATGAAATTTTCACGAAAATACGCAATTTTGCGTTGTATTGATTTTGTCTGCGAACCGTTTCGCTAAAGCGAAAACTTCCACCAAGCTTCTCAATTCGAACGTCTGTTTTAATCGATGGAATTACAATAACAAATTTCATGATTTCGCGAGGACACTTCGTGAAAATTCATACAATTCCTCCGTGAAACTATAAAAAAGGATGCACGCACCGTAGACGTAAAGCGTGCGGTTTCTACCAAAAACGATACACGTTCGTTAATGAAACCATTCGTTAAACATCGTATGTTACGTATTACGTCCGCGAAAGGAGGGTTTAAAAGAATGATCCGTAACATAGTGTATATGAAACTACAATTAACCAGGCATTGTATATCTTTAAATGTCCAGGTGTCAAAGGAAACTTCGCAATGATACTGCAACAGTGTTTCAAAAACTATTTCTCAGTGTATTCTAATGCAAGCCGTACAAGCTAATTTTGACGAAAATTCTTTTCCACCACCAACAACATTTTTGTAGTATTAATCTAATTGGAAAATGCAACGCAGTGTTGCCAAGCCGTGAGTAGGGATTGACATTGCAAAATATTGACGCCCACTCAATTTTGTGGTGGGTGAAGCGAGTGAGAAAAATGACCCTAACGTGATTTCTGGAATCTTCTGAAGGGTTTGAGGCTCCGATATACAATAGGAGGCTGATACAAAAGCATCCTAAAATATATCCTTCGGTTTTGCGCGAACTGCATGTTTTGCATTACGACTCAAAAAAATAGGAAAGAAAGGGAAGATATGTATTTTTAATCGTTCGAGTGGCACGACAAATGTCTGAATATTATCTTACTATTCGCGCTAACACGGCGAGCGTATATTCACGACAGTTCTTAACACCAATAATTAATAACGCTTCTATTAAACTCAAGCTAAATAAAAGGAAAAGTGAAAGTCACCAGGGGTCGTAAAGAACTTAAATTAAATCGAACCATAAAAACGCTAGAAACGTTAATCTTGATTTTAAAACAAGCCGATCAATCCTGACATAAAGAATATGGGAAAATTTAGTTTTTGGCTATCAATATAAAGATACTCAAAGATTTAAAAGAGGACCCTACTCTTATCTAACATAAAATATCTTTACCGACCATGAAAGGACTCACTTTATCTCCTTGGCCGCCTATCGATTACGAATCGAACTAATTGTAAGAAGCCTCTCGAAGTAACGTCGCATTTGAGTTCAAATCAGGGGAAACCGGAGAAAGTGAAAATCGCAGGAGAGCCGGAAGGAATCGCAGAGGCTCGCATCGAGACGGCGCGAATTGGTATCTCGACGAGTCAAACGCCTGGCAATTTCGAGAAAACGTAGTTCCGCCCTCAAATCGATGAGTGCCTTCCTTTTTCACCTGCTGGCGGCTTCGTAGATAAGAGCAGTCGGCAATGCGTCAATAGAGACGAGACGTTCCTTCAGCCGTTTCTAAAGCAATCTGCATCGATCCCACGGCCGGCTTTATGCGGCTTCTCGAGCATGCCTAGCAAATACACCTTTTCCCGGATAAACGTTAAACTCCGAATTTCCACCTGCCCGCCGTTCTCTGCGTTCATAAACGCATAGAAAGTTGACAATCTTAACCCTCCGGTGAGTCAATATTTGTTTCGACGCAGAAGCAGTGAAAGCGATTTAACCCATTCGAAAATGATTAATTATCAGTGATTATTATACTATTAGTAATGAGCAGTTACGCACCGTGTGTGCGATCTTCTGTTCAAAATTTTATATCTATCAATTTCTTCGATGCTCCTTTATGCAAATGCAGTTTTCTTTTTATCAGAAACCTGATTTTTCTATTAGCCGATGATTCCCTTGTCCGAACGCTACGGCGGATCATGAAAGTATTCGAACATATAAAAACTATGTACATTCTGTTACAGTTTATATTACGCGTAAGCGTTTGATTAGTTTTGCAATCTACCGTATGTCTCTCTCTTAACTCGGATAATGAAGGTTTCTCTGTATATTAATTTACTTCAGAAGACTTTTCGAGAAGATTGGGAATCATTGAAGTTTCTCCTTACGACCCAAGAAAATATTTCTAATACAGAAATGGTGGTCTCGTTTCTTTAACGCCGCATCGAACCACCGACATTCGTTGCTTAACGGAACAGTCGCTGTCGCTCGTAACACCCGCGATAAGCCATTGATCGTTATCCGCGCGGTACAGTTTCCGGAAATGTATCGACGCCATTTCGACAAGCGGAAACATAGGTGAACGCTGACAGGTATCGCGAAAGCTTAATCGCTACTACAGTGCTCCGCTTGCCACGCTCAGGATATCGTACAGGGTGTCCTGAATTCCTTCGATTTCCCGGGAACCGTACTTCGATAGGATCGGAGCGGTACTTACCTTCGGAAATTCTGCTGGAAAATAAATGACATTAAGCGTAACTTTACAGGCCACAGAACATAATTGTTTACTCCGTATTTCCGAGACACTTGTGCTCTCGCAACGCGCGATTCGGTTTCTCGCGGAACAAGTAGACTTGGAAAAATATATTGTTAAAAATAGATGGTCTACATCTGAGTTTATTTTTTCCAGGCAGGTGTATCTAGCGTAGATAGAAATTGCTATTCCCAGGTGATCCTCGTCGGATATATTTTGATTTGTTTGTATTTTGTTCGGATATATTATTTCCTAGGTGCGATGAAACGTCGAAGTAAATTTGATGGCTGTCAGATTTAATTCCGATTCAGCTCTACGTACTTGGAGATAAAATTAGTTACACCTTAGATTAAACGGAACGATGGTGAAAGAGGATTTCTGACACGCCTGGTACATTTATCCGATTTACCGTGCGGGAATTGCTCCACGGTAAATCTCTTCAATTTTGGTGTCGGTTGCTCATTTCAAACACCAACATCGCCAATCCGTTTTCGAAAAAGCCAATTGCATTTAAACATCGACGCGGTGAAACACGTTCGCATGAATGGCAATTGACGTTGAAACCAAAACGTATCGTTGGAACATCTAAAAATTGTTTCGGAACGTGTCAGAAAATCCTTTATCCCACCGAGTATCGATCCTGTTTTATTTATTTATATTTGATTAGTAAACTGAGGTTGAAATGCAGAATGATAAATCGTTGTCAACGACGCTATAATTCTGATTTCACGATTCAATGATCGCGACGTATAATTCTCGATTATTTATTCAGAATGTGTCACGTTATCCTGGAGTTTCCGGGCGAAAGGATGCAGGATAAGTCGAATCTATATATAGAGGAAGCTGGTCAAACTCGTCCTGGATAAGCGAACGTCGATGTAGCTACCGCGACGACCTGCACAATGCGAAGGAAGCGGAGAAAGAACGACGCCGAAGAGCCTCTTTCAAACATCTTCGAAGTTACCAATATTCGTCGTTTCTACACGAATAGATTTCAAAATCTACATTTTGATGTCGGGATCTTTGGAGACATTTTCGTAGTATCCTTTGCAAACTAAAAATGCATATTTTGAGAAATTTCGGAAGTTGCATAATATAAATCCATATTTTGAGATTGAGAACTAAGTTTGGAGAAACTTATTTGAGTTTCTCCCAAACCAAAATTGTAACTCAATATGTCGCCCAAGAAATATAACCGAAAGCTCAAGCTTTTGGAAAAGCTTCCATTTTTCTGCGAAGTCAATTTGGCGTCGATATCTTTGAAGAAATTTTTGTAGTACTCTTGGAAACTAAAAACGTACGTCGTAAATACAAACCGATTTTTAAATCCATATTCTGAGACTGAGAAGTATAATTTCGGGAAAAGTTGATTTCTGCTATCATAAACGGATTTTAATGAACGGAATAATGCGATAGTCGTTATCACCTGTTCTCGTGCTAACCAAACAGTTGAACTATGCTCGAAACGATGTTGCGCCGAGCATTGTTTGAAACTTGAATTTATCTAACCTCGCGCCACTCCTTTCGAGTTGACTCGTGCTGACATTCCACAAAACGCTTTCGTTCTCGGAAAGTTGAATTAATTTGATAATATTATCCTGTGACCAATTTACTTCCACACTTTTAGGATGAATTCACCTCGTACGCGTTACGGCGATTAGTATCGTTCGATTAAAGATCGCGTTCCAGTCACGATCGTCTCTATTTAACCGCTTCGAGGACACTGACAGACGCGTGTAATGTAAAATCTTGAAAAACTATACATATAAAAAACCAACGTGAAACTAATTCGCTACAGAATCCCGCGACCATAAACAAACAAAAAGCTTGTACGACAATAAAATAAGTAAAATGAGTTTTGCTCCTTTTAAAAAGTTCGTCCCTGAAAAGGTTCAAAACATTCGACGCGATGGGATCGTTGCGCAACCTATAGCGCAAATCCGCCCTTAATTGCGCAAAACTGACATAAAAAACAAAAGGCCTTACAGATGTGTCGCACAAAACCCGTACACGATGTAACATTTGCGCAACTGCAGTCGTTATACAATTAATTTCAAACAGTTTTGAATTTCTCCAACTAGTTGCCCAGCACGCCAAATAACACCATGCACTATGCAATTGTTGCACAACAGCATCTGTTGCGCAATTTGTTCGCTCGCGTATAGGGCCTGTAAGGTTAAAATCGATACTGCTGTTACAAACACCGGATAGTCGATAGATTTACATTCCACACCCGAATCGATATTAAAATTCCAGCTTCGAGCGGTGACCAGAGTCCCAGAACACCTCGCCCATCAAACGTGATCACCCTTTATCCACGAAAAATAAAACTCTGCCTCCCAGTACATTCAATCCCCGTGCCAATAACACGACGCTCCCTTATCGTCGATGGCGATCGATCCCTTAAACGAGAGACGCACCGGCACGAAAAAAAAAAAACATCCCTTCCCGCCACCGGCACACACTGCAATTTTATCCACCCTTAATAACCGAAACGATCATCGGGGATTGTTGATCAGTCGGGATGACTTTTCGGAAGGTACGAGAACGGAACCCTTTATTTTTGGAGGCCCGGGGCTGCTTCCCGAATCGCCAAACCCTGACTCACCCCCCGAACGAGTGGGTGTCGGTGTAACTGTCAAGCTCCGAAGACAAAGTGGAGAGGAGAGTCGAGGGAGGGGAAGTAAGAGAGAGAGGGGGGAGAGAGAGGAAGGGAGAGGGAGAGGGAGAGTAAAGGTAAGATAAGGGAGGAAGGAACGATATCCGAGGGAAAGGGTGGAGAGGGGCGAAGGGGGTGAGATTGGGGGTGAGCTATCGTTTTCACCGGCGTTTCGAGGGGTTAAGGGGATCCAGGATCGGGGCAAGTGTGGTTACGCTCTCTCCTCGGCTTCTCTTTTTCCGACCTCTCTTCCTTTTCGCCGGGGAAAGAGGGCGAAGGTGGGGGTTGGAAAAAAAAAAGTCGAGAGGAAATACCCCGGTTCCCAGTGTGGATTTTCCGGGCAGGAGATTGGCCGTCGTAAACTCCACTGGGAAGGCCGCCAGACTTTCGCGAGTGAAGCGTGTAGAGAACGATGAATCACGAAGTAGGTCCGGGTTTAAGGGTGGTAAACGGTGGTGAGAATGGGAAAGGGAGGGACGGGAATGGATGTCGGGAAACTGATGACTTCGAAAGAGTCATTAAAATTCATTAATTGGTACGGCGAGCCGACGGTTGCGAGTGGCGATAAAACCAAGTTGACGGGGAGTTGCTTTTAATCGTTTAAAAAAGTTAAGATGTGCGCGCGACGCGGTTATTATTGTATTATAGTAAGAGTAATATCGAATGTCGGTGAAAATACGAAGCTACTTGGTTAGAAATCTCTTATTCCTCGTTTAACGTAAACTTTGGAGGTTTAAACGTAATATTTCGGAATATCGTTCTAAGCGGGATACACGTACATATACATATGTTGTAAGATTTGAATTATTTTTTAAAACCTATAAATTTCTCAGAGAATTCTCTAAAAATGAAGTTACTCTCGTGCGCGTACAACGTTTCCCTGCTTTATATTTCCGGAGTATATTCAAATTTTGTAAAATTTGTTTCTCATAATGAGAAGTTTTTACATTAATAATAGCCTCTCGGAAGATAAAGTAAAATATTCGTTCACGCCGTATTATAGTATTTTATAACGGTACGTCGTCGTCAATTAAACGAGATGAATTTTATTTCCCTGTACAATCCGCGGCATAAAATATATATGTAGTTACAGAGAAAGTATTCTTCTCCTGCTTTTCCTTTTCCCCATCGCCCGATACGAAATTATGACGGTGATTCTAAAAAATTCTTGGATATCACCGTAGTACGCGTTTATAAATTCAATTCTGAATTCACTTACTCCTGTTTTAAACGTGTCTCAAGTAACGATGCAAAAATTATAACTAAGAAAAGAAGTATCCTTCTTCTGTTTTTCATTTTTCCATCGACGAATACGAAATGATAACAATTCCCAATAACTCTTCGATACCATGGTCCGCGTTTAGAATTTCTATTCTAAATTCACTTACTTCCTAAAGAACGATACAAAAATGACAACAATCAAAAAAAGTATCCCTCCTCGTGTTTTTCCATTACTCCACTGACCGATAAAAAATTATAGCGATTCTCAATAACTCTTCGACAACATCGTACGCATTTCTAAATTCAGCGTACACTTACTCTGTGCACTTTGCCTCCGAACGTATACCGTTACTCTCGCCTTACCTGGGACCTGGATGACCTGCCACGGGCACAGGTTAATATACCTGGCATACCAATACACCTAAAGCAGATTCGCGCGTACCACGGAAAATCCAGCGAGGCAGAGTTGCGCGCTTTATGCACTTTCGGCGAGGATACTAATTGCCGGTGCGGCTATACCCGGAGTCCTATCGTAAAACCTAGTCAGTTCGTCGTTGAACCTCACGGGAGTAAATCCGCTCGAAATCCGCCCTTACGAACTTCCTGCAAACGGCACGGCAAACGGAGTTTACTTTTCTCTTTCGTTCGCGTCGCGGCGATCCCCGCAAATTTCTGCCGGGCTTTGCGACTCTCCGTGGAACGAATTAATAATTCCTTATTTACGAACAGTCGGTGTACAATTAAAGACGAACATAAAAAAAAAGAAGGCGAGGGTGCGGTGAAAAGTTTGGTGAAAGCAAGATGGTTCGCGAGGGAACGTTAATTATACTTTGTCTGGAGTGAAGCGGGTACGTAATTAGAAGACGATTTAATTCTCCGTTAAGACGATTAATAGGATTAGCAAACAAATTCTGCGCTTCCGAAGTATGAAATCGATGTGTATAGATAAATCAACGGCGGTAAAATCGTCTAGCGGGAGGTGTGAATTGTTTCACCCAGAAATTCATCTTCCTTATTTTTATAGCGTCGAGAAATTCAAGGCGCGAGGGCCAACGTGAGGAAGAGGGGATAAGAATGCTAAAGCTGAAAATGGCGAATCGATGTACCGTCAAAATAAACTTAGAGAGCTGTACGATGAAAAATAGAGATACTTATTCCGTGCTCAACTAAGTTTTTATCAGATAAAAATTGATACGTTCGACCGTTCGTTGCGTCCAACGTTCAAAACGCTGAGAAGTTAGGATCGGACGCGTTTTATTTATCTGGAGAGGCAGAAATGATGATTCCGAAAAAATGACAGTAAATAAAAACCGAAAACGAAATTCCCGCGAACGCAGCGATACCTCGAAAGCACGTAGTCTAAACGAGAAAGAAGGCAACAACGAAAATAATTGCCACTTTCGATAATTCGTTGCCCGCCGAGTATTAACGTTGTTAAAAACAACTTCCACGTCCTTTCGAGAATCGAATACAATTTACTTCGAAAAGGAGGAAAACGGTAAATCCCAAGAAATGATCGCGATGAATCGATATCACGTCCCGAGGAGGATAGGAACATAGAGTATCAGCAATCACCGAAGAACCATAGAAATGCACAAAAAGAATATTCGCGTTAGTTGAAAATCAGATCGAAGCGTCTGGGATCTGAGTCACGGGGAGAAACGCTGACAAAGCTCGTCCGGGCCGTTTATTCGAACTCAAGGAGGATTTACATAAGGATCAATGTCACCGACTATTCCTTTGGTCCTCACCTTGTCGCTCCTCCTGGTCCCCGGGATGACGGCGAGCGACGAAATGATCGATCCTTTCGCGCTGGTGCGAGAGACTCTCAAATATTGGCGTAGAATCTACAAGATGTACCGCGAAGAGGTGATTCTCGGTTATTGCTGGGCGGACCATTTTCTCGGTGTAGGAGATGGTATTTCGAATATGCCGATAACGCGCGGCGTGCGCGATCATCTACATTCCAAAATCGCCAACAATGTCGAACCCGCGGCGAAGCGATTCTCTTTCCACGACGCCGAGGAACATGCGCGTAGTAAACGCGCTTACGATGTTGTTCGTACCGTGGGTGAGCGGAGATCAACTACCGCTACTAATTCGAGTGTTTTGAATAAAGATACGTGGATTCTTGGGACTTGGAGAGAAGAAAGGGAACAATTATCTTTCCACGATACCGAGAAACGTGAGCGTAGTCAACGCTCCTACGATGCGTTCCGTACATCGGAAGTTTCTGCTTCAAACATTCCTCCTAATTCAAAGTTGCCGGACAAAAAGTTGCGAATCGCTGGGATTTCGGGAAAAGGGAAGAAACCTGCGAATACGAGAAAGTTCCCGTCGAAAGTCGTCGGGGAGGATACGCTTTCCAAAAACTCTTACGGCATTTTCCATACCACGGAAACTCCTATTTCAAATTCCGAGTTTACGGCTGAAAAATCATCGTTGTCGGGGAGTTATTCAAAAATTGCTGATACCTTGACGATGGCGGAACGCGATAAGGCGGACCTCGGTGATACTCGGGGGGACTCGAAATTGATGGGTGGTCGTAAAGACAGGCTACCTCGTAGTTCTTATCGCGAAACAACTCGCGAGTTTTCACGCGCCAGAAACGATCCCTCGGCGTCCTCGTCATCGTCCGCGTCTTTCTCTTTATCTTCGTCGAAAGTGTCTACGGGGAAGCGACGCCGTGGCTACGGCCTACGTTTATCACGGCGAAGGGACTCGAGGATCGTCGGGACGCTGTCCGTCCCGAAGTTCGGGGGAAACGGGCCGGAAGAGGATTGGAGGAAAGTTAGGGGAAAATCGATGGACCTTGAAGCGGATACCCGCCGTAAACTTTTCTATCCGAGGACGAGCGACGGTACTTCCGCTGTCGTTGGTAGTTTCGCGCGACGTATGTTTTCACTTAAACTTTCCCGTCGAGGACAGCAGAAATCGCTCGGTCCCCGTCGATTTCTGTCCCGGGGGATCGAGCCCCTAAACGGTGCGCGTTTTAAAGGCAACCCCGCGACTACGAATTTCGGAGATAACAAGGTACGAAAGTCGATGCGTGATGAGGGAAAACTTGCCTCGTGGGATCGGAGATCCCGAGGAACGAGGTATCGTCGGAACGCTCCAGAAACGAATCCCGAAGATAACTCGAGTCTAGAGTATAACGAGAATGGAAACGCGTCGAAAGAACGCGACACCAAAGGTTCTTCTACGTCTCGTACGCGTGGCGAAGGGACAACCATTGCAGTGCCGAATAATTATAACTCCACCTTTGCCAATGAAACCTTCGGAGTACTCTCGATGTTGAATTACACGTATTGGGAACGGAGTATCGAGAGAAATCGCAGACAGAAGCTGAAGAATTTAGAAACGTTCGATCGATCGAAGGGACATCCTAATTTGGTAGATATGCAGGACGAACCTAACTGGATGTCAAAAGACAACTTTGAACGATCGTTTAGGTTGACGCGCGACGTTACTCGGTATCCATACGTATCGTCCCGCGAAGGTACTTCTACGTCTCGTACGCGCGACGAAGGGACAACCGTTAAAGAAGCGAATAATTATAACTCGACCTTCTTCCACCGACCCTTTAGAATACTCTCGATTTCAAATTACACGTATTGGGAGCGAAGTATCGAGAGAAATCGCAGACGAAAGCTGAAGAATGTGCGAATGTTCGATCGATTAAAGGGACATCCTAATCTGGTAGGTATGGAGGACGGACGTAATTGGGTGTCAATGAACAATTCTAAACGATCGTCTAGGTCGACGCGCGACGCTACTTGGTATCCAAACGTATCGCACCGCGAAGGCTCTTCCTCTTCCTCAAAGAAGTCGACCGTTAGGGAGCCAATGAAGAAGAACGAAGCTATCCGTCCCTGGGGTGCTCCCTCGTTACCTCGCGACAGGTACCGACGATTTATGGAGGATTACGAATCCTCGAAGAGCGGGCCACGGCGGAATTCGAGATCGGGTCGTTCGTCACGGTCTAAGGATCAAGGCCGACGATCTTCGAATATCATCAACGAGGGCGGCGAATTGGCCAGGACTTTGGCAACGTTTCATCGTTTCCGGAGTGCTTTTATGGGCATTTTGAGAACCCTGGGTCTCTTCGTTAACGTTGGAAGGCAAATCGTCGATTATGTGGAGTCTAACGCGGCCCTCGCCTGCACCAAAGATTATCTGTGGGTGAAGATCGAGGAGTGGATAGACGGCTAATGAATTTAGATGGTGGAAAAGTTTGTGAACGCTCGTTTAAGTTTACGATGGTCGGGGATCTCGGGTAATTCCGTGATACTGTTTTTTTTTTGTTTGGAATATGGATATGCGGGGAAGCTCCCACGGAAACAGATTTTTCTTTCCCGTAATAATCTCAACTGTATGTTTTCAGACTTTTGATAATGTCAAAGACAGACATAACTTTCACGACGCGAGGGTGACGCAGAATATTTGTTTCTTTCTACAACTTTTGTATTTAGTTACGCTTCCACAAAAGATTCTACTATTGCAAAAATTAAAATAAGTTTCCGGGAGTCACGATTATATACAAAGTTCCGCCAAGTGATTTATTTTAGGATAAATATTACGAATCGTATATGCATATTTCCTCTATCGCTAGAATATAAGTCTTCACATACGTGTACCTCAATAGTAATTCTCTTACGAGTATAATACAATTATTTTTTTAATATCACTCGTAAAGTACCAAACCGATCCTACGAAAGCCCTCGAAGAATTGTTATTAAAACAGCAACGCCGTGTTACGCGAACGGTACAGCGATAAAAGCCCTAAAACGAATCCATAAAAAGATCCGTAAAACTGTAATCCTTTCGCCTCTCGGCCGTCGTCAAAGTACTTCCACGCTAATGATACTCTCGGACGTACGACGTCGGACACCTCGCCAAAGCTGCTCGACAATTTGTCGCACAATAGGTGTGATTTACAGATCAGCGTCGTCAGTGAAGTCATAAAACTCTCGTAAAACCGGCCATAAACCGTTAATCCTTCTCTCGGTTAATCCGTCCTCGGCGTTTCGAAGGTCCCATCGAAACGTCGTCGTCTCGACTGACACTATCGATCGAGCGATATCGAACTCGTCCTTCCTCCAAGGACAGTGGTCCGGCTATTTGCCACGAGCGTGTATGGTTAACGGATAGGCGATGGCAGGCCGTTGCCGTCGACGCCACCGAGTTACAATTAAGGGCATCGATATCCCTAGGAACAGGTGTCCGGTGTAGTCGATAGCGAGCATCGCGAATGAATTTTTGATGCCACCTGTTGCTGCCGGGATTTCCCCTCCTCGGATTCTACTCGGTAGAGGATCGTGGCACGGAGTATCGATAAATGCGGCGAAAACGGGGGTAACGTCGATGATGGGTCAACCGTGGGTCGCGCGAGAAACTTTTTATTTGACTTACGCGTAACGGGGAAATGCGCCGAACAAATTTCTCGAACACCAATGTTTGGGATTCGTCGGGTATACGATGGGGACGGACGAAACGTCGCGTTGATGCAAATGACGTTAACCGGAATGGGAAATTGAAATTTTGATAAGTTTAATAAACGTCATTTAGATATTCGCGTATATAAATTCTATTCTCCAGTTTTCTACATCGAAGAGGAGCAATTAACGCGTTGCAGGGGATAAAGCGAAGATCGTAAAGATTTTTGAAAACGATCGATGACCGATTTCCAGCAGCCGGAACAGAATACATGCCAGAAATCATTTTTAATCGAGTCACTTCAATTATTTAAAAACCAAAGGTCGTAAAAACATTTAAAAACAGTTGGCGACAAATTCTCAGCAGCCGGATGAGAATAATTGCAAGCAATCGTTGTCTATGGAGGAGGAGAAGGTTTACAAAGAAATGGAACGGACGAGCACCAAAGGGACGAAATAAACTGGATCGCCGGATCACCGTTTACCGGAGTTTGGACAAAACAAGGACGCGATATTAATCGCAATCTTTTGATCCGTGAGAATCTAACGACGCGGATGCTTCGTCTCTGGTAGCCTCGAATGCTCGTGAATAGCCGTGCCCAAGAAGAAGTGGCTCGTCGCGAAAGGATTAAAAGTCCTGAATGGACTCGCGCGAAGAGCACGGAAAAAAAGATCAAACGGACGACGGGCGAGAGACATGAAAAGGGTGACGAGAAAGGCGATGAAAGCCGGGAACGATAGGGGCAAGTAAATGGCTATCAATTATGTAGGCGGACCGGGATTCGCGCGAAACGAGTACCCGAGGTCCCCCCCTTTCTCTCTTTTCCTTTTTCCCTTCGTCCCTCGCGCGACTTGTTGACACTGCACCCTGGAACAGAAGTCGAAGCCGAGACGCTGATCAAACGCAACGGGGCACCTTCGTTCACGGCGCGCGCAATCTGCGCACACGCCAGGCTTTTGTTCCCCCTGCATCGTCATCCAGATTCACCCTCGTTCTCGGACCTTCGCTCGTATCGTATGTATTAACGCAACCAAGGGGAATGGAGGATTTTCTTAAGTCCTCGGTATCAGGGGGAGAGTTTTAATATAACCGTAATGGAGATATAGCGGCCGTTGTAATCGAGAGACGCGCACATCTCGCATTTAGTTTGATTTTCATTTTGCTTTATAATACTTGGTCCCGAGACGGAACGCTCTCGGAGGGTGTCGCGATCTAATAATTATATTTTAGCATATTGAGAAGAATAGCGAGAGGAAATCGGTGACACCGAATACTTTTACAAAAGTTTTAATAATGCTTCAGCATGTTGAGAAAAAGTGGCGAGAGAAATCCGCGAAGCTGAATACTTTTGCGAAAGTTCTTGTGGAAATGAAAATAAATATACACGAGCAGTGCTTCGTGAGAAAAGAAGATTCTTCCGAGGTAGAACTTATCTACGTTTATTTTTGATCCGGGAAGAAATCTTGGAAAAAAAAACTCCACTATCGCGAAATTACCGAGATTTGTCAAGTATCTCAAACCGGCAGTCGTTTCTACGTTTGGGACGAGTGATTTTGACAAACGAGATACCGCCAAAATAACGGTTACACACTCCTACCTGTAGTGAAGCGTGAAGACGCGGAGAGGGCTAAGAAAAATAGGAAAAAGGAGGATATACGGAAAGATTGAACGAGAGAGAGAGATGGGGGGGGGGACTCTTAAGATTGAAGAAATGGTCGAGATTGAGAAACAGATTGAAACTGGAATTCCGGGACGAAGGGGAAGTATAGTTACACGTGTGTGGGGGCTCACTGACCAAGTCGCACACAAGAGTAGACGATACACGCGATTCCTGAGACACAAACATCCTCCTCCCGGTACAATTCAACGAGTATCCTAATTTTTCCCCGTAGCGACACCATTATCAAACTACCGCGCCACTTTGTACCAACATTTTTCCTACCGTTATTCCTTTTTAACGAGTCACGACAGACGCAAAAACATTTCTTTTTCTCTCTCCCTTTCTCCCGATTATCTTTACCACGGTTCCGAAACTATCCGATTCACCTTTACACCCACAGGCTCGTTCGAGTCACAGTTAACGGTGCTTTCCATCCACACCGACGGTCTCATCGACACACAGAAACCGGAAAGAGGCGTATAAATACACGCGTGCACGGCAAAAGAGGGTAGCTTCGTGACCGGGCATTCAGAGGGGAATTCATTATTAAGGATCTCTTAAGGAGCGTCTTACCGAGAACAGTCGGCTATCGTCCCTTGGTAGAAAGGGGGGAAGGGAGAGAAAGAGAGAGAGAGAACGAGGGAAGGAAGAGACACGCCAACCCGACGCATTTCGAAGAGACACGTATCTATTTTTGTCCCTTTTCAACCCTCTGTCCCAGCGTCTCGAGGCCTATTCGGTAATATCAACATCGCGGATTCTCCTGAAAGTAGAAGGGCCACGCCCCCGTTAATATTTAATTCTTAATCACGCAGTTTCCATGCACCCTCGATGGCGGAGCGAAATAGAAAAACGTTGTCCGACCTACGGAAAGAAAATCGCTTCTTTTTCTCCCCTTCTCCCTCTCTCTCTCTCCATCCTCCCTATCGCTTGGTCCACGTCGGCCCGATTATTCCAGAGGCCTCTTTTACGTGGGTGTATCTACCCTCTGTATCTCTCCGGCCTTATATGCGGGGAAACTATATATTGTGTGCTCTTCCTCGTGGCTGGGGCTAGATGAATGGTCTCGTAACTATCCGTCTGTCTCCCGGATTCTTTTGAGAGCCAGAGTAATTAGTCCTCGTGTACACCGTTGCATTCGCGAGTGCTCTCGCGAAAAGTGGGACGAGGGGGTGATTCGATCGCTGATTCTTTTTTTTTTCTCCTTTAGTTTTTGAGAAATCGTATTCGGCGGACGCTGAGCTTTAGCGGGAGAACGATTTTAAGCGTAACGGAGTATTTACGCGAAGGTGGAGCGGACCGAGCTCAAAATCGAGTTTCTATCGAACGCCAGGTGAAATGACTTTGTATCGGGTAATTGAAATCCCGTTCGGTATGGTTACAAACGATCGCGGTGATTTCATTGTTGAGTCCACGGAGCTGGTTTATGAGGGAGGTTACGAGTGCTTCGACATTTTCTAAAGGTTGACTTTAACGAGAGGATCGAGCGAATGGTTTGCCGAATTTCTGTGGTACGTGTTTTATATCGGTGAAACGCTCGTTATATTAATTTGGAGACCTGTAGATTCGAGACAAATCTCAAGCTTTTCTCAAACATTAATTAACGCTAGCTTTTATGATTTCGGGAACATCCCGTTTGTCAGGTACACGTTGCCGTAATAAGGTAGGTAAAACATTACAAATAGTGATATTATTTTTTGTCTCGTTCGATCCCGTTATATTAGAAATTTATCTAACTCGAACCTGCGAAAATTAAGGCCCGTTACAAATATCTAAAGGAACGTCAAAGATTCGATTAAAAAAGCTATCGCGCCTATCTTTAATGAAATTTCCTCTATCCCAGCAAAAAAATCTCAAGCGTCAAAATATAGAAACCTAAGCGTTAACAATAGCAATCGGAGTTTTAGCGCGCGCCGTAGCGTGCCAGCGCTTTATAAATCCTCTTAAGCTAATTAACGGATTAAGTTGCGAGGAAATGCACCGACGGTAATCAATAAAGGTCAGGTTGTAAGAGACAACGAATACAGATTAGACTTAGGAGTGCGGGCTCTTCAAGTGTGTTAAGGAAACTAAAGCTGCTCGTGGAAAGTGGAAAACAGCAGGATCCCAGTGTAGTTTAATTTTCAGAGTTTTTTTTTTCCACGTCCCTCCCCGTCCGCCCATTCTACCGTTCCGGCTCGTAAACACGATGGATCCAACGATTAGCGAACGCGCGGATTTTGCATAATGAAGAGCGCGTAATGGAAAATTCGCGAATCCTCGTCGGGCTCATTAAAAGTGCGCAAAATAAATCTCGACCTTTCACGACGGGCATCCGAATTGCTCCCATGGATAATTGCTATCATAATTTCCCTGGTATTGTCCCCGTTGGAAGTATGGTAAAATCAATTTTGCGCTATTAACCCCTCAATTACTTCACTGGCTTAATCGCGGCGGCTCGTAACTCGCGTTTGACAAGCGCGAAAGCTCGAGACCTCGTAAGATACGCGAAAGGTTTCTTCCGACCGGTAATTTTCTCTTTCGTTATTTACACGATGCGCATTTCCATGGAAATGCGGCGAGCGGGATTAGGTGTATCTTTTTTAATAATATTTCTACGGGTTCTTCTCCGAAGCCACGTATTTGCGCGTACTACCGCGTAATACGTTTGTAAATATGTATGAGTTCGCGTTCTTGTTTAAGGGAATGGTATACGAGGAAGTAGGAGTGCTTTTGTTTATGCATCGCGCGCCACGAATACTTTTGCCAATGAAAGAAATTGAGCGTCGAAAGGGAGGATGAAAATTGGAATCATTTTTGATAACGTTTACGCGTACGGTGTATACTGCCGTACACGTACACGTACACGTAATCATCTTTGAGTAATCACCACTTGATTTGGTGCGATCATACATTTATGCAAAAAAACATGCTTTTTGTACCAATTTTGTTTAGCCATCTAACCATTACCGATCGCTAGACTGCGGATTTTACGCGAACATGCGTTCTTGCAAAAGACAAACAGAAAAACGGGACAGAAGAAACAATTTTTTTGGCTACTAGAGAATTCTAAATACGCGCGTTGAATGTATACATTTTAATATTTTCTTTTCCTTTGCTCCCTACAGTCCCTGCTTCTGGCAAAAAAAAAACGCATTTACATAAAATTCTACTAATCACTCGCAAACCTGAACATTTCAAAGTATTCCAACCATTGTATAGTACGTTTGATGGAAGGTAATTGAAATTCCGCAAAGCTCCGCGGTAATCCGAAATCAAAGACCCACGGAAAAGCGTCAGATTTCCACACAAATCTCTCTACTTTCGAGCTTTGTATTTGCAATTCAACCGCAACCTAATATTCCTATATTGCACATGTTCGAACCAATTTCGGTCACGCGACCGCCATCCTTTGTCGACGTTTGATGTTTAATATCTAATATTGAATGTTTCGATTTCCTGAGTTTTATTATTTATCATTCCCCTGGTATAACGATCCGTTCACTAAATTCGTAACTGGAGCCTGATTTATGTGACCGAGTGGAATTGTACGATGAAAAATTACTCTCGCTTAAACACGAATACTTAAACGGTACTTCGAAATCGATTATGTAAATAAAGTTCGATCGATTACTCGAATTCCGTAAATACGATTAAAATTTAAATAATCGCGAATATTTGGCTCGTGCTACCAGTGAAATTTATGCCAGGGTTCGCCGCGGAAATGCGCGTTAAAGCCACTGAAATGCAGCTTAATGTCACGCGTACGCTACGATCGTCAACGCCGAATGACGTTAATTAACATTTATTAATCGTAATCTAATTTTTTAATATCTCTATCATTGCAGTGTTCCCTTCAACCGAGAGACGCAGTGGTATCTCGATGCCAAGTGCGTGAAATTATTTTCAAAAAACGATCTGTCGTCAAAATGAGATACACAAGTACGCTTTAATAAGCACTTTTATTTGATAAATCATTTCAGTATATTCGTATAATATCTGTGCCTAATAATCGCTTTCGCCAGATTTTTAAAAAAATAATTTCACGTTCTTCCCGGTATTTTACATACGAAACACAAACGCCGTGGTCGTTGACTTTCATGTTTCGTATTTACATCCGACCAATCACTTCAAAGACCGCTCCGTCGCAGCATCCCTTCGTTTCATGAGTGAAAGTCGAGTAACTCGATTTCGTATGTATATTACCCACCCCTGGGAAACTTATCGAGCGACTGTCTACTCCCCCTCCCCCCCCCCCCCCGGATGCACGATAGGTCGCAAAACATAATAGCGCGGCCCAAAGGGGATGGAGTAGGTCGGCATACTTACGTACATATAATTATGCGATCGTTTCGTTGGGTGACTTCGTAAAAGGTCGATGGGGCTTCACCCAAATATTTGGTGGGATTAAACGTTAATGCAAATCCACTACTTATTATGACATGTTTTTAAGCAAAATTGTATTTTAGTTTATCAGGAATCCCGTAACTCACAGCCTGCGTCCGGGGGGTCATATCGGACCCATGTCTCTCAACGCATTGAACGCCAGCTAAATTCCAGCTGTCGAACGTGCGAGTGATTATATCGTCTAGACTGAACCCCATAAGATTTCGTCCATTCACCGTACTCGGCAGATTTATTTGATTATTTATCTGACGGATAGATAAATGTAAATAATAGCTAATAAATATTCACATACGTACAGAAAATTTAAGTCGATGACACAGAAAGTAATTGCCTTATTTTACATTAAAAGAGAGTAATTGTTGTGCCGTTAACTAACTTTTAATACTCGCATACGCAGCGCAATTTCATAACATCGCGGAACCAGCGATCAATGCGTTAATACAAATAATTCTAGAGTGGTTTCAACATCGGAAAATTCATCGTATCGCGAAACATGTCCGTGTTTCACTCGCCTCTTAACTTTCCCCATTAAAGTTTCACGTCCCCGAATTGAATTTTGCACAAGGACTTTGTACTAAATACTTTTCCACGATTATCTACACGCCCGATGATCGATTACCGTAACGATAATATCACGGAACAAGAAAACCTACCGAGCAGTCTGGCAAGCATAAAAAGAGTAATCCTGTGTAGGGAAAAGAAAGTTCGTTTGGCTGAAATCCATTTTCCCGCGATACTAGTAAACAACCCCTACGCTTATTACTTCTTGACGTGCCCCGGTATAATACCGCATCCCCGAGGGATTCATTGTACCGGAAGCAGCGCCATTGTAGAAATAATTACGAGTTCATTTCGCCGGATGAGTGGCCGAAAGATCGATGCGGTAAAACTTTCATCGCGGGGAGGATATAGATTATGGCACGCGATACATCATCCGCACAAAGGAGCCATCTGACGCAAAATGTATCGTTGTTTGAATACCGAACTCTTTGTTAGGTATTTAAGGCTGAGAACGGTTTAACTGCGAACCTTGAATTGCGTCGGAAATAGAAGTTCTAGTTCTCTCGAACGCGAGAAGTAGGAAATTCCGGTCCGCTCATTCCGTTTCTCAAATATTTTGTCCGATAGTTATCGTTTACTCGATCGTTGCAAGGATAAGGATCGGTCGAATCGGCACGAGCTACCTTGAAAACTCCCCCCCCCCCCCATTGTCTCCGCGATCCTACGTTATAACGGATGAGACTATTGTTGGATATTCCCCCCGATTAACATCGCGATGGTCCGGAATTTAATACCCGCCGTCGCGACGGGCATATTAGGGGTGAAAATGAAGAGAACAAAAAATCGAAAATCGAAGGCAACGGGTATGAGAATGGAGCGACGGGGAGCGAGAGCAAAATAATATGGTTATCGACCATTCCGTGGATCTGGAACGGCTGTGAGCGCGACATGGACGGCTCGTCAAGGTGGAGGGTCTTATGGAAGGAACGTGTCTGAGAACAAAGGGGATGTTTCTCGGTAAATGGGGTGACGAGTAGACGACGAAGCGTAATACGCCGAGCAAAATCGAGAGAGAACCTTACACGATGGAGCACGCTGATACGGTTAATACCACGCGACACCCAGGAATGCGATTTTCGTCGAGACGAGAAGCCCAAGAAACTGGCATCTCCGAGGTAGTCCGGGGAGGGAGCGGAAAAGGGTGCGGGAGAAGAGCGATAACTCGATATATAACATACGCGCGAATACCCGCTTGACATACTTTAGGACTAATCCGATGACAATTTAATCCGCGGAATTATCGCGCTGCCTTCCTCGCATTTCATTACGACGGAGATTAAAACGCGCTGACTTCCCGAAAGGGGACGTTTGTTTGGATAGATGTGAGTTTGCCACCGAGTTTCTAATTGTTCGAGTCCCTTGAACCTTACGCGAGTCCGTAATCATTGTGCTAAGAGCGTGTATGGTAATTATTAAATAACTTGTAAATGATTAACAAGTGTAGTACAGTGCCGTACAAGTGCGTGTGCAAATTCACTGCAGTTCGTTGAGCACAAACAGCTGAAATGTGTTTAACTGTATTAGAATACTGTAGAACTTCGACTACTCGAACTAATCATGGATAGAAAAATATATGAATTTTGATATTACATTTTTGGTGTGTTTAAATCTACAAATCAGTTTGCTTATTGACGAGAAACAATAATCCTTGTATAAACTGGCCTGTCGTAGTACTTTTGATATTATTGCTTATACATGTATTTATGTTTAGAATAATCATTCTTTACGTTAACCGATGTTCCATTGTATTAAGAAATCGTTCGTAAAGACGATGGCGAAAGGAAATTAGGCTTTTTAGAAATCGTCTGAATTCTTTATCGTTCAGTTATAATCGCAGTATTTTCTGTTTCACTAAGCCCTTTGAAGGGTAAAACTCGTAATTACTGATAACGCTGGTCCATCGGGGTCTGGTCCACCGATCGGCTTATATGCTACAGATTCAAAATTCCCTTGTTAAAGCTGTAATTAATGCAAGTCTATGGAACAGCGTAGTGAACAGCATACCGTGATAATGCCAACGAGTACTTATGCCGGTAACACCTGTAACGACCACCGGATAATTACATATATGACGTTATACTTAGACATGCACAATTTCGACTCGAACTTGAATCGCTACGTAATATCATAGGCATCTAGATTTCTAATGCACCCCCTACACTGTGGAGCAACTATTTCTAGCTTTGCCCTTCCTGCCTGCAATGTTTCATCGAAAATGGCAATATAATACAGAAAAAATCATGCAAAATGTATTGAATTCAATATCAAGATAATATAATCAATTAAAAATTAAGGATGCCCCTACAGTTCCCACGCAAGTCTGTAATTTCTTGAAAAAAACAACTTGATTCTCAAACAATTACTTAATAATGTCGTATAAACCAAATGCTGGGTTGCATCAAATTCTCTTTGAAAGCTTTTTTCGGCGCGTAAACATGTACGTTCGTACTAAATACTTTCGCCGCATCTAAGTGAAATCGATGTCGTCGAGTACGAATCCCGTGGCATCGAAAAGCAGACGTTAGAAACGCTAATTGCAGAACACAAGCCGACAACAGAATCACTATTTACATCGAATTGCAACGGCACTTTCCCGAGGTAGCCACCTGTTGTAGTAACGCACGTTGATTCGAACGTCGACTATGGGCTCTGTCTGTACGTTCTCGTCAAACAAACCGTTTGCGCCGATGTTAATTAACCGTTTCATTGGGCAGGAAACTTGGCAGAATCATTTCCATCGACGAAACGAAAACGCGTTTACGATTCTCGATTTGATCCGGAAATTGGAACATGGACAAAGGAGGGCGATGTAGAATTCATAAATTCCTAATGACACAATAACAGTTTTTATTAAATCATCGAACAGAGTACAAAACGAAGCTCTGATTTCTTAAAACGACAATGAGCCACGACAAATAACTTCTGAAGCATTGTAACGTGACACCTAAACGAATTGCCTGATACGATAATTCTAACGAAGAATCGTCCCAACTTTATACGCCCCGACCTTCAGAAATAGGCAACTATTGACTGTCCATTTTTTATTTCAAATAGTTATGAACACGCGAAGTTTAAATAATACGAGGCATTTACAATGTGCGCTTCTACGTGCGCCACTTTCAATGCTTCGTACCTCGTAAACTCTCCGAGTTCGTAACTTTTGAAACTAACCGAATGGGCCGCTAACGCGTGACAATTCTTCCTAAAACGTACGAACTAATAACTCTGTAGAATTTCAAATGTCAGGATGTATCAAATTGGTACGGCCCGTTGTAAGTTTTTCTCATCCTCCATGACCATTTAACAAATTCTAACACGTTACACGCTCTACTTATTTTAAGATACAAATGTGCTCTTCGGGCAATCAACCCGTTGAAAAAAGTTATTAGTCGTGCTTCCCAGTATTACCACTCTTTTCAGTCAACCACGAAGATTCGATAACAGACAAACCACGGAGATAACATCTTCCAGTGGCCACTACCTCTGTGAACAATACTAGCGGTGGCTTGGTACCGTGTAATGTCGAGGAAGGATGTATAGTTACCGGCTGCTTCGAGCTCACCTACACGAACATACAATCCAATTACTCCTAAATTCTCGTTACCTACTCGCCGACGGAGAAAACTTACTTAAACTGCGCCCTATACTCGAGAAACTCGTTTAAGCTTCAAATTCCCGACATGACAACAAAATAACGGTAACGCTGCTCAAAAACTTCTTGTAATCTCGTGGCGCAAACTTTCTGCACCCATCGCGTCCCAACCGGTTTTTGTCAACGGGTTAGGTAAATGTTCTCTTCGTGAAGTTATGGACACTCAATTGAACAAAATTATCAACGGAAATGTGCTCTTCGCGTTACGTTACTCGGGGTTTTGGCAAATTTGATTGCAATCCGGCAGCTAACGCTTATTCGAATTAAAACATGGACAACGGACGAACGTTCGGATCTATCCTCTATGTTAAACGTCATTGATCGTTATTTAATCTTCTTTGAAAACGTATTTTATTTGTACGTACACATCTGTCATGTGTTCCCGGGGGAAATGATATCTTCGTTCGTTTACTTAAAGCAACGACTCCAACATTTTTACGGTCAAGAAATTCGAAAATCACTTTCCAAGGATGACGAATACAGAACCAGATATGCGAATATTTTCAAGATAAATAATACACTAATTAAAGCGGTAATAGAATTAATTAATCTTATAGGTAGGAAAAATGGATTCACGGACCGCTCGAAATGTCTTCGCTAAACGTCAAGAGATCGATGAAATCCACTATCGGGGCCACAGTTTTCTCAGAATATCGTCGACAATGAGTTTCGTCGCTTTCTTAGAAACGGTGTATTCCCTCGAAATAATTCAGCACAGCAAATAAATATACTCACAGTGACGTAAGTTTGATCCCTCTGCAATTCCGCGAGATTCTCGTAGAGGCCTTCGAGGAGCGCTTTCCTTAGCTCCTCCGTGTTCGTCCCACAGCTCGCCTTCTCTAAGTTCGCACGTTCCGCCAATGCTGCGAGTTGCTGTCGCACCTCGGAGCCGTACTCCAAATTCCTGTGGTGAAGGAAGTTCTCGTGGCACCAGACCTTCTTCTGGGTAGTATTCGTGTACGCGCGAAAAACGTTCAACAGCGTGACATGATCTCCCTCGGGTGAAGCGAATCTGGAACGAACGAGACACGGGGATCAGGGTAAATGTTTTCCGACCAGCTGCCGTTTTAAGATCGGGAGAAGAGATAAATAAATCGATTGTCTCAGCAAAATATGTAGTAGACCATCGAGAAGTGTGTTCATAGTTTTAGAAAATATTCTGCACTATTGTCGTTTGCCGGTAAAAATGAAAAATAATCGTTTCGATACTCCATGAATATTAAATATTAATAGACACAATAACACTCCTTTGATACTGAGAATGGTATGAAGTTTATCGCAAAAAAACGTCATAAAAGATGACATAAAGCACGCCATCGCGCACGCTCTTTGGTGACCTCTCAAATGTCTAATAAAAATTGATTAGATCGGAGTACGTGTCGTATAACGGGTGATATTAAAATACAGCATTAAGTGGGAAGGGTCAAGTAATTGAGCGTTTATTTTTTTAAAGAGAGGATAACATTTATTCATTTAAAACTAACTGTACGTTGTTCTTTAGGATTTGAAAAATCCATGTGAATTTCTTGGTGAAAACATATTGATAAATAATTGAGTAGCAGGTGATTGAAGTGTGCTCCGCGAAAATCCGCTATGCAACGCAACCCGTCGCGCCGAGTAAACAAATTTTTAGTTCAGCCAACTGACAATTTTTTCAATCGGCGGATCTAAAGTTTCAAAAACTGCACGGCGAATTCACCTGAAATTTTTACAGGATTTTCCACATCCTATTGCCTCTCTAATCCCTACCGAAATCACGTATCTAAAATAACAATATCATGCTCTATTGTTACAAAATTGACCCCTGTTTCCTTTTCAGACTTCGGAATATTTTACCTTTGTCAATTTTTGGAATGGAAGCATAACATTTTGGGAATACATACACAAGATGTTACACTTTACGAAAATGCAATTTAAAAAATCAATTCTTTTACCCATTCACAAGTAAATGGCCCCTACCTGAGTACCGGTCATTATCGTGAAATGAATAAAAGCGATACCTTGATCTGGCGACATAAGCCTGTTGCCTCTTGGCAGGTGGATCGGTGAAAATAGACTCTCCTGATAATAAAGCAACGACCGTGAGCGCTTCCTCGAGGCATCGGTGCTCAACCGATGCAAGAATCACCTTCGTAAACCGTGGATCCAAGGGGAATAGCGACATCGTTCTACCGAGGGTCGTCAGTTGCGGCGGAGAACCTTCACGCAGGAAAATCAGATGAAAAACTTTATCACATGCGGATGATAATGTTGTGTAATAATACTTCGACTATAGGAGAATAATAGAAGCCGATTGAACCCAATTTTTCTTGCCCGTCGAGTTGATTTTCTTTTGATATTTTCAATAGATCCCAATTCCAACCACGATCCTTCATCTTTATTCCTCCTGACACACGGCTGAATTTCTTTGATGAAAGATCGTCGCTTTGTGGTCCGCGCTTCTTGCGTTCGATTCAATCGTTCCGAATAAGGACATAATTTTATTTGGTTGCATTACGTATACCCGCATAACCGCATACATTTCCAATTAATTTTTTGCGGTACCACTATATATGTACACAGACTTTGTTTCTTACGTACGTGACGTTTGACAAATGATTCAAGCGAGGGATTTTATCAGCAAAAACGTCAAGCCGATTTTTCTTTACTACCATTAAAAGAAACGAGCGTGCAGAATCAAATGCCAGATGTGGCACCTTTCAATTCAAATTTAGTTTAATTAACAATTTCAATATTACTTTCCGTTGACAATCAATTTGTTTGTTTACGCAAAATCCGCAATTTCACGTTTTGTAACGGTATCTGTTACGCGGAAGTTTCCAGTCTTTTGCAAATCGAAATAAGCCTGGTTTTTAACAAAACCAATTCCACGATCGCTGGAATAATGCACACTCGATCGAATTTGCATATAGCGTGTAGCGGAAAACGTGATTTTCTGCGATTCTGATAACGCCAGTATAATAGTTGCTTGGAATAGATGTTCCGAATCAGATAGACACGTTTCCAGCTAAACGCAGGGTTTGAATATCAATCGAGAACTGTTACCATCGGTGACTCTAACTACGCAATCTGTTAAAATTCGTTCGCTTACATAACGCGCACCAATATACACAAAACGGGCTATATACAGAGTGAAGCGTTTAATTGAAAGCACCCGAGCTTCTCCTTTAGTTCGCGGATGCATAAAAAATGTCCTCGGGGGAAAAATGATCGTGAGAGAAATTTTTTTCTATCAGTATATATTCTACATCGAACACTCAAAGAGTTTTTTCGTACATCCATAAATAACGAACAGATTCATGCATCACCCTTCGAACTCCTCACCCTGTACATTGCATGGATCTTAATTATAGAGCAAAATGAAAATAATGCTCGAACGATAAGTAGCGCGTGACTATTCAGGTTACGAAAATTCATGAGGAAAAAATAATCGAAGGTCACGTAGCACCGAAAGGATTGCAGATACTAGAGAAAGAAAGAAAAAGTCCGACTCACCCTTAACGGCGCCAAGCTTCTCTAAGCAGGTCACCGCGACATCGACGGCCTCCTTCGGCGGCTTGTCCATAAAATCAAAGCTAGTGATGTCGACCCCTATAGCAAGAAGCTGTAGCGCTACTCCCGCGAGGGAGCACCTTTGTATCTCCGGGACGGGCATTTCCTTCATCCTCTCGAACTCCTCTCTCGTGTAAGTCCTGTAACATTTTCCGGGCGCTTCCCGGCCTCCTCTGCCCGTCCTCTGCCAGGCCTGTGCCTTTGAGACTTTTTCCACCCTCAGTACATCCAATCCCGTTGTCGGATGATGAGTTCTTGCTTTGACCACACCGGTGTCGATCACATGTCGAATACCTGTGTAATTTCATCGGAAATCTCTATGTACCGCTGGTGGCCACACTACTCCCACTCTCTCCCTCTCTCTCTCTCTCCTCCCTCGAGCGAATGTAATCACGAGAGCGCGCGCCAGAGTGATCAAGTCTGTCACGAAAACGAGTGCCCAGGTTTGGGGCTCGTGATATTAGCAGATTGCGGAGCTCGCGGAAATTGGAATTGATCCCCCTGCTGATCAATTCGCCGAATTAACCCGCGGAAGGACGATTTTTCCTGTAGCGGTTGAAAAACGAGAGAAGAGAGAGGGGGACTATTTTCAAGGAGCAAAAATGTCGCTTGATAAAGTAGACACCTCGACTGTAGGATAGAATTGGGATCTGATTCTCGAGCACTAATCTTTATTATTACGCGTTTCATTTTTCCGAAATTTATTTACTCGCGAACATTACTCTTTTCTTTAGCGTACCTCCGATGGTGACGGACGTCTCCGCAACATTAGTGGACAGTACGAGTTTCCGCATACCCGGTGGGGATGGTTTAAACGCCTCCAACTGCTGATGCGTCGGCAAGGCCGAGTACAATGGAAAGACCTTCAAGGGTGGACAGCCCTGTCCGTCCAATTGTTTGGCTACTTGTCTCGCGCTGATAGCCGCTGCTTCTATTTCTTCCTGACCGGTTAAGAATACCAAGATATCCTCGCTGATGGGGAAGCATGAAGACAAAGAGAGTAAAAAAATAATACGAAAATAATCTCCACGTAATTACAGCTTTCAACTGCCGTAAAAAAAAAGGAGAAGAAGAAAAGAGAACGAGAAATTCTTTCTCGAGTCTCCTTCAGGCGAAATACGGTTGGACCGTCGCTATATCACAATTGCAGTTTTATCTTTTCGGAGTAAAACCTTTCAGCGACCACGGTATCCGAATAAACTTTTCAGCCTCGAAAATCTGTACGGGAAAGATGAACTTACTAAATAATAAGCGTCCGCTTCGAGATATTGTTAAATGATCGTGGAGAATTACACGAAAATCGATTGTAATCAATTCTAACAGTATTTCTGAACGAAAATTTATTTTTTAGAAAATTCATCTTCCTCTGACACATTTTCTTTTGTGTCGAAAAGATATTTCGAATATCATTGTCACTGAAACGTTTAAATGATTTACCGCGAACACGTTAAATACTTGACTGCGAAAGGGTAAGAGAACGACTACGGTACCCGCGGGCAGTGGTGCGACAGTGATACAAGCGAAACGAAACTTACTTCGGAGGATTCTCGCGATGGATCTGAAACGCGGTGACGAGAGCGGCAAACGCATAATCCTCCTGCGATCTGATGGCGTTATAAATCTTGACGGAATGCTGACGACCCTCGAGATACACCGCCGATGCCTGAAAGTACTTGGTGAACTTATCGACGTCCATCGTGGCCGACATTACGAGCAGCTTCAGGGACGGCAGATTTTTCAGTTTACGAAGGTTCTGCGCCCGCCTCGCCACGCCGAGGAGAACGTCGGTCTGCACCGATCTCTCGTGGGCCTCGTCGAGGATCACCACGGAATAATCGGAGAGAATCTCATCGGTCATTGCCTCCCTAACCATCATACCGTCGGTGAGATACTTGATCCTCGTTTGCGAGGAGGTCACGTCCTCGAAACGCACGCAGTAGCCGACTAATTTTCCCGGCTCCACCCCCTGTTCCTGGGCCACTCGCCGAGCTATGCTGACCGCGGCCACTCTTCGCGGTTGAGTGATGCCGATACATCCCGATAACCCAGCTATTCCGGACGATAAGAGCAACTGAGGTATCTGCGTCGTCTTTCCGCTCCCTGTCTCGCCGATTATCACCACGGTGCTGTTCCTTCGTATCTCCTCGAGTAGCCTGGAATGGATGGATTTTCGTTTCCGACCGATCTTCAGCGGGTTACAAAACTTTTTCAGAAATTCGTTGAATACTTGCTGTTTCGATTTGTGGAATGTAGCGTGGCGCCAATTTGTGGACAGATTATCTCGAGTAGAGGAAACACGGACAACTTCGCGATATTAACGAATTTCGGCTAACTTTACGATTGTACTAAGATTTCGCCAAAAATGTGCGTACATATCAAAATAGATACAGACAAGCTTTGTATGGCGAGAAAGAAGAATATTCTGTCTTTACTCCGTCGTAAAGTTTTGTCCGTATTTGTTTTGGCATCTATACTGATTTTTAGAAGAGATTTGTATAATCATGAAGTTAGCCGTATCACGAATCAATCAAGTACCGAACGATTTCAAAGGAGCGACTAACCCATGAAATTAAAGACCTGAGTGCATCAGTTCCCTCAGTATTAAAAACTTTAAAGAGTTAAATCAGCGAATTAGCTAATTATTTGTAATTTTATAGATCAATCACCCATGGCTTGGAATCCTTCGTACGCACTTAATCGCAAATCCAATGAAGACCATACAAGGACGCAAACTTTAGTACTTGTCATTATAACCCCTGCTGCCATCTGCAAGCCGGCGCATTAACTATCGAACTAACAATCGCGCGCGCTCGACGGATTACGGATCTCCATTTTGTTTTCTAATTGCCCCGCGTGCGCGTCGCGAGTGGCATCGTTTGCTAAGCGTAAACAGTGACGCGAATTCGTTAGATGCGAACGAAAATGATAAACACACGTTCTCACTTACCTTTTGCGAAGCCTGTAGACCGGTAAAGACTTCCTCTGTTGATGCAAACTGACGATTCCCTTATCCAAATTTTCTATCTGTGCGACCGGGCCATCATCGTGTTTCTGTACCTTGGAGCTACTCTCGTTGAATATAACGGTTGTAGGACGTTTTGGTGCCAATTTCGAGAAGCTCGATGTGCCCATTACATTGTACTTCGAATCGGCGTTATCGTGGACCCCCATGACGCCGAAAATGACGTCGATGTCGGGTATGCTTTAGCTGGTTTTAGCTGATCACTGTTTCTCCCCGTCCACAGTCACGCACGTGTTGCGCACTACAGCTGTTGTTCAAAGCGAAGGCTTGACAGTAGCGGAGTGTAGCCAATGGCGTAGGGTTCCTTCGGATTATGACTCGTGGTCTGAAATGGCAATATTTTTAATTTGACAAACGGTAAAAGAGTTTTAGGCCCAAAATAGTAATTTTGTAAGCCAAATAAGTTGAAATTTATTTGAAGTGGTTATGTTTGTTCAATTGAAATGTAAGAAAACGAGATTAAAATACTAAGAAATTCGACGTAGCATTGGGTACGCGATAAAATTTGTTTTACGAAACCGTGTGATATCTGGTACTGTTTTGCTTTCTTATTCGAATTCTTACACGTCTATTGTGTATTATCAGTCCGTTTCAAAAGTAATTATTTAATGAGGAAAAAAGTTGATGCCTTTAAATAGTCTTTTACGTGATAACACGGTATGTTTTGACACTATTCCATCTTAATTTAATTTACCGCAGCCAGACAACAATGTTATCGCAATAGTTTGTATAAAAACTCGTATCGGATCAGTAGCAATGGACGTAAGGGAAAAAAATAATGTTGAAGCACCTTTCCTCCGATTAAACATTGGTTCATTAAACATGTACATTGATATATTACAACACATTACAGATCTTACTCATTAACAAGTAATTTAACATCTTTACACATGATTGTTCACTCAAATTACAGGTAGAAAATAATTCTTGACTGATTTGCTATATAATTACCCTATTTTCTAACAATTACTAAAATCTGACAGTCATTAGAACTCATGAACATGATCGATGCCGAAACAAACATACTTCTGCCAGTTGTCAACTGTCGACACTCGATCTGTGAATTATAAATTTGCTATGCCGACTTGGTCAATAAAGAAATTACATTTGGCTCTGTTTGCATTGTATTAAGAAATTATCACAGATTAACGCTGTGTAATAGGAAGACACAGTGAGCAAATCTTTTAACGACACTTTAAACGAGCATAAAGCTATTCGTATTTTAAATTTTTCCCTAAGCGGAATGTATCATCGTAAGGGCCGATGAATCGGTGCAGAGGAATATGGTGGTACCTGAATCATAAAGAAACTTGTATTAAATTATCGTTGAACCTTTACGATATTTCAAAATTCCAAGTATACTTTCCCCAAGAAATGGATATATGTTTATAATTATTATTGGAATCGTAAAAAGCCTTACCATATCTCCAATGCGAGAGAGATAACGATTTCTAATATTAATGTCCGATTGCGGCTGTAAAAGATCGTCCGCGGAGAGATCCGAAGTCGATTCCGGCGACAATAACTTTTCTCTTTCGAGACTCTCGGGAGTGCGCCGAATTTCCTCGTGGCTTTCTCTCTGCCCGGGTGTCATGTTTAGAAAACCACCACTCGTCGCTATGTCCAACAACCAGATTGCCACAGCAGTAATCAAAGACACTGTAAGACACATGTTATTCGTAAATACTAATTTCTGTCTTACAAATAAGACAGACAGGGAAACACTCACCCCAAAGCCAGCCAAGGAAAAACATTTCGAGCATGAAATATCCGCCTTGGTCCACAATTATTCCAGCTAAGATTGAAACCACTGCGAGACCAAGATTTTGTACTGACTGCGCACTACAAAGTTATAATAAACTGATGGTAGTAGTTAGAATCGCTTGAATCTAATAAAAACAATGATATAGTTGAGCGCACTTACATTCCATATGCGGTACCAAGTTGATACTCTGGGGTAACGAGTGCTATCAGTGGCCATAAGCTACTAGCAAGCATGGAATATCCTAAACCCATAAGTATCATGCAAGCATAGGGGTTTACATATGTAAATGCGAGTAATCCGTGAGCTACTATCGTTGCAAGAATACTGATAAATAACCATGTAATATTTTTCCCAGTTCTGTCAACCATGTAACCCAAAATCGGAGATGCAACAGCAGATATGGAATATACGAGAGAGTTTACAGTGTTTGCGTTTGACGGATCGTACTCGTATTTTCGTTCAAAGAATACCCTGGAAGGAATAAATTGTGTGAATCCACATATCGCAACCCTTTGAAATCGATTTGTCTCGTACTTACTTTCCCAATGCAATGAATGGATATATCGCAACATAATAAGCGATGCATATGAGAGCGACCAACCAAAATACTGGTTTGAAATCCTTCACATCTGTTAGGCTAACAACTTCAGTTTCTTGTCCTTCTCCTCGTCTTAATAGTCTCTCTGCACGCTTATCCATGAAAGCCAGTGCACCGGCAGCGATCATGGAGCCCACGCAAGTGAGAGAGGCAAGGAACAGAACTATCCCGATGCATTGGGGTCCTGAGTAATATTGGGATACATAGGTATAGATAGGTTCCATTACTAAAAAGTTCACTGTTGACCCAACCCTTGCAAAACTCAACTGCAGACCGAATACCATGTTAAGTTCTTTTCCTTTGAACCACAGAACAGCATAACTGTTCTGAGCTACAGCCAATGATTCTGCGCCAATGCTGTAGAAAATATAAAAGTAAATACACCTGCATCTTACTGATCCAACCGTTTGAGATTATAAGCATACCCAAAAACAAAACGTCCAAGCATCATGAGCCAGAAGGCATTGACCATAGCGCCTGCTGCGAATATAATTTGTCCGATCAGAGTGAGTGCCATGTATATGACCGTACCCAGCCTTATTCCAAACACCCTGTCCAGTAAAAATCCTCCGATAAAGCACAGAATCACGTTTGGCCATGAATAAATGGAGTAGAGCCAAACAAATCTACTGGTGGACATGTGCAGATCACTTTTAAAATTGTCCTGCAAGGCGCCGGGATTATCGAAACAAAAGTACGAGCCTGCAAAGAAAAATTAGATTTCGATAATCTGTGCAGCCAACAGAAATACATCCACGAGAAAATGCAAATGCACTTAAAAGGATCGGTGACCTGATTAGCTAAATGGGCCTGGAGTACATGGAAAAAACATGGGTCACGGGTCGATCGATTTCGAGCGCAAGTATAAACAATCGTGCCGTGCATTGTTTTCTGTGCTGAAATCTAACATTGCCTTGCTATCGCAACATTAACGGGGAAAAAAAACAAATTTACGGACAAAAGAGAGAACAGACACGAGATTACGTGTTATCGCGCGAGCGCGCATACAGAGAGAAACATTGTGCGTAGCTTACACGATCTGTAAGAATGCAATCATGTACACGGCTAATGCGTTACTCGTATACGAGCATGACTAATACAGGCCCATGTGTATGCACCCATATCCATTACTCGATTCGCGAGAGTGCAGCTTCCGCACAATTAGAGTAAACATGCATCAGATATATAACAGTTTCTTGGCTGGATATTTCCGTAGGCCGTACCTTGAAGTGCACGATAAATTCACCAGAATTTTACATAAAGCACGGATACTCCGTAAATTTGTTATCAAGTCAATCGTATTGAATTAACGGGAAGCACGTCGCGATAATTTAGAATAGTTTCATATTTTCAGGATATATAACCGCGTAGCGTTGAAGATAAATCTTCGTGGACTACGGCCGAATGAAAATACAACAAAACATTCGTTTCCTGTAATACACTGAGAAACTATTGAATATTTCGATCTTTCTTTCGAATAAAGTTTATCGCGCGAAGTCGCGGTATAGCATTATTATTCAATAGAGTTGGTTATCCATGATACCCTAAATCTAATTTACATTATCATTTTCTAATGAACTAGTTTACATAACAGAAGTCCCCACCCTTTTCTACTCCTTTTCATTTATGTATTTAATATGACGTATCATTTATATGACCGCAATATCAATTACAAAAAGTAACGTGATATTAATTTGAATATTCGAATATTGAGCGAATTATGATCCCCGCAAAACACGCTTTGTTTCCTCGCGAAAAAATCAATTCTCCACAAACATGCTTATCAAGAAAAGTCATTTCCGTGCGAATTTTCCCTAATCTCCGATAAGGGAAAAGAGCTCGTTCGGAAAGCCCATTACGATATTGATCAATTCGACATAGCAAAAAAATTGCAAACTGTTTAAGTGAGTAACAAGCATACTTTTCATACGCTAACGGAGTTAAAACGCAAAACGAACTGTACGTAAACAATGGTCATTTAAACGGGTTGCAAAGACAACTATTAAAATCGTACCAAAACCCAAGAGGCACATAAGTGCCAGTCCGATAAATCTGTAGGGTGGCTTTTTGGGGCTGCAGAATCCTTGCAAGGCAATCTCATCGTCGGATCTGTCCAGAGTGGTCTCCGGGCTCTCTAAGACGCTTCCGTCCATGGTGTATCTCGTTTCCCGTTGTGGTTTTAATGTTTACGATTTGCCAGGCACAGCCACAGGTGCCCTAGGTCGTGAAAGTACACTGGAGCTCGCCGTACCGATCATTACACATTGATCGAACACGCGCGAGTCAATCCCGCCTCCCCCCACGTTTCGAACGGTACACCAGCTGAACTCGATTTGGGAAAAAAAAAGAAAACGACTGCGGTGGCGGAGATCAACCACTGAACGTTGCCGATTAACTACTTAGGCAAGTTAGACTACCATTCGTCTCATTACTGATCTGTCAATCACACGCGTCACGCGAGCGATCTGACGTAAGCTACAAAACAACGTGCCAAAGGATCGGGAAAAAAAGTCTCTAACCCGGAGGTACGGGATCTGTCGATAAAGTAGAAAATGAGTATCGGACGCCCAATTGGTGGCGACACTGTGGTCGACTACGGAACTAGGGAGTCTACCGATAACAGAACTGAACGGATACAGAGCGTAGGCTTTTATCGTATTTATTGGGAAACATATAACTTACCCACATACACATCTTGTATACTTAATGCTAAGCGATATTAGGTCAACGCGAAATGTTTCTTATACTTAGAGATCGAGATATGAGAAAGTCGTGATTGGCCGAATCACTCTCGAGTTAGGAGGCGACTTCCTCCGTCGCTCCTTCGAACTCAAGTTTCACTTGACACTCCTCCGGTAATCCTTCTACGTCCACTTCCGACTCGGGTGCGTTCAGCATGTTTAACGTTACTTCCGCTGATTTTCCCATTAAACCTTGATTTCCGGATCCCTGTGGTTGCTTCGAACCCTGTTGCTGTACCACCGTCGATTGTTGCGTGGTTTGTTGCTGAGGTAGGATTTGTTGTTGCCTGATTGGCACGCCAGCTTCCTCGAAGGCCTTCTTCTTCAAGGTGGTTCGAATTTGCGTGCTGAAAGAAAGAAACGACGAGATTAACGGGAGGGGAATCGGAACTGACGGAGAAATTGAGGAACTCGGCCTTTGTCAACTTACACCGTCCGTCCTTTGATGTGCTCGCTTATTTTGTTCAAGTCTTCGCTGAAGGTCTTTACCGAGTGACGGAGCATCTCAATTTCCTCGTCAGTCCATTTACTACAAATCGGGGAACACAGGACGTTTATGAGAAGCGATGTTTGCAGCTTCTCTTCATTTCGTCGCAAACCGATAAACAAGCAAATTAGTAAAGAAACTCAAATTTCCGGTTTCTTAATTACAAATACAAATACTAATCGAATCATCTCGTCAAACGATGCGCATCTGAAAGAACGATTCGGCGCTCTTCTGCAAAGTTGGTACGGTAATACCTAACCTCTCAAAAGTATGGTAGACTGACCGTCTCACTGTGTAATAAGGATTGACTTCGTTCCTTTGTTAATCTAATCACGAATTTCTTAAATTTCCGGCATGTTGATATATTCTCCACTATCACTTTTGCGTTCTAACCATACGCGCCAAAACATCTACGATATTTTCAAGGCACTACTATATATACAACATTGCTCGACTCTGATTAGCTCTCACATAAAACCACGTGACATTTTAATGCACCGATTATCCGCGAGAGTCTGCGTGAAAGCACGCGTTTCTACTATCCGCGATAAACACAATGTTATAATCGATTCTAAAATTACCCTGCCGGAGAATCAGTCGTCGGATGCAACTGCATCGTCAGTTCCCCAAGCTTATTGAACGCCGCACCGGCAGCGGTGAAGATCTCACCAACCTGAAACAAAACAGTAAAATATAACCATCGATCCACGGAGATCGTCAACCTCAAATGGAATCTCAACGTTAATCAGTGTTTCCCTCCACCGCAACAATACGCGTCGAACAATGGAGAATCACTGTAATAAATCAGTCTATTCTATCCGGACTACAAAGTTTAAAAGCTCTTGTTTTTTTTTTTAACGCGAGCATAACCTAACCTTTTGGCCGTTCACAGACTCCATTGCGAGAGCACTCTTTGAGCAAACGCACGTGACTCACGGTAGAAAAAGGAAGACGAGCGGTGGGGGAGAATGACCGTTAAGCGTTATGTGGCGGGAAACTGCCTAAAATCGGCGACAATGGGCGCCTTTTCGCTTACCTTGCTCGCAGAATTCATGTCACTTTGTTGTTATGCTAGTACCTCGCCATCGGCCAACCCAACTTTGTACGCTATTGCCATCTCGCGTCGTTCTCGGAATCGTTTCCTTTAAACAATTAGAATCGTCGACTCTGTTTCTCTTTCACTCCGCGACGCTGTCCCTCTCGCTCCGTCTGTATTCCTTTCTTCCGCTATCTGTTTCGACGTCACAATTTTCTGTAGTGTATTAACGTTGAAACATATTACCGAGTAAATTGACGCATTCCATTGAAACATGTGGAATAAATATCAATGACTCGGCTGTTTGTTCAGAAAACGAGTTATGATTACGTTTAATATTATTTCAGACTACATTGAATTACATATTAATTTATTAGGGGAAACTCGGCAATACTGAGAAGTGGCAAAATCTTTTTTTCTCAATTTCGCCGATAAGCAAAGCGAATGTAAACAAGTTTTAAGTCGGAAGAAAAAAGAGAACCACTTATCTTTCTATCATATAAATATTACCTATCTTCATAAAGTACTATGCAAATGTTTAAACAAAATTCTAGTATCGGGTATAATATTTACTTGTAGATTTTAATATTACTCTGTCGAATAATCGGGGGACACGAATTCTGATGTTTTCATTCATAAAATATGTTTAATATCGGAAATTGTGGAATTACAGAAGGACACAAGAAGGCAATAAACGACACACGAACGCGTCGTTACGAGGAACACGTGGTGCCGCGCACACAATTACTCCGACATTCACATTCACATTCTCATCAGCGACTGCATAAAAAATTCATTCATCCATTTGACGTCGATTAACGCGCGGAAACGCGTCAATCTTGAGAACGGTTGCTCATGTCCTCGCATAAATTAGCAGTCTCCGTTTCCACTCATTGTCCGCGGTAACCGTGACTCTTTGGAAATTACAAAATTCCGTGAGTATGTTTTCGATGTGCATCATCGGATCACCGGTGTATCTCAGAGTTTCCAATAACGGGAAATCTTCCCCCTTCGATCGCCTCAGCCTCCTCGAGGCGTTTCTGTAGCATTTCCAGAGCTGCGGTTCGATCACGATCATTTCCGTAACGGAACAGGCTTTGCGTAGGAATTCCACTAGTCCCTCGTCACCGTGGTTCAAGTGAATCCACATCGTCACGGAGAAGCAGAAGACAACGTCGAAGCGCGTTTTCTCGTGCAGCTCGAGATACTTCTCCAGCATCTGGTTACGATCCTCGGATAGAAAATCGAGACACTCGAAATGTACTCTGTCCGTGCGCGGATTGCGTTCCCGTGCTCTCTCGATTAAGATCGGATCGAGATCCACGCCGAGCAGTGAGACCTCCGTTCGATCGTCCGATAAGGTCTTCTCGAGAAAGTCGTACAGCCGGAACGTTAAGTCCTGAAAGAGATGATCGAAAATGTTATGCGATACTTTGTATCCCGGAAATATAGAAAGTTATTTCTCAATTTTGAATATCGTTAGCAACAGAATGATTCGGTCGATAAATTATTTCGCCATAATATCCATTTTCAATCGGTGGCCCGCGGTCGTTCGAACGAGAATCTCGCGGACGCGCGATCGTAAACGCTTTGCAAACCGCTGCTTTAAATTATAAATAAACAAGAGGCGATATAATATTCCGCGGAAACGCGTGGCGGATGTCTGCGCATTAGGAAAGCGTATATTTCAAGCGAAGGTCAAAGAGATTCCGGAAACGAGGTACGTTTCTCGAGTGATTCTTAAAAAAAGGGATAACCCCCGCTAAAATTAGACTCGCGGGTCGTTTGTAATTTCGGATCGCTGTAGACTCATTCTATTTCTCCCGAGCAGCTGTTTCACTCTCACCCCCGCGTTACAGCCGACGTCTAGGCCTACGTATTTCCGGGCCGGATGGGCCGCGCGCCACACGCCACGCGGAAGTTGCCGCACGCGCTCTTCCGCAGGATGGAATTGGTAATAATTCATGAAGTTCCCGTGCCTACTAGCACCCGGATCCGTCTTCTCCACCGACGTCTCGTTCGACGGTGATCGCGAGGGGACGCTCGACATTTCGGAAAACCTGAAATCCGATGAGTCACGGGAATTAATGAAAAGTTAATAACGATACATCGTCGAATGGCGAGAATTTTATTTCTCAGCGGGGAAAACTCGGCAAAGTTAGTAAGTCAGACTAACTCCCTGATGTAAACACTATTTAAAATAGGAGAAGGCACACGCTGAACGATAAATAAATTCTGTTCGGAAATAAGAATATTCGGATACTGGATATTCGCATGCGGGAGGCTCTACCGCATTAAATTCGCGTAAGTTGAAATAACGTGAAACGCAAGGGCGTTCGTGATTCACCATCCAATATATTAGCCCACGATCTTGAACTGGATGAAAGTGGGTTTATTATAGTAATTATTTTCAGCGAGAAAATACACGCAGAACGTCCGACCAATAGTTTCCATGAATCAAATAGTGCGCAACTCCATGAAAACAATGCGCAACTAATTGCGAGAACGCTCAGACGATAAACGTTAATCGGACGACGGGGAATGGGGGTCAGAGACGCGTTAAGAGCGGAAGGATCGAGGAGATAATTCGCTGCTGTCCGCGACCCAAATAAATGCAGCCTTCGATCGGTGCTCGAGCTCGAGGAAGGCCTGAGAAATCGATGATGCATTGTCTTGTCGCTGCACTGACGGAGAAACTCGCTTTCATAATGGTATTACTTGCGATACCACGACAGTCAAATTAACGCATCGTCCTAGTATTTAATGAATCTCTCCTTTTAATCGGGCACTTGGGATATCGAGTTGTCATTTTTTCTTTTCGCATGGTTGGATTCAATTACGTGTCCCGATTTTACACTGATCGCTCGTCGTTCAGATGAGTTCAAGTTGAGACAACTTAATTGCGATTCGATATCAATTTGTATTTAGTAAGTAGAATTTGCAACAGAAATTAACGGATCTCATTGCGAGGAGCTGTAATAATTATAACTGTATGACTGGCAACATTCTGACAATTATTAAATTACTCCATCGTCGTAGTAATCAACGAATCTTTCTTTTCGATCGGGCATTGGGGATTTCGAATTAACATTTTTGTATCTTGGGATCGTAATTAATTATGTTTTTTTAATCCTGCACTGACCGTACACTCGATTGATTCAGACTTAATTGCAATTCAATCGACTTGCATCGGGCATATGTATAATATTTGCAACGAAAATATTCGAATGCCCGTGATGACTGGCACGCACCTGTAATTCTTTGAAGTACACGGCGTATGTCACAATAATTTGCAAACCACGTGAGAATGGATTTTACTTCCTTCGCGAGTCTTGCGAAACGTTTCCCTAGAAACACCGTCAATATCTACAGACTTGTCCAAGGATTTTTAAATGTCTATTTCCGATCTGCGAAGAACGCTTATCCTCGAGCGTTTCTCATGGAAAATCACGTTCTCCTTCTCTCTTAATCGCACAATCTTCTTCGAGCTCCCAGCAAACTAAATAAAACAACGATCGAACGAGGGAAGATTCGAACGCTCGATCGCGAAATCTCTCTCTTCGACGAAATGCTTTCCGATCCGAGCGCTCAGCGTCGAAGGTTTCCGGAAATTTCGGATAAGCCAGAGTGGAGAGCTCGACGGGCTGACCATAAAACCCACAAAGATCAGGTAACTCGGAGATCGTGTGGACGAGTAGCACGAGCCCATTTCGCTCCACCTTGGTCCGTGTTCGCTTTTATTCCTGTTTCGGTCGGGACCCTCGTCGATGCCATAAGGCAATCAAAAAAAAAAAAAAGAAGAGAGCCAAGAATGGACTAGCTTACGAAGGCAGGTGTTGGGTACATACGCGCACCGGGTCCAAGAACACAACGTCCATTCTCCACGGGTCTCCTCGCGGCAATTTCCTCTTTCTTTACCGCAGGCAGATGTGCCTGCAGGCCGGTGCAGAGGCACGCAGCACGAGATAACGAGGATTACGGAGAGGATACCTTAGAGCAGGCAAGCTGCCAGGAAACACGGTACAGGTATCCCTCGTTATACGACTGCAATTACCTGGAAAAAATAAGCTCTTAGGCGAAAAGTTCGTATAACGAGTGTCGAGTTTCTATCACGCTTTCAATGCCGTGAATATTTTTGGATAAACTAAAGGACAATTGTGGTAATCAATTTACAAGAATAGAAATATGCGTGTTTCTTAAACTTGTTTCGCCATCGAAGATTCCAGAATAAAGAGGAAAAGATAATAACTACTCAAATGAATTTAAAACAATAAAACGCCCAAATAAATCCGATTAAAATAATGGACCAAGGATGACCGCATTTGTATAGCATTCGACAAATGTATTCTCTTGTTTAAAAAAAATTCACAATTTGCAGAAATCGATTAGCGAACGTATCAAAGTCTACAAGGGCTAACAACCCGACTCGTATCCGTTATCTTTATGCGCTTCGTGCTTCGCGCCAGCATTAAAAACAGATTTTTACACGTCACCCGTGCGATAATTTTACGATCGGCGAAGATTATCCGATTTTGTTCTGCTCTTTTGAGTTTCTCCTTCCGTTTATTGTCCACGTATGCTCTCCTTGGCGCGCGCGAAAACACGTACCCCGTGATAACCGGTATTGCGAACGATACTTCGACGGTGGCAAGGTGGTAGCTCGTATCGCATCTCGCATTCCTTGTCAACTCATCACGCGTGGTTCCTCTTAGTAACGTGCATCGTCAATGAGTCGGAAAATTACTTTGCTTCCGCGGACACGCTATTCGCAATTGTAACTCGCAAATGAATCATCGAGGGGGTCAACGGTTATGAGTCCAAAATTAGTAGCTTTAAATACGCAACGCGTATATTGAACGTAAAACGCGTGGATCTATGTACGCGTTGAAACGAAGAACGTTACGATCGACGTGCCGGGGTAGGTGACTTTGAAGTTTCAGGTAGTTTCAGGTAAATCAACGACCCTGTCGACTCACCGATGATTCATTGCGACGATGCGCGAATAGCGAAACTTTCTTCGAATCTCTCAAATCGATATTTTCGAACTCCTACCGTTCCTCCTCTCACCGATTTAAATTCGATGGCGGAAGTGGACCGACGTGTGCGGCAACTTAGTTTGTCAGCGGATGGGATTTTCTATAACTCCCGAGTGAAAGGAGAATATACATTGAAAGGTTTACCGTGGAGAGAAGAGTAGCGATTGTACATTTTAACTGAGTTGTTAACATAACATTAATTTGTCAACACGACTTGTCTAATTTTTTCGAAACCGAAATTTTGGTTAGCGCCGAATCTAAATCATCGTGTCGCTTACTTAGTTAGCATCGAGTGTCCCTGTAACTCTTAGCACAGGTAGGTACCTTTCGTGCGTGTAACACGCGGTTCGGAGGGATTTGGCAATGTATACCTGGCTCGAAACGATTTGGTAATACAAACATAACCAGAAGTCGAAGCTAGCCGTGGCACGCTAGATTTGATATTTGCTAATACCTTGCCCTCTCGTAGTCCCTCGTCGCTCCGTAACTCGAAATAGCAGGGTATCTTGCAAAATCGTTCATTTTCTCACGTGTCGGACCATTTTTTGTGTAAGCGTTGCTTTCCACGTTTGATAAGACGCGAATATAGAGTGTCGTAATAACTTGGGTTTCTCCTCCAATGTATAAATTTGTTCAATTGTTGAACAATTCGATAGAAATAGCAAGTTAAAATTATTTATTTCATCCAAGTACTCGCATCATTATTATACTCGTATTTTAAGTCACTCGCAAAACGGAATAAACGTTCGTTTTTTAATTTCAAATTTTATACCATCATCCTGCTTTTCCTAGTCAAATAAAATGGGTCGTAGTATGGTTGAAAATATTCTTACGCGCGGAAGAAAGGAACAATTATGCTGTCTAAGTTCAAAATGGTAAAATATCAAATTTCTGCTATCGTCCTACTTTACCGGATCACGGTCTTATTGCAAAATCTTACAAAATCAAGTATGCAATGCGAAATCTGCGTCAAAGCACACGAGTTACCAAATAGCGTTGCCTCACCCGACGAAACGATCTATCAAATTTGGGGGCAAAAAAAATGTCCTGCGCGAAAAATCACGGAGCCTGCACCCGCCAATTAATTTGTTCGCTATTCGAATGTTATTATTTGCAATCATAGTGTACGCGGGCTGTATAATGCCCCGCCTAATTGCACGGCCGCGGCGAATAGCGACGAGATTACATTCCACGGAATAATTAACCGAATAACCTTCGTTTCGATCGTTCTGGGTCGATCTAGAAACCGTAGTTCTTCTGAGAGAAGTAATGAGCATGTCGGCCTGGCAAATGCGAACGATTAGTATGCCATATCCAGTAGCGTTTGCCAAATATGTTCAATTGGCCTATTCACGCTTATGAACAATTTCTACGGGGGACTGGTGTGCGCGCCTGGCGCTGTTCTAATGGAGTACGCACGTGTACGTAATTATGCAGATAAGAAATTTGTGTTGCTAGGTAGAACCGGTAATTTGTAGTCGCCATTGTCGTCTATACATCATTAATGATATTGCGCAATGATTCTTACAACAGCAAGGTCGCGGCAGGAAGTTTCAACCGCTGGGTATAAGAAACAGTAAAGTTCTCGATGAAGAAATTGATTAATTAGAATTTTTTTAATACGACGTCGCGTGTTAAATTTATACGACCGGTATTATAAAATATATAAAAATATTATAATAGTGTTAATTGAAAGTGGTAGTATTGAAATATATGTATGAAATGTAAAATATATAAACACGGCATTGCAATCGTATAAATAAAAAGCGTTGATATTAAAAATATGCGATATCTGTGTTACATTGTTCAATTATAAAGAATTTAATTAAATTCCAACGGCAGTTATCATGAATGTGTCTACGCTTAACAGTATCGTCCACTTAACGTTACGAGGGGACTTTTAACTTAAAGCTAATTTGGATAGAGATTAATGATCAAAACGTTGTCAACGGTGAATCACCCGGCATTCCTTCACGAGCCGAAATCCGTAGAATTTGAGCCACGTAAATTTGTAACCATTTCTTTCTCCCTCTTAACTTCCGGAATGAAATTTACTAAACCGTCTCGGGATCTAGGGACAACGAACTCACGTGTACCTCAAATCGATGATACATCGCCATTAGTCATAGGCTCCTAACGTCATCTTCGATTCTGAAAGACGTAATATGCCGAAGGGCATTCGACTGTTGCAATACCGTTCAACGCCGCAAAATCACGCCATCATACCCAGCAGCAGAAGCATAGCAAACAAATATAATCGATATTTGCGAATAAAACAGTTAAAAGTAATTATCGTCGTTCTTCAGTTTCCTTTTGAAGATTAAAGGGAGAAAAAAGTTTAAGTTCAACGGTGATCCGACGTTTCATAATTCGTTTACACGAAAGCGTGGATTACTTTTCCTTATTCGAAGCGTAGTGCTTTTTCTTATCGGGCCATTTTCGTATTTACCGTTTCTACTATAAATTATCAGTTTTTAATTAATTGAAACTAAAATGATTTTCTGAAATTAATATGAATAATCGATTTTCTAAGAGATACGCAAGTACGGCGTGCTTCTCGTATTTATCGTTTTCACTATTAATTTCAGTTAAGATGATTTTCCGATAATTACCACAGATAATTGTTTCGCACCGAGACGCGTAAGTACGGCGTAAGTTCGCGTTGCGAGTGCCAACCACCACGTTTCCTCGTCTCTATTATTAGAACGCAGGAAAACGGATGTTTGCTAACAAAACTGTTAAAAATACTTCTTCTCGTGTCACGGGCGATTCAATAGAAAATCGAAAAGAAAGTTAATGTGAAAAATTGACGAATTGGTCGATTATTCTCCTCGCTATCAGTGTCACGTTTCTACTCAAGTTCTTCGATCCAAAATTCGTGGAAACGAAAGTGAGACTGACGTTTCGGGGAAGCGCAAAAGTGCGACGTTCGGGTTTTCCTTGCCAGCTACGCTTTCCCCGTCCGTATTATTAGAATGCAGGAAAACGGAAGGGTAAATATTTTTCTGGCACTGAGAGTCGGTCAATGGCATCGGGGCAGCTGTACCGTTCCATTCGCCCCTCGATCCTTTCCTATTCTCCCCGACTTCGACAACCGCGTGTCCTGGCTCCTACGAGAATTAGGTGCGTCCAGGTAAAATAAAATGTCCCCACCCCCTCCCCGGAAGTCGACCGTAAAGCGATCCGCTCCGCATCCGGCGCATTCAATTCCTGTGCCTTACACGCCGGAAAATCCGCTTTTACCGGATTTTCGTATCTGGCCCACGGTTTAACAAACGGATCCGCGCGTCTCCGACGTCGACGACAATCCCGTCGACAAAGGAGCGCCGCTCTTAAGCCGCACGAAATTGCACCGGTGAAGGAAATACCTCGGACGCACACGTTTAACCGCTCGTTACCTTGAATGGAAGATCGCGGGGTATCTTGTTCTTGCCACGCGCGTCTCGAGATCGTATTTCGAAGGATCATTTGGTAAATACATTTCGCAAACACGACTTTATTTTTGGGGTCGAGTGATTCCGGGAAGTTGGCAATTTTTTTTCCCCGCTCTTTCCGCCCGCTGAGGAGAAAGCAACGGCGTAGGATAATTTTAATTTCGCGCTGGTTTCATTTTCACCCTTGACAAATCGAAAATAAAAACTTGACGAGAATGCTTCGGATATTACTTTTCTTTCTTTTTTATGTGTACGCATATATGTATGTATGTGTGTGTACATAAAAGAGAGTTCGATGTTTTCCGGGTTTAATCAAAAATACATTCGTCGAATTAATCTGGGGATCAGGAACGAGATAAGCAGGACACGATAGATAACGCGAATGCAACGGACCAATTGTACCTTTCCAAATCGACTTATCTGGTATGCATGGCGTAAAGAACATAAAAGAAAAGAACGCTATCTCTTTTCCTGTTTACACAAGACCAAAAACGGTAACTCGGGCTTTTATCGCGTTACGTAAGATCGAAATGCAGTTTCCGTCAGTCACGATTAATGTAGAAATTGTAAATCCAATTCGTCCGACGATCAAATATAAAGATAAACATTCCTTTTCAATAGGGGACGTTTCTTTGTCCAGGTAGAATCGAAAAATAAATAATCCCAGCCGGTGTCTCAAAACCGACAAATTTCGACTTTTAACTCAACCCACATAATATACAAATCGCTAATCGAATACGCTCCGATCTGAAATACCGATCGAGTATCAAGAAATCCGGAGGAACGATTACTAGTTTAACGCGTTAATATTAATCAATATCAATATTAAATTTCATTAAATAACCGGCGCGTTAACTGCAAGCGGTTCATCCAGCTCGTACGAGAGAAACCTAAAAATGAATCTACTTGGGTGGTACGCTTCGAAACCGACCAGTCTCGGATCTTAATTCGACGCCCAATTATCATACATATATACGTTTCGTTCTATCGCGACGGAAGTTAGTCTTGTAACCGGCGTCGTCATATCCGGGATACGTCCCTAAGAATTTCAATTCGGTCGCACCGTCAGCCCGGCTTATCGTTCAAATCTGTTTGCCCAGCCGCTTCCATTATTTTTCACCTCCCTTGTCCGTCACCGATCCGACGTTTCTACCCGTGCCTCTTGTATTGACTTTACGCCGCCAATTACGAAGCGTTCATCGAAAACGTGGGAATGTTCTCGCATGATCGCGCATGCCGCGCGCTTCTTATCGCTTCCGTGCGCCGAGTAAACTCGTAATCTGACGCAATTTCCCGCGAAACCGATAACAATGGCATTTTCGAGTTTATTGTACGCGAACGTATACGTAGAACGATTCCCGGGAGCCTATCGAGCGTTTTGTAAACAAGAAAGAAACGTGCGTATATGTACGTACGGGAGAACTCTGGGATCGTTCGTTCGGAGTTGCTCGTAATTCCGATAACCGGATGTCCGGCACGCGTTAACGCGTTGGGTGCCGTGGATGTCACCAGTGACCGGCACCTAACTTGATGCTAGCGTCTTGGGGGTCACCGGTGACCGGCGGCGCCAAGATTTATTGAAACACATAATTCGACTAAACGTCAATACTTACAAATTTCTCAATATCATCATTGTTACTACAATGAGATGAAGAAATTGATGCACGATAGAGTACTCGAGAATAGTTTTATTCTTTTAATTATTATGTGTGTAAAACAGTCTTAACGGACAAAAAGCGAACCAATACAATCTTTGGAATGTGTTACGACTTTTTTTGTACAATTTCTTGCTTTTGTTCTGACTAGTTGTTTTCATTTTTTTTTCATAACATATCGCACAGAAACGTTGCGCGGTTTTGTCTTTTTCTGGCACTTTTTTATTTCATGCCTTTGATTTTGGACTATTTGTATGTTTTTTGTTAGAACTCAACTTGGACCTTCGCTGACTAAAAAGACAAGTAGCGGGAAACCGAAGAAATGTGTTTCAGATCCTCGGGAGTCATCGGTGACACCGGTAAAATAAATCGATAAAACGCCCTGATACAGTTTGATTGATTTATTAGTTGAAGATAAAAATTCACCGTAATATACACATCGCGTATCGACAGATTCATCGAGGCCTGCCCGGAAGAAGTCACGAAAAATCGGCGCGAAGCCCAACGTGTTAAATCGTCCTTCTTTCTTCTTTGGAGTTTCGTAAAATCGGAGCGTCGTAACGAAGTTGCAGTTTTGCGACAGAACGTCGAGAAATTTCCCGTTTCCGTGCCGGTGATCGTGGCTGGCTGTTTAACAGCGATAGTTTCTTATTTAGCGATTATGTTGCATTCTTCGAGGTGATGCCATAAGCACGTAATACGGTGCCTACAACTTTCTCTTTTGTACATTGTTTCTTGCTCGTCGCGCCGGAGTATTTTGACGAGCGGCGACGTTTATGAAACGATTTATATTATTTTTAATATCATCGATGCGCGTTACTCGTTAAAAACTCCGCGTGAAATTTGCTAAACGAATATACGCGCGTTCTTGGAACTTGGTTATGCAAGTTTCGCACAGTAAATCCGCCGACGGAAAGAAATTAATCAACGACGCATCATTGTTCGTAGGAAAATCCTGTTTAAGCTATCGTTGCTTCGCTTATGGAATTTTTAGTTAATCCCGGGATTCGACGAATTAGCTGATTGGATTTCGCATAGGATACGATACAAAATAGTTTTATCGCAAAACATTTTAATACCAAAACACTCGCCAGGTGGTATCCGTTCTTTTTACCGTTAAATATTATTTCTCGGCTTTATACGGCATTAGTTAACTAATTCAACTGTGTAGGTAAGGACGAAAAGGGCTCAATTGGGCAAAACTCAACGTGCCCTACTTTTCGCTATGAAGGACGTTGCGGGAAGCTTACTTTAAATTAATTTTTTCCGACTCCACGACTTCGAAGCAGAGGAAAAAAGGAAGCCACGGCCTCGCGCTGTTTACGCGAAATTTAAATTATCCAATTGTATTTCCCGTTCAATTGTGCCTTCTCCACCTTCCCACCTTGCCCCATCATCGTACATTTCTTTCGCATCCAATATGCGAATAATTAAACTGTGCGTGGTAATTCCTTGAGACCACCCATATTTCAGGAATGCGCCAACATGGTTTACATAATCTCCAACTTTTCGAAACGTACTTTACCGACGGAGACACGCGTATTATCGTAACGGTAATGAAAAATTTCTAATTGAACGTGCAATTGCTCCGTAACCAGGGAGTGCAATGTAAATGCAATTACGCGCACGCTACGTACACGTAACTCTGCGGGACTATGAAAACTTACGATTTGGCGCGCGCGAGCGTTAAAAAGAAAGGTGTGTATGCACGATGGTTTGCTTTCTTGCGCACGAATCATACGGCGATCACAGATTTGCCGTGTCGGGGCCTTTCGTAACACAAGCATCGTAATTCGTTAGAATAGTTTTCCATAAATCGCGCTAAAAGCGTTTTTACGATTATCGTCGTTCCTTCTTATTGAATCGAATACAAATTTGCGTGTCTTTTGAACAGTTTTCTGTACCTGCTAGAATGCCCGAAAAAGTTACGAATAATATTATAATTAAACAATATCGTTCGGATTATTGTCGATTCTTTTCATTAAAGAGAAATACAATCTGTGTTGTGTTTTATGTACCAAATATTGAAACATTTACAACCAGGTTACGATTTAATATTTCGTAATAAAGACGTCTGAACGATTCACGAGAAAAAGGCGTAATTAAACCCTATCGTTATAATTATACTCGCAATGTAATCACATTGTTTTTATAATTATTATGCAACGTTCTTATCGAATGAAATTCACTTTGTGTTCTTTTTTTTCCAAGAAGATCCGGAATTAATATTCCGCGTGAAAAGCGTCTGAACGATTCGCGTAAAAAAGGTGTGATTAAAATTGGAGCTGTAAATTACTGAATTTAAGGGGTTCTTATCTTCCCTCCGGTTATCGCTGAAAAACTGGAGCTCCCGGAACTCACAGAGCTATAAAACACTGTCCGATGACGAGAAGGTGATGTCAGACGCAGGACTTTCGCGCGCGTTCCACACACAATTGCAATTTCCGCGGATATATATACGCGTCTCGGCGAGACATACGTTGCATCCGGTTCGTCTCTAATTCACCGTTAAAAGTCCCACGGTCCACAGGAAGAACGGGGAAAACTGGATCGCGGATGAAGGAAGACACATTAAGTTCTTCACGAGGGGAAAGAATACTTACGTGTTCCTCGTCGGCCAACGAGACTAGACGTTATTCAACAGCGCTTTAATTCGGCAGCTTTTGCGATATTAAAAAAAAACGAAAAGAAAAGAGATGCGGGAGATTAAAAAACATTGATATCGATAATATTCAAAAGAACGGTCATACTCCGTAAAGAGGATTAAATTCGTAAAATTATCGATCGCGAAAATATTATTACACGTTCGTGTCCGTTAATTAGGCTAATCGGTATTTTTTTAAATTGTTCGTGTGATTTCGCGGTGACATGAAGTTATGTATACGATAGATTAAAAGGGTTTCCTGTTTTCGATATTTCAGATAATAATTGTTACCGTCAGCTATCCTTCGTCACCGTTTGTGGTATCATAAAAACTGAGGAGGAAAACGAGGAAATATTGGATCCTCTTGATAGATCGGGGAAAAATTATTATCACCGCGGAGTTATAAAAACGCGTTACGAACGCGAGAAGAATCGAATGCAACCGACTAGGGCTGAATTAGTTTAATTCTACTCGAAAATGCAAACGCGGTCGCTCGCACACCGATGCCGCTTTACGCGACCACCGGGGGCACCGTATCGATAGGAGCGCGCAATTTTATTTAACGAGACATATCGATTACTATTTACCAGTTGGCAGAAAAGATTCTCTCTCGCCGGCCTTCGGGCGCACTCAATAAATTCTCGTGCATACGACTTCAAGGGATTCGAGCGTGTAACTGGGTCACCCAGGCAAGGATACGTCGCGAATGCGATTTATCGAGTACATCGAAGCCGAGGAAAACCTCGTGCGATGTCAAGTTCGATTCTCAATCCTTCTAAATACTAAACTCGGAGCTACACACTTTGCGAAATCGGATTTGGTACGTCTCGTTACGTCAAGGCGTGTCTGTTTGACAAATATACGTGTGCATCGTTGTCCGGTGGATTCCGATATTTTGGGACATAGATTTTTGAAGGATAGCAGTAAGAGGCAAAAATGTTTTTAATGTACGGAACGTACGCGAAATATCTTTGAAATTTCGATCGATCGTAAGAAATTTATTAGGCGACTCGTGATTACGATAGATGTTTTTTTGGACTAGCAATTCCGATTTTTAGGACATCGGGATCTGGTACACCCTTCGCTGTACCATAAATGAAATCGTTTAGTTTTATTTAAACATTAAAAATTGACAAAGTTATAACCCTTCGAAGTTGAAGGTTCTTTTTTTAATCGGCTCTCAAATACGGTTATTCATAAGGAAACTATTTTCTCTTTATATTTTCGTTAAATTTCGAATTTCTGTGACAAAGATACAAGTGAAAGTTGGTTTTGCAAACTTTTGCATACGGTATAGTGTATTTAAATTTATTAAAGCATTTAAATATATACAAAGTATGCTCTATCTATTCTGCCTAGATCATAATTGTAAATTTTTTAATAAACTTTCTAGGAAAAATTCAAGTCCCGAAGATCATTTACGTACTTTCTGCACATTACTATTTTAATAAATCAATAACGCTGTTCTAGGGAATACATTACTTTAAGAAGTTTCCGATTTGTAATTGCACAAAGTTCAAAATTGCAATTTCTTATTTATGCGTTTCAATTCTTTTAACTTCTTCTGCATCTAAATATTATACAACATCGATTGTGAGGATTTAATATTTTCTAAAACTATGTCAATCAAAATCACTTTTGTCTTCGAACGTTTCTAGGTTTCTAGCAACATAGTCAAACGTCAAACTCGTTTTTACAATTCACGTTAAACGATACTTCAAACTCGATCGTTCAAAGAAAGGATCGAGACACGATTATCGACACGCGACAAACGCGTCATTTGTTCACGCCGGTCTTTTTAAACGATAAATAATATCACCTTTTGTTTTGCTAACGCGACAGTTTCTCGTTAGCGAATTAGTAATAGGTTTCGAAGGTAAGCGAAAGAGTTTTCTATGAATCGTTGCTCGTACCAAGAACACGGCAATCGTTGCAACAATCAATAACGCGCTTGCATATTTCAGATAGAAGTGATAAAACCCCCTTTCGAACAATCTAATCTTCGATACTTCGTGTTGTGCTGGTAGCGGGAGCGCTTATTACAAATAATAAATTAATGTAACGAAAAACGTTCGATTACAGTTACAGTGAAATAATTAAAACTCAGTCCCAGCGACCTCGTCGATCTCTCGACATTTTTCCGTTTTCTCTATTGTATCAAATTTTCTACATCATGAAATGAATTTAGTTTAGAAATAGCTTTGGTTCGCGCCACTTTCTTCGTTACGTCTTATCGAACGAAAAGTCGCGTTCTAAATAAACGTCATTGGGATTAAGGAACCTCGATGAGGAGATTTCCCGACAACCCCAATGTTGTAATTAACAATTCTCGCGTTAAACAATGCGAATTACGCACAAAACAGAATTACTGTTTCGATATTATTTCAATCCTCTCTGCGCCAACACTATTAACCTCGCCCGTTTACCAACGTACCATTTCGACATTATCAGGATATAAAAAAAGAGATGAAAAGGAAATCGGGTCAAAATCGACGTCGTTTTGTAAATGCAAAGGAGAAAAGAACGGCAGAGTCCGCGCTGTGGAGGTGAATTTTATGGATCTCGTTATCGCGCTCGTTTCCCAATCGCGGTGGGCACGTGAGCAAATCGAGCCAATCCCTCGTCGGCGTAATAAACGAAGCAACGCTCTTCAGCATCTTTCGCAACTCATTGTCAGACACGATCGGGTACACGCCGTTCTGTCGCGATAAAGCATCATCCTATCTTTCCTTTTCTTCGTTTTTTTTTCCCTCTCGTTTGACCTTCGTCTCGAGTCCCCAGACGCGTCGGGGCTTGGGTCACAGGCAAGATCGTAAGGCACTCTTTGCAATATCGATTTCGAGGTCGAGATCTTACGTTTCTAATCCGCGAGTTAACGAACTGTTGCCCCATATATACGACACAGGGTCACGTTCAACGCTTTGAATAGGTGAGCTCTAGAAACGCGTATCCTTATCGCGTTGGAGCGAACGCGAGTTTCATTAGAATGGAAATGAGCTATTGTTTCGGAGTCAGGTACGACCGGTGAATTATAGTCGGAGTAACGTAACGATTAGAGTAATATTCCAGTTGGTTCGTTTCGATAGGAATCGTCGGAGTATATTTTTTGCGGTTAGAAACGCGAAATCGGCGAATTGGCAAAATAGTTTGAATTTCGTAAATGCGTGTATTGACGCGTTATTAAAATTCAGAGTTGCAGTGATTATCGATCGGTGGAAATACTAAAATAATATTTCACTTTAGCTCGATTTCCGTTTTATGTAAAATACAGATGATACATTTATGTGCACAGAATCCTTAAAGCGATTTATATTGATTGGCGTATTTCGGTAACATGGTTGAACGATGAAGAGTAAATTTCCATTTAACTTTTCTTTTAAATCGAAAGTACTCCGAATTTATCGTCTTTATCTCTCACCCTTATAATTCTTGAGAACACGATTGTAACGCACGGGTATTATTAACGTAATAATCTGTATATGTATATGTCATTGAAATATGATATAAATATAATATATCTCGCGGTATTTAACACATTTAAAAGAAATTTTTTTTATCTCCTATCCACGTAACAATTAAAAGTATCAAATTTCCCAAACTGACCACATCCGAAACTCTGTGGGAAAACAAATGATGTGGTCGTTGGGCGAGACAACGGCGTGGCGAGTTAGATCGTTTTGATCTCTGGATCCAGAAATAGTACCTACATTTTGACACGTTCGTGCAGGTGGTATATAGTTTATATCCGTGGAGCCACTGGCGATCGAGTATCCCCAATGACGCGCGATTTACCAACCCGCGGGCATTCCCTCTCTTCTTTCCCTCTCTGTCAGAACCGGCTTGGTCCTCCTACTCGGAGACAGAGAATTACAGTCTCGCCGAGCTAAATGCGAGAATGAACGCGAGACACGACACTTCCTAAGAGACGATTGCACCATTACGCTTCCGGTGTGCATTTTAGCGACACCGGCGCGGTGTAGCGTTACACGTCGCGTACATCGTTCTCGCTGGCACGCTAATGAGCTCGATTTATCCCCCCGTTTGTTATCAAATCGGAACTTATATCGGATGAATCATCTACCAATAAGTGACGAAAATTATTTTACTCCTTCCCGTAGTTACGCTGATATTAAAGGGAAAACGCGAATCCCGTATAAACGAATTTTAACGTAAGAATATGCAGTTTTAGAAAATCGTCGAAACGGAATTTTTATATTTTCGCACGTAATGTTCGTTATAAGAGACACTGCACTCGTATAGAAACTGAGAAATATTTGAGTAATGTTCCGTAACTAGTTTCTTTTTAACAACGCGCGTTAATAAAAGAATGCTACCAAAAATACCGTGTATTCTTAACGAACGGAGGGCGAAAATTTGGTTCTTTATTTGCTCGTAGGAAGGGCTCGACTAAAAATAGTGACATCGAGGGGCGCTTTCCACCAGTTACGCTTAAATCGCCAAATGCTTTTTCCGTGTAGCCCGTGCACACGCGCGCGTATCGTCGAAAAGTTACGAAGTCGATACCGGCGGTGCACCGCGCACGCGCGCAAGCGTGCGGTTGCGTTAACCGCCGTCGTTGCGTGGTTGCGGCCACGCACGACGAAGGTGACGCAAAGTTGAGCGCGCGTGTCCAAGGGGAAGGGATTCTAACGCGGCACTATAATAGACTTTTCGGGTGCTCGATAACGTTTCATTAGATTTGCCGACCGACTTATTTTTAGTTTACGCCACTGCGATTCTTTTCACGGTCGTCGCACTTCTTGCTCCGCTCGCTCTATTATTGGCTTTTTCATTTTCGCGAAAAAATAGTCGACGCGGCTGCCGAAAGAAGGGACCGCTCGAAGTTTTCTACAAAATCTTCCAAATGCGAAATTCAGATCCGATTCAAGTTTTTGGCAATTTCACGAGCATGGTTCCCCTTTCACATTTAGTTAGAACAAACTAGGAACCATTTGAATTGTAGCCAGAGAGAAGGTACAGGAGTATAAACGAAATTGAGAAACCTGCCGCGGTCTTTTGTTTAGGAATTGGCAGGTTTCTTAATTCCGTTTACCTGTACGTTTAGTATCTTTACCTCGGCTACAATTCCATTAATTCCAAGTCTGTGCCAACCGATTCATCAAATTGAACAAATTCGGTAACTGATTTTATCGACCTCCGAATCTCAATCGGTTGACAATTTTCAAAAATTTCATTTAGTCAGTTTGTTCGATGCTGTCACCTTTGCAGCGTTAAAGTAACGTTTAAATAAAATTAGTTAGCAATCTTTGACCGGAGTGTTGTCAATTAAAATGAATTAAAAATATATACTAGCTCGTATCGAATCAAAAATATTTATTACTTCGACTCGAGTAAACATAGTTACTCCTTTTCTTCGAACCTCTAATATTCCAAGCGTTGAGAACATCAAACAAAATGTCTTCAATGTCGTGGTTTCTTCACCACTAGCTTCGTACTCTCCGCGTATTCACTTACCCCCGTACGCCCTTTTATCTTCGATTACGTTTTCGCGTTACTCTTCCGTCACGAGTTATTTAATTGTATATTTAAACGCTGCAACGAGCCTCGTTTTTCAAGCGAGCACCGGTGTCTTTTGGTGGGGATCGGGGTACGAAACGCGGCAATGCGAACCTCGAGCCGAGGTCAGCATTCTCTCATGACTGCCGTTTCGTTCGTTCCCTAAGAAGTGTCCTCGAAAATCATCGAATCGAGCATTCATTGTCAGTCTTGGCATAGCGACTACCGGGAGTATCGTTGGCCTGACTTTGAGACGCGTCATTAAATCGTTCTGCGTCGGTGTCGACGGTGCCATTGGATGGGAGAAGACGAATCGACGCTTGATTGCGTTTCATTGATCGCTCCAGATTTTTCGTGACCACCGTCGGTAGGTACTAATTGATTTGCAAAGACTCTCCCGCTATCGGATATTTCTATCTCTTTGCCCTTCTGATGCCGATTGAAATGGAACTCTTCATTCCATTTTTTAGTTTCCATGGCAACGCGATCGCGTACTATGTGTAGCCTAATGTCGATGGTTTTTTAAATCATCTAAGAAATCTCCAGCTTTAAAACAACCTTTGCCGCGTTAGAATACCTAAAAAATTGTAGGAGATACGATTCTTTTTATAAAAACCGGGAAATATTTCTCATTTGCGTCCAGATTTACTTCATACTTAATTCATCCAATTTCCAATTGAGATTCTTAACTCTCTATTATGATCCTCGTTAATGTTCGCGGTAATCAAATCAAATTAGTAATATCCGACCTTGAAAAGTTAGCGTCATCGGAAGCCGCGGAAACCGTAATTGGGATAAGAGAACAGACGTTAATTAGATCTCTCCGGATAACGGTTCCGAGTAAACGTGATCGAAATTACCAACATTTTCGTTAACGACCAGCCGAGAGTCGAGTCCCATTATGTTATCTGCTATTCTACTTATATCCGGATGTGTTAATCGTTATATACCTACATCGGTGATTAGCGATCGATCGAACGGAGTCATTTCTCTCCGAGCAACTTCGAGATCGTATCGTTTACAATCTTTTTTTTCTTCATTCTTTTTTTTTTTTGTTCCAAACGTTGATCTGACGCAATTGCGCGCCGCTCATTATCTTTATTGTCACGAGTACGTACGATCGTGTTGCGTGGGTGTGCGCGTTGAAATGTTATTTATTGTTATCCATAGATCAATACGTACATATCGGTACGATACTCGCGCGTATTTACGATACGTCATAGTCATTACGTGGCACCTTCGCGACCATATCGCAAGAACAATGGTTGGAATTTACGTGAGAGCGTGGCATACGTAACGTCATCTATCGCGATGGGAAATTTCTGCGGGAAAAGGGGATCTTTTTTAATCTCGATCGATTATTGCAATTGGAAATGTATACGGTGGAGAGGGACTATTTGTGTGACAGAGATTTGAAAAATACCTGAGGTTAAGACGATGGGAAATTTGTGAGGCGAATGGGAATTTTGAGAGTACCTAGAATTCTTATTATTATTAGTATTATGTTAACACCTTTAGAAGTACTCGTGTTTGTACTGCATGGAAAACAGAATCATTATTAGTATTTTTTGTAGTACCATTGGAATTATTATCATTAGCAGCAGTACGTTATTACTTACTAACGTGATTCGAAAATATACATGGTAAATCTCAACTTTTTATAACAGTGATTTTAAAAGCAACCACCAGCGAATAACAGGATGTAAATATGTATGGCGCAAGCGAATTTTCTTACGATAGGAATTTGCAAAATATCCACAATCTGAATCCGCCTCACCGAGATTTAAACAGGTAAACGAGATTACGGACGACAGAAAACACGATGACGTTGGGATATCAATAAAACGTCGAACGTCAATTGCAATTCAATGTAATTAAACGGACGTGAAGATGAATGACACGATGCATTCCTACTTGTTCCCTTACTCGGCGTAAACATTTAATCAACTAATCGTTAATTCAACGACTCTTCGACGAGAGTATGCCGGCTAACGATACACGGATGTTTCCATAGCGCGGAATATAAACGGCTACCGAAGCGTCGAGAATATTATCGTTTTTCAAGATATTACTGCAATTTCTATGCTGACGCGCGTTCGCACAGGGACGACTTAAAGTGACTTCCCCCTATCACGTCATTATTGATAAAAAAAAATTAATTTAACGATATAACGTGGTTATTTATCTCTCTTGGTTGCAGCAGTAATTAGTGATGTTGTACGTATACTACTGCGGTCGTCTCTCCATTTATGCGTTACCGTTTATTTTTGTATTTATCGTTTTATTCATTTTAATTCTATAGGCGGCCAAAAAATGCATCTTCTCGCTATGATTATTATTATTATTATTATTATTATATCTCGATAAGTCGTGCGTTTTTACTCGATTGTACTTATTAGTTGTTACATTATTCCTGACCTTTTCCGATTGACTCGCGGAGTGCGCATTAAGCTTATCCACTTAATAACGGATACGATTTAAATTTGTTTTTCTGAACTTTCATTGTTTCTGTTCTTGTGCAAGTGGGTAAAATAAATACTCTGACGATTACGAGCGGAACGAATAACTAGCGTAAAAACGAGTGCCAAGCGTAATATCAAACATTCCGTATTTAATTAATAATCCAATAAATATTATTGGGTTCGCCAAAAAGTCATTCAGTCATTTCCTAATAGACGGACATATGTTTATACGGGAAAAAATGCAATTATTTCGTTCCCAACGCAATAGTTCGATATATCAAACCATTTTTACCGTTAACAAAATAATTCTTAAAACGTAACGTAAGGAATCTTTCCGTAAAAGAATTCTTATTGTTAAAATTCCCTTTTTAACTATCGTACCTTTTCAAACGATTTTCTAGTCAAAATAATAAAATCACATCCTGCACTGCCCAGAAATAGTACAAGTACCTAGATAGTATTATTATTAGACTGCGGATGTTTATGTATTATTTTGTGCCTTATTTGATGCACTTATACATACAATATATTATATTATATTTCACGCATATTTATCGCATTTGTTTCACAAAATCTGTTTAAAGTCAGTATAAAAATAATCCATTTTGCATAAACATCCGCAGTATAATTATTATAATCGACATTAATAATTCTTTCGTCTATAAATATTTTCTTCCTCATCGCGGAACTAGTCGGAACTGACGAGTGTAACGAACTCGCACAGTTTGCCCCACTTTTCCGTGACCGTTGTACGCACCTCAGACAGATGGGTTAGACCCAAATCCCCCCAAAATCCAAAATAATGTGTCACGTGTACCGGCACACTCGCGCACGTTTCCATGGGTTGCGGTTAAATTAAGGCGAAACGAGTCGAATCGCCCGTGTCCCGCCCGCCCCTCCCTCCCTCTCTCTCTCTCGCCCGTTCGACAGCATCCTCATCCTTGTCCGGTTTCCTCTAGCAGCTGTTCGACTACAACGCAAAGGAAAATAGAGCCTACAATTGGGCAGGATGTGCGTATCCTTTCGAGAGGATACATCTTTCGAAAAACTTTCCTGCTTACGCGGAGAGATCCGTGACATTATTATTATTCCTCTCAGGTATCCGACAATCCGTACTTGAAGGAATGTCGAAGAACAATACGAGTACTCGAGGAGGTCTCTTGCCTCGAGGTTCCGTGGATTCAACTATTCGTTCGATTCGGTGAAATGTTTGTTTGTCTTTTTTATGCGTTCGTTTAAGTCTGCAATAACTCTAATTCTGGTAGTTTTTAATATAAATGTACTAGGTGGATTTATGAGAATGAATGTATTACGCTCGAAGAATTATTTATTTATTGACAGAGAAGATAAAAACGTGGGACGAATATTCAATTTTCTAATGTTTCCTCCTGGTTCAAATTTTTAAAAATTGGTCGGTCATGGTGTATTATTAAAATTGCACTGCTTTATAATTTTTGACCGTGTTTATATCTCGTTTGAAGAACAAACTTGCATGTATATCGCGATAATCCGCCATTCTCGAGTTAATCGCTACGGAATAAAGGAGCGAATTAATTTATTTACGACTGGTTTTTACTATATCGAAGGTAAGTTAGTAAAACGATAATGAACTGCTGTTAATTACCCGCCAGCGCACGCTTCAATAAATTGCTGTAAAAAGGAAGTTGTATGTACATTCAACCCACATTCGTCTTTGCAAATCTTTGTTTACTATTCTCCCCGCTTTAGAGAACGTAAAACCTTTGATCTCCGTGCGTAAAAATAGAAATTCATGCAATAGAGCAGTAACCAAAGTATAACCGATATTAATATTCCAAGAAAAACTAACAAATCGTTGCGAAATATTATAACAATAACAACCCGATGCAACGCGGACTCTTGCATACTGCAACGGGGTACGTGAACTCCGTTTCGCAACGATCGACGAAATCACGGACGATCGTGGCATCGCGGGTTAACAAAAATCGCGAGCATCCCTCCCGGCGGTACGTAAAAATCCGGGGGGGGGGAGAGAAGATCGAAAATATGAGAAATATCGATGAGGAAAGGTCGGGACGCGACCCCGAGGGGAACACGAGCACCAAGTATTCTCGCTTTTCCCAAAACGTCACGGAGAAAGCGAGATCGTGGATCGTAGGAGCGCGCATGGATCCAGGGGTTCCGGGATCGATAATACAACGATATAGCCGCGCGTCCGTACGGTGCGAGAGGACTGGAATCGTTATCTCCCGTTCTTATCTGTGTCTTCTCCTCTCTTACTCCGGGCACCGCCTTTTCGTCGTTCCTTCGGGTCATTTGTGCGTGGGAGGATCCTTATATCCTCACCGCGGTTGCCACGTACCCCGTCTTCCTTCCTCCGCGAGGCCTTTGCCTCGAGGTTATCTTCCTTCTCGGGACTCCTCGGAAGGTTGCGAGCGAACAGGCGGGTCCCTGCTTCTCTTCCTTTTCTTCCTGGCTCTCCTCTCTCGACTATTTATCTCTTCTCCCGGGGGGAGGGGGGAGAGGGAGAGAGAAACGCTTAAACCCGGTCCCCCGGGCACGAGCGAAACGCGCCGGCGTAACCGGTTCGAGAATTTTTCGTCGGTCCCTCGTCCCGGACTTTAGACCGGTATTCCTCTGCACGCCGTGCACAGGATGCGTAGGCAGCCTCCCGGTGCATTTCGCAGATTGCCACGTTCCGGATACGCGGATTTGTACCACATCGTCGGCACGGACACGTTCTATCCGCCTCGGCGGTACGAGAAATAGTAGACGGAAAGTATTGTCAGGGAGAGGAAGGTGGGAGGCTCCGAGAGTGAGTTAAGAGAGTGGTTTTAATAAGGGGGGTAGATTATTTGTTATTCCTGACGGGAGAACGATTAAAATTCCGCCGGTTTTATTAGATTCAATTCGAGCGGGTAATTGTAAAACCAGAAACGGAAGTTTGGTAAACTCGTGATATGCCGCGAGATTCTAGCTAATTCCGTGATTGTAGAATTTGATTTTATTCACCGATTCTTTTAGTTAAAGAAAATAAATATATATATACATACACATACATATAAGCCCCGTGTTACGGGAAAGACGACAAATTCTTTCCTGTAATATAAAACTTGTATTTACCATGGTCCGAAATGAAATCCAAACGCTTCGATCCGTTACTAGTTTAGTTAGAAGCGGGAAATCGTATTTCCCGTATTTTCATTTGATTCAAAGCTTCGAAGGTTTCTATGTCGTAGATTCGAACAAACTATCGGGGGCATGGCAAAGTTATCGCTGATGAGTTTCATCCGAATGGAAATACGGAAAACGGAAACGGGCGGACGTAACTCGTAGTAAACACGATAACAGATTTCTACCGAAAGAGCACCGACTGCCTCCCGTCTCTCGTGTTCCGTTACACGTTGCTTACCGCGGAGACTTTTGAAAAAGATTTATATATAGTTATAGGTACTATCTCATAGAGAAGATTTCGCAAGAGATGTCTCATCCACGATCGAAATCTTCTTTCGTAACTTCGCTATGTCATAACGTTTATCTTCCGATGAACCAAGAAGTATTTAAACAATAATCGTTCTAGGAAGATCATATCTTTATCAATTGCGCATTCAGAGACGGTAACTTCTTGCACTTTCAACCTTTTCCAAGCGTGTCCACAGCCGATGATCTCACCAGAATGGCAATATTGAAACGCGTACTCAACGGGACGTTTGTCCGCTGACCATCGAACAGATTTATATATTCCTCGATCTGTCGCTCGTTTTATCAAAACGTTATTACGAAAGCAATTACAATCCTGCCCAATTTATCGTACGATGACACTGGAGTAGCAGGAGTATGCTTGGCAAGAAAATATTTTACATTCTTCGAGCTGGTCTTAAATAATTCTAATCCTATCCAATTTATTCCTTTATAATTTCAAACGATGATTAGGATAGAAGAAAAATGGTCAAAGAGGAAATATTTGACATTCTTCGATCTGTCACGCATTTTAAATGAAAAGCTATTACGAAAACAATCATAATCCTACCCAATTTATTACACGATATTTCCAATGGACACATTGGAATAAAAAAGAAATAATTGATAAGAAAATATTTGTCATTCTTGGAGCTAGAATTCGTTATATTAAAACGTTATTATGGAGATAATTATAATTTCCTGCGATCCATTCTATAACTGGATATCTGTATCTAATTTACACATTTCGAACGAAAAGAGAAACGATTGATAAGAAAATGTTTATAATGCACTTAGGTTTTTTTTTTATAAATACACTCGAACGCTGGTGTATTTTGCGCAATGCAGACCCTATAACGAAACTTTACGATCGATCCTAACACGTATATGTAGCAATGTGTGTCACTGTGTCGGCGTGTGAACGCCCGGAATATTTTTCGACACCGAAACTGAGTTGTACGGTATATTTCAGCTTCTACGATTTTCTCTCACTTCTAACCAAAGTAGTAAACGCGTAGAAATTTGTATCAATCTCTCGGCAAAAATAACGCATACATTACTTCCTTATTAAAAAAAGAAAATTAAAAACCAAATTCAAAAAGTTCCCGTCCATTTAATTTTGTTAATGAAATAAATACAATATGCAAGAAATTTACGACACTTCATTCTCGATAGATTTAAACGATCAATTATTGAATATTAAACATTAAATCAAATCAATCATCGATGATGAATCGTGACGATTATTTGTAAAATCATAGAAAACTCAAATGAACCCATCTGCGAACTTCGGTTAGCATTTTTATAAACCTGATACGATATTGAAAATTACAACGTACTCGCGAAATATTCCCCGTATGCATATACAGTGTCTCCCGATATCAATAAAAACATTCTAACCGGATAAACGCCGAAAGTACGTGCATCGACGATGCAAAAATATTGAAAATTATACATTTATGCGAACGTATAAAGGATTACAAATCCGAATCACCGGCGAGCAACGTGTACCCGAAGCCCCAAGCGAATCAGCGAACTAGAACAACGACCGAGCTAATTCTCAATAAGAGTTCTGCTCACGCTCGACACACAAAAGTTTAGGATTTCGGCATCGAGCGAGAACGTACTCCCCGAAGCTCGAGTTCGCATTATATCGTGCAACGTATTAATATACATCTGTCCCCCGTATTTTCCATAATCACGTAGCAGCTAAAAATCCGCGCCCGTTGCGAGGAACGAACGTTTACCGGTTGGCTTCGCCCGTCATTGCCGAATGTCGTAATCCACAGCGTTGGTGGCTCCGTCGAGGTCGTCGACGAGGTTTCAAGGTTCGCCCTTCCTTTGATATCCACGAACAAAGATGCAGCTGTACCAGAATCACCGCTGCGCGTAGCATAATCGTATCTACGCGCCTCTCTTTGATCTTCGTGCTGCTCGGATTTCCAAAATTTCCCCCATGAGCACCGTTCCTCTCTCTCTCTCTCTCCCTCTCTCTCTCTCTCTCCCTCTCTCCCTCTCTCCCCCTCTCTCCCGTCGATCCCTCGAGGAGAGGATCACTGGAGATTACGATGCGTCTGGTTTGTAACAGGGTGCGGTTTTAATTCCGCTAAACCGTGCGCTGAGTAGCGGGAAGTATCATTCGTTGCTTCGGTTTAACCCTTTGCACTCGACGAGTTTTTCGCCCAGGCGAAGTGACAACTCCAGAGGAAGACCCAGTCTGCGATCACGAACTAATTTGAGATAAGAAAATCTAATAGTCCTATCATTTTACAAGTACTAAGCAAGTACATAAAGTGTTAAAGAACCAATTCACGAACTGATACTGCTCTTAAATCTTACATAAGCAAATAGTGTCGCCACATGAAACGCCGCGACGACTGAGGGTCGCCTCTCGAGCGCAAAGAATTAAAGACAATTCTTCGGCAGGTAATCCGTGCAACTCAACTGTACTTATGTATTAGCGATGAGAAAACGCATAATCGTAATTGCAATTTCATTCTCGAAATTAATAGGGGGAACGGTTGATGCGATTGTGCTTCGTACATATCGGTTTATCACTGTTAGCTTTTTCTCAAAGGTGCCTTGTATCTTTGCGGAACGTTGCCACCGATAGATTACGCGATTACGTTATTTTTTGCTTGCTCGTCGCGAATCTGCGTATTTGCGCGAAGAAATTTGCACACGTTGAACCGATGAATTATAGGTACGCATCCGGGTTAATTTCATGACAATGGAATGTTTCGCAAGCATTTTTGTATAAACGGGGCTATAAATAATCTTCGCGAAACATGGAAAGACACAAGATCGTTCTTCCTTATGATACAAAGCTTATTGGTATCTGCGCTTGGTTTTACAATGTTTTTCGCAAAGATTGATCAAGACTCTCGAAAATCTCGAACTCCGGTCTATCGTCATATCGAAGCTTGAGCGTAAAGTACCTAACGTACTTGTCACGCAGTCGCGCAAGAGCCCGTTCACACGATACCGAATCGGTCGTTTTGCCGTATCGGTTACTTTGCCGTATAATCCAGTGGCAATGTAATTTATATGGGCGCGTTCAGACGATACGGTAAAACGAGCGATTCGGTCGATTTTGTCATTCGGTTTTGTCACTGCAAACCGAAATCGGTCATACGGCGAAAAAACCGATTCGGTTCGTGGTGGCAACGTATATTTGTATACGCTGGGTTCAGACTTCGGTTCGGAATTTTTATCGAAACCGCGACGACGTCGCTTGTCATCTACCTTTGAGATAGACGCAGACGGGTCATACTGAAAACCATTGAATAAATGAAGATCGTGTACCGTAGGGTTGCGTGCGATAAAAATAAAAAACCGTATACCGTCCGAACAGTCCAACCGAAAAAGCCGAATCGGGAAAATAACCGGTTGGGGTAAAAAAACCGTTCGTGTGAACGGGCTCTAAGCGAAACATATAACTATAGTGTATAATGCAAAATGAATAACGCGAAACGATACATCTCTAACTCCCAATAGTAACAAAACAATTTTCCATTCGAGTTCAACTTCTTCGGAGATCTATGTAAAAAAGTACGAATTTCCATAAACATCCGCATAAACGTTATTATCACGTTAGAAATAACCTATCACCACGCGCTAAAGGGTTACGTGAAAACCAATACCTTCCGACGCTCGTATACTATTACACGATAAAATCCTTCTTCCGACGAGCGAGTTTTAATCTCCGAGTCTTCCGGAACCGACGATAAAGGGCTTCGGCATATCACCGGAAGCAGATCCCCACGTAAGTGACTTCCGCGTACGTACTCCTGTTCCTGCCACCCCGGTAACTTGCGTATCGGGGACAGATAACAGTCCTGTACGTGTCTGGTTCGCGGTGGGGCCTTCTACCGGGCCCCGACGTTTCAGCGCTCGGTCCTCCATTATGCCTGTAATCCCTTTCAAGGAAGACGCGCTCACGCCGGAAGTCGATACGTCTTAGAACCTCGCCTCGATCGACGCCGGCGTCCTTAGCGGGCTTTAATCGAGGAAACGTGACCATTTCGGGGTACGCGACTCGTGTCGTTCGTGGTAACAATGAAACGGTTCCGGAGGTCGGGGAACGTGGATCCTCGTCCGGGAGGTTGTACGTTTTTATTCTATTATTCCCGGAATACGTATCTGGTACGAAACGACGGGGAGGAGGTTGATCCGCGCGAGCGTCGAGCCAACGGACGTTGCACGCCCGACGAACCTTGGCCACGCGCGTAACGAGGCGGACAAATAAATGGGACCAGTCGCGCGTAACGGTGTGATAACGACACGATGTTTAACCTTGAGAATCGATTCGGTTGAAAATCGATCCAAAACTATCGACATTTGCAAACTATTGTCCAAATATTGTTATGTAATAATTATATTATTGTACAAAATATAATCATTATGTAATTATGTTGGAACCATTCGTCGTAAAGTGCGTTGACTCAGCGCTCGCGTGATCCTGGATCTGGTCGAATACCGTCGTTGGCTGTTGTCCGGTACTTCAAGTATGGTTGGTAATTAACGAAATTATTGTGGTTTTTCGAGCGACGACGCTTTGGATAATCGTCTTCCGGTGCTTTCAATTATGTCATTACCACGTTAAAATACAAATTACTGCAATTTTTTATTTTAATTGTTCACGCGCTTGAACTTAATAATATTAACGTTCGAGGTCGGGCACATTGGTCTTGCTATTTGAATATTTATCAACAACCTAATAATGGATGGTTTATAAATAAAATTGCATTATATATGTGAGAATGAGACGTGCATACGTGTGTATATAGATGAGTGAGTGTGTGGAATAGATGAAGAAACGTGGATCGTTGAGCGTGATCGCGAAGCCCATTGCCGAGGGATGTTCCACCGATATCTGATTGATGTGCGAATATTTGCAAGAAACACGGGAGTCGTTAGCGAGCATCGAGAGAGAACGGATCGGCGTACCATTTATCTATTGTTCGTATTAATAAATACAACATTTATTTAAAGATATTTCCTTCCCACTTCCTGCAATTGGTGACTCGTCCGAGTTTGAGTATATCGAGTCATTCGCGAGTGGGAGATAAAAAGTTGTGTGAATATTAACGATCGTGAACAATAGTAACGACTGAACGTATCGTAACGAGGATGAGTACAAGAAATCCATCGGATTTTACAGTCTGCTAGTTAAAAGAGAAACTCAGAGAGTCAGGCCTTGCTTCAACGGGATACAAAGCCGAATTAATTAATCGATCGATATATGTATGTATGTTGATCCGTCGGGAAAGTGTTACAGAGGGAATAGTACCCAAAACGCCGAGTCAAGTGTGACTAGAGGAAACCGAAACAAATCTGAGACGGGAACGTCGATATCCGCGACCCAACACGGGCGGGAATTCGAAAATTGTCGTCGAGAGCGAGAAATAGCAGAACGGGCGCTGCAACTCGGAAGAAGAGAGATATAGAACTGAGAATGAGATAATCTCCTGGATTACCGTCGAAACAACTAACAATAAGTAGATCTGCTAATGCTGCTATGCCTTGGCCCGTTGATAAAAATCATGCACGACGTTTTCCTGTTTCGGCAATCGGTTGTTTTCGATCGTTCGCAATCGTTGCGCCTTTCTCAACAGCTCAATGTCTCTTCTTGCGAGTTGCAGCGCCCGTTCTGCTATTTCTTGCCCTCGACGACAATTTTCTTAGATCTAAAAAATTGCTCGTTCCTCGATTTAAATCACTGCGCGTCGAGAATCCTCGTTTCTCTTAATCTGCCGATGGCAATTTTACCAAACGGTGCTTTCACGGTCACTTGCGCGAAATAGTACGATTTTCCGGGATTGTTGTTTTCCTCTCACCCGCACAGCAAAACGGCCGAGCCAGTGAACCGCGTCTCGGTGGAAAGTTACCTTAAATCGTGCAATCGCCTTCGGAAAAAGCGTAACGGCATGTTCGATCTCATAGGCGTGTACACGGGGTGTGCCGGATCTAACGTGTCGGAAAGAAGTGCGTTTTGATTTTATCATACTCTATAGGGCACGGCGGTGATGAAACTTTAATACGTTTTGGTCAATTTGGCTTTGCTAGTTGTCTGTTGAAAGATTAAAATCGTGAAAAATGACTGTACCTTTCCGTATTTAATGGGGTAAATGGGTTGAAAGATTTCTGTTTATCCAATTAATTTTTTACGAACTGATTGGAACGAAACTGATTGATCGCAGTGCCTATATTTGTAATGGATCATTTCTGTCGTTTCGCATAATTAAAAAGGGGAATCTCTGAAATATCGAAAATCTTCAAAGTTATCGTGCACCGTTGCAAATACTGTAGTAGATCTCTGTGGTGAACACTCTTCCAGGTGAACAAATCACCTGAGAGCGAAATCATTCGTCGTGAGAAAATATGGAATTCCGGTGGATGAATTTCAACGAGAATTCGTGATGTTGCACGAGTAAAATGATTTTTTATATTTCTACCAAGGAAAAATTGCACCTATTTAAACAATTTAATTTCGAAACTCTAAGAATATAAATCACTCGCGTTAAAAATTTCGCTTTTGGATTCGACGAATTTCGACATTTCTAACCGGTCCTAGTTTTTTAAGTACACGTAATACCGTCACTAATAATGACTATCAAAGGTACAGGTGCATTAATTAATCAGTTCCTTTAAGATAAAAAAAAATTGATTCTAAATGTTTAAAACATACGTCCCCCCTTAATACTAGCTCCCCTTTAAACGGAAAAGGATCACGCGGGTTGTGATTCACACTCCGACAGCGGAAAACCGAAGCTCTTCTAATCGATATTATTAATAAATTCCAATTATATATAGTCACGTCCGAATGCATAATTCGCTCATAATGAGACATTCCCTTCATCCTTCCACAATATTATCCAAACAAGAACGAATTCATTATTCGTAACGGATTAGCAATAATTATCCTGTAGGCTAATTACGCGCCGCGCGATTAATTAACGAGGGAATTAAATCAAACGCCCACTACTGGACGGAAACATTTCCTCCGCACACCCTAATGAAACCCGCTACGCGCGCCTATGTTCGATCTACATTAGGGAGCGTTTACATTGAAAACTCGGTCTTCGCAATCAATCGCAATCCAGGCTTACTAGAAGTTACACCATGTTAGCCTTCCCTTACGAAAAGTTACTGGTTCTATGGTACGCGCATAAGGACATGTATATGTATATGTATGTATATCTACGTATAAATCTATATAATACCCGACGGCAACGTCTCACTTGGAATTTTATTTATGTCCGTTTCGCACGTATATGTCCGTATAATATACGTATGTACGCGCTGTACCCTACTATGTCGCTAGCGGGAGTTTTATGCACTCTAACGAGATGCAGGTGAATGATGTCATACGATCTAGAGACCGTGGAAGGTGAGTGATGTCATTGTTTTACCGTGCACATTCGAGGGCTACTTATTCGGAGCGGTACAATCGTGACGGCGATTTGATTTTTTCCTTTTCTTTTCTTTTCGGCGGATGTGGATAATAACAAGTTGGAATCGTGGTAGACCGTCGCTCGCGTTTGTAAACCGGACTTTGCAATCGGGTGCAATGCGAAGTGACTAAACGCGAAATTGCGCCACGTATTATCTCCCTTACGAAAATTGGTGTTTCGCAGACCCGCGTAACGTGGATGGTGCAAATGATTGCGCATTTGCATGAAATATACGATGCGGATGTATTACGGTACACTTATCATTGTTTTTTTTTAGCGTCATCGCGTTATTAACGTAGGCACTTACTTTCGGTAAATCTCGTTACCAGCAGACGTTTATACATAATGCGTGCTTTTCGTGAGGCCCCATTCGTTACTCGATGCGCGATACAGTGGGTTGTAAGTTATGAGAAAATGTGAATCATGCTTCGACGAAGACAACTTTCCACTGGCAAAATAATCGATCTTCGCTGCGGTATTGATATGTTTTAATTCGGGGCAATTTATGGTATTTTCCTCCGTTAATTCCATCGGAAACTTTACATGGTCACGAAATACGATAAATATGTAATATACATATTTTATAATAAAAAGAAACACATTTTTAAGGCCCTGGAACGAAGAGGAAAATTTCTATTCGGGTTCTACCTCGTTATGGATCTCGTACAAAAGCATGAATTTGATGAACATCGGCAGTATAATCATAACGGGTTACTTTTATTTATATCAATTGATCTCGAGAGCATTGGTAAAAATCATCGTACGTTTGCTACAATCGAACAATGCGGATGTATGATACCCAATCGTTACTATCTTTGACTATCGCTATTTTCGGAGTACTTTGATACGTAATACATTAGCGGATCTCAAAAGGTAAAGCAATCGAGTGCAATCCGAATATTATTGCGCGTGTAATTCACCGTCGCAACTCCGTTACGAAAAGTTGCACTCTTTGATATAATACTAACCGCAATATCATGTTGATGCAATATATTTTATACAGGGTGTCCTGTAACTATCTACCAATACTAAAGCCAATGGCTAACAGAAGGGTCTGTTTAAACCGCCGAAAAGCTCGATAATTATTCCAAAGCTCGACTAAGTAAATAATTAAAGAATCAGGATTACTTATTCAATTACGGGATAAAAATTCTCTTTGCGACTGTTAATCAACCATTTTTTTAAACATGACCGTGAAGATATAATAAATCGCGCGTTACCATGATCACTTACATCCACGTTTCGTTTCTACGCAATATAAAAAAAAGTACTTTCCCCCGCAATTCTATCAATAGTAAACAATATGGATGAGGCAACAATCGTGACACGCGTGTTGTATCCTACCGTTGCTCGTGTATACGTGTGTACGTGCACGCGTTACGTACGAATATCTCTATGACTTCGTTGTATTAGCGCCTATATCTATTATCCACGTATCAAGAGTACGACAGTCATTGTTGTATGCGCTAACGAAACTTCCTGTACTCCGAAAGGGAGCTCGATATCCTCGGTGACATATTAGGATTCGTTCGCGTTCGTGTTTGCGTGTCGGTGTGAATATTGGTGAAAAAAAGTTCCAAGTGATTAAGAGAATTACCATGGTACGACATACAAGCATGCACACGAGGTACTTACATACATATATTGTTCCAGAACGTTTTAATTGAAAGTATAGTAAAAGTATACATATACGTCAAACTGTAAAAATAATGTAAAAATCAAATTGAATTGAGTGATCGACAGAAAGTATCAAACGAATATAATAAAACATAATTAAAGAAATATTTTCAAACTTTTGTAATATAACGCAATTTTTAATATTTTCCAATACTTTTTTATATTCTACGAACTCAACGCCAATTAATTCTGATTATATTTGATTAATATAAATTATGGTGCAATTATTATATTTATAATTGAAGCTCCGAAAAATTATGTCCAAAAATGGGTTCAAATAACCGCTAACCTATTTGAATGACAATCTGTTGAGTCCATTGTTTCTGTGAATATTTTAAATATACACTAGCGTACAAGAACTATCCATGAAACGCAATTATTTGTTAGATACGATTTTATCAGCTGTCAAGTATAATTTTGTATTTGATCGCACAATTCTTGACTAACGCGATGCACTCACACCCTTTTATAAATACAGAAATATATTCAACCAAACGGATCAAGAGACAAGGTCTTGTGTCGGGCCAAGTACAAGAACGCGAGACTAGACCTTGTATTTTTTCCGGAAAGAACGAATGGGGGTTATCGAGGTGGTCAAACTGTATTCAAAAATGAATTTTTTATCATTTTTTATTATATCTACTATTTGTCAAACACTTTTGCACGGCAATGTACTATCGAGCATGGTGCTATCATCCAACCATACGGTAGCGAGCCAAACCGATTGTTTATCAGAATCGATTGCGTATACGATTGCGCGTGATTGTTCTGCGTTAAAAATGGAAGGAATTAAGAACGAAAATTGTTTATCGACACGCCACATCGAACGAAAGTAACCATACGTTAAGTTTTACGTGCACGAATGCCGATTTGCAAATCTCGAAGCGAAGCACGATGATAGCGATGAACAATGACGTTCACTGTGCACTGTTTGCATCAGATTATATCATAATGCATCCACAAAAAGATTATTGACCGCAGACATTATAACCGTACATCCGGCGGGTTTACCGCAATTAAACATATACATATATAATAATATGTATACATTGGGTCAAGTGAACGTACTGTTTTAAGTACGCTCAATTGCCATTTTTAAACGAACCGTCAGAAATTTAATCCGAAACCAATCCCGCTAACAGAAATATGCTTTTTATAACCAGAAAACCTATCGCGTTTTCCCATTTTCTGTAATAATTACGATTACCCTCTTAAAGCGAACGGTGTCAAATTTACATCCAACACGAAACTTCGATGTACTTGAGCAAAAACTATTAGTTTCTGTTATTAAAAAAAACGTGCGTTTTTGTTCGATAATTGTAATCGACTCAACGTCACTTTTTAATAACGACTGATTACACTTTTGAAGCCAAAGAGAATTTAACCTGGGCCAAAGAATTTGTCATTGAAAAACACGTAACGTTCGCTTGTGTTCGTAAAAGTAGCCGAGACACAACGACGAGGAGACCGCGCGCTCAAATCCGGCGGAAGAAACAATTTTTGACAATGACTGCCTACGTCATTACTTTTTCCTTTGCATCGGAGTGCCTCGTGAGGCATCCGCGAAAATAGTTTCGACCGTGAACATAATCGTACGTCCGGTTGGTTTACCACGAGAATATACTCGTGTGCCTACATCGCACAGTCCGCGGACCGTAAACTCTAAACCGACCAACTGTTTGTACAAAGCGTTACAACAGGAGTCATGCGGAATCGCAGAACCGATTACCACAAAACTTGTCACACGTACGCATCAAATTGCCGACGATAAACACCGAAGAAGTGCCGCGAACCGTCAAAGGAATAGTGAACAATTTCTTCCAAAACCTACTCCGGCGGGTTTTTATAGCTCTTAATTGCCTGATGCTCTCGCAATTTTTTTTCATCCTGGCGCAAAATTCTCGTCACACGTATTTATAAAGTATAAAGCAACCAATAATAAATCTCGAAAACGTACCGCGACTCGTCAGGAAAATATTGAACGATCTAATAAAAATTTGTCATGCGGTTTTTTAATCGAGTGTTTTGCAAAATCTTGATTCAAATTGCTGAACAACTTTAGCAGTGTAACTTTGTGTCCCTGCATAAAATTTCCAACGTAAAATCCCAAGTAAGTATAAATTCTTACGAAAAGAATCACAAACGATTTTTCTCAAGTATTCTTCGGCAATTGGGTAGTCATTTTTTATAAACGTGAGTTATTCAGTACTTCTTAACTTCTTCGAAATCACGTCGCGTACGTGAAATCATCTCAAAATTCACCCTGCGAGTCATGAAATTCCTATTGGCGGTACGTAGGAACAAAAATGTCAGTAGGGACCATTTCAAAATTCCTGTCATCGTCTCCCATTGTCTTTTATCGCACGAGTCAGCCTTTACGTTTCCCGATGAGTAATTTTCTAAGGTAATCGTGTCACGCGGCACGGACGGCAAATTTTTTACGTCGTGCACCGGTAGGAGAGCGAAACAGAGAGAGAGATAACAGCGACAGCGGTCGAGCAGCAAATTCGTGGCAGCATGCCGCGCGTCACGTATTCACGCGGCAGGTATTTGTTTTACGCGTGTACGCGCGAAAGGAATTATCGATCGACGACCGAGGACTTAGCGGCTATCTTCAAAATTTAATAAGCCTCGCTTCGCAGTTACGGATTTACCCAGATCCATCACCTTCGTCGATTTCTCGGATAACGTTTAAATGCTAGATAAATGAAATTCTCACAAGTGGGTACGAGAGGGAGCGACCGAGAAAGAGATTTTTAGGTAAATATTTTCGTGCAATCCGTGTATTTCAGACGTGATTTTAAGTATTATTCGAATGTGAATGCACAGCGCGAGGAAGAGTAGGATGGAATCGACAAGAGAACGAGATAGTTTGAGGAAAAGCAATCGTCAACTAAAATATCCTTTTCTTATTTACATGAGAGTATTTAAATAAGAGGGAACGTTACGACAGAGGATTGAAAATTCAAACATCATTGACGGTTGATCGATGGTCATCCTATCTCCCGATACCCGCTTACCGTCAGATACGATAACTAAACGTAACTCGTTCACGGGTCTCAAAATTCTCGAAAGGACCGAATCCATAAGTATCTCTGCTTTTTCGAAACGCGATAAGACTGTGAATATAATTCAAACGAGCGAATAAAATCGCTCTTTGCTGTTACTTAAATAACGGGCCGACGGACGGGGACTGGAACACTTTTTTAATAAAGCGATAACGCTACGATAAAAGATAAGGGGGATCGTAATAAATAAATATTATGTATCCAAACGCGCAGTCAGTAAAAAACGTTGCCGGCAATCTCGCGACTCCACTCGCGAATCTAATTTTATCGAGAATCTCTTTACCATCCCGATTTCCTAAGCAATCTCTTGTCTCGCGAAAAGAGACGCGAGCGGTTTATCAGAATTTCATTCGTGACAAATATTTCTCGGCCTTGAAGTCGCTTCAGACCGCATGACGAAATATCTTCGACGGCACCACTATCTGGAGAAAGATCGTGCGACTTCTCGATCGCGTGTGCACTGAAAATGATGTCCCCGATGTCACCGTTTCGTCATCCTGCCGATAGAAAAGAATAGAGAACCAACTTCGAGGATATTTCTGTGGTCGCAAAAGAAAAGCGTCGCGTGTCGCGTGTCGCGTATTTTCACATTCGAGGTATCGCCGTTCAAAGTTCCGAACACCGCCGCGCCGGTTTCTCGTTGGACTTTGGTTAAATCGCATTATTCTTTTTTTTTAACGTTTCGAATTTATTTTCACGAATTTTTCTTTCTTATTATAAGTGCATGCATTCCGCATTTGACGGCTCAATTGACAAGTTAACTCGATTACTTTTTAAATCGCGACAAGCGTTATTTTTCCACACGGTCACGGATTTGTTCGAGAAACTACGAGACGTTAGAGATTAAAGAACTGGGAGCAGATCATCGTCGAAAAAAGGAATTGTCACGCAAGCCCCGACGAGTCACAGCGCTCTTTTAATTCTCATGATCGAATGATTCAGGCGAGTGAAGAGTGTTATTCTTCTGGTCAGCTGTAATAGAGTTCGTTGCACTGAAACAGATAGCGCGATTTACTGCGACTGATCTTGATAGTAAGAAAAGAAAGGGCTCTTGTTTTCCAGTATTTTCTGGGAAAATATTTGCAACATTTAAGATGACTCGGTGTATTGAATATTTCCCGTCAAACATGACGCGAGATACCATTCGAGAACGCGAGTCAAAATTTATGCAGTGGGAATTCTAAGTTTCTGAGTTCTTTTCTTTTATTTCGGCCTATTATTTCTCCATGTAAAAACAAAATATTAAGTAACGTTGCGAATATCCCTGAGATTTCATTCGAGCGAAATATACAAATTATAATACAATTCCCTTAGCAACGCGACTGTATCAACGTTTTAAATGATAAGCCATCATTTTAATTCGTTCGAGGCAACGGCGCGATAAAGAGTTAATATTTATTTAATGACTAGAAATATTTAAAAATATTTTCTCGTGACCTCTAAATAAGGGGATTTTAGTTTCGGACAGACACGGCCCACTCAATACTTTCGCACATTAACGTGGTTATTAAAGTGTCCGTATCTTAATTTTGTAATTAAAATGCAGGAGCATCGGGCGAAAAATTGATCTACGGCGTGAATGAAAATTTCCCGTGTAATTTATTTAATAAAACTTTCTTTTAGACGCGTCGCCGAATCACAACAGTTGCAACCGCGACAAACATTACTTTTTCTTTCGATTTGGTAAGAGATAATCGGCGGTCCTTTTAAAGCGAATTACAATTCCGTCGAATTTCATCGCAAACTCACGGAATCATCGCGCGGCACCCACCGTAAGTGGCAGAACGGAGCCCGTCGAAAAAAGCACAACGTTGACCAATATCCGGCCAGAGTCTGAGCTCGTTTGGAAATTCGAAGGCCTGGCCTGACTCGAGCATGATCCAAATGCTACGCAATCGACCGTATCTCTCTCGTGAGAATAAGTATACAGACGTACACACATGCACGCACACGCGTAAAAGCGTTGCGATAAGCTGCCGATTCGATTTTCTGCGCGTATACCGCAGTGGCGTATCTCGGAAATGAAAGTTCTATTTTGGTGTTCCGTCGATCGTCTCGGAAATCTAAAAAAAAAAAATCATTTCGTACGGACACACTCGTCCGGAAATAAAATTCAAGGAATTCGAAGAGTGACTCTATTCAATTGTTCGTAAATAGTCGAATAAATGTGTTAAAATCTTCGACCGGATGTAACAAAGTTGAATTTAGATCTTCCACGCATCCGCTGATCGTATTGAAATAATTAAGCTAAAAATAAATAAATATCAAGAGTAATATAAATAATAAATAATAATGGAGTTATCGCCGAGTGTAGATCATTTAATTTGAATATCTTTAATCGGAGATCAAATTCGTTCAATACAGAGGGGGTGAGGACTTAAAACCAATCAGGCCGGGTAATTCTTACATTTTTACAAATAGGGAAAAGATATTTCAATGTGTGTATCGTTTGGGAAAGGTTGAACAGGACATATTATTTTGTCTATCTTGTATGTTAACTAATAAAAATTTGCTTCATAAAATTTTTCAATTCCCAAAAGAATATGAATATATGTATGTATGTGCGACTCCTGGTATATGTAGAATGTCTTTACTTACTTGACCATAACGCGTAAAAATAATAAAGAAATTACATTTCCGCGAATGTTATTTGAGAAAATTATTTTTTGAGTAAAACTTTTTTTCGTATACCGTACCGCACGGTAGCACCTGACATTGCTTACGTTCGTTAGTGTACCACGTCCAAGAGTAAAGTAACAGGGAATCAGATGTATTTCAAGAAGTGACTCAGACGTTGGCGGCTTACATTTTATTTCATTGTGACAAAAAAAAGGTGTGTAGAACGAAGACACGTTTTCTCACGGTCATACTCGTGCGCATACGTAGTACGTGGGTGAAGTTACATGCCCTTAGATGAGACTGATTGTTTAAAGTATGCCTCCCGCGTTTGCTAAGGAACGTTAAGCTAGGTCAAGGGCGACTCGTTTACGCGAGACGAGTATCCGATAGGAATTCCCTTCCCGGTGAATTTCTCGCCTGTCGATATTCAATAAACTTCACTTAACTAAAAATTAAAAACTGTATCTCGTAGGATGCACTTGTACTATCGTCCGATCGTTAGGAAAGATTGTTCCGTTCGTATGCGGTGCGAAGAAGTCATTATTAAAAATATTTATTGAGCGGTAGAAATATTAGCAATACAAAAATTGCATCGCCATACCACGGCAGACTTTTGATGGACACACTTTTTTTCGACTTACAGTTTCGTCAATATTTAAGATAGTTGTAGTTACTGGTGCACCTTGTACACATATTTTGATCAACTTGCTTGAGCGGTTATAGATCGTATCTGACGTGTTTTCAAGAAGCAATTTCGTAACGCGAGCCAGACGAAGGTGGCAAGAAATTATCAATGTTACGAGCGATGTTGCAAATTTACGAAGGGTCTCGCATGTATGCACAGCCGCGTGTCGCGGTTTAAGGTGCCCACGTATGCATTGATGTGGCCAGTACCGCATCGAAAACTCGCGAGACCCTTATACATACGTCGCATTAACAGTACTCTTCGTCAGCTGTTCGTTCTACTGTCAATGTACGATCACTTTTCTACAACGTTCCGTAACTTTCTCGTATATTGCATCATTAACGTAAATGAAACATGAACGCGAAGTATATCGCAAGACATACCGTGGATAGATGCTGAATCGGTACGATGTGTGCAAAGAATATAAGGAAAGCGTTCTCCGATTAGTAGTTCATGGTGGATCGACGATAAACTCGGAGGAACCGTGAGTAAATAATATACTATCCACATTTACCGTTAGGAAATGTGAAAAATAACTTGAATGGGACGTCAGATAACACGCGTGTTAGCGTACGAAGAATATTTTCAGTCCAATGCGTAACGGTAGACCGAACATAATGTGCAGTAGCATGAAGTAAATAATACCCTGCATTGCAAGCATGTGGATGTACCATTATACATAATTCTTATTTAACGACACTTACCGCGAAAGGTTTACGAGTTCAACTCCTCTTTCCTCAATTAAATTCCCTGTTGTATCCAGTCACGTTTTGCCACGATCGCGTCGACCCACCACGAGGGCACCGACTCCGCGTTTCGTCCGCTAGCGACGACACTGTCGGGGGCGCACAACGCGCATGCGCGTTCGCCCCTCTTCAACCCAGAAACGTCGAGCTAATGCGAGGCGGCGACCATGGATTCAGTCGTTAGCTGCACAATGGCGCGATCGGTTTGTGCTCTTTCTATCTGCTGCCGCCGTCGTTTCTGAGCGGTGGGCCGGCCCAAAACGTTGGACCGTCCGTTGCGCGGGATACAAAAGTCTCTTCGCACTGTCTCCCACGTTCGCATCCGCTCAACGTCTCTCACCCTCTCTATCTCTATCTCCACCCAAGTGTAATATCCAAGCAGCACTGACTACCGTGAGTAAAGAGAGTTAACTCTGACGGCGAGACGGAAAGTCGCAACGAGGACCGTGTCAAGAAGAAATCAACAAACACCATAATTGACAATCACATCCAAGCGGAGATCAAAGCAGGAAGAGAAGCCAGGTTTGATCCGAGCACGCGCGCGCTATTCGAAAAACCAATACACCCGGTGACGATTGAAGAAAAAAAAAAAGGAACACCAACCCGGGGGATTCGTTTTTTCGAGCAGAAACAACGGTTTATTAAACAACGTCTTTGGGGGAAACTCGAGTACATCGTTACGAGGTTTCTCCGCACCACCCACCCGTTCAGGAACGTACGGCGACAACAGGAAGATTATATCAAAGGTAATGAATCCCGATATCAAGGGCTCCCGCTTCCTCGAGTATTGTACTTAAAGAAATGCGTTTAGGGAAGAAGCAAAACCGTACGTTTCGTCGAGTGTGTGTCGTTCTGGGGTTATGCATGTTGCGTATCGGCCTCGCGCGACAGCAGTGCAAAGTGCGGTGATTATTACTGACGCGTACTGGATCGATGTCAGGCTCTGGACGTGTTCTATCGTATATTTACTTTTGGTGCGCTTGCCCTGATAGCAAGGCTTATTGGTTTCTTTTCGTTACTCGGCTATCGCTGGGTTTGTCGTTGATGGTGATTTTCTGAGCGAACTATACATACTCGCAAAGATGTATCGTAGGGGATATACATGACTTTCTGCCGCTAGGTTATACGTACTCTATGATCCGGATACTTGAATCATTCGTGTAGCGATTACCCGGATATTTAATCAAAATTTGGCGCGTTTCGTTGTAGAAGGAAATAAACTTTTATCTTTGTATCACAAATAACGGCGTAGCATAATCAGAATTCTACCGTGGATAGGTACATTCATATCGGGTAGTTCCGGGAAACTCCTTCCGGTACGGAAAGCAAGCGTATTCGCGATTCGCGGCACTTCGATTTCTCCGTCGCCTCCACGGATCTTTGCGATTGTTTATCTTCGCCGTCGGTTTTTTGTCCCTTCCCGCTTCCTCGTTATCGTTGGGAAAAAAGTGCCTCGTACGTACGTCGACGTAGAAGCCCCACGGGCTACGCGAGCGGACGTATTAGGCAATTTATTTCGCGGGATTGCGTCACATTCGCGCACTATTAACGCAACCGGTGCTCGCAATATCGCCGTGACAACCGTGGAACTCCGCCATTTTGACCTTACCGAAGGATATCTGCTATCTTGCTCTCCGCGGTGTGCGTTTAAGTATACACGCGTCTGTTTCGACACGCGGTTACCACCGTCGGGCGGACGCAATGCTTTACTAATTCCGAGCTCACGATTTCGTCAGATCCTCGTTCATTCAACGAATGCGAGAAGGTTAGGGGGGGACGGGCGCTTAAGAGTCCCGGGGCACCTCCACCTGTCGATACGCCGTTGACCTTAAGCTCGAATGCGCGCGTGATCGAAGATAAAACCATGGTTTTCGGCGAGCGTTCGAGTCTCTTTTCATGATAAAGTTGACGGATTAGCCTCGGCTATCGTTTGACGAGGGTAACCAGGAGGGGCGAAGGGAACACTCTTCTCGCACAGCCCTGATCTTTGGAGCGCCGAGGAGTTTTGCGCAAGCATCGTAGATATCGTAATTTGCTGGTCGTGGGTATCGACAGTCGGCACGGATTGAGCAAAAGTACATGAAACGAGAACTTTTTTCGCGGGATGCGTAGGAAACTTTAGCAAACGTAGAGTACCCGTACGTATGTTCTAAGTAGAAATTGTAGGTTATGTTGCGAACGTTCGGAATAACTGGAAAGTAACATTGACTGGATCCTAAGAAACTTGATATCATAATTCAAACACATTTAAGACGCATGAATATAAATTCTAACGATTCTTGAACCTAATCGAATTGTATTTGTCGTATAATAAAGAAGATGGTATTTTAATACGAGATTAATTTTCAATTGATCGATGAGTTTTACAAAAAATTATCGGGCTGATCTAATCATGATTATTAAGCGAAATATCAGAAGAATCTTGAACTTGAGTTCGATTATCAACATTCTAAAGATCGTCAGTATTTTATTTATGATTTCTTAAAGCTATTTCTACGCAAAGTCTTTTAAACATGTTCAAAGTCGTTTCATTCTCATTCAAGGTTAATAGCTTCAACGGGATAAGTTTTTCGGTCGCTTATTAAATCCGTCACTCGTTCGCAACTTGTAATAAAGAAATAAGATGTGGAAACATCTAGTTGAATGAAACTGCGTGTCTTGACGTGGCGGCAGACAGCCTGTAATTTTTCTTCTCTATTCCCAATCTCCGCGGATTACAAGGATACCGAATTTACATACCTCGAAATTCGAGATAAAAAGAGCCGTCCGCTTTTGGAGTTGTTACAAAGCAAATGTAAAGGTATAATTGTATCGAGAGAATCGTGAAGCAATACACGAGCGATATCACGGATGTGATAAACTCGGTCGATTTATCGTCGGTCCTGCGCAACGTGGCAAATGAATCTGCAAAATGTTTGATAAAATTTGAATTTGCAAGTAACGACATTGTTATCTCTTTTCGCTGCTGAAAACGCTTAAGATCCGACGCTTCTTTTTCAATACAAGAAATCATAACTTCTACGATGCTTGAGGTATTTGAACGCGACAATTTGGGTTTTTTTCAATTATACCAAAGATACTACGTAACGGTGAAGTCATGGATGTTAAAGATGAAAAATCGAGATTATATTCAGGCACAAACGCGACATAATTTTGATTCGAATGGCCGCAGCTTCTTCGGTTATTAAATTATTGTACCGCGTTAAAGTGCATTATAAAGCAGAAAAATGGCACGGGTGTAGCAAAAATCGTCAGTAATGTGTCAAGGATAATACATCATTTTGCAACTATGGAAGCTGACGATGAATAAATAATCAGATATCATTCAACATCGATAGGGTTTATGCATAAAGCAGATATTGTCTTGCATCGTAGATTGTATTTCTTCTGGGACTCAGCTTCCTCTGCTTGTTGAAACACCGTTGCGGCGCAACGACCGCCTTACAGCGATATCCCTGACCTTACGGAGCCCCCTTCTCCATAGAAATTGCGCATAAGGCAGGACGAATGTCGAAAACTCGTCTTTTGAAAGTGTCCGTGAATCACACAGGCTTAATGAACGTAACTCGTGTCGTTTAAACTCGATTAAATCTAAGAACGATGAGCTCCCTACGAATCGTTTATATTCAGTTTTTCTTTGAAATTAGAATTGTGGTTTGCCTATATAACTCGAACCCACTTTTTCATTGTATCGGATACTATTTTCGTCCGTAAAATTGCAACACACACTCCAAAAATGATGCGTTAAGAATTTGTATTTTACGCTTTTGACTAATACTCAATTTCATTGTTTTCCATTACAGAGCTTATTCGTATGAGTGACCGATCTTCACCCACGAAGAAGATCTCTCTCCGTCCAAGGACCCAACTGTAGCACCAAGACAACGCTGCGTGGGCCCTGAGCACAAGTGATATTCCTAACTATAATTAATTCGTAACTACTATACAAGTAGAGCTTAACGGCGTTATATCCGGGCCAATAAACTAACAATCGTCGTGGCCATACCGTTACCCGGTTAATCTCATGACGCAAAGTGTGTTCAATCTCCATTAACGAGCCGATCGACAACATCGAGGATATTAATCGACGAATCGTTAAAACTCGCAAGGGGACTGTCTATATTAAGAAAAAACGAAAGAAAGAAGGTACGAAGTGGCACACAATTGATAAACAGTAAACATCGAACGGGAAGCCGTGTCGTCGCGTGTGTGAGAACTGTGCGCGTGTGAGAACGGCGCAATATGAGTGTGTCGGCCGCCAGGCAGCATCCTCTCCATCTGCAAGTGACCCGCACCAACAATGGAAAATTCCTGGTCAGTCCGAACAGCAATCAGGATGTTAATCAGCAACCGGCGAGCGACGAAACGAACTCGGTGTCGACGGTCGTCTTTCCTAGTTGCGAGCCGGTACCCACTGACCATCATGGACCGACCATACTCGGCGATCGATTCCTTCTGCTCGGCCCTGCCGAGGGTAGCGCTCTTTACCGATGCGTCGACGTGCAGTCCGGTCAGCAACTAGTCGCGAAGGTTAGTCTCGAATCAAAACTATACTCGCTTTGAGAGGAGATTGGGCTGAGCTTTCCACGATTTGCGGCGAAACGTCGATTTTGAAATACTGTGTGAAATAGAAGTAGATTAATTGATTTTGCGGCACGATAAATGTACTGTCTAAGTTCGGGACTAGACGAGCGTTCAGCCAACGGACGATGCAATGGTTCGTTGGCTCGACACTCGTCTGGCCCCGGACTAAATCCCAAACCAGAAGTTGATCGGTCTATTTTTTGTTCGGTTACTACTTTTCCCGTGGACACGAATAAATAACTTCAATCGACATGTCTTTTGTACCGGTGAATATAATTTGATCGATTTGAAATTTTGTACAGATTCCTTTTGCGAAAGAAGCACCCTCTTAGGTTTTCGAAGGAATATTTTTTCAGCGAAAAGTCGTAATTCAGAAGAATCAGCTGGATCTCCGCTTAAAGTATGTTTAATTTAGGTAATTATAATCACTCGTGAACTCATTGCATTCTTGGGAAACGTAGGAGAAGGAGCAAGTGCCCTTTACCGCGAGTACAGAGGATTAGGAAAGTCGGGGAAATATCTGCATTGCTTTGTAATATCTTGCACGACCTACCGGTCGCGCAAAAAAAGAACTGCTTGAAAAACAAGCTACCGATACATTGGTTGGTAGCACGTATGCCGCAATACGTACCGCAGATTTAATTGTGCAACACTTATTGACTTCCACGTCGAGCGACACAGCGTTACGTGCCACGTGTTCGTTGCATCCGATGAATATCGTATACACATGCACACTTGGAATCATTCATATTTAAATTCGAACGTAATCGATCGGAATTGTTGATCTGATTTTTTTTCCATCGAATTCTCACGCAAGACTGTAGATACGGTATAATTTTTATCCTCCGATAATGCTCTTTATCTTATCATTGGGTAATCGTTTCTTCGAGTTTGTACATCGGCAGACAAATGGTTATTACCGAGTAATCGTTTGTTTCACAAAAATAAGATCGTCAGATGCGACAGACATTCGTTAAATCTCGCCTCTATCTATCATACATATATTCGTCCCTCAGCCAATGAAGGTGCTAAATATTTTCACGCGTCGACAGTGACTCTGAAAAATATTTCTACCGTTTTGAAACATTGGGAGCAGACGAATTTGAGACAAAAACCATTATTGATTGGTTTCACGCGTCTTTCGTTCATGCGCCACACACTCTTTACCGTTTCAATTACTTCGTACCAACATATGGGTAGGTATGCAAAAAGATGGAATTACAATTAACACGTGATAAGTGGGAATTGTATAATCCGGATACATGCCTATAGAGCAGTTATTATTCTCTTGAAATGTTAATTCTTTGTAAATGGTAGTATGTGCGCGGGAAGCCTCGTTACAATCGACGATGAAAAATTGTAACCGCAAAAGACGATTTCGAAACGTTTCGAGAGACAAGTGTGTTTATCCTTGATAGAGCAAACGCATCCTGCCTTCAGGATATGTGTCATGTAAGACTCGGAGGCAGGTGCGCAACAACGTACACAACGTGTTCCATAAAAGTAGATGTTGTATCGATGAAAATCACCTTTCTAAATCGTCGCCTCTGGGCTTCGAGTCTATCCAGGTCGAATATGAGCGGTTCAAACGTTATCGGTCGATGCCCTCGGGGATTCGTAACCCCGGCTGGGCGAATCGGCATGTTTGATTTTCTTTGGCGCTGACTATAATTCATTTTCTCTTGTTTACGATAATGCACGTTCCAGCGTAAAAGATTAGCGTCATCTTAATCTCCATGATACAATTAATGTCGCAACGGTGCTGCTTGCAAAAATGTTCTGCAAAGTATGTACCGCGTACGTCCCTGTAGCAGAGAAATTAATTAGAAGCTTAACGATTCGCTAGTTGATTGGAAAATCGAATTTGATCGTCGAAGGTGCAAATCTCGCTATGTCTCCGTCGGTGAGAACGTCTATTTTTCAACGAGTAGATTGAACGCAACTTTTGTTTTATGTCACATTTGGACTGTAGAAAGCGCGAAATTAGGAATTTTGGTAGGATTGTAAAAACATTGGATCTAAAAGAGGCTAAGGATTTCTGATTCGTAAACTTGTTCTTTTTGGAGCGTATCCTCGATCATAGTTACGGTTATGCCAACTAGAAAAGTAGCGGATCACCGTGTATCCGGTGTGTTTTTTTTCTCTCGTAACAATTTACCGTTATTCCCATTGTCATCGTCGCCGTAGTGCTCGTTGTCGTAAAAGGTACGGCGAATTGAGAAAAGTTGTGCAGAATTTTCTTGCGCCGACCTTCGCCATATTGTACGCAATTCAATTCAATTTTCCTCCGTCGATTGCGTTACAAAGATACGCTCTAAGAGATACACGATTAACGGAAGTAATTAATAGATGAATTATGTTAACTATCTACATTAATATTCCAAAAATTCATCCTGCCCGTTAAGTTTGAGATAAAACTTTTCTGTTTGTTGGAAATCTTACTATATCAAATTCCGGTTGGTATTAATTTGTTCCGGGTTGAAACTGTTTGCCGCGGACGGTGAGAGAATCGACGAGGTACAAAATCAGCGCAACAGTGTGCAGTAAAACGTCGATCCGCAGTCGCTCGATCGTATAAAAGGATTTCGATGGGCCCAATATCAGTTGTTCCGTCTTTTCGAGTCTGAATCGCAATTAATTAATTCCCGTGAGATCCGGCGTCTCGAACTACTGCGGTTTCCATACACATTGGCCTTTGCGAATTCTCGTTACAGCCACCGGTGTATCGATTAACATTTCAGGAACATTCGAGCGTTGCGTTTGAGTTTGTTCCGTTTATAAGATACAAAAGCGTAGACGAAGGTGCACTCGGACTTTCCATGAAAGAATCTTTATTGTTTCTCCGCCTTGCGCGACGCACCGCGGCGCTTACGCCACGCAGAAACGCGAGTCAAGCTTTGTATCAGTGATTCCCAACTTTTGTGCGATGCAAAGACTGCACTTTATATAAAGAATTTGTTAATTCTACTAATAATGCAAAGTTAACTAATGTTAGGCACTATGGCTTACAAAATTGGGGTAAATTAAAAAAAATGAAGCCTAGTGCCGTCACCAAAGATGATTCTAATAATAACATGAAATAACTGATTATTAGACGTACGCGTGAATGATATTAATATTATATTTTTATTAGAATCGCTTTTTGTGATTAGACTTTCTCTAATATTATGCAGCCCTACTTTTACAACAATAATTTCATATTAATTTATAAATTGGCATAAATTAACAAGAAGCCCTCATTATAAAATACAGGAGTTTTTTGTATTACCAAAAGTGATTGGTTAAATAATACTATCATCTTTTATCGGACATTACCCAGCTCACCAAGAATTTCAAGCAACCAAAACCATAATTAAGGCACATTACATCGAACATACGTTTGCGAACCACTGATTTATACAATACGCTGAATCGTCGTAACTGGTTGTACAGTCGTCGCTTCCGCCATATAAAACCTATCCTGAGGTTGTTGATGTAACTTTCTGCCATAATTCGAAGTAATTTATTTGAGGTTTCCGTGCATTCTGGTCTGCCACCAATCTTCCGGGTAGCGTTGCATTTGCGGGAGAAATTCATGCGAAAAATTACGATATATAATTGTCATGTCCCGCCGGGCACGAAGAAATTACTCCATTTCAGTTCAGAATTACGTTACGGTATATCGATATATTCGGTCGAATGAACCAGCTTTGATTTTACTCTGTTTCAGTTCTTTCGCATTATTTTTACGATTTTTATTTTTGTATATTGTATATTGTATGTGTTTATCGAGATATTCATACTTTTCATTTCTTACCCTTGCAAAATTTTGTAAGGAAATTGGCATTCTGTCATTAGCCGATTCGTAAACGCTTTTCGTGGCTTAACTAGACATCGTTACTTAATTGTATCTTTGACCCGAGTGAATGGTTAGTATGCGAGACGACTCGTACCGTGCGCTTCGTTATTAAACATCATTATCAGTTCCATGTGACTTCGAGAGACACAGAATTTTCTATCAACGATTGGTCCAGTTTTCTTATCTTGCGGTACAGCGGGCACTGCTTATTTAGTGCTAACGTTATGAATAATGTGTAGTATAATGATGTGACACGCCATAAAAAAAAATCGCACGTTAAATAGCGTTCCACGGGTATCTACGCTATTGTGACTGGCGTGTCAATAACGGTACGCGTCGAGAGACACGATAACAACTATTAAAATAGATCCCGGAGAATTAAATACGTAAGACGGCAGCTCGTAAATGACACGAATTAAAAGTTCCTCGGCGCGCGCGGTGCATTGCAGCTGCCCGGTTTCCATCGGAAACGTAGTATTATACAACGATACATACGTAACGACACTTAACGTTTGAATCGAATCGAGCGTCCACCATGCGCCTGTTTGCGGGGTCGACGATCTATCTAATTGCTTTTGATTCTTAAATAACAAATATCGCAATTTTTGAGAAACTGAAGTTCCGAAATAAAAGGAGTTCAGCGTTGCATTCCCAGAAACTGTGACCGAGAGTTTGAGGCCTGAATATTGATTCCGTTTCCGGACGGAATATACTGTATCAATAAGAGGGACGAATGTTACGTTTTCTATCAGCATGAAGCTCGTCTATATCTATTTTCGATTCTATACGAATATCTGCGAAAGCTTCCGGTAGCTGAACCTTATCCCGATTTCCTACATAAACTTTTTGAAAACTCTTGTCGTCACCGAATCCATCAAAACTCGAATATCTTGCAAACGTGACTGCATTCCCTCCGTTGCCACACGACGAAGCGGGTATATCCCGTTTACCGGAAGCGAACGCCGCACATTCTTCCCCCGACATTTAGAAATCTGCCGATTCGCATTGTTTAACGGTGATCCTCGCGTAATATCGTATAATATTGTATTTACAGGTTTAATAGACTCGAAGGCGCCAACGTAACACGCGAACACATATCACGTATATGCTGTGCGTTCTCACTACGGCAGCTGCTGCCGCGTTTCCATTAACATTTTACAATCGCCACGTTATACAATGAGCCGCTTACATCATCAGCCAGCGAACAAATACAAGGCTGCACCTTGCCTCACCTCGCCTTTACTTCGTCATATCGCCATTACCCGTTATTCATAATCACTCCCGAAGCCAGGGCCGTTCGAGTTAATTGTCGATTTTTGCGTCCTTTGGGACCCCGCTTTTTTCGATTTGTGTTTTTCTGGGCGCAACCGTTTCGTAGGTATTACGAAGGTACACGATGGTTTTATACGTTTTACTGATGATTTAATCTTACGATAAATCGATCTCGAGGCTGCAAGTTAAACGATGAACTCGTGCGTTTCACAAACAATCGCGGAATTTTGAAAAATTTGTAGACCATCATCGATCGTTGACATTTTAATCGAATCGGTGAGTAGAGAAACTGTGTACACGCCAAGAAATTTCGTTCACACACATTTGAAGGAATCGTTTTCGCGCATGATGATTTACCTGATGTTACCTGTAACACGGGTTCAGAACGCTTGGATCTTAAAATTCCCAATCTCAACGCGTGGATCCACGCATTTCACGTTAAGTATTCGCAATTATCTAAAAAAAAAAGTTAAATTCTGGAGTCATTATGTTCTTGTTCTCACCGATTCCAACTCAATTGTTTTACCGTACTCGGAAAAAGTTATCGATTATCGAATGACGTCTCGGTAAACGAGCATGACGTAATCGACACTCAATTGTAAAGAACCTTGTGAAAATGAATTGTGGAAGAGAAGAGAAAGAAAGAGAGAGACAGCTGGAAGATCGCGCGATAATTACTCTGTTAATCCAAAGAGAATAGGAAACCAACGAATTTACATCTGGTTCTATGTGAATAACATTCAATTGCGCTATATATATATACGCTCGGGGCTCGCCAAAAGAGGATGTAATTTCGTCTCCTACGTTTACGGATCGGTCCGAGGTCTTTGGATCTTCGGCCCGTATCCGGCGAAAACCATAAACCGCTCGATGGCGGTTTAGCGGGTCCATGGCGCAACCGAAAGGCAAATTTGAAGGACCTTGCGTAAAGATCTCTTGCGTTAGCGTTCTGGCGAAAGAGTATATAATAATTGACAAGAACGGTAAATATTTCCTGGGAATTAAAAACTGTAATATAGCGAAAGCTCGTGTAATGTCGTGACGCTTGAACCCTTTACAAAAACTGTTTGGAGAAATGAGAATAAATATAGATGAGTTTTATTATAGAGGAAAGTAGAATTTTGCGTCTCTCTTGCGATGCAACATATATCAACAGCTATTTTCATTTTTGTAAAATTTCTTCTCTCTCATCTTTGCGTCATGATTGTTTATATTTATGCAGCGACCCGAGTTATGAATTAGATTTCAAGATTAAATTTTATAACTAGATTCTTGTGACGTTAGCAAAAATTATCCAGAATTTCAGAATGTTAGGCACTTAACTGTATCTTCGCTGTAGAATTATAATTATTAGTGGAAAATACGTGCATCGACTGTGTAATAATCGCGGTGACATTAAAACCACGCTGTCTTGTAATAGGCTTTCGGTCCCGTTATATTTACTAAATATCACGGGATAAACGAGGAAACGTGGCGTTTATTGTTTCGAAAGCACAGAGATTCTCTTCCGATAGATTTTCAAAGCTGGAAAGTATTTCGAAGGCGAACATCGATCGGCGCCGAACGATTTCGTAAAGTACGCACTGTGCCCTTATTAAACTAATGGGACTCGAGTTTCGAAACTGTGTCAGGTTTCGACATACGAGATGAACGGCCGGACGAACAAAGTTTCAAAAGTAGCCAAGATTTCGTCCGCTCCCTTATCGACCTGTTTTATAAACCCACGTGGATCACATTTTGTAGAATTATCTCGGAGTATGGAGAGTCAAAGGGGACACGGTGATACGCGTATATCGAATTACGTAAAAGAAACTCCCAGTGTCTGACATTGAGACCGATAGCGCGCAAAAAGCTTTGCTTCCAGTATTGCGTAAAATGTTCGCGATTATGGTACACAGGTATCGCCGGTTGACAGACGATTAATTAGGTAGTCGGTAGAAACTCGACGGTTATTCGCGATCTAGATATACCGTCCCGTAGGTAGAAATCGATCGTATGGAATTCCTCGAATAGCAATTATACGCTCGAACTATGGTTTCGATGCGGAGTTTCGTGTTCTTCGTAAAATTAATTGATTCGCATAAACTGTGTCGCCGATCGACGTCGAGCTTCGTTTGGAATTGCGCGATCGATCAACCGCGAGTTCGGTCGTTCATTAGAGTAATTAAGCGCGTCCTTGGGGGAAAAAAAAAACACTCCTTAAGTATCTCGTAGCCGGATGCAATTCTGCAGCCTTGAACGTCGACCGTGATCGGCTTAGCGCAACGCGGAGGTGAAGATTCATGGTCGCGCGGATTAAATTTTACTTCTTTCTTTTCCCACGTTGCTGCCCGAGATAGCCCGGAAATTGTCAGGACAGTTTCTAGATATAGATATTAAATATTTCGACGCACGAGTCTCGCGTTTCTTGTTCGAGAGGAAAGGTGCGAAGGAGATTATCGAGGGCAATTGTTTGTCGCTCGAGGCGTTCTTTTTTACCGATAGATATACGATTAATAAATTACTGCCTGTATCATCACAGCGAATTTTCACCTAACGGATAGAACAAATGTCTTCTGGTAATACACGAGAAATGGAAATGTCAAATTCATATAACAACTCTTTTATACGATTTTAAACCGATTACAATTTTGAGACCAGCGTCTAATTTATACAAATTTGAAATTTTTGGTCCAACGTTTATTGGTTGGCCCTGTCTTACGGCAGTTCTAAATTTCAGGTATATACGTAAATGGAGCGAGCGCCGAAAATAAGCTTTCGACCGTTGTCTATTTTTTGGAGCGTATTTGAAACGCGTTACCGTGCCTTGTTCTTCTTTTTTTTTTTTTTGTTACTTATCGACCAGTTTAGCGAGCGAGCATATCGCTCCTTCCGTCGTTTCATAATCCCCAGTTGTGTACGAGGGTCCCATAGTGACGCAACAATTTTCCTGAATTTCAGGCGCTGACCGTGGGCGACAAAGGCTGCGAAGCATTACTACAAGCCCACCTTCGGTTAGAAGGCACCGGAGCGGCGAGTGGCGTGGCGGGCGTAGTGGAAGCACCTGGAGGTCGCCGTTACCTCCTCCTGGAGGGCCACCACGGTGACCTGCACGCCTACGTAAGGGCGCGGAGGAGACTTCGGGAACCAGAGGCGAGGCGGCTCTTCCGGCAAGCGGCCAGAGCTGTAGCAACGTGCCATGAGTACGGGGTCGTGTTGAGAGACCTCAAGCTCAGGAAATTCGTCTTTGCCGACGAGGCAAGGTGAGAGAGAAGAATCATGGGCAGAGGCTCGAGACGCGAGGATGCTAGTGTCCGTTGGAACCGCATTGCTTTTAGGCTTCCTTTTCCGAATGGAGAAATTTGACGCGGGATAAATTTCACTGCTGGCAAGGCTGCAAATTATGTGAGAACTTTACATGGGCTTTAGGCTCGATTTCAACGGACATTTGCATCCTTTATTAAGCGTTGCTGAGCGATTAGCAAAATTAAATTGGAGTACATTGAAGCGGCAAACGTAACGGAGTTAGTTACGTTACGTGCGACAAACTCGTGCGTTCGAAAACAGAAGTATTATATGGAAGCGGTAGCTAGAGACTGTGTTTACCCCGACTCGATTACGACACGTATTTGAATCTTCCGTTTAGCATAAGGCAAAATATTCCATGGATTCCGAATAAGTTAGGATTAGGTACATTCGAGGCGCTCGGGGCGACAAAAGTGCTTCAATTGAAAATATTTCACACTCAACGCCGCTATACGCCCACATATCATTCATGGCATTCTTTACGCGAGTGACAGGGCACGCGTGCAGAGTCACGGGAAACCAGTTCATATTCGTTTCATTTCCATATTCGCCTGTAATTCTTTACATCATCGAGTGCAGGGATACCTTAGAAAGAAGTACTTCCACACCCACATAAATTAACTTCCCCTTCACTCCATAGATTACAATATAACCCCCCTTACATTTCGCGCATTCCGTTCCATTCTCTACGTACATCTGAATTTCATCATTTTTAAATGCGACGAGAATCCAGATATAGTACTAACGAAATTACAACGACGAACGTGTAGATTTTAAACGTTATCTTCGATTGCAACGCGGCTACGCCACTCCACTCGCAACTGGCGCTCCCCTTATCGTCCGATAATACACCACCCGGCCATGTCCAAACAAGATCACTCTCCGGAACTTAATTGCACCTGCCCGGAGTGCGTTCCTCGAACGACATCCTATCCCCGACTTCGATAGCCCGGACGCAGTGAATTCGTGGCATGATTGGATCGCGCCACGCCAGGTCGAACCGTGGCACGCCACGTCAAAGTATTTCCAAGGCGTGTTCGCGCCTCGACGTGACTATTCGCGCGATACCGACGCACCTACATGTCCCTCATGGCACGGGCCTCGTGCAGACTCTCGAGGGCAACGAAGCAGGCAACCGAGCAACCAAGAAAGTAAACGAGCAAGGCACGACACGGGCGTGTGTTGCACGGTGCGCCGATAAAACTGTACACGAGGAGAGAGAGAGAGAGAGAGACTCGTGTGTGTCGATTCTGTGTTGCCCAATCGCGCCTTGCGCTCGCATTCCTGCCGCTCGGTGAGCTGCTCCCGCACGTAGAATAAGGAGAGGCGAGAAGGAAAGATCAGTGAGAAAGAGGAGGAGAAGCAGAGGGGAGAGACAGGGAATGTTGCAAGCCAGAAAAGCATATTGGTTCATCGGCTGGGGGGATTTTGAAACGCTGGTATAATTAGGAAACGCGTGGTTCGTTCCACCTCCCAGTATACTCGAGTCCAGACGTCTCCCGGTTGCATTAAAGAGTGCACTGTATCTTTGTTGATGATAGTATTTTACTCCGATCGTATGTTTCATCGATTTTGAGATTTTAGGAGTGTCTATAAACCAGGCCCACAGTAACTGTCAGCCGATGAGATTGGTTATTTGTTTAAATCATCGAAAGGTTAATGATTTAATGATTAATGGTTTAATAATTGATGATTAATCTTAAGCAACCATCTTATGTAAATGGACAATCGATCAAATTTGTGTAGCTCTCGTCTCCTGATGTTCAATTTGCTGAAACGAGCAAAAGCTTGAACTATGTACAACCATGATTAGGGGGAATGTTTTTGCTACGTAAATCTTCTTAGAAGCGGATAATTAATATTCAACGTTGCCAAACGACGTTGTATTTCCTGGAATGATTGGGACATTGTCCTATTCGTTGGATCAGAAATGCTTTTTCAAACATTATACACCGGTTTCGCGAGAATTGCATGTTACAATTATGATTACGACGGTCGCTGCGCAATGTGATACGTAACTATCCATCTCCCTTGCGGCAATCGTACTTATGCAAATATCCTTCTATTTCCTTTGGCTCGGATTTGGATCGTTCATTTCGCTTGCCACCGTATTTTTTGTCACACCTTCTCTCCGGAACGCGTCAATGTAAACAGAGCTAATCGGCATAGCGCTTTCGCTAATTTCTGTTTCAAACGATTGCTCGGTCAAGTTTTCCTCGAGATTGTTTGCACGACGAATTTTCTCGAGCATCAATGCGAATCAATTTCTTTGAGATTCGCGAACGAAACCATCCCCTTTCGTATTGTTCACGCCCCGTGATATCGCAATTCCGATTCTTAGTTTTATTTTTCTTCTTCGTCCTCGTCGACAGGAACGAAATCTCGTTGAATAGGCTATACAGCCGCTTATCACGCTCGATGCGTTCCTTGAAAAACATTCGATACACGGTTACAGCCTTCTACGTTGCGACCAAGACGATGACGCAGACGGATACGTGGCAACATCCTTATAAGTGAAGATCTTTGTCTCTCAACGAGGCTTTAGTGTGATCGTATCTAACAATGACACATTCATTCGCTGCTAATTCTGAAGCGTAGCGTCAGGCAGAATTCATTGCCACCAAGGTCCTTGACACCCCCAGACAGACCCTCTCTCCGTTCTTACCTCGACCCAGAGCCAATGGATCACTCGATAACATCGGGCCAGAATCCATTTCCATTAGAATCTCTTTTGACGCTTTTGTTACTGTTTCCGTTCACCGCCGGTGAACCGATCGATCGTTCGAATCAGCGATTTCCCGGATGTGCCGTTTCACGGAGTCGAAGCGCCTCGATAGCTCAGCGATAATACAAAGGGATGTATATACCACCAGTGGCAAGGGGAATAATATCATGCGACCGGAAGTCTTTGACATTAGCTTCTTATCACTGCCTCTCTGCGCTGACTCCGAACTCTACTTGTATTGTCGCTCTCGTAGCAGATATTCTGACATTGTCAGATTTAGGGGAAAAAAGTTGAGGTCTTAACTCTCGTTCCCACTTCCGCGAGAACCCAGATGTTTCCAACGAGAAAGGTTTTGAAGCTTGATAAACGAGAAAGAGCCAGAGCACCATTCTCGCAATACTCCCCGCCAATTTCGTAATTCTCGTCGTACAGGTTATATCTGAATTCTCTAAATTAATACACCACCCACCGATGCGAGGAACGGTAAAATTAAATCGCGCCGTGGAAGGGTAATTTCTTATCAATAACATCCCTATCGCGGCTGAATAAACTCTTTTAGAATCACGACGGAAGTCATTAGTCGCGCTTCGGAGATAAGCGCGATAACCCACGGGAAATGTGTACCGGCCGGTTAGGGGGACGGAGGGAACGGAGGAGATGGGCGTAAGGAGGAAGGCACGGAGGGAGATTATGCGAGAAAGAGGGAACGGAGAAAGGAGCGGAAGAAAAGGGTTGTGTCCGGCGAGACCGGTACTCTCAGACACAGACGTTTCTCCATCGCGCGTTCTCGAATACGGTCGTCGAGGAAATCACCGCACTAGAATTCACCGAGTCCGCCACGAGGTTCTTGAACCCACGGCGTGTCGTAGAAGCCGCTCGCTCACGGGTGAAAGTTTTGCGAAGAAAGCTGTTGCCGTTCTATCCTCGTTGCGGCTCTCGCGCATCCGAACCCGGAGAACGCACCGGCGAAACGAGCTCCTTCTGGGAAATGACACTCGAGAGGACGTTGACACTCGTGGATTTTCAAGATCGTGGTGGTCGACTCTCGCTCTCCCGTTCTACCTCCGTCTCTCTTTCCCGTTTACTCTCGGCAATCCATGAAAGTGGAATCACATGCGCCGCGCACCGCACGACCGATCGCTGATTCCTTGACCGTTATATCGGCTTTTTTAATGTAATACCTCTGCGTTCTTGAATATTAATTAACATCGATGCGAATATCTGTATAAATTACCGATTCCCAAGAGAGAAACCCGTGGAGATGTTCGGTAGTTTACAAAAAGAGCTCGATTTAGAAAAGACGTAACGATACCTCGCATTAATTGGCATCTTTATTTGACAACGTTAAGAATTACTTCTGGGTTTTGTACTTTTCGCTATTGCCCAATTGATTTATTATCCGTTTTAACGGAATTCATATTTTCGACAAACTGTCACGGCTCTTCGAAAGAAATGATTATTTAGACAAAATGTATACTCTTAATCAGGGATCCGTGGTTCATTGAAAGAAACTATAGAAACGCGTGATCATAACGAGTGTAGTAATCGGAGGCTGTAGATTATGCGATATCGAGATTGCATCTAATTTCTGTGTTGGACGACCAATTGCAAATGGCCTTTAATGATGGGGAAATGACTACTTTATACTCAGCTTGCACCGAGCAACTTTCATCGGTGTAGCAAATTATCGCGATAAGAAAAATTGTTTTCGAATACCTTTGGATATGTATCCACTTTACCGTGCATACGTACTTTCCGAATGATTACGCCATTGCATATCGGGCAAATGTCTTGGGCGATATGGGAACGAGCATCGATGGAGAGCTTATGGTTGCCCAAGACCAGAGAACGTTACGTACACGCACTCTTGCCAATCTGTATTAAATTTATTCTAAGAACGTGTTACTGTCGGTAATAACTCGATTTCAAATATAGCGACAGACAAAAGTTTTGTTGCGCGTGTAAAGTTCTTCCGACGGGATTGAAATTCTGACACGTACGATTAATTTCTTTTAGCAATTTTTATTTAAAAATTCGGTTGATTTTACAAAATCTTGCTAAACTATAGTTCAGTCTCTAAATCATTTCTGAATTACGCAAGATTGACAATTGAAGAGGTCTAAAAAGGGCACGTTTTTGTGTTGAACAACGTCCGAGCTTTCAAACGTTAAAGCCAACTTTCGCCCTTTCACCGCGCCTAGTTCAGCGTTCTCGTACAAAGAAAGCTTCCACACACACACACACACACACACACACATGCTGTTGCGTGAATCGATCGAAGATCGTGAACTGGTGTGAGAGGAGCATCACAGCTTAAAGTTACCCAAGAGCAGAGAATATTACGTACACGCGTTCCAACACTTCCGCGTTGCAGGTTGATCAACTGCCGGCCGGCACTCTCCTTTCTTTCACCAGTCCTTTCGTTACGCCTTATTCCACGGTGCCCGACGATAGAATCTCACCGGCGACTGGAACGGTTGCCGCCGATGGCTCAATCGCGGTGTCCTCTTGCTAAATTGAAATACCTTGCCTTGGGGCGCGCGTAAAAGGTTGCACGATCGGCATATCTTCCTTTTTATTCGATCCTTCGGCGCAACGCGAACTACACGGTCTATAAATTATTTCGCTGATGACAGGATGTACGGTGGCGGGATAACTAATTAAGAACGAGCGGGGTTAATCACTTTCCGAGGCTGTCGAGCTTGCCGCGGCGTCGCGTCGTTTCGTTACTCTGAAAATTGACAACAGCCATTAAATTGTTCGACGCACGACACGATGCGACTGTTCTTTTTTTCTTTTCAACTTCCATTTATGCAACTCATACGGTTACGTATAATTATCATTGACAGATACTGTTCGCGGTTTTTCTTAAAATCTTCTGCTTTGCAACGCACTCCGTTACGTTAGAATGAGTAACAAAATGATGAAAACTACGATTCTTTAATGACAGCAATGTCGCATTTGGATCGGGTGGTTGTGTAAACCCCCTGTAATCGTGAAACACTCCGGCTAACGAGCTCTATTTTATCTATTTCCAGGACACGGCTTCGCTTAGAGAGCCTCGAGGATGCCGTAATAGTGGAAGACGACGACGACAAATTAACCGATCGACGGGGTTGCCCGGCTTACGTTGCCCCGGAAGTACTGCGCTCAGGGCGAGCCTATTCCGGCAAGGCCGCCGATATCTGGTCACTCGGCGTTCTCCTATACACGATGTTAGTCGGTCGTTATCCTTTCAACGACGCCGAACACGCGTCCCTCTTCGCAAAGATCTCGCGTGGCCAGTTCGCCGTCCCGGAAGGCCTCAGTCCGCGCGCACGATGCCTGATACGCTCGCTGCTGCGGAAAGAACCGTCCGAAAGGCCGTACGCCGAGGACGTGCCGAGACACCCCTGGCTGTCGAAACCGCTGCGGGTCTGCACAACATCCAGTAGATCCTCGTGCCAGGATCAACTCGTACCAGAGCTACCTAACAATCCTCAAGACTGACTCTTCCAGGAGAAGAAGATTTATTCCGCTCGCGATAACGCCAACTTTACGCATTAATCCTCTGTTTGGCTAGGAGACCTGAAACCGTTCGCGAGACTTAACATGGCTTTTTGATAAAGGAATAATGTTTTTGACGGCTCACGATAAACTTATTCGCGCACGAGTTTAATATTCTAGGCCCGCTGAGATTTACTGATTCGGATGCCCGGGCAATTTATGCACGGTGATGTACATAGATATTAGAACATGATGTTATTCGCATGTGTCGTTATGTAATTGCATGTACTGGATAGAAATCTCAATGGTTTCGTATACGGGCTGTGTTGAAAGCCATGTTACTCGAGAGGAATATGCCAAATAAAGGGTTACATGTCAGTTGCAGCGTCCAGGGATCACCTGGTCTCACCTCTTTTTTTTCTTTTTTTTTCGTTGACGCGAACGGCCTAGGATAAGGATCGATTGTTGAAGCGTATCGGAAGTACGAATGACAACGATCGTGAATTGCGTTATTCGATAGTTAGAGGCGGAGATAACGAGCTGCTGATACTAACTTAATTGAAAAGTAGGATAAAGGAAATATTTATTTTGTGTCTGAGATGGCCTGTACCGAAATGTTTTTCATTGTCTGTGCACGTTACGAGTGCCAAAGACTTTTTGTTCTTCTCTCGTTCTAAGGATAGGCTTATTTTCTTGGTGTAACAGCAAGCTCATAATCCTTTGCCTCTGTTTCGCGGATCAAACTCGTTGAAATATAGATTCGGGTCATGTACAAGCGTGTAAGAATAAAACATATTTCTCTCTCTGTTTTTAAAACAGATACGTAATTCACGGGTACTGTAAGGAAAACAAATGCAAGTAATATTTAGTTAGGCGACCGTACGAACGATATGCGAATTCCAGTATACTGTCAGTCAACTTTCTTGAATTAATCTTTACGAAGTAAATTCTCCATTTCGATGTTAAAACTTAAAAATTACACTAATAACGCGTAAAACGCAAAACAATTCCGAGTTATCTGTTTTTATTTATTGTTGCCATAAAATTGGCATGCGAACAGTTTTCTACCAATTTTGTACGTGTAGCTTAACACTTAACAGTTTTCAACGGGCAAGCATCACGATCAATCTTGATCCAAAAGTATCCGAGTTCGTATAATTTTTACTCCGAAAGATTGAAAGAAAATACGAGTTATGACAGGTTTCAGTAAAAACAAAGGCTCATTCGTCAAATAAATCTTGTATGTCTGTTAAAATCGAAGTTTTTCGTTTCTTATGCTTCGAAACTTTATTTTTAACAGAGAAGACTTACTCGAAGAATGGTGTTTAACCGGTGTTGGTGAAACAGGACCTTAGGCGTCAAACTGCTGATAATCCTTTGCTGTTGGTTTAGTTTGGTTTGGAGAAAGTACCAAGTGTTCTTGTATTTGATACGTATACAAATTCCTTTGTAACTTCTGAAAAAGCAAGGCTACGTACAAAATTAGCGAATGCGTGTGTCGAAGAAGAGTGTAAGAGACTATATTTCCTTTCTATTTTGTAATGCCAATCCTCTGCGCCGAAATCAATTATTTCGGAGCGATTCCTCGTATCATTTCAGTCAGGGTACAATGGTGAGAGCGTTCACCGACGCTAAAATGTATATAATTTCAGTCCGCTAAGTCCTACTAAATCATTAATTAGAATCGATAATAAAACTGTAAATAGAAAAATAAAATGGCGTTTATGATAGAATATCGCCGAACTGTTTATATTTGGTCTTGTCTTTTCGTTTTATTTAAGATTTCTGAGAATAACGGTATTGCCGTAATACAGATTTATAAGTTTGCAAAATTGCATCCGATGGTAATACGCAACTTCGGCAAATTTACATCAGATGTCGCTGAGAGTATAAAACTTCGCCGATGCAGTTTATTTATATTGTTGCATCATTATAGTTTCATAAAGGAGGAAGATTCCCACTTTTCTGAGGATTAGAGAGCACACGATGTTCAATATAAAATTGATCGTGCAGGCAATATTAAAAATTAAGTAGTAGTTCTTTAGTCGATATCAGTGTTACCACCAGGCAATGTCAAGCTCAACAAGTATTTCAAAATATAGGGAATTTATGCGAATTAAATTTTACAAATTTCGAACGTATTAAAAAGATTCAACACAGAACAATTTTATAGATCGTTATGCACGAACAAGCGACGAGGGGTTGTTACGCGCAAATTGAATAGTATTATTAGTAATAGTCTTGCAAATCGTAAAAAGTCGATAATCTACAGTGGCATTATTAAAAATAGTATTAATATAATTATAATTAGCAGAAACCGTTAAAAAAATCCCAAACTTAAATCATTACAAACTGTTGAGTTAAAAACCTCGACATTGAACGGTATATTCTAGTCCGAGTCAAACACTCGACACCAATTCTTATATCTCCTCCGAGATAAGAATTATTTGATAATACCAATACAATTTAATTACCGCCAACCGACCGATTTCAAATGCATCCTCCCGCCGCGATACAGGATGCACTCGCAAAACCGTATCGAATGAAAAATGGCCGCGAACGTGAGAACAGGTGAGTGGTATGTAAACTTGTCAGTGCCTGTACCCGTTTTTACGTGGCATTCAACCGACCTGTCGAATCAGAAATATTTCTCGCGATACCATGAGAAATCGTCGCAATTCGTGATAATCAAACTTCCAATGACGGGTTATACTTTATTCTCTACGTCATGCTCGCACGTCAAATCCGATAAAATCGCGATTCGTTAAATGCCCATCGTTATCGGCGCGCCTCTAAAGTCTGTATCTCTTCGAAAATTATCTCTGTCATTCAGTAGTGGGCGTATCATCGTTTCGCGAACATTGTTTCTGCCGCGAGCAGGCGTGTATTGTTTTTTGCAGTTTCTTCGCTGAATCTATATCATTTGCACATCTATAATAAAAGTACAGAATCCGTAAATAAGCGCATATTCTATATCCTCCTGCTTCTGGTTGTGTGTGAGTGTATATCTATGTGCGCGACAAAGAGGGATAGATAGAATCTGTACGATCAGTGTCAGACCGTGCACGGTGCGTGGCACGGCGTGTTATTAAAGGGAAATTGTTTCCACGGAATACTATTTAGTTTGTGGGTTTTTGTTTCGTAGACATGCGAATTCCTACACGCTCGGCCCCACGTCCACCTCCCAATTCGACTGCGCAAAGAAACGCGGCCTGGAGCAGCAAGTAAGTTTCAAATTGAAATTGTTCTTCCCGTCAATTTTTATTTTAATTTTTAACCAGTGCGTACGCCTGTATGTATGCGAGTGGAAATAGGTTGTTTTTCGCGATTCGTTTAACCTTTTGCTTTGTGAGATGGTGTACGTGCTTTGTTGAATACAGCTGTGTAAATATTTTGCTGATACGTATTTAATGACGAACGTTTATGTAATTGCGTGATAATTATTTATAAATGAATCGCAATAGAATTGATTGTGCGCGCCGAGTTTAGGGATTTATGTGTGTTTTTGGTTAAATATTCGGAATAGTAATTGTGATAGTATTTGTATTTAGTGCTGCAATATTTGTTTCTATACTTTCTGAGATGCATCCTGTTCTGATTGTTTACAGTAATGATATTTTTGGATCTACGTTGGCATCACAAACGGTTCATAAGAAAAAGCCACCGCCACGTCCGCCACCTCCAAAGTTTAATCAGAATTATGCACAAAGTCAGAAGGAAAGACCAAAGAAACCAGTGAGTAAAGACTCTAAGAGTTAACATATTACTTGATGTTAACTACTTCCTAGTGTTTATCGTACGTTGTACAGATTATATAACTTTGTTTATGCAACTTTTTCCACAGGCAAGGCCTACTGAGCTTCTGACTAATTTTTTTGGAAGAAGAAGGCAAGATCAGCAGAATGTAATACAATTTAGTACCCAAGTGCAAAGTACGGTATCACAATCGACTAACACACATGGAGGTGTTAGTTTGATAGACCTTAGTCCACCAGGGTCTCCAACATTTACGACTCGCTCGAGTAGCGACGGCGTTAGTGTCGATAGTTTTGGCAGTGATGGTAATTCAAATCCATCTGTGTTCACGAGTAGTGGAAACACGTCCCAAACGGAGAGTGCGTTTGAAGATGATTTTGATTTTTTTGGAATGACCAATAAGAAACTTCCGCAAAATGATCCTTGGCAAGCTAAACCAATGCCTGATCCGTTTGGACCATTAGAAGTAAATGATCATAATACCATGCAAAGTGTCAGACACGTAGGAGAAACGTCTTTCTTTGCATTTAACACCAGCACGCAAACAGACAATCAAGTGCCTTCAAATCTGGCAAGTTCGAAAAAAATTCTATCAATGCCGACAATAATACGTTCTAAACCTCCTAAACCACCTGCACCAAAAATTTTGCAACAAAAGTTAGGGCAAAAAAGTAACCATACAGAGACAGAACGTATGTTTTTAAGTAAAACTACCACAGTGCCTTTCAACGGACCAATGACATTAGATTTAACAAGCGCATGGCCAAGTGATTTCAAAGATAATCCTTCACCGCCAATGCCTACTATACCTCCTCCTGCACCACCATCAGAATATTTGGCAAATGCAAATAACGACCTCCAAGTAAGTCTTTGTAGCGAGGGTATCTTCAGTCACGCTCATAGTAAATATCAGATTAGATTAATTGTTTGCTAAGAGAAATTTCACAAAATTGATTTTCTATTTGCAGACCAGTATTGAAAAGCCTTATGGTATTGCGCTTTATGATTTTCCGCTGACACATCCAGATGACTTGCCTTTCCAGGAAGGCGATGTCATAGAATTAATAAAAAAGATCAATGATGAGTGGATGGAGGGTAGACTAGGAAAACGTCAAGGAATGTTTCCTACTAATTTTCTCGATATCAAAGTACCATTGCCTGGCGTGCCAGACAATGTAGTTACTGCCATTTATTCTTTTAAAGCTGAAACGACGGATGATTTAACGTTCAATGTAAGTTTAACAGAGTATTTATAACTGCTATCAAATTCTCATTATCTTTCTCTCATTTTTATATACTACAGGAGGGTGCAAAGATTACAGTTCTGTCGAGGGTATCGCAAGATTGGTTATATGGCGAATGCGAAGGTAGAACAGGGCAGTTTCCAGTGAATTATGTAAACAGAATTCCACATAACATTTCTACATCGTCCTAAATTGCGTGTATCTCATAAATCATAATAGTTCGGTAAATTCAAGATTGCAAACTTGATTCCTACTTTTTGTGGAACTGAATGAATATTTTTACATTGACGCAAAATAAACATATATGTATGTGTGTATATTTATACATATTCACACATTCAGTTCTCTCTATATACATATAGACATATGTGTACATACACCTTTTTGGAAATCTTGTAGTTCGAAACTTTTTACATGAGTCTTGTAGCGCGTCACATTATTTCTCGTAGAGATACTGAATAAGACATTTTGTAAAACCTTACTCACGGAAAGACTGAATTGCATGCAACTCTGCATCGCCTTGCAAATTTTAATGAAACATTATTTAAAATGATATTGGCCTCAACCAGATTTACATGTAAGAACTAAAAGTGAATATTTTGGGAAACACCATCAATTTGGAGCAGTGTTGCGAACAGAAATTCGTTTTGCTTCGATCTTCCAGTGAGATAGTTTAATTTATTTCACGTACCTATACATTATCGCTGTTTGCAAGATCAAGTAATAGGTGTCTCAGTAAAGTAGTAAAAAAAAAACTACTGCAATCTCAATATTTATACATGGAAGTTGGGTTTTGTTACTTCAGAAGGAATTAAGTAATATTTTTTACTGTTGCGAAAGTGTTTAATCATTAGAAAATGAATCTTATTCCATATATAATCAATATTCTCGTATGATAAACGAATAATATGTAATATGGAAAAATGTATAATTACTCTGTCCAGGAACTTCATTCCTTTTTTTTATTTTCTTTATTTTCGTATACTATAGTGGAAAAGATATAAATTGGAATGTGTTTACCTGATGAGCAATGTTGCCTTCGTAATTCAAGTATTACTCAAATTATTACTTATGTAAAAACATTAATTGTGAGCACTTAGTTGTATAGATTATTATTAGTAACTTTAATGATTTTCTTTAGAGATTATTACTGATCCCAGTAACAGTTAAGTTTTTGTATAAGTAAATACCTAGATAAATCTCATTTGATGAGTGAGTTATGTGTAAATAAAAGTTCTGGACAAGTAATTAGTTCAAGTAAATAGTAACTTTGTATACCGCGCTACGCATAAATGAAAATAGATGGAACGAATAATTGTATTTTTCCGGATGTACGAAAACTGTGTCGAACATAGTAATGATCGATATAATACTAAACTTAAATACGTAACATCGTTTTTATTTATACAATCAAGATGTACACCACCTTTACATTCGTACAAAAAGACAACAGTGTATTTTATTGCACTTTTGTATAATTTGGTTTACTTTTGTTTTATTAAGTGCACCAAGATGGTCTAAGCCTTACACTTATCTCATAAGGAATGAAAGTAGTAAGGATAGCTTGAAACCCCTTACCTCGGAAGAATTACTTGTATATTGTATTACTAAAATTATTTTAGTTTTATTGTGCTTCGAATTGCATCTGCTTTCGTTTAAATATAAGACAAGTTACCAATTGAAACGCAGTACTGCGATAAACTTATGACATACAATTATGCAGCTCTGAGTATGTATACATTTTACTTTCACCTAAAATTCTCGTGTATTTTAATGTAAATACTTAAGTTTATGCATAATGCAGTCAAGCATAATATTTGCATATCCGATTTCCATGTAAATGCTAATAATCGTTTTGTCAAACCGATAATATTAATATGTCTAGGTAACAATGTGTATATATAAATTAATGCTTCTTTTTAGATTATAATGTGTCCTAAATTATTATAAATTTGTTGAGATACTTTGCGGGAATTCTAGTTTCAGTATTAATAGACAGTGTCTCAATTAATTCCAAGATCTGCATTGGGACCAGGTATTTAATTTGTAAAATTAATCAAACTAACTGGGGAAAGTCGAATTTACAAATTTGATAGGAATAAATATCATAAAGATTATCAGCATACTTTCCAAAATTACGTCAACACATCATGTGATATTTCGTTATGTTAATGTATGAATTTCATATGTACACAAATAAACGGAGTATAGCAAAGCTATTCGTTCAGTACAGTATATAATGTCAATTGTCAAAACAATACCTAATGGATTTTAAGAAGGCATCTTCGTTATGTACCTTAAGAAAATTAGAAACAAGTATAATCCGTTGTCAAGAAATTAATCAATTACTCAACTTTATAAATACAAAGTAAAGAAACATTAAATAAATTTTAACGCTAACAGTCTTCACGAGGTCATTTGAGACCACTTTTAATTAGGGATTTGTAGTAATGGCACTATTGTTTTGCGCAGTGACATTGCCAGCGATAGACTGTTCGCTGAGGGTGATAGCACTTATCAGCAATACGCTGGAGGACTGCACAGGTTTAAGATTAGGGGGACATTTTGAACACAATACACATTTGTTAACATGCTTGAAACAAATGGAGCACATTATATCCTTGTAACGCTTCAACGCACGTATTACAATATTTCTGAACTTTTCACCTGTGAGATAGTACAAAAAAAAATTGATTGCAAAGTTCCAGTGATACACGTGAAAGAATAAGCCGCGACACCATTTCAGTAGCATTTTCTCCTGCAACCTAAAAACCAATTTGTAATTTCAAAGTCTGTTTTCTCTGTTGCATAGAATCTTTCTATTTTCATTAAAAACGTCCGTACCAATGTATATATTCTGCATTTTCGTCCACATCCGCAGAGGGAAACTTGATTAAAATTACATCCCAGTAAAGTTCCAAGGTCTCGACTATGCCAAGCGGTAACAGTAATACTAAATATACAGTCGACACTACGAATAGCGTTCTGGAAATATGATGCGTTCTGTATGTTTTATGTCTGAAATTTTCTAAGGAATAATAGTGAATGTACTTATAATTTCTTCAATTGCCGTCACTCTGACTAATTGATTTACTTACGGGTCAACTGACAGTGGATCTTTTCAGATTTTCTCATGTGCACAATGAGCAAAATGTTTCCGATAAATATAAAGAGCAGTGGCAACCATGTAGACAAAGCAATATAAAAATACATGGCACTGCCCCATGGTTTGATCTTCTTCTGGCAAGGTATAAATTCAAAGACGCTGTCTGTTTCATATCCTACGAAGTTATATAGACCACTTAGCACACGAATGTTGTACTAAATATAAAATTTTACAATATAAGAATAATTGTAGTAAGTGGAAGAAGTAAAAGAAACAGTGGTCACCTCCTGAATACAATTTTGTTAATGATATTACAAAGCTTGTGCATGTTAATGTAGCGATAGTTATCACTTCAGAACATTTACAGCAGCCGTTACGTATTCCAAAAGGAAACATAATGGCAAATACTCGTGCCCACGTGAGAGCTACAACTATCCAAGTAGACGTGAATTGAAAAAACTCCATGCTCACAGAATTCAGGCTACACAGAAACCTACTATTCTATGAAAAAAAGAAATTTTTAAGACTCAATCGTATAGAATTACAAGTATGGTTCAACTGATTGCCTACCATGAAAAGATTGTTGACAAATGTAAAGTGGGACTTCGCTATACCCACTCCATAAGTAAAGATTAATGCTCCATTGTCAGATAATGCAAGAGCTTTTAAATAAAGTGACAAATTCGAATCGCAGAGTATAGGTGTGCTTAACATACCAAATGAAACTGTGTTCAACGAAACGCCTGTAGAAGTAATTAATAATTTGATAAAATTCAAGAAACTGTATAAATAACTTAAAATGTGGGTTTTCTTACCAAGGATTATAATAAACGGTGTTCCATAGCCAAGTAAAAAACGTACAAATGTAACAAGTGGCTGTAACGACAACCAGTAAAAACGAACTTCGCAGGGCCATGTGACGTCTAAATTAGGTTGCGTAAAGTTATAAATAAAATCCAGAACTGTTAACGGTAACGAGCATTTTTGAGTTTCTCTAAAAAAAAATATCATCGTATGTACAAAGAGCTCAACAAAACGGATTAGTTTGAGCAATCTTAGTTTCTATTTTATTTGCATTGCCCATAGGTGTTTAAAAAAATTAAAGGGCGGTCTTGAAGTATATAGGTTCGAATGAATGAAAATGCTTTTCGTATTCCAATTTTTAAAATACGAGAATGAAACACGAAACTTACTGTCTGAAAACTTAATATAGAATAATAGACTAAGAAAAAAGATCTAAAGGGGAGTGTCTTAAAATGAAGAATATTTCTTTAAAATAACGAACGTATGGTCCGCGTAATATAATTACTGCTTTATTTACAAACGTTACATTTTACATAAATCTGAGTTTTTGTTTTTTCCGAATTCTTACCTGATGCTATCTACGGTCGAAGTCTGAGTAGTCCCGACTGATAGTACCAGCAAACTCAGTATTAACACGCATACCTGTGCACTTATATTGTTTAACAAAACCATTTGCAGACACTTATGCATCTACTTCCTATTTCACGGTAAATATGTACAAAATTACGCGCACAAATGTTAAAAAGAAAGACACTACAATATTATTTTACAATGCCGATAGCTGAATGAAAATACACGTGCTAATAAACTTTATGCTGATTTAATGAATTAAATAACAAAATATTGAAACGTTTTTGCTTTGTGTATCAATTCTATGTGCTTCTCTCTGTCAAGCACCTTCTCACTACCATGACTAATAATGATGTCTTACTTCTTAATAGGAGCTGCGAAGGCACCTGTTGTCAATTATCATAACATAGAATTATTCTTGGTAAATATCATTTCAATGCAGATAACAGCTTGCACGACTTGTATAGGACTAATAGCAGAACTGCATTCTGTGTACACATAAATGAAGATCCACAAACTCAATGGTAAAGGCTTCTAGAACTTATCTGCTACCCCTATACCTGTAGTTGATCAAAAGAACATTGAAATTCATTATTGGAACCTTGAACATAATTCTGTGAACAGCCAAAGAAATATCATAATCATTATAATCTATAAACCATTTGTTCTTTTTTCTTGTTTTTAAATCAATCTATGAGATTCAAAACTGTAATTCATACATAAAAGCGTAACCTTGCACAGCAAAGCAATTTCTAATAAACATAGGTACTACCATTAGAATGTATTTCTGCTGTGTGAGTTTAAATTTATGAATGAAAACCTGAGAGAATTAATGTTTTATAATTGTTTTGAAACATTTAATTACTTTTAATTACATTTTTATATTAGGTTTAAGCCCAACTATGATCAGTACTGCTACAGTAAGTTGTTTAATCAAACAGTGCCGCCAAATAATTGGTATCCCGTGTACTAAATAAGTACATTATAGAAGGGGCAGAACATAGTAATATGATTATGAATGTATAAGTTGAGACGGGTAATTAAGTGTGCAAATTAATTCAAGACACATGAATTGAATTTATATCAGATTGCGCTAACATGTTGTAATCATACGAATTCTTACTTCGCTTGTACACACCAGGACAATATATTTTCGTAAAAGAATAAATGATTTTCTGATACAAGTTCAAAAAATTAGATACAAAAAATACTCATTAACTAAAGAAAATGTTAATCAAAACGTAAGTAAAACCAAAGGACAGTACCCCTAAAACCTGGGAAACTAAATAGGGTTCCAACTATTTCAAACAAATTTGTATATAAATTTATTTATTTCATTTTCATGAGACGAAATCAATGCATGATTGTAAAAATAATAGAAATGATAATACATTTCTAGGATCATTATTATATTTCGATACACTTTTTCTGGCTATTAAAAATATATCCTTCTCGTTTTATAAGTTCTGAATTTGCCAACGAATGCTGTACAAGCTGAAGAGAGCTGTTCCTTATCCCACACTTTACGCCAGATATCGCGAAATAATTGCAAAAACAACTTTCTTCAACTACGAACCGTGAATGCCTACAACTGGTACTATAACAGTTGTCACAACGCTTTGTGTTTCCTTTTTATTATCTCAGTTCGCATCCTACTACAGTCCCAATATACAAATAATTCAATGTTACTGCTTACGAAGGCGTCACTTTTTCATTTAGTTTTCTGAATATTCACAACTTTATCAGATCTAATTTGTCCATGAAAATAATTTTACGAGTTTGAAGACCTTAAATTTGTTAAACGTATCTGTTATTTGGTATCTGCATACTGGTTGTTGTTCTTGCACTTTAATGGCAAATATAAGATTCGTTACATCATTACAATCCACCACGTGAAAATATGCAATACAATGCGTGCAATAAAAATAAAATTGCTTACAAAAGTATACGGTCTAAGAAAGTAATTGTTGACAATATCAACACACATGTAATTATATTGCTCAAATTTCAATTGTTATCGATATCCTAAGCGTAATAACTGTATTCAATTACAAAAAGAGAATTTCTAGATTCACAAGCCATTGACACTTATTTTTAATGTTTGCTTACCAGCTCTATTGTGAAAACTTTTATTATGCATAGGAAATACTTAGACCGTATCTGTACAGAATTAAAATGAGAAACAATATGCTATTTTCGCACGGGGAAACTCTGTATATGTATAATGTTGTTGTGCAAGGAACATCTTCCATCAAAACAACAAAGCACATTGATCCTCATTTCTATCGATTCTACACAGCAATACCTTGATTATTGTTTTTAAAATGTTTTAACACACAAAAGATACAATTTTGTATATTCACATGGTTCTATTGCACAGTACGTCTCAAAGGTGTTGGGTTAAGGGTTACATACCTTTCTCGGCCCCAAAACTACGTGATTTTCCGAATTTTTTTTTGCGTACTTAAGAGAGGTATCAATCCGCAGTTTTTTGTGGAGCGAAAGAACGCACATTAAACTAGTTTTATGAATTTTTATTTTTCATTTTTAATTCGATTTGATTGAATATTACCCCTTCCACCGAAGCGCTGCCGAACTGACACGCTTTGCGGTAACCAGGATATCTCCTATCAGGATCATCGCAAAACAAAAATCAAAATGTATCCTTAAAGCTGGATAAATTATCCTTTTTTTGACGGATCTTTTTTGTTTAATAATCATTTTTGACAAAATGGCGATCATTTGAAAAAAAAACGAGTTTTTGCTCGGAATTTCGGCACTGAAATGCAATTAAAACATATTAAAAATTGGAATATTTAAAAAAAGATCCGTCAAAAACTGCGTAATTTTATGGAGATTATGTGTGCAAAATTTCAGAGCGATTGCTTTTTTCATTTTTGAGATATCTTGGTTACCGATTTCGAAAACGTAGTTTCGAGAAAAACGCGTTTAAAGTTTCGGAACAAGTTAAAAGGTCTTAATTCAATTCTTTTGGCTACTTCCATGCAATAATCGATCCCGGCGCCATACAGTGAGTCTTTCTCAGTCAATTTTATTTGAACATTGGCGTTATTTTTTATCCTGCGACTAATTCTTGCCTCTTTAGTCGCATGCTGCGCTTGGATCTGTGCGTGCGTCACTCGGCGATTATCAATTTGCGTGACGAAATTAAGAGCATTGCACCCAATATGGATAACCATCGTGGTCATAATTTTTAGTAAAGATGTGGTGCCTTCGTTAAATATGCAAATATCAATATAGGACGCTGTCTCTACAATGTTAGCACTGCTGTTGACAATTTTCGGTGCAATCTTCCAAATCACATGATAAATAGTTTCACATGATAAATCCTCGTATATGGGTCGAATAGCAATAAATTATTAACAAAAATTATTATTCCATTGCTGGAAGTCGTCCAAAGATCCTAAAGCGTTAGCTTGTTTCTTGTTGAGCGCTCGTGATCACGCGACATAAAACGTTATAACTATGACAATTATTTGAATTTCGTAATGCCGTTTTCACAGATGGTTCTTAGAAAGTTAATCTAATGAAAAACGCAAAACAAAAAATCGATTTTTTTGAAACCGAGAAAGGTATGTAACCCCTTAAATGATTTAATTTCTGAATACAGGTTTTAAAATGCGTAAGGCACATAAAACATAGCAATATTGTTTCTACTTATCGATTAACATGTTTGGAACACTTGAAAATAATTAGTTTGAAATGCTTAAAAAAACTTCTAATTGGTAAGGGTGATATCATTTTGCCCCTCAATAAAATTTCAGGATATGGATATTTGTATTTGATACTTTACAAGCTTTGTCTTTGGAGACACAGTGAGAAGGAGGAAATTGAAGTAAACTTTTAAAATAAGTTTGTAGCGTAATTCTAAATTCCATTATACTTTAAGAACTTTGCAAGATAAGTACAGACCCTTGGAAATTGAAATCAAAAGTTTCGATGAAGACAATTCTTACAGCGTATACAGTATACATTTGAATCAAAAGCTAGTCTTATATTCTCAATCACAGCCACTGAATAGCAACGAAAACACTTGGAAAATCTTACAAGCTTTAATATGCATTCTACGATTTTTTCTTGCAAAATCTTTGTAAAGATCAATCTTGATCAACTCGATTTCGGCCACTATTTGCTGACCAATATCGTAATTACTAACGAAGATAATTTCCTATAGAGAAATATCTGTGCAGAACCATATTATACAATGCGATCTAAAATATTGTATAGTACAAGAGGATTTTTGAACAGCTTATGCAAGAAATATTTATAGATACTAACAAATGTATCGTTTGATGGCAAACTTCTAATTACAGCGTAACCATGGAAAAACGATCATACTTGCATTTCATCATCTACACATCACTGATGTCGGAGCAAAGTCTTTCGTCAAATGCAAAATATCTTTTGTATTATCGTTCTTCCGTTAAAAGTTTACTTAAATTTCAAGGTAATTCATTCCAAATGTAACTTGCATTATCATGAAAATCATTTGTGTCCAAATTTTAATCAACATTGTCATTTCTTGATCACTATGTACCTAGTATGTCAATAGTTAAATTATAATGTTAAATACGTAAATGTCAGGAAGCAAAACACAGCTATACATATTATACTTCCTAATATCACCATGGTAAGAAATTAACCTATAGATAAAATAACTTCCTATATGTATACATAGGTATGTACAAATGTTATATGTAAATTTAACGTCTTGCAGTTATATAAAGATATCCAGTTGGGTGTTTCTTGTCTTTACATTACAAATCTATACTTCGATACGTTCGTTGTACTGTACCAGATTAATTTCTTACCCCGAGAGCTTAAAATCTAATTCAGAAAGTGTACACGTTGAGAAATTGTTAACAGCAAAATTAAAGTCGTTTAAGAGAATCCTGTACCAACGACTAGCAAACTAGACATCAAATGCTATTGTTACGCATGTAATCCTGTGTTCCAAAACTTAATCTGTGCAAACAAGTAAACATTCACCAATGTTACTATTAGTCAATTAATTTTAATTAACAATAATTAAAATTTCTTTTGTAATAAGAAAGAAATATCTAAATTATTGATGTCGTTGCATCCAGCCATGTAGAGTTTCGAAACAAGTAGAACTAATAATATTTAATTACATACCACTATCTCGTTATTGTATTGTGCAGTCCTACACGTAATATTTACAAAAATATGCATTCCGCGAGTGCCATAAATTATCTACAACGCTGTAGCGGCACTTTACGTTCCTTGTTTTTCAAATTAAACCTGAATTACCTGGCTACACGAGTTTTGAGATTTGCACTGATTTGTTAGATGCACGGGGTGTGTGATTATCCAGATGTTTTTAATCCGGTTTGTATATGGGTATTTTTGGAATAAATTCAATTAGGAGAACCTGTAAATATAAAAGATGAAAACAAATAAGTGCGTGTTAACATATGAACATGGATCAATATCACTGATGCAGCTTACACAATGATGTAAACATATCAGCTTAACTAGTAGGGTTTCAGGTATTTTTATAATTAGAACCGTAAATTGGTATTCTCCATGAAGAAACAGCCAAATTTACTTCAAATTTATTTTTGGTGATCCGTGTGTGCAATACAAAATATGTCGTAAACCAATATTGTACAACATTCAAGTATCAAATGAATGGCTTATGAGAACTATGCAATCAATACTTGGCAACAAGAAATCATTGTTTGTATCTCGATATATACAGAGTAGACCAATAACTATTACCATCCTAGATGCCTCGGAAACTAAAGAAATCCAAGAAAAATTTGCTGAACAAAAGTTGTGTGATACAGACAGGGGAATCTTATAGCGATGTCAATATTTTTTGTAAATGTTTTTTAATAAGCATTACATTGACTGTTATAGTTTTGTAACTATTAAAGCTGATAATAGTTTTATACTTTGTGTTGTAATTTATTTATTACATGCATAAACATATATACATATATATTTACTTACATATTCCATCATGGAGGAGGAATCACACCTTTGTTTCGCTAATCTCCAATGTAATCCAAGTTTATGATAGAGCCTACTATTTTCCCATTCTAATAACTTATTTAATGAATGTTGTGTCTGGAAGAAACATAATAAACAGATATTAGTTTTTATTATAATTCTTATTGGCAAAAGAAATACGATTGAAAGAAGTATACACAAAAGATCCAACTAACAATAAAAGAATTTATGAAGTTTCCAGTTAGCAAAAGCTCATTACACGTTTTCGAAAAAACAATTGTTTAACATTATAAAGTTTAATCGTTTACCCTTTTACTGAGGCAGATGACAGGCCACAAAGAGCACCCTAATGTACAGCAGCAACAAACGCAACCACAGAATAACCACTTGACGTTAACTGGCAAAGTTTTTTTCAGCACGCTATTTATTCTCATAACAGTTGCCTTGAATTCCTCTGGTGCGACTCGTGACACCAGGCCATTTGGAAATTCTGACTCGAACCGATTGCTTAGTCCAAATCTGAACGAAATCATTACACGTGCAGTATATTGTAGAATGCACGAGAAATAGATGCCTATCATAGATAAGGGAGAACGCAACACCAAAAGCGTAAAAGTACCCCGCACGTTTTGTTCAATTTTCTTTGTACGCAAAGAGAGACGAAGAAACGTAATATGATACAAAAGGTGTCGAGGACGAAGAATGTCAAAACCCAATGTTACGAATAAACACATTATTTGATTCTTAATTTCAGATACTATATCGAAAAATATTCGATTGAAAGAAATTATTGTTATCCGAAATCGTAATGGTTTCAACCAAAATTCGAACAGACCTTCGAATAAAAAGATATTCTACTTACACCGTCATATTACCAGCACCGCGAATAATTATAGGATCTGGCACCATCGTCACATAATGTTCTTCCAGATTCTGTTCGTTCTCTTCCTCCTCCTCGTAAATCGCATCAAAATCTGCCATTGTGCAAATTCGACGGTTCCCGCTAAAGGGCAACACAAACAACAATCGACGCAGAAAAACGACGTCTGGCCCTAGAAAGGAGCAGACTTCTTTTTCATTCACATCGAACGCGCGTTCATTCGCTTATGTTTTGCGCCTGAACATTTTCGCGGCCGGGTGTCGTAGGCCGGACAATGGGCTACCACGGTAAAATTGCTTCGAAACGGCATTCACAACACAACTAAACCGAACCGAATAACAACGCGCACTGCAGATCCTCGGCAATCCTCAGAGCCACCACAGCTCATCAATTCTCCATCCTATGCGATTCCACGTTTGCCAACGTTCGATTGCACAGACGCCTATGTTCACGACAGTTCAATTTTAGGCAACACTGTTTAAATCTCTTTTAAAAGTCATCGTTGCAATCAATTGGGTTCAACCGTATGCGGTACTTTGTTAGAGACATGTACTTAAGCTTTGTGTTGGTGTTTGCATCTGAAGCGTAAACTGAATTTTTTTTAAATAGATTGTTGCACGATTGTGTAAATCTTTTCATTAAAACCTACTTTATTGTATAAGAATATGCGAAAAACCGCGAGAGACATGATTTTTCGCGGATATGATGTCACGTTTCAACTAGGCTGCAATTAGCGCCCGTAATGCCGGGTTGTCTTTATTTTTTATACCTTTTTGTGGTAAAAGATTTAGAAAGAGTTTCATATAAACAAAAATGATTTTATTTTTATACATTCCATATCGTTTTTTTTACAAATCTTCGGTATAAAATTGAATAATGCTTTTTCAAGACAAATGTACAAGATACAAACTATATGTATTTATTTGCAATTGTGTACTAACTATGAAACACCTCTTTGTAATTTTAGAAATATACTTAATCATCTTGTACGATCAGATCTGACAAATCTGGTAGCGTGGTAATTTTTAACGACTTTTCGTTTGCCAAGTGCAGAAGAGACACGAATGCAATTGGAAAACTTAGTGCCTCCGCGTTATTTTTCGTTAACATATTTGGCAATTGTTTGTAAGTTTCGTTAAACTGTATACTTTTGATTACTTTTTTATCTTCATCTTGATTCATCGACGTATTTAGAGTCTTGTTCTTTTCATTGCTTGTTGAGATCATACTCTTCCAAATACATTTCTTTAATTGTCTCATATCGATAGTTTTCGCTCGTAAACTATATGCAATGTTTGTCTTGCATGTTAATTTTGGCGCGGCGACCAGATTGAGCCCAGTGTAAGCTTGCGAAGTAATTCCATCATCTTCGAGTCTACTATCGCCCCGTGTTGAGCAATTATTTTCTCTCACCATTGGATTATTCTCGCAGTTCGCGTCGGTGTTCACCCCAGGGAAATTAGCCGACAAATCATTTCCATCAATAAAATCATGATTTTCGGCAACGCCGGACAAGTCTGTATCACAGGCTTCATTGTTATCTTTAGTACTTCCGATTTCTAATGAATGAAAAAATAATTTTTTGATCCACTTAACGTCATAATGCTGATCCGGCGGTAAAGTTAGTACATTCTCGTTCCATTCTAATTTTGCAGCTCTGGGTTGCAGTTTCACCGTACTACGCTTCGCAAATTTGTCAGTTATATTCGTTCTCACCTCACCCTTGTAAGAGATTTCTATTTCTCTCCTTTTTCTGTTTGGTCCTTGCCGGCATGTCTCTATAACTCTGCTAGTACTAAGAGGTTTCTTGAAATGTGTGGTTTTCCAGTGAGAGGGACCAGCCCAATGTAAATGTAAGCTTTTTTGTACAAAAGAGTATTCTAAGGTCTTTGCTGGTTTCACAGCAGTTAGAACTTCACGAAAATCTGTGATATTCTCTACTTCGTTTGGTGCTCTCATACACCCCTCTACACCTTCTTCGATGTCTTCGAGGTCAAAGTAATTCACACCAGTAACTGGAGGCTCATCTTCAAATGGTAAACTTGCATCAATGTCAAATTGAAAGTTACTATCAATGTGTTCTTCTGGAGGTGCAGTGCCTGGGCAGGACAGTTCTAGCTCCATATCCCATTTATGAAAGTCAAAGTTGAACAAAGAGGGACAAATTTCCAGCTGTGAAGTATCATCTAGTTTCGGAATAGAAGTCCCTGCATCAGTGTCGTGTATAACATTAGGTTCTACTGTATCCACCTGGATATCATTATGAGGAGATAAATAAAACTTGGACTGTGCGTGATTCGGCAGTATAGCTTGATATAACATGTCTGTGGTTTGCGAATATTCTTCTTCTGCTGATATCAAGGAAGGCCTCACGATTTCGACATCTGTCTTTAGGGATTCTATGGTAACATATGTTTTCTGCTTTCGTTTACTCTTCTTCTTCTTCACTGTTTTAACTTGTGCTGTTTCACTTTCAACTTGTTCATCTGTTCCATTGGTATTGCTTGGCATGTCCACTTTTTCTTGTTTATCTAAACCACCAATCATTTTCAGAATTTCCATATGCACACCGTCTACCCGAAATCCATAGATTTTGGTACTCACATCCAAGGATGAACTTGCTACTTGTAAATTAGACATATTAACGTCCTGCTTTTTTATCATATATGTCATAAAATCAATTATTTCTAGACTGAATGCATTCTTTGGATTAATTTTATTTTCCGTGCCAAGCTTTATACATTGCGATATACGTTCTACCATTTGGGATGGAGGCATCTGGGCTAAGAATCCAAGTCCCAGAGAACGTCGCCTATCGCTTAAATTTTTTGATGTAGGTGTTGAAACGATGCTGATTGTGCGGCGACGAGCCAAGCGTTCAGCTTCGTCATCATTTTCAAGTAAGGCAGATTGTATTTCCCTCGAAGGAGCAATTGATTTTCTTCGTAATGGCGACGAAGAACTTGGACTCGTGTGCAATGCAGAATCCAACAACATGTTTGCCATACTTTTTCGTGTTGCCATATTGTTCGGTTTTTATATAAATCTCGGCTCAACAGAAGCTTTCTTTTATAAACATTTTCTACTAGACAATAGTCATTTATATTCCTAAAGAAGGAACAATTTATGTTTTTAATGACATTACGACTGTTCAATGATTAAATAAGTACTTACCAGTCATCACAGAATCATGAACTGTCTATATATATTGACATTCAACATTAATATGTGTTTACCATATGCTCCACAATTTCTGTAGGAATCTAAACAGAAAAACATTAATTGTACTATTACAGAATATAGTAAATCAGAACTGTTTTATTTATTTGAATGGTATGTACCATTTCCACTCAAAATAATTCAAGGAAAATTCGTTACAAATAAAGTAATTCGTTCGAATGGTCTTCATATTTGGATGCTCTGTATTGAAAAAATTGTAATACTACAAAAATGTCATCATAATAATCACATAATCAATATCTGATTTTCATTCATTTCGTTCCTACTAATTCGTCTACTGACAAAAGTAGTGGAAACTTGCATTTTCCGCATTCACTGATTCACAGAATTACGAAGATAGCTTTCCGATCTCATACATACTTCTTCATTTATAGCATTAAAGTCTTTTCCTAGATTCCTCAGCAAGAAAATTGGCGCGAAAACATTTTCCCGCAAAATTTACACGATCCTAAGGGATCCCAAAAGCATTTTCAAAGTATTCAAAGCCGTTCGAAGCATCATTCACACGTTTAATGTCATGAAATAGTCGGTCGTATGTATAACCGTCGCTAGGATACAATTTTCGTTACAGCGACCTCTTACGTACGTTAAATTGCCTTTAAAAAAACTGGCAACGATACCATTTTGAATGCCTTCGAGTACACGGTGAACGTAATTTCTGGTTATTTCGTGAAAACTATTATAATGTAGGAGATATAGGTCTTTTTTAAAGCGAATGGCAATTGAACGTTAAATAATTGGAAAAATAGTCTTTATCTGGAAGTGTTCATCTCACTTAATCCAATCGAATGATTCTCGTTCCCTTTTTGTCATCGCGATCATGGTTTGGGAACGAGCTATACGATTCTAATAGTTTAACCAACAAATCTATAAGTCAGTCGTCAAATGGAGTTTCTGTTATTATTAAAATCTGTACTATGTGCTTGTCAGTGGTACGTTCGAGCTATTAAATCGTAAAATGGTAAGACCGAGTGCATCCCTAATTTGTTAATGTTTTTAATTATTCCCCTATCCCCTACATGTCACCTGTTATCTTGTATGTTCCAAATTTCGTGTGGTATGAAACTCTGTTTTCATTTAGTATCTTGTCGTTACATTGCTGGATAAGATAATTTAAAATGCCAAATGACAATTTTTATTTATTAAAGATTACAGTCAGTTTTTTACATTGCTAAGTTTACTGCTTTATATTTTCATGTATATGTTCAATTAACGAGAGACAACTAACGATTCTTTGTACCTCTATGTCTATTTGGTTGATTGGTCATGGCACAGTGTTACTTATTATATTGATCAATGATACCTTCGTAGAATGATTATTAGATTAATATACTGTTCAAGACAATTAGGGAATTGCTTGGACAAATACTTTCATCAGGTAACAAGGCAATTTCATCTGAAATTTTTCAGTAGTAGGCAAGATTAAGTTGGGAGTGGCATATCGCTATAGAAAATATGAATTCCAAGATTTCCTTCACGTTTGGAATTTGGTTTACTTTACAATATTATTCAAAGGAGCATTCTGCTAATTATAAGTAAAAACGACTTTTCTTTTCAATTAATATTCGTAGCATAGTGAATCTTTGTCGTCAATACTCAGAAATATTTAATTTGTGATAAGCGTGTATTACACATGATAATGGATAAATCAATTCACAATTTGTTGTTATCAAATTAAGAGTTTAAAGTAAAGTAAATCTTTTGTATCCACCTTTCTGTTTTGAAGTAGATGTATAATTATACCAATTTCTGGATGAACTTGTATTCAACACGATTTGTGATTATATATATTTATTATAGGGTGCAAATATATCGCAATTAGAAAGAGATATTGGCTCTGATCAGTTTCCTCCTAATGAGCATTACTTTGGTTTAGTCAATGTAAGTATTAAATGCAAATTATATAAGCATTTAATTAATACCTTGATTAACATTAACTGTGTTCTATAAATCGTGGTATGTTAGATTTAAGAATAATTAATCACAGTGGTAATAATACTAATAACTGTGTATGATTCGCAGTTTGGGAATACCTGTTATAGTAACTCTGTATTGCAAGCTTTATATTTCTGTCGACCATTCAGAGAGAAGGTCTTGGAGTATAAAGCTCGAAATAAACGAACTAAGGAGACATTATTAACATGCTTAGCAGATTTATTCTACAGTATTGCAACTCAGAAAAAGAAAGTTGGTTCCATAGCACCAAAAAAGTTTATCGCCAGATTAAGGAAAGAAAAGGGTCAGCATATTTTAAATGTCACATCTGTTATGTACTAAGAACTCAACACGGCTGTAATAAGCCAGAAAAAAAGTTTTTTTAATGGAAATTTTATATGTCCCTTTAAAAGTTGGAATATTTTATACCATTCATACAACTTTTTATATTTGCAGAGGAATTTGATAATTACATGCAACAAGATGCACATGAATTTCTGAATTTCTTGATAAACCATATAAATGAAATTATTCTGGGTAAGTAAATATTTTTGTGCCTGCACATATATAATATACAAGTTTGGCAGCACAATAGATTTACAGTTACATTTCTTATTTCACATTTTAGCAGAGAGAAGTCAAAATAAGCCAGCTGGTGGAAAATGTGGCGCAGGAGATGCTGGTTCACCACCAGAGCCTACATGGGTTCATGAGATATTTCAGGGAATCCTAACATCAGAAACACGCTGCCTTAACTGTGAGACTGTATCTAGTAAAGACGAGGACTTTTTTGACTTGCAAGTCGATGTAGATCAAAACACTTCGATTACGCACTGCCTCAGATGCTTCTCGGACACTGAGACTCTTTGTAGCGATAACAAATTCAAATGCGATCACTGCAGCAGCTATCAAGAAGCTCAGGTATCCTCATTGAACATTATGAAGATACGAAAGATTTAATGTGATTTGAAACAAGCTAAAACAGTTTTTTTTCTGGTTACAGAAACGAATGAGAGTTAAAAAATTGCCAATGATACTGGCCTTGCATCTAAAGAGATTCAAGTATGTGGAACAGTATAATCGTCACATCAAAGTTTCTCACAGGGTAGTTTTTCCATTGGAGCTTCGGCTTTTCAATACAGTAAGATTTTTTCTCACTATCGAATTTTTGCAATTAGACATAATATTATGACAGTACTGTTGAACATTTTGTTTAGTTGATCGTTCTAAGTTATATATAAGTCAGCTTAAATTAAACTGATTACATTTCAATACAATTTCAGAGTGATGACGCGGTGAATCCAGATCGATTGTATGATTTGGTCGCAGTTGTGATACATTGTGGAAGTGGGCCTAATAGGGGGCACTATATTTCCATTGTCAAAAGTCATGGGTTTTGGTTGCTCTTTGATGATGATATGGTCGATGTAAGACATATTATTTATTGGTGGATTTAGCGTTTCATCGACACTTGATAAAGAAATATGTGCAATGTAATATGATTTCATTACAGAAAATTGATGCATCCACGATAGAAGACTTTTATGGACTCACGTCAGACATACAAAAAAGTTCTGAAACTGGTTATATCCTATTCTATCAATCAAGAGATTGTAGTTAGAATTTAATATAAATATATAGCAATTAAATTAAACAAATCCTATACAGTACTTTCATATTTTATCAAGGTGCAAATCATAAGAATTCACGAATGTTATATTACTCTGTTGGATTATTTGTAAGAGAAAAACTACGTAAATAGGTTCAATCATATTTATGCTCTTTGAAGTCAAAAAATTATTATTTTCGTGATTACGTGTAGAAATTGTCTATGGTTTCGCAGATGTAAGCAATTTTTTCTTGTTGAAACTACAGTTGTGTACGATTTATGTAATAATTATTTATTTTAATTATATTCAAAGACTAGTCCACCTTCAGAAAAAGGAATCGATTAATTTGTACTATTAAAATGAATTTCCCAATAGTATAGAAATGTTGGAAGTACCTATCAGATTCTATACAAATGTAAAAAGATACGACTGAAAATAAAAATATTGTTATTAGAATCTGTTATATGATAAATACTAATCCAATATTTCTTGATAATATAAGTTACGAGATAATCTTTTCGGGAAGGAATGATATCAATAAGCATAGGTTTTTTTTCCAAACTTATTTATTTAATGTTTAAGCAATAAATTCGTATGGAATAGGAGCAAGCAAGACAGGTGCTTCACGTTGAGACACAATATGTGCTGGCCTTGGCTCTGCAGGTTGCCTTTTCAATTGCACCTGGACATTCTGCTCCTTCGCCTTCTTCCTCAGACTCTCATTTTCCTTTACGCGCTTAATGAAGTCTTCCCTGCATTTGGAGTGGGTCAAATGCTCGATACGAACATTGATCCTCTTTGCAATGATGCGTCCGCGAACTCTCTTATTCACAATGACGCCAAGCGCGTGAGGTGTAACATTAAATACACGTCCAGTCTTGCCATGGTAAACTTTGTACGGCATACCCTTCTGTACCGCTCCATTTCCTTTAATGTCAACAATATCGCCAACTTTGTACACTTTCATGTAAGTTGAAAGTGGGATCGTTCCATGCTTGCGGAACTTGCGGGAGAACAAGTCTCTCGTTCCACGACGGTATCCTTTTGAGTTAGTCATGACGATACTTCAACCTGAGAATCACATATCGGAACAATTATAATATGCTTTAAGTAAAATGAAAGAAATGTTATTTTCAGCTTAGATTATCATTTGGTGTAAGTGTGAAATCTCAATTCTGCTCAGGATTTTAAGGTCCTCCCATAAAGTTTTTAATTAATATATTACAAGAGTTCTCTATTGCTCGATATATCGACAAATAAATTAGCACTTAATTTTAGTGAACTCTGAGACTTCAAGATTTTTATTGCTTACAAATCAAGACCGGGTATTGTAACACACGAAGGATCATTGACACGTGCGTCCATTCACGAACGCAACTTTAAGCAAAATTTATATATTTTCTTTCTCGCAGCAGCAGAAGAAATAATGTTAAAATAAAAATTGTATTGTTGATTACCAAGATGGGTCAGAATGTAAAGTTATTACGAGCGACGTTCTTTATAATTCTTTAGAAATATTGTCAAACGTGCAAGGAGAACTTACGTCCACTCCCGCCGTTGAAAAAGAGACTTCAAGAGCGACAATCCAACTTTGCTTTGCAATGATCGATAATTATCGATGCGATAATTTCTTCGATTTCAATCGAATTGTCTAATTGTTATTTATTGTATATCATGAGTAATAATCATGAATAATATTAATATTATTTCATTTTCTGGGAACCTGTAAGTAAAGATTTAGAATATATGGTTTATAAATTTTCTAGGGAGATCCAAAATTCAGTTTGAATTTAATATATACAGTTGTGGTGTCATTGTTGATTAATTTATTTGTTAATAATTTAAATTTGTATTGCAATAATTTCAGTAAATTTTATAATATAAGAACATGGATAATATATGAAAAAATTTCCCTATATCTTGATTCGCAATTTAAGTATGGCATCCCGCTCTATTCTTTACTAAATCATTTACACCGCTGCATGACAGTTGTTTTCCGAAAGTTCATCCTTACTAGGAGGTAGTTTGCATCTTTACGTTATTAGAAAACTGACCATTATCATATAATGGTACGTATTTCTCATATATTTATACATTTTCCAATACTTTTCTTCTAAGATAGTTTTGAATAACCTAATACTGTGTCATGATATCCATAATGCTGATTTCATCTCAGAGGAAGGGTTATGGATTTGAATTCTTTACTTCGTAATTTTTCATTAAGTATGTAGAAATATAATATCGGATTTAAAAAACTTTATTGCAAATCACATTTTCTACGGCAAATGGAGTATCATGGTAATCGAAAAGGAGATTAATTAACAGTACTTATAATAGTACTAGTGATTTAAGAACAGTGTGTTGTTCAGGGTAGCATTAACAATAATGGATGGTTTTGTACAATATTTTCAGTTTCGCAATCAGTATGACAGTGATGTAACGGTATGGAGTCCGCAAGGACGCTTACATCAAGTAGAATATGCGATGGAGGCTGTGAAGCTAGGTTCTGCTACGGTGGGACTTAAAAATAAAACCCATGCCATCCTCATCGCATTGAAGAGAGCTTCTTCTGAACTTTCCGAACATCAAAAAAAGATTATTCCTATAGATAAGCATATGGGAATTACAATTTCAGGATTAACTGCCGATGCTAGAATGTTAAGGTAAAGTAAAAGCTCTAAAAAAAAGTCATTTCTACCAAAATAACGTGGGAAAGTATGATGCAAATAATAAAATTTGGTTAATATAATTACAGTCGATACATGCGAAGTGAATGTTTAAACTACAAATATTCACACGACGATGTATTGCCAGTGAGCCGTTTGATCGCCTCTCTGGGGAATAAAATGCAATCTTGTACTCAGAGATACGATAGACGACCATATGGTGTAGGTTTACTAGTATCAGGCTATGATGTAAGTGAATATTAAATTAAAGTTGTGTACACATATTATAACGTGCATCTAGTAGAATAATCTTATTTATCTGTAATCAATATTTTACAAAGGATCAAGGACCCCACATATTTCAAACATGCCCATGTGCAAATTACTTTGCCTGTAAGGCTATGGCCATTGGATCGCGTTCTCAGAGTGCCCGAACTTACCTAGAGAAACATCTTGATGAGTTTTTGACATGCGATCTGGATGAGCTTGTTAAACATGGACTTCGAGCGTTAAGAGATACACTGCCCAATGAAGTCGATTTATCTACCAAGGTACTATACCTAACTGATGCTTGTATTGTGATGTATTTGTTAGTTAGGTTAATTGCATTTATAAAACCATAGCATGCAATCACGCATCGTCATGCATTACCCAATTTTGAACTTTATTTTCTTTTGTAGAATGTTTCGATCGCAATCGTGGGGAAAGACACCGATTTTACGATATTAGATGAACCAGCAACAGCCGTTTATTTGTCTCAAATTGAAGATGATAAACGTGGGAGACCAGTCGAACCAGACGCGGAGGAAGATTCTAGACCTCCTCAACCCCCACCTTCCGATGATGCTCCGCAGGATCCTCAAGTCGGGGTTGCAATGGATACAGATTAAAAACGATGTAATATATGCCACGTGACATGTACGGAAAATGAACATGCATTTTAAGACTACATTTTCGAATTTTAGTATTACCGCTGTAACATTTGATGTAACGGTGAAACGTTTGCGATAAATGGTAATTGGAAGTTTGTAAGATAATTTAGAATTCGATTTCAATACAAATGAGTACGTACATACACCATAAAGCATAAAACACATTCAATTTTTTTTATATAGTTGCACATGTTTAAATATACTTTAATAAAATTTTTCTATGCAACGGATTACAGTAATTTAGACTACAATGTATATATGAGTATACACTTACACGTTTGCATTCATAATCTAATTTGCAAAAAAATCGTTCACTGTTCTTCAGTCTTTCTATATTTACGATCTTTTAATATGTTAGTCAAAAAAAATTCTCCAGCTTTATATGATGAGCGTACTAATGGGCCACTTGCGGTATATAAGAATCCTAATTCATTTCCTACATTTTCCCATTTTTTAAACTTCTCGGGTGTAACGTATTCAACAACTTTCAAATGTCTTTTTGTAGGTTGCATGTACTGCCCCAGGGTCAGGGCACCTACGCCTACATCTCTTAAGTCTCTCATCGTCTGTTCAATTTCTTCATCGGTTTCGCTTAATCCCAACATTATCGATGATTTTGTAATCAGTTCTGGATTAAATTTTTTTGCTGCATCTAAGACACCCAGTGACTGCCTGAATAACATATGAGTGTTAAGTGTTTTCAAAGATTATTAACAGAAAATTGTAAACAGATTCTCTTGTGAATTATTTGAATTATGACGTACTTGTATTGTGCGCGTCTATCGCGGACAAATGGTGTCAGGCGCTCCACGGTTTCAATGTTATGAGCAAATACATCGAGATTCGAATGAACGATTGTCGCGACACAATTTTTGTTTCCTCTAAAGTCAGGCACCAAACATTCTACTAAAATGTTGCTTCTACAATAACATAGAAATTTATAATTTTAATAATAGGGATATAAAGTTACATATTACAAGGGTCATGAACTTTCTAACAATTGAGATACCTTTTCTTAATTTCTTTAACAGTTGCTGCGATATGGCTTGCTCCACCATCAGCTATATCTGGTAAAAAAGAGTTACATTTACTGTGCGCTCCTTTTAACTGGAAATGCAGAAATATTTTATGGAGCATCGAAGATATAAATAAATTATTATCATGGGAGCTATGTGGCAAGAAAATCTAATAACACCACACAATGTCCACCTCCATACTCAATAACTCTCATGATAAAATTTTCATAGCTTCAACAGTCCGAGACATTTCTGCGTTTACAGTTAAAGTAACCACACCATGGAATAAACTCATAAGATTCATCTTTTACTCTTGTGGAATTGCGATGATGACATACAAGAATGATAAAAGCAACTAACCATCTCGATCAACTGACGTGAGTACAACGTAATCCAAACCCCAATCCGTTATTGCAGTTGCAGTATTCACTGGTTCTTCCGGATCTAATGGTAACGGTGCACGTGATGTTTTTACAGAACAGAAACGACAACCACGGGTACATGTATCGCCCATTAACTATATTAAATTGTTTGCAGTATTATGTTCTCATAGTATTAACAAATGATATACAGTTTTGGATGAGATCTGTCTGATTATTTTGAGAGTAGTGCAGTGATTCAGTGGTACAGATTTTCATTGGAAATAGCCATGGCATAGGTCAATTATTTCTAATAATGAACAACGGTACGCTTTAACACATTTTGTTAGTTTTTATTCATTTTATATGATTAATGAGATACAAAAACAAATTTACAAAATATTAGATAAATATTGAAAAACTACAGGATGATTACAGTGACCATACATCCTTTAGCTTAAGATGTTATCATTTAGGTTTTATCTTCATTATTCTAATTTCAATCTGTTTCAGTTTAAAAGTTTTCTTTTTTGGTTTTTGAATGTTTAATTTTAAGATAAGGAAAGTGATGAACATTTTCTTATTTTTTTAAATCTACTTTAGAAATATCAAGAGACAAGGTCTTGTCTCGGGCCCAGAACAATTTATTATTTTCTTGAAAAACTGTATAGACACTGTAAATACATGACGATGACATATTATACTAACCATAATAGTAGCAGTTGCAGTTCCATGTTTATCGCCACCCCAACATTCTCCAATGTTAGGACATCGTGCCTCTTCGCAGACAGTACTTAGTCGTAACTGTCTTAGCTGTGACTTGATTCTGTTATAGTTCTTACCCACAGGTATTTCTGTTTTGAGCCATGGTGGAAGTCTTAACCGTGACGTATCCCCTTTTTCTAATTTCAATCTCCCTTCGTATTCTTTTACATCACCGGTAATGAAGTCTTCTAGGTCGGGACCATTTTCTAATTTTTGTGTAAACACGTTTCCTTTGGCACATTGGGTGCACTGTGTGATAAGAAAAACGAAGGTCATACAACGTCTCGGGTATTTTAATCCTGTACACGATTAAAGTATACATATCCCTTTGGTTTTTTTACGAACATAATGAGAAACTTACTGCTGAATGAAATTGGGAAACAGCTGACAATTTAGTAGAGCTGGTATTGCGCAGTGCTCGAAGCATATTTACACATAAATAAGAAAATAAATATTAGAATAACACATCAATAGTCCATGGTTGTGGCATAAAATATTAACTACTATCAAGTGCTGCAAGTTGCGTATGCTTTTGTACCGTTTGAACTTAGGGATGTTTGATTTTTAAATTTATACACTTGAAGATGTCAACATTTTCAAAAATGAAATTATTCGGTTGCACGCTGATTCAACAACATAACTTATCGATCTTTCTGATTTAAAAATAAAAAAACTTATGTTCATGTTAACATCAAAGATTAACTTTCGCTTTCATTGTAAAATCATAGTACTCGGCGTGTTGCCGCAATATTTCCGTTGTTTAACAACTTTGAATGAACAAAAGACTTTTGGTTCGACAAAAGGAATACTCAAATAGAATAATTTTAGTAAAAATTAAATGACCGATTATCTGACGAAAGATCTAATATGTGTTCTTTCATGAAAACGCAATTGCATTCTGTATCAATTTTTGTAAGTTTAGCAACACAAGATTTGTGACCACTGACAGTGACGCAACATCATCCGATCTTCAGAAGTTGTGTGATTGGTCGCGGTAAAGGTCGGGTGACTATTCGTAATTTGTTAGTTGCACGTTTGACATATCGATGTGTCGTGTTATTTTAATCGACAGATTTATTTAATGATAATGAGCATTTGATAAACAGTACGTCACAATGGCAGATCCTGGAGGATGGTCCTCGTCACAGGACAACGATTTTACTAATTTTCAATCGAATGACAGCTTTAATTTAAATGAAGTGACTGGTATCGAAGGTATGTCGCAGTTAATGCTTTTTCGACATGTATTTTGTTATCTGTTTATATAGATACAAATATACAGACGTGCAGTGAATTTTTTTTATCTTCAATTTGTGCGATATCTTTCGTCTATGTTGTCTTGCCGTTCAATATTCTTGACATTCACATCGATCAATGTTAAGTTCATCGTTCGTTTTAAACGCGACAAAAATAAACGTAACTTTACATCTCTGGTTGATACAAATTTCTCCAAATTAAACATGTAATGAATTAGATACTCGCCAAATTCATCTGAGTTACACTAATTTTATTTTATTTTGAAGAATGTATGAGTTCAATGTTGTACAGTTTATTATTAGTCCAATACTTCATTAAATTTCTTTTTGTATGACAAGAAGATATTTCTTCAGACTTATACATGCAAAGATATTTAACATCTTTATCTTATATAGTGCCATAAACTTTGTAACTTTGTTTATATATTGTGGTTATAGATCTTCTGACAAATTGTGAGAATGTACTGTTGAAAAATGAAAATCTATTCAGCGATGAAGCATTGTTGTCCGAACTGGATGAGCCTATGCCTATGGATACAGAGGGATTCGATTTCTTGAATCTTAGTCATGGCGATGAGTTTAAGGAATTTAAAGAGTTTCAAGACTTTAAAGATCCGAGTATCCTTAAGTCTATGCCAAATGGAAATGTGATGTTAACTCCAGCAGTAACAGAAAACACACAACAAATTCAACCTGTACAGCAACAGCAGACACAACAGCAGACGCAACAGCAGACGCAACAACAGACGCAACAGCAGACACAACAGCAAACACAACAGCAACCACAACCGCAACCACAACAACAGAAACCACAAGAAGTTCCTGTACAAAGCAGACCACAAAGAATATCTGTTGCGCCAACACCTACAGTATTTAGTTCACAGTACACAATTCCACAAAATGTAAATTTTAATGTACAGTCACCTGTGGTAACGATAGCACCTATCACTCAGCAAAGGCAACTGCTTCTACCAGCTAAATTGATAAAGTCGGAATCAGTTGTATATTCTAGAGGTTCGCAAGCAGTTACTTCTACACCCGTACCGCATCAAATACATACTTTGGTGAATACTGCTAATGGAACAGTTTTAACAACTGGTAAAAATCTTTGATAGCTATATTTTTGTAACTAGCTTGATGTGAAATATTCCTATGACTGTTATTGTTCATACTTTTTTTTCTGCAGGTATTCCTGTGGTACTGGATGCAGAGAAAGTGCAGATTAATCGTTTGAATACAAACACGCATGTAGGTGTCCCGAGAGTGAAAGAAGTGAAGCGAAGTGCTCATAACGCTATTGAACGACGTTATAGAACATCCATTAACGATAAAATTATCGAATTGAAGAATATTATCGTTGGTGTAGACGCCAAGTTAAATAAATCAGCAATATTGAGGAAAACCATTGATTATATCAGGTAAAAAATATATATGTTGAAGTAAATTTCACCTTTTCACTAAGTTTTGTGATAAACATGGTAATTATAAATTTCGAAATTTAAGGTTTCTTCAAAACTCTAATGCAAAGTTAAAGGCAGAAAACATGTCACTAAAAATGGCTGCACAGAGACAAAATTTGCGAGATCTGTTGGTATGCGGAGAGTTAACGCCACCAAGATCAGATTCAAGCGAGCCATCTTTGTCTCCTGCGCCAGCACCTTTATCTCCGCCATCTCCATCATCTATCAAAGATGACACAGAAGTTTTGCAAAATATTCACTCAACATCTATCCTTACGAATTCGGGAATAAGAGATCATACACGGTTAACATTATGTGGCTTCATGCTTCTCTTTTTGGCATTTAATCCCCTCGGTCTCATTGTAAATAATGTTGGGAGATTCAAATCTGATTACTTGAACACAAAATTGGATGGACGTACAATTCTCAATTTTCAAGGTGTTGTAATGATTTTAATTTAACAAGCTATATCATTAAAATACATTGGTTATTGACTGTTTTTACCAAACATACCTTTTAAATAGATCAACCAGAATTGGAAACTCAAATTTGGAGCAACTTAATATTGTGGTTAACGAACATCATACTTTTGGTTGGAGGACTCTGCAGATTATTGCTTTATGGCGACCCGGTTTTGCCTTCTGATAGTAAAGTATTCCTCGAGCTTCATCGGTGGAGGCGTCAAGCGGAATTCAATATATCAAAACACGAATACAGCCAGGCATACCACGATTTGCATCAGTGTTTGCAATATTTCGGCCGACCTTATCCATCCTCGCGTACAGAAGCTTGGCTTGCTACTACATGGCATATAATAAGACAACTATTACATAAATTATGGCTTGGCAAATGGATCTTGTATATTAACAAGTGGTTTTCGGAGAAGTCAGCAAGGCAGCAGGCAGAGATATCAGCTATGGAAATAGCCATAATTTATCAGCATATGCTCTGCCTACGTTTATCCGAGGGATCAAAGAATGGAACGCTGTACCTCGCACTTTCCGCTGTAAATTATGCGGAAGCGACAGGCGAAAGCATGCCGAAACCTGTGTTAGCTGAGATCTACGTTAACGCAGCGCTCTGCTTCAAGCAGTCCCTTTTCCCTTTCATTCATAAATATTATTTGGGCAAAGCACGCACATTGTTATCATCGTGTACAGTTCCACCAAAGTTAAAATGGATCATAAGCGACGAGGGTGCAAGATTCTTAGCCTCCCAGAAATGGCAATACGGGGACCAGCCGGATAATGAATTCACATCTCAAAGTAGCAAGGCTGACCCATTGTCGTACGCTTCTCGTGCCTACAGAGATTATTTGATCGGACATTGTTTACGGTTTTTAACTGGAACAGCAGGAGACTCTCACTTATCTTCCATATTGCAGCAAGGGCAGATTATTATGGCGTCAGCTGGCGTAGATGCTGGATTCTTGTGTACTGATAAAGTTACTATTACAAGTGAGTAAAACTGGAGACCTCTGTAACCACTTTATATAACGTGTAACATTGGAATAATCTATTTAACCATTTCATAATATTTCAGAATGCGAAGATGAAATTGGATTATGGTGGGGAGCAGTACTGTGCGCAGCAGCATGTTGGAGATTAGGGGAAGAAGATTCGCAAGCGTGGAATATCGTAGAAAGCAAATTTCCTTATGAAAAGAATTATCAGCTCTGTAATAACAGTAACAGTGTCAGTCCATTACCATACATTGTACTTAATGCTTTGCAAGCGGCAAAAAGTACAACAAAGGCAGCCTCCATTCGCCTTATAGATCAGGCAGGAACATTACTTGAACAATCTATGGTGTATTACCATTGCAAACAACAGTCATCTCAGAGTGTTGTGGTAAGATATCTTAGTACACAACTCTCTTATTTTCATATTTGTCGTATGAAGGTATTTTAATATTTTGTATGTGTTTATGGCTTTAATATTGGAGACTGCTTAACGAACGCGAAATTATAATACTGGTAAAATGCTGTGTATTGATTGCCTATCTGTTACAAGTGTGCATTGTAGTTGCATTGCGTGAAATATAACTACGCAATACTTCTACAGTGCAATTCTTGTGGCAGGTCTCGGAACCATGTATCTGCATGGACACATATTGTATATAATTTTTGTAAAACTTGCATTGGATGTTTTACACTTTCCGGGTTCATAATTGTGGCTCTTTTTGTTTAGTTAACCCAGTTATGGATTTGTGATTGGCTTCTCGAAATGCGTACTACGCTTTGGCAAGAAGTGGACTTTGGTTCGGAAAGGCCAAGCGTTACTTTATCACTGGGTGCTTTCCAACGCGACTTAGCTTGCTTAAGACAATTGTGCCAGCACATTCCCGTAAGTCTTCGATATTTCACAGCATAAGAACATGAACATATATTTCGCAATGAGTATAAGAAAAACACAAGTACAAGAAAAACAACAACTCACGAAAAATTGTGTATAACTGTTTATAACTTTTAGTCTATATTGGCACGAGTTTTTGTATACGAAGCTACTGCACGCATAATGGCAGGTGCAACACCAGTGAAGACTCAAGTACTGCTAGATCGTAGTTTGCACCACAGAAATTCGCGATCTTCTATCATTTGTGGAAAAGATCGGTCGCAGGACCAGTACAGCGGAGAAAGGGAACATGCAGTTGCATTGTGTTTGGCGTGCCGACATTTACCTACATTATTGTTGGCTTCGCCTGGAGAGCGTGCTGGCATGTTAGCGGAAGCTGCTAAAACTCTCGAAAGAATAGGGGATAGGAAACGATTGCAGGAATGTTACAAATTAATGCAGCAACTTGGCCCCGCTATTTCTGCCAACTGATACATGAAATAAAATATACCGCTGTATTCGACTGACGTTATTATTCATTATATAAACTCATTGTAAATACAATTTGATACAGCATTAATAGCATAAGAAGGAAGCAATTTTGTAGTTTAGGTTTTGATCCTTTTACATATAATTGCAAATTGTTCACTTGTTTTACCCAACAATAGATGAATATATTTGCTAACATTACAGTGTTGATTTATATCCATGACAAAAAGAATGGCAGCGAGAATTTTAATTTATTGCGTATTACGAAGGATGAACGTGTAGTATTTAGTTACTTTTGTGCAAAGGGAATATATCGATTTAATTTTAAAGTCCGATAATGACCTAAATTAGTTGTATATTACGAATAAAAAGACAATTTATATATGACTATTCTACCAAAGAAATCTGTACTCTCATTAAATTGAAGTTTAAAAGTCTTAGCCTTCTTTGATTCTTTCAAGTTAAACTTTTGCACAGAGTTTTTATCCTCTGGATAAAATGATTGGAGAAATACGGTATCTTTCTCGTTATTGCCAGCTTCTATGTGACAATCTTTACCAGCAAATCCACCTTGAAATTCAATTTCAAATGCAGCTACCTCGCATTCTACTTCAAACTTAATAATAATCCACTGTGGGGTCCCCTATAATACATTCCCAAATGAACATTAATGTAATGTAAATCCTGCTTTTAAATAACAAGTTTTACGATCGTTGTAATGGTTAAAAGTTTTACACGATCAAAAAATAGCATTTACTGTGTAACGGTACTGTATACATATAATATATTCTTACCGCATCGGAATTCCAGCACGTTTCGGAGCAGTTGTCAAACATATGATTCTTTCCATAAGATCGATTGTTTTTATTTAACACTGAGCTGGCCCTACACAAAGCGACGCATTATAAACTCAATCGCATTGTAAACAGTTAACGGTAGGTTGTTTTCGTGCATTCTTATTAAACTTTATCAAAATGAAAGTATCTGAATTTATTTTTTACATAGTCTAATACTTCGAGATTATAAGCGTTCTTTCCAATGAAGTAACTCACCGACATTCGAACTTATTATGCACCAATAAACAAGTCATAATACAAAAGTGTAGGAATCTAATTAGAATACAAGATGAGTGTGTTTAAAGATGCCACGACTGAATTTCAAATATCAAATAATTTGAGTTCTACTACTTTATTTTCTTTCTTGGACTTAGGTTAGTTTTATTTCACTATTTTCCGAGCAACTTATAAAATACTGAACATTAAACTCTAATATTCAGTTTAGCCAACGGTAAATAACATGATTAGCATATAATGAAAAATGGGCATCCGGATCCAGATGATACAAATTTTCTTTGTCGTTGCCGTGAAATAGATGTAATTTAGATACGTGTTGCAAAAAATAATATAATGACATTGTAAATTCATCTAATTGTTTATAATTGACCGTTCTGTATTATGAATAAAGGAAAAATGTATTCAGTATTGAGCGTACATTTTGTCTAAATCATATTTTTGTAGAAAAATCTGAATTTGTTTTTCAGAAATTTTGCTTCAGGCATTTGCATGAAGTATGCCGTGATATATGAGAATCAGCCAAAATAATGTTCCTCGAACTCGGAAAGTTCGGATCATCGCAGGAATTTTGTCAGTCTGCTTAACAATACGACTCGTTTAAGATTGAAAAACTGGTACTTCTTTAATACTTCAAATTGATTGTACTTAAGTTAACAATTGTACACGCGACGTAATTTCGTGTAAGTTTCACTGAACTACAACTCATCACATTTCGCACGAACTAAATGGTTCAGGAAATCGGAAAAGCGAAAATTCTGGTATAAAGTATCAAAGTTTATCAATCATAACGACTAACACCACAAGCGGATTGGTGAATATATAACTCCGATTTGCGTTGCTATGAGTTAACAAAAAATGTGAGTATCTATCCTATACATCTCCAATACGTTCGTTTTCATTTGAGCACGATTGGAGAACAGTGGAAACGATTTGAAATCCCACCAATCGTATTTCTTACGTGAACGCTGGAACGTTAGTTGAAAGTGGGAATAAAATGTTGTCACTCTGATATCGCCCGATATACGAACAATTGTTTGATGTTGCAAAAGAAAATGTATAAACAGTATAGATGGTTCAATGTTCGTCTCAAGTTAACGTGAGGTTTAAGACGTCAATGGCTCACACTCACTGTGCATGTTATTTGTAATAATTATAAGATAATAAACTAGCTTTCGTGGCTCGCAGATTTGCTTAAGTCCAACGCTGAACTACGATACAATGGCTGGTGCACGGGACGAGATGTTGGCCGACTTTCAGGTGATCCATTCAGAACCTTGATTGTTCGCTAATTTCAAACACAAATATAATTTTAGGTTATGATTGGTTGTATAGATGACATTGACAATAGCAGAAATTAATGGATATTAATGCCTGTGACATTTCACGTTCCTTTCCCGATGAATTTGTTGAAATTATTACATTTGTTTAAGAATGGGAGAAGAGTTTATAATAATGGCTTTTTACGTTATTAACTTCATCGCGTTTCTAAATGTTTGTGCGTGAGTCGGTGATTCCTTTGTCCTTTGTATTCTGCGAGATATTTTTTATGGAGCCCTGGAATTTATGAAACAAAGGGTTTGTAAAAATCCATGTATAAAAGTGAATTTTAAAACAGATTGAGTGTAACATTACTTATTACAAAATGTATTTTACAAGTGATTGTTAGACTGATACCAAATAATTTTCGATGGATTCATCCTTTTTAGTGATTATCATTTTCGTTTTTGTTATTATTAATGACATAATATTCTAGGTACAATGTATGTTGTAATATTTTAGGCATGTACTGGAATTGATAACGTCAGCGATTGTATTCTGTATTTGGAAAGTTCCAATTGGGATTTATTGGTAAGTAGATTCAACTCTCTCAAAATTTCTTGATGCACAATATTTTATATGTTATGATACAAATTGTGCATATTGTTCACAGACAGCAGTACACCAAGCTATGCCTAGTGGTACCCAACAGCTACCTTCTGAGATGAGTCCAGACATAGAAATGATAGAAGAAATTGAAAAAACACCTCAGTCATCTTCTTCGACACCACAAATAATTCATTGCCCAAAGAGTAATGCAAAAATGGATACAACAGAAAATGCAAAACCAGGGACAAGTAAACCGAAAAGTTGTGTAAGAGGCAGAACGCTCACATTCCTCATCAACTACCTTAATAGTGTTTATAAAATAAATTTGTCTGAATTGTCTAGTTTGAGTAAGTGAATGCCACCGTATTATAGCGACTTTAAAATAATCGTGTTATATCCATCGAGCATTTATTCGTGTTTTTCATATTATAAAAGAAATACAAAAGACATCTTTTAGACGATCTAAAGCGACTCATATGGGAACAAACAAATGTCGGACCTTGCCAACAACGTCTCCGTGGATGGAAAAAAGAACCAGAGTCACTTTACTCGTCACTGCAATCGTTAGATTTGCCTAAAGAGAATATTTTGTATATGTCACCTGTCGGAGAAGATGGCGATTTAGCACACGAAACGTAAGTAAGCTTGCTCCTATATTTCTGTAGTAGATTTCATTTTCTAAGACTCCAATGTATCTTTCAAGGACGAGTCTATCAGATCGAATGACACAGACTTACACATTGAACATCAAAGATGAAATACAGAACAAAATATACAACGTGCAGTATATTGGTACAAGCACAATTTATGATGTAAAGAATGGCATGTACACATTACTAGATGTCCCTGTAAGAAATCAACAGTGGAAAGGTTGGCCGAGTTCTGTGAAAGATGATACTGTTATGTTGGCGCAAAGTGGGATTTCTTATCCGGAACACGATCTTTCTATCAGTCAACTTCCTATAAAAGAAGAGAAGAAGAAGGTAATGTTAGTCCTATGTGTTATGCACTAACATAATGTGTAACTACTTCAGTTATTTATCCAAAGTTACTTCGAACTGGTTCCCCTAATGATAGTTGCACACTATTTGTTGGCTAAATCATACACCCATATTAGAATATAAGATTCGATCAATAATAAATTGAATACCATGATTTTAACAAAGAAGTAAGGCTTATTCGATAAATAATGTTTTATTAGTGTTGGTGTAATTGGGCTTTAGAAATTACATTTGGTATTTCTTTTGTTAGGTAAGGTTCGGATAGTTAAGAATAAAAAGTTATTACTTCACACTCATTATTATTTATTTATTGCTAGATGATATTTATTTACTTTTAGGACGTTCAGGTAGTCTTAGTTGATAGTGATAGTTCTGTAGAGGAAGCAGAAGATGTTGAAGAATTTGAAGATGTTCCTGAACCATTTAACGGCGATGATGATATTTTCATAGACAATGTCAGATCTACCAAAATTCAACATCTTAGTGAGTGAACTTTCAATTCTGATAAATCATCATTATCTCGTTCGACGCAAATAATACTACTTTATCATACAGTGCCAGAGAATATGACTGACGAGACAATGGGTACCATACACTTTGCGGAAGAATTTAAAAAGCGATACGGGCCGAATCACCTAGAATTTTTTACCGGCACTTTTAAAGACGCTGTAAAAGAATCATGTCTGAAACCAGCAAAAGAGGTTTGTCTCTGGTTTAATTAGGGTCAGTCACAAAGTCTTTGAATAGATAAAATATTTGCTATTTTTAATATTACAGAGAAAACTATTAGCTGTGTATTTACATCACGATAACAGTGTGTTAGCAAATGTATTTTGCACAGAGCTATTAGGCTTTGAAACGGTGCGTCAAGTCCTTTCTGCTAATTTTGTTGTGTGGGGTTGGGATATCACTCACGAATCTAATAAACACAGGTATTAGACGATCTAGAGAAATACTTATTGTAGATTGCTGTTGACACAAGCTGTTTATTTCACAGATTTGTCGCTTCTATAAAACGTATACTTGGATCAATGGCGGCGATGGCTATGTCAAATATCGACGTCGATACCTTGCCAGTTCTTGTTATTATAATGAGAACTAGATCTAATACAGAAATATTTAATATAGTTCATGGTAATGTGGGAGTTAATGATCTCCTCACGAATCTAATTCATGCTGTTGAGATCTTTCAGGTAAGAATATATGTATTAGGCATCTTAAGGGGAACTAACACTACACAATGTTTTCACCCGGTTTTTCGAGCTTTACCGACATAGTACAGACGTAAAGCCCGTTTATAAACTTACTAAAGAGGTATTGCTTCCCCTTAAATATTGCTGTGTTTATGTTTTTATATATAATTTACCTTACTATCATTTATGCGCATAGGCTCAAAGACGTACAGATATTGGTATTGAAGAAGATAGTCAAGCTAGAGAAAGAGTGAAGCAAGAACAAGATAGAGCATATCAAGAAAGTTTAGCTGCAGACAGGTATCTTGGAAACACGAGTTCATCATTTTTAAATACATCCGTTCTCAATGTCAGTATTCATTTGATTATCTGACGAACAAAATTGTTTGTGGGATGATTTTAGAGCGAAAGAAGAAGCGAAACAAATGCAGGAAGAGTTGGAAAAACAACAGAAAGAACAGGCTGAGAATGAGAGGTTGGCTGAAGAGGCGAGGAAAGAAGCTCATAGGCAAGCTGTAGAATCAAGTTTACCTCCCGAACCACAACAAGGGACTAGCGATGGGGTTCTGAAAGTAAGAGTACGGCTTCCAGCAGGGAAATTCCTGGAACGTAGATTTCAGCCTGATACACCGTTACAAACACTTCTTGATTTCCTCATTGTGGAAGGTTATCCTACTGAAGAATATAAGGTCCTATCTAGTTGGCCTCTAAGGGATGTAAGTAGATGATGTAAGCATTTGAGTTCTCATTATACAAATATTTCTTTACGCGGTTGGTCCTCATAAATGGAGAAGATCGACTGCAAGTAAAGAAAACTGTTTGTACGTGAACTGTATGGACCTGCAATAACAGATATAGACATTTTTTAGGATATTTCTTGGAGTATACCCAAAGTAAATCTCTGTTTTAGTTGACATCCATGGACTCAAAACTCACACTGGCGGATCTGAAATTCTGTCCCCAAGAAACGGTAATCTTAGAAGAACGATAAGTAATTTGTTGTAATTAAATTAAAATGTAGAATTTAAGCGTCGCGATATTCTGAAAGTGTATTTATTTAATAATTTTCGAATAGTCAACAGTTAATATGAGTTCTGTTTATTATACAACTACATTTTTACGCTGTACTCTTTTCATACGCCTCAGCCGTATGACAAATGTAGTTTTATTTTATAAAAACAAAAATCCTTTTCATGCGTGTGCACTGTATATTTCGAATTCCTGAAAATAAATTAGATTCTGAAAGACCTCAAACAAAAGTCTCCTTTTGTTTGTCGTTATTACGGTTACAATAAGCATGTAAAGGTACACGGAAAAGAAATCGATAAAGTCGTATTCATAAAGAGTATAAATGGAACTCGTAATACAAAAAATATATATATTTTAATAGTAAATCTTTTTAAGAACTTTTATTATAAATACAAAGACGCAGCAAAGACAATGTCACGTTTTATAAGTTTGATCGCCTCGCTAAATTTATTTTCTAAATCTGTGTTTCCAATATTCTTTGCTGCCTGACACAATTGTCTCAGAACTTCTTCTAACCGACGCATGCATCGTATAATTGAACCTAAAATAAAGGAATTAAAGACACGCTGATATAAAATCCACATTTTTCAAGCGGTTAATAAGTAGGCAGAAGAAAAATCGTAAAATTACCTTCGAATATATCTGTCATTTTACAAATTTGTAAGAAACTGGCGCCTTTGCACCAAGCATACACCACATCCATCAAAAATGGCTTAAATTTTTCCGCGTATGCATCGCAGTCTAATTCTAAGTTAGCCTCGGTAGATACTTTAGCTATTCGCCGTGCCAGGTTTTGCATTTGTCCCAGTGGTCCGCTCAATTCCTTCGTACGTTGGGGCATTTCGTTTGACTTGTCGTCGCAAACGAAACAACTAATTAACGCTACCATTTGTGGCACACTTAACGAATTAAACAGCCCGTTAAAAATCATTTCCGTCATTAGCAATTCGTCGGCCCCATTTAATTCGCAGGCGACGCGGCCTTTTAATTCTATTACGTCTGCTGCTGTACAGTAAGCCATTCGTCGTAAAACTCTTTTCCTGCATTTCAGCTCGTCCATTTGGAGTACGGATTTAGCACGCTTTAATTCAAGAGTTGCTTCCTTCAGTTGCTTACCTAAATCTTCTTTACGCAGAAACGTTTCGTACAGAGTATTTATATCTGGATCCTAAACAAGATGGAAATTATTCAATCAAACACGTCAGATCAAATGGGATGTGTTTAGATTTGGTACTAGTTTTATTGTTTTGGGGACTGGCTTTATTTTAATATCGTCCATCGAACTAATCTTATTCGTGCGTTAAAATCGGAATTTTCCATTTCGTATTGGCCTAACTCCGATCTCAACAGAGGAAGTAAGATTTATTCGATGAATAGTGGAGAAACCAGTGGAGATAGCGATACGGATCCTGAGATTTGAAGATAATCCTTTTACCTTGTGCAACGGGTGAGCGTACAATTTTTCTTCCAGTACTTCGATCTTTTTAACAATGTCTTTAAAAGCCTCATCTTCTATGTGCATGTCTGTACTGGGGTTTAACAATGGGGGACCATCAGGAAATCTTTTCTTTACTTCTTGTATCGTCTTCAATACACTTTTCCTGTTATCGGTCGGTCGCAAATCTTTTGGATAATATAATCTCAATGAACTGATCTGACATATTAAAGTATGCAAGACAGGCACCACTTCCATATCACCCTCTTCCGTTTCGCGACATGGCACCGGGCACCCATCGCGCGAGTCCTTTGATATATGAAGTAAAATGTCGATGACGATAACAGTCTTCTCTTTCGTCGGATTTTTTGGGTTTTTCTTTTTGAAATTTACAATTATCCCCCAATCAAATGTTTCAGTCTCATTCTTTACCTATAAAATGATATTGTTATTGTTGGGTAGTTTGAAAGAGTTACAACATATCTAATTAAACGTGTATGTACGGACTTTGACCAGTCGTCCAGGTTGTAAGAATGGAAGTAAGTATTCTGGTTTCGTGAGGTAAGATCGAAATTCGGTACCGAGACGATCAAGTTGTTCACGTATGTCGTGATAAGAAGAGATTAAACTGTACTGCTCAATATTTATACTATTGTGCGCAGTTTGCAATTCCTTTACCTCTATAATAATTTAAGAAGATTATTATATTTGCGTTTGGTAACCGTATAATACCGTTAAACAGAAAGTCTGCTTACTATTATACAATTCTGGAATACAAGCTTGATTTTGGAATTGGTAAAAGCTTCTTTCGAGCATGTATTCTGGGTTAATTTCTTCGACTCTTAAGAGATTAAGAACCATGTTATAAGTTAAATGAAATGCCGAATTAATAGGATCCGGCTTTCCCTGTACAATTGCTTTACCAACGAGTGGACTAACTTGTTCATCTATCATTAATATCACTATCCCTTTCTCGTCCAATCCTCTTCTACCAGCACGACCAGACATCTGTATATATTCTCCCGATGTAATCCAACGAAAGTCTTTGCCATCGAACTTCCGTGGAGCAGTGAAGAGCACCGTTCGCGCAGGCATGTTTAATCCCATTGCAAAGGTCTCCGTTGCAAAGAGTGCTTTTATTAAACCTTCACCGAATAAAATTTCTACGGTCTCTTTCAAAATAGGTAGAAGCCCACCGTGATGAATTCCTATTCCTCGTTTTAGTAATGGCAAGACATTTTCAACTTGCGGTAAACGTCTGTCTTCTTCGCTAAGGACGTCCATAGCGTTATTGAAAACTTCGTCCACCAACTTCTTCTCTTCCACCGTATTCAAATCCAATTTGGCCAACTGCATCGCATAAACTTCGCAGTCCTTTTTTGAGAAACTAAAAATAATTACGGGAGCGAAGTTCCTTTCCATTATCATTTTCACCATTTTGAAGATGTTCGATGGTCCAGAATTTGTACCACGCATACCGCCTTTACGGCCTTTAGTGTCACCTTTTGCTGCATCACCTTGTTGCAAACACGTCATTGCTCTGTTAAAATTGTCTTCCTTAAATTGCCCTGTCTCGTCTACAACCTGCACAATCACGAGAAAGTATAATATACAGATTATCAGCACATAAAACATGAATTTCCCTATTATATCTTACGAACCAGGTGAATACCATCGCCACCAGCTGGAAATATGTAATGCTGCAAAGGGGTTGGTCTGTAGTCTGTGTAGACAACATGACAAGGTTGCTTATGTAAGTGTGCAACCCATTCTGCAAATTGCCGTGCATTTGGAATAGTAGCAGAGAGAAACACGTAATGCACATTGTCCGGTAATAATATGAGTGTCTCTTCCCATACGACACCTCTTTCTTTGTCCCGCATATAATGGATCTCGTCAAAGATTACCCACCCGACTTCGCGTAATACCTATAAGTTAAACGAAGAAACAGATTATCACTAGCATAATCACTGTACGAGTGCAAGACAACGTATCTAGACATACCTCGGATCCTCTGTATAACATATTTCTCAGAATTTCAGTAGTCATAATGAGCACGCTAGCGGTTGGGTTAATAGTAACATCTCCAGTGACTAAACCAACATCTTTGAACTCCTCAAAGAACTCTCGATACTTCTGATTACTTAACGCTTTTATAGGCGTCGTATATATTACCCTTTGTTTGTCCCTTAATGAACAAGCTATGGCATATCTAGCAAACATAGCATTGGTATTGGATTTCATTGAAAATTGTTAGAAAAGTTATACTGTTAAACTTACTCTGCGACAACAGTTTTACCAGCCGATGTGTGTGCGGACACAAGAACAGACTGATTGTTTTCTATACATAGAATAGCTTCCTTCTGGAAAGGATCCAATACAAATTTGTATTCTTTAGCAGGTTTGCCTGGTTTAGTTTCCAGCGGTATGTATTCGTGATCTGGTGGTACTGCAACCTCGTGTGTGCAAGACTCAATTGTTTCTATTGAATGGATTTTTATACGTGATGCTAATTCTTCTATACTGCAAAGAAAAAGCAAATGTATTTTTTCGGGATTATAAACTATAGAATAGATTATAAGCACAAGATTTTTTTATAGACTTACTTCAAATCCTCCAGAATTAGGTCCGTCCGAATTTTCTTAGGAATTGTTCCCTCAGTATCACTTTCGCAATCCCGTTTTTCTCCACCTTCTGGATCGGTTTTCCTGTATATTCATTTTATTTTTTACGATAATTAAGTCGGTATTTTTCAGTTTCAAACCCAAACATCAAAAAGAGGTTAGGTTATTGAGGTTAGATAAATGATTTCTCCTTACTTTTCATCCGGCGTTTCATTTATTGCTGTTTTCTTGATAGGAGATGGTATCACTTCCACTATGTCATCCGTTTCGTCGAAGACATCAAATAAATCTTCACTAAAATTTGCCATTGTGGTTTTCGTAAAAAACGATGGTAATCACAATTGGTGCACGTTTGTTTTGAAGATCTTCTCTCTGGACCACTGTGAAGTGTGGAGAAATGGTGTCATAGTATTGAAACTGCTATCGCACCGTCGATAGTTGTTCTGATTATCGATAGTTCTGATGGCCCGTACCACATGAAAAGCATCTTACAGAATTGACAAGATTGATATGGATTTGGGATCGACAGCGATAGAGGAAGGCAAAGCAGACAGTCTAAATTCCCGCAATTTGTTCTTTCCGTTAAAAATGTTTATAGACTTTCACTTTTATGTTTACTATTATTAATAATTTCATTATTATTATAATTAAAGTATAAATTAAAATTATAATTATTATAATAATTTTATTTATTATTATTATTAATCATTTTTAACACAATTTCTCCCAATAAATTTCCCAAGCACGTTTGCGTACTGGCATAGTCTATTTTCAACAAGCTGTTAAAAGCTATTTCTCTTTTATTGTACTCATGCAAAGCAAGAAGCTCGTACGTATCAAACAGAACGTTCTTGACTTTTTTTATATTGAATTTATAATTTTCCTGTAACCAATTCTATATAGCAGGCCTGTCCAACCCCTGCACGTCGTGCAGGGGGACGCAGGCAACACTCCTCAGCCCAATTAGGGCTTACCCCTACCATGGCTCCCAGTGCGTTTGTCAGAGTGAGACAAGTATAGCGTTGTTCTTCTTTTCGTTCGCACGGCGTGCGGGTGGGGGTATCGAAACCGCGCGAGGAGACTCCGTCTCCCCTCGGTTAGACAGGCCTGCTATATAGTATATTTAACTCAAACGTATGTACTCAAACATAACTAAAGTCACTAAAGGCTACCAGCTACGACCATGAGGGCCACCAAATTGTGCAATTGCCATTTGCTGTGGTTTGGTTTCGCATTCCGGCCAGTAAGTGTGCTAGTGAACTTTTCGATTCCTGAAATACAGATTCCACTATTGGCAATACTGAGAAATATCGACAGTTCCATTCCTACTCTGGAGGTTAAATGTCGATTATCGAATACTGTTAAGACAATTATCGATCGAGTGTGCGAGTGTAAAATTCGATAAAGTTTTCAAATCGAGTTTATCAGGATTATTACAGTCTTATCGTACAATCTTCTCCATAACAGTTCTTATTTAATTTCAAGACTGCCATAATAGATTTTTCAGTTTAATAATTATTCGCGATAATGGCAGACATTGACCGGAATGTTTTCGCATGAGGACAAAAAGATATAATTAATTCTTTAACGAGTTACTATTGTCAAGTGAGTGATAGTTGAGGTATATCGCCTGATTACATTATTGCCTCTTGTGCCTGCGAGATACATCTGCACGCGCATTCGTATAACAAATTGTGGAACGTACGGTAAAATGGAAGCTCTCTTATCAGCCAAACGAAATAATTAATATACAATAAAAAAAAATTTCATACTGAACCCTGTATTCTTGATACCGTCTTTAACTTTATGTAATGATACTTCATAGTACGATAGTATCATAGCATCTATGACAACCTACAAAATTTGTTAATATTCAATGAACTTTTGTTTTGTTACTTATGAAACAATCGCGTATTGTAAGACTTTTTAAATTCTCCTCAAATTCTCTTAATCAGAACAAATAGAAAATGACGTGCCTACATATACGTAAGACAATTAAAAAACACGAAGATATCTCTTTCTGATCTGAATTACTAAATTTGCGTGAAATTATTGCCGTGCACTATAAAATATCAATTTATAAACATGCGTATCATTGTAATGAAGGGATGCAATGAAAATATATCATAAAACGAAAGAAAAAGGGAAGGATCCGAGCACCGCAAATAAGATTCATACACTCTTTGTTTTAGTTCGTATGTAAACCCGGCACTATTCACACAACGACGTTCGAACGGACCCTCCGTGGGCCAGCTTCGTACGACGAAGAAACGGGACTTTCAGTTTCTTTTGGGACCCCGTGAGTGCAACGTCGTGAGTGTAACGGGCGCGCTGGCACGCGCGTGAAAGTTTTCGTCTTCCGAGCGCCCAGCCTCCGTCGTGCACAGAGTAATCCAGGCAGAAAGACCGATGTATAGATAGAGAGAGAAAGAGAGGGATAGAGAAAAAAAGAAAGAAAGATAAGAAAATAAAGAAAAAGAGAGGAAAGATCACAGGTAAGGAAGTGGGTAAAAATTATATTTACAGTGTCTTTGCGAATGGTATCGGCAAATTTTACTCTGAGTGTTGTATTAATGCAACATTTTGCAACTGAGTCTCTTATTTCCACCGATGACATTCACCGTGTAGAAATAACTATATTTTTCTAAGGATTATAATAGGAATCAAAGAGCCTTGTTTTTATAAAGAATATTACTCAACCATCAAATGTTTTATTTTTCGTAGCCACCAACTCGTGATTTTTTATTAATTAATTATTGGACAGTACCATCTAACGGCAGGTCAAGCTAGATTTATTTAACCTTGTTTTATATCGAAACGACTCAATTTTTCGGTTGAATAACTGAATGTTACTAATATAGGGAAGATAAAAATAGTTGTAATGCGGGTAACCCACGAGTAGTATTGTACTAGAATTTCACAGAGTCTCGAACAGCGCGGTAAAAAATTATAACGACCCTTTAATTAACTGCGCTTTAGTTGCGCTGAGTTACGCAAAGTTGGAATAACACATATGGCGGTTGAGAAATTATTGCGTTTATAAATATTTATCTGGTTCCTTATAAATTTTTTAAGTTTCGTTTCCTTACTTAAATCATTTCTGTTCGCGTTGCCTCATTAATTATCATAGTCTTGATGACGCGAGAAATATGTAAGAAGAACATGCTTTTTTTAATAGAGTGTTTAATTGCATGATTTTGAATAGCTCGGAACGTGAACTACAGAACCTAAGTCTCGAATGACAAAGAATCAATTAATCGTGTTATTCCAGGGTTATCCATATTTGGAAAACAGGAATGTTGTTCTTTTTTTTATCATGCATGAGAGGTCCTTGTTTTAGTGAGAATAATTTTTCATCCCAAATATATGTTAATAAATGTTTAGTGGTTTGTTAGCTTGTCCGGTATATGGAGGAACCGATTAGGTAATGTTTGTAATGTTCGATTTGTTCGTATCGGTAAAGTAGCACAGTTCTCCAGCAAAAAGCGGAACCTGTGACAGAAAAAAAGGAACGTTAAGAGGTTCATTGCGTTACTTTCGCTTTCGACGTGTTTAAGTAGATCGTAAGGTGAAATTGTAATTAATATGAAACTTCAGTTTGGATTATTTAAACAGCCAAGCATTATCTGTTAACTTCGGGATGGGTAAAAAATTATTAACTTTTCGCGCGAATATTTTGATAAATTAAACATTCAATAATTCGATTCGTATAACGAACCAACATTCCATTGAAATGATTACTATCATTGAAACGTAGTTATTTTAAAACTATCTAAACGCTTAACCGCGGAATTATAAAAACTGTTAATCGTAATTATACTTTGCACGAACTGCTAACTACATCCGCGATGACATTAAACTTTCACAAGGCATTGCTTAACTATCTCCACAAGTTCATCGAATATTAATTCATAATTTTCAAAACCTGCTCAACGATTCGCGAACTAATGATTCTGCTCAGTAAAAAAAAAACAATTCCATTCACCCTGAATGTAATAGAACGTAAAAAGAACGTGCATAGCATTCAGAGCGTTTCTTTACGTGATTCAAAATCTCCCTGCATCAGTTACTTTTTTTCTATCAAATATCAGACGTTCGAAGAGGTGGAAAGCGTTTTCAATCAATTCTCGCCTTTATCGCTAAGGACAGGAGAATGAGAAATGGGAATGGAGTCACGCAGTGTTTCTCACGAAGTACACGCTCTTGCCGAGGAGGCAGAGTTCCGAATACGTTTTGCGACCCTCCGCAATGACGGCAACGAGGGTTGCGAAACGAACTCTGCCTCGGATTCTCGGATTCTCGTACGGCCATATGTTAGTGCCGAAGGACGAGGATAAGAACACGGGACGATCAATGGTCTCCCGGAGTCAGCGATGTCCCCGGGTCGAAAAGTCAGGGTCGGTCCCATCGTTGTTCTTTCTCAATGTCCTAGCGCGTCCTCCCTAGGAATCCTGTGTAGTCGTTAACTTTCGTCCGCCGTTCTTTCAAGATCTTTGCGCGGTTAACGGGCACATTGACTTCTCGTTGGCAATGACCGAAAACAATCGATGCTATCAATATCAGGTGTATTGCTGACTACGATATCTCTTAAAAATGTCATGATAATATTCATGATAAAAATTAAAATTCATGACAATATTGGAAATGTACGTTATACGTGGGTAAATACAAAAGTACAATATAAAAGCATTTTTTACATAACGTCTTTAATACAACATTGCCTTTAGTTTTTGATTTACGCTCGTAATTGGATTCCATTATTATGTAACAGTTTATAATATTGACTGAAAGAGAATTTGGAATCGTTCTTGTCACTTTTCTATTTATTTTATTACGGGCCAGTTTTCTATTTGAGTGGGTTAGAATTCGGGAGGTGCAAAAATCAAGGATCTTATTGAAATATTTTTGCCTTAAATTAGTAACTTATGTAAGCATGATTTTCACCAGCTCAGTTGGTTCCCAATTAAATAGGAACGAGAAATTTATATTTGCTATTTGCATTAAGATACGCAGTTGTTGATTAGGTCCTACTAATAATAGAATAGAAATACAATTTTGTATTTATCGAGCCAAGTTGTGTTTGGTGTTACTTTTATTTAAAAAATTCTTCAAATTGTTTGAAATCGTACATAACATTCCTCTACTTTTATTTTACCGTAACTGACGCTTAGATATTATAATAGCACAAGACAAACACATTACAAGACTACGTATACAAGACAAACATACATAGTTAAAGACGAGGTACGCTTATTTTGGAAAGAGATAAATTCAAACACTGAATATATCGATAGATTGAACATCGCGCTATCGGCATCAAATTCCTGGATAGCGTACGCGACGAATTCCGTGCGTAGGCGAAACGCGAATATTTGTTGTGGTTAAGCACTTGCCAGGTAGCCGTTCAAGGTGTACAGTGGTAGAGCCTGGGTTTGAAGGGGAAGGGTGAAGGTAGACGAAGGCGCCATATAATTTAACCTCACGTTACGTCGCTACTTGAAAGTTTGATAATCCTTTCTTCAAAACGATGTACCTTACGAACTATTTAATTTGCACCTGTCACAAATATCTCACTTTCTCCATTCTTTGTCGTATTTTTTCGACTCGGTGTATAATTTCAAATGTGCAAAGCGTAGGTAATTTCGTAAGTTACCGCATAATATCCATAAGTTTCGTTGTTTTATAATTTGCAACAGTGAGAACTGTCAATACGTCTTGCAATTTTACAATTTACAGCAGCGAGAAACGTTTTAGACCATCTCAGTTTTGTTCTTGTACTCGAAGTAGTCGGGATAAAAAAGATCTGACAAAATTCGTATAATTTCAAGAAAAATTGCGGAACACCTTACGTACCGCGTATAATTTCAGGCTAAACAACATCATAAGTAAACTTTGATCAGAAATGGGATTTTGCGGTCCCCTGTTCCGATTTCCTAGTTTACTACTATTTTTAGTTAGGGGCGCCAGAAATTGCCATCTATTCACATTTCATTACATCCTTTCTTCAGTAAGAGACGTACTGTCGTTTGGTGTTTAAATAAACGATGACGAACGATCGTTTTATTCAATCTGAATTTCATAATCGAAATGTAGGTAAAGGTATAAAGATGATGGATACCGATAGTCAGCAACGACCTCGACCTCCGTCGCGTTAAAATATAACGCAACCGTTTTTATTTACGACGAACATTCCGCTTGCCTCGTTAGACGCGTCGGGATTCATCGCTTCGGTGAACCTTAACCATTATTTATTTGCCGATTATTATATGAGTAATCATGATCATCGAAGAATGCACAAATGTGTTTAGATTTATTTATTGGTTATTACACAAGTAATATTGATCACCGAAGAATACGCAAATGCGTTTCGATATTGATTTCTGACTAATCACGATCAATCAGATTTTATTTCAAAATTTACATTTTGCACTAACAAAAGACTATGACGAGTGCACAAATTTTTAATTGCACGATTAAAATAATCCCACGCATTGCGCTCAAAATTTCATCGGACACGTATTTAAGATTCTCTCTGTGCTACTTTTCATTCATAAAAAAAAAAAGGATTTCGACATCCACTTTCTATCTCCAGTCGCTGTCTAATCTCGACAATACGTCCGGGCAAAACTCTTCGAAATCAATCCCTTCTACGTTCTCGAGCCCAAAGATGCGATTCTTCTCCGAAGGAGTTACTATCCAAACAATTGCTACTGGTATTTAAAGTATGCAAATCATATTTTCTAACCAGCCGACGATGACTCTCGTTCGTTGACTCTCGGGGCACGTATGTACAACTTGTAGGCCACGAAGAACCTGACGTAATCGCTGACCGTACGTTGAATACGCGCGGTACACGCGTCGCCGCGCGTAGCAATTGTCATTTTTGTACTTTCTCCGGCGAAAAGAAAAGCTATATATTGCCATCTAGACATTTAGCCGGTTGCCGCTGTCCGTACCTGCCCGACACCACGAAATATGAATCTGCATAACATGAAAGTTGTACCTTGCCCGCGGCTGTTTTGCCTCTGCCGTGCCTCTGAAAGAAAATTCTTACCGGTGTCGAATGAGAATCCTGCCCTACATTCGCGGAGAGAGAGAGAGAGATTTTTTAAATCGATTTTATCGCGTGCACGATGGCGAGATAATGTATACCCTCTTCGGATGCTGCGCGCGATTAAAATGTAGATAACTCTAGCGACTCTTATCGTATCTTACGCCAATTGAAACCATTAGTGCACTGCGATGGGCATAAAAAAGTTGAAGTCGTGCAAGTATCGGCACGTATCGTATGGTACCCATCCTGCTGTGAATAAAAAAGTGAACTGCCTTGCATTTCAAATTAACTGAAACTTATTTTCATACGGCACATTTTTACTTTATTTTATATTTATTTCACATCAACCAACGTCTGGAATGTTGGATCAATTTGAAATAATTAAAAAAAAAAAATTTTTTTTAAATACACGTACCTTCATGTATGCTTTAATTATATACAGGTAGTCTCTTTTAACTGGAAACGCAGAAACACTTCCTAGATCGTGGGAGACATAAAAAGGATTATTACGAGATTCGTTTAATACGGTGGCGGACATTGCGTGCTGTATACATATAGTTTTATTACCAAACGACTCTCATTACGGTCAACGCTCTACGAGATATTCCTGTGCGTCCAATTAAAACAAATACGTTCTACGACAAATCTCAATTAAGGATCTTAATTGTTGCGACCGCGATGACTGTACATCTTGGAACAAAGCAATCGAGAATGTGCATCGAATTAATATATTCAATTATGCGCGACGACTCGTGCAGAATCTCGCGGAAACCTATTGTCTCGTGCAAACTACCGCGTTGCCACGCGTAACGACCCCCGAACTTAATTTACAATAGTATCCTCGGAGGTGTTACAAAAGGTAGCGGGCACGGGTGGTGAGGGACGGAAGAGAGAGAGAGAGAGAGAGAGGGGTGGGGGATTTATCCGATTAGAAATCACCCACGGGACTTTCGATGCCGTGAAAGCGGTCATGAGAATCTTTTCGGGCTGAAGCAGCTGCGACAAATTCGCTTCTTTCGTGCGTAACGAAGTAGCGAAGCGGTGTCGATCAGTGTGGGACGATCGTTTATGTATGTTTTTTTATATAATATAGTTACATGGAATATAAGAATACATACATACAGATACATATATATATATATATATATAATATGTATAATATGTACATAGCGCATATGTGTTTTTCCCGTTTCTTTTTTTTCTCTCGGGGAGCAGCAGGGCGGCACGTTTTCACGGGACGGCCCTGAATGAGTGCGAGTGAAAGTCCGTGAGTCAAATATTTTTCGCGACTCCGTTTCATGGACCGGTCGTGTGCGATCTTCCTATACGTACCTACGCGGCGCGCGCTCATACCTTGCTTCTTTTAGTTCTTTCCTTTTTTCAATGCTCCGTTACGTTGCGTTGCCTCGAGGAAATGGACCAAGGAAACAAATCGTGTATGGTTATTAGAGAGGGATGAATCGGTGATTTTTCAAATGGTGATATTAAACCAATCGATCGGGCGTGCAAATAGAAATGTTAATGCGGTAAACGCGTTACCGACCGTATGATTCGCCATTATTACCCTTTCGATAAAACCTTGCTGCAGCGTTATTGTTATACTTCGAATTAATCCTAACGCGTTGCGCTTCCTTGTTTTTTGTAACCCCTCGGAAGCTTATGGTTTAAAATAAACTAGCGTTTATTAGGAGAATTAGAAAATTATGAGTGTGAAATTTCTAAAGCTGAGGAGTTACTCTGAATTTGACAGGAATATAAGATCTTCCATCTTTTTGAATGTCGATAATATTTAACCAAAGATACGTGTATGTAACAGAATATTTCTCAAGTTTTCGTGCGTACGAGTCGTTGCGCCTTCGATTTTTAATCATCGTACGAAAAAAGGCACAAAACAAATGTTCCTTTCTTACCACATCGGGCGATTAAAGCTACTTCTACTTATCGAACGTGGAACGTTCTTGACGAGGCGTAAATTTGTAAGAAGGACTATTAGAAATTTATTTGACAATCAAGCACGTTACGAAAGAACTGGTAGTCAATGCCTGACGCGTCGATATTTAGCATTCCCACTTCTACCTTTGGTAATGGCTTTCAATTTCATGCGTACGCCGTCAAATAGTTTCCTTTTCCTTTCTTTACGCTTAAGCGACGATCTTAGAAATCATCAGTAAATAGTTTCTTGGACGTTACCCGTGGCATTATTCCTCGTTAATCTTGCGACACGTGTAATGGAGCGTTTGGATTTTATGGCCTTCTTTGTACATTCCTGTTTGTTCAATCGATATCGTTGATAGTTAACGATCGTAACAAAATTTGGAGCACTGGGTAGCGAAGTTGTTATTTTTAAAGCATTACCGTTCAATTTACCCTCGCACGAGTTTTTATCCGCATTGCGTTCTCGTTAAGAGCTTGCGGTTCTCGTGAGTCGTCTCGCAAATACACCCCGTAAAGGGAAAAATTGAGGCTCCCAATTTTGTAATTTATTATTAATTCGGAGCTTAAGGGCTTGACGAGTTCTCCGCCAAGTTTGCATATTTCTCCGGCACCTCTTCCGTTAAAGTTGCCAAGTGTTTTGTGGCCCCTGTCGCGCTCTTCTCTGGCACGGGGGCTTTTGTAACGTCGATCGACATTCCAGGGTGCACTGTGTAATACGTGAACATCGAGGATCGGGCTGTGCCGACGTGAAAGTGGCCGGCTGGAAGTGGCGGAATGCGGAGTGTTGGGCGCTACAGCGTACACGCTGATCCACGGTACTAGGTAATTGGAGTATGAATTTATACGTGTATTTGTTTGGGGACACACGGACACGTGGAGGTATTGTGTTACTCGATCGAATCTTGCGTCTGATTCCGATGAGATAGCGTCGATGATAATTCAGTTGTTTGCGAATGAAGTAATTGAATATTACTGGGGAAGCATAAAATTATCGTTCGTTGGTCATTTTTGCGAAGCGAGTGTTGCGAACACTAACGACGAATGCGAAATTCTCGAGGGAATTTGTAATAAAAATGTGTCAGTTGACGTAATTGTATATTTGGAGAGAGCGGGATTGGTTGTCACAAGGGTTGGTTGTCAACAAAGCTTAGTGCGCAGGCGCTGTAATTACCTAACGGCCATGGCGAATATTAGTGATTGTTTATAACAATAAGAGTGTGTGTTGTTAATTTGGCGCGTCTTGCTACAATCGTTTGAATATTATTCGCATTTTTGTGATTTTGCTACTGCAAGTATACTTTTAAATTCCATACATTTGACTGTTTATTCCGCATACATTTCATTAACTTCTATTATTGTTTCAACTATATCTCATTGATGCAACAACTATGAAGGATGTTACTAGGTATTAACTTTAAGGTTAGGTTCGATTGCAGTTCCGCTAGATCATGCTTTGTTTAAAATGACTGCGTGGGACAAGTTGTCACACGCGTGTCTCATTGTGACAATCATCACCGAGTTTTTTGTTTTTAGTTCTTTTCTCGTGTGTTCCAGCCAAATGTGGCCAAAAACTTTATAAAAAAGACAGAACGAGGTAAAACCCCCGCAGCCGTTATGCTTAATTAAAATTGTTGTATTTATTTTACTACTAAATTTTTTTCATTTAATTTCAACGACCTAGGTACTGGTCTATATTGTTATACTGTTTTCACATTTTATCTAATCTTCATAAATACGTTTTAAATATTTAAAATGTAATTTTTCTCGATTTAAATAACCTGTAACAAGCAACCCTGAAATATGCTCCGACAATTTTTGTTGTTGCAAAAAACACTTTTTGTGACAACCAACCCCGCTCTCCCCTACTCGGATAACATAAAGTTATCATTGCTGTGTTAATTTTCCAACGCGAGCTTTTCAAAAACTCACGTGGAGCAGAAGAATGTCGAACAAATTGAAAATAAGAATTCACCGATCGAAGTAATTGAAAATTACTCTGATGATTCTGAGCACGATTACTGCTTTCTCAGATAATCTGAATTTGAAGTACGAATTTAAACGTGTTTTTCTTGAAGAACACGAGGATACTCATTACCAGATCGAATCTCGTCTCGGATTGTCATGCGATAATACGAAATCCGAAGCTGTAATAATCGGGTTAGTATTACCCGCGATGAGGTAATAATTGGAAATTACTCGGATGAAATAATTGAAAATTACCCGGATGATTTTCGATGTAATCGCTGTTGCGGGAATAACTTGAAAGGAACCGTTGTTTTTGAGACGCGTGTTCAAAAAAAACATTTGTGGCGCGTAATTATTGTGTAAATTCGAAAAGAACCCAGCTCTAACGACTGATATATTCTTATTAATTATTATAATACAAAATTGAAAAAATTGAGTAATGATAAAAAATTGATTGATCGGTAAAAAATTATAATACAAAATTGAAAGTATAATGCGGAAAGAAAGCGAAATTATATTCATTATCTTAATTAATCTGTTGATTCAATATGGAATTAAAAAATTTGCTAATTCTGTGACGCGTCAACTTATTAATTAACACATTAACGACGGGGCATTTTTAACTTATTATATACTTCAATAAAACCAGAATTGTTGTTTCCGGTCGGTAATGTGTTAAGGAGCCACCCGTGCTCGTACGTGTACAATCACACGCATTCGTATCCAAGTATCATTTCGGTGCCAAAATTAAAAGGACCTCCGGTCCATTTCTGCAGCGGCTTAATAGTTCGCAAAATGAGAATGTTAAGCAAGGACTTTTAATATAAAACTTGAAACACATTGCGTTATTACTTACGTTGTGAAATGGCATTTCTTGTACGTTCTGTACGATGACGAAATTTATGAATGCTTATTATACATACTATTAATGCATACTTACGACATTCTTAATTAAGCGGTTTACGGTCCCTTGTCACATTCACTTTGTGATCATAAAATCTTCATCCATACATTTAAGGCAAACGTAAAAGTAGTTTACTTACATGGAAAATTCCCGGTAACATTACAGGACGGAGTACAAACCGGACATAAACGTGACTCGGTATAAACTTTTATTATAAATACACGTAGATAGGTGTGCATCGGCTGGTTTAACGCCCAATGACGATGAACTTAATTGTATTTTCTTCCGAAAATTTCAACCAATTTGTGAGTTAGACAGCCTACTCTCACTTTCCCACTTAACGTGGCCCTTAATTTTGACTTACGAACACTGCAAGCCCCAAGGTATTTCGTTGACAAATTGGAATAATACGCGCTAACCAATGAAAGCAGTCTCGCGTAAACTTTCTTCCGTTTCCGACGTTTCGACGCGAACACGTCGACGTCCGTGTATAACGCGATATCGGCTTCTCGGATACGTGTGAACATTTTTATTACTCCCCGAAACGTCGGATAGACTTTCAAATTTCTCTGTGTCTGAGAAATCTTGATACGTTTAAAACACTTCGACCGCTCGATCATTCTCGAGGGGGATCCGTGACGTTGAGAGATTACTCAAAATTTCGAAGAATGAAGAAATCCAAAACCGTCTTGTAACGAAATACTTGGTTTACGCGAAAGCGAGTGAAGAAATATTCGACCTTTTCGTGTTCGATTTTATTTTAAAATCGACAATTATTTTTTTATTGGAATAAAAGGTCGCGTCGATATGGTTCGCCTCGAATGCTTGTCGCGCGATCATTTTCTACTCGTCGGTGCGGCAGCTTCGATAGTTCTCGCAAGAACAATTGTTACGAGAGGGGAAACAACCAAGAAACGAAGAAAAAGAAAAAGAACGGCGTTACCCTACATTCATGCCGGTCTGCGAGGAACGTCCTGGATAACGTAACACTCGCTTTACGTTGTCCAATTTCTTGCGTGAACATGACGAATGTGAAAGCGACCTTGAAACATGGATCATCCACCGCATCAATACTAAACGGCATTGCTCGTCCGATAAATATCTGAGTAGACATTCCCACCCGATAAATCAGGCAAACCGTGCCACGGGAATTTCAATCGAAACTTCAACTACGGCGTTATGTTATCCGAGGATCGGTTAAGCGGCAAATTAGAATTACAAATTCTACGCCCATGAGGCGAACGGGGTAGCGGCGAAAAGTGTAGGCAAAGACGCGTGAACGATCGAAATCAATCACGCTCGATTAGACGCCGTTATATAATTCTCAGATTAACGATAATAAATGCACGTGTGTTTCACGGTATTTAGCAGAGCGCGTAATCGTGAATTGAAATGGTAACACGCGTGGAGAATGTGAGATCATTATTTCTATCGGGCACGAAATCTGAAGGTGCTTCCATTCCCTCGCTCCTCGATTCCTTTAAATTCCGGACAGTGCACCCTGTCCTTTTACTGATATCTAATACACGCTCGCCATCTTCATCTATCTGCCTCTCTTTCTCTTCTCATTTTTGAAAAAGTGATTTATGGATATAAGAGTCTTCGTGGATGGAGATTTGCGTTCATATCGAAACGCGTTTGGATGTCGTTCCACCCACTTACGGTTAATTCTTTTAAATTTCGAACTCGGCTTATTTCCTTCTCTCAAATTGTAATACACACACTCTCTCTCTCCCCACTATTTATAAAAGTGATTCTACGATTAACACGTTCCATGATGGACCGATTTTTGGTTACTTTTTGTTCAGATTATTAAGATTGACAGTTTTGCCTTTGACGTATGACTTGAACTGCTTATATCAAGAAAAGGGCATAGATTTTAAGATGCATCAGATAATATTCTTCATAGACAGAAATTCCAATTGAAAGAAAAATCGAATGTACTTCATCCTTTCGCTATCCCTTCTCAATTATTGATGGCCAGGCGCCTTCCCTTCCCTCGGAAACAATCAGCAAATACACGCGCAATCTCCATTTCTATAAAAGTAAGTGTACGAGAACTTAAGTAGAATATCGGTGACTCTTTGCTGCGAGATCCTGATTACGCCACTCTGACAAGTTAGCTCTGTATCTGTGAAGGAGGAATGGGCGACAAGGCGAGAATACGATAATCTCACTCGTTTACTCGCACACGTCGTGTCGCGCATGGATATCCACGGTTACGACACCCACAACTTCGCCGTTCAAGACAAAGGTGAAGACGAAGAGGAGGAGATGAAGAGTAGAGGGGAGGAGTACGAAGACCGGTAAAAGTGGCTCCGAGAGATCCAGGTTGATCATCGATCACAAATCGCGGGATGTGTGCTCGTACGCGTCTCGATACCAATACGATTGTAAGCGCGTCAACGGGGGATGCTCGGAAGGAGAGGAACGAGCGGTGGTGCAACCACCGATTATCCTGCCAAGAACTATTATCCCGCGGAGCGTTGTGCCGCACTTACATCGCAATCCCTGGAGTACGAATAATGCGTACGTTCGAATGGCCGTGCGTTTTTACGGCGATACTTTCACCAGATTTTGGGTTGCATCTGCCATACGCGCGTCTTTTGCTGGAACGCAAATAAGAAGGGATATCGGAGAGATAAACGATAATTCATAGTGCTCTTGGAAAAAGTATCGGAAGTATATCGGAATATTCTACATATGTATAGCGGTGGTGGCCTTATTATGGCAAGAGTCGTATTTTGTCTATTAGAAATACTAGAGAGCCATATCTTCTACTTGATCGGTATTTTGCGTATTTAATAAATACAAATGTTTTTAATTCATACATATAATCGATATACATATATTATCACACATATCCATACACGTAGTATACATACATATAGGAGTAAGGGGACACACGACAACGACAAGTGAATTACATTTTGTTCGATACATAATTTAATGTTTATATCGACTGAAATTTGGCTTGTCGCTATTACGTGTACTCTTACTTTTTCTCAGACCTCCCTGAGAGTCACATTATTTAATGTCTAGAAGAACCACATTTGGCTCGCGAACTACAATTTGGCCACTATCGTTGTATAACAACGAAGACACCGAATTCTCGTTTCTGACGATGCAAAACGTTATCTATGTGTATTTCCATTTGTTCAAATATTTTAGGATCACCGAATTACTCCGAATTTCCGTGTACCGCGAATTAACAACATTTCCTTTTGCGGAATGGGCCGATATATCATTCCAATGTCGTAACGGATCCAAAATAAATGTTGTATTGCAAATAAAACGCACATAGCTACAACGATCTTTCGAAATGCAGATCGAATAACGCTATTTTGTTTTCTGTTATTTCTGTTCGCGACAGCACAGTCGTACCAAAGAGAGCGAAGAAACATGGTGAGATGTCGGTCCGAATCGCGGGGCTCGGAGATCAAATCGTGGGGCATTTAGCCCGCGGCCAATCATTTTGAGAGAGCATGCAGCGGTGGCTACTAGCCCTGGACGAACCTGCATCTAACCCATGCGGTAGCACCGTCGTCGGCCACGGACGGTCGGGGTACGATCGACAAGAATCAACCAGGTTTCCCAGAATTTATCACTCTTAAAATTACGAAACTAGCCCCTTAAGCCAATGGTTCTCAACTGGTGATTCATGGCCTCATCTCAAGTGGTCCGCGGTGGATAAAATATTTATCCACAACATTTACTGTATTGGTGATTTTATTGTGTACATATAAAGTATAAAGAAGTAAGTGGTAGAGGGGGTTGGAATTAAGTAGTGGTCCGTGGTGGTGGAGAATTTACAAAAGTGATCCGTGAATAGTGTTGAGTTGGGAACCACTGCTTTAAGCCATCGCGGGGTTTCGTGGATACCAAGAAAAAACGCGGTCCCTCCGCGTTTTCACAAACTTCATTTCCGTTACGGAAATACTAACATTTTGCAAATGGTTGTATAAAAATTCAACGGACAAGTTTCAGTTCAACCTATCAATTATCTGTCAACGGTTCCTCCGTGTCGATTAATTGAGGGCACAGAATTTTTTCGCCGATGAATTTCCTTGACAATTAATTACAAATTTTCTCGTCCGTGAATTCCGAACCGTGAATATTTTATTGGATGAATCGCGGACGGTGAACTTTTCTATCGATGAATCGTGGGAGTTAGATTCGTGGGCGACGAATTCATCGAACGCCCTTCCAAACTAACGAAGTTATTTATATGTTCTTACGTAAACTGTCGATGGTAATCGAATGACCGCCCATTTAACTATAAAACGTTAATTACAACCGAAGATAGAGCAGGAAAGCCAAGTGAGGTCCGACAGACCTCAAGGTGACTTTCTATCACGCAAAATATACGAGTAGCTTTCTAGGGTTACTAATAATCGATGATTAGAGACATCTGAAACCGGTGGTGTCGTAAAAGCTGTAACATTTCAGTGTTAATCGTTCCAAGGCGGCTCGGTAATTATCGGGCTATTTCGCATAACGTATTGCAACATCGTTTCGCGACAGAGCCCATTGCAAAGGGCAATGCACTTAGCGAACAGGGACCGCAGTGACCGGCTAGCAATTTATCCGCACCAATGTAGAACTTACTTGAGAATACGCCGTGTTATTCGGGTAGAACCGTTTGTAACGTGCGATTTATTATAGGATACGTACGATGTGGCAGAGAAATGTTCGTACCCACGTCCACTACGAGTGTAAATGCAAAAACCACATACGCTCAAATACATTTGCATATAGCACACTTACGTCATCGTAAACAATGTTGAAGAGCGTACTGTTAACAATTCTGGTTACCTATTTTGGCTTATACAGATTTCCATATTTCCCCCCAAAGAATTGTAACTTCCACAAAATTTTAAGTTATTCTAATTTAAAACAATGCGTTTTGGAGCTGAGAGGGCACGGAACCGAGAGAACAAAATCAATAACAATATATCCCTAGCTATTGCAAATTGCAGCCTGGTGTCCGCGAGTTGTTTTGCGTTCACGTTCGTAGTGGATGTACAGATGAATATTTTTTGCGACGCAATGGCACATTAACAATTTGTCATAGGTAAGACTGTTGGACCGTATCAGGGGATGCTGGAACGCGGGAAGTTTTGTTCCAATGCCGCAATCGCAACGGCCTTGGCAGTTTCAGGTGGGAATCAGATCAGCCCCGACTGTGACGGTGTAAAGTTGTCGTTACATTTACCGAACGAGCGATACGCTTGCAATCCGGATAGTTTGTACGCTGTGCCCAGAACGGACTTGCACGAAATTGAATGGTAAATTACATGCCTCGGCGTTGGAACGCAAAATTAAACGTGGACGAGAAGAGTGTAGCGTCGAACAGTTTATTTGTTAATAGACTCCGAACGTTTATGGAAAATTCATGCCTCTCACATTGATTTTGATTTGATACTATAAATAAAACCCGCTAAGTACATGTATACGCGTGACATACGTAATCTATTCGTATGCTCGTCTTTCAAGCGAAGTATATGATTTACGCGTACGATGCAAAATGTACAATATAAAAAAATGCAATTTTAAAACCCTTTAGCATCGAAAGACATTTCTGTTCGATCCCCGCTTCTTTATCGGTCTTCTATATGTATAAACATGAATTTGCACAAATGTCCGTAGTCTATTTGTTAGTTCTATAACAATATAAATTTACATAAATATCCGTAATCTATTTATTAGTAATCTCAAGGAATTATAGGTTTGATACCTATAAATTCACACCTAGATTCAATAAACTCCGGTCGGTTTCGAAACGCATGTTAAAAACGTTCTATAAAAAAAAGAACTGAGAACTGCTGCCCTAAATGCACCATACAACTCATCGACATTCTTTGCGTAATCCGTCCTCAGGATAGAACCTGACTCGATAGACGCCGAAGTCTCTAGGCTCGTAGCCGGTTCATCGACTACGACGACGACCACGCGAAATCAACCGAGAAGATGTTGCAGAACATCGACCAGTTCTGGCTATTCGAGCCACTCGCCGCCGTTGTCAGCTGGTTCCTATTCTTGTTACGCGTCGGCAGTCCCCGGACAGGGTTCTTGTCGCACCGCACCCTTGGGGATGAGAGATCAGTGCGGTGGAGGGCTGGCGGTGATACACGAGGGAGAGGCAATTCCACGGCCCATCTGGCCGTCCGCGTTTCCCGGTGCGCGAGAATTTTACCACGGCGATGAAAATCCAGAATACGATGGTAAGCGCTCGCTGTAATCATTTATGTGTTCCAAAGTTACACCGCTTCACACGGTAACGGTGAGAGGTGTTATAACGGTTGGGTGACCGAAACGATGATTAATAACTTGGGTCCAAAAAGATAGAAAGGAAAGACATATTTGACACAATTACATATAAGCGCCCCCGATTTTTGCACATTTAAAAAAATTCAATTTTTCAAAGATTTTTGTCGATAATTAAGAAAGATGTTCCCTTGCATGCAGACGCTCGCACGGGGCTCGGTACATATATTTATTGATAAATAATAATTTTGAAATACAATTTTTTATATTTGTTTGTACATCCCTCTACTTTCGAACATTCAACATTCGCACACATTTTCAAGAACCACTTATGCGTGAAAGTCGAGGGCCGCCAGTTATAGTTATTTTACAATCTATTATTAATATCTTAGTATCGATAATATTATAAAAAGGATGACGATCTACATAGAACAGAGAAGCTGCCGTTGTTTAAGTCTTGTTAAAATTGTTAACAGCTTTGTACACCTGTTGCGGATGCGGCTGCGCGTACGCCTACTCTTATTGCGATTGGGATTACGGACAATCCGGTGGAGCCTCTGCACGCGAGGTCCTCCTCGAATTATCTCGAACACTGAACTCTGTGATAGAAGGCGAGACTGCCATGACGGCGGAAGAAATCTTGCACAATATCTCGCACACGGTTACCCAAGGTATCGGTTTGAAAGGTAGCGTCTACGAGTACGTCTATCATAACTCGTCCTTACTGACTGGCTCAAAGAAATCATCGTCGTTGCTCAACAACAAGACTCCCCCTTCACCGAACGACAAGAGTACGCCCCTGTCGAGCAGCAGCAAAAGCCCGTCGTCGAGGGTGAATCCGGTAAACTCGAAACTCTACAGCAATACTCGTCACTTTTACGTGCACAATCCGGCATGGTATTCGTCGCGATGCACCTGTGAGCACGGTCACAGGTTTCCGTCGTCGTCGAAGGATGACGAGCGGGCCGAACCCTGCGACAAGACAGCAAAGAAGGAAAGCGCGCCCGCGGTTTTCCTGGTTCACGATCACCGACAGGGGACGAACGCGGGATCGCATAACAGCAAGACCGCTTCCGGGTCGCGTGTTTGCAAGTGCTCGGGTAATCGCTCGATTTGTCAGTCAAGAAGAGCGCAAAGTATATATGCCAACCGTCATATAGAAGGAAATACGAAAGAAATTATTGGAATGAGCGGTGATAGTAAGCAGAACCGAAATGGACTCGTTTCCGGCGAGCCGAAATATACGATGGTGAGTCCAACGCAGTCTGAGACTGACGGATTTATCAACTTTACAGCATATGCCTTTCGGAAATTACGAAAAAAGATACTTAAGGAGGATCGTGACTGTTTTTACCCTTCGTCGATCACAATTAGTCTTTAGAAATGCGTAAAATATTTTGTTATTTTCGATACCTACAATGGTAAATGAATTTTGATAATAAAATGCTGTGTAACGCTTGCTTCGGATATTCAAACTATTGGTACACTTACTGACGCAATTGAAGCGAAAAACAAAATACTCTACGCATCTTTGAAATGAATTGCAACCGTCAGAGGGTTAACGTAGTGTCCAAGTTCTTACGGTAATGAACTCAGAACAAGAAATCCCTCTAATGGCATGAAACACGCTGGCATCGAAAGCCTGAGTAAGGATTAACCGGTTTTTGCATAATCACTTTAGCCCGAGGATAGTAGTATTCGCAGTGTCAATGTAACGAAATACACCAAGACCTATATTTTTGCATAACAACGCTAGTTAGCTGTGAATAACAATATCCGCAATGTCAATGTAATAGACGTGGATCACGACAGATATTTATCGGGTAAGGCTGGCGCCAAACTGACGGGGATTTTCGTTCGAACATTCCGTCCGATATTTCTTTTACATGCTACAGAAATAAATTCGTTGACCTGCTGTACCTACCTCATTTCAATCAATGCGGTCGATATCGTACGGAATATATTACATGAAATTTCCACATGGAAATCCCTGATAGTGTGACGCCACCCTAGTAACAATATTTGTATCAGCTGCGAATAAAACAATGCTCGCAATGTCAATGTAACCAACGCATCAGACCGATGTTTCAGCAGCTGGAGTGCAGTGACGGCGGTTCGTCTAGCGAAGGTATAATCGTCTCGTCCGGGAAAAGCGACTGGAATCATCGCGTGCGCGGCTTCGCCGGAGATTTGGATTTCACCCTCGACGTATCCCGGGCGGAACGCTTGGGTCGAGCTATCGCGAGAGCTAAGCGGAAGCGACAATGGTGCAGAGTTCTGACCGCCCTCTTCGGACTAGTCTTTTTCGTTTTAAGTGTCGTCGTTGTCTCATTATCCGTAACGAGAGGTCGCAAAGTATTTGGGAGCATGTGATACATCATTTCGCGTACTACGAATCGAGCCGTAATGATGCAAAGTGGATTCCCGATTATTCGGAGATGCGCTATCAACGTATCTACCGAGTTGAGGACATACGTAGTACCACGATGGTAGATTAGGATTACCGTGGAGCCACGACTTGCCCACTGTTCTAAACGGTACTTTTTATAATAGACAATGATTATGTCAAGTGCAATACGCGCTGCGATCTACGGTTTTTGGGATATTCGAGTTTAAATGTCGAATGAAATATATTTTCAATGTCACTCCGCGTTTACTTGTAACGAGAAGGTAGAGGAGAATATTTTGGGGAGATATAGATATTCGTGTCGCCACGATTAAAGCTGGAACTCTTGATCGTAAATTTAGCGATCTCAGGATTAGAGCGTAACCCTGCACGCTACGTTGTCACATGTTTGTAATAGCATTCTTTAGTAATTATTCCAAAACTTTTAACACGACTTATCATTCAATTATCCGCAGGAGTTTGTTTCAAGAGACTAGTTCTTGTCTCGGACCAAGTACAAAGTACGCGAGAACTCTTTGTATCTTTTCTTAAATTCCATGAATAGTCGGGAGTCTACTGCACACGTAATCGTCACTTTGCTTCGTCTTTCGTTACGACGTCATCTTAATGGCTATTATAATTGGAAATATTGTCTGACTGATACTTTCGCTGTATGTATTTCTCAGTACCTTATACCATTAAGTGAAATCAGCAGGATTCAGGTCCTGCAAGCAATATATGGCTGTGACCATGTCCTTGTGTACGAATATTATTATACGATATGTACCCTGAAGCAATCATATTAAATATAGATTATTATACACAGTTGATACGATTCATAATTTGAATAATTTGCCCGAAGAGTTTTCCATTTTTCTTCATTTCATTTAACTTTAAACGTAGAAATCTATTTTTTAAATTCACGACAGGGTCCACCGGACTTTGTTCTCACTTTCCCATGCCATTGCCATTGGCAGTTTTTTTTTAAGATAATCCACTTACTAGATCCCCGGTGCGTACACATTGAGTTACAAATATTTTATCTGTGTATTCTAGAGTAATTGACCATAGAATTGGGATCGCTGTTATTTTTACAGGACAAAATACGCACGCTTATGCTAATTGTAAGTCTACATAAATTGTTATATTCGCAACAGAATTGTGGTCGACAATATTCTGCGCATGCGTATACCCTCGTTAACGCGGATACGATCACTGACTGCTCATGACAGGACTGGAAATTGATAAGTGACTTGTGACGTATTGCAGTGACTGCTGATAATTTACAAATTGGTATCGTCGATAGGACGCCCGTGACAGCCTTATCAAGCTTCTACTTCATTCGTGTCTGAGATAATTCTGTTTGAAAATTAGTGATTCCATCTGGATTTATTCGTTTCCTATTTGTTGATTACAAGGTTATATTCTCGTTTAAACACCATCATTGCACACTCCTCTTCTCTCGAAAAAGATCTTGAAATATTCTATTAAGTTAAAAAAGACATACAGTTGTTCCCTCAAGGTAAGAATTGCAAAATCCTTCATTTTCTTTGATCGATTGGTTAATATTATTTTCAGGTAAATCACGATGTTTATTATAATTAACAGCTTAAAAAATGCTCGTACATTGAAACTTCTTGTATTGATTTAGGTTCTCCTGCAAATTACATTAAGATGGTATGCGTGCCATGCGTAGCAGTTCCTATATTGCTAATTATATGGAGATTTTTAATACAACCGTTGCTACTCAAATGGTGGCAATTGAGGGGCAAAGAGAAAGAAGAAAATAAGGAAGAGCAGCCTTCACAGTTGGTAAAGGAATGCAAGAACGGAGTATGTACGTTAGCCTTCAAAAAGAATCAAGATAATATAAAAACCGATTGAAAATCTCATAGAGGAGAGATACGTCCACGATGAAGCAACAAAAAAAATAGTTAATTTTCAAGTATCAAGCGTGTAAGGATTCTTGATGTTACAAATGGTTATCAAGTTAGACTTGTTTAAGCAAAATATTATTTATAACTTTTTCTACAGAATCCCTCGTTAACTGTATGTTGGATATTGCTTAACAATGTCTACCTCCTTTGTAAGTGAATGAAATGTTCAGAATTTTCAATGCTATTGAAAGTGTGTTATACTTGATTTCTTAATTTACACTTAAAAATGTAAATGTAAATGTAAAAGTGCTGTAATAAATATTATTCAGTAAGTATTAGCAATTACGCTGGACATAGATACGATTCGTTTTTGTGTATTCCTTAAAATGTTATACAGGCAGCTCCCGAATATGATCGGAATTTCACAATTTGTGTAATGTGATAAAAGTATATTCAAAGGATCAATAAATCATAGATACAAAGCGAAGTAATTGGTATAACATATCACTTTTATTTATAAACGTGAAGTTTGTGTCTTAACAGTTCATAAATGTTCTAAGTCTTTATTTATGTCCGGTTTTCGGGAAACTGTCAGTTGTGATCGACGATATAAAAACCTTTAATTTATTTTTTAAAAATACATTACATATCACTTAAAAATACTTAGAGGTTAATGGGATGTCCTTCTTTTTTAATGTACATTCCTAAGTTCGACTTCAAATACCAGTGTACTGTTGCCTGGAATCACGGGAGGTGATCCTTTTGCTCCGTATCTGTAAAAAATTATTATCTATGAAACATTGTATTTGAAGACTAATACACTCATATCTTTATTAGTATAACAGAAGATAAGATGAAACCAAATTTTAAGCATAGGCCTAATTGAAATTGAACTCTCAATTGTGTACAAGTGGTAAAAAATTCTTTAAAATTATTTTGTATGAAATTATTGCTTACGCCATAGCTGGTGGTATCGTGATGCGCCTCTTTCCCCCAACTTTCATTCCCGAGATACCGACATCCCATCCCTTAATGACTTCACCCTTCCCGAGTCTGAACTTAAAACCCTCTCCTTGTGTTGTTGCATCAAACTTCTTCCCATTCTTCAAGCGTCCCACGTAGTAGACTGAAATGAATTTGCCAGGTTTCGCAGGGGCACCATTACCTGCTTTCATGTCTTCCACTTGAACACCACCCTCTACCACCCTTTTCTTTTGTTCACTTGGAGAAGTTTGTTGCTGTTGCTCGGCTTTGTTTTTCTTTTGTTGCTTAGCTTGTTGCTTAGTTTGTTGCTCTTGCTTTGTTTCTTTCCCATTCACTAATTTTTTCTTGTCTTCCTTTTTCTGCTGTTGTTGCGCCTGTTTACTTTTATTTTCTTTCTGTTGTTTCTGAGGCTTCTCTTTTACAATGACTTCATCCTCATCCTCTTCGTCATCTTCCTCTTCTTCTTCTTCATCGTCATCCTCCTCGCTTTCATCTTCGTTGTTTACATTATTCTCGTCGTCGGAATCTTCAGAATCATCTTCATCAATACCATCTAATTCTAGGTTATCTTCGTCCGAAGATTCTGCCTTCACTGCTTTTTTAGGTCGTTTAACTTTCTTTTCCCCCTTTAAGGTATCTGCAGCTTTTCTCTTTCCTTCGAGATTTTTGCCAACATTGACGACTGCCGGGTCAGTATCTGTATCCTCTTCCTCTTCCTCCTCTTCCAGTTCGTCTAAATCTAAATCTTCGTCAGGTATTAAATATCCAGTTAAATGCACGTTACCCTGACCATTACACGTGAATGCTATTTTAGTTCCCTCTTTGAAGTTTAAGTCAAGTGGTACCTGCCAATTTGAGCTTTTGCTTAAGCTGCAAATCAGATAATTTCTGTCTTCATAGCCAAGCATTACTTGTACCATACGTTCGTCTGTAATAAAATAATTGTAGCAGATTGAGCCAATCAAGGTGAGTGATGTTATATTAAGACGAGTTATCATATTAAAATCATCATTACATGACAACTCAGTAGCTGATAATAGGTCTGTTCTAACAGCAGCTTTTTGTTAGTAAAAAACTTTAAGAGCACATGCAAATTGATTTTTGTAAAATGTACGTGCATATGCTATTGATAGTTGTAAACTGTTAAAACATGCTGCGCTATCGAATTGTATGTTTAATGATCTGACTATGGATGCTTAAGTGCGCCATGGAACGTTTCAAAGAATTATTAAAAAAGAAAATTCTGTAGAAACATGGAAGAATGTACACGTTTATAGACAATAATGAAGTTATTTGATTTTTCTCCACTGAAAACTGTTGGCTATGCAACTACATGGTCTCAAAACTCAACATCGTAAGCACATTTCTTAAAAATGTTTAAAACCAACAATGACCCTATCCTATCAACTTACCGGTCGTCGTGAGATCCAAACTGGCCATTGACACGTGGAATGAACTTTCCAAGGTTTGCGTGTACCGTTTGTTCGGTTCCATTATTAAACCTGTAACAATAATATCATCCGGCTATTATTTAGAAACAGGAGGGACGCAACAGGATAAAGTGTTTTGAAAAATCGGAATAATTCTTTGCGACCACATGGCGACGCCATTCTGAAAGCTACCCTGCCGGCATATTTTAGAAAGCGAATATTTCTCATCCGCCTGATTGTATTGGTCGAGCTTACCCCAAAACATCTTGGCCGCTTTATTACTTAAATTCCGGTCGAGTGAAACAATGGGACGGCAACAATCAACGTTGCTTTTTTCCTCGCGAAACAAGTGGTGTGCCCACGAGGCTGGGATGGACCACGATCTGGATAATACAAACGGCCCAACGATCTCTAACGTTCTCGCGCCCGCGCCAAGTCGCAACCAGTCACAACGGATAACTCCGAGCAAATACTGATGAGATAGTCAAACTTATGAGCGATTTACAGAATTTCTGCAACGCTATCTGTCGGGTGATGTTTGAAAGTTACTTGACCGTCATACAACAGCCCGCTACTCGAACCTATAACTTCAAAAGAAGTCTCACGAACGGAAATAATATGTCCCATAAATATATTCTTTAAACCATCTCGTATTAGTAGGTACTGTTTAGTTTAGAAATAACAAATAATTTAAGCCAAAGTTTGCAAAACGAAATAGGCATATTTTGGCCTGGTTTGAAGTTAAGGAATACCGCTCCTGAATAAGTTTCTGTTTCCTTGCAATAGGGGGCCCTGTTAGTACATATAACTGGAATGACCGTACTGGAGATAATAGAAAACAGTGCAGATGAGTGCAAACAAGTAAATAGTACTTCAGGGATATTTAATACATTTATTTATCGCGCGACATTTCTATTTACACGGCATCAAGATGATGATGGATTATTTTGTTACGAACAATTCTTTAGCCCCTGCTCCCATGGGGATTCAAAGTACAGCTGGCGCAGTACCTGTAAAAAATGATAAAGGTTAGTTATCAAGTGTCATAATTTCTGTATTTTATTTTCTCTGGTACAGTAATGTTAATTATGGCATTAATTTATCTATTAGTCTTAACACAAAAATAATTTTTTATAACGTGTTACTACAGCATGTACTTAAACAAATTATTACGTAGCATGAAATTCCAATAGAATAATCTCAGTAATTGCCATCTATCAAATATGATTCTAAAAATGTATATACTCAGGATTGTAGTTCTCATAAAACATTGGTTTATCTTCATAGGGGAGCTTTCTATGAAAAAAGTAAAAGTGCATCGATATGTTTCTGGAAAACGTCCTGATTATGCACCTGCAGCTAGTTCTGAAGAAGAGTCTGAAGATGAAGATTTTTTAGACAGGCGGGTACATAAAATTTATGAGGACAATGAAGCGTCTGGAGATACACCTACACAGTTGCAAGTTAAACCACACGACGAAGATGATCCACGTTTAAGACGTTTAACGAGATTAGAAAGACAAAAGGAATGTAATACAGAAGTCCGTGTCGAGAGACACCGGCATATACACGAACCAGAATTAATTGAAATTGAACCAGAGAGAACGCGGGAAAGAATAAAATTAGAAAGTTCAGATTCTTCTGAGGATGAGGAACTGTCCGACTCTGAAATTGAGAAGCGACGCGAAGCATTAAAACAACGAGTATTATCTAAAAAAGGAACTGAGGAAGAATTGGTTCATGGGGAGGAAGATGAGAGATCGGGAGAGAGTTCGGAAGAAAGTTCAGAATACGAGGACTATACTGATTCTGAGGAAGAAACTGGACCACGATTAAAGCCAGTCTTTGTGCGCAAGAAGGATCGAATAACTGTAATGGAAAAAGAGAAAGAAGCAATGAAACAGAAGCAGGCAGAAATTGAAGCAAAAAAGATGGCTGATGATCGCAAACGACAAACTTTACGAGTAAACTGAATTTATGCAAATAGTTTTTTGTTTTGAATAGGGCATTATTGTTAATTGAATTTGTTTTATCACACAGATGGTGGAGGAGGCAATAAGAAAAGAAACTCAAGTTGGTAAAAACCCTAATGAGCAGGAAGGCAAAATTGAAGATGTCTGTACGGATGATGAAAATGATGAGGTAGAATACGAAGCATGGAAGTTACGAGAATTGAAAAGGATTAAGCGTGATCGCGAAGAGAGAGAACAGTTAGTTGGAAAATTAATATTTGTACTAATTCTACTCGAATTGGATCGCGCTAATTAACGTTATGTTTACAGACTCGAGAAGGAACGTCTTGAGATTGACCGCGTACGTAATATGTCAGAGGAAAAACGAAGACAAGAAGCACGGTTGAATCCCAAGGTTATTACGAACAAAGCAGCCAAAGGAAAATACAAATTTTTGCAGAAATATTATCACCGTGGAGCATTCTACCTTGATAGAGATGAAAATATATTCAAACGTGATTTCTCTGGTGCAACTCTAGAGGATCACTTTGACAAGACAATTTTACCGAAAGTTATGCAAGTAAAGAACTTCGGCCGCAGTGGTAGAACTAAGTACACCCACTTGGTTGATCAAGACACGACTCAGTTCGACTCGCCTTGGATATCAGAAACAGCACAGAATCTGAAATTCCATAATAACCAAGCAGCGGGAATGAAACAAGTCTTTGATCGACCATCGTTGAAGAAACGGAAGAACGAAAATTGAACTGAAAATTGAATTAATGCAGTGTAATTTTGTTTGTAAATTTAATCGTGAAAAATGGCGCATTTAATTATAAGGAATTGTGGAAAGAAGGATATTTGTAATAAGTTGTGCGATGTTCATTTAAAAATTTTATTTCCCAGTAAACTTATTTGCGACAACATCAACCTGGATGATAAATCTCTTTGTAAATTTTTGGTGCAGAAGAATAGTGACACAACTCAAAACAATAGATTGTCCAATTGGCCTAATACCAACGTTTTTTACCCGTTTTTTCGGGTTTTGTGACGTCAGAAGCGGGGAAAATGCTGAAACATAAGCGTTTCGAATGGAAGAACTTCTGGCTAAATGAAACAACATCTCGCTCTGCACAAGATCTCAAATGTGTGATAAAAATCAAATAAATTCACGAAAGGTCCCCAATCCTGAGGTCAACCACTCTCTAATAACACAGTTTCAGGGGAATCGTTTGTCCTCTCCGGAATTGGAATAAGTTTATAAACGGGCTTTACGTTTATACTATATCGAAAAGTGACAGGTGAAATTTGCAGTGAAATTGTGTTACCATAGAGCAGGCCTGTGTAACCCCTGCACGCCACACAGTGGTTCCAAACCGCCTTTTTCTGTCCAAAACTCAGTAACTCTAGAACGTTTTAACCGATTTTGACGATTTTTTGTTATTTTGTCCAGGATGAACTGTGCTACAAGAATATGTTATACTTGTTATACTTGTAGTTCCATTGCAGTTCTTTCATTTTTTATTGTTAAAATACTGGTTATACGCAAAACGTAATATGTACATCTATCGGCAGCTTATATATTTTATAACTAGCTTGCTATCCATTTCTATCCATAACTATTTGCGCAGATTTGGCAAATGAAAATGGCAATTTCTGAGTTGTGTCACTATTCTTGTACACCAACGGCATAATCGCAATGGAAATAATGCGTGAACGCTTAGAAAGTTATAAATAATAATAAAGTAATGATATTCAATTACTCTGACAAGGCTTGTGTAACAAGCTTTTTAAAGCCTGTTTCGCAGCAGCACACTTAGCCTGCTTTTTATTTGCACCAAAACCGTGGTATAGCTTTGACTTTCCAGCAACAACAACTTTTAAAGGTACCATTACAGTTTTTGTGCCTTCCACCAATATAGATTTTCTGTAAACAGTGTTGTTATGCAGTGATATAGATTACATTTAAAAAAAATGACATTAAATTAATCAAACTTTCGCTTACAAAAACTGCGGCCGTGCACCTGGCGTTTCCAGTAACACGCGAACTGGTTGCTTAGGAACATTTTTACTAAATTCATCTGAAAAACAAAATAATTGCTTCAATGCACTACTTAGAGGTCGATTTCAACGCCAGCAAATAAAATCGAAGTTTCGACCAATAATAAACGGAAAACTTATTTTAACATTGTAGTGTATTTGAATGATTCTATGTATGTATGGTAACACACGAGCGTGCTCGGGGCGTGCGTTGTTATAAGAATGAATGCCGTCGTCTGGCGTTGATTTTGGTTTTTACAAAACGTACGGCAGATGAATTAAAAAGTTGTAAGAGAAACGTCGATGTTATTAAATAAATATCCCTTCGTCATTCTACAACATGCAAGTAAGATTACTACGACGAAAAATGTATATAATAAGTAATAAATAGCAAGCGATTGCACAACATTTAAAACTTGATCCGTCGATGATACGTGGTAATAAAACAATATATTCTTACCAATTTCTTTCTGCATAAGGGCGTAGACTATCTCCCAAACTACTGAAAGATCTTTACCGCAGTCAAGGTATATCGCACCCACTACAGATTCGAACAAATCCCCTAAAACTTTAGGAACATCAACGTATTCAGCCATACTGCATTCTTCCTCATGAAGTAATATACATAAAACCTGCAACGAAGACATGCAGTTCGTTATAATGAACACATAGTTACTTTAATAACGTAAGTTTTAATATTTCTGTTAATACACTTCACCTCATCATTGACAACATGCCCCCGCTCGGTTTGAAATTTTACAAACCGGTCAATCACATCATTTAATGTTGGCGAGTAAGCTAATAAACCTGTGTGTAAGCCGTATCGTACTGCCAAACATGAGAATGTGATATTGTTGACGAGTGCGGACCTCAGATCCGTTAAGTCGCCAGGAGTTAAATTTTCGCATGTTTCGTAAATGTAACACGTAATCAGGAAGTCTGAAACCAACCACCAATGAAATCCTTTTAACCATTGATGCGTTCGTTAGGAACTTTTATCAACAGCATGTATTTTGAAATTCTGGTAGACATTTTCGTTAAAATATTGTTACCCAGAATAGCATCGCCGAGAAATTCCAGTCTTTGGTAACATTCAGTTAAAACATTCGCTGTATACGAAGGATGCGTTAAAGCCTAAAACATTACAAATCAGTGTTGAGATAAGAACAAAGTAAAGTAAAGAAATTAAATTTTTCCTACATTTCCATAACTTAGAAAAATTAACTATTTACCTGTAGCAAGTACCCTCGTGTTTTAAATTTATATCCAATTCGTTCCTCTATCATTGAAGCACAAGGCATTTGTGAGTCCGGGTTTCCTTCACTAATTAAAGGATTTTCCGGAATACCATATAACAAATTATCGATCTGTATCTCAGATGGCAAGATCTGGAACCACTGCAGTAAACTGGCAGCACCTTTTATCCCCATACTCTGTTAAAATGACATTAAATCGGTGAGTAATTTAAGTAAATTTAATAGTTCCATCACTGTATAATTTCTTGTCGTTATAATAATGCGATTTAATCTGGATTACAATAAACTTGAACGATTCAATATATAATACTCATTTTTGGAACAAATAAAACGTGAACTCAAAGCGAGACAACTTACGCTCAGGTAGACGCCGATTAACGCTTCAACGCAATCGGCCACCACTTTATCAGGAACAATTTGCACACCAAGATAGTGCTCCATTCCAGTTTGGGATTCGGCCTTAACCCAACGGAAAACGATTTCTTTCATTGCCTCTTTCTTGGCTTCGTTTATATATCCAGAGAACTGTTCTTCTGAAGCTATTTGAAGCTCGTATAAGACATTCGGTGAAACCTTGTAGAGAACACAATTTCATGAATATTTTACATGATCAATTTTAAAACAGAAGGTGAGTCTTAAACATATTGTGAGTTTATTTCAAAATCATTTCATGATTTGATTGCATATTTGCTTGTAGATATGCATTAAAGGACTAGTACCTTTTCTTGGAGTATCCATTCTTGGAGTTCCTTGAGAGTTGTGTAAGCTGGTACGACAAAATTACTCTTCGGTACAAACTCATCCACTTTCATACATCCTGGGATGCCTTTGCTAGTTCCGCAATAATAAAGATTTCGATTTCCGATTATTTTTCCTTTTAGGGACGTTAACCGACCTTCGTTGTATTGTGGGAATAGATCATATAAAAATAAGGTAATGATAAATTTCAGATAGGAATCCCCCAAGGTTTCCAATCGTTCCAGGTTAAATGCATCGTTTCCTAATGTGCTTGTCAGCGTCTGAAAGTTATTTATTTATTTATTGCTCTACGAAGGTACATCGGAAGGAACTTTTACAAAAGAGCTAATAAATAGAAGAAATACTTACATACATAATTTGTACAGGATCAGGCCCACATGGTTCATTATTTAACAATACTTTCAGAGATGGCACTGGAATTGATGGTTTATTCATGAAATACACTCTTCTTTTCTGTTTTGCCGTCACCTGAAAATACGGTTTTGTATTACATTCTGCTTGTACTACAGGTACGTATTTACGTGTGTGATGTTGGTCTTATACATATTTGGCTGTACAAGTTCAGTGTTTTTAAATTCAGTTAAGAAATATCATGGAAAGTTTATCGATCTTGATCTAGTGGGGTTTATATTTTTTATTTCCTATTACTATAGATTCTTCTTAACAGTTTTAATATCGGGGAGGGTGGGGGGATATTTAAAAACCGGTGTTGAATATTGTCAGACGGCCCGATAGCACTGTCTTCATGTATCTACGAAGAATGACCAAGCGACGCGATCGCGCTGTTTCGTTGCTAGAATCCGGATTTTCGATGCCACATCTGAACAGCACAATCGCACTGCGTTGTGTTAAAACCGTTAATTTTTACGAATGAGCGTTTATGCCGTTTTTAACATTTTTATACGACTTGACTATTCAGTTTTTTAACGAATAATATTATCCAATTAAACTGTATGCCGGGTTCTTTTTATTATTTTACGCATACCAATGTCGAAAAATGTTATTCATACCTCTGTATTGGTGTAATGGTCGTGCACTGGATTTATAAATTGACAGTAATATTCAATATCAATCAGTTGAATTTGCTCAATATTTCTATTTAAGTCTGGGGGCTCTTGATCTTTTGTCCACGGGTATTGGTTTGCCTCCGTATTCAACACTATAAAAAGTCAAATTCTTAACGGTTAGTCATTAGTTCCGCAAAAACGTATTCCAATAAAGTGTACGCATACCATCTATTTCCGGACCACTTAGGGGTGGTTCCGGAAGTGAACTGTCTGGTATCTCGACCACAGGAACTTCCGCCGGATCAAGTATTGATTCTTCTTCTATCTGTGTTATTGTTAACGCAGGCCACATTTTATTTGATGGCAAATACAATAATCCTAAACCAGTGTCTCTAACTATAGTAGTCCTAACATCCTCTGCTATTAAAAGTTGTGAAACTCTATGTAGAACAGACGGTAGCATCGTCGCTTTCAGCCAATACAATGCTGGAAAGTTGATCTTAAAGCACAGCTCCGGAACTAAATGTTCTTCGAAATCTTCCAATAAATCTGCACGTTTGCGTTTGCTGAGTTTGTTAACATTACCTCTGCACATAAAACATGGTACTGTAAGCGAAAACTAAGTTGCATACCAAATGTCATCATAATTAGAACAGATCTGTTAGTACCTGTGTCGTATACAATTAATTTTTGTCGATATTGGTTTTACTTCCAACATTGGTTGTTTTGAATTCGTTATAGCTAGACCATGTCTTTGACTATAATAGTAAGCGTACGAAAAATATTCTTCAGTGGGGAAACATGAATCAGGTGTCAGATCGTCACACACTTGCGTAACTATATAAACATTCATAGACGCTCTGTAACTAGGAACAACTAATCCCAATTCATAGTCGCTATTCTTAAAACCCGGAAGGCTCGACGGCGGTATACGATCAATCTTTTGGTGTTTAGTAATTACATCCCAATTTATTTCCCAACTCTTGGTAACTAGGCAAACATTAATTTCGTAAATTTAGAAAAACAGTTAAAAAGGATGTACAATAAATTTAAAATACTGTTGGTTATGTACACTACTCACCTGGAACAACCAGAAAACAGTTATCGCGATTATAATTATCAAATACCATGAACTTTTTGATACATGGAGCAATTTCATTAAAAATCATGGTGTGAAAGACCTTCGCACTATTAATTTGTTCTTTAGACAATTCTATTACCGTATGATTAATTTTTACATCGACATTTAATTCACCAACGTTCAGGAAAATCGGAAAAGATGGTATCTGTCAAATAACATTACTAAAATGGCAAGGATATGCAGTACACATATACATACATATATTTCTAATATAACTGAACTATAATAGATTTGTACCTGTGGCATTTCTTTCTTAGAGAGTATTCCGAAAGTAGCATTATCGTTCAATAAATCATAGAATACTAAGTGTCTATTGCCATTTGGAACTGAGTATTTAGGCTTGCTATGGAGAACGTGCAGATAGCAAAGTTCGTTTGCTATAGGAAAAGCGCCGCATAATGCTCTTGGAAACTATAAATTATTTCCTATTAATTGTCAATGCAGTTTATACACAATTACAATACACTTTAAAAATAGATATGTGTAAAATGTTCCAGTGACTTACCACCTAGTTTTAACAGAGTTTAACTTCAATAATATATTAACGCTCAGAGGAATCCCGTTTCCTCGTCACGCGTGTTTTAAACCGTCCTTCCCGATGCCGTTTACATTTCACGCTGAATTCGTCAATTTAAATTTATAATTAATTTATAAATAAGATTTGAATATAAATGAATGAATGAATATAAATCAAGTGTGGAATGTTTGCCATTTGCAGCCGCCGCAGGTCATTGTAAAGAACATCGGAAAAGATTTCAAATACTTATTGCGGGGAATCGAGATTCCGCAGACCACCTCAAATGTAGTGGTAAGTCACTAAAACTATCTTTATAAGAAAATTGATTCATTATACATATATCAATATGCATATAAATATCGGTTTCAAGTAAACTCTGACAAGAATTAAACCTTGTACGTACCTGCAATTTGTACTGTCGTTTCTTTTTGTAAGTGCCGGGTATAGCGTTTTCCGAAGTCTCCTCGTCTACCCAGTTTGGAGTTAACATTTCCATGTTTTCTACTATACAACTATTCAGGTTTGGCAACAAATTGTCTGCCAATTCACCAAGCTCGTGCAATTTTCTAACAACTTTTAAAGCGACTGATCTTTTCGCATCGACGATGGTTTCCATGACATCACCGACCACAGTTCGTTTTAATGGTGATAAAATCGGCATTTTGAGAGTAACCTGAAAATAATTTAAAGGGAAGGACAAAAACATTGTGTTATAAATAGAACGCAACGGAAATGACATCCATGTACAACATATTCCTTTTAACTAGAAACGTAGGAATATCTTGTAGATCGTTAAACATGTGAAAGAATTGTTATTAATAACGTTGTTTGCTAAAAAACACTATTTACACAACACACACTGCTCCCCTCCGCATACCAAACAATTCTCATAATAGTAATTGCTTCGTATCTTGAACAGTCTACGAGATACGCTTATCTTTCCAGTTAAAAGAAACATACGGTATGACAAATATTATGTTTATCGAGAATTTTTACTACCTTGTACAAAGTCTTCGATTCATAATTTCCAGTGTTCAAAATTTTGTGTAATATCCATGTTGGAGACAAATGGCCAAACTTAGACTGTAGTAAAGCAGCGCAGTATCGGTTTATCAAACCAATAGCTGTATGTTCTGTTACAATACTTTCCGTACCGTTTTTATCTATGATACGATACGGTTCTGATTTATAATGATACAATTCGTCCTTTATAATTTCATCATGCGGTACGTGACGACTACTAGCGTTACCCACTAGAATCTGTAAAGTATAATCAATAAAGTGAGAAACTTTATACTACTTGGTTTTTACATTTTATTCATTACATGATAAACAAATTGAGATTAATAAATTTTCTATAATATCGGACAATATGCGTTTTATAAAAACAAAAGTAATGAACGAGTTGTAATCACAACTGAATATAAAATAATAAAGGCAAGTATACATGTGCAAAGATTACATACCTGCTTCAAATGTGATTCGACATCTTTGAAATTTATATACCTCGACATATAATTTGTATTTTTCACTTCTAATAAAATTGTGTATTGACCATTTAAATCACGACATCTGCCCTTACTTTGAATATATGATCTGATATCCATTGGTAGATCATATCTTACGATTAATATGCACGTCGGTATATCTATACCTTCATCAACAACGTCTGTTGCAACAATGCAATTCGATAGGCCGCTTCTGAATCTAAATTATTTTTGATAAAGGAATAGGTTATTTATAAACTTCATTTTTTACATGGAGCTTTTTAATTATAATAAAGGATTATCAACGCCCGATAACAAATATTTGTAACGGTCGTTCCTTAGCATTACTCAAAAAGGAGAAAGGTGCATTGTTACCTGTGCAGAACTTCCCTGTTCCATTTTGAGATACACATAGATTCTTTGGCGTTTTTATACGAATCATTTGAAAAACCAACTATAAAGTCGGGTAATAGGAATTTATATTCTTCGTCGTGTGCATGCGCATTCTGTAATCACAAGATCATGATGAAACAAAAGTAATTTAACAATAATGTTCTGTCTTTTTTAGCTGTATATGTACTTAAAAAATAAATTCTTACACGTACCTTCAGTATATGATACAATACTTTTGCCGTAAACCTTCTTTGAACAAAAATAATGCAACAAAATTTCTTCTCGCTCGATGAAGCATCGTGAAAAGTTTTTAGCTCTAGTAGTAGTTTTCGCACGTGATCAGACGAGTATCTGTAATTCATGAATATTTCATATTTGTATCATACGTTTAATTATTTCCTATTTATAGTTTAATAATAGAAGAAATCAACAATTACGAAAAGATATAAATTAAAATATATTAATATTAACTAACTTATAAATTCTTTCAGCTTCTGTACTATCGTTCATTATATCCTCAAATTCTTTTCTTAATTTAGTGAATTCTGTTGCAAGATATTCCAAAACCCACGTAGTTTGCTAAATATAACAGAATTAATAAAAGTATTTAATACTTTCTTAATAACTACATATTATATAATTTCAAATTTATTCTGTGTTCATACTCACTAGATCATCTGTAGTCTTTTTTATACATTCCACTTGTATTAAGTGAAGTAAAACAGCTTTACTGCCACCATACACACCTACAATATATACGATTAATAGGATTTCTTTAATCACGTGAACATTAAAACGGATTATAAAATATAACGGTATCATAACACCAAATATTATCATCGCAGAATCTTTCTATATACAGATTTTTTTACTGTTATAATAGCTCTTTAGTGAGCGTCATCGGCGTACGTACCTGTGCTTAGGAATTGTTCTTTAATATCTTGTACTATTGATTTCAGCTTTAGATTTTTAGGTTTTGATCTAAATTCAATACTTGACTCATAGTTTGTGGAAGGACTTGTTAAAACTACACGTTCCAACATTGCACTAATTTCACTTAAAGTTTTAATTATACGTTGTCCTTCATCGGATAAAATATATTCCTTGTACCTAACAACTGTTTCTTTTGGAGCAGCACAATACTTTTGTACTTGAATTCCAGAATTTACTGTCGCTATTTTTGATTGTAATGTTACCTCCAAAGACTAAAATAGATCAAATTTAGTGTTATGACAATTACAATATACCATACATCAAATTATTTCAGAGCACATTAGATATGATCATCTTTTTTCTTCCTGTTCACCACACTAATATTTAAACTGAAATGAGGAAATTCAAATTTCTATCAATACCAACCAGAACTATTTATGAACAAATAAATTTTTGTAAAATTCAAAAATGTATAAACTGTGTATAAATTCTGTTGATTTGCATGTTTCAAAACGCCAAAACAATATAACAAAAACCTTTTATCATTTTTGAGTTTACCTGAATAGTTGATTCAACCTTATTGCGGTTCACGTTACAGTTCAATAATGTAGCAGATAAGCCTAATACCCTTGGTTGTTCAAATTTAGAACAAATTTCAAAAAGTTGCATAATCTGACGCATTGGATGATCATTAACTGCTCTATGGCATTCATCGAATATGATCAAATTTATCCTGTTTAATCGTAGATGTCCATGGGACACTATATCCACACAAATTTGTGACGTCATTACCAAAACCTGTAACATAAAAACTTTCCTGATGATGATCTCTATAATTCTGAACAAGCATTACGAGCTAAGTTTATATTTAGTATTACCTGATTTTCTTCTAATTCCTGCATCCATTTTTCTTCTGACCAGGAATCAACATTCATGTCACCACTATACGCGGCACAAGATAATCCAGTGTGTCTTGCAATGTACTCGCACTGCTGGGTAACCAATGGTACTGTATTGACTGCAAAGATACTGCGTTTACCTCCTTCGCTGTAAGGCCTATGGATAAAGTAAAGTTTATGTTACGCATTGAAACAAAACTATTCATCTAATTGAAACAATTTTTGATATACTAAATACCCAGAAACTGCTATTAATCTGAAATATAGAGCTACAGATCGAATAGCTTTGCTATGTTTTCTAGTAGTATGTTTAAGTATATCAAATTTTTGATACAATCACGTAACACAATTATACTAAAATGCGTAGTTTAGAAGAAAGTACTTCATTGTGGCATCGCTAAATTTCTGGATCAACATAACAGCTATGCATGTTTTGCCTGTGCCGGTTGGTAAGTAAATAATGGTATTCTGCTTCACTGCTTGCTCATAAAGATCAATTTGGTATGGTCTTGCAACAAATTCCTCTGCTCCGTCCATTGCTTTAAAACAGAATTTTCTGCTTTCAGAAATGTATATTTACCAAATGGCAAGACACGCCGCAAATTATTGTTATTTTCTTTAATACATAATGACGTGGTTAACATTCCACTTACTACTACCAGTGGTTGTGGAGGTCGATTTCAAATAATGTCCAATATTAAATTGTAAACATTCACTGACAATTTTTACCGACTATTCTTCAATTCCTTCTATAACAAATAGTGATGTGTAGTTCGCGAACGAACTAGTTCGATCGAACCAGGGGGTCCAAGCCAGGGGTGGTGATCTCCCCTCTTGTAACACCGACGACACTATTTGACGCGCCACCTACAGGGTAGGACCGCTTTCGGAACTACAATTTCCAATATGGCGACAATGCGGGATATTTGAATCCGAGTTTGAAGCTTAATATTACTATTCACGGAAGACAATACGCAGAGAAGTCTCAAGAAGTCTCCACTGTTAACGACACGAATGTCGTTAACAGTGGAGACTTCTTGAGACTTCCCTGGGTATCGAATGTTATATTAACATATAATTAAGTCATAAATAAAAACAAATCATTACATTTTAAATAGTTTTTTTTTATTTTTCGTGCAATAAGATTTTCTACACGCTCTTTTTTCTATCATACAACTATCGTCTATTTTTGCAACTTTACCTTGCAAAATGTTATTAATGTGCCCACACCATCTCCTGATGGTGTCAGTTGCAATTACATGAATAATAAATAAATAATAAATAAATAATTGCTCAGGTAGCAATCTCCGTCGTTTTGACGGAGGTGGAGACAAATGCAATGCTGGTTGCAGAGACTGCGACTGTGATGCTTCTGGAGACAAATGCAATGCTGGTTGCAGAGACTGCGACTGTGATGCTTCTGGAGACAAATGCAATGCTGGTTGCAGAGACTGCGACTGTGACGCTTCTGGAAACAAATGTAATTCTGGTTGCGGAGTCTCCGGCAATGTAACCTGTGAAATAAAATGCACGGTACTCTATGTGTGAAGATGAAAGATTACACACATAATTATATTGCAGATGTATGTACTCACATCAGCGTTTTCTCTGTATGCATCGCAATTTTCTAAATTCATATTGGGTACAGTATCGGCTTTTAATACGCGTAACTTCCCGTGCGGTTTATAGTCACTTTCTGTGAAATGCCGGTAGCAAACATAGCATCTTTTCAACTGTTCTGTACTCAAATTCTACGTTTTGGGCGACTGAACCGCAGCCCTCCAAGCTGCAAATGAAGCTGCGTCCTTCGGAAACTTGTGGAATGGTCCCGAGCTCCCCGTTGGTCATCCGACGCACAACACAATTTTCCCATTCCTACGATAATACTAACAATATCAATCTTTTATAACTTGGTTTATATCGAAGTTGTATATATATGTGTGTATATAATTATACTTACTTGTGAACAAGTTACGAAAAATGGTTAATACAAAACAGAATCACGAAACTCTTGAATCAGGTGACGACGCTCACTGGGTTCAGTACAACAATGGTGGTCGTGGCTTGGGTGTTCACTGCGCAACCGCAATGTGACTCAGCGTTAGCCAATGAACGCCAAGCATATGTGCGCCATCTGCAAGGTGGGACCGTTTTCGCGAACTAATTCCAGTGTCGGTGATACGGCTATAAGTTAATACCCCCTGGTCCAAGCTGCCGTGTTAAACGCTGGTTCGAAGTTTTACAGCGTATTTGGAGTAGGTGGCGCTATTAATCATCTATCCGCATGCGCGTGGTTGGCGACGCGCCGAAATTAAAATTTCTGTTCTGCTTTTATCTGTGCTCGCTACTGTATGCCACATGCGCATGATGCTCCTTACAATAAGCGAAAATGTATAAATGAACAAGTTTCTAAAAATCGAACGTTTCTGGATAGGGAAGGGAAAACACAATAAACATAAGTTTTTAAGTTTTATTTCTTTTTGTATCCATGGGTTTTGTTATAATTTGTATGGGCAAGACCCATTAACGTGTCTGTGTTATTGGGCGGTGGTTGTTCTGTGCCACGTAAAATTTTATTAACCCGGAACAAATACTTGCTAATTGCGTAAGATATGGTTTCATTATGTACAATTTCTAATAAGGAATTATCGTGCTCACATTGAGTAAAACTAAAGTCACCAGATATGTTTTCTAAAATGTGGCGCATCAATGTGCTTCTAATATTTCTGTAGTGAGCTACAATCGGTAAGTAATACTGACACATGCATAACGCGCTTTGAATATAAGAAGAAAATGTGCATTCAGCAACATTTTCTTTGCATACTGCACATTTCGAAATTTTTGTGGCTATATGTGACATTATTTTCTGCACACTGTCATAAGGAATATTGTACGCAAGTAATTTTGATCGGTTTAGTGGTAAAAGTGGCAGTTCATCTTGTTCATCATCTGTCACTGCCATATTATTTATAAATGATTTGAGGTTTAGTAAAAATCCATTGCAGTTATCAGATTCGCAATTTCCATTTTTGGATATGTCGAGCGTTTGAACGTAGGAATTTATCAGCAATGATTTATAGTGGTGCATGAAAGATAAACAGTTTGGATTATTATTCCGAACACCCTGCTGTCTGATTAAACCAAAAAAGTTTTCAAGGGGGTCTTGATTGAAACATCTTGTTGTAAAAACCTCAAATCCGATATCTTTCAAATGACTTTGGAGTAATTTGAAACCCTGTAATGTGTGTATCCAATTTGCAATTACTGGTGGATGTGTTTTATCTCCAGGCTTTCTTTTGATAAATGCCATAGAAGAAAAAACTGTTATGGCTTGATTCCATATTTCTTCATTATGTTTGCATGTATCAGTATTCTTTAGTTTTGTTGCCATATTATTTACACTATCAAATAAGTTATTAAGAAAAAAACATAATTCTGATGTTCCTGCACCATCAGATTCCATTTGCCTAGTACCACATAAACTTTTGCTTTGATCTCGACTGAATCGTCTGATAACAGCACCCATTGTTCGGCTAAAAACTTCGAACCAACATATACATGGCAGCTTGGACCCCCTGGATCGAACGATTCACCTACACGAACGATTCAGACCTAACTCACCAAAAAATTGAACGTCGTTCACTAGTGAATCATTCTCTCCGCAGATACCGTAGATAACTACGTGATTCACGATCAGTAATAGAGGGAGGGAGAAATGCATATGTGTGTTTATAATTAAAAGTTTTGCCGCCCACCAAATCAATGATAAATGATTATCACAGATAATATATACCATTTTCAATTATGTGTCAAATATATATTTAAATTGGATAAATTCGATTCGTGATTGAAGTTAGCAATCTATTTATTATACATTTTTTATAAAATGATAAATTACTTATAAATTAAAAGTTCGTCTAACATTTAATGTAGACATATGTATGTACATACATATATGAATAAAGAAATATATTTTATTTTTAGATATTTAATTTATCTAGCATTGTGTCTTCTGATACTGTCAAATGTTTTATTGTATCTTCCTTTGTTTTTCTTCTTATTCCGCTTATAAGGATTTTTTACGGTAAACACCTATACATTGATCGCGCGCCTAGCCAACTTACACGCACACCAACTCATGCTTGTGCGTTAGGTTCGTAGTGGGGGAAGGAGTTTCGGCTGTCCTGCCGCTGAAATTGGGGTCGCTAGCAGACGCAGAATATTTTTCAGGATTTTTCACGAAAATGGGCGAAAACACGCATTAGCTTGTCGGATGCACAGGTCGTAATTCTCGACCGATTTTGATGAACAATAGCTCGTTTGAAAGATAAAGGATGATCCATGCGTTCATGTGAAGCCGAATTTTGATAAAAAATTTCTTTCCATGCGTAAAATTGTCTTGAACTTTAGCAATTTTTTGAATTACTATTTGTTGATAAAAAAAAGGTTTTATCAAAATTCGGCTTCACATGAACGCATGGATCATCCTTTATCTTTCAAACGAGCTATTGTTCATCAAAATCGGTCAACAATTGTGGCCTGTGCATTCAACGGCGTAAACCCTTCCAAAACGGGGGGGTATCCAACGCCCTTAGGTCGTTTATTACGTTTAGCCGTACGATCGCCATAAAACGACACATAATAAAGTCTAAACTAATAATAGATGTGTCTTTACCTAATTAAAATTTTGAATAAAATTAGCTAGGACATGTTTTTTCAATGCTTTTAACGAGTGTTGTACGGAATACAACACGCGCCCGCTCGTGTTATAAAACATGGTACGTCCGCTGGAAGGTTAATTCAAATTTTGCGGCGTTTCGCGGGCAAGATGGAGAGTTTTAAGATTAAGAAAAACAAGTGTTGATTTAACGATTCAATTCCATTTTACACTTTTTTGTATTATAATTAAATTTGATTAATTTTTCTTATCACACATGATTCTTTAAATCAGCACTTGTTGTGTTTCTTAACCTTAAAACTCTCTTGCGCGGCAAAATTCAAATTAATGAAATACATTTTCTTTACACACATCAGTTACGAATGTTATATGTACGAATTGCCGTGAATTATCTAAATACATTTTTTTTATCAATAACAAATGTGTTTTCCTCTGCTATAAATTACCCCAACCGGTAAATATTCAACATTCCACAGAAAAATATTAATTCAGTGACTCAAATACTCAAATGAACTAGTTCGATGAACTAGTTCACTTTGGTGAACGATGAATCACTGAATCAGTTCACTAAAGAGAATCACAAATCCCATCACTAATAACAAATACAGGGAGTCCCGGACACCGGATACTCCCGGAATTCGCGGTACTCCGTTAAATGTGCGATACTTAGAGTTATGACTTGTATCTATTGTAAGGGCTAGTTACTCTAGGCTAGAGTCCTGAATATCAGAGAAGCAGCACTGGCGGCACGCTTGCTGATTGACTGAACGCGGCACCAATCAAAACCAAGGATTCAGGACCCACAGCTGACTCCATGTGCACGTGTGTGTAAAGCTCTGTATTCAGGACTCTAAACGTCATTTCAAAGGTGAGTGCTGCACAAGGGATCAGCTGTGGACTCTATTGGAACCATGGTGGGGGTAGAGCTGTCGGTTCTCTGATATTCAGGACTTTTGTAAGGACTAGTTAGGGACTCGAGCGTTACGAAGAGTACAACCAGGGGTTCCAGGTCGAGCGCGCGAGTTTTACGCGCTCTGGTTGGCCAGCGTTTTTCGTTAATAATTCAAAAACGAAGGCGCGACCAACATTTTGGTAAAGGACAAAGTAGTTCAGATTCACCCCAGCTACCCCCAGTTCCCAGTGTTACACCAATTACGGGACACCCTGTATACTACTACCCGTAAAACCATTACACTACTCCCTCGGTGCGTTTTGCTTTCACGGTAGAACTTGTTCACCGCTATTTGATAAGCGCCGGAAACCTGTATTTATTGATTGGCCTGTTCTATATTTTTAGTGCGAGTTTAATGGTAAATTTTTAAAATTATTTTGCCAGTGAACTGCCATACGAATTTCCGCGCAAGAGGTGCAATGAGGCGGTGAATTAAGAACCATAACTTAGAAAATATTAAAATGGCCACTCTGGTATTTGCATCAGTCGTTGTACAAGGCTTTGGTACTATTGCACAAAAAGCAGCAATCAATTTGGACGTGGACTGTAGGATTTCTGATAAATTTTGTGCGCCGCGAACTACTACCGAGACCGAACGTACGAGTATTGCGCTGCTAACAGTCGGCGTGGCGCGCGTTATTGGTGCGCGCTGGTGAATAAAAAATAATATCTCAAAAACTAAGACAGAGGCCACTGTGATTCTTGTTTCATTCTTTAGAGGAGGCTTCAGAGTTGTTGTAAAAAAATAATGAAAAAAATAGCGAATGGCCATTTTTAGATACAGCAATTTGTATTTTTTAAACAAACTTTTTTAATGTTTACAAATATTATCCAACAATTATGAATTTTTTTATTGAAAGCTTGAACTTTTACGAATGCAATCAAATTAGCCGGAATGCGATATTGTTAGTAGTTTAGGAGATATGAATTTTAAAAAATAATCTTATCTGAAAGTTTGAGAGGCTGTAACTCAAAAAGCTTTGAAAATTTGAAGTTTTTTTTTACCCAAACTTTTTTCTCCGCGAACACTACATGGTCACAAAAATTCATCAAAGTTCTCGAACATGTCTGTAAAAAGTGTCCCACTTGACGCGGAATGACCCGTCTGTGCTATGTCTGGGAGACAGACAGATCGAGAGAGAGTAAGAGAGAGAGAGAGAGAGAGAGAAGCAAGGAATTCCGTAAGAAAAAGCGAGAAAAGAGAGGAGAATTGACCAAATAATAGAGAAGAAGTTTCGGCTAAACGATGCAACGTCCTACGGTGTACAAGGTGTCAATCGAAAGAAGAAAGTCCAAAGGTGGTTAGAAACTATCGATCTCGGCCGGACAACGTCCAGAATTGGCGAAATAGCTCAGAATTGTGCGACGGCCACCTAATGGGCGGCCATCTAAAAATCTCGTCGTGATCGCAAAAGTGACAGGTGAAAGTTTGCAGTCAAATTTTTTTATTATAGAGTGATTGATCTCTGGATTGGGATAGTTTCTAACTATCTTTTGACTTTTATCTTTCACATGAGACCTTGTGCAGAGCGATATGTTGTTTTACTTAGCGGCCTTTTCTTCTACAGAAAAATGCTCTATCGCTTCAGCCTGGACCCCCCTGCCCCCGCCTATCATGGCTCACGAGATTCATTTCCAGCTTCAAAGCGATCGGCCGAACGGAAATCGCTCAGAGCTCCGCGCTATGGGCCAACCGTTGTGTAGAATATACGTGTGATTTCTTATTGTTGTGTGCGAGCAAAGCGAACCGAAATAGATCCGTTCGGACTTGCTCGTATTTACTCGCGCCCACTCGGGCTTCGAGCAACGCGAAAAGATTGCAGAGATCTGTAATTTCATTGAAAACTTACATAGGTTTCAAAATAGAGCTAATTTTGATACGCGATCACTGTATAGGCGAAAAAAGTAAAAGACTTTTTGTCTTTTCGCCGCACGTTACCAATATTTAAAAATAATTTCGCAAATATACTGTCACTCAGGCATAGAATGTCGGTAATTTTCAGTATAATGAGAAGCAAACCGTAATGCCCCAAGCGGAGAATTCTGTAAGTAAAATGCGAGAAAAATCAAGAAAAATTGACCAAATAGTAGGGAAGAAGTTTCGGCTAAACGATGTAACGTCCTACGGTAAACAAGGTGTCAATCGAAAGAGGAAAGTCCAAAGGTGGTTAGAAACTATCGATCTCGGCTGGACAACGTCCAGAATTGGAGAAATAGCTCAGAATTGTGCGGCGGCCACATAATGGTCGGCCATCTTGAAATCTTGTCGTAATCGCAAAAGTGACAGGTGAAAGTTTGCAGTCCAATTTTGTTACTATAGAGTGATTGATCTCTGGATTGGAATAGTTTCTAACCATCCCTGGACTTTTATCTTTCACAAGAGACCTTGTGTAGAGCGAGATGTTTTATTTAGTCAAAGTTTCTTCCTGCAAATATGCTTACTTTTCGGCATGTTTCTATAGCCCATTCTAAAAACATTGGGCACTCCCAGGCACCGCGATTAAAAACATTGGGCAGTACTGATTCCCCTTTTAAGCAGAGGCTAGAGCAGGCGCGGCAAACCCCTACTCTTTGAGTAAATTCGCAACCCGCCGCACAGCACGTCATTACCCTCTCCTCGTGGCTTTACTCACACCACGTCTCCGACGTTCGACTCTGCAATAGCGCTGTTTTGTTTTTTTCCTGGATCGTGTTACCGAAACGATTGATGAAAAAACTGTATGGTGTAGCGCTGTCCTTCTTTACGTTCGCACGGCGTGCCTACGACGTAGGTCTAAAAGCTGACGGGTGGGGGTAAAAAATAGCGCGTGAGGAGAAAGCATTTCTCCACCGTTTGCCAGGCCTGGGCTAGAGGGAGAGCGCGAGGGAAGTTTGTCGTGTGATGAGACTCGTTGAGGAGAAAAAGATCGAGTGAGATCGTTGTAACAAATGAATGATCGTTATAAAAAAACCTAAATATTAATTGTCGTGGGTATTACTATTATTCTAAACAGCGAATTAGAATGAATGCCACCATAATCACCAAATACATCCTAAAAATAGATCAAATATCAATTACGTGTAGCATGTTATCAAGTTATTCTGGGTCCACACAGCTAATAATATAAGAAGAACCAACATTAAAGCAAAATATTTTTGGCGATCCATTTATTTCCCCTCCGTGGTCCGGATGCGGACCGCGGGCCGCCTATTGTCGACTCCTGCTATATAGTATTGCGTCTAAACACGTCTCGGTTAATTTGTTGTTTACAATGGAGCAGTGGGGCATGGATAACCATGCCGTTCATTTAACTCGTGTTATTGTTTTAAGATATATAAAAATAAGGCTACATTATACATACAGGTTTAAATAAAATAGATAAATTACTTTCTGATAGGAAACTTTTGTCTAAACCTGTATTGTTTAAAGGACAATAAAATAAATTTGTGGATAAAAATTGATTCCTTTCACCTTTATTACTTTACTTCTACTATCTTACATTTACTTTTTCACCTTATAACCATGTTTAAACTCGTAAACAGCGAAGCTGTTAGTTATTTTTTCATTTCTGACTCATGATTTCTGTTTCATAATACGCGGTACTTGAGTATGGTTGGTCTCAGCCAATGAAATTCAGGAGTCGACTACCTCGGCAGACCTCCCTCATTGGCTTCACCCCCTTGTCAAAAACTACAGTTTATCCTCCGTCCCTATATTCCTATGTCCATCTATACGACTGAAAGGAACTGAGAGACTTATTGCACGCTCCGCATCTATCCCTCTCTCTCTTCTTTGGGGAAAACCAGTTTACGTTTCTGTGTACTCCTATTCTCTCGGCGAACGGGGTATAGGTGCGTATCATTGTTTACGGAACCTCAGAATATGTTCAACGTTATAGCGTTCAAAAATAATATTCTGAAGTTTGCAGGCTATGTCAAAATATAAGCAGATAAATAAGTTTAAAATACCCGAATAGCAAAATAATTTTTCAGTTAGAAATAAAGCAGAGCCTGTATAACCACGTATAACGTAGATTCGTTGTGACGAAAAGACAAGTGTGCGATAACCGCTTAAAAATCCCTAAATTTCTATGAGAGGCAGCGATAAAACAGAAATCTGCAATGAATAACATTATACTTGATTATACTAGATATCTACTCTGGTATAACTGCCTACACCTAGTTCATTGGAACTTGGAACGTAAATCGTACGATCAAGCACTATCAGCACTATCGAAGAGTCTTGCAGAGTACTACTGTTACAAAGAGGACAACGAGAGCTACTCAAACGTACGTTCCCATGTAAAATCTTTTCACGAATAGTAAAGTTTCCCAAATTTATTTTTAAACTGTGATAATGGTTTTTTGCAAAAATTATTTACGTTTAATTATTACAGAGTAATCCCAATATGCGTCTGGGGAAAACACACTTGGAAATAGCCTCTAGATGGTAGGGGCCATAATCCTTGAAGGAATATTTTGTTTCGGAAGAATTTTATGCTCCTCGTGACCCAGTTGATTTCCCATTTTAGTAGTTCTTAACAGCAGCAATGCAGACACAGCCTTAATTACGTAACAAAGCTCTTACTGCTTTTCTACATTTTTGAAAACAGTGATCGTGTTCGTTGATTCTCATGATAATTTGGAAATGGATATTCTTGTAACTCAACTTCTATGTTTCTCTTAAGGTTACCGTCTGCAATGGCATATGGTGCAACGGCAGGTTTGGGGGTTCTTTATTTCACTGATTGGAAGGCAGTCTTGCAATACCTTCCATACTGGAATGGAAAATATAAGCAGTAGGATGTAAAATGTAATACTTCGAATGTCACTGTCATTATGTAATAAAGTAATATGAGTAAGCATTAGAAATAACATTATTTATTAAAACAGTAAAAGAAATAAGAATCTATCACATTAACACAGTTTTGTAACAATTTATGTAGGTAAACATTACACTGCTAGCTAGAACTGTAATATTCATTCCATTTCCAATTGCTGTTGTTCTTTTACTTTCTGTTGCTGAAAAAGAAAATCCGCGCATTCTTTAGCGTGCTTGCTCCTGAAGTTTAAAAAGTAATCCATGTAGCAAACTCTGTGAACGGAGAAGTTAAACTCTTTATTATGTTTAATGAAATCACAAAGCAGAATAAAATATTTTGTGTTTACTTGAAAATGTATATCGTTGATAATACACCTCCTGCAAGAAGGAACACCTTGTTGAACGGAGAAAGTAGTGGTTTCTTAGTCCGTGCCATTTGACTTGAAAATAATTGTTACAATATTTTTATTAGCAACAAATGAATCAGTGTGACATCTGTGCAGATGATCATAAGAGTTTAATAATAATACGATTTCGGTTAGGCATTTAATTGTATCTCTCAGACATTAATAAAAAATAATAATTACTAGTTTAAAAGAAACCATCTGAGAATGTTTTACAATACAATGAAATCATGTCGCAATACAAAAACCTGATACAGTCTCCAATCCAAAGACAAAATAAAGCAGCACACATTTAACCTACTATTTTTTTATTCGGACTTAATTGGATATTAAGAGAAATATATTAAACTGTACTATTATGTAATGTTTAACACCTATTTCAAGGTATAGCGTCATTTAGCGGGTATAGGTTAAGACAGTAGGCGGTTGTTTTCTTTTCTAAACAAAACTTACATCCTTCTTTCGTTGATTCTCTGGTTTACCAATTTCTTGAAATACAGGTCTCCAAATATAAACGCCACTAACTAATCCTAATATTATAGAAAAAGCAACTTGACCTTTTGTTAAATGCCTGGGCACACGAATTCGCATGACGTTAATATGAAATGGAAGTGAAACTTGGATACAAACTTGCGCTAGCAATGATTGCTTTAGGTCGATTGCCCAGATAGTGTGTTCAGCCTGGCTCAATTTGACTTTGACCACTTTGACTCAACTTGGTTCAACCCAGCTCAAACCAGCTTAACGCTCAACCTGACGACTATCTTATAAAACTTGCAAGGGCTAGTGACTTGTGTTATATCATGCCTTTCTTAATCCTTTCGTCCCTGAATATGTATTTTTCCCCTAAATTAACGGGAGGGCCAAGAACAGCTGTTTTCAAGTGACTTTAGTAGTTTATTCAGACGATTATACGAGTCATACACGGTCATTCAAATGAGCTGCGTTTAAAAATAAGCGGCATTCCCGGTTGGATGCGGTTTGGATCAGACATGGTACTTTAGTGACAGTGAAATACGTTAAAATACTACAGTTTGAAAAAACAAATGATATTTCACACATTTATTCTTAATTTATTTACCCTTTGATTTAACTTACGATTAACTTTTTAGTATAAATTTATCTATTTAGGTCACGGCCAGATGTTCGATTCAAACGCAATGGTAACCATCGCCATATTGAATATTAGTTCCACGATAAGTGGTCTATCACCTAGAGGGAGTTAAGAACACTTTCTCAGTACCCATAAGTAAAACAATTTAAATTTTCCGGTACTGGATTTGTTGAGCCAGTTGAGCGCGTCAGTTACGACGTTTCCTACTTTTTCTTTTGATTTCTGGTGCTGTGTTGTTATTCTGTATGACCGGTTAGAAATGGCAGATAAGGTGAGAATTTGCAAAATACATATTTTGCATGTCGAACAAAGATGTTTGCGATAATATTTTGAGGACATGTAGTATGTTATTTGGTTTAGGATCCTGTGCTGGAACAGCAATTGCTACGCAAAGTTGGTGATCAATTGCAGCAATACCAAGCACTTTTACAAATAATGAGAGCTGACATCGACAAAATTATGAACAACTATGAAGAATTAAACGGTAAATATTATTACGAGGTATTTCTTAGATCTCAAAGTTCATATGAATTAAAGATTTACTTGAGTATTGAAATTGTTACTTACATTTCCTTTGTAATCCTGTTAAGAATAAAACAATACCATTCATGAATGTTGTACATCAACATATTTAATTATTCGCAGATTTCTAAGGTAACTAGGATACAGTAAAAAGTAAAACCTTGGCCCTACAAGTAGCACTGGGTTTTTAGGGATCTAAATATCTGTGCTTTCTGAATTCCTTGTACAACAAAGAATTTGTTACGTTGTAAGATAATAAATAGAGTTGCAAAATGGCACATTGTGAATCTGTAGAAAAAACATCTGTGGAGACAATGTCCCATAAATCTCCAAATTCTTCATCGCCATTGCGCAAAAAGAAGAACTTGTCAGGGAACTTGTGGTCATCTGGTTTGGTAGAAAACAATGACGAAGCGGAACGTTTAGCTCGTCGACAAGTAATAAATACCACCGTTGGACCTACAGTAAACTTAAGTAAAAATGATAAGAGACGTTCCTTGGGGCTTGGTTTTGTGGCACATATGTCGCAGGTACAACTAGCTGATCGCATTTCACAATGCATAAAACTCAGCGCTGAGAACAAGATTAATATTAAAAATGCATTCAGTATGGAGATTATCGATTTCATGACTTACATGATAAAGAAACAGGATGAAAACATGACGAATCTCCAAGTAGCTAGCACATCCTTGGATGTGAGTACAAAAATTTATGGATTTCGAGTTGATGGAATACATACGCAAATACTGCAAATGATGGGTGGATTGGATAAACAAGAGAAAAGGGATGAAGCATTGGCCACTGACGCGGATTTGCAAACCAGCACCATCCAAGAAGACGATAACATGAGAAAACCAGTAAAAAAGAAAAAGAAACGAAGTAAGCAACAAACTTTTAGCAGCGTTGATAATCTGAGAGGTAGCATCGATACAGCTGCTCCCTCGCTAATGATGATAGGTGATGGACATTCTCAAACTACAGACACCCTTTGTCAAGTATCATTACCGAATCATGCGAATTCTGGCTTTTATTTAGAGATGTATAATGATATTATCGTGGATACAGTAAATGAAACCGAATTATGTAACCGAAGCGAGGTAGTTGGCATATCAAGGGTAGAACATATTTCCCAACTAGATATGTGTCCTTCCTTACCTGACTTCGAATTTTATGGTTGGACACACGACGTTGAACCAGAACCAAACAACGAAGTGCAACCTGAGGAAGAAAAAGATAATAAGTTTCAATTCGATCTTAATGCGAGTTTGCTAATTGACGATGAACCAGCCAATGATTGTTGCATAAACTATTTCGATATTGATAATGAAGAAGATAACATAGATAAATGCGTTCAAGTACACACTGGAACAGAGAGGATTGTAGATCTGGAAAAAGTAGTGATCACTAATCAATTACCGAAAGCTTCCGAGTATTCCTTTCTTCTGAAAAGCACGAACATGCACTGGGCAGGTCCGTCTCACTGGAAACTCGCTAATCTCAAAAGAGTCCTTGGCAATAGCAGAGTAATCGAAACTTGTCAACAAGGACCAGGTAGAAAGAAGAAGGAAATAGAAGTGCGATATGATCACGAAACGAAAGAATCTATAGTCACAAAATTTAAGCCAAGTCAAGCCATAAGATTACAAGCCAACACTACGAAAACAGAGTGGCACGAATCGAATATAACATTGCCTAGAGATGTACATTACGATATTGCGTCCGCTAATAAATTGTACCTCCACGCATTGATAAATGTGAATCCTAAGGGCAAAGATGAATTGGATGCTACCCATGTATCTGATGTTCTGCAAGATTATGATTATAATAATGACAACGACACATCAAACTATTGTCCAGACGTCGCGAACGAAGATTACGGATCTGGAGAAGAGAATAATGACGAGAATCTAGTCGTCGGGCTTGACGACGACGGTGAATCCGCAGAGCGCGTGGTTCTTACTGGGGAAAATTTAATTTCAATCCCCAAATTGACTAACAAGATATGCATCGCGTACAGTTTACGGGCAAAGAGAATAGATATGCAACAATTGAAAAAATCGATTTGGAAGAATCTAATCTCGATTAGCGACAAAGAGAACTTGAATATACAGGAAGCGGTCGCGCAGGAAACAGCGAATAAAATGAACGAAGACAAATGCTTCAGTGATGTTTATAAAAAATTGCCAAACACCTTATCCAAATCTAATGCCGACGCATTAAGCTTCCCTATTTCATTTGTATCTCTATTGCACTTGGCAAACGAGAAGTCTTTGAATATAAAATCCCTCCCAGACATGTCTGACATTATCGTAGAAGCGAACTGTAAATAAATATCAGTCTTTATATCTCTCGTTTCGTATTTGTCGTAAGTTTTTTAAATTTTGTAATGAAGAAATGTAACAATGGATAATAAAAAAGATTTGCGAGAGATCCCTCAGTTTTTTCTTGCGTCGAGCATCGGACAGACAAACGGACGAATTACTTGAACTTTCAAACACTCAAAAATAATTATCATTTTTGCAGATGTTGAAGATGACCGGATACCAGCAAATAATCGACAAAGGGCCGACGTTGCTGACAATAATTTACATTAAGAAGTTCCTTACGCGCACCACTGTCTAGATTTTTGATACATATAATATACAGTATATAAAATGAATTTATGAAGTAATTCAACTGTTAATTATACATCCTGAATGGGCGGTGTATTTCCGATTAAAAGAGTAACCTGTTTCACGAAAAATTTGTTTAATTCACCGCTCTCATTTTGTAAGTTTCGATCAAATAAAATATAAATTACCGTTCAATGCCGCGAAATCTCGGTGAGATGATCGAGCATGATTGCCACGCTAAGATACTCTTCGAAATCTCTTTGGAAATTTATCCATCGGTCATGTCTTCAATTCGATCGCAACATTTCAAATATGTCGATCGGCCATCAAAAACATGAAAAATCCAACGGCTCTGGAGAGTGCAGAAAATCAGCGAAAGAGGCGTCCACGGTCGCCGATGGAAAAATATCGCGTTTTAACGATTACGGCAGCTGGCTGCCAGATCGCAAGGGTGACATAAAAGTTTGCATTATCGGCGGAGGGATAGCTGTGGTTTACGCGGCTGTTCTTTTAAAACAGTCGCGTATGATAAATTGCGTGCACGTGGTAGATCCGAATGATTTGATGGCTGGGTCAATTCTCGATGCGAGTCACATTGACACGACGACGCGCATTAAATATTTTAAGAAAAGGAATATTCGGCAGGGTCTTAAAGAAGTACGTTATGCTATTTAACCGTTAACAATTTCATAGATACTTCTTTCCGATGGATTACTAAATCAGTGACCGTACATTTACTTCATCTCTCATTCTATTTTAATATTTAGAATTCATGAATGTAAAAAGGAAGGTAGATAGTAGAATTATTTTGTAAACTCAGTCCCATACAGCTTTAACAACTTCAGTTATTTCCAATGCAGATTATTTCTACTTAATAAGTCGTCTTTTTTATTATAGAATTTCGAAGTTGAAGTTTAAAGGATAAATGTAACCGTAACAGCAAGTCCTTTTCAATCAATTAATGAATTTCATGATACTGTTGCAAAATGCAAAATACTCTTAAAGAAGAGCGCGAATCGTTTATAGGTAAACATAATTGCTTTAATGGACGAGAGTGACACGAACGCGAACCACACCGATCCTCGAGCTCAATTTCAAGCCGCCTCGAATTATGTTCGCCAAATGACAGAGGAAATGGTGCAGTACAGTCCAGAGTCCCTCGTGGCTGTTTTCGTCAGGCCAGTTACAGCCACGCTTCCTATGATCTCGGAGATTTACAAGTGCGCCGGATGGTGGGACCCGGATAGGATCATCGGCTCCACCGCCCTAGATTGTATGCGGATGGAAGCGATAACTGCGAACCTCTTGGATTTGAATCCAGCATTTTTATCGGTCCCGATGGTCGGTGGAGCGGATCCGAACACCGTTGTACCACTTCTTTCCCGCGCCAGGCCTGTGAACCGGTTCACAAACGTACGAGCCTGTTAAATGTTCGAATTACGCCGGTGGTGGATTCAAATTTTGCACGCTCCAGATGCAAACCGTAATATTACATTGCGCCGTCTTGATATGGCATATAATTCTGAATTGTGCGTCAATGTAAGATACGCTGTATTACAGAATGTAACATACGTGTTACAGGCGCGCAGTTAGTATTACGGTCTACCATTTTTTTCAATATTTCGAAAAAATAATTATAGAAAATATTTTAATGCTTGTGTTTCCTGAAAAAAAACACCCGTAGAAAACAATTTCGGTTTTAAATTCATCAATTCGAGCAATGTGGGATTAGGGTCATCGAAATTTGATCGAGCATGATGGAAGTGGGCGTAAAAGCGGTTTTCCGTAACCATCAACGTTTCTCCCGTATAAACCTTTCAGCGGAGAGCGAAGATTTTCTAACTTTCCTGGTTAAATTCAATAAATATAACGGTTTTTGTTTAGGCGCAGCAGAACATGTTATTGCAATCGCTGCGTGGCGCGGATAAAGAAATGATGAGAATGGAATCCAGAGGACCAACGTTATCTGCCGGTGCGGCAGCGGCAAAGTTGACTCTCACGCTTGCCAGTGGATTAACTGGACTCGAGAATGTTTTCGCTTGTGCCTTCATTCGATCGAACGTACTCCCGGTATGCCGTTATTTCGCAAGCGAGCTGCAATTCGGCCCAGCCGGGGTGCGAAAGAATTTCGGCTTACCGAAGATCTCACCCTCGGAAATCTTTTTGATCGAGCAGGCGATCCCGTTTATTAACGAGTACGTTAGTACGGCGATAAAAGCGGCTCGGAATGACCGGCTGGTAAAACTGCAAGTGTAGATTTTTAATTTCTTACGAAAAAATTAATTCATGTACAATTATAGAACTATTGTTATATATTATATTATACATTCGAAGTACCTTGCTCCTTATATCCAACCGAAATATTCAGGTCCGAAATTTTTACTGCTACTAATATGTTCGCCTATCAGCGGACTGCCCTAACTTTGACTACCACAACTACGTAATTTTAAGAATCTAGCGGGAGATAATGATGTATTCTTGACAATCATGATAGATCAATTCATACACTGTCACATTGATTCAATCAATATGAGAAATCCTTCAGTATGTTATACGCGCGACTCTCACATCAGAGGTGCCTGCGTACCTGCGATTAGGTGTGGGTTACGAACAACCCTGCCATAATTACTCGATCCTTCGATGTCTAACATCGGTACAGAGATCCACGATTAGTGACGTAACGGCACGGTTGTTCGAGCGGCAAGTAAACGTAGGTGATTTTTTTTTTCTTACTGTACCGTGTCTCAATTCCAACTGTGTTTATACGGTCGTTCCTTTGTTGTGCGTGTGTCCTTCGGAAAGGGGTTATTTATTGTCAACGCACTCGTTTCAATAAACAACGACACCTTGTGGTTTTCTATACGAGCTCTCTTATTGCCTCTCGATTTTCCTTACGAAGGTAACTTTTAATAGCTAGTGCGGTCTTGTCATTTCTTAATTCTTATATACCTATTATGACTATAGTCACCGCTTCTAACGAAAATATTAATATCACTATAACTAATGTAAGGCGCTTTATAGACATTTTGGATAAAGAAAAACCTACTTGGAATTATCTCAGTTATAACACTTTTCGGAATACCATCATTTACGGGTAACCCTGTATAATACATATTCTAATCATTCCGCGGTTCTACAAAGAACCGATTTCTCGTGGAACGGGGATGGTTAATTGCATTCAGGGCATTTATAAACATATTATATTGGATACATAAACAATTTTTGTCTAACATGGAAATCGATTTATTTAATTTTGTTTCTTTCTTTCGTTTCTCTCTCTGCCTCGACTTCGCATGTTACAATTTTGCGGTATACGTCGCCCTCTTTCCTTTTCATCGGCCGTAAATTCTGAATTTTTGGCTAATGGGTCCATGTCTCTCTTTCCTTTGGTGCACCACGTTCGCACTCACTGCAGCCTCACGAACGAACTCTGGATGCATTGTTCGGTGCGCTTTCGCACACCTATCGCGCCCGGCCGTTGCCAATGTGCCTGGATGGTGCGATCGAGATGTGTCGTCTGAAGAAGTGTGGCAGCGAGAGAAACAAGCGGAAAGAGAGGGCAGAGAAAACACATCGACAGACGAACGTACTGGTAGTAGTACAAATTTCGGAGCAGTTTTTCAGTTGGATGTTGTGTTGTATACTATATACACACAATGTCTGAGCAAATTTAGTCAGGATTACGTTAATAACCTTAAGATTATCAAACGTGTAAATTTCTACATTAATGTCGATTGTAATAAATGCAAATTATGTATATGTATGTACATACCCTTATTTTATTATCCAACATGATTGTAGTTATCTATCTATAGTTTATATATACATCAAAACATAATTAATATAAGAAAAATAAAAGAAATCGATCGATTTCCTATACCAGCGACGTGAACAACGTCGGTCCTATTTATATACGAAAATATCGTACATATTTACGTGTTGAAACGCATTCCATATAATTACTCATTTTCATCGACATTATAATACCCTGCGTGGATCAACGCGATAAATAACGTTTACTTAATCCCTCGTCTTTCTACTTTATCGGCGAAGAGAGCAGATGTTTCCGAACAAAAGCCTGATATTCATACAACGGGGAATTGCGGTGGCTCAGTGCCTCGCGTTCAGCTGACGGTTTGAAACGTTAGGAAGTCTCGATCTACGATTTTCGCGTCGAGTGCAGGTCACATACAGGATCTTACGTGACTCGTTATAGTTCTTTAGTGCGCGAAATTACCGAACGGTGCTGTGATCGTGCAGTTTCCCGCAACAGTCGGCTCCGTATGTACGCGCGCACAAAAGTGAAAATCAAAAGTCGGCGTTTCCTCCTTGACAATCTGTTGATTTTCCGCGGTTGTATCAACCGATTTTACACCTGCCAGAAACAGCGCGCGTCCGGTGGAAAATACATTTTCTTTTCTCTCGCAATATGATAGGCCGCTCGCTCTCGCTAATGCAGTTCGAAAATTCTTTATAGATAAGTCCATTCTATAAATAATATCGGAGACAAAACGCGGAGGAATATTTAAATTTGGATCGTACGACAGCACGTAGATGCCGCCGGGCTAGGCTATTTTAAAATTCTACGAAACCGTTTTGACTTTGACACTGTTTGACACTTATCGCGGGATCGATCAGGATTACGGTTACTTATTATTATACAGTGGATATTGCAGATTACCGGAGATTACCAAAATGGGGATGATTCTTTCTAGATTTCGCGTAAGTGTGCGCCGATTACTTTAACTAGACAAAAACGTACTGACGTATCGCCGTTTTTGAGGTTAACGATTGGTTACTGTATGATTTAATTTCCATTTACTATTTGCTAGATTATTGTATTTTTTTCTAATTGGACGTCGATTCATCGATGGTGAATATTTGAGGTTTACTCATTGGAACAGAGTCGATAGAATTTGAATTTCTGATCGACAGCCTTTCGAGGTTAGGCGCGTAGATAACAATGGTTCGAACAGAGAAGAGAAGGAAGTAACATATGTACCAGATTTGTAGATATATCCGGTATTTTATCCATCCGGAGTTATGCTTGATCGTTGCAAGAATCTATCGTGGTGCTATTAGAGTACGCATCATTCAATGATTAATCAAAATTGACTTGTAATTTATACGGCAGAGTTCTCGTGCGAAATCGAATTACCATTCAATGACATTATGCCCGTCCTAATTCATGTACGGCCTGCGCTTCAGTCGAAAGCACGTAAAACTACTAACAGATGTTACGGCAAAAACGGAAATATTCTTTACGATACTCCGAAATCGATAATCACGAAACATCTCGTGTATATTGCAAAGTTAAAGAGTAACTTTAAAGAGCAACCAAAAACATTAAAGTTTTTCTATGTTACAGTTAAAAAAAAAATAAAGTAGGAAAAAGTTTGAATGAGCTCCACATAAAGAATTGTTATCCATTAAATACTTGGTTCGCTTAAAACTTAGAATATTGAAATGATTATTTTTTTATGCCATAATAGTTGAACTTAAACCGTTAAATGCTATTGATTAATATGCTGTACATGTACGTCATTATAAATTCGGACGGTAATCAGTATTCGATGAGCGCGTCTGATTCATAATCATGACTCATTTGAATGTAATCAATGATTTTGACTTTCCTCTAGAGTTATATTTATATGTAAATTAAATACACACGTTCACTGCAATGCAAATAAATTTTGAAGGCATCCACCTAGTAAAACTACATACGAAGAATGTTTGTAGAAACTCATGGAAGCATACAAATATTCTCAAATTTTAACTTTTTTGTTTCAGAAAAAGAAAACAACTATTGAAGTTCTGGAGGATCTTGACACGGTAAGGGTGTAGTATTCCTCATCTATTTACAAGCTAAAATATTTTGAATACTTAACAATAATTCTATCCGCAGAAAATTAAGGAAATAGAGCGATATGGGCAGACCACCGAGCAACGACACAAGAAAATTGTTGGAACGCTTATTCTGTACAGTGTCGTTCTTTACATTGTGACAGCATTTGTTTTTTACTTCTACTTCTTTCCAGCATCTTTATACGATCAAATATTTTACATTATTCCATTATTAATCTTCCCAATTCTGTAAGTTTCTGGTTGTTATTTCCTATGTTTTCTTTACTTACAGTGTTTGCACAAAAATAATTTACAAACCTGTTTCACACAGAATACTGCTTACGAAGAAGATGGTTTCGTGGTACTACAAACGTAAAATTTCTCAGAACCAGACTAAACTTTCCACAATGGAGACAGAGAAGAAAAAAATTTTAGACGAAGTTACGGAAACAGAAACATACAAGAAAGCTAAAGAAATTCTATTAAAGTTTGCTCCGGATCAGTTAAGAATGACACCTGTAAGCAACAAAGCAATAGTATTTGACAAAATATATACTAATGTAATTTTTTTGTTTTTAAACACCATAAAGTTATTACAAATCAGTTCAACTAATTCGTTCATTTATCATTCAATTTTATCTTTCATTTAATGATTCTGATTTAACTCATATTATATTCTGCTTATTACCTTGCTGCCTTAAATTAATTCAGCTGTTTGTTTTGTTTATTTTTCAGTTAACACCACAGGTTTGTACTTTCTCTGTATTATGTTTTCTTTTCGCATGGAAAGATTGGCACAGCACACGTTCGCTCCGTCGTGTGTAAACGAAAACATAGAATTTCTTGGAAGGTCACAGACGAGATTTATAAATTAATCTGCTTGTTATTGATTATGTAGTACGTCTGAGTGTATCCTGGACAGAAAAACTCTGTTATTAATCTTTTTTTTAGCAGCCATTCAAAATAACACCGGCGACGCCAACCTCTCGGCGGTCCAGCCCGCCGCAAAGTGCAGTATCCCCATTACCAAACACAAGAGAACTGAGAAGAAGAGTCATAATGAGTCAAAATCAACCACTAAATGTGCAAAGTGGAATGGCCGTTAATCCTGGCCTTGTACCAGTTGGCATGAGTCCCGCTCAAAACTCACAACCAAGCACACCTTTCCAAGGTGGCGCTAAAACAATTAATGCCCCAGTAATGGGTTACCGTTAGTATTTATGAAGCCTCGCTATTGTTACATTTCCTTATCACATTCCGAAAGTATTAATAGTAGGCTCCAGTTTCGATTAAAACAATTGTGTACATATTTCTACAGTCATTCTTCAGTAAACCGTGACTGATATGGAAATCAAAACAAATTTCATTTCGTAATGTCGGCGATCTTTGTTTATCAGGATCACCTTTACCGCGGCCTCTTTTGCCACAGCAGAGGACTTACTTGGATCGCATGATCGATTATTTAATGGGCGATGGACCATCAAATCGATACGCCTTGATTTGTCGTAATTGCGAATCACATAACGGGATGGCATTAAAAGATGAATTTGAATATTTCGGTAACTATTTTTCACAATGTTATACTAACCCATCCCGAAATGAATAAAATACAGTCGATTAGCATTGCATTCGCCGTTTCCAATATTTCTTTTGCAGGATTTAGATGCTGCTATTGCAATTTTTGGAATCCACCACGAAAGCAGAAGCCTTCCGCTCCGAAATTGGAGTACGATGTTACTCTTGTTCACAGTTCATCTTCGTCAGATACACCTGAACATACGATAACGACTACTAATCCAGAACCATTGAAGCTTCCACAACTGGACACGTCGAGTCCATCGGATACAGGTTCGGAAATATTTTTATGTTGTTATAGTTTACCACAATCCTCCATGTATACTTCGTGCGTTACGATACATAACACTGAACGTTCAAGCATCTATCATGATATAGGAGTTATGCATGCCCAAAGAAGAAAACGCTGACGCCTTGAGTTCCTTCAATTCTTATAATAATTAAATGGAATGCGCATTGCGCAAAAAGTAATTTCAATCGCATTTTAACATACCAAAGTAGAATAGAAAAATAATTAAATATGTTCCTCCCATTTCGTTCAGTGTGCATTAACAAAAAAGGACAATTGTAAGGTATAAAGAAACGTACAAATTAAATTACCATTCCTTCATGATGATTTTCAGATTCGGACATCGAAGTAGTTGAAAGACCGTCGGAAACGTCCGACGGTTCGGAACACCCCGCCGAATCAGGAAAAAGTGAACACGGTAAGTGATGTGATGGTAATTTGCGGTCGTAGTGCGCTCAGCACGCATGTGTATATTGCATACCCCATCGACAAGAATATTTTTAAACTGAACGTCGATGTTGTCTAGACTTTCTAACGAAAATGAAATTTAACACCTGCATCTAGTCAGTGATTGTTTTGTAAAATCCATATACTGTTACATAGTTTTCTTATTTATCTATTTCTTTGTTTCTTTGTTTACATAATTTATTTCTAATTAGCATTGCTGATAGAGCCACCTTGCTCAACGTAACCGTCTATAGTCTTACATTGTACGGTAATGGTTGCAATACATTTGGTTGAGTCAGTTTTGTTTGAGAATGTTGCAAGAAGACATAACAGTATAGAAATATTAAAAAATATAAGAATTATCTAAACATTGCCACAGAGGTAGCCAGGAATAAACTGGACTACGGCCGCACAGAACTATACATTTATCCATGCTTTCTGTCTCATACGAAAATGAATTCTGACCACAGATGAGCAAGATATTGTAAAATCAGATGTGACGCATGTCAGAGGCAGCCAAGAGTCAGTTGAGCAAATGGATATCGACGAATCGTTGTCATAAGAAATACAAATTTTTAAATATTGTGAATAGAGGTGAACGGGGCAGAATCAGGGAGGAAATACAATTGGGCAATTGACATTTCGTGGGAACATTGCCAGGGTTTGGTGCCTCCAGATGTGTTGCCAGAGAGTTAAATATGGATACTTTTACATCCATGTTTTATGTAAAATAAGGAAGAATCTGGCATAGTAAAACTAAAATGGCATTTTATGGTATTCGTATTTTCAAAGAATTATCATTCGTTGAAAAACTCTTTTCGTTATAAGTATTATCGTGATATCTGTGTCTATCATGTATTTTTTGTACGAGATATGTTCCAATTAAGAATGTGAGAAACATTAATGCAAAACTCCACAGCGAGAACGATGTGGTATGGTACATGAAATTGCTTTTTCTAGTTTGCAATGCCATAATTATAATCCGTTTTTGGATGATTCGCATTATTTGCTTTATAGTGAATTCGTATTTTTCTGTCGTCTTATACGTTGACCTTCCGGCTGTTACCGAATACTTTTATCTCGAAATGACGATTAAGACTTATGTAGAGTTTGGTGTAAAGCTTAATGTGATTTAAAGCTTGTATTTCTAATTGTGATCAAAACTGTTTAAATCATTGTTGAAGGAAATATACTTTTCGATGGAAATGCACGATTTGAATGTTTACCTCTGCCCAATAGTAATAATAATAATAAATGTGTAAGTATAATGAACCGAATTGAACCGAGGACAATCGGAAAAAAAAGGATATCGTTTTCTAAAGTCCTGCACTATTCCTCCTTTGCCTGAATGATACAACAATTGTGTAAGATTTATTGCCGACGTACAAATAAATACAGATCAATTTTGTGCCAGAGGAAGCCGGCGTGTTTTGGGGAACATAAAATTGTTCTATTTTCCTTTTTATATTATACATCTTTCCACGCACATAAATCTTTACTTTCAGTTCTACAACTTTTTTTAGAAATGAATCTGATCAAAATAATCAGTAACTAAAATTTCTAAACGTCACGAACAGTTGAGATGGGTCAGGATGGGTCAAAAGAGCGATCTTGTATTTTTTGCACATAGTTGCCACTAGTTGCCGCGTAAAAAAATAATTCCCACCTTAAATGGATTAAACAAACTAAGTGAAGAGATACATTTCCTCACCGAAAATTAAAAAATACAATCGTTACAATCCTTAAACAAGCTTTAACTATATAATAAATGTTTATCTTTTGGAATGTTAATTTAATCTCAGTCCATTACGACAGGATTCTGGGAAATGTTAATGTAAAGACAACAAATTCTGAATAAAATGAATCTTTAATAATCCGTATCTTGCACATAAAAATAAATAAAATAACGACTGAATCACGTCGATCCGTATTTTTTTCGATTATTTCAGCGCAGCCCATTGCGGATGCTGATTTAATAACACGCGATATGTGTTCGTAAAAGTACAAAATCCTGCTTGCTGAAGCACGCGTGTGAACTGGCCTCAGTTTACACGGTAAAAATAGTGTTCGTTCGTAGACCGACTATCGTTCGAGGTAAATCTAATGATTTTTTCGCCATCGTTTTCCAATGATAGAAAAAGAGCGGCAATATCGGTAGACGAGTAATCAGCCCGTCCATTTACACAAATCATATCGCGCAATACAATTAATTGTCAATGATGTACGTGAAAAATATTACTGACTCGACGTGGTGCGATTCACGAATTTCGCCGTGTACGGCGATCGCATTAAAATACGGTTAAAAAAGCAGAAGGAGACGCGACTCTGTGGCGTCGTACTGTTAATTGCGATCAGGGGAAAATAATCGGACGTCTAAACAAATAGTCGGATAGAATTAACGGAAAAATTGGCCCGTTGCGTTTCATAGAATATTTTTCGGTGACCTTTATTGGGCGCCATAACAACGTCCATTTGTCTCTGACAATCTTTGTGCGATAAGTGTTCAGTGCACATCTATGCTTATTAGAATCTGTCGAGTATCTTCAGGCGTATCTTTTATCCCTTCTAGTAGGACCCTGGCTTTGAAATTCGTGCAATTCCGTGAAATTTCACATTTCCACCGGGAATTCTGATTTAGAGTCTAAAGTGCACTGGGTGGGCGGACTGCGTTGAACCCGGTACCGAACACGTGTGATCTTTTTTCGAAATTGATCTAAATTTATGTTACTAGACCGATATCGATAATAACGAATTAAAAGATTGAAAATATTTCCGTTAATCCGTTTCCAGATACGTTTCATCACGCGAAAGTGATCCGTTACTCTTATTTTAACACAGTACGTGATAATATTTTGTTAAATATAATTTTTATCGTTGTTTCAGAATACCAAACATGCCAGAATTAACTGAACTCGACAAGGCCGCGAGCTCCGAACCTACCAAGGTCGAAGTTGCAGGTATTGGTTCTGGAACTGATTCTGATTCGGACGATACTATTCCAGAATTGGAAGATGCAGGTGCTGGAGGGACCGCTGGTTTTGCTGGTACCAACATCAGTGGTTTTCCAATTGACGTTGTCTCTAAGGCTAAACAGAGTCGTGGGGAGAAGAAGGCGAGGAAGCTCATGAGCAAGTTGGGATTAAAGCCCGTACGTCTAAGCACATTGGAATTGATTCTTGCAATGTTGTTCCACCGAATCGCTATTCATGTTCTTTTCGTTTTTTCATGTAGGTCCAAGGTGTTAATAGAGTAACCATTCGCAAATCCAAGAATATTCTCTTCGTAATCAACAAACCAGACGTTCTGAAGAATCCAGCGTCCGATACTTACATTGTTTTTGGCGAAGCAAAGGTAAAAAACTGAAATCTTAAAATTTAAAACTGTAAATTTTATTAGCTCAAAAAGTACATGATGATCCTTTCTGGTTTCTAACATTATCTACCGATGAACTTTGACGATAACACCTTGGCAGTCTGACATAAGAAACTATTTCGTATTTCAATTATCCATTGTCCTAATTTCGTTGAATAAAAAAGGGATTTGTTTACAGATCGAGGATCTTAGTCAGCAGGCTCAGGTAGCGGCAGCTGAGAAATTCAAGGAACCACCAGTTATCCCAGCGACTGAAGCTGGAGGTAGTACTACGGTAAGATGACATTTCATATCATTATAGAGAAATTTAATCACTGAATTTGTGCACCGTTACATGGCGACTTATGACTTCATTTTTGTTGCAGGTTGTTGCGCCAATTCAAGAAGAATCGGAGGAAGAGGTGGACGACACAGGTGTCGAAGAGAAAGACATTGACCTGGTGGTGTGTCAAGCCAACGTATCTCGAGGGAAAGCTGTTAAGGCTCTTAAAAATAATCAGAATGACATTGTCAACGCTATTATGGTAAGTCAAGTCATACATGTGTTTTGGAATATCGTATTTTGGGAAGTTTGGATAAAGGTTGGTCATCATAAAACGCAATTTGATAATATTCGAAGTCGTTTATCCGTAAATATTGAATTGCGTTTTACGATAATCTTATATAAAGTGATGATTAATGTAAAGGTTTCGCGTTTATACGCATTATAATCTGAATCAAAACACTGCTGTAACTCTTGGCAGACTGACGCAACTTACGTAGCTACGTTAGTCTTTTGATTTATTCAATTGAGGAATTCATTTTCGTGTCGTATTTTGCGTGTTTCAGGAATTGACAATGTGATGAAGCTGCTTAGATGTAGGGTGCGCTACGTCGTAGCTCACATGCGTGAGGTCAATTTATTTTATCATCCGCGTCATCAGAAAAAGCATCATCCTTCTTTTTGTCTCATTACATTGAAAGGATACGCTCGGACATTGGAAGATCTGAGATGACACGGGGGACCGTGGCACTTTTCTCAACAAAAATCCACATGTATATACGTAATTCATATGAAAGAAAATAAATACAGTAAGGACACTACACAGTTTCCAGAATTTCTTTTGTACAATTCGAGCACTCTTGTCCTGGCTTTGTTCTACTCCCTCTTCACCTTTCAGACTGTGTCGAACGCAACATAGTAGCGCTGAGAAGAATAGACGCTCGAGTTCTATTCTCCCACACACGTTGGGATTATGCGCGAGTAGTCCGTTGCCAAATATAGACTGGCAGGTCGTTATCGCCCGCCGTCTCGTCTGTGCTTGAAATTAGTGAATTTCGTCGATTTATTTTTGTTACGTTAATACATTTATTCGGAATGAGAAGTATTTTTACAAATTCACCGAACGAATGTTTTCACAAATTGATTAGCGCCGTCAGTCGATGATGTTTTAAAAATGTGTAAGATTATAGGGATAACCTTCCTATAACACGGTAGATAGGTTCCTAGAAAATGCCGTGTGTGGAAAACCGTGTTATATGAGACCCAGAGCCAGTACAAAAAGGGGGATTACGTTTCGAAAACTTATTAAAAACGGAGATTTTAAAAAATTCCATATCTGAATAGAGTTATAAATGAGTAAATTATAATTTATTTATATATTTTCATGCAAAGGCACTATAGTCCATTATTTCTTCCCGATATTGTTTTAAGATAAATTAGTTTTTAAATATGTTAAACAAAAATCGTGTCATCCAGTGTTGTGGAAGTACTGTATTGTACAAAGGTTTTCGCAATTTTCTTATCGTGTTAGAGCAAAACCGTGCTATAGAATGGTGTGTTGTAGAGGGGTTAACTGTGTATTAATTTTATGTTGAAAATTACGTTTATTCATCACAAATGAGGCATATCTATGCCGATAATGTAGAAAGTTGTGCTTGCCAATACGCTGAGCGAATATTTCGAACGACTGAAATTTAACTTCTGTGTTACCGAATCAGTTTTTAAGAATACGTAGTGTTACGATAATCTAACGTTTCGAAGTATGGATAAAATATATCTCCGATATTCGCATTATCGGTCGAAACTACATTGAAATGCGCAAACCGAAACGCGAGGGAGAATACTGTGTGGTATCTAGTGTAGATGGCAGCATATGGTACTTTAAGCTATTCATACCATCAAAATAATTAATCTCATGCTTGAATTAAATGAATACCGTAATTTATTAATTACCACGATAAAATTTAATTCCTCTTCTAAATAAAATAATCAGCTCCCATTGCAAATACTTAACGATTCGAGTTTATAATAAACGAAACAATTGTACAAACAATATTCTGTATTTACTATTAAACGAATTCAATTCTACAATTGTATCGCTCGTATGACATTTCGAGCTCTTAAACGGTGGTCCTAAAGGAAATGAAACGATTATACGCGGTACGTTCAATTTTCAGTTGCAGCCAGTCGCCGAATATCAACCGAACATTTCTTCTTCTCCTTTTCCCCAATCCTTGGATCTCCAGCGTATCATCTCGTAGGAAAGAAGGACAAGGATGATACGTTCGCATTTCACCAAAGTTTTATAAGCCGTTTCGCGCACGTGTCGCCCGCAAAGAGAATCGAGGGGGTGCGAAGGAAGTGCGATATTAGAGCGTTGGATCTGCCCATCTTCTCTATTCGCACAGGGATCTTCCGCTAATATTTGAGATTTCGGTCTCGTATATGACGGTACCCACGCTGTGACATCTGGCGAGGATCTTAAGGCGCTTTATTGCCCGTAAGAAGCGTTGGCAATATTGTCACGTAATAAAGGACCACCCCCGGGGGCCGAGTAGCACTTGGGGGATCCAAGTAATCGAATTTCCATTTGGTGGACTCCGCGGCATACCGCGAGGAATCGGGGAACAAATCGCTCGTGATATCGCTCTTTTTATCGATACTCTGTTGTTTTTTTTTAAACGCCTCGAGCTAATCGATGTGGGAATAAAAGAGTAGTTGGTTGAATCATCGATCACGATGATAGGAATGATGTTGTTGAATTTTTGCACTTTTCTCGTTAAGTATCAATCAAAGTTCTGATTTTTATCGTTCGCCGAATTCGAATGGACTCAGGGAAGCCGTTGAAAAATGCGCGCCGGGAAAGTGAAAATAAAAATCGGAGAATATCAAAAGAAAGGTTTTCTCGGCAATGGTATTAACGAGAAAAAGTATAAAGTACCGCTGGACGAATATCAATTCGAAATCTGAGTTTTTGTGGTCACCGAAATCGAATCGACTCGAAAACGCCGCTGAAAGAAGCTTGTCGAAAAAGTGAAAAAAAAACCAAAACATGTAGAATATCAAAGGCGAAGCTTACCCCAGACCGATATTAAAGAGAAACGGCATAAAGAATCGATATTATAAATATCAATCCGAATTCTGAATTTTCGCGTTTACCGAAATCGAATCGATCTCGAGACACCGCACCGCGGGGAAAAAAGCAGCGGAGGAAAAAAAAGCAGGAGGGAGGATATCAAAGGAGAGTTCCGTCCCGGTCGATCCGTCTCCGGCGAGTCTGATTGTTCCCTTAACGATCGGCTGACAGCGAAGACGTATGTCGGTGCCATCAGATAATGCGGCTGTCGTCGGTGTGTATGTCCCGCGTATGTACATACGTGTACGCACGCCCGTGGATACGTACGCGTATGCGTATAAGCGTTTTGTAAACGCTTCGCACGTCGTCGTGCCGCCGTTCGTTTGGCGACATCTTCATAAAGTCGCGTACAAAGCGACTGTCATGTCGCGTCATGTCTCACGAACGTGATACGGCCAGAAGGAAAGTGGAAGCTGCCTCTCGTCGCGTTTCGGAGTTTGCAAATTATTTGACGGCGAAACGATTAAGAAATCGAAGGGAACGTTCGGGCCGGTTCGATTGGTATTTGAGACGTTGCTTTTGCATTAAAAAAAAAAAAAGATTCAGGTTAACGCCTGGTGGTTGCACCTTACCAAATACGTTTACCGTTAACGAGGTAATTTGCATGTACGAACTTTCCGCGAGTGCTGCCGCGGTATTGCTAATTTAATTTGACGTACCGGCGGGTACTTGGAACCGACGACGTTAAGATGCCGCGATGTACTGGTTTCTTCGTCAAATACTGTATATGCGTTGTGAGAAAGACTGAACAATGGGGCTCAACCCGAAACGCCCTGCAATTGTTCGTCTCTTTTATTTTTCTGAACTCGCCGTTTGAACGAAGCGTACATACATTCATACAGGAGCTACAGGGTCCGTTCACGTAGAAAATTACACGGTGTTTTGGAAACCGTATTACTAATATTAATTGCTAGCAAAGCGTTTAACGTGAAGACAAAGAAATTTGTTTATTATCGCGTCTCGCGGAGGTATTACTACGATAGTAAGCATTATCGGGGAAATAAATTACGGTTGTTAGGGAGTCGTGACACGGCCCCTCAAACGTGGCCTTGGAACGGAGCGAGCACAAATGAAATCGCGAGGGGAGGAAAAGTGAGAGACAGAGTCAGACAGAAGAAGAAAAGAAAATGTAAGACGGTAAGCGGTCGTAAGAAAGTAATCGCAAAAATATGCGGAATTATGAAAGTAAAAAAAAAAAATAATTAAAACGCAAATAAAGATCGCGAGTCCCGAGGACACGACAAAAAGAAAACTGGCAAGCGTGCAAAGGAGAACAATAAAGAACGCAAGAACAAGAAGAGGCTCGTCCAGCCATGTGGCAGGCGTAAACGGTCCGAGGCATCGTCCAATCGCTTCCAGCTCAAAAACACGAATGCACCTTTACCTGTTATCCCTCGTCCTTCGTTTTCTCTCGTTCTCTCTCTCTCTCTCTCTCTCTCTCTCCCCATCTCCCTTTATTTCACCGGTCCTCTCTCTCCAATCAACGCGTATAATAACGAGCGAGCTATCATCGACGAGATTATAATCGATCGATCGATCGATCGATGGCCTTCGTCTCTCGCCTCCTCCCCCCCTCTCTCTCTCTTCTCTGTTCCTCATTCGTTTCATCCAAAGGAAAGAGAGATCGCCGATAAACGCCCGTGAATCGCGAGACGAAAGGGACGGGGGGTTAATGACGAAATTATACCGCGAGCGTAACCTCGGTGTCCATGAAGATGTAATATTTTTCTCATTGGGCCCGAAACGATCGTTTACCTCCGATGATCGAGGAGAGATTTTTAGCGAACGAAAAAGATGACACGCGCGCCTGGGGATTTCAATCTGGACGCCGACGATCTTCGTTCTACCCTTTCGGGCATCTCTCGTTCGTTCGAATTGAGCAATGAAATTATCGCGAAATTATCGTAAAATTATCGAACGCGATACATCCGATTACTCCGAAAAAATCGGAGTAACATCACGAACGATCGGCAGGGCACGGGAGCGTCGATTTCTTTAAGTTTGTCACTCGATAGTTTCTAAATGAACGTTGCGCCGACATATCTTAATTGCATTATTAACTAAAGTTCTTTGCAGAATCGGGGACACGGAGGGAGCAAGAGCCATAAGAGGCAACGGTAAGGTTTCGCAGAAATGGCTGCCAGTGATCCCGAGACACGAACTTTCTCTATACACATATTTTCATTCGCATGGTACATCGATTAGAAATGTTCCGCTTTATCCGTTAAAGTTATGATAACGAACGCTACGATACTCCATTTTTCCCCTAGCATAATTGCTTGACAAACATAAAAATTTATCGTATCCTCAAACGTTCTTCTCAATTTTGACGATGCCGGTCTCGCTTTTGAAACGTTACTTCGTTAAAAAAAAAAAGAAAAAAAGTCAAGCACCGAAATTACGACTTCCCTACGGCGAAGGAATAATTCTAACCACAGAACTCGATAGACATCGGTTTCCGTTCGTTCGAGTTTTTCCAAGAGGTTTCGGGAGTCGTCGCGAAGATATCCATGCGGCCCATGGATTTTGGCAGTAAAACTTCAACTGGGCGTGGAATTAGCGAACTACCGCAAATGGCAGTGCTTCGCCAATCGTACCGGACCATGGATATTGGACTTGGTTCACCCGAAAACCATTTCGGAAATCCCTCTTTCCGCAAGAAGATCTCCGAGCAATACGAGTAAATTCGCGGAGTGAGAAAGGAGGATTATTCTTTTTTTATTTTAGGTTCCACGTCCGACGTGTCGTACGAATGCTCGTCTTCGTCGGGTCTTCGGTTATTTTGGCTTTATCGACGGATTTTACGGAAAGAAAAGGGGAGATTACAGATTTTAACTTTAGTCCTACATCGTTCAATGCATTTTTAAGTAGTTTTTAAATATTACTTAGGTGTAAGTACATCATTATCACTCGCCTGTAAAACGTATATATTCTTTCATCAATATCGAACAATAACTTTTATGTAAATTAGCTCGATTAGCATCGGTTCACATTTGATTCGCGTTCAATTCGTTAATTGCCGATAGCGGCTTTAAGACGCGATAAACTCGTTTGCCGCGCTACGATGAGACGCACAATGTGCTCATAAATATCTCGACAAAAGTGTCGAACTTTCCTCTGGGGTTTATCGCCATTATGATTGCTACGAATCGCCTTCGAGGGACAGGTTGTAATTGCCGTACGCGCGAGAAGCCCTTTTAATGGCATCGAAGGGTGTGAACTTGCTAGTCCTCGTAACGCGATTCCGACATATTAATCTGTGGTTTATCGGAACGCAGAAGTTGCGTCGCGAATCCGTGATCTGATTTTTCGGGAGTCGAAACGAGGGAACAAGGATGAGTGTAAAAGTTGCAAAGTCTCAATATTGACGATAGCCAGAGTCAGATCGTTCGATTCGTTGAATACACAAAAAAGTTAATTTGGAAAAAGGAAAGACAAGAATGCTCCATTGGGAATTTCACAATTTTTACGTGTACTGTACCAAAATCCGATTACATTGCAAACTACCATAATTTCGTTTATTGCACAAAATTATCCCCATGATCCACTGGCAAAATCTCACCGTCACCATCCGGGACATTTCGCGCGACAAATTAAATTAGATCTCCCTTGCCAACACTTGCGCGCGTCTGTCTTCTCCGCATCGGCGTCTTCCTCGCGAACTCGTCCGAACGCGAGTTGGCCCGAGTAAAAGATAGCCAGCCGAGGAGCAAAAGGGCCGAAAGACATCGTCCGTCGAGTAATTACATGCCCCGGGAGAGCCTGGCAATGGGATCCGAGGAACACGCGCGGTTAGAAGTAGGTGGTTAAAGGTTTAGGTGTGCCGAAGAAGGGAGCTGAGGAGGGGGGAGGCGGAGAAAGGGGGAGAGAGACAGTGAGAGCGACAGAGAGAAAGAGAGAGAAGGGTTTTACCTCTATATACGCTGCCGTGACGTCCTCGTGGGGGTATATAACCGACGCGAGAGAGCACTATATTACATCATTGGCGGCCATTTTGGACCACCCAAGTTGCCGTCAGAGCATAAAAAATATGAAGTTCTTTTAGGGCCGCCTTTTTTCCGTGCCGCCAGCGGCGCGGCTCTGCCCGGGATCGTACCATAACGCGGTAAGGCGGTACAAACGGGATGGAGAGAGCGAGAGAGGACAGTGTGGTGTCTGTCTGCTGTGTGTGTGTGTGTATGTGAGAGACACAGGGAGAGAAGGAAAGTCAGGGAGGGAGAAAGACCGACGATGAGGAGAGGTCCAGCGAAAGAAGGGGCACAGGAGGACGCGCTGAAGTGAACCCTGGAGAACGGGGAGAAGGTTGAAGGGCTCGGGAGTGAGTTAGAGTGAGTTAGAGAGGGAGAGAGTGGGGGAGATAATAAGACGAATAAGACTGGAAGAAAAGAAGAAGAAACGAGCTGGGGAAAGATTTGGAAATTGAAGGAACGCTGGACGGAAAAGGATGAACGGTCTCCGGAGATAACGGGGTAGAAGAAGATCGACGAAGGGGACGTCGAGGAAAAACGCGGAGGCGCCCATCGTGGTCGGAGAAACGGGTAGGAGGAAAGTGCGCGTTAATAGGGGAGAAGAAAGCGGCCGATGATGCGTATGCTTAGAAATATCGGGGTACAGGAGTGCGAGAACGAAGTTGTAAAAGTAAACGAATAGGGAAAGAGAGAGAGAGAGAGAGAGAGAGAGAGAGAGGAGAAATTTCGAAAGTAAAATATGTCACACGAGAACCGGTAGATCCAACGTAGGTACTCGACGAACTAATTTGCGAAGAGCAATTGAAACGTAGAAATTGGAACGGAGAGATTAAGATCGGACGATCGAAAGAAACTTTCGCGATGTATCGTGATTCGCGCAGAAACCAACTTTAACGTTTTCTGACATTTCCCCGTACCGCTCGATATCCCCGCCTACCAATTATCTTCGCTCTTGAATTCGCTAATCGGCAATCGCGTCGTCGTCGGCTGACCATTACCCGAGCGTAAAACGATTCGAGTGAGACCGCTAGAAAACCAGCGCTCCTTTGAGCCCGTTAATGCCCATAGTAGATACTATCGCGCGTGAAATTCTTTTTCCGACCCGTATACGCGACCATTGGTACATCTCGAAATTACGGGTTTGTAAGTACCTCGGGATCCTGCACTCCGCGCACCAGCCTGTTTGTTATGACGACGCCGTTTTGCATCGGCCTGCTCCTTTTTCTCACGTTCGGAAGAGGAAGAGCGGAGGGAGTATCCTGTTGGAGAAAAGGATGGCTCGTCTCGCCGAAGAGCTTACAGGGTGATTCATTCATGAGCGATCGAGCGAGGTGTATCGAGCTCGTAAATAAAAGATCGATCGAGTCGAAGAGAAAAATGATTCGGGGGCCGGGCCTCCCTTGTCAATGAAACACGATCGTTAATTGACAGACCGATCTTGAAAGTTTTCGTTTGCATCGGGACGAACGTTTGGCGTTCGATGGATAAAGGCAAATCAACCGAAGAGGAAAGTTTAGTTTGACGAAGGAGAAAGAATATTCCTTTAAACCGCGCGTCGCCGAATCGTGATCGAATTTTAACTTTAACCGAGTCGCGTAATTGGCAAACGATAGAAATTTGGCGATCGGCGAACGTGAAATGGAAGTTCAGCCCCTTCGTTGCCTTCGAGAAGAAAATTTCTAGGCGATAATGTGGAGAATTGTATAATCGTGGGAAGATAATCGATCGTAGATTCAACACACGACAAATGACTACGCGCGAAAAGAACTTTTCATCGTGAAACATTGTTAATTCGAAATTTTTAATGCCGCTCGTAGCCCGCGGAGGGATAAGGGGGGCGATAATTCAAGGCAATAATTCAAGGCCGACGGGGCACGGTTTGAACGTAACATCTCTTAAAACTTGATTTAAGATTAAATGTGAGTACAATTAATCACCATCGACTATTAAACCTCTCGCGAAACCTGATATATCGCGATTCCGTTGCGAGCGAATACATACCAGCTGTTTTATTCTCGAAACCTTCGAAACATACCTTCGAGGCGAGCAAATTTATATTCGGAATCGTAAATAACGAACGAAAAATCGATAGTTCTCGTTTTTATCCTCTGGTTATCGTTGTTACGCTCGTCGCTGGAACGGACGGCCATAAGGTGGAAATGAATTAACGCCGTATAGCGGATCGAGTTTATTAGATAAATCGGACGTCCCGTGTATTCCAAATGAAATGGGAAAAATAATTTAACTGATTTACGGTATGAAAAAATATTGCGGACCACGCGATTAATGATCGCTTGATTTTCAATAAAATTCAAGCGAATGAATTGACGTAAAGTACAGTGGAAAAGTAATACACTGATATACGTAGAGAACGTACATTCATTCTTCCGCTGTTTTTTAAATTTGGTGTCGTCGATTCTATTTATTTAAAGGATAGAATTTCTATACCAAAGAAACAATAGTAAATAATGTCCCTCTAAAATTAACGCGAGTGATTTAATATGAAAATATAAGAACCAATCGTTTATCGTTGTCGCTCGCTAATTGTCCCGCGCGCAGCGTCGTAAAGACAATAGCAAATATTTCTCCGGTAATTGCGATTAATGTAACGATAAATCGCATTATTCATCGTTACTCGAAGTGTCCGTATCTCAGGCGTTGAAAGTGACGCACCCTGTACCGGCCAATTTATTCTGCCAAGGTAAAAGGGCCTTGAGGTTGGTAGACGATGTAAGCGCGAAGACGAAGGTGGTGGGTACGATCAAGTCATTCCATTATCTGAATTGAGTGCTGCTCGTGGGTACCTGCAATCAGTTTTTTCCCCTCCCTACTTTGCTTCGCATCTCTCGTCACGCCCTCGAGATCTCGCCGAAATGAGTATATACGAGAGACGAGAGATTGAGAGAGAGGGAAAGGGAGAGAGAGAGCGCGCGCGTGTATGTGTTTCAGCGAGAGAGAGGGAGAGGCAGAGGTATCTGTGTGTGCTGTGTATAAGACAGGGAAAGTGTGAAAGAGAGGGAGAGAGAGAGAGAGTGAACCGTTCGTCTCAGCTGCTCTTTACAATGTACGAACAGTCTTCGTTCTTTTTAGTTTCCTCTCGTTTCCCTCGTTACACACGCGATGTGGCTAGAAATTCTGCGGATTTTTCTGCGAGTCTTCCCCGAAAGAATTTTTGTTCTCCCTCGACGACGGGGCACGATACGCTTGTTAGTCGATAAATTGCTTTTCTTGCGCCTGATATTAACTAGCGATCAATCTTCCAGTTATTTAAGTTGATATGTGGGAACGTTGCGCATGCGCGCCTGGGGAAGTTCCAGACTTAGGTTTCGAATAAAACGGAGGAATTAAATTGTCAACGATGCGCGTTAGTTCTTCCAGCGATCTTAATTACATTACGATATTACCTTACATGAAATTTTTAACGAAACGCTTATAGTTCTTCCAACGATCTTGTATAACTCAAACTTTGATTTCGGGTACAACAAAACTGTGATTAATTTCCCGCGCACAGAAGTCCCGGCTGTTTAAAATTGTTTCCAAAAATTACTTCGAACTGATCGACACTGATTTTCCATTATATGCAACTTTTGTAAGGCGTTCCAATATCACGGAATTGACCGAAATTTTCTCATTATTGCGAGCTCGTTCACGTTTTCCTCGCTTACACCTCTGCCATTAAAAAATCTCTCACAATGTCGAGTTTCTAGCGTTCGGATTAATCTCATCGGGGATTAAAATAATCATGGATTTCAGTGGCTCGGTAATTATTACTAATTGCGATCGATCAAAACTCGTAATTTACGTTCGGTTGGGTATTACCGTTATACCCCCCCCCCCATTCCCTCCGCCCCCCTCCGACGCTGTGCAGACGTCTCTGTTTTTCGTGATCGGTGGTATCGTTCATCGTGATCGTTCGGCGCTTCATCTCTTCGGGGGCCCGAAGGAGAAATAACGCAGCCCGAATTACGGCGCCATTAGATCCAATTTCGGATTAAAATATTGCCTGCTAATAAGAGTCGCACCGTGCGCGCATGCATCTCGCGCATAATTGCATTATTACGCTCTCTCCCTTTTAGCGAAGAAATTACTCCCCCGTGCCCCTTTCCCGCGAGATCGACCACTTCCATCTTTCCTCTTCCCTCCTCGGCGCCGTCATCGTTCCCGTCGTCCTCTTTCATCGGTTTTTTCTCGTCTCCTTTCTCTCCGTCCCTCGCATGAACGGCGCGCATCGTAATATCGGCGCTTTCGTGAGAAATTATGCATCTCCGCGCCACTTTAAGCAGGTAATTATTTCGTCCCTTTTTTATTCGAGCCACCGTGCGTGCTGATTTTACTTCTTCGCGTGTTGCAGTCGCGTCGTTTCTCAACACTTTTTTTTTTCATCCGCGCTTTAATTTTTTTGTTTTATTAAAGCCCCGAGCGAGCTCGCGCGAACATAAAGGAGGTAGGAAACGGCGATGAGCGAACGTAGTCGTAGGAAGTGTCTCGCGGAAAGCGCGACGGGCTTCTAGATTTTGTTTTTCTTTGCGTTTATATTTATCGTCGTTGACCCGCGTGCGTTTTGGCTGTACGCGTTGATGTTAAAGTTATCGCGAAGGTCGATCGCGATTCCGACGCTCGGGAAGTTGATTTAAACTAGGCACAAGTGGAATTATAATTGGTTATAGTTTCTGATTCTCGTTCAGTCGGATATTTTTGGTTAATATCGTTCGTTTCTTCACCGCGTTGCGTTTTGTGAAAAATGAAAGATCTACGTCTCGAATCTTTCAACATTTTTATAATCGTGGTATCGGATAGGAACAGATAGGAATTTACATCGGATAGGAACATGTAGCCGGACTACGTCGGTGACACCCAATGAAAACACACTGCCAGAGTTGCGTAATCGTGGCATATTTTTTATTAAATTATAACCGATCCGTTCGGTTTTAATGGATTCGGATACCGTTTCTGGCCCCGGCTTTAAGCCCACATTATTTTTTTGCCCAGACCCATAAATAGAGGAAACCAATAAAATATTGAATAGATACTTGTCTCCCTGTAAACGGAAAACCCGGAGTGAATTGTTTGTAATATAATTTGGGTAAACCTTCAAAAATATTAGTGTACTCGTACGCATAGAAATCTGACGAGGGGCTAATTGAAAATTCACACGCAATTTTCCTGGAACGCTATTTATTACGCATTCTTAAATACTTAGCACTACATACGTTTCGTAAAGTTACAAATCTGACAAATAATTTCGCCCCGCAAAAAGCGTCGTTTCCCAACTCAACGCGAACGTTTCAAATCCCCGCGCACGATACCCCTCGAAATTTCTATAATCGCTTTATCAAAACGAAACCATAACCGAAATTTCGGCCCCTACAGCCGGCGGATCGCGTGCACAGAAATCGCTCCACGGCTAAAGCTAAATTTTTAATCGGCCCATTAAGGCACCACTTTTAATCGGTCTTGCGCCTCTGTCCACCTGTAATTGGCGGTAATTACCTCGCCGCCGAGCGAAGAATTCTTCCTACGTTCCGATTGGGTAAGCACGGTTAACCCGAATATGGGCTCGACGAAGCCGATTAGGGTCGTTTTCCCGGCATCGCCTTTCGTCGCTCGTCATAAAATCTTCCACCGCTTCCTTTTGCACCGATCCCGCCAGGAATGTCGGCGGCAACGCGTGGCCACGTAACCCGGGGTAACTCGCAATGCCTTCCTTTGGGAGCGGAAAAGTACGTTAATATCGGGCGGCCATTGCGCGTGCACGTGCGCGGCGCACGCGTGTACGAGGAAGCATGCCCGCCCGACGTAATCGAACGAAATGATTAGGTATCGCGGGTGCGCGCACGACAGTTCCGTCGTTTTCCACGGATCTCGTTAAAACCCTTTATAAGGCGACGGAAAACTGGGCCGGTGAAACATGCGTTGCATTCTCGCCCGGTTCTCCTTGCGCGTTATTGAGATGGAAACGAGGGAGTGGATTTTGATTTCTCCACATGGCCGCTCGTCAATGTCATGTTTCGGATGTAAAAGACGATACTCGAGGTAATTTAACGCAAGTTCTTTCTTATCGAGAATATTCGTTTCGGTTTTGTTAAGGAGATATTAATAAAAACCGAGAGCCAATCGGAGAGAAACGCGACAGTTGGTAGCACCGGTTATTGGTCGTTGGCTGGCCCATCCTAAGTGCACGCCCATAGTTTGGATTTACATTATTACGATGCAGTCGGGATAGAAATTTGACTCTTTCCCCTGATCCGCGGTAATGGGAGAAAAATACGAAACGACTATAAATAATAACCAAGCGAAGGTAGTATATTACTGTGGTACCTGTTACGAGGTCCATTATTGACCTTCTGCACTCCGAACTATTTTTCAGTTTTCTACCCAGAAATTCCACGTTATCTTATGCGGTTTATACGAGCAGGAGAAAACGGACTCCGAAATATTGTACAATTTATTTTTTTTTAAATTTTTCATATATCAAGAGGCAAGGTCTTGTCTCGGGCCAAGTACAAGTTTTATGTATTATCGTTGGCAATTTTAAAACCTCGAGCATAACTCGATATAGGGGTTCAAAAGGGTTAATAAAATAACAAATGGTCGTTCTTACGCCGGTCTCTAAATTTGTTTAAACCGAATTATTTTTCAGTTTTCCACCAAGACATTCCACATTATTTTATGCGTATTATACGAGATTGAGAAAATAGACCATAGAAATATCGTACAATTTTTATTTTTCGTATACATCTGTGTACATCGTTGGCAATTTTAACATGTCGAGCGTAATACAATGACAAATTGCCGTTCCTGCGTAGGTCCCAAGATTTGGTTAAACCTTACGAATTCGTAGGAAGCCCACGTACGAATATCGATAATAATTAATCGCTCGACATTCCCGGTCAAAGATCTTTCCATTTTTTCGTCGTAAAATCTTCGGTACCGCGAGACTCAAGATGGAAACGTCGCCGAGCAGAAGTTCGAACGTATCCGAAGAGCGCGTATCCCGGTTATCCAGGTGGTCAGCGTCGTCGGGAAGGTGATATCGGGCGAGGCGAAGTTTAAACGTTAAGCCCAAAGTTTCACGACGCTGGAAACTCGAGAACCGGGCCCCGCGATCTAATCTAACCGGGATTTATCCTCAACCGGGGCCCCTTTCGGCGCCATAATATCCGCGGCGCAGCTGCTGCCGTTTCGGCGATCCTTTCTTTCTGGTAGGCGGCGACTTATCTCTACTTTACGACTGACTACGTTCGACGCTTAACGTCGAATCCGACCTGCGCCGCATCGCAGATAAAATGGTGGTCCACCTTACCGCGGTGGCCATTTTGGCTCTAATTAATTGGTGGGACGTTGTTGCATCCGGCCACCAAAAGCATTCTACGACCGATCCGTTCGGTTTTAATGGATTCGGATACCGTTTCTGGCCCCGGCTTTAAACGCGCGCATCGAACATTTTACATTGACTGACGATTCAATGCCCCGCGATCGGGCCCCGATGGCTGTCCATAAATGTAAATCTGGGGTGGGGGCCCGAGGAAGATGCTAAAGTTCCCGGAGGCGTGTGTCATTGATTTCAGGTTTTCTTTTTTTTTTTTATCACGGCGTCTGGCTACTTTCATGTGGCATCGTTATCGCGTCTCGGTTTTCGACGTCATATTCTTGCGTTTGCTTAAGTATTTGAACACGCTCGGAATAATGCTAAACTGCGTCTAATTCGGTGATACTTGGAATCATGAAAATACAGAAAAAAAGATTTTTATTAGTTGCACGTTAATTAGCAATTCGATCGTACCCCTCGAATATTCACGCTATCTATTCGATTTGTTAATAGCGTTTCAAAGTTATTATTCAACAAACGTCCTTACTTCTGCGCGACGTTAAAATTATTCGGTTGATTAACGGCGTTCGAGACTGACCGATCGTTAACTACGAATACATAATTATCAACACGAGATATTTGATATCCCAACGTTTATCCAATCTCCCTTATCCACGCGGCAATATTCAAATCACCCGCGCCTCGAATTCCAACGATCCGCAAACTCCGCGAGTGTCCACCATTATAAATCTCCTCCCATAGAAGCGATCTCCATCCCCAATTTCCCATTATCCAAACCTCCCACTTGTTCACCCCATTATCCGACCGATCCAAGACAAAAGCAGCTCGCTCCGCGCGTAAATGGTAATCATCCCCTTTCCGTCCCCCATTATAATACCTCAAAGGCCGCGAAAGCCGAAGGTGTCGTCCGGGATGCGTAAGTGCCATCGGCACCACACCGATTTCGATGCACACCCATACGCTTCGTCCAAACGGCAACAATGAGAGAGTCGCGTATACCTCCTCTCTTCTCTCCCTTAAACACCTAACCACGGACGCCTTCGCCTTCGCATTCGCCTTTACCGTCGTCGTCGTGGTCGTGGTCGTCGTCGTCGTGGTCGTGGTCGTGGTCGTGGTCGTGGTCGTGGTCGTGGTCGTGGTCGTCGTCGTCGTCGTCGTGGTAGTCGTCGTGGTCGTCGTCGTCGGTTACCAAGTGAAGATCGTAATCGTCGAATGGGGGCCCACTCGGTGTTGTGTGTGGCGGGTGCCAGCGGCAGATAGGAATCACCTTGGAGAGTATATCGTGGTGGCTCCAGGTTGTATTATACGTAAAGGCGCAATCCACGGAGCGCAAGCGGGGATAGCGGGATAACGTAGGACCCCACTTAGCTACTAATGCTGTCGCTACTCGCCCTTTCCCAGCGTAAATTATGTCCTCGAGCAGGATCGTCCGTTTCGTCGTCCCTAAAGCGTCGACCGCCCTCGCCCACCCGGGAATATAACACGATCTCCGGGCTAATCGGCTCTGGTACGTGCTCACCAGGACAACCGCTACCAGGAGAGACGCCGTGGAGGATCTCGAGGAGAGCTTGGATCGATTTTCTATTTTCTACCTTTTCTTTCCTCCTCCTCCTCCCCCTCCTCCTCCTCCTCCTCCTCCTCTTCTACTTCTCATCATTCTTTTTCTTTTATAGGTGGGTGGGTCGACGATAGCGGGGAAGAAGGAGTTCGTGTAAAGAGATACTCCGCGATCGTTCGGGACTCTCTTTGCTTTTTACCTTTTAGCCGGGGCGGAGAGACACACTACTGTTTTCGGGAGAAACTTTGGAGTTCGAAGTTTTGCGTCTTATCGGCGGAGAATTGTCATTTGCGAAGGATCGACGTTTCTATCGATTTTTATTTTATATCGTCGAAGGGCGAGTATCCGGAGTAATTGGGGTGGAATTCTTTTCAGGCAATGCGTGCGAGAAAGTTCGTCAAATTTTTGTCTTTTTTGGAAGTCGTGGTGTTTTGTTTAGCTTGTTTTCGATAGAGAAAACATTATCGATGGCCGGTCGTTAAATTGGTGGTAGCTCTTCAAATTGCAAACGCAATAAATTTACAAATTCCGATACTTAGATCCGAGAGACTCGGGATACGAGGCGCGTACACGCAAAAGTCTTTCACGCGCTTTGCGAAACCCGTCAGCTCCGTCGAGGCCAATAAGAAACCTCGTTAGCGTCATTTCAGATCCGATTACGTCTGGCAGTGGGATCGAAGAATGGCGAGGAAGACGAAGAGCCGGGTGATTTGTGGCTTTTCCCGGCAAACCGCGTGCGTCGTTCTTCCGTCGCTGTTCTTCCGACAATTTGTATTTCCGATTTCTAAGGCAAACGCTTCGGGGCCCCGGCCAGGTGCTGGAAAGGTGCTCCTTTCTCATTGTGTCGGCGACTTTTGAGTCGCGAGGAACTTTGAGTTCTTGCGTGTCACGAGAGATACGAGGAAACGGATACTCGCGCAGGTAAAACGGGACCCGACATCACCGAGAGAGATTAAAGAAAGCAGGGTATCGCTTTAACGCGACAGAAAACAATTTCCGTATCGATGGAAAACACGGTTAATTCTGACGATAATGAAATTCCATTCAGAAATCATTATCGAAGAAGAGGAAAATGCAAATATCGTTTGTGTCGCGAAAAAGAAGAATAACGGATCTCTCTTGGGAGATAACGGTAATTATATTCACTTCTTGACGCTAAAAGATAAATAAATGTAATTAAGCTGCGTGTTACGGTAAACAAGAATCTTGCGTTTATTTTATGTTGCAAAGCTGTTTCTATCGGTGTTCTTGAAATTGACAAATTTTTCTCAATCCCCCGATAGAGAAATTTTAAAATGTATAAAAAAAGATAAACGTGGACAAGCTTTACGATAAAACAAAAAGAACATTTTCTCCGCATCGCGATGCAAAGTTACTTTCCTCTCAACCCCAAAGATATTGTACAAACGACCCAACATTTCAGAATAAAGCTTACGTCACGAAACCCGCTTAGATTTATCGTAATTCCCGCGAGAGTTCAATCTTTCTGAAAGATTAATTCCCAACCGTGAATTATACCGAATCTCCCCGGGTTAGAACAAACATAAAAAAAGAAAAAAGACCCGCCGAAATCGTAAGCACGGAAGTCACGAGACAATCGCCGGGAAAGATGCAATGGCCGGCCATACAAATGGCGGATATGGCAGAGAAAAAGTGTACGTAGGGTAAATAAAAAGGAAACCTTGTGGGAGGAGGTTCGGGGGAGGGGGGGGGGGGGGCGGGTGAATTTAAAGCAACACACGCGGACGTTTAGGACGTTGTACATACGTCTTTCCATTGTCACGAGCGCGGAGGGTGGTCGTTCGGACAAATCTGACGCTTTGTCGTTGCCCGCTGGCAGACATTGTACCCTGCGGTAACGCCGACAACGGCTGCAACAACAACAGCAACAACAACCGCGACAATGCCGCGGTACAAAACGATCGAGTGGGCGGTAGCCGTGTTTTCGGCTGTCCCTGCTGCCCTTTCATTGTCGCCCGCGAAGGGCGCGCTCCTTTGGATCCCTTCTCGATCCTCCGTCGATCCCGAGGGTTTTTGCGTCCCGCTGGCAGGACACGCGCGTCCTGCCATTCGGTCCGACGTCCCGCCAGTTTTTGAGGAATTTTTCCCCTTTTTTTTTTTTCATTCTCCCTTTGCTTCGGCGGGAGGGAGTCACTTTTGAATGCGCACGGTCCTCTTGGCACGCTCCAAAGTGCTTTCGATTTGTATCGTTACTGGTTTTTATCGCGCGTGTTCGTTTTGATCATGGTTGACGGTGGAAGGGAAGTTAAATGTAAATTATAAATTGTATATCTGAGATATTGTTTATTGGAAAGAGAAATTGAATCTGTATTTTAAAGAGCCACGCGATAGGACAGTTTGTGAGATAAAATAATATTGAGGAGAAAAGATGGTAGTAGGTTTCAATCGACAAATTAATCTAATTCACGAATGACTCGTAAGATGGAACATTTTCACCTGGATAATCGACGCTCGATCGTATTGATAATTTCATTAAAAGTGAAAGTTCAACGGTGTGGATTACCGTTTCGAAAGCTGATCCTTCGTACAGTCATTTACGCGACGAAAATTCTTCACGGCGATCGCATTCGAAATTAAGCGTAATTCCACAAATTCACGTTTCCCGTCAAAATTGTGATCACATCCAAGAAACGTAACGCGACTCAAAGATTCGCGCTTCGTCCACATCCGCTAACGGTCGATCCCAAATACATTCTCGAATACCAACGGATCCCCCCGAGTAGTCTGCGATCGTTCGACGATCGTTTCGCTGGAGCATCATCCCCGCGACACCCTTATTTTTGTTCCCCGACATACAGAAAACGCGGTACGCAAAGCTCGGCTTCCATCGAAATGGAACATAGGTATCAGCGATGATCCCCGTGCGAGGCGCCAGCTGGCTCATATTGAAACCAACCCCTCGTCGTCGTAACCACCGCCCTCCCCACCATCCTACAAAGAACCTAAATCATTTTCAGCCCCTCCACCGGCGTTTCCTGTGCGCGCTAACTACCCCTGGTTTCCTCAGGGGCCACACCCTGACTGGACAGGCTCCACCTACCAAAACGCGTCTGTCGTTATATAAAGTTCTCTATCGCGATTGAACGGTTCCCTCTTTTTCCTTTTGTTTCCTTTTTACCTGCGTTTCAGCGTTTTGAGCGTGACTTTGAAACGGGTGTCCGGTGCAATGAAAAATTGAGTCGGTGAGGTGTCCGAGGAGTTAATTATGGGATCTTCGATTAATGTTCAGGGTGTAAGTATAGGGGTGACCCATCCGTGTAACGTGGCACTCGAGTCGCGAGAAGTTGGAGATACCTGGGATATTTTAATTTTAATTTCTCTTCGAAGAGAAAGAATTTGGTTTTTGTGGGATGACGATGATTAAACGCACGGGTTGTTTCTTTAACGTCAAGAGTCGATTTGAGAAGTGCGTTTTTTGCGGCCGGTACCTCTTTCGCCAGCGAGTATATGTATACGCCAAAGCCATTCAGGAACAAATTTAACACGTCGTATCTATTGTGTGATTTATACTTTATTAATATATTTTTATTTATTCATGTAATATATTCGTCATGGTCAATGTGATGCGACTTTGCCACGACGAATATGCGTCGAAAACGTTAAAGAGGTTAAGGAATCGTTACGTCCATTGATTTTTACCTGAATCACTGGACATTTCTTAAGTTCATCTTCTCGGACGAACGATGGATAGTTAGGGATTGGAAGAAATATTTATGTCGCTCGGTACAGGTTGTTTTAGCGTAAATTGGAGGGTAGTTAAAGGTTAACGATGACGCGTACATGGCTTATCGTGCAAAATCGTGTCCGCGGAATTGCCGGAGATAATGATTTGATTGATGGCCGACAGTGGAGCGTAAACTCATGGCGGACGTGAGGGAATTTCCATAATCACGATGATAGGATTCCCTTTAGCGCGATAATCAATTGGATATGGACGAATCGTACGGAGAGAGAGATAGAGAGAGAGAGAGAGAGACAGGTTGATTAAACGCTGAGATTTGCAGAGAATTTTTTAAATATCTCAGCTATTCTCAATGGTTATTTCGTTCCCATTCCGTTTCACGTAACGTGATTGTAACGTTTCTGTTTACAGAAATGGAAAAACGAAATTACATTCCGCGCGACATTACTTAAATAAATATTCAACGGTTATTTGTTTTCGTATAAATGTAAAAATTGACCCGGATCCTATGTAATATTATTCGGTAAACGTTCAAAAACACTTGTCTACCAACACGCATAAAAATCCTGACACGAAGCCAAATGCAAATTTGCACGCACTTCCCTGAAACGCTATTTATTACACGCGATGATTATTAACGTTTCACGTTCGCAAACTCGTTACCGCTGTCAAAAGACACTTGACGACAATTTGCTTTTCGCTTCGTGCTAACCGAGCTACCATCATCGAGGATGTGTACGGACATAATCAGGTATAATATCGATCAGAAAATTTGACAAGATCGAAGGCGAGCGATAAACCTGAATTAAAAAGTGAGATCGTTAAACGCGAACTATAAGAGGCAAGCGTATAGCGATAACGAGGCAAAGTGTGGACTCAGGTGTTTGTAATTTCCCGAGCTTCGCCGCGTTCTGTACCGACGCGAGAAGATTGATAGCTCGACATCCTTAGCGGTGGATTTCCCAGAAATTATGATCCCACGATCGAGAATGATCGTTCGCGCGACGATAGCCATTGCCAAATAAAGGCGAGGAGGACGATCGAGTTCGAATTTTTTTTTTGAAACTCAACTGAACAAACGTGGAGTAAACGAGCAAATAACGTACCTGGAATAATTCAGACTTCATTCTGCTGGAACAACATTGACGGTGCGTCGCACCTATTACGCGCCACAGTCTTAATTGATTTCAAACCATAATTAAACGGCCTGACATTTTACCGCTCGCCACATTCGCGTTGATCGTTTTCATTAATCATTCCTCTTGGCGGTACGTGCGATCGCAAACGAGCGTTCAAAGTTACTTCACAGTTCGGCACGTCGATGTTAATAAAAGTGGTTCAACGTAACGATATGTAATAATGACTTTTCAAATATTACAAAATTGAGTTGATCGAAAACTTAGTTAGAAGCATTGGAATCCTTTTTCTCTCTTTTCCTTTTTTGGACGAACAAAAGTATATTCAAACTATCGAATAAAAGAAAATGTTAAAGAACATAACCCCAGTTTTGGATTGATTCGATCATTCGTTTTAACCGTTACATATTGTCTAAGAAATTTGATTACGTTCGGAGTGGAGGTAACCTAATTTAATCCCACGAATCGCGATGAAACCTAATTTGACAACTTTGGTAGTAAATTCCAGTTCCGCGCAGGACCGTTAAATCATTTTCTTTCAACCAACTTTAAAACGATTTCCTAATACGACCCACTCGCTTAGTTTCGTCTTTCCTTTCGAAATTCGCCTTGACTCGTTTGATTAACTTTTCACAAACCACGTCGACGAGGGCAATCAATTTGTCGCGAATCCTGGATAGACTCGTTTTTTTTCTCTACATTCGAGTCTTTCCAAATCGAGTGACAGGTTAGCCGCGCGATTATAGCTTCGCTCGCTCGGCGAGAATCGACCGCTGGCCGACGAATCGTTTTAAAGGAAGGCCATGGCGTAATAGAATCGTTCGATTCATTGTCAGACACGGAGCCGAGGTCAAGGAGAAGCCGAAGAGGCAATTACGTAGGATCGAATTGCCAGAAGGATCTGACAGCGGGTCGAGAGACGAACAAGATCCTCGGCCCCAGGGACAAAAAAAAAACACGAAACGATTAAAATCGCCAGTTTCCCGAACGACGGCTAAAACGACGATAAAGGACGAGCAAAAGAATTTCACTCGTGTCTTTCGTTAATTGCGACGGACGATAATCATAATCGTTCGTAGTAATGAGAAGACAGCCACGTTAATTAGTCGACCATCGTTGACTTTCGTCGAATTGATTGCGTCGGGAAGATAAATAAAATTAAAATGTTGACGGGTGAGCTGAGGGGGCGGGGAAATTGAAAGATCTTTTTTGTTTTTCCGATGAATCGCAAAAGTAAAATTGTTTCGAATACCGCTGGTACGCGAGGAAGGTGATCGCGTGAAATTATCCGAAGGTCCCGACGGAGGAACTGGGTAATTGCGAATTACCCTGGGATTAATCCCGAATGAAATATATCCGTCTTTTCTTGCGCTCTTAAAAAGAGCAGCGAGTATGCAAATGCGTTGGTAATTATTAGGTACCCGAAACGAAACAGTCTGGATACCTTACCGACGGCAAATTAGTCGAATTAACGAGATAATTGTCTTCTCGCGGTATTCGATGATTCTCATTACTGTCGAGCTTTTCGCCAAGTAATCAATAACTAATCAAAATTGTAACACTCGGGAGAGTTCCTTGAATCTTGAACGCGGCAAGATAAATTTCCCAGAAAACCGTGGCCAATGATAAATTGACAGAATTACCAAGCTAATTGCTTTCTCATTCAAATTCGTCAATTTTGATCAGCTACTAAATTAATCGACATCCATTCCTGGAGAATGAATATAACACTTACGGGATGTTTATGAAACTCTAAATCGACAGCGATGAGAAAAATTACAAAGAAATTTCGGCCCCGGCGATTAATAAAATTAACGAGCCTATTTTCTTTTCGACGATTCAAACCATTACCATTAGCGTCAAATCGAGTCACGATTAATCATCGTCCGCTCGATCCCTCGGAAGAACATAACACTTATGAAAAATTCGTCGCTACTCGAATTGAACGCGATAAGAAAAATTTCCACGCGACGCGACGGCGCGGCGGAAGATCGAATAAATCTGGAAGACGAATGATCCGAACGTATCCCGGATCCCCCCGATCGATCGTGACGAGCAGCTATCATAATCGATAATATCCCAGAGCCCGGGCGAGCGTTGCCCAATGGCCGGTGCCGATCGTTATTCATTTTCCTCAAGAACCAACAGGATGCGCATCGTCATCGCATCGTCATTTGCGAGTTCTCGCTCGTTTCCTCTCCCCTCCGCCCCTCTCTCTCTTTCTCTTTCGCTCTCGCATCCGCTCCATCCGGATGGGGGTTCCCGCCCCACCCACATTTCTCCATTAGTTTCTCATTTTCCAGAGAAAATGGATAACACCGGCTCAGTTTCCGGATTGGGTTCGGGGGGCTATCCGGCGCATCCGGCGATTTCCGATTCGTCATATTCGAGTAATTGCACGGCCATTTTCTTCGTGGAAGAGATATAGCGGGGGTCCTATGTAATTTCGTAGAAACAGTGCGTTTCTGGTGTTATTAGTTTAGACACGGTGGTGGCAAAGAAAGCGATCGTTTCGTGGAAAATACGAGGGAAGCGTATAATCGAACGAGAAAGTAGGTATATCTGTTAGGCCCGATTATCGACTTTGACCAATGGCAAAGAAAAAGTGTAGTGGAACGCATTCTTGTCCCGTGAAATAGATAAAGAAAGAAGCATCGATAATGATAATGTTAAACGAGCGATGACGATAGGTAAAACGATCGAAATATAGGTTCGATATTTTAACCCGAGATAAACTAAAGAGTCGATATTATTTTACTGCGCTCAAAATGTATTACGGTTCTTTTTTTATATTCAATCGAATCCTTCCACCTTCAGCTATTTATTTATTAATCGAACCTATCTCAAGAAGGTTGGCAATTAAAGTATCAATCGATCGTTAAGAAATATAAATACGAGAACCATCGAAGATCTATTCGCCTAATCGTCGCGACATTACGCGGGAAGATATCCAATATAACAAATATAACAAAACTAACACATCAAACGATACTCGTTTTCAGTCTATCTATACGAAAATGTCGTATTACCGTCAAATATATCGAACCTATGACGATCGACTATCGGTCACGAATCGAACCACGCGAAAACGCAAAAAGGTTACGCGCGATCCAATTAACTCATTGATCGCGCGATCCTCGGATCGCGGAAGTTCGTGGGGGGAAAAGCGGACAGATCGCGATCGGATCCGCTCTCGACTTTTGTCCGCGAGATGCGTTCACGCGGAACAGGAGGACGGGGGGGGGGGATCAGAAGGGGAAAGGCCGTGGCAGGGCGAAAAATAGAAATTAAGGGCCGGTGAGTTATCGCGGTTGCGTGAGAAGCGGCCCCGAGATAAATCAAACCGCAGCTCCGACCGCAACGGCACCCCGAGTTCGGATCACGAACGCAAAAACCCCATGGCAAATCCCTCGGGATTAATAGTGTGCCACGGCTGAAACCGCTGCCCCTGATTGGTCCAATTCCCTGACGCGCCGCGCCGATGTTGCTTCCTCTTCCTTTTTTCCCTTGCTTTTCTTTTCCTTTATCCCCGCCCTTTCGAGCACCTTTTCGTTCTCTCCCGTCCTACGGGATAGTTACCACTCGCGCAACCCTCGTAGAATTTCAAATTGACTGATATCCAAACGTGTCATCGACTGACTTTTTTGCTAACCCCCTTTCACAACCCACCCCCTCCTGTTCGCTACTTTTGTCTCTATTCCGCGTATTTCGGCGAGAACTGTTTTAATAGAGACATTTGAATTTGCAGCGGCTGATTGGTAAAGTTAGCCGTATCGTGTGCTAATCGCGTTGTTGGGATTGTTGTGCGGATTACGTATAGTTTGCGATAAATCCAAGCTCGTAAATTTGCTTGCATTTCTTTGAATTCAGTTTCCACGATAACAGAATATTCATGGTTGGCGAGAGTCACTTGTTTATTGTAATCGAGTTATCTGCGTCTGACATCTACTAATCTACTGATTTTATATTGCTTACTTAAAAGGTCCTTTTCTATTTTCAGAATACTTTCGGGAACTTTATGAAAATATGTGAAATGAAAGTGTTTTATAAAAAGTGGTCCAGTCGGATACCTTAGATTCTTTAATAATTATAAAGTATCTAGCAGTGAGTGAACCATATTAACTACACTAAGGCCAGATTGGGCACAGGTACAATTGCAGTATCACAGGAAAACAATCCAATTAGGTACCTTTCCAATAATTATAAAAATTATATCAACGCGTAAACCAGTACCAGCTGCGCTTGCAATTCTGATATTAAATATACGCGGGTCGTATTGGCCGCAAATGAAATTGCAATATCACCGGTACACGGTCCGTCTGGGTACCTTACATTTTCCAATAATCGAAGTTATGTACCGCGCGATCGTATTCGCGTCAAATTAAATCCCGTATCCAATCCGACGACAGCCGGCCGATGGGTCCCTAAGTCAATTCCACTGACACCGTCCCGAGGAATAACTAACACGAGGAATAAGACAGCGGTGTCGAGAAATTATGATCTTCACAGACTATTAACGGCGATCCGGCCACATTCCACGGGCTTGAGTTTCTCTCAGCCCCGTGGGCCGTAGAAAATACAGGTAAGATGGTTAACGATTTGGTCGCGTTTACATATATAACCCGAGTTAAGTAGGAACTAAACCTTGATGAGGGCTCGCACGAGGGGGCTTCGGGTGAATCGGGGGCCCGGGAGGCTAAAAATTCATGTTCTCCTTCCTGAAGCCTCCAATAAAATGGCTGGGTGGCAGGAGTGTATACGTTAAAACTATAGGTGTCACGATTTACGCTTAATATCGGGAAAAAAAAGAATATCTCTCCGAAGGTGGTACAAGGTTCTATAAATATTGCCGGCCTCTCCCTCGATCGTTTCATAAAAATCACACAAATTTCGTTTCAAAGAATCCACTGGTGTCGGCCCTAACGAAATATCGTCCCACCCTTTCCGCGTAAGAAATTTTCTTGTTTTCATATTTCTCTTTAATTATCGTGAAATAAAGATACTCGTTGCGCCAGGAATTATTACTTCCCGTTGTGTTTCGAGAACGTGGAATAATTTTCGAATCATTTTACGCGTATGTGGGTTCAACTGACCTTTGTTTTCATTATCCCGGATTTAGATTCCGAGAATCTATTTTCGTACCAGGAATAACATGATTTTACGTTGCATTCGCAATCTTTTTATAGAACCCATACATGTACTCTTTATTAATCCTTTTCGTTAATATTTTCGCAAATATAACGGAAACTTGGTTTGAAAAGGACTCTTGATAAGTATTCAAGGGTGAGACGTCGTCGTTTTAATATTTTTTTCACTCAATTTTCACGATACAAAGAGTCTCTTGTTCCAAGGATCGTTACTGCCCCTATACGCGGAACACCGTGAAACGCTCTCCGTGGCTTTCTTTCGCCCGACACGCGTACGCAGCTTCTTTAATTGTACGTTCCGTGAAAGCAACCATCGAAGACATCCGGTGGAATGGTCGATAATCGGCGTCTAGAAAAACAGGATTAACGAGTGTGTGTGTGTGTCGTTAGCGTGACGTGCCGTTGACAAACCGATTGTCGAATGCATTGTGCACGAGAATGTTCATTTACGAGTTAAGTACATACGCGTACGCGAGCGTGAAAAACGCGAGAAAAATTCATATCATATAAAAATGTCGTAGCAAATGAAACACCGTCTCGTCGTCAGCTGGCGGGGCGTCAGCCGAATTACGCGCCCGTATCGTTTGCGTTGTCGCGTGACACTGACAAGCGTTAGGCGTCGATCTCATTCGACAGGTAATGCAGGTGGCACCCGTCATTATCTCGTCACGCAACAATTTAGACTTCTGCCGCCTCTCGGCCGGCTGAAGCGAGATTCGTTTCTATCATTTCGGCGGGCCGAACAAAATTCCGATTGTAATCAATTGAACGGCGGTGCGCGCTCGGTGCGCGGCGCGTATCCGTTTTATCAGTCTCGTTGCGCGACGGGGTAGGTGCGTTTGGCCAACGGTCAAGAGAAAATAATCACGATTATTGATAATGCTCGTTCGTGGGATCGAATTGCGCGCCCATTGCCGTTGCATCGTTGAAATCGGGAATTATCGCGTTATGACCGCAGCGCGGTGTATTTTAACGCGCTATCGATATCAATGACATTGCATCGGTATTTACGGTATGATACGTTCTTGAGCGTTGTAGGAATATACGAGAAACGGGGTGTCAATTGATGTTGTTATAATTAAAGAGACACCGTTATTATTATTGCCATCGGAATTCATCGATTCGTCGATTCGTAATTATGTTAAAATACAGGAAATTGGCCCGCATGAATTTTCTGTTTTGACGATAACGAAAAAGAATTGTACTTTATATTATACGACTGCGAAGTTAATACCACAAACATTAACAGCGTTTACGTTACACCTTGAGATGCGACGTGATAAATATTATTCGCGACGAAATTCACGGCTTAATCGATCAGTTCGTTTAATTCATCCTTCGAAAAATCTTACGCGGGGAGGGGATAAACTTTGACAAGGACTATAGAAAATTAATTAAACGCATCGCCAATTCGCCAAATAAATACTGCGTACGGAGTTCGAACAAAACTCTGATATTAAGTCGCTGCATGTCGGCGGCCATTCGAGACGTAATTAATCCCAGAAATGGTACAAAATGTTATATTTTAATGATGCTCCGTGTCGAACCTTCCATCTTCCTTTGAGTTACTCACATCTTATTTAACTCTAACGGAGCCTAGGCTCTCAAACGAGCTGGCACCCCGCGAATCCAAGGAACCAGAAGGGGAGGAAGAAAAAGAGAAGAAGGGAAAGGCACAGGGAGGTGGGGTCGGCGCATTATGTGACCTGGGTTCTACTTCATCCGAACACGAACTGGTAGACACAGGCCTGCGTGTCCGCCATTATCTGATCCATACGCGGAGGAGTCGGTGACCATGCGCAAAGTCCAGCGAAATAGCCATTTCAATTGTTAAGAGACCGCCGGGGATACTTTTAAACTCTTCAAGATCCCCCTAACGATACGTTATTGATTTTTCTTTTAAGACGATTATGAATATTATGATGAAAGCTGCTCTATAGAGAAGTTATTGCCGTAAGCAAAATCTCGGTTTAATTGGTGACAGTTCAGATGTGAATTTTATTGTTCGAGGAAAATGTTGTTTATGACCTGATTATCTATGAATTTTATGATGAAAGTTGTTCTGCACGGAAGTTAGTATTTTGAAGGAAAAGTTAGTTTACTCGTTAATAGTTGAGCAGAAGTGGACACGTTGAATTTCAAAAATTCTTTGAAAACAATAATGAATTTTATGTTGAACGTAGTTTTATCGAAGTTGCAATATTTATAATCAAACCGTAATTTGTATTGTTAGTAGTTTAGCAGAAATGGGTTGTGCCATGCAATATGATTTAGCTGAATGAAATTATTAATTTTCTCTTAAAGCAATTATGAATTTGAAAGTAGATTTACATTGCTGAAGATTTTTTAAAGAGGGTACTTACAACTAATGAATTACCCACCAATTTTTCTCAAAACGGTTATGAATTTTACATTGAAGGTAATTTTACAGGGGAATCGGTATTGCGAGAAACGTAGCGTGCCGAAGTGAATTGCAGTTGCTCCGACTACCATTAAACGAGCATCGATTGCGTTTAATGGACAAAGATGACCGCATCGTGTAGCTCGTCGGTGATCGTTCGGGTTCGATAAAAGTCTCGCGTTTACCATTGCATTCTTTTGTATTACCCACAAAATTTGCCGCATCGAGGGTGAATAACAAAGAAAAAGGGTGGAGGTAACGAGTAATTGGAGTACTTGGGTAGCGTTCAACGACATAACGGAAATTCGCTTAATCGTGTGATACTGAAAAATAGATTGTAGAAAACAGAAGAACCTAGAACCCCTTCAACAATTTTTACAAAGGCGAACATAAATGAAAAAATACCAGAGGTTTCTACGTAAATTTTATTTGCCTATACTCTCAATTTCTAATCCGTCGATTAATGAAGTAAAATTGAAAAATCGTCGAGGTACTTAAAACTTTCAAAGTACCGCAAACTCAGCTAACTTTTTGCTAGTAAAATTTAAAAAAATTAAGAAAGTAAAAAGCGGTGAACGCGGGGAAATACTAAAATGACGGGTAAAAATGGAATGTTTAAAACGATAAAGAGCAAGAGAGAGAGAGAGAGAGAGAGAGAGAGAGAGAGAGAGAGAGAGCGAGAGAGAGCGAAGGACAGATGAGAAAAGCAAGCAAAAAGAGATCCCCTAGTATTATGTGGTCGGGCCCCTACTTCATCGAAACACGAGCGGGCAAACAACAGGCCGGGCCCCGTGTATCCGCCATTGTTTGGGCCATGTGAGGAGGCATGCGGCCATGTTTCCCCTCGTGTACCGGGCGACCGGATAAAAAGAGGACGGCGGAAGGGGAGCAGAAGGTGTATGTGAGGTCGACGCGGACGAAGGGTGGGGGGAATCGCGAAGGGAGGAAGCGAATGGGCCCCGTTGAGTCCCAGTGGGCCTCACGGGGCAACGCATCGACACACGCGCATGTCCGTTCGCCCGCGCGTATCTACGCTCTCCTCCACACGCACCGGGAAGCGTACATAAATTTACGTGCGAGGGGCAACGCGAGCGCTCACGGGCTGTCTTTTTACATTAATTATTGAGTATCGATTGGTGTGCCCGGCATGCATTATGTATGTAACGTAATGGATTATGTACACGAGCCACATAATTCAACCACCACGATACGCGCGCATCGATACACGAAACTCTACGCTCACACTCGTTCGGACTCGGGACGAACGACGCGAGTCGCATAATTCAATTCGACCACCGTGATACGCGCGTATTAATATTTGAAATTTTACGCTCGCACTCGTATCGATTTTTTTTTTATATTAATTATCCCGCATCGACGCGCACGGTACTTCGGTTTATACGCGCCGATATAACTTTCCAGATATTGACGCTAAATTAGCGTCGCTTCGCTTTTCGCTCGAACAAACATACGCGCACCCATAATCGCGCCTATTTGCGTGCGCGATTACATCGCAAATACAAATACGGCGGGTACACGTGCATTCCCATAAATTGACGCGCGCTTACGCGCGTAACCTCGGACACACGGACACGGGGTGCATACACATTTAAACCCCAAGGTGTCTATATGTATATATGTATATATGTATACGCGCGCGCGTTTATGGAAAAGACTGGTTCGGTCAGCCAGGTAATTATAACCCATAACGATCGGTCCATCAAATCTGATCACCCGAACGGAGAAGATCCTTCGGGAGCTGATGCCTGTACCAGCGCGCGCGCGCGGGCACGTATTACCACTACCAGCGAATTCGAACACCATAACGTTATCCACTGACTTGGCAATGCCACGGCTAAATGAAGCTTTTACGCTCGCCGTTGGATTGAGTTTGTTATGGGATCAACGCTTCCATGGGGCCGCATACGTTCGACCGTGTCCAGACTGTAACCATCGCTCGCGCTTAATCGGTTCTTAAACGCGGACGAGCGAATTGAAAGGATCTTCTTTGTTCGCTCGATACACGTTGTTCCTCGATTTTTATTTTTACCGCGGCTCGCGATTGAAATTTAATCTGATTCCCGCTTTCAATTTTATTTCAAGATTGACAATTATGGAGGGGCGAAAGCTTGGACGTTGAGATTTTTCTACATCTATTTCGTGGAAATGGGAATAAAGATATATTATAGATAAAACGAATTATTAAAATAAATTGAATTTCAAAGCTAGAAATATATTTAATTCTCAATGCTCGGAAAGTATGCCTAATTTCCCGATTGTAGAATATTTTCCAAATAGTTTTTTGTGCAAATGAGAACAAGTAATAATATTCGTAAATGGTAATCATTTGAAGGATTCTAAAATCTATTTGCAAAACTATTTCAGCTAAGCAAAATATGGCATCGATATAATCGTGGAACGCCGTTACGGCTTTAAAACTAAATCAGAATCTTCCCCCGATATACATTTGAATCGCCGAATCAAAGCGAATTAATTCCAAACATCGTCGAGACACGAAAACCGGCGGAACCCCAACGTACCGCCATCGCGAAACCACCCACGGAACACGTAATCGCTGACAGAACAGCCATCGATGAGCTATATTATCACCCTCCAACCCTAATCTCCGTTCATCCTACAGGATCTACGGCGTTCATGAATTCGCGTAGGTTCGCCTCTCTAATGGGGAATCAAGTTGGTGATGGCGCCGAAACTAGGGGTGCATCGGCGACAGATGTTGCAACCCTGCCACGGGGGATAATTGAGTATTGTAAGGCGACAACAAAATCAAAATCTCTCTCTCTCTCTCTCTCTCTCTGTGTACACACACATTAAAGCCCACGTCGTTTGCCCTTTCATGGGCGACGAGCGTTCCCTGACTCCGCCCCGTCCTGTCGTCCTCAGCGTTCAATTCCACGTTGTGCCACAAAATGACGTCTCTCGTGTTTGCGCGAATTTCTTTTGTGGATACGCCTTGATTTCCGCGGGGTCCGTCGGGAGACATTCGTCATCTCGTACCACCGGGCAGATGGGCCCAGAGGCCGTTTCGTGCAATTCCCTGGAACGAATCGTGTTCTGGAGGCAGATGTCCACCCCTCGACGGTGGTGAATTCTGATGGTACGTGGCGACGGATGATCGTGACTCGGAAATCGCTCGTTTTATCGGCGGACCGCGCGATAAAATGTAAATCGCGTGTAATAAACGGCGGACCGCGCAGATGAGGTCGTAAATCACTGATCCACATTCTACTTATTGGTTTTTTGCGCATTACCGGGAGGAGCGAATTCAGTTTTGCCACCGTGATATTTTATAAACGCGAAACGGACCTCTTTAGATATGAAAAGTTATTACGCGGTCGTCGTTGGCGGGTTCGGTTTTTAATTGCAATTTTAAATTGAGTGTCTGACCAATTTACGATAGATAATAATTTCGCTCTATCGAACGTCTTTTAAAGAGTTTTATAGAGAATGAATGTAAATATAGAAAAGTCTTATGCCTTGAATGAGAAAAAGGGGTTTGAGTCTGAATCCTTGTAAATAAATCCACGTTCATTCTCGTTTCTACAAAAATTATACGCAAACTGTCCCTAACCGGTCCTACCTACCTTTTCTAATCTAACCGAGAAGCTTCGACGTAACGCTCGAAAGAAACGCGGAATTCAAATATTCCACGATGAAGCGATAAAACAATTTTTCCGAGAGTCTCGGTACGAGAAACGCGCTCTCGGGACCGGCGCTCAACGACTTCCTCAAAATTCCGAAAAACGCTCAAAGCTCACCCGCAAACCGCGAGAACTCCTAATCGACGATCGTAAAATCGTCGAAGTAGAACGGAATACCGTTTACAGTCGCGACCGATCGTTTCATCGGCGCGTACCAGCGTTCGTTACGAGGAAAGTTCGTAGCTACTGTACTGTGGGAAAGCAGGAAGTTCGGTCATCGAAATGATTATGGCTCTTCCCCGAACTTCCCCCGTTCCCAGCGTCTCGAGCGTACCCTAATGAGTTATAACGAATTAAAAATCATTAACTCCCCTCCACGTCGTATTAAAAAAATTCGATTCCTCCATGATCATGTTACTCCTCCCGTCCGTCTTCTCTCTCGCGTTTCTTCCTCGTCTATTCCGAGCGTCGGTACCGAATACCTCGTTGATTCCATCGTCGATTTAAAGGCCGTTTCCACGCACTTCCGCCTCCTCTAATCAAGGCGCACTTGATTGTGCGCCGTGTTATTACACGAAAAAGGCCCTTTCGCCCGACGGCGATTCGATGATAAAAAACGGGTCTCTTCGTGCCGCGATTACTCGCGAAGAGTTTTGAAACCCACACTGACGCACGCACGCGTCCACATGGAGGAAGGGCATAGACGTAACGATGCACCGCTCGGTGCATCGAGCCCTCTCGCCGGTGCTTATCGATTGCCGCTCCTGGGCACTTCGTCGACTTCGGCTGGGCCCGTCAACGACCCTTTTCTTACGCCTCTTTTCCGCTGATTACGATCCAGTTCGGATTTTATCGCTCGCTCTTGCCGCTCGCATAGTTGCGTTTACCCGAAGTACTAGTCTCGTTCGCGAAGATCCACGTCGGGGCACGTTTATGCCCTTTTCGAGGGAGTACCGCGTAGTTCGCCATTTTCGTGTAATTCGGAGCGCCAAAGGCGGTGGTTAATCGATTTCGAGGAAATCGAGTGGGATATTTCGAATCTTGTAAACAGACACTCGCTACGTTCGACGAATTTTGGAATTTCGGGGAATAATAGTGTTCCTTGGAATGTTGAATCGACAGATTAATCACCGTTCGTCGTTACTTTCATCAGCAAAATTAACGTCGTTCGGAAGAAATTTTGTGTCGAAAAATTTGTACTACGATCGACGAAATTTTCACTCGTAAAATTCCCACAGTATTTCTCGAATCTTTTAAACTTTGCAGGAATAAAAAATAAATATATGCAGGTAAGAAGAATCTCTAACACAAAAGTAATATTTCCGTTCGTTTCCATGGTAAAAAATTCCAGCCTTTCCACGGTACTCCGGCCAGCTCTAAGAATTAATTTCGAATCATTTTTTAAAAATTATCGTCTACTCGGTTGCAGATCTGCGTCTGCTGCGCCATCAGAAATTCTCGAAAGAAACACGCTCCCCCCGTGGAAGTAACTGCAACATTTATCGACTAGGGAAACTGGCATTCGGTCAAGCTCAAAGTAGAGGCTTCCGGAGGTGTAATTGTTTCGTAGGATCGGTATCCTTCAGGTTTCTTTACTCCCGAACGGCCACCTAGGTCGCCCGGTTCGCCGGATAGCACTCAAAAGCGCCTTTGGGCTCGGTGCCGGTATAATGGCGCCCGTTTGTCAAAACACGTCAAAACACAATCCTGGCCACGAAATCCTCTTCGGTCGGCCAGTCACGCCCCGCGATGCATCACCTTCGTCGGGGCTCGTTTGGAGCCTTCAGGTATATAGGATACTCTTCCTCGAGGAGAGTAGCGACTCGTGCTCCGGGGCACACCTTGTTGCCGAGTCACCGCTGGAACATCACTCTCTTTCGAATTTGGAAAGCGTGGATCGTTGGCCGCTGCTCACCCGCCGGTCCCCTCGCGCTCGATTTTTCCTCACGATTTTGGTGGGTGTTTTTTTTCGGAAAACTCGGAAATAGAATGCTCCTGAGTTTACTTGAAGAAATTATGCGATTAAAGTCACCGTCGTGTCCGGTTGAGTCGTAATCGTAAATGAAATTGTAGTGTAAATAGTTATCGCCCGATGCACTTTTTTAAATAATCATTATAAATAATTAACGCTTTATCTTCATTGTGTAATTGAATATTAAAGATCCTCATCTCGAAATGGATCAAACGAGATTCGCTTATTATTTCTACATTTTTTACAAAAAATCTTTGCAACCTGTCGTGTAGAATTCCCCGAGGTGTCGATTTTATTCAGCGACTCGTAATAACTAGGTAGCACCCGCAAAGTTTTTGCAATTTCCCGCTTACATGCACGACGGGGTGAAGTTTAGATACCGTTTTCCAATTTTCATGAAAGTTCTCGCAACTTGCTCGCAATTACGCTCAAATCGCCAGCGCAATTTGCATACTGCATTTTTCAGCAAACCGATATTTATCGCGTCGCGGGGTAAAAAAAAATTGGAGCTAATAAAATTACTGGCATTAAGTAAAAGATCCAAGTTTCACGGGCCCCCGTAATATCGTCGGCTCTCAGGTGCTACCAATCATGCGCGAGTGTGCGCGAGCCTTGTCAGGGAATGTGTTAATTACACCTTGCGCGGGGATATTAATCGTTCCTCGATTAATTTCGCGATATACGAACGCGGACGCGCTCTCTCTCCCCTCGACTCTGATAGTTCGTTTCAGGAAAGTGCGTGGCTCCTGAGATCTCGACTTTATTTATGCCACCGCACTCGCGTGTCGCCTTATCAGCCGATTAGGAGGAGCATTATTGGGTGACAGAGAGATCGCGTGGTAGCTAAAGTCCACGTTAATGGCGAACGGTCACGTTACCGTCTCCGAGAAATCCAGCGGGAATCTAAACAACGACTTGTAATTTAGAAAGACCAGGATTCACAGGAATTGCTACGCAACGGGAGTACTGATAAAAACCGGAAGTTTAGAGTACTCTATCGAGTCGAGCAGGTCTATCCTACTTTCTAAGTTTTTCGCGAGACACTATATCGTTTCTATGTATGCACGTAGCCCGAGATTAAAAATTGTGTTGGTTTTGTTTGTTTTACACAGAGACTTAGAATCGGGAGGTTGAGTATACGGTATTAGTTAGTTTGTTCGTGATATTAAAGTTTTCCGCTCGGCTATGCGAAAGAAATATATTTTCCAAAAACTTTCACGCGAATGGAGACCGCGAATAGATAAGTTTTACGTTACGAGATAAATTCCGGTTTCCAAAGCATTGGGACTCGCGTAGGTCGATTTTTTGTATTTAAGAACAAACGATAAGGAATAATTCAAAAATTGTAATTTACGCGCCTTGTCATTTTTATGAGAAAGTTTCGACGTTAATTAAAGTCCGGCTATATTTATCGACGGGAGCGTCAATTTATTATTTGCCGTCGTCGCTAATAATAATAGTAAAAGTAAAATACAAACGTCTCGTCGCAACTTTCCCAATAGTCGTAAATTCGACGATCGAGAGCAATCGCGATTACGTTGCGTACGAAATTTCGGCGATGGCGTATCGAGTATACGAATCGAACGATAAAATTACTCGTAAATTAAACCTTCCCGATGGCGTTGCCGTTCCCGATCGGCATTACGCCACTTGTTAATTAATATTAATGCGCCGTGGCAGCGAGAGAATTCAATTCTCGATGCGTACCGAGATAAATTTCAGGCTTATCTCCACCTCGGCATTCCCGATTAATTACGCAAAAGATTGTGATCTTCCGATCGCACAAAGGGAGATAAATCGAGATCAACGAGATCCTCGTAATAAAACTATAAACGCACGATCGTTCGGGAATGAAGCGTGTCGCGGGGTGGCGAGAACATTCTCATTATCCGGTTTGTCGTTAACGATCGCCCAACGTTAATTAGCTATATCATTACGGAGATTAATTTTCCGCCTGTACATATCGTTCTGATTTGCCGATTCTTTTTTTTCCGCCTGGAAATTTGTAATTCCGATATTGCGTTTTTGTCACAGGCGAAGCAGAAGATGAAGAAATTAATTAAATCAAATATTTATCATAAGCACGTAGAGAAGTAAAAAAAAAAATGTAATTACAATTTTGTAAAGAGTATATTTGTCGTATTACCTTACCACGAAACTGCAGAACCGAGGTTGGATTTAATTTTTTCACCGTATAAACTTTTATTCGATTCATGGATATCAACATTCCTCTCGTACGTATTAAAGTTTTTTTCTAGCGTCATAGTAAATCGCTTTACAAGGATCGTCGAGTGGTACCGTTTACGATTTCCTCCTGATAAAATTTCGATCTACGTTAAAGGAATGCTAATTTCCTTGATTATCCTGCAAATTAGAAATGCAAATGAAGGGTGGATCAACGAGATTAGAGCAATAAAATCATATACTCAGGGTGGACATTCTCATTACGTTGCGCCTCATTAAAGTTCAACGAATCGTCATTAAGGAAATTTCACGATGGATAAAATTTGTACTCAACAGAAGAGCGTCAATTTGAGCCTACCCAGTGGATTTTAATTATACGTTTCGATTTTACCTTTTTCTTTCCTCGGGCCTTCCCTTGGGAAAAACACTTGCGTCCAATCAGGTTTCCCGCGGGGCTTTTCCTATGAAAATCTGGATGTAGAAAATGAGCTCCCTGGACGCCTCTTTTACTAAAACGCTCCACCCTCCTGTTTCACCAGAGGGGGACAACAAATGATGTTGCTAGCTAATACAGAGTTTCGGGGGTTGAATGGGTGGGGGATGTTCATTGGAATTATAAGGGTGAAAATAACATGGCCGTCTCGGAATATCCCAACCGTGGGGACAAAACAAAATTTTGTATTCATTTACTCGAGGCTATTGTTTCAAATTGACGCGATTATTTTTAAGAGTCTTATACGAAATGTCTCGTTTTAAACGATCCATTGAAATATCTTCGAAACAGCTTTCTGATTGTGAGATTTATGAAATTTCGAGGTCGTTGATAATTTGTTTCGGAGGTATTTCAGTGAATCGTTTGCAATTAGACATATATAAATATATATAAATTATTTCAATCGTACAATGATCGTGGAAAGAATGTTAGTAATATTCAGAAAGATTATCCGTGAAGTACCTTTGTGCGGAAAAATAAAAGTGATTATATACTAAGCGTAAGTGTACATTATATAATATTAGAAATGTCAATATCGCTCGATACCGAAAGGCGTAGAAAAAAATAGAATAAATGAAAGAACACTTTTATTAAACAAGAAGAATGGGTCGATGGTCCATTTAAATATTCGAAGCACGCTCGTTTAGAAATAGTGAATTGCAAACATTATGATGTATTCTTTCCGAAAAGACGGTGGCCATTTTAGGGATGGGGATACGCGTCACGTGGGAATAAAAGAATAACAGGCGTATCTCCGATGTATGCTCTCCCTGTCCCTTCGGTAATGCGAAGGGAGAAGGGACACAGCTGTTACCTTCCCAGTCCTTTCTTCGGGTTCTTCGCTACGTTTATCCGAGTCGCGATGCTCCTGTCGATGCTGCCCTCTACTCGAAGCCTCTCGGTTTAACATGTTCGCTACCGACGCGTAAAAGGGCACAATACCCCACAGATCAAAAATATATTTTTGTACTCTTACACACGAAACTAATTTTCATTTAAGAAATTAGGTTTGTTTTAGCCAAAAATATGATTTTTAATTGATTCCACACGTGGGACATGGGCCTACGGATAGTTTATTTCATTGAACGGGACCGACTGTTTCATAAATAGGACCTTCTCTTTTTTTTGTCAAATAGATTGAGAAATGATAAATATATTGAATATGTCTCTACCAGTGTCCCACATATGAGTCATTGATCTTTTTGAGCAAACCATGTGGTTCATATTACATATGAGCCGGTCGGTAGCGAACGTGTTAAGAAACTTTAATCCTTCGGGATTTTCTTTTAATAGAAAGTTGTTAACTAAATTTGTTCAAACGGGAACGTAATATTTAACGATATAATTATTTCTCAAAATAAAAATTATTATTCGCGCGAGGAATTTTCATATTGAAGTCTGTAATGTTTTAATTGGAACTGTAATAAAATTCGAAACGTAACATAAGGATAGAATTTTCCTCGAAACTTGGAAGTGATTATTTTTGCGAGGAACTTTGATTCCTCTTATCAGAATTTTTGTATAGCAAACTTTTGGCACGGATGATCCTTAAAAACATAATTTCTCCCAAAGCGATTCTTTTTGTTAGGTACTTCGACGTTGATAAACCGAATTTTCCATTAAAAACTCTCCACAGGCGCCGTGTTACGGGAAAGTCCATTCCGACGCTCCCTTGGGCAATAACAAAAACCACGATCACCATAATTTTTCCCACTTAAAAAACAAAAGAAAATCACGAATCGTCGATCTCACTTAATCGCGCTCACCTCGCTCTCGCAAATATTTCTAAACGAAGGCGAGGGAATATTTACGAGTGGCAAGCTTGACCGGCAGTAAACATCGAGGAGAGAAGCAAAAGGCGCTCCTTAATTCCGCTTAACGATCGCCCCGCGACCGTTACAACCGCCAGACTGGCGTAATTACGAAGTCACGGAAACGTAAGCTCCGCTATCAAACGTCGCGGTTTAATCACCTCCATATTGAGCCTCGATCTCGTATGCGGAGAGAAAAAAAAAAGAAGAAACGAGGAGAGCTACCGGTCTTTCGAGGGGGGGGGGGGGGTACCAGCGGGCAGAGATCGAACTTCTCTCCTAATCACGCTTGCAAGCTTCTCGAGAGAGCGATGCTAATGCGGGAGAACCGAGAGGGGAAGCGTCGAAGGTGGCTTCGACTATCTCGCGATTGCCGTTGCCAGGGCGTAACCAAACAACGGCTAATCATTAGAAGCGTACGCCCTTACATGCAAACGGTAATGAATACATAGTGGCCAAGGGTGTAAACGCCACGCCGTTGAGTAATGCGCGCGTTGAAATTTGTGCGTAGGAAACGGACAGGGGTTGTTAGCTGTCCTCTTCTCGCGATATTAATTACGGTAATCGTCCGTCGCGATCCTTTGTTTACCAATATAATTCGTTCGTCACCGTCGATGGAATTGTATCGATGGAATTCTATCGATGGCTGAAAGTGTCGTGAATATGGATCTCGAAGAGATATTTATTTTACCCAGTTAATTGCACGCGTCACATAAAAATGGCTGATTTGCTTCTTCTCGCCGGTGTAACCGTACTGTTTAAACTCCAAGGCAGCACACCGTAAGTCTATGATCAAATATTTGTTACCAATTATTATCAATTGCAATTATTAATTACCGATTGCCAGATTCGTATTCCGGAATTCATTCTCCAAGTACGTTCCGCAGATCACCAACCAATTTTCGACCAACTCCGTTATCATCGCGGATAAAACATTTTTCGAAAATGCGATATCGTAATGGCCGCTTAAAACATTTGTCCCGGCGGAGATATTATTATTAATTACCGTAACCATTATTATCGCCCTTATTAATCACCAATCGCCAGCTTCGAATTCTTCTATTCATTTTCCAAATACGTCCCATAGATCACCAACCAATCTCCGACCACCTCCGTTATCATCGCGGATAAAGCATTTTCCGAAAACGCGATATCGTAATGGCCGCACGAAACATCTCTCCCGGCGAGGATAGACGGAGAGGCTTAAGAGACCGGCGGACCGGTGATCCTCGCAGGATGCCGAAGAGCCATCAGAGATATCGTCGGCGTCGGCGGATCAAGAAAAGGATGTCACGGTATCGCCAGATAAGGATCGATAGGGACCCGACGATGGAGAGAGGAGGATGGCGAATAACCGTGCGCCACGTAAAAGGCGCACACCCCGGACGGTGGTGATCGCGGACACTCTGTAACCGCAACGCTGACATTAATAGTTTGCAGTTCGGGATCGGTTTCGATCCAGGTATACAACGGTCGCCACCTTTCCCTTTTTTTTTTTTCTTTCCGAACCGCGAGAACGGCAGGGACTTCCTTCGGGGTTCAAAGAGAGACTTAATGGAATACGATTATCCGGTAACAGTTTAAGGGCTTCCATTGTGAAGGAACTTTACGCTAACCAGATTGCCGATATACCTTCGTCGTGACGGCGAATCGAGTAAGTTCGCGGTACTCGAAAATTTTAGTAATTCCATAGTGATAGAAATTTTCGTCTCGTTCGGTAGGTCTGAAAGTACCTACGGATGAAATTCTTGTTAGAGAAAACGGAAAGAGTATCTGACATTTTATTATCTTTTTCTATCTAAATTTATTACTAGAGTTTTTTATTACTAGAAATTTTAGATGTAAATACGGACAAACGTTGTTAGACGAAGGGCTGAAGGTTCTTCTTTTATGTTATGTTAAATATCTGTCTTCTGTCGAGTTTCGTTGAAAATGGAGTTAAACGAATTTTACAGTAAAAAACAAAATCACGATGGTCTACGCAGATCCTTTCGAGTTTAAAAAAAATATATAGTTCGGATAAAATCAATTAGGATTTAGTACAACAAATATCCTCGAAACACGCGAATGGTTGCACAAACTCAATGAAACCGCGACAATGCACACGAATTATGCTGGATGTTAAGAAATGAAAGATCTCGGATAAAATTACTTATAATACAATTAGCGCTGGAAGAAGACCATAGCCCTTGCGAGAGTTAATTTCCTTGGCACACGCGAATCATTTGACATTTCAGCAAACTTGCGAGATACAGGTGCTCGCATTTATGGATCCTCACCCTGTATAGCGGTGACATCAATGGATCAGGAACTCCGGATCTCCTTTGGATCCAGGTATACAACGCGCGCCTCCCCTTTTTTGCTTTCCAGTCGAATAGATCTTTTGAAAGGTCCGCACTTAATAGACCCAGGGGACCCGGCGACTTGTTTGGACGTTTGTGGTATAAACAGTGCGACACCTGGTGATCTATGCACTCGCCTATTTTGGGATGAAACGGGCCGCGAAAGTCGAGAAGTTTTCGGTATTCAGGGTGGCCACGAACGCGCCACGATGTTCCTGGGCGTTGCAACGATTTTCAAGGACACGGAAAACTCACCAGCTCCATTACATAATTCCGCGTGGTTAATAAAAAAATCATGGCGAGATTAGTTGTCATATCCAAAAAGTTCAAGGAATGGTAAAACAGTTATTAATTTAAACTCGCGATACTGCGGTAACTATGCATATCGGGGAGCACGTGTAAATACGTTTAAAGTGATTGAGGAAGTTTGATATTTGATTGTTTTATTATTGCATAATTCCGTGCATCCGACATGTGTTTGGAATAGAATTACAAAGAATTCGAATGTTGTTGCGATTTGAATCGTCAATCGCAAACGCTTGATCAAAAATTGGATTTATCTTTAAAAAATTATATTCGTCCAAGTACATTTGTCCAGATCGCGTTTTAAAGCCGAGGACTTAAAAGATTCTGAAAAAATTCTACGGTAATAATCAAACTGTATTGGTATAGAACTTAAAAATGAAAGAAAAAATTTCCTTAAAAAATTCCACTTCTCACAATTTCTCAATTATTTTAATCGGACGAAGTGCAATGTAAAGTCGAAAATTCGCGTGATTCTAAAAAAAAAAAATGAATACCAACATGACAAAGATGATATGAAACTGTGCAGCTATGCGAATCCGAAACAAGAAAATATACAATTTACTCTCGGCCCTCGAAGAGGTCAAATAAATTATTTCCACAACCAAAAATTATTTATTAAGTATTATTCAATCATCTATAACAAAACTCAATTATCCGAAATCAGTCGCAGGTTTGATTCCGAAGGACGATCGACCCGATCGACTCTCGAGACCAAAGTGAGCTATTAAATTCCTCGAATACGTCGCCGGGAATGAATGCGATCGGCAATTAGCCGAAACGTATTTTGCCTTTATGTAGACGAGATTATACGACCCCCAGCAAAATCGATCAAGAAACGGCTCGGTATGTAACGAGGACGAGTGCGTCAGAAAAGGAGAGACGCGCGTTCGCGTTGCATTCCGCGTTTCCTTTTGCGGCCCCCCCCCCCTTCTCCCCGACCCCCACGATTTTTCCTCGCCAGAAGTAGTTTTTTTTCCATTCCTTCGCCCGTGCTGCCGCACAATTGGGAGCGCTTTATACAGTTGCGTGTCCTGCATAATATTAAGAGCGTAACGCGTTTTATGGGGCGGCCCACCCAAGATGCGTTTCAGGGTCTTCTCCGTGGCTTGTGTGACGAGCATAATTTCGGGCTGATTGGTTACAAGGAATTCTTTCTATCGACGATTCCGTATGACAGTCTTCCGTCGATGACAATCCGTCGACGTTGCTGAACGCGGCGTCGAGTCTCTATGACGTAAATGGTAAGAGAAATTCAAACGAATTCATGATACGGTCAATTCGATGCTTAATCGAATTGGCGAAAGGAGAACCGAAGCGATTCTAAGAGCATTATTTAAAACTTTACGGAAGAAATCACGGGAGATAGTTTTAGTTTTCGCGTATGATCGGTTGCCGTTGATTTACACGACGGTAAAATATAACGGCAGTAAAACGGTGTTTCGGAAAACCATCGGAGGGGCAGCAATTTCAAATCGATGGATGCTTCGATCTCGAACGGCTGTATCGTCCTCCCATTCCGCCGATAAATAAGTGAAACTACTTTTAAAGATGTAACCGGTCCTCAAATACGTATCCGTGAACGCTCTATAAACTTCTCCGTGGGTCGTATCTTTACGCTCTCCGTGAACATTAAAATCCAAGAAACGCGGCGAATGATTCCCCCCGGTGCGGCGCGTACACGGTTAGAATTCATCCATGCTGCGTCTTTATCTATTCACTTAAAGGCCGCGTATTCCGCGCCTCGACCACCCAAGGTGTTCGTTTCAGGGTCGGTTGTTTGGTGTTTCTCAAGGTTTTCACGTGTCTCGAACGGCGTTGACAATCTACGAGCGATCGATATACGACCGAGGGGGAGAGAGAGAGAGCTGGAGAGAGAGAGGAGGAAAGGGGGAAGAGGAAAGAGAGTTAGAGAGGGAGAGAGAAAGCCGGTGGTGAGCCTCTTGGACGGAACCGTAGGAGGTCCTCCATTTCGATTCACAGTGGTCCTCAGGATCTTGTCCTGGGAAAGCCATAAAAGGTGATCAAGTCGCGCAGATCCAGAGAGATCGACCATGGCACGTAGCTCGTACGTCGTACGAAAAGATGAAAAAAAATTTCGCCGCCTCGTTGCACCGGGCCGAGAGGAGCCTTTTTAAATTCGATGGGACGGATTTCTTTCAGTTTTGCGCCTCGAGGGTCGATCCCGATGCACGCGTAACTGCGCTTCTCGCTTCGTTCGTCACGAGTATCGATAGCATCGATGGTATTGGTTTATCGAAAAGTAGTCTGATTGATCTCAAACGCGACGTTTCTTGAATAAAAAAATTTCAGCTGCCGCAATTTTCAAGATACTTTCATTCAAAGAATATCATTTTAAAGCTGAGGACTCGGTGAATTATTGAAAAAATTGACGGTAATGTGTTGGCGGTAATGCTAAGGTACGTAGCTTTGAAGATCGATGATGAAAACGTAGCTTGATTTTGAGAGCGCGCGCGCGATATTAATTGCATAAAAAAATCGTAGCTCCCACAGTTATCGAGATATTTGACTGCAACTGAGCGCATTTTAAAGTTCAGGATTCGCGCAATTATATAAAAGACTGACAGCGCTTCAACGAGCATAACGTAATCGTATATCGATGGCATTTCGTAAAGAAGGAAACGGTCCGGTTACGGTCAGCGCCGACAGGAGCACCATCGCTCGTTAAAATTACGAACGTGCTCAATTCCTAATTTTTTCCAACGAGATATCAATCTTGCACCCTTACTCTACGATGTTCATTCCGCGGGAAATTGTACATCGGCTCAAGGGTTGGAAATACCTACTACTCTTGTTATACACATTTTTCACGGTAACACCGACACGAATGGAGCATATTCCTCGGCTTCGGACCCATGTTTAAGAAAAAAAAAAAAAAAAAACACACCGCGGGCGCATGGAAGCAAGAAGGGCGACAAAGGTGCAACAATTACTTTATTTTGACTTTGCGGCCGGCTTAGGGACCTTTGAATCCACCCGCGCCCCTTTGTCCCGCGTACCCTCGGGTTCCATGTCGAACGTGAAAACGCGGCAAAAGGGGGATCCCGCGGTGCATTTACCTGTTCCGTACCTGTCAACCCCGACGGAAGATCACGGGGAGATCTCCCGTATCGCGACAAATGGTCTTAGACGCCTCTTTACAGCCGCCGAATTCTATACCGGGTGCCTTTAAAGTTAAACCCCGAGTCATCCAGCACGGAGGACGAACCCCTTGGAATCCCCGTCTACGCCTTTCGGATCACGCAACGATCGCAAACAATCCAGTTTCGGCGAGATTTACGACGTACCCGGCCACTCGATGCGCCGTTTTGGATTTCTGAAACACGATCCGATCTGGCGCTACGTGAAAATCGAACGCTGTCGGTCACTTTAAAGGCACGTTCTCACGAGTTACGTTTAGTTGACCGATTATGGTTGATCAATGATAGTTGAACATGACTTTAATCAGTTGTCGTTCACACATTTCAATAGGAACTTATCAACAGCTTGAATGTAATTCAATTACAATGACGTTGAAAGCAGTTGTGTGTGAGGTTGTACGGATAGTAGCCGTTTTATTAAAAGTTTTATCAAAACAGAAATAGAGATGAAATTGTGATCCAGTTAGTTTCGCGATATTACACATTTTGTTGGAGAAATAAGTGTCAATGAGTATGAAAATAAATACTGATTTACAAGTATAAAAGCAGTTATCTGCCTTTCTTGGGATATCAATTTATGCTTGTATATTTTATTATTCTTATTTTGTTTGAATATTTACATTTCTGCCAAATTTTTAAAATAAAGTTCTTAGAGTCGCAAGACTATTCGAAATTATAAAGTAAGTATCCCTAGTTTGCTATTCATAGTTTACCCTTTAATGTTTTGAATTATATTACATTATTCGGATTACAATTCGTTTAATCAAATCGCCGTAATTAAAACGTTCCAATATTTCAATGTTTGAAATAATCCCACGTATATTTTTCCCCATGCATTTCCTATCGGACGCATCACTAAAAAACATGTCCCTTCCGGAACGGTCTATGCGCGTCTAAAAGATAAAAATTGAATGAATTTATAAAGCGAGCTCATTTGTAACGTGTTACTCAACGTGAAAGTGTGGAGAAACACGAAACAGCGTAGGCCCCGACAACTATGAGACGTTAATGTAAAACTTTCGGCCCCGAGGAATCGTTTTCAAATGGAAATTCATGAAGCCACGAAACCCGATTTTCACGGCTCACGACAAAAATCCGTAGTTTGGAAAAAAGAAGAAAAAAAAATGCAACGCAGAGTGGACGACACTGAAAAATCGTCTCGGGCCCACCCCTGACGTCCTGTTTTGCACCTGAATGACCCAATTTTGGGGGTGGAGCTGCGTTCTCGATACATTCAGCCGCGATGGCTAACAATCGATTCGATGAAGATTTACGACTTCGAACTGCCGGAGGATACTTCATTTTTTTTTATTGTTGCAGATACGGTCGTTGAACGGGCGGTTTGCATAAAATAAACTTGCCAATATGTGTTGGATACGTCATGTTCTGTTCGTAACGTGAAATAAATGGCTGCAGATTTATAATTCTCCGCGACGCGTTATTCTTGATTTTTTCTACAATTCAATGAACGCTCGGCTTCGAAATGCGCTAACAAAGTTGCGTTGTGATTTTTGTAATGGAGTTACAATCTATTTCAGCCTTAACGACATTCAACGTCAATTTCCAAAAGCATCAACAGTGGTATCTTACCGCTGATGTTTTTTAAGATTCTTGAAACTCTCAGTCTCAAAACGCCGTTTTTTACGTTAAGGTAACTTAAAAATTTGTCAAGTTATAATTTTGATGCCAAGGCACCTCCGTGCGTATTTAATTTGAAAATACTAGGACAACGTTATCGGACACGAAGCGAAGAAACGTTTTATTATTATTATTTAAACTGTCGCCAATTAATAATCCTGAACGAGCGGAGTTTGGAGTATACCACGATGCCCGAGAGATCGACGGAAGATATCTCAGTGAAAAGTACAAAAATTCACGCTGCTCCTCACCACTGACTTCATAATGAAACGCCGTGGAAATCCGTGTTTCTCGGAGAACCACGTCGAAGAGAAATCCGTGGAGAATTCGACAGCTTGAAAAATCTCTCTCTCCCCCGGAGGACACATTGAAATTAGGGTAAGAACGGGTCTCGGTTCACCCTGCTTTGCACTTGAATGACCCAATTCTCGGCTCGGTGCGACGATCTTACCGGCGCGTTCGCAAGAAAGCGATATTCCGTTCGTGTCCCCCATAGAGCGCGCGCAGCTTGTTCTCCTTTGCAAATGAATGCGTGAAAAAAGGAAAAGGAAAAGTGCCACGGTACTCGAGGATCCTGATTTTCCGCGGCGACAATCTCCTTGACTTTTTTTCACGTTTCCTCATTGTGAATCAGCCGTGCGAGTTCTGTGTGGCTTTAAGGCCCTCCTCACAATGCAATTATGCGGGTCTACGAGCTTCCACGCGAGACTTCGGGAAGACTGATTTCAGCCTTGTTACGTTCAACGACCCGTTTAAGGATCGTTTCTCGGCTATTGATCTTTGCACCTCGACAAAGAAAGGTGTTCCGATCTTTTTCTGTATTTTTCGATTGACGCGTGAATCTTATTGCTTTCGATTACTCAAAATGGATATCGCGAGAAGATTGCGAACGTTCATCGATTACCACGATTTTGTACCACTTTGTACTATTTATTTCTTTACCTTTAACTTTTTGTGGCATTTCCCGATAAATTGAAATGATATAGGGAAGATTCTGAACGTTTATCGATTGCCGCGATTTTATTTCACGTTGTACCATTTATTCTTTGACCTTTTATTTTTTGTGGCATTTCATGATGAATCGAAACAATATAAGGAAGATTCTGAACGTTTATCGATTGCCACGTTTTTATTTCATTTTATGCCACTTATTCTTTCACCTTTTCTTTTTTCGTGGCGTTTCTGGATAAATCGAAGTGATATGGAGAAGATTGAAAGCGTTTATCGATCGCTTCGGGTAAATTAGACAGATGACGCTATTGTCACACCGAACAGAAGTATTTATGTCAAAATCATGAAGTTTATCGAACGTTAATCAAAATTTTGCGAAATGTCAAACAAACCATTGAGGTCTTTATTCGTCACGATGAGACCAAGTTTCGTTATGAAACTTCAAATTCGAGGCCATTGAGCGAGGAAGAAGGAGATCTCAATCTGGATGGCACTTAACCTATCGCAACAAAACGATCTATGGTAATTATTATTATGATTTGTAATTCGCTCTAATTAGAATATTCTTTACACTTTCTTTATCAGGAACAACTAAAGCAATGTTGCGCACGTCACTTCTCCTCGATTTCCTCGCCAGCGCCTCGGCAAAGTCAACACCAACTTTCTTGTAATCAATCTCCAGTGACAAGAAATCAAGAAAATTGCGATTTAAAAAGGTGCAAATACGCTAGATCTAAGGCGGAGCCCGAAACGCGTAACATCGACAGACTTGTCGATAAGATTCAGGATTTAAAGAAAAATATTCAGGAATTAGAAGCGGCGCAACGACGAGCCAGACCCGAAAGGAAGGTAATCGTTATTATCAATTTTACCTGATAACGTTGCACGCTTCGTTTTCAATTACAGAAAAGATCGGGCAAGAAGGACGCGCCCAGTCAAACTCAGGATTTTGCGATCGCGGATTTGAACAGCGCGCGGGAAACTTTGAACAATTGTTTGCGCGAGATGACGAAAGTGAAAACGTTTTTAGAAGACGATAATTGCTGGTGGACAATTTTGAAGAAGCAAGAACTCAGCTGTTGCGGTCAAAAGTTGCCTCATCTTCACGGATTTCTGGATGGGACGATGGTCACTTTGAATTTATTGGAAGAGACGACCGACGTGATTAGCGATAACGCATATTTAATGCAATAATCTCTTTTATTTTATATAAATATAGTTCAGATATTTCTTGTTCGTTCAGTTGGATAACAATTTTGGAACGTCGACCCCGATAAAATCGAGATCATTAACGTTATTGGATTCCAAAGAAAATGGAAGGAAAATAAAGCTCGACGAACAATATGCGAATGCTTGGCAAAAGGATACAAATAAGTTAGTCAACTTTAACATTTTCAACAGAAAATTGTGGACTTTGAAAGTAAATCTGGTTATTTAAGAAATCACTTCTGTTATCTTGTAACCTATTTTGTTCAGCGCTCAATACAGTTTGGAGAAAAAGTGTCCCACGAATTGCAAGATAGAAGTTACCGAAATTCCTACACTGTCAGAGTTTGATAGTAAAATAGAAAACGACGAATCGCAGATGCTTTCGAAAACTCCAAAACGCGTGCTACGCAACAGAGAATTTGATGAATTTGGAAATAAAACGAGTTCGACTGGTAAGAGGAAGACGGAAAAAAGAATTATTAAAAATCAGCCATTTAAAAACTAGTTCGTTTCAAAATTGTTATGCCACTTATCTTTAGACCTTTAGAAAAATTTATATGACTTTCGATCGCTAATTAAAAATACCTTTCTTTTAATTCTTCTCTTTCCTCAGCCTTAACTTATTTTTAATTCCCGAAATTTTCCTTTATTTCAGTGAAATTACCGCCCCGAGAAAGTTGGTACGATGGAAACTCGCATTTTGATTTCGATAACAAGAGGGAAACTTTTAGCAGTGAAAATACAGCAAGGAAAAGACACATCGTAGCAGACATCGGTACCTCGATCGATTTGAATACGGTAAAATCACGAGGACACGTTTGATTCCTTAAAACATTGCTTCAACAATATTTTCCCAAACGCGTACAAATTTTAAAACTATTCTCCCTAGGATCTCTCGTACAGAAACGCTGGAGTCTCGACAAGATCATCAGACCCGAGAACAGTCGAGAAGAATTTTTCCCTGAATCCGGAAAGGAGTTACCAAAAAAATAAAAAGTTCAAGAGTAAAAGATAATCATCGGAATTCGTGGAAACAGAAATGAAGCATCGCAAACGTCGGGATAGAAAAAGAGAGGTAAAAAACGAAAACCTACGTTCACTTATTTAACATGCAATTACACGAGTAATCGATTATGCGCATCGAGATTTGATATATTTCAACTCGCAAATTTCAGTTTATATTTCTCTCTCATCACTCTAATGTATCAATTATAACATGACAGCTTCTCCGTTCGCACGAGTAATTGGGTAACTTTTAACGTGTATCGTAAAGTTCTAAAGCAGTTAAGAGACTTGAAGAAGAGATGGAAGAAAGTATGGAGGCGAAACACGGATGAGGTTAGAGCTAGCTCAAACAACGTAATTTGTTTGCCAAGATACGCGAATTTTTTTCTGCTTATTCGACATTAATATATAATTTTTCATCTATAACGGAGAGCTATAACGCTAATGATTTTCGGAAAACGATTTTGTATATCGAGGCAAACAAGTAATATATTTACTCAACGTGCATTGTTTATTAAAAAATGGATTTCTATTCCTCAATTTTCTCTATATTTATTATTCGTATTAATAGCTTCGTATCGTAAGAAAGATTAGTCAAATATTTTGTAGTCCGTAGAATTATTCGAGGAGTTATTATAGTTATTAAGGAAGGATGTTGTATTTATTAATTTGTTGCCTGTACCAATGACTTTGCGCGGTAAGTCAGATTATTTTAATTAATGATTAATAATTATGTATTTATTTTGTAAAATATCTTATTTTCTAGTACCACCAAATGGACAAGGTTTTAATAGTGGCGAGATGTCCTGCCCCTTTTCACGATGAAAATTTGAAAATGGGCACGAAAACTATGATAATACTTCGCGAGCGCGCGATAATTAGATCGCCATTACCAACGCCCAGTGCTTCTTCCGAAAGTACGATTTCTACGGAAAGTGGATGTTGGTAGAAACAAGATAACTAGTATCATCCGCCGATCGTCAAAGAGATTTTGAAAATTGACAAAAATGGAGGAAACAGCACCGGAGCATTGCGATGGCCAATCTTCAAATTTGGATAATTACGGAAGGTGGCACGGGTCGCGTCCAGCGAGAAGTGGCTGTTCAAAATTTTGTTCGATGAACAATGTGAACGCAAGGTAAACTGTCTCATTCGAAATGTGCCTCACGATCGATTCGAGATTCAAGATTCGATCAAACGCGAAGTGAATATTAGCATGCACATTATTATGAAATTTACAAATTCTTTTTCAAAATGGTCAAACTGAAGTTACGCCACTCCGAGATTCATTTATCGTTAAGCGAAACATGGTTATAATCGTATCGAGTAACGAGCGTATAGATGAAAAATATTATTTCAGAATCGAACTAACGATGCACGTATCTCAAAGAGAAAAGAGAGGGAAGTCCAGACAAAGGAGAAGTAAAAACAAATTAAAGAAAATCACCGACGAAGCGAAGGTAGAAACCAACTTTTCTTGACAAATCTCAAAAGTCGTATGTTTTCTAATTTCGTGCATTAATAATTGTTCATAGAACGCAATGGCGTGTTTGAAGAAAACAACCAAAAAATCTTGGAAGCGAATGAAACATCTTTACAAAAGTATCGGTGGAAGAAGGGCGGTAGGTTTCAATTGCGATCTCACGAGATGCGAGAGCACTATAACGGAATGCAGCGTGTCCTCTTGTAAAAAACCTGGAATGATTTTTGGCAAGGTGGAAAGCGAGGAAAATTGCGGAGGAACGTCGCCCACGGTGTGCGGAACAGGGAAAAGATCTCGCGGCAAAAGAACGAGAGACGAATACAAAGAATTATCGAAGAGGAAAGGAGAAACGTCAAAAAAGAATACCAAACAGACTGTGTCGAGAGGAACGAACACGGAGTAAACATTTTTTATGTAATTTCTAGATAAACGCAAACAGTGCAATTATACCCCAAACAGAGAATTATCGCAGTTTACCTTTTTTCAAGTTAAACGCCCAGGCTGTATTATCATTCCCAATATGTACGATAAATGCTCTGATGTGTGATTTTTATAATACTTCCAGCCACACAAAAATATCCTAAATCCTAATTTTTTAATAACAACAACCTCCCATTACGAGGCCCAACGTGTCAACCCTCGAGAGGCGTTAATACGCAAAACTAAAAAAAATAAAATCCCTCGTAAATCTCCAATTACCGGTAAACCACGGACGATAGCTCGCCGACTCGGACGAATCTTCTTCACCCAAGATTTCTCCGCTCGCGTACCAGCGAATCGAGAGATCACCGAGAAGTCAATTTGTCGGGTGGAAAGTTCGCGCGATTGACGAGTAAGATAATCGCATCGAGTTTGCGAGTTACACCGGCCGATGATTCGATAATTCGCTAGTCCCGGACGACTTGCCGAGGAACGGAGGGGGAGTGTGTGTATGTGTGTACGAGAGAGAGAGAGAGATAAAAAATAAATGAAAGGGACAGGATTGCTCGGCGTTAGTGCTCCTTAGTTACGTGGGCGCTAAGCAGCGATATATCACTCGCCGGTATTCAGCAGGCAAATGGACTTTTATTGCTTTATAGCACTTGTAAGCTGGCCGCGCTCCATTCCGAGCCGCACGTGTAATCTGGATGTAAGGAGCTCGTTATTATGGCCGCGCTCCATTCACGATCTGACTTCCTTTTAACGACGGAACTACATCGTAATAGCCGATCCCAGTCACCCGAGAAAATTGCCCTTCCGATTCGGGATGCAACTCTTTAAGAATTTCTTTTCGCATGCGTTGTTGGTTCTATTCTCGCGAATTAAGGTTCGAGCGATACGAGTGAAATTGAATCGCGAGGGATTAGTACCTGTTCGATTCAAGACCCGGAGGAGGGAATCTACCGTGAAATATAAACGGTGAAATTATCGCGCTTATCACTGATCGGTGAGGGCAATCGAGATTCTACCGCAGTTTGAGAGTTACTGGTTTCTAAAAACTATTCTTTCGGTGGGAATCGGGAAGAGATTGTAAACGCATACATCGTGAGAACGTAATTAAAATTAATTAAGCACAAATCGGGAAGAGTCTACGCGAATGTGGTATATGTATCTACTCGCAGAATGGGTATAATTAAAACAATCATTTTCAAGTTACTCATCCCGATGTGATTTTTTGAAATACTATTATACTTTTTGAAAAGATTCTTAAATAAGTCAAAAATTATTATTGCCATACTTTATAATCCCAGTCGCTTAATTCTTTCAGAAGCGAATACCTTTCGCAGAAACTCGTTTACAATCGTGCTCCAAAACGATCTATAATCTCCAAACAAATCAATTGTTCAAACCAAGACTCTAATCAATTAGCAACCAACGAAAACGCGGATCATTCTGAAAATCCGTAATCCTGAGAGGATCGAATCCCCCTTGTCCATGACGATTTTCCCCGATCGCCGATTCATCGAGGCGTAGACGTTCCATCGTTATGCGTATCACGAGTAACGCGCACACGCTCACGGACCGCCACACGAATGCCGTGTTTTCCTTATTGGTTGATTGAATAATACATGTAACCGAATAGTATTAGACCGGTCGAGAGCGCGACACGCGATGCCCATGACGCCTGTCATGTCGTTCAGGTCACGTGTCAGGATTTTGACGAGTTGTTTAGGCCCGGCGATTTATCGACCGAGATGCGGAGTTCTGCATATAAGCACGAGAGTTACGTGCATCGAGTCGAACGATTAATGACACTGCGCGAGATAAGAGAGAGGATTTATGGAGAATTTTCTTCGACGATAAATTATATTTCGCTAAACTCACGGTGGGAGCGAATTTATGCATTTCAGGGGTGGACTACGTATTCGCGAGCACTGACAACCAAACTTATCCCTCTTCTCGTTCCGTCGTGATACCGAATATTATTAACAATTCTCGCGAACGAACGTTCCAGCTATACGAGTGAAATTGAATCGCGAGAAGCTCGTACCTGTTCAGTTAAAACGCGGGGAAAAGGATTTTACTCAAAAAATATGTATAAGCGACAAAATTATCCACCGATCGATTCGCTTAATTGAGATTCTACCGTTGGTTGAGAGTTACCACTACCATTAAAACTACTATTTTTTAATCAAAAGAATATCTCGTTTCAAATCGCGCAATTATAAACGCGCGTAACGTCGTAATTGCTAATTCCGTGTTACGTCGACTATCGTGACTAAAAATTTCGTTTCCACTCCTCGCACCTGCTGACGTATCGCAGTTTCCCGTCAAACCACACCGATTCGACTCAAGATTACACCTTTGGTCACCAACGCACTCGGTGGGATAAAATCGCGAGAATTACGACGAGATCGGAACACTAAAATACCAAATATTACGAGATTTCCATTATGCCTGCGTTTTTTCCGAACACCCCACGCAATATTTCCAGGAAACCCCTGCCACGGGACGAATTCGCCGTCGAGCGGCGAGAATAATTTCGCCGAGGCGAGTGGACGAAAAATATTATTATTTCGTCGCGCATGAACACCCGTCGAGGGAAAAAAGAACATTAATGACGGAGTATTATGCGACGCATCGGCACCGCGCGAGAAATGATCGGTAAATCACCGGTCGGCCACCTATAATCTTGCCTATTCCGCGTTATTTATTGCTCATTGATATTTACAATCGTTTAGGGTTAATATCTCTCTTCGAGCCGCGACGATTGCCGTGGAAAATCGTACCGACGCGAAGGATCTTCGGTCAAGGCTCGACGTTGATTTGAATAAAATCGCCAAGTTTACGCGCGATTCGTATGTCCGATAAATCGTTAACCTCGCGCGAAGATAAAGTTTCACGGGTTAATCGTAAATAAAGACTTCGTTCGGTTCTCGTGATTTCTTTTTTGCGTATTCGATAGCGCGAGTGGTGGAATTAACACATTGTCCGGTGGATGTTTGTTAATAAACTTGTTCCGCGAACGCGGTTGACTCGATAACGCGTGGGCCACGCGTGGTAAGTGTCGTAAGCCATCATTTGGATTTAAAAAAAAAATATTCAGAAAGAACTTTTAGAACGTGGCCAGCTATCGAGTTAGAGATTAGCTTAGATAGCCCTTCAATTTTCTACAGCTGTGCAAGGCTACTCGTTATCGTGAACCTATTATTGCCGATATTTTTCTACGATTCCGCGTATACCCAGCATTAAAATGCAATTTGTTGCACGAACAAATTCCAAGCATTACGAGAGTTACGATTTTTTTTTATTGTAACGAGTCACGTCGCATTGATGATCGGAAGCGTATAAGCGCCCTCGCATTACGTATTCCCGTTAGCGTGTTATACAACTTTTCCTGCATTCTAGGGATCTCTAGTATTAAAATGCAATTTGTTGCAGGAAAAGATCGAAAAAATTACAAAGCCCACGATTTTTTTTTCATAACGTCGCATTTTCGATCGGAAGCTTGTAACGCGGTACCGGCATACGAAATATTCGCGCAATCCTGCATTCAGCCCAGAAATCATCGTTTACGCGAAAGACCGTCTACGCCTTATCCGCTTATCCTTAACAAGAAAAAAGAAGAGAGTGAGCCGAACGCGGGAAGAGATCCAAGATAATCCGGCATCAAAGGCGTCTCCGAAACTTGGTCGTCGGTCTTCGCGGACACGCTTTATTCCGGCCTATGCTCCGCGAATTTACAACGAGGAACAAGGGTGGTGGTTTCTTGACACGGGACCCAGTCCTGGTATAAATCACAATGAAACGCACGCCTCATTATACTTGCAGGCACTCGTGTAATTGCGACGGGCGTGTCCACGCGTATTTACCCGTGCAGATCCGCTCGGGTCGTTTCGATGCGTGTTAAAACGCGCGTACGCGTGTGCGTTAGCGCGCACACTGCACTCACGAGGATCTCGTCGTCCTTTCTTTCTTTCGTCCTTTCCTTTTTTTCACTTCTGACACCGGCGGAGCCGAGTCGAATCCGGTGGTTTTCGCGGGCCGGAAACGCTCGAGCGGATATGGGCGTGATAGCTGGCCCGTCGCGGGGTTAAAAGGGAACCGCGAACCAAGGGATCGTGTGTTTTTCAGTCCCGGAAATCGTACTCGCAGGAAAGATGAAACTGTAGGTATTTAGAGCCTCTGGAGGATAGTTAGCGATCTTGGATAAACGATTCTGACATTGCAATTGAGAAACGGGATGAATTAAACGAGCGTGGCGAATAGCAAATTAGTAATGAACGTGCTTATTGATCTAATATGAAATCTAGGTGTATCTTGGTTGTTAGAAAATAACACTAGAATGTTTTGTTATAGCTCATATTTTCTATCTTCGCGTCTAATAATAAGACCGTTGGAATTTTCCTTTGTTTCCTTATAAAGGTTAAGATCTGCATTGTTTCGCCGCTGCACACATCTGCGAGATTAGTGAATAAATAGTTTAAGTTCGCCATGGGCATAGATAAATGAGAAGCCTTAAGATACTCGAAGATAACCTTAGAACCGTCTTGCAAACATCTGCAACACGCGACCGTAGGCCGTAGGGCACTAGGGTAATAAAACCTTTAGGCTAGACATAATATGACTGCGCGATGTACCGAGCGTCGCTAGTGTTTAAAGAAAAGACTCCCTTGTATTACGCGAATGGAGAACTTTGAGGTGATTTTTATTTCTTCGAAGTTTTCCCACCTCACGCACCAATAAATTATGATTTTGTTGCAAAGTGCGCGTTTAGTGTAATTCCGTTTCCTTTAGTTTTAGTTTCCATTGGGGCATAGATGCCCAATAACGAGCTGAGCAAGGACCAGCCGAACATTGCTGTCACCCGTAAAACTATGCACAAACCCAGGTTTTGAACACGTTTCTTTGAAAAAGGTAAGGAACTTACGGCAAAAATTTTCTTCCGGGGGTTAAATAGGAAAGCTTTAATCAGGAAGTAATGACGGAGGGAGAAACTTAAATTTTAAGCGGTATTTGAATTACAACTTAATTTTACTCGATATTTGAACTACATACAATTCAATTTTAAGCAACATCGGTGGCGCGTCGCCGCAAATAAATTTCCATAAGGAGATCTGCTTATGAAATATTAATTAACCTCAGTTTATTTGACCCTTGATATTACACTTTTCATCGAATAACTTTTGTAGGGATGGAAATAAATAGTCATAAGCTTTGTACCACCGGAAAGAAGAGCCTCGAGTGTTTCTCGTTACATAGATTTCCGGAAACGAGTCCCATCAATCTTTTGAAACTTGTACCAAGTGATCTAATAAAACGCGTTTCTCCGGCATAGCACGATTTTCCCCTGGGAAGTCAGAAAGGATTCTGCATAAATTTCCCGGACCACTGTTTCGAGTAGCCGGTCGGCACGACGTCTGAGAGACCCAAATTACGGTCCCCGTGTTTTCACCCGTGCGGTTTACAACCCCCGATGCGAAAACCGAAAACCGTGGCATAATTCGCCGCGAAACAATGGAAGGTGAAACGTATCCTGTGGGATATCCCGCTGCGAAAGGGGAACGGCCACCCGCCGCCTTTACACCGAAGTTCCGCAATTTTCACGCTTTTCCTTCGTTCTTTCTCCTGCCCCTTTCGCCGTGGCTCATGCAAATGGAGCGTCGCGACGGATAAATGGCGGGATAAGAGGGTCCCCCAGGCTGTCCGTCACGTATTCGTCACGGATCGTTATTCAACGTTGACCGGCGAGGACCTTGACTCTCGAGGCCGGTTATTAAACGGCGCTTAACATACTTACATGGTTATTGATATCCGAAGGGGAAATTTAGTTGAGAACCACGTGTTTCGGATTGGTTCGTTTTCAGCTTTTAACGCATGTAGGTAAATTTCTATTGTAGATCTTTTGGCGATTGTAGAGAGGGAGTAAATGGGCAGAGAGCGAGACAAACGGAGACGTAGAGAGAAATGGAAGAGTAGAAGTAGACAGAAGTAGCAAGAAGATAAAGAAATAGGGAGAATAAATAGACGAGGAGACACTCGGAGAGTAAGAGAGGCAAAATAGAAGGATAAAGAAAATAGGCGGAGGAGAAAGAGACGTAACCGTTGATTCGAGCATCGTAAACGCGTACCTACGTGTAATTACACCAAACTATCGCCAACGGCGTGGAATAAATTAACTTCCTTATTCGCGATGATCCCGATCGATCAAAATAATTCGCGTTAAGCGTCATCGATTTACCACGGTGGATTATTTAATCCGCGAGTAACAGGGAGGGCGGGGGGGGGGGGGGGGGGTGGTGGAGCATAATTGCCGATGTACGCCGAGACGCTCATCTGCATGTATAATAAACTCGTTTTCATCCTGCCACGCGTTTGAATAACGGCTTAGACGAAAAGATTCCGTATCATAGAAGAATAGGCAAGAGGTTTGGAATACACGGTTGAGCGATAATTAAGAAATAAAACGTTATCGCGTTAATTCAAGGCGAGGAGAGGTGAATCATCGATCGACGCATCGTAAACGGGTCGTGTTAGCGAAATAAGCTATTCGATTCACCGTAATTAATGGCTCAATTTAATTGATCGTAGTTAACCGGCGCCGTAGACCGTTGCGTGTCTATTCAAATTATACGGGCAACGCAAAAACTATGAGTTACGCAATATACGGTGTCCCGTAAATAACGATAGTTCGTTCAACGCTACCCGGGATAATGGAAACCAGATTTCTCCTCGTCGAAAATTCCCAAATTGTCTCAGTTAACTTTAGATCGACCGACGTCTCTTTGATCCGCCTAAAATTCACCTAAGCGTTGCGCGTGTCACTATGTCACTGGGTCATCGCACCGATCTTGGATATTGGAGGACGAAGTTATGGAAGGTTAGCGCGTACCGTGCGTAACGCAGGTGCGCGGCATCACCGAGAGTTCCTGTACTTACGAGGAGAGTACCCTGAAAAAGTTTTTTTTTAAATTTATTTTCCTATTCTAAAGATATTCAAGAGTGCACTGTTAAATTTGTATGAAGAAATTCGAAGTGTTTCCAGGGTTATGAAGATTTTAACGAGTCGAACACACGTACAAATACATGTGCAGAAATGCAAACGCTTTGCGGCATGCTCATAAACGGCCCAGCGTGGGTCCGTAATTTGGGACTGGCTTCGATCATCCGAACTCTGTTCTTTCACCGAACATACAATAAAAACAATAATTCGTGCCTTATAGGGACCTCTGTTTGGTTTCCGATGTTCGGTAATTTCTCGTTACCTAAGGCGATCATATACGATTATGAAAAATTTGATTGAAATTATCCTAGATATCGCATCAAATGAAATCAAATACTCGCAGCGAATTATGATTTATTCATGCATCTTACCGAAAGTCGGGAAACCGACGGAATCGTAAATCGAGTATCATATTACTTGCGTTGCTATTTTCATTCAACTTTATGGAATCATAATTCTGACCTCGTTCTTCCAGCATCACTTTCATTTAACCTCTCCGTTATTTTTATCCCCAAACCACATTTTCTTTTCTTCGGTTTCCAGTTTCAACGCTGGACACCAAATTCGCGACGCTCAAAGGAAACCCAATTCAAACGAATCTCCCCGAAAACGGCGAAAAGAAGGCGCAGCGAAAAATAAACTCAAAAATCGAAACGGCGGATCACGATTTAATTGCGCGTCGTCGTCCCACGAGCCGTAAATATTACAATTACTAAAAATCCTGGATAAAAGGGGAGAATGCACGTGCACCACCGTCATATCCCGCGGGATAATCCTGCTGGGAAGGAAGGCCACGCGAGTCAGTATGTTTGCTCGCATGGTTAGCCACTCGACCGTGAATGCGTGTGCGCGTACAACTTGAGCGGGACGCACCCACACATCGTTAAGGTGCACCCATACCGACGTACCGGGGCTCACTTCGCACGGTGTGGTTTCCACACGCATAATCACCTGTCTCGTCCATCATAAGCATCGTACCTGGCCAGATGTAATGCGCCGTGGGGCCCACGCAAAACCCGTCCGACATCGCAACGTTTCAACACACGCCCACGATCGGTCGGCTCGCTTTCAAAATGTCGTAAGTCAAATTGCCCCGGCGTTTGCACCGTTTCATCATCCGGACGCTGCTCGCTCTTGTGCGCGAAACGCGTGCCTTTTTCTTGCGTGCCCACCGCGTCGATGGGTGGAAAAGCGCCGCGGTGGAAAATCATTTTTTGAGCAGCTCGTCCGTATTTCCTTTTTTGTTTATCGATGGCGAATCTCGACGCAAGAATGGAAGTTCGAGCGGCGTTGGTCTCTCGAGCTCGAGTGGTATACTCGGGACGCGAACATCCGTAAAATCTCTTAATCGCATTTTTTTTTTATTACTTAGGAACCGCGTTGCTTTTTGTTGTCGAGCGATTACGAGTAGGCGAGGAGCGTTATTTATTTTCAAGGATACGCGGGACCTTTATCGGTCTCGATTCTCCGATGGTTAGTCGCGAAGCGTGTCCAGCGGTATTGCGAGATCGATGTTTCGGGTTGATTCGATGATTTGCGTGGGTTTTTGCGAGTAGTTGCGGTGTGGATTGATTGCTTTTATTGAGCGTGTTTGTTCGTTGGCGCGCGAATGCCCGGGGACAAAAAAGTTGCGGCCACGGGGAGCAGTTTTTGCGAATCAATCTTGCGAGTTAACGAGGTCAAGCTCGTGATATTCGACGAGAATTTTATTACGAATGATAATAAATATGAGAGAGGAAAGTCCCCCCTGTACCAGCATTTATTTTTCTTGAGTTTCACCTCTGCTTTATAATTGAATCGGTTAGGCGAAGAACGTTACGAATCGATAAGCAGTATAGAAAATATTAAAATAATTTTAATAAAGTAGTCAAACGAATTTGGTTTTGATTTACCTGCGATTACCCGAAACTCGGGCTTCGAAAACCATAACGGGCTTCGTCTAAAAAAATATACGATGTTTTTCTCCTCACCTATTCAATTCTCACGTTTACTCGAGATGCGCAAATGAACGAGAGAAAAAAAAACTGCTTAAAAACTTGAATCGCCTAATCACCACGGCCGATAACAAAACTCTGGTCGTAAGAACTTTCCCAAACATTTCCCGCGAGTTCTCCTCCGCTTTCCTCGAAGCGCGAGTTCCCGCGATTTGTCCTCACGAGCTACGATCTCAATTAATTTTTCATCCCGAATAAAGGCTCGTTAAACTCGCCCTATCGAGCGGGAAATTTATCTTCGTTCCCTTCGCGAATGAATCCGCCGCGAGCGAGTACAATGACGACGAGAGAGGATCGATTCGAATCTCGATTTTGCAAGGCGCACCTGCGAGGAGGGCGCTCGACGCACAGCGCGCGCGATCTTCGCGATGGAAATCACGCGGATCCATCGTGGATCGTTAATGTCTGCCTGTCAACCTGTCGCGTGGGTCGCCTACGTCTTCCTTCGTAAGTCGAAACGTCGGCTGTCCGGCTCTTTCGCACCGTGGAACCGATTATCCCGTCGAAATTTTAAATCGACGAGCCTCAGGGTCCGAGCCGCGTACGTAGAAACGCGGCATCGCTGAGATGAATGTACGAATGAACGTAGAAAAAAAAAACATAAATATCGAATCCCACCGCTTGGTTTTTTCTCGCCATCTTCGAGCAGAAAGTAGAGTCCCCGTGCGAATTAAGGAAAATAATTTCGAAAGTGGTTTAAACGTGGGTTTATGTTCTCTTCTGTAAGATGAAAGGGGGAGTTTAAAAAATCTGTCATGGAATGTCAGAATGTGGGTTGTCTGTCGGAATTTTTAATTGGGAAAACATTTGGGACTCACTGCGAATACATAATATTGAAAAACGTAAGTATCGAGTTCTCCCACTCGCTTTTTTTGCTGCATACGATGAGAAAGTAGAATCGCATTCCGAATTAAATATAACTATTTCAATTGTGGTTTAAAGGCGAGTTCATATTCTCTTATGCGAGCTGAAAAACGGAATTAAAGAATCCATTATCGAAAGTCAGAAAGTTTATAAAAATGTCTTAAACACCATGGATGGGATTATCTCGCCGCAATTCTGACCATCTCTCGACTCCCATCGCTCAACAATAAATAATTAATCGCCCAAGTGGTTCGCGACAAAAATCATTGACGACGAATTTTAAATGGCAGGTGACAATTGATCGCGTTTTTCTTCCGTTCTCGCTGCCCACGCCTCGCGGTGGCGCGGGGGGAAAAAATCATTCTCGTGCAGCCTTCTCGAGAAGAGGCACGCACGACCGCCATTTTTGGTCGTTTCGTTAATTAATCCCGAGTGCCTAGCGTGAAAGCCATTACTTTTTGTCTTCGAGCGAGCTGCTACGGCTAATTTCAACGCAAGTGGACTCCCTGAAAGCATGGCGGTCATCTACACGCGAACCCTTTTATCTTCGTACGTTCCTCTCCTTTTTTTTTTATTCTTCGTTTATCTTCCCCTACCTGTCCTTTTCTACGAGCAGGGAGCGCATCGTTTTTGCGAATGAAATTCCTCCATTCGGGCGAAAAAGGAATCCTAACTGCATTTTTGCGTTCAAACTGATCTTTCCGTTGTATCGCTTCGATGTTAACTCGATGGAGCTCGAGAAAAACGTACCATGTCAAAAATTGAAAATCGTCAAGCACAAAGTCGAGTTATAGATGAAAGATTCACTTTTTTACTCGTAACTTGGATTACCTTCGCTCCATAAACACTAGAATGTAACGATATAATAAAACCATCACCCATTCTCACACATCTTGATCCGCGAACGGGCAATAAGTTTCCTTAACTTTTGCCAAAGTATCTTTCCTGTAATCCTGAATTCAGAATAAAACTTCTGTTTTTCTTAATCGACTGCGTCAGCGACGCTTTCGACAGTTCGTTAATTAACAAACGTGATGCCTCGATAATCGTCATTAAAGAATCCTTAAACACGCGCGCTTATCCAATAAATTTTTTAACTCGGTCATCACGACAAAAATTCTATTCCACGTTTTCCAATTATCTTTGCGCGACGAATCGCCTCTTGTCCGATTCTAACACCCGTCCAGGCTCACCCTGTAAATCCGTGAGCAATAATAAACGCGTGCACGCGCGAGCGCACGGCACGATTATTCGACTCGTGCGGGCTGCCGCAAAATTGAGAGTTAACGAACCTCGACGAACTCACTGACACTCGGCGAGTTGCGCAATCGGACGGGGGGGATACGCGTGCACACGCATAGAAATCCGAACAAACGCGGATATACGCTGCACCGACACGAGTCGGAGAGGATGCAGGTATGATCCGCGAAGGTGAAGGCACATCGTGCCGAGTCGAAACGTTGACAGGCAATTTATTCACCTGCGTGCGAAATATCGAGAGAAGAGCCCCGTAGTTTCCGCGCTACGTCGCTCTCCTAATTGCCTGGTTAACCGTTTAACGGTTTGTTTACGGGAACGATTTACCGGCGGGATCGACGGGCGGTGAGAAATTTCGCGTGGTTTGGAAATCGGCTTTCCGCTTTAACTGAAATGAAGAACAAAAGAAATATTCGATTAAGATTCAATCGCATTGTATGCGATTGCGTAACATGTTATTTTGTTGATTCGTTCATCCTAACTTTCGTCTTTTTCCTTTGGTAAGCAGATAGATAGAATAGAGTGAATCTAGGTAATTGTGAATTTTTTCATACATCTAATTACGCGACAGCAATCTTACGGATATATACCAAAGATTTGTATTATAATCACTGTTTCTGAAAATAAATATAAGTTTTACGTGACAAGAAAGTTCAATTTTGTGTCCTTATTATAATAAAAAAACACTTGTTTATACTTGTTTCCAATCTCTATAATAATTTCATCAAAAACTTTTCCTAGTATGCATTTATTCAAACTTCTTTGAAACGTGAACTTATTGCATGTAACCTGTTAATTACAGACACGTGTCTCTATTTGAAATTTGACTCCTAGGATCGCTTAATTTCGGAGTAATTGTAATATGAACTAGATTGATGCGAATAATTATAAGACACCCGATAGAGGTATCGGTACCCAGAGATGGATTTCAATGGGACGTTGCGTAAGAGGGATTATGGTTTTCCAAAGTTTTTCACCCGTTTTTAAGAGATGCGAATGGAATCTCCGGTCACGCGCAAGACAATCATTTCTCAGGGACGCGCGAGCACGAGGTACGCGGGACGATATTGAGTATTTTCAGCACGTGGACGGGAACAATTATATTGTTCGAACGTAATGCTGTTGGCAGATATCGTACGTTGATACGGGACGTCTGTATCTCGTTATTTGTATTCTGCCGTTGTTCGTATTTTTCTGATCCACCGTTATGCCCGCGACAATATAAAGTATGAGCGGCGGCGCGTCTGCTTTCTTACCGATTTATTTTGATAATAACTTACTCGATTTGAACCATAACTTGCCGATTGAAAGTGGTAGAATAAAACATAACTCTGGAAAGCACCCATATTGTTCTCATTAAACGAGTGCCAACAGAAAGAAGAGAAAGACACGAGAATAAATTATTTGCGCGATAGGCATATAAATTGAAAGAACCACAAATTATAGAATTGCATTAAGTATTCCCATCACAGGCACAACTGGAAAAAATAAAAAGCTGTGTGAAAATAAATTAACTGCAGCTCATATCGAAATCGTTCATATTGAATGATATATTTAATCATATTATTTACAAAACACGAATCTAAAGAATAAACAAAATTCGGAATCGAATTATTCTCATTCCAGAATGAAAGATTACGAAACCAAATTATACGAATTACTCAAACGTAAAGCTCGTCGCGAATACGGTACGAAACATCTCGGTGCATTATTATTTAAATCCCAAAATCCCATCGTTAATAATTATCCCATCAGTCTAATAATTCCATTCGGCCCGACACTCGACAAAATTCCCACGTCGGGTATGACACACGATAGGCAACTCAAATCGTTCCGAACCCCCTCCCCCCACCCCCCTGCAGAAGTGCATTTTCCCTCATCCCCGCTGACGTAACCAGGACACAACGAGCGGGACAAAATTGGTAGCCCCTTTTCGAGTATAAATCCTCGTGCGGCAGTGGCTGTTTCTCAGCACGAATTGCGGTGCGGCAAACGCAGTGGAAGGCGTTCTCGTTTCCTATGGGGCAGGATCGATCTATAGTCCGCCATTGAAGAAGAGGGAGAGTCAAGAGGGTTTTCTGGTATCGCCTTATGGCAAACGGCAGATGTGCTGTACACCCGTGCCCCCCTCTTCCCTCTCTTTCACTTCGAGCCCCTTTTCTTTCTCCCTCCCCCATCCCCCTCCGAGTCTGCCTCTCTTCCTCTCTGTCTCGCGCGCTCTCTCCCTCCCTACCTCTCTACTCTTCTCTTCCCATCCTCGCTTTCCTGTTTTATGGACTCATCGCCCTGGAGACCCTGGACTCCACGCGTGTATGTATGTTTACCGTGAGGCAAGCATCGGCGAATATCCGTACACACGAAACGTTTGGTACGCTACCCCTTTCCCGTGGACGCCATTATTCGATAACCTTGTGGGTAATACGTAAGAGTGCATTATGGACGTCTGGGAGGGGTGGAGTTTGAGTCTGCGTGCTTTGAAAGTGAACTATGATCCGATTTCGAACTTCTATAGGTCGGGGACCGCTTTCGAGTAGGTGAAGTGTACGACGTATATAGTAAGAAATTGTTTCGGTTGCAGTTACTATTGTGGGTAATACGCAGGAGTGCGTTATGGATGTTTGGGAGGGGTGTGGTTCGAAGCGGCATACTTGAAAGCGAACAGTGATCTAATTTTGAATTTCTGTGTGTCGCAATGATTATTATGAAATTATTTTTGTCGCACACGCTTAAATTGTTACGATTGAGAGTTACTTTGATGATTGCATACACGCATTTCTGCGAGGATAGTTAGTATCCAATCTCGATCCCCTTGGTAAATTCAATGGCGGCCAATGACGTGGGCAGATTCCAATTTTTTAGGGCTGCTCCCCCATTGGCCAGTTTCCTGAGTAGACTAATAAATTTCATCCCCCTCGATAAATATGTACACGCGCAAGGGTGGAACGCGAAACGAGATTAGGGATACTCTTTGACTTCGGGCGTTGGGAGTGAATTAGCCATTCAAAATTTGTCAGAGTCCGATAAGATGCGTACGAGAGTAAGATGAATGTTTTTTTTTTCTAATACAGCTCGTTTCACAATTAACGGATAAAAGGCGTCGTAAAGTTTCGTTAATCATAACAAGAGTAATCGAGTTACGGAAAAGGTGATTGAGAAAATACTATAACTTGAAACGCTGTATCGAAACGATGGGGTCGCTTTTGCTCCTTCAAAATTAGGATTAGAAAATGATACGGGGCTGATCCCTTCTCCACATGGAGTCCCATACATCCCGGACAGGCACAAAGGAAAATAATCACCTCTCCGGCCGATGGATAGATAAATGTACACACGGTATACACAATTTTGGTAGACAAAGATTATTAACAGCCAGCAGGGCGTCTCCGTTCGTTATTCCACGTTCTGGCGGGTGTGTTAATTAAGAGAAACGATAGGGCGCTAAATATAGCTCGACTTTTCAATTATATTTCAAATCTTTATTAATACGCTCCCCGAAGCCTTAAATATTTAATAACACCTCTATGAATTTTTACTCATCAAGGATACAAAGTTCCAGTGGAGAACTGAATTAGATTCTAATCTTTTAAAAATATTCTTGAAATATTTCATAAAAGTCATACAAATGTTTTTCAAAATTCAGTTGCATTGTGGTTTCTTTTTAAATATGTTTATTCACGATTGAAGTTTTTAACAAATTCCCTATTAAATTATCTACTTGTTAAGTAGATAAATTCCGGGGGATGTGGTCATATAATGATATTTAAAAATATAACTGCGCACATTGCTACGTCGAATTATTATCCATTATTATTAGTAATCATTGTCCATTGGAAATGTTTTTTTCCCTCCGGCAAAACCGTGAATGCAACCCCGAAACTCGTAGAGATCACGGTTATATAATAATGCCGTGGATAACATGGTAGTCCCAGGTATATTCCAAGATGGTGATCACAATCGGTGCCGAAAGCAACGGCATAATCTAGTAATTACGACTATAGGCCTACGATCCCTCGGATCGCTTTTTCTAGGATGGGTGGGACCCTAAAATGGAAATCGTGCCGCCGGTTCCCAGAGGAATTAGGAACGTTCTTATGGATTATGTACGTTCCACGCATTACTTACCGACCAGATCGAAATAGATTATTCTTTTACGTCCCACGATTTTTATTCCACCATTCAAGATTACGAATCGTGAATGCCGATCGTAAAACTGATCCTCCAAAATTTCGGAAAATCTTATCAAACGTATCGCGTCGACTTTTCCGTTTCATCGATCGGGACGTGTCGAATGAGAAAAATGCAAATTAGAAGAACGAAACGTTTAACGATAACTCCCGATCCATCAGCCCAGACGTATTCCTTCGGTAAGAATTTCACTCCACCGGGCCACCATTCTTGAAATCCCAAATTCATCTCAGGAAGCATTCCAAACGACTCCCATCGTCCTCCAATAAAATCGAGCCGTTGCAAAAACGATCGTCGGGCTCAAATCGGCTCACGTCAGAATTCAACCGTGAAAGTTATCCAGTGATTTCAATTCCCCTCGTTCCACGGGACTTCTTCTTTCGTATCACCTTCTCTCCAACCCTCCTATGATTTATAAAAACGACCCCCTCGTACACGACCATCCACGAAAACGTTTGGTTATAATTATATCGGCCTTCTCTCCCACCGGTGAAAAAGAAATGCCGTTAATTAAATTAATAATGCGACGAAGAAGATTGGTTAGCTCACACATACCCAACGAAACCCGTCGAACGAACCTAAATCTTTTCTTCGCTATAATCTCAACTTCGTCGCAATTTCCAATTCACAATTTTTTGTCGATCGATCTCTGAATAAGCTTCATACATAATCTCATTGAGAATTTGACTGACTTCCAGAGACACTTTACCATAGTGTAACCTTAGAGGGAGCGTCGCGATTGACCCCGTGTCAGGGGGTCAAATTACATCGGACGCCTTGCGTCTGACCCCGGCCTCCCCAAACGCCAGTGCGCGTACTTTCCGAGAATTCCATCGAGGGTTCGGGCGACGACAGAATCTGGACACGTCGTGACAAGGCCTTGAGGAGAGCTCGCGAATTCCGCAGCACTTCGCAGGGCAGCAGCCTGTTGGAATCGAGTCTTCTCCGGCTGCTTCTTCTTCTCCGGGGTGGAATAAAAAAATGGGCGGCGCCTTGGATGTGACGGAGGCCGGGGAGGGGGAGGGGGACCCGATCTAGGGCCCGAGACGGGCCGAGCGAGGATGGGCCTTAGATCTCTCCGGGCCCTTGCCATCCTCCGCCTCCCTCCCCCCCCCCGCCCCCCTCCCCTTCGAACCGCTGTCTCGCTCTCTCTCTCTCACTCTCCCAGCTTCGCCACTCTCCTCCACTCGAGAGAGATGCCGCGGAGAGGGGGAGGATGAAGAGAACGGCCAACCATCGGCAGCCTGCGCGGCGACCCACGGGAATATCAAGAGATCCTACGGTGATCCACGCACGGACAACTTTTGTTGCTACCGTTGTTGTTGTTGTTGTTGTTGCTGGCGTCGTCGTTGACGTCGTTCGACGAATAAAGTTATGGCTCGCCCGGCGGCTGCTCGGTCGTTTGTTCTTGTCAGGAATGGTGCCGGCGAACGATTCTGGCGGGCATACGATGGAAGCGTCGAGCCTTCGGGAGATATTGGTACGATCGACGCGCATTGATGTTGTTGGTCGATGGTAAAAAGAGCCGGTGAGAGACGGGAATGGAGCTGCCAGCATGATGGATCGAGAAGAAATTGGTCGTTTCGTCGGATTTTGGTCCGACGATAATATCGGGAATAATCGTAATTCTTATCGCGACGTCTTGTTTGGTTGGATTACAGCTCTCTCGACGCCAGCGGTGAAACAACTATATTTTTCTATCTTCGATTTGGATGGATCCGCAAATTCATTTCTATCGTTGCCAGAGATTTTATCCACTCGTTTCTTTCGCGTCTCTGCGAACCTTCAGCTTTAAGACACGCTTCGTCTCATCGACATACTTAAAAAAAATTCTTGAAGTTACGAATTTGTTTATCGAAGTGATAACATTGCGTTTCAATCGGGAATTCATAAAGTACATTTTTCTGTTTGGGAAATCGTTACTACTGTAATTTGAAGTTATTCTAATGAGACGAAGTGCATTTACAAAACTAGAATCCGCGCAATTCTAAAAAAAATCGACGCTCAAATATCCAGGACCATACGTAAATCGCGCGGCCCTGCAAGCAGAGACCGAAGAGCACTCAACTTATCTCGCGGCACCGTCGCGCCCAGCGCAACCCAGCTTTCGTCGACAAACCTAACGGAAAAGAAATTCGATTTATCACGAACGAACGCGAGAGCATCGATAATTTCGCAGGTAGCACCGTCTCAATCAATTCTGAATTCGATATCGGTAGTCGAGCGAAAACCTTTCGGCTTCATTCGCGGAACGTCTCGGGTGTTCGGATTCTAATTTGCATGCGGTTACGAATATTGCCGCAAATGGCGGTATTCGGTTACACCGAAACTCGGCCCCGCGATCACCGTGACACTCTCTTCGACTTCTCTTCGGGGCCTGACAACCCTGTTCCCCGGACGACCGGCAGATAAGCGGGCCCGCAAACGGAAGGTGAAAGAGAGACACCGCGGAATGAAATATCTCTCGCACGAATGCTGCCCACCGGTAGGAAGGAGATTCTCGTTTCGTTCGCGGCAATCGTGCGTGCGCGTGTGCGTACATACGCACCTCGAGCGCGCTCGCCAATGTATGCATTTGTGCGCGTTCGATTGCGTTTCGTGGCCGTTTGAGCGCGGTTTGTGTACGTTTCAATGCGTTCGCGTAAGTACGTATGCGTTTGTCCATGTTTGCACGGGCCTGTGTTCAGTTGTACGTATTAATCACGCGATTCGTCCATAACCGTATTTCAGCGCTCGGAAGCAGCGCGCTTCGTGCACATCTACCGGCTCTTCAGGATTCTCTCTTTCAGTAATTACTCCTCGCTTCGAATTTTTGCTAAACGATCGCATGTACCGTGACTTCTTTAATTTATCCCCCTGCCCCCCTTTCCCCTCGACTTCTCTTTCCTTCGTTACATCTTTCCGCATATTATGCCGATTCTCTTTCGACTTCTTCGGCAGTCGCGGGGGTTTTCGTTGGAAATTATCTCTATCGTACATCGTGTGACCCTGGAACGACTACAGACTTTCGTCGGAGATAATAACCCGTGTAGAGTTAATCGCGTTCGTTTCGGAGTCAAGATTTCGTGTTTCGCGTCCTACCGTTCCGGGTAGACGTCAAACGCGAACGTTACTTTTCGTGACGCGAGATCGATCGATTTTGAAAATTAACTGGAGTTGGGTCGAATCGAATATTAAGCCGGGATACAGTAATTTGAATTTTCTTGAGTGACCACAGTACGTAAAATTAAATAGAGGCGATGTCTGGAAGATGCTGAAACGAAATGAAACATAGATTTCGTAAACGTTATTTATCCTAAAATCATTGTTAACTATTTGTAGAGGTTTAAAAAAGATAGTATCCAGTTAGGGAACCGATAAATATTCCCGGGATATTCCCACATTCCGTCGTTATCCGCGATCGCCTACGAATTAAAATTCATATCTCGAATAATTACGAAACCCTTCCATCCGTTCGAAAACCCTAAAATCATTATCAACGCCGCCCAGCCAATCCTCAAAGACGATCCCGCGATCCAAAACGAGCGTGTCGAATTTCTCAACTTCTTCTCCCTCACCCGGAACATGCCGGCGGAGTTAGTTTCGCATCGGACGAAAGCGCGAAACCGAAAAAGAAGAGAAATCGGAAAGTAACGCGCGAGCGCAAGCGCGCGCGCGCTCGCGCTCGCCCTCTCTCAAAGCAGACGGAGAAAAAGACAGACGCTAAGAAAGGGAAGCCGAAAGCAAAACCAGAAAAAGAACGACCGAGCCTCGGGGAAGGAGAGACAGAGAGAGAGAGGGTGAGACGGTGGGAGAGAGAGAAAGAGAGGCGAACCGAAACGAGTATCGTAACCGCACCGAACAAACTATAGTGAATTTCGTCTTGGGTGGTCCAGGATCGGCAGCAGGCCCTGTCGGTTCCCCGCCACCTTCGTCGGATGAGCTCCTCTTCCCCCTCCCCCGCGTTCTCCACCGCAGCCACCCCTCCCTCTTCCTCCTCATCCTCCACCTGGGGCCCTCTTCTCTCTCTCTCTCTTTCTCCCTCTATCTCTCTCTCTCTCGCCCCACTTGTCTCTCGGGGCCTCTTCTTCGCCGACCCCGACGCGACGGGCCCCTCTTTCCCGCCCTGGTGTCCCCCACCATGGCGGAAGCCGCGCCACCAGGAGAACCACTCCTGAAAGCTATATCGTATCCGCTACCAGCCGCGGGTCCAACGATCCGTGGAGACGGCCCGCCGTGCTCATTTGTATGCCGGTAATTAGACGGCCACCCTCTAATGCTGATTTCTCCCTAGCGTCATTGCCACTCGGTATCGACGAACCGGTGTGCCGTGCATAAAGCTTCCACATTTAACGTACCTCGTTGTCATCTTTTGTTTTTCTCGATTTTCAAACACTTTTCTCCATCCCCTTCGTTCATCGGGATCACTGAAATTCCTCTGGTAGCTTTCAGGGGTGTCAAGGAGAAATATTCTTTGCCCCAAATAAAACGCAATACACGTTGATTTAACCCCTGTTGTTCCTCTTTGTCAAACGATTTACAAATTAAAAAAAAAATCGTACACGCATAGAATCCCGGTCGATGAAAATATAGGTAAGGAAGCTTTACGCGGGGACAAAGATCCCCCTCCCTTTTATCTAGCGCACCTGTCGGATCCGGTGCGACGGTTTCACTCGGGTGGGGACTATAGTTTAAATAACGCGTAGCTATTAAAATTTCGTCACGGGAGAATTAGATTAGCCCGCTCTCCTCAAACAGTGGATTCAATTAAATGGCGTAAAAATGGAAGTCGACGAGTCACGTGTACGTGCACGTCACACACAAAACGGAGAAAACCGCGGCGCCTAGTTGCGAGCGATAATTTACGATGTACCAAGCGAACACCCCCCCCCCCCCCCTTCCCACTTGTCGGATTAATAGAGGGTTAATTTAGGCGAGTAGCTCGACGCGCCTGTTATCTCCCACGCAGTATTTGCACAGCTCATCCCAAATCGTACGTATCTCCCCTCCCCCATCGGCTGAATAATTATTGCCACGGTGCGGTCGTCACGCTCGTGGCTGTGAATTTTGAAACCTTCGCCGGCCCCTGTAATCGTACGAGCCGAGTATCGTTGTTAGCGATACCTATCGGGTACAGCCTTCTTTGTTGTTTCGCGATCATTCCGCGGAACCTCTTTTCATCGTTACCGGTTGCAACCGGGGCGCGGTATCATCGTAAGTTATAGTCGTTGCGTTCATTCACGCGGGTTGTTTTTACGCCGCGCGTCAAATTTAAAAAAATATCCTTTTTGAAAAATTAACCGAAGAAATGGGGGGCGATTTAAAGGATCGTTCGATGGATTTATCATGACGCATTCGCGAAACGTTTCATTGGAATTCATTTAATTAATCGAAGTTACGCGAAACAAGGGATTTCTGTTTTAAAAAGTGACACGTTGTTACGTAATTTATTCGCACGATCTCATCTCGATTTTGCGTCGCCTCTGTATTTTTTTTAAACATAATTTTCTTTTAATCGGCGGAGAGAAGAAATTATGTGGATTATCCGGGTGTACTCGCAAAATTCACCGCAAAGCAATTATATTAATTAATGAGAATCTCGTGAAACGCAGGATTGCTTTCGCTTTCGCGATGCATTCGTAGAATGCTGCTCGGTAATTATATTAATTTAATACGAGTATCGAGTTTCCGCGCATCGCGTGACCCGAAAAGAATTAACTTTTAACCTCGCGGGGAGAAATTAAATGAGGAAACCTGTTCGAGGGAATGGTCGATGGTTTCCGAATGTTTTAAAGATTCGTTTACTAGCGAGAAGTCCGAACAATTTACGCGGAACGGGCGCAGCAGTCATATATGAGTACGCGGGGCGTAATCACCGCCTCTAATCGATGATTAGAAGCTACCGTGCGCGTTCGACACAGTCGGCGAATCGTGTATTCGCGATTCTAAAACGCGTGCGCGCGCGCCATAGTGCCGGTAGTAATGGGAATAAGACAATCGATCGATCATTGTTCTCGGATCAATCTCGAACTCGAGATCTTGAATCGGTATTAATTTCGACGTAGGTGTAGCCGTGAAAGAACAATTAGATGCAACGATTCGAATGGGTTATTTTAAACTTTGAAATCACGTGGTTTCAATACGATCAATAGTGAATGCAAAAGAAATTTGTGAGTTATCTTACGAGTACTATCGCGGTTATTTGAATGGAAAATATTTTTTGCGGTAATAATTAATATTCAATCTCCATCCCCGTCGCGCATAAATGTTTGTTCCGCTAAAATTACCATCCATCTTTAAAAAAATATCTGGTTGATGTTGACGCTGCTTGAAACAATTAATTTGTGTCGTTAATCCTTGACGCTAGGAGGAAACTTTCACGGGGAACGATTCGGTGGAATTATTTGTAATTTATTATAGCGTGATTTCACGATCATCGAATGTTACGGGGCGTTCGAGTTTTAATCGGCGCAAATTAGCGCTGATTATGCGTATGGAATAATTTTCTTTTAATGGAAACTAGAATGGGCGGCGAAAAAAGGGTTCGTCGGGATTCCCATCGCTACGAGCGGCGAATACCTGTAGTAACAGTTGTATAATGTGTACACACACGTACGGAGAGTGCATTCGTTCTCTTATGCGAGTAACTCGACTGATAGTTTCCACTTAGCACGCGGTATAAACTTAATTGTCGCTTCTGGGATAGACGTGCGCGCACGTGTGTGCGAGTGCCTTCGAGGAAGATCGTTAAGCCATACTACCCGAGGATGAGTAATTTTCTCGGTGAGTGTTTTTAATTATTTTTCGTGTTAGTAATTAGAGAAGGGCTGCGCGTCAGGGCTTTTGACACGATTCCGAGGATAATCATAATGATATCTAATGCGATTACAAATTGGAAAATGACGATGCTAATCAGCGGTTGTACAGTTTTGTTTACCGATTAATTAGCGTAATTAATGAATATTGCATTACCAATGCGTTTCGATTACGAAATACTTCTCAAACGCGATGAAAAATATTTAAATTAATATCAGCGGCGACGCGAGTGTCGAAAATTAATTTGCAGGGACGCTCGGTAAATATAAATTTCTTTTATTTGCCATTAAAAATCGCTGCGGCAAATCCCAAATCATCAAACCGTCTCGCGATTAATTTAATAATAACACACCAAAGAGAGAAAAATATCGACGTCACTTCGTTCGGGTACCTCGAGTGTAAACAAATTATTTACACGAATACCCAATAAATCCATCAACGCGACCATTTTTCAAACCATCCCGCGATGATTAAAAATTCCCAAATTTCCACGAACGCGGAAGAAATCGATGGTACTCGGCTCGCGAGGCATTTTACTCATCGAACGAGACTAGTATGGTAATTACGCGAGCTCTTCAGATCGGTCAACGTCGTCGTGGGTTATTAATAAAGACGCAAGCTCCGGCTGGTATCCATCCAATCTACGACAGGATCGGACCGATGTCTGCGCAGGTTTCACCTCTTGATAATTATTCATTCGGACGTTAATGTACGAGCGTATTAATTAGTCCGCGGCGAGTGTGCAACGTCGCCGGTAGCACTTGCACGCGGGGATCATAGATCGGCTAGGAAGCAATGATTTTTTTGTTCACGTCTCATAGTTGGACAATGATGTTATAGTAATCATAGACGAAGCACTGTCTCGCCGTCGAATGAGAAAATTCTGTCGGATGATCGCCCCTACGCTGTGGAATTCGCTTTAGCACGTTAGGATTATATTACATCATTCTAAAATTTGTTAGTTAATTACGATCGAAAATAACCGTGATACTATTTACGGATGCTCTTGATCAATACGTATACAATTTGTAATATAAGTTTTATACTTTCTTCCATTCGGAGGCGAGTAATCGTCTCGATACATCAAAATCGTCATTATCGCCATACGATCGATAAACAGAGTTTCTCGTATCGGTAATTGGCAGCCGCGAGAACCACTTTGCCACGCTAAAACATCATTTGCCGATGAAAACGGATTCAATTTCTTCCCTCCCCGTTTACGAATGTTCGCATTAAACGTATAAACGACGTTAATTCGCAGGTAGGGCAGGTGAGTATCTTCGAATCGCTGATCATCGCGATCCCCGTGGACTTTTTTTTTTCCCCTCACAGCCGCTGGCGCGGCGATGCGTTTTCGACGACGGAACCGACGAAATTACAAACGCTCGGAGGTATAAAAGCGCGTTCCACGTTGAATCCGAGGATCGATCGAAGTATTTCCCATTCGCGGAATCGTTTCTCTTTTAATTTCATTAAGGCGGCTTGTTTACGGCGCGGCTAATTTTCCGTCGTTAACCGGTGCACTTAGGTCGCACGAGTGACACGGAATGCAATGCGTTTCCGGCGGCTGTTGTCGGCTCATGGGAATCTTTCGTCGGCACGAAATAAAAAAAGGAAGTACCGTCCGAACAACAATCGCGCGTTTCGCAGGATGGAATCTAGGTTAGTTGTGACAAAAACGGGATTGTGGATAAACGTGGTAATTCGTTTACAAGGTAAGATAACGTTCTTTCTCTCGTTTCTTCTCATTGAAAGGGACGACGCGAGGTAAATATGGTTAAACGATCGCGGATCCGCCGTGAGCGACGAATACCTAAGCTAATTAAAATTAAACGAACGCAATTGTCGCGCTTTTCGGCTGTTCTTTCCCCTCGCTCGAGTCGAGGATTTCTCACCGCGAATCGCGCATTCTCTCTCTCCCGTGGGAGTGAAAGGGAATTTTTTCACTCCCAGGACTTCACGCGGCTTTCCACGGCTGACAAATCGACATTGGCCAGCATTTCCATCGTCATTTTTTGCCACGGATCCAGCTAACGTTGCCATGGGTGGTCCTACCGTTCGGTCCTCACCGCGGGACTCTTCGACCACCTCTCTCCTGTGTGTACGTATTGCCAAAAGGGGTGAAGCAAGAAAACGGATAAACAAGGTGGAAAGATCGCAAAGAGACGAGGACGTGGGGGCACGGCGAAGTTGAGGGGGAGAAACAATAGTGAAATATGAACTTGGGAAGAGAGATTAAATATCGTCGAGTTTTCGATATTGGTCATTGATTAAGATTGTGTGCCATTGAAGGCTGAAACGAGCTGGCTAGATAAAAAAATTGAGACTCGAAGGAGAAAGAGGAAGAAAAGCGAACGGACTGCTCTTATTCTCTTTATCGTGGAACACGGGTTTATTCCGGAGGTGAGTGAAAGAAGTTGACAGATTTGGATAAATACGGAGACAAAGACACGAAGAATTAGAGAAAGAGGAATTGGGGAAAGGAATGAGCGGACCCTTTCTGCCTTTACAGTAGACAACAATTTTATTAGGAACCAGAGTGAAAGGGAGGGAGGGAGGGAGTCGAAAAATGTCAGAGGCAAAGAGAAACCTGGAAAAAGATTCAGAAGATGCTGAGAGTTATAAAAAAAACTACGTGACTCCTTCTCTTTTTATCGTAGATTGAGGTTTTATTCCAAAAGACCGCGATAAAGAGAGGGAGAGGGAGAGAGAGAAAGAGAGTGAGAGACACGTATGCGCAACGGTAGAAAGAGAGAAACTCATAAAAAGTATAAGAGGATCGGAAAGGATGAAAAAAAGAATAAGACTGCTTCTCTCCTCTCTTTCTCCCTCACTCTCTCGCTATATAATTGATAACGATTTTATGCCAGAATGGAGAAGAGACGAGAGAAGAGTATTAGGTAGTAAAGGGTGCCTGTCACGGCGAGGAGGATCGTTTACGGCAGATTATGGGACACCGTGGTGCAAAGGGGTAGCAAAAGATTTTATCCCGGGATCCTTTAAGCGAGGACAACAAATGCCGTGGCACGTTCGAGCAACCGACGCCTCACGGCGCGCCGCGTCGCGTCGTCTCTCCCGTTGCTCGCCGACGGCGACTCGACCGGCAACTTTCGTTCCCTCGAAATTTGCATTTTCAACATCGGCTCTGTACCCAGGCAAGGGTTAACCGTTGCGGTGGGAGATAAAAAAACAAGAGAATCATGAATACCGTGACTTTGTCGCTGGATGTGTTTATCCATCCGGTGGGGGATGCAATTTCTTTTTATGTCCGCTGGTGAACAGGATTATTAGAAGCTTCACTTAATAATCAGTAAGTTTTTGAGGCTAATAACGAACGTAATAACGTATTTACCTGCCAAGATTCGCGACGTAATGAACAAATTTGATGAATCTTAGTTCACGTACATAATTAGGCTACGAAGCACCTTGTTTCTAAATTAATTGTTATTTTGAATAAGAAATGTTAACTAACTTTATGAAATGGGAATGAGTGTAGACAAGTTTTATGTTAAAATAAAGAAGAACCTCACGTCCTTATCGTGACAAATTTATCCATACTCATTTTCCATCAGTACTAATTTCTTTACGCGTATAGATAACCCTTGAGCAACGACAAGCATAAATCTTGCTAAATCTTTTAACGCCAGGCTCACCTATATTTTTTCTAATTTCTACCAAACGCGCTGTCTACGTTTCTTTTCACTGCTACAAGCATCTTGGATGCAATACCCGCGTTAAAAGTTGCAGCGGAACGGGTATCACGACATTACCCAGGTTCCCCTTATTCTTTACTGCTCGCTCTACTCCAAAAACTATTCCCATCCATCAATCCGGAGAGCCAGCGCATCGACTTAACACAATTCAATTAACAATCCTCGCGGCTATAGAGCTTCCCCCCCAAAAAACTCCCCCAAAATCTTATAAGGGTAGAGTGGTGGACGAATTTCCGCGAATCGCGGATGTCAGAATCAAAATAATCGGTCGATCGAGAGGGAGATGCACAGACGATGGCGCATTGGCATTTTTGAGAATTCGAGTACTAAATAAAACATCACTCGCCACTGGTCTCTCTTCGTGGCTCACCCTTTCTTTCTCCCTCCCGCCCCTCCCCACCCCCCCTCTCTCTCTTTCTCTCTCTCTCCCTCTCCCCTTTCTGTTTTCCGTCGAGCAGTCGTTAGTACGACTGACATGTACCTCGTGCACACAATCTGGTTCGTCGTACTCCAACTCCACCTCCTTCTTCTCCATCAGTGGATCGTCTTGCTCGTCGTCCGTTGTCGTTGTCTTCTTCTTCTTCTTCCTCGTCCTCGCCCTCGTCGTCTTCGTCGTCCTCGTCGTCGTCGTCTTCGTCGTCGTCGTCGTCGTCGTCTTCGTCGTCGTCGTCGTTGTCGTCGTCGTCGTCGTCTTTGGCCGCCATCGTCGAGCGCGGTGATAGAGAAGCAAACCGCAAGGGCGTCCATCACTGTCGTCGGCTACGACCAGGTCGACGCACGTTGTGTGCGTCTCATCGACGAGAAAAATCCCGTGGAAGAGGAAGAAGAGGACACGCGGGAGGATCGAGGAATGGCAGCGAAGATGAGGAGAGGAGAGCCGACTGACTCGTTGTACTTTACATTCCGCGATCTTGTTTCGGATGATGTTTACAGGGGGTGAGTGGATGGCGCACGTGCGGCTCGATTTCCACCTGAGAATTGTGAGGGAACGCTCCTTCGCGTCGTTGAGGATCACGAAGAAATTGTTATTAATAATCAGTCATTTCACGATACCGAGGCCAATGGAATATTAAATAAATTAATAAATCGATTTACCACACGCCGTCCGATGCTACGCTCCCAATTAATATTGACAACGGGGCTCTTTTATAAACATTTGCAGCATTGTCGAGGGATAAATATTGTTCGCGACTAATTCCGATTAAATGTATCGCAAACTTCGTACCCGGCAAAGTAGAATCGACCGGTACCTTTGTTGAACGAACACGCAACAAATATTTGGAGTAATTTTCTGGAATCAAACACCGACGGGTAAACATACGTGTTTCTGAAATTCTTTTTTTAATCGTGGAAGTTTAAGAATGAAAGAGAGCGCGAAAGAATCGGCAGAAGCAAATTGAGAAAGGTGAGTAAACGAGAAATGCCGGAGGGGCATGGAATGCACAACGTATACTTTGCATTCCGCGATCTTGTTTCAAATAATGTTTGCAGAGTTAAGTGCTATCGCGTGCACTCGCCAGAATTGTAATTCGACATTCGTTAAGATCGTTTAGCAAATAGTCAATTATACTAAGAATTTTCTCGGTAAACTGGTGGAATAATAAAAAAAATGAATATAGCAAACGATTCCACCAAATTTTATAACGCGAAAAAAATTGTCACAAATTTATTCGACAAACTGAATAATAACTACAGAAAATAGGAATCTTGGTTTTCTTCAAACTCATTCTCTGCATATTTTTATCCAACTTTCAACTATCCCAGAATTCTCAAGAATTTATTTCTTTTCATGTTCATCACGAATATCGCGACACAGTAGAGGTCAATAAATCCAAAAGATCCTACAAAATCAAGCATAAATATGTAACAAAACATATCCGCGCGAAATCTATTCCACCGATTGGGGTGAACCCAACGCAAAAAAAAATCGACGAAACACTATTCACTGCTCCGGGCTGCCTTTTCCTTTCGACAGGATACGATCTATCGATCCGTGGTATACGTGCATCGATCCACGGTACTCGTGGCTGCTACTTACGTTTGATCGGTAGGCCCATTGGGTTTTGTGTACGAACGCGTCGCGGCAAAAATAGCCGTGGACTAGATGGGACGAGCCGATATCGGGAAAGATATCGCACGTGGTTTGCTTTGCCTCGATTTGAATAACAAAACGCTTCGCGTCCCGTCCGGCTGTCACGTTGCCTCGAGGAGGCGTTTGACGACGAAGAGAGGGATAGTGGGGTGGGATGGGTTGAGGGGGGTGGGCGGCGATTCTCTCGCTTCGAGACTCTCGAAAAGCAGCCTCGACCGCGCGCCGGTAGAAACTCTCGTGTTTTTTATGGAAATCACGCAGAAACGTAATGCGATTTTCACAGGAAAAATCTCTCTCCCAAGAGTTGAATGTTGTTGCAATCATTTTATTTACCTGGTTTGTGTATTCAGCGCTGTAAGCAGAAAAATAGAGACGGTTGTAGTTATTTATATACGACGTAATTATCGTGGAGGATGTCTGAAACTGTGGTATTATAAATGATATAAATTGTATTCATTCGTTTAATAATGCGCGCGAGAAAGATGAAATGTAGAGACAGAAAATAAAGACGCTGACTATAATTTATAGCATAACAGATCGTAAAAGATATCACGTGTTTATAATATTGTGTAAGACACTAGGCTAGTCTTTGTTTATTTACGTGTCTTGAAAGAGTTTAATTAATAAATCAGAATATTTTAATTTCCATGAACGCATGATTATTATTATGTCTTAATAACTTAAATTAATTGAAAATAGAAACGGAGTTACCTTTTTTTTTTGTGAACGTACAATTATGGCACTAGCGTTGCATCAATTAAGCGTAATTATCTTCATTTGCTCCACCTTGGCGCAATTGTCAGTAATGCACTTTCAATTGACGAATAGCGCAAAGTGGAAAGTGATTTAATGCGAATGTGGGTAACAAGCACACGAGCGGGGCATCGCCATGGGAACCGATATCGATTGTCGGAGAGGGGCAAACGGCTCCGATAAATGTCGGCGATGGATTCATGGCTCTTTTTTTTCAATTCTCCTGCAAATAGCAATATCGTGTAATTTAATCCGCCCAACTTCTCTGCTATCAGATGGCGAGGAAACGTGGCGTGTTTTTTAGTTTTTTTTTTTAATGTCCTCGTCGTACACGCTACGGACAAGTTGTTCAACTCTAAAGTATTAATAAAACAGAAAGCTTTGGTGTGAATAAAAATAAAGAATTTTTTTATTTTGAGGGATAATAAAAATTAAGATTCTCAATGCTTTTGTTCTCCCGAGAGTGACCGACTAAAACGCGACATTAGACTTGTGAGAAAATCGTAGCTCTCGCGATACGAATCGGCCGAGTTTCTCCCAACTTAAGTTTTTTTTGGATTAATTTACCGGTATCCAAATATTCGCATGATGGATAAAAACAAGTACTGAAGCGTAACCGTGTCCGTCGCAACGCGATGATATCAAACGTCTCAAATTCCGTTAAACTTAATTCGCGGCAAGTGGAAGCGCCGGATCCGTGTTTCCTCATTCGTACGAAAGGGGATGAAAAATCCTATTCATTACGCTCGCCACCCTCGGCGTCCCCCACCCCTCGGGAAGGAAATCAATTCAGCGAACGGAATAAAAGATAAGGCGAGAGAGGGTAAGGCACTGGGCTAATGTATCAATCATTCTGTTTGCGTAACCTCTGACACGCGTTTCTCAAACGCGCATAAACATACGCACACGACGAGGAGAAGGCGAGGGAACGGGCCGGGGGGAAAGAGGGGGAGAGAGGGAACGAGAGTCGTGAGAGGGAGGGAGAGAGAAGAAACGCGAACCCTCCCGAATCAATAAGCCTATGCCCTCGCGAGCCTCTCCCTTGCACCTTTCCCTCCCTTCTCACTCCATTTGACCCTCTCTTAGCCCCTCTTAGCCTCCTTCCTCCCCCAGCGAACCACTCTGCGCCTCTCCACGCCTTTTCAAACCGCCGTTTCCTCTTTCTCTCGAACGTCTAACTCTCCGTCTCCCTTCTTCCCTAACGGTTGGCTTTCTTGTCCGTTCTTCCTTTCTTTCCGTGGTTGTTTCAACCCTTTTCGCAAATCAAATCTCGTATCGAGGGATGGGCAAAGTATTAACGCTTAAAGGAATTTGGATTTTTACGTCGATTGTCTACGGAGTTTGTCTAATGTAAGTAATACTTTATCAAGTATTACTTTAAGTTATTGCTTTTCGAGTCATTCGTTTTTGCGAAAATGTCAATTAAAAAATAACATTCAATTCAACCCCGAGTTTCACAGCGCTCGAGGATCTAACTCCAAAATTGTTACTACCGATGAAAATAACAGTAAATAAACTTCGCGCCAAGAGAAAAGTTAATCTTGTCTATTTGTTGTGAAATAAACTGCGTTCGTATTTATTATCAATCCCACGAACTTATCCATTAAATAAACAAATATAGCCTTAGTTACTTACAAAGAAACACCAAGCTAAAACCCTCCAAGATACCCCACGAAAAATTAACCCTCTTACTTCGGATATCCTCGAGCCTCGATAAAGCGAAAAAAAGGAACAAATAAATAAATAGCCCGTGATTCTCGTCGATAGGTATCCAACTCGTTTGCGAGAAGGTCTCAGATAATGAGGTGAAGGAGTAGGGGGCAACGTGAAAATCGTTCAATCTCGAGGGGGGCATCGCTGCGCCCTGAAATCCATGCAAAAAGAAAATGCAGGAAACGAGAAATGCACGGTGGATTCGGCGATGGGGTGGCGCGATACGAATAAATATACTTTCGTTTGTTACAGGTTCGGACCGAAAGGCGAGGTTCGCTCTCTCCATTCATTAAACCTCGCTTCCTCGGCTTATCGGATCTCTCTTACCGCAATGAAGGCTTTTGCCTCGGCCACGCCGAGGTGTTACAGTTCACGTTTAATTAGGGGCAACGCGGCAGAATGAATAAGTTAATTAAACGCTCGGTAACGCGCTTCGGGGAGATCGTGAAAACCGAGGAGGGGTGAGAGGAATAATCGCGAACGCGATGGTTTAGCGAGGTTCGACTAGGATTACTATGGTGTCGATGGTTTGCACGTTCGTACGAAGCATTGCCCGCCGCGTCGGACAGGTATGACCGACGAAAATACCTCGTAGGAAGGAAGGAAACTTCGTCGTGGAACCGGGATGAATATAGGAGAAATTTTAAGTGTGATATGGTGGGGATTTTTTTTTAGAGGGTTTGATATTTAAAGGTGAGTGAATTATAAGTAGAATTAAGTTCTAATTAATTTGTTACTCGTCCGGTCCTCGAGATACCTTCTCGAGAATTAATTTATTTTTCCCTCCGTGGATTGAAAAACAAAGTTTCTCAATTATCCATGCTCCGAGCTTTAGAGGAATATTAAATAGAGAACTTAATCTCTAAAATTGAATTAAACAGAAACGAATATATCACGCTCGGTATCAATGATAAATATAGATATCAATATTAGATTGGAGAGATCTTTTTTTAAACAAGAACGATGATCCAAAAGAAGCAAGGCAATGTAAAACGAAGATAACGATACGAAAAACGGATACCGAATGTAATTATTAAATATTGAACGCCATTGAAACATAATGTCCATAGTTCCTTAATTCAACAAATTTAAGAAGAGGCTCATTACCATTCCTCCTGTTCCACGTACATAGCTCCTAATTCTCCCCCGAAGTCGAAATATCTCCGACATCTTGAGTGCCTCGAGCTCCTTCCTTATATCGAATTTCCATAATTTATCGCGACCAATGGGGCCCTTTCCAAAAATGCGGGACCGCATTGTTCGCCGCTTAATGGGAGTCCCGGGTCTTTCTAGCCATTAATCCGCTACTGTCGAGCTAACTCGTGCCGTACGCGAGGCCCTTTTACGATTTCCTCCCACGGATTCGAGTGCGGTACGTTTTCTGCAACGCTTTTCTGCACGCCTCACGTGTGATCGTTCGCGTGACTTCCCCGCCTCTCCTTCTCTCGATCGCTCTTACTTCCCCTCGTTTCTCCCTGTCTCTCTATCTCTCTCTTTCTCTCTCACTCGCTCGTACACTCGCGCTATTTCTCTCCCCCGTTTCCGTCCGCGTATCCTTATTCGCGAACGGAGCGAAATAACGAGCAAACGACCGGGTCGGTCGTAACCCTGTGGTCAAGAGTGCAGTAACGTGTCCATGTCTATGGAAATATCGCCGCGAAAATGAACGATTTCTGCGCGTGTGCATAGGTACGCGGTATGTTCGTATCGAGGAAAATAAGGGAAACTGGGCTAAGTACTGGTATTCGGAACTTCCGAATACCTCAGCGATAAGAGAATTTTGGAAAAGAGGGTTTTCAAAACGAACTTTGTGAAACCGAAGTGAAATATAAACGAGTTTCGCGTCATAAGAAAAATGCATTTAGATAAAACGCGTGCCACGATAAAGGAGGGTCTTGCGTCTTTGTCGCAACTGAAAGTTCATCCATCTTACGTATCCTATTCTTTGCAACAACTTTTAGAAAAAATGGCGATGCCGTGGAACTGGTTAGGAAGTTTTCGGGAATTCGAAATTACATGATGAAATTAGGATTTGGAATTTTGCAAATTTTATCGGAGCGTAAATAATAATTAGCGAGAACTACACCTCCCCCAAAATATTAACCCGGTGAGTCGTTTTCTGATCAAATTAATTGAAACACACAAAAAAAGTGTTACAACGTCTTACACGAAAAAGGAGCTTTCCTACCGTTTCGCACAGATTTTTGGAGTTTGTTTTAATTTGAATTACCGTGTCTTCCAAATAATTCACGCCTAAACGCGTAACCCCTTCGTAATAAATTCTCAAATTCGTCCCGCGTAAACTTCCGAGCCCCCCGAAAGTCTCGCTCACCGGCATCTCCCTCCGATTGTTCGTTGACTTCTCGCCAACCACCTTGAAGAAAAAAGAAGAGGGAAAGAAACGAAGCAGGGACGAGCAACGGGAATTTTATTATTTAATGGTCGAAAGGAGGGAGCGGCGAAACGAAAGGAGAGCAAGAATGCCGCGTTGGTGAGAAACAAACGTAAAGGGGCGCCCACCGACGCCCTTCCGCCCCCGGATATGTATAAACGCGGCACACGTACGCGAAGATACACCAACACCGATCCCGGGGGCGCGTACAAGGCCACGGCTGCCCCCAGAATTCAATTTTCAGCTTGATTTGTCAGGCCGTCACTGCCAAAGAGGAACTCGTGGAGCCCATTTCGCACAGTTCGGCCTGCACCAGCGGCAGCGCACCTCTCGCCAAGTAGATTCTTTCGTTTCGCTTTTTACGACTACACCGACGAGGAGAGAGGAGAGAGAAAGAGAGAGAGAAGACTGCGCGGAAGAAAAATCGATAAACTTGTGTCGACCATTCGATACGCCGACTTAAGAATTCTAAGTTGAATCCTTGTGCTTCCTTTTGCAATCCATTTGGAGTGCACGTAGGTAGAGCAAAACTAATTGGGCTATTTTCGGGTTTGTAATGTATCCGCGAGGAAGGTATTAAGCGCTAATTAATTAAATGAGCGTGATTTTTCAAGAATATCTCGGAATAGTGTAACAGAGATTTTTATTCGATTTGCGATGTTTAGAAATTTCGTCTATTTTTACGACGTCAGGAGCGTTCTACACATTCTTGGTCGAGACGGAAATTAATGGAAATGATTTTAAAAATTCTTCTTTGGATAAATATAGACGAATTTTGTGTCACGACAGAGAAGAATCTGATTGATTCGTCTATATTTATTTACCCATTTACAGATATTATTGTAAAAGATTCTATCTAGTATCACCGAATCACTTGAATTTATTAGTATCAAGTACTCAGTTCTCGCGTCGATAAGATTTAACGTCAAAATTTGTAATACTCGATCGTCGAAGATGATAACTTCACGGAAACGAATTTACATTCCCCTCGTAAACGCTTCGTTTAACGTACTTAAGTAGCCAATGCTGATCTTTTGTAATTAACGAACGTTTAACGAGCACACTCGAGTACTCGAGAATGGGATAACTCTCTTTGTATCCTATCGATCGTATCCCTCGATGTCGACCGGTTTTGTATAATCGCGTAGGCGATTATTCATTACGGCTTTACGAGTTTCCAGTTGGCACGAGATCTCATCACCGTTTTCCTCGTGAATCCTTCATCCGTCGGGTTTCCCATCTCCGCGATAAAAATGCTTTTAACGCTCGTCGGTGGCTCGCTTTAATGCTCCTCGCGACGATAATATCCGTTTCTTTACGCCCTGGAACGGTTACAGGTATTTACCGCAATTATCGATTTGCGCGATCTAAGTTAAAGTTAATGCTACACGCGTGTCTTAACGATACTTCTGTTTCGCAGGATAATAGTCGGATGATGATTTCGTGTTTCTTCATTTCCTCTATGTCTGTATTAAATATTCAATATAGAATTACTCGGATGTATTACGGTGTACCAATGCAATTTCCGTATTATACACTTTGCAACAAAAATTTACATCACAAATTTGCCCAAATTCAAATAAGCATAACTCCGTGAAAAATGGTCATATCTGAAAGATTTGTTTTTATTTTAAAGGGTGAAGACTGTGCTTTAAGGAACCATCATTCGATTTCGAATTTAGCCTTCCACCCTCTCGTCATTGGTCCAGAAGTAAGGGCATGTTTTGTCTTCAATAAATTGCATACTTTGACACATTCCACGGGGTAGAATAAATTTTGTTCGTAAGTGCCATGAAAACCATCGCAAAATATGGACATTTCCCTGTAAAGTAAAAAAAAAATGAAAGTTTGAAAGCAGTTTGATGTAAATTTTTGTTGCGCTAATTTTGTTGCCGAGTGTAGATTAACTAGTATACTTACAACGTTTTCGTGCTAGAGAAACTCATTTCAATTCCTGATTCAAAGTAACTCCCGTTAACTTCGGAATTCTAGACTCGAGATTAAGTTATCATGCGATGTATAGCGTACGATGAGTTTTGAACGCGCACCTGTCAGAGCACGATATTTGGAACATCCTGTACGCATCGTAATCTTGGTCTGAATGAGAATAAATATTATTAGATAAACGTATTCTCGCGTACTTGTAATTGCCCCGAGACAAGACCGCGTCTGTTAATCTACGCTGAATTTCATTTACATGAAAATTGTCACCGAAGATCACAGTTCCATCGAAGTACGATTCGCCTCAAAATCCCTGTTAATCATTATTAAAACGTGAATACAAATTGATAATCTCGCCATCCCCAATAAATTCCGACACCCCATCAAACGGCAGTTTGCAGTCGTTGGGACATAATGCAATCGTTGTTCCCAAGTACATATTTCGTGGGCATTGCGCTTCCCTTCTTCCAAAACGCGGGGCGATCGTGAGAAGAGGGTGAGCAGGTCGACAAGGGGAGGGTTCAGGAGGGGGGGGGGGGGGTGGGGATGAGAAGAGGGTGTGTATGAAAACCATAATCTGCCCGACGACACGGCTTATCTCGGTAAGCCGTGTCCTGACCCGTCACGCGACCCATAACGAATTTTCATCCCCTTCCTCAAATACGCAAGGTACGTACACGGGGTGGAAGACGATTTCATCTTCCAGCGTAAAGGTAACACGCGAAAATTCCCCTGGAAATTACCTCATTAAACGTACGGGCGCCATTAAGCGAACGCGATAAAAATAACGAAACTTTTTAATATCCTTCGTTAACCACGCGAAATCCGTGGCCAACGTTCGCTGTGCTTTAAATACTCTCTCGTTATGGCTTTAAATATTATGTTTGAGAGATATATGACTTTATCGCGAGACTGTTGCGCAATATGATAATTTCTTATTTTAACGCTTAAACTAACGTGATTTGTATTTAAATAGCTGTAGATAGTTTTACACCTATTTCGAAATTCGTTCCTTGCATTTAGTCTAAAGCCAGGTGCAGAAGTGCAGACGTGTAACATACACGCGTATCACGCAACACGCGACACGATGCACCAGTAGACTACTTACGATTGTGTCTTCTCATATACGTTATTAACAGATTTGCGACGGAGGTGCAATACGGTGATTATTGTTACAGGCGTATGTTAGACGTCTGTACGTGGCTTAATGTCTTTGTTTTATAATTTGGTATGAGCCCTGATGAGAATGGCAAATATAGGGGATTGATACCGATGATATATCAGTAGAGTACTGTGAATCGTGAATTACTAATCAAAAATTCGAATTAATTAATGTTCTATATTTCGTATCTCAATATATCTACAGGGCGTCCCGTAATTATTGATAGACCTCTGAAGATATCGACGGAGAGAAGATTAAGTTTCTGATACAAACAAATTCCGGTGATAAGCTGATACTAGAATAAATCTTTTACAAAAGTATCGCGTAGAAACTTAAATAAACACAGACGAACAAATCTTTTAAAAAGGAATCTTGAAACTTAGTTCCATTAATTTTCGTCTCGACGAGATATTTTGAGAAAGAAAAAAACAATTTCATTACACCCTGCATATTTAATAATAACGTTTGTTCACGTACACGTGAACAAACAAAATTCTCGTACCTCTTTCGAGCTCAGACACCAGATTCGTTTCTCTCGTATTTCTAAACCTACGTCGTCCACCTTTCGCGCACGGTTCGCCATAATTATGCGCAGCAACGGGTTCGTGTATTTCGTCTCAAACGGCGTGGTATTGGCTACCGGACTTTCAAACACCGCGAAAGAAAACGCGAGCCTCGGCTGAATATTCTAATGGCGGCTCATTAACGTTCTTTTAATCACTGACATTACAGCAATCCGGATAATTGCCGTTGCTCCGGGCCGCGCCGCTTGCCGCGCGTTTATTACGAATATAATGAGCCGCGGCGCACCTGAGTTTCGACGGGCCCTCGTCTCGAAAGGGTGGAGGGGGGATGAAGAGGCTACGAAAACTTGTACACCGACAGGACCCATTTCTTTTCCCTTTTTCGAAACGAAAGACACATTGATCTATACACGGGTCCCGAATTTTTCATTTTCGAATGGATCTATGGCCGCGTTGATCTTGAGTGATTTGGTGAACGAGAAGGAATATTAAAGAAGTTCCTGAAATTGAAAGAATAGGGATGACTCTGCGATTTTATCGTTTCTCTTTTGTTTTGTAAATGGACGCCAGGCCGATCCGACTGATACGTATTTTAAATACTTTTAAGCGGTTCAACGAAAGGTAGGTTAAGTTATAACATTTAACATTATCCGTAGCCAGTTGTTCGTTGTTTCATACACTTGTACGGTATTCCTAAAGTAAATTGTAAGTTAAACCAACGATGTTGACACAAGTCTGTAACAACCTTCGTCCAACGTCACGGTATAACAGTACGTTTGAGTATATTTACGCAAAACTGTAAATGCAAAACACGATGAAATAATACAGTTACAACGACTGACGTCTTGCCCAGCGAATTTTAAATACCCGCAGACGAGGGATCGCAAAAAACGCATAAGAAGATATTTCTAAGAACGGATATCGCGTATCGGAACGCGTGATTATGATCCTAAAGTGACACAGACCTTTGGAGCGCAGACACGAATTCAATTTGACCTCGGGGTGGTACGATGACAAATATTTTCGTCGGCTTAGAGATACGAGAGAAAGAGAGAGTGAGAGGGCCACTTAGGCGTTTTACATAAGGGTGCGACCTAGGAAGGGTCCGGTATGTCAGACACGCGCCGTGATTTGTTTTCCCTTTCCTCGCCCACTCATCCCCCATCCAGCATCCCCTAGAAAATATTAACTCGATCCGTACCTAGTTGAGAAAACTGCCAAGAATCTCACGCTCCTCTAGTCATCGGGGAGATACTTCTTATCATATAATCGAATCTCAGAATCAATTTTCCTATTCCTCATTATCAGTGTGATAAAATATTTGTATTTTTTCGTGCATAAATCAAATTTAAATGGTTATCAATTAGCAGAAGAACGTGATTAATGTTATCGAATATACAGAGTGTTCCGTCAACGCTGATAGTCTTTTACGGCACCTTGTTCGTCAACCGCCGGGATATAATAACAGACGCAATAATCTTTTCCTTACGTCAATGAACAAAAGAAACGCGTAAACAATAAAGCATGTCGATACACGAGGAGGTGAGAGTTACGTGGTGTAAGCGGTGCATCTTTGTGTTTTTTTACTGGCTCACCTCCCACCGATTCTCTGTATTTTGGAGAAACGATAACTTTTGATGGGCTGTGAGAATCAGCTTGGCGCCTGTAATTCAAATTTGATGTACTTCGCCATAACTTTCGTCCTCTCGCTCATGCATGTATTCTTGAGCTCACGTTTTGAGATAGTCAGAATACGTTCTCGTAGAATTTTTGTGTGATTCTACGAATCTTCAGCCACCGAATGCAGCTGGTTGGAACGAAATATCGAAAAATTATTCAAATTATGATTTTTTAAATACGATATTTTCCTCAAATCGGTGTACCCGTCGACTTTATCGACATTTAGTTCCGGCTTGCAGGTTTGAAGAGTATCAATCATACGTTATTGCTGATTTTTTTCATAGTTCCTCACGATATCGGCTTCAAAACGGATTTTAAAAAATTAAGATCGCTCTAAAATTCTAGAAATTATAATTTTCTATATGTCGAAGTACCAGCGTAAACGGTTCGAACGCCTCGCGAAATTTCACCGTCGAGTACCTCTCACCGTCGAGCCAATTTACTTTCCAAAAGTCGGCAAAATAAAAAAGGATCGCAAGCGCGAATCCCGCTGCGAGGTGGCCACCGGTGTTCGCTAAAATTATCTCCGGAAAAGGAGGAACGAGGGCGCACACTTTGTTAGGCCAGGCTAATGAGGCCGAGCAATGCGGATTCCTCGTAGCGCGCATGCCTGCTCGCGTATGCACATGCGCGCTCGCCCTTCGAGCGATTTGAGGTAAGGCTCGTACCGCGAATCTATGCAAATGAGAGGCCAATTATGTTGCGAGACCGTAAAAACTGCACCTTGTTAGAGGGACGTCGTGGCGGCGTGACGTAACGACGGCTGGACAAGCTCACAAAGACCCGCGACAAAAGGGGAGAGAAACCAGCCGAAGAGGAGGAAGAGGAACAAGAAGATATGGATCCTGGTCCCCGGAGTCCCTCGCTTTTTCACGATTCGTCGTCTATGAGGCCAAAAGTTGCCAAAACTGGCCCGAAGATGCGAGCGGTAGATCCGACGATAGTCGATCGGAAACGGCATCCCCGAAGATCACGCCTCGTCCCTTCTCCTCGTTTGGGATTTTTAAAGAAGCGCTCCGCGATTCAGTCCGAGACCAACCATTTGTGAACTTACCCCTCTCATCGTCTTCGGGACAGTTTCAGCTAAATTCATCGAGCGGAAGAGAATCGTGAAGAATGGAGAGACACCAGAACTACGAGTCTGGGTATCGATGTCTTCTTCTCCAGCTGATCTCCAGCTGATCTCCAGCTGATCTCAGCTTCTCTCTTCGATTCTCAGTCTTGAAGAGTGGTCTCGTTTCGGTAATCTATGATTCTACAAACGAATCCCCGAAACGCTATAACCATCAATGGCGTTAAAATGCAGACTCTTATCTCTTCCACATTTGGTTTCTAAATTTTTGGACTTCCAAACAGACGCTACTCGTCTTCCCCTGGTTGCTGATACTTTATGAACTGTCCCGCCGATCGATGTTTAAGATTTCGACTCTACTCGGAAGATCGAAGCCGTCAACATCGTTAGGCTCCATACCCCAATTCTTTCCAACGAATCTTTAATAGAAACTAGTTCGCTTCCACGGGGCTCGTCATTACCGGTAACGATCTCTACCATAGCGTCTACGACGATGATTTTCGACGGAACCCCCGGATACTCGGGCGTTGGATTAGCGATCCAGAAGCCGGTGGTTTCGAGCAGCGAGATACGAGGCGATCCAAGCACCTGAGCGTGGTATATACGAAACGAAGCGAGGACTAACGAGAGGAAGAAGGATAGGATTAGGCCGGTAATAAGCAGAGCCAATGAGAGGACCAGAGAGGGTAGCATGTCCTCTTCGAGGAGTCCAACGAGGACACGCTCGGGCCTCCTAAAGTAGATTCGTGCCGAGCGCCGGTGTATAATGACGCGCGTGAGACGAGGAGGGACGCAAAAGGGAGGAAAAGGAACGACGTGAAACGTAGCTGGACGAGGGCCGTGCGCGCGCGCGCGAGAGAGAGAGGGAGAGAGAGAGAGAGTTGGATAGCGAGAGGGGTTGGGGGGATTGAGAGAGGGCCCCGCTTCCTCATCGAGTCGCGAGTGGGAAGGAGAAGGAGGCACGAAGGGAGGAAGGGTGGTAGAGTGAAGCTAACAATGAAGGGCAGAGGAGAGAAAACAAGAAAAAACGCGACGAGGAAGAAAGAAGAAGAGGAACAAGAAGAAGAAGAAGACGACGAGCAAGAGGGGGAAGCTTCGAGTGTCGGCACCTCGCCGCCAGAGCGGACCACACACGTCGTGTAGTGGTTCTCAATCCGCGGCTACGATCGCGAATTCCGTCGACGTGGAATGCGTGAGGCGCTAAAATCGCAAGGCAATTTTTCATTAACATCTTTTTATACCGTGCCATCCAGTCCGCGAGGAAACGTCGCCCCCGAAAGACGACAAAGTTTATAATAAACGCGAGATTATCGTTTGGTTTTATTAAAACTCTCTCCCTTTACGGATGAAATAATTCCCGTGGAATTGGAACACGGTAAGTCAAGCATCTCGGGCACTCGTAAACGCACGAGTTTTTCTGTTGGTCCCGTGACGGCGCGTCAAGAGCGAACTCATTGGACTCTAATTTATGCGTATGTAAATGTATATGACTATGTCCGATTTCAGTCTTCTTGTTGCAAGAAGAAAGCAATATCTCGATTGCGTGACAGTTGAAATCACAAACGAGCGGTTCCCAGTTTACTTCGCTCCCCGAACAGAGCATTCAGCATCGATCTCGGCACCGGCAATTTCGCAAATCTCTTTCGCTCACAGATGAAATCAGAAAGTGCATACGTAATGATGGGTTTCATTCGTGCTTTCGCATCCGGAACTAGATAATACGCGCAAAAGCTACTGAAATTATACTCCCCTCCCGCGGTACGCATTCCCACACCTCTCTCGCTCTCTTTCTCTCTGCCCCCCCCTCTCTCTCTCTCTCTCTCTCTCTCTTCGGGGAGGATAATACTGGACGTGTGTCAACCGCGCGCGCGTAATATCCTGTGCGCGATTAACAAAATAAATATACCGGCGATAAACACACGTACGGTCTGTACTTTATCGAACGAAGCGGAAATAAAAAAGGAAAGGCACAGAAATAACTTGGAATTTCATTTATCGGTAAACTGATATTTTCATATAACGACGCGGTGAACGAAGCTATCACCGTTGATATATTTTATGCTTCGTTTAACCAACGGCCGTAATCGCGAATAAGTTGATGGACTCGCTAATACGCAATCGTGGCAAAGACGGTGTTTTACATGTACTTAAATAAAATAGAAAGTTTCTCCATAATTTCCGGGAAGCTATTAATCTGTACTTTTATTTCTTCGTTACTCTTAATCACAAGTGCAGTGGCAATCTCCTAGTCTTCTATTTTATTTGAAAGTACAAAGTTTGTAGCCGAGGAAGAAATTTCGCCGACAGGAGATTCAAAAATCATTTCTATCGATAAAAAAATTTTAAATGTACGATGACTATCGATATCGATTATTTCACCTATCCATCTCTCTAGTTTCGCAGGAAATTTTTAATGCATTCCGATGTTTCGTCGTTTAATCCTGAGACACCGGGTACAGTCCGAAAGAAATAAAAGCAATCATTATCGCTAAAGTACGAATCTGTTTTGCGAGAGTACGACATTCCACGCTGACTTAATAACGCGCAGTCGATGGTGTGCGTACGAGTGATTATTCGAGATTTCGTTCAGCGTTGTCCCGAAGGAGGGTGACATTAAAGTGTCACGGCGTGACGAGCAGAATTTCACTAAGAGGTAATTTCGTCCTGCCATTTTATTATACTTTTTAATGCTGATACGCGGAATCTCATTTCGAGCCTTTACTTACGACACGGGCACCATCCGTGATCACGGTGCTTCGTAAAAAAAAGGAAAAGCGGACCGAAGTGGACAAAATTTCAATTGCCGACAAAATCGAGGGGTATAATAAAAAAAAAGACGCGCAGGCAATAAGCGGCATAATTGGCGCGCGTTTTCGCATTCCATCGAGCACGTATATAATATAGCGCGCGAATATAATAAATACCGAGCAAAGGATTTGTGTTAACAAGCGAATGTTAAAAAAAGAAAAGAGTTGAGGATTTGGTTTTCTCGCGAAAAATGTGCGTGTAAGCACTCACTTATGGCGGTGCCAGCGGAATCGCAAATTGATCGACGATGTTTTCGAAGCTTCCGTGTCGATACCTTTTATCCCGGGCACTGGCATGCTAATTCCAGGTGTCACGCGTCAATTAATGCACGAAAGTGCAGGTAGACGATTATTCTGTGCGCACACTCGCGCAACGACCCTCCCTACGTTAACGTCATTCCAGCACTTTGGAGTTTGCTAACACGATTTCTCGCGTCACGTTATTTGTGCTCGTTGGTGATGGTGTTTGCGGATATCGTAATCATCGATTGTGGAATGGATAACGTTGAATGCGTGCCGAATGAGTACGAGGGCATGCAGTTCTTAAATAGAAAATGTAAGGATATCGCTACGAGACTGGACGAACATAAATATAGGATATAAGTGAACACATACAGTCACTTCTGGATTTACAACGGGGTTCGGTTCTGCAACTTCGGACGTAAGGCGAAATGGTCGCACGTCGAATCTCATGCAAACATTTTTTCGACGTAAGTGTGAATGATAGTAAGTCCAGGAGGTCGTAAATCGAGAAGTAACTGTAAAGAGTTATCTCAAACGGCAGGCAATTGTTACGCACACTGTACGGATGAACTTTACGTCGCAAAGAGGATGAATTCTCTGTTACAAACATGGATCATTCCGTGACCCCAAATTTGATACAAATCGAAAAGAGAAACTCAGATGCCCAGATTCCCTAAAAAAAATTTCAAAGCCCATCGATATTTATTTTCAATTCCTACCATAATTTTCCAGAGAGCTAAGACCCCGACACCAAACGTGATCCAAAAACACTTCTATAAAAGAAAAAAAAACTATTACGCTTTCTCGCAATTACCCTGTCACCACGAAATTCCCGCGACAGCGGAATAAACCATAAATCAAGACACAAGGTCTTCTCTCGCGGGAAATACAAATACGAGAGAACTAGACCTTGCATCTTCTCAGATTGCCTATACAGAACGAATAACCCCGCTCGACAAATGAATGCACACACCGGTGGCGGAAATTATCCCGTAAATGCAATCCGTAAACGGTGCTCGCAATTCCAGAAAAGCGAAGTTAACCGGAGAAACGCATCATACGGGGGAACATTAGCGTCGTCACCTGTGCTCCTCGCCCATAGGCCCTTATTACCGATGTTATCCCTTCCCGACTCGTTATTCTCGTGCAGCACGATTTCTTCGTGTCCACGATATAAAGCCGGGTGCTTTCCTTCTTCGGCTTCCACGACGCCTTCCTTCGCTTCCCCACCTTTCCGGCAAACGGTTCGCTGTTTTTATTTCATTCAAAGGAGCAGGGAACGAGGGTCGCCGGGCGCGATTCCTCCTCGTCGACCATCGTCGCGGCACAATACGTCTTCTTCTTTCTTTCTTATTCCCACGAGCGACTCGTCTCTTTCTTCTTCTTCTCTCTTCTCTCTCCTCCTCCTCCTCCTCCTCCTTCTCCCACCCCCTGTCTCCTCTTCTCCTTCGCCATCCTCTTCATCGTGGCGCGGTGCGCACCGTTTTCTGCCGCGTACGATGGAATTGCGATTTCTTCGTCGTGTCGAGCGAGCTGCTACGGCTCAAGCTCGTAAGAGCTCGCTATTTCAATTAGGCCGAGAGCGTTTATTCGTATGCGCCATTATGGTAGCACAGTGGCCGAAGGTGGATTTTATCGCGATCGAGGGGACTATAGAGCGCGACACGCGAGCTGTCATTTTTACGTTTTAAGTCGTGACAAGGTTTTCCCGATCGCCGTTGATGTTGGTTTCTTTCGATTCTTTCCATTATATTCTTTTTTTTTATAGGCGATAAGGCAATGTTTTGTAGTTTTTTTTCGCTTGACAATTCATGGAATTGCTCGGGGATAATCCTGAGTTCGCGGTACCCGGTAACTTTTGGAAAGTTTTTGAAGAGATAGAGATAGAAGCTTCGAATAAAAAAAGAGAGTCGCGTGTCTCTCTTGAGTATAAATTAAAAAGTAAGCATGAAATTAAACAATTACGCACAGTGAAGGAGGATTTTCTCTGGTATCGATTCTAAACTTAAATACAAAAACACGAAATATGAAAACAAATTAATTAAAATTCAGTTGTCGGCGCGTTAATATAAAATTTATTCGCAAGATATGTTAGAACATCGGATGATATTAGTTTCCTTAATAACAAATGGCACGTAGTTGTCGGATTCCGCGAAAGAGCGTAAACCACCGTGAAGGAAAATATTTTCACGGATCCCGGGGAGATTTTGCAAGGTGTACCCTTACCCGCGAGATTCGTTCCAGCCAGGGCCCAAATTTCCTGGCCTTCGAAAAGTCAAAAAGTCGACCCTGACCTACTGTTACCGGACGAAAGGAACGCGAGGGGTACCTTGAAAGTTAATCGCCAAATCCTGTTTGCTCGGGCCCCCTTGCTTTCGACACGCTCGTCCTTTGGGACTTCTAAGCGCGCGTCTCGTGTTTTTCCCGACACGCCTCGTCACCTTCCCGAATTCTGATGTCAAAACAGTATGAGATGCTCTTAGATCGGGAAACGAGATGGCAACGAACGGTAGTTGTTCGCGATCGTAACGGAGTAGTTCAGTTCAGCGTGGACGAGAAGAAAACCGGAAGGATCTTACAGGTATATGTTATTTTTAGCCGGAAAGAGAGTCAGGTAACGAGAACGTAAGTTTCTACGGTCGTTTCGACGATTTAAACCGATCGAGACGGACAGGGTGTCGTTCCATGAATCGAAAGTGCGAGGTAAATCGTGTTTTCTATGTGTACCGGGTAAACGTAAATACGACTCGTGACTTTATAAGCCGGATAATCCAACGTTGGATAAATATCCCTAAACTCGGAAAGGCAAACTGGAGATTATGGTAAATCACAGGTAGGCTCGACGTTTCGAGCGTTTCGCGTTGCGTACGCAGCCGCCGTCGACAATTTCACTTGCATTCCCGCTGAATTTAAAATTGATTTAGATCAATCTACGCCAAGGTACCTCTGAGTAATATTTTTAAACCTCGCGCGTCGAGGGAAGTTTAAATCAACTAAACAAAAGTGGAATACATGTTATTAAAATTAATCTAATAATAATACATATTGATATTAATTGAATTTAATAATATACATTTACACTTATACATTTAACGATCCATTTAATACCACCGGAATTATTCCAACGTTTAAGTAACATTCGAGCGTACTCGCAAACACTCGCAAAAAGTCGCTACGCTTTTCGATACGGTCAAATTTCGCAGTGGAAGCAAAATATTTTCAAATTCTACTCGCCGAAGCGAATCGCGTTTCCACGAATTTTCGAGCGAACGGCCCGACGGACCGTTGGACCGGCCTGTCAAGGACGACACACAGTTTTGACATCTCAGTCACGGGAAATCAGATTATCTCCGCAGGATAACGGACCCCCGCGTCCTGCATCGAGGGCGACAGCCACTGCTCGCCTACCTGCAACGGCTACCTGACAATACTTTCTGGTCCAAGTGCACCCGATGTCCTTCGACCGGATAACGAATCTTCGAACGTCGAAATGGACGAGTCGTGTTCGTTCGGAAAAATTGTCGATCGAACCGAGACGCACCGACATTCTTAAAAATGGTTAAGTAGTACTGTGCGCGAGATACAAACTTTATTGGATACTAACTCTGCGTTGATCACCGATCGACGAGAATATCAATTTTTCTATCGGTCGGATACTCACCCGACTGGTGAAACAGTCAACATATTTCGTATTTCACCATTGTATTTGACAGGATGCATTTAAGCTTTTGAAAAAACGTAATCTTGTCTAATTAAATTTTCTACACGTATCGTTCTCCGTGGAGCGGAAGATACGAGACTCTGCTCGTTAAACATTTTTCTTTGTATTATCAGTAGTTGTAATCTGTTATTATTATAACACTCGGGAATTTTCTTTCTACAGGGAATTTGAATTTCATCAACCTCCTGGTCATGCTGTTTTCGTTTAGTACGTTTGCTGCCAGCAGGTCGGGGTGGTTTGCGATTTTTATCTCATATCTGTCACTGCGGCGATTGACATCTTTTTTTATGGTGTTCATTTCGAGTCCTCCGTGGACGATTGCATCTGAGACGTACCACAGGGCGTTGATCATTAATTTAAGGATTTTGGAGTCAAATAAGTCCACGATGATGAAGAGGCGCGATTGTCTTCAGTTAATATTATCACTAACGCTGGCTCGACGCGGTAAAAACGTAACCGAATCAAGAGTCACGATTAAGGGAGATCGGATACTATGTAAGAATAGAGCGATCCAAGGCGATTCTCTCGCGAGTCCAGTCCAGGATGCTCTTGGATCAGGATGAAAAAGGAGAACGCTTCCCGACCACAGGCCCCCTGGCGAGCAATTGGTCACAGCGAACAATGAGGCCCCCCGTAAAGCCCGAGTATAAACAAACCCTTCTTCGACTACCAACCTCTCCCGGCTGGTGAGCCCTAGGAACCCTCACCGCAATGAACAATGCGACACGGATCCCCTTTGTACGCGTGTCGGTCATCCCCGGGGTACCGGACGAAAGTTGCTTCCGTGGCTCAAATTTGAAACGCGAGGAAGATGGGAATGTTTGCCGCGAGACTCTGACCTCGGATGACGAACGAGTAACGCGTAGATAAGGATCTAACGTTTAATTCGCGATTAAGTTCCTGCATTTTGTACGAGTAGATTGCCGAGGGAGTGATCGGTGAATGTAGGACCCCGTGGGTCTACATAACCTTCTTATGCACCACTTATTACACGTATGTACGTCGACATTAACGATTTCTAGTAGTATTCGAATATCTGTACTTGAAATGAGTATTTAATGAACACAGCCAGGGTTGTGTACTTAAGTTTGAAAGAAGTGCTCTTATGCACGTGACGTGTATGATGTATGATATACAATGATATGTGTATATGTAGATCCATGTGGGCAAAGCGCATGAAAAAGTTGCGCATGAGAGGGTTAAGTATTGGGTACTTCCGGATACTTGCGAATGGAATATCGGGCTCTCTGATTTTTAAGTTCAATTTTTTATACAGGGAATGCTCGATTGTATATGTGATACTTAGTGAGAAGTTTTACTAACATTTCTGTTTAAATGAAGACGGATAGGGAAAGATAAGCTTTCCGTCGCAGATTGGAAGAGTCTTGTGATATCTTTGCCATGGCTTTCCATTGTTACACAGCTTACTGATATTTACTATGGACTTTTGCGCAATGTTTTGGAATAGATTCCTAGTAAAACGAATTAGTCGTACAAGTATCAGTCAAATTTTCTTTGGAAATGGAAAAAAATAGGAAAAAACGAGGTTTCTATCACATGGTGGAACAATCTTACATTCGTATGACGTCTGGCTATTATAACACAACTCATTGATATTTACTTTCGACTTCTATCCAAATTTTTGGAAAAGATTTCTAGTACGAGGAATTATTTGTATGACGAATTTTGTTGACTTCCTCGCATTTCCAAAACGATAGAAGTATCGATGGTAAAATAGATTCTGAGTGGTAGCCAAACGTTCGTTCGCAAAGCAGAGATTTCTATTTTCATTGCGAGACGAATCTGTGAAATTCGAGACAGCCTGAACGGGAGGCAGTCGCGAAGAAAATCATACTTTCGAAGAGCATTCGGGAAAAATTACTCGGCTCACGGGTCACCGTGACGAAATCGATGGGCCTTTCAGGTACGGGCCTGCCTTTTCCGGTGATAACAATCCGAATGGAACGAATTGTGTTTTCGAAACATGGACGGCTTTCCACGATTGACGAGACTGGAATTCGTGACGGGAATTCGGCGACACCTGCGCACAGTTTTTCGACCGTGACGAATTCGAAGGCTAGCATCTCGAAACTGTTTCGACTTTCCTCGCCGATCTTTTTTCCTTTTCGTACCCACATTCGCGTAAAACGTGGAAAAAATTGGGAAAACGAAGAGTAATTCTGAAGCTCGGATAATCAGTATAATACACGGAAATTCGTTGCACAAATTACAGTAGGAATTCAAGAAAATATACACGAATCTTCCGTTACAAAAGAAAAGAAGAATATCGCGTATCTTTTCGTGCCGCAATGTTCGTTTAGACGAACTTGGATGAAAAGTGTCGTGGAATATCGAATCGGAAAAACGGAAACGGTGGAACGGAGTCGAGTATACATTTCTGTGGAATCATAGTGACGTATCTGAACGGAAATAAAAAGAACGACAAAGTATTTCCTTCCACAATTTCTAACGACGTTAAAGTCGCAAGATTGCTACTTCTCCTTCCATCAAGCTTGTCCGTATCTCTTTCCATCTCCCTCCAAGTTTGGACAAACAATTCTGAATTTCCCTCGCCGTCGCGCGTCGAGGAACATCCCCGCAACTCGGATTCGACGAAACGGTTTCGTTTGCACGGGGAGAAAAAAACGGCCCCAACTTACCCGCGCCGCGTTCCTCGCGGAATAAAATCAATTACGCGACAAACCGCTCCCCCGTTAATCACGTTAATCCATTTACGAGGCAGAGTCCACGAGGAACGTCTCGTACCACCTGGGTCCACGAGCAAAATCGCGCTGAGGCAGGGACGAACTGGAGTATCGGCCCGATCGTGGAAGCCGATGTAAAATTGGTACGTGTTCCGCGTAATCCAGCACCTCGGTCCGCCCGAATATGGCGTTACCCGAACGTTGATCGCATAAGCGAACCACGCGAATCCAGTGTCTTCTATTCTAATGGTCGAACCCGCGGACTCTTCTTCGCTGGTAACGAGCATCCTTCGAGCGAGGAACGCCGCTCACAAGTTAAGTAGACGAGACGCGATCGTGCCGCTCGTTCTCCTCTCTTCCGCTCTTACCGCGAGGGTAAGAGAAGAAGTCTATCCGCGAGCGTCGTAGGAGAGGAGAGAGCACGCCACCTGGCCCCCTCGGTGCGCGTCGACGTTTTCCATCGGTCCGGTCGTAGATATATTTCGCAAAAAGATGTGACAGAAAAGAAAATTAGCCGTAGCAGTTTATTCGACGTTGCGCCTCGGCATACGAGCAGTGAGAAACTGGTTCCCCGTGTAATACTGGAAGCATTAAGCTCGGAAAAGAAGTTCACGGTTATGGTAAAGCCGAGACAAGAGGAATCTTTTCTCCGTGAACGCTCACCACTTCGGACGCGTACGCGCGGTAAGTATATCGCATTCGCGGGGAAAAACTGGCGAATTTCAGAAAGAACCGGCAGAAACGTTCCACGAGTTAATCGCCCGACGATGGGAACGGAACGAACAGATGAAAATGTTTCTCTCGGACGGGAAACGCGGCCGAGTCCGTGGGAATTAGAATTTTTTGATAATTTCGTGGCGTTAGGATCGGGTTGGAAAATTTAAGTAAAAAAGGGCATGTTTGTCGTAACTGACAAAATTGATGCACTTACTGTACCTCACCTAACGCTTTTGGGCTGACTCGTGATATAATAATATTTGAGATAAGGGAGACTTGGTGGATGTCGCGATGATTTTGGAATGTCCCCTAAGATTTGTGGAAATTCAAGCATAGTCAACTTGACGTCGCAGAAAACTAGAATCTAATGTCTTGTAATACTAACCTATCGTTCCTTACTATTTAAATTAACCGCAGGTTCCAATGTCGCTTACAAATCACTTACATCCCCTATCTGCAATGATCTTCCCTGGGAATCGTAGAAATTAAATTAAAGAAATAGAATAAATAGAAATTAAATAGATTTTACGTTCGTAAAATAAACATAGACAGCTTCTCGTCTCAACAAACTAGAATCTAGTCTCATTTAGTATTACCCCTATCGTTCCTTACTACTTAAATTAACCACGCGCCCCGGTACCGCCAACAAATTACTCAAACTTCCTATCTACAATTACGATACACGCGTTTCTTCGTCAACGACGAAAACCATCGATCACTGGGCGCGCGCTCGCATCTCGATCCAAAGTAACGCTTCCCTTCGATCAAACCACTTTACCAACCCCCTTGAGCGCGCCCAGTCCCGACGTTGAGGATACACTTTCCGCAGAATCATCCCGACGAAGAGACGAGTACTACAGCCTCGTTCATCACCTCCCCGCCGATAAATCAGTACGCTTTGCGGTCTCTCCCTATCGTGTTAGAACGGCTCATAAGCAGCATCCTGTCTCTCCCCCCGGGGATGCGGTTATCTTCGCGTGTACCGGGTGTACGTTATCTCGTGCCAGCGAATAAATATAGCCCGGGCGATCGAGCGCCGCGTCAAGGGCCGTGAAAACGCGGGGCAAGATCGTTCGGGAAGAGTGGGACGCATCATCCCTTCGCAGCGGGGGTGTTGGAGTGGGAGTGGTCGGGTCGAGTGTTTATAAACGGGATTAGGGGAATCATCGGTGGTGTCTCGCGGCGCGTTAGTGTGTGTCATTCGTGTTCGGTGACGGGGGTGGGGGGGGGGGGGGTGAGAGGGGTTACAGAGGGGAGAAACACACTTTGGTGGATGTACGACAAGCCCGCCCGTCGGATACTTTCAATCATCCCGATTGATCGTGTAGTTATCTGGATTCGCACGCTCCAACGTTAGCATTTATTATGAACGACGATCGTCGGGATGGGCGAACATTGTTTACCAAGCTGTGGGATAAAACCAATGTATCATAATTGCTGATTAGGCGCGCGATTCGTTGTACGGGATTATATTCTCGCGACGTTCTTTCGAATTTCAGGTTCTGTATTATTTTCGCGAGCGATTGATGTTCTTTTGAGTTGTAAGCCAAGGTTATTTGTAAATGTAGGGAAAAACTTGTATAAGGTAGCGATGGAATTCATTTCGCGCTGTTTTGTATAAACGGACATAAATGCGGATAAGAATTGCGTTGCAGGAAAGAAAGATGTTGCGTCTAACTTGGGATCAGAAATGCCACTACATAAATTTTTATAGGATCGAGAATAAATATGAATATAAAGAAGATCGAAGTTTCCGTTTTCTTACCTACGCTTACCCCGGTGTATTCGATTAAACATTTGTTTCTTACGATTGTTATTCCGAACTTGGCCGAGTTTTCTTGAATCTCCGGAATTTTTATAGAATTCTCATTAAAATAACGTTGAAAGTCAAATCCGCGTACACGTCCATTTCCATATGGATTTCTCGTCGACGAATTTTCAATTGTACTTTCACAGTCGCGTCCGACGGATTTCTCGATAAACAAATACACGCGAGTACAATTCCGTACCATTTCCAGGAACTCGCCGGAGCCAAGTTCGCGCGCATATACTCCCGCGATACGCTGGAAATCTACTCCCCGCAACTTTCTCCTCATTTCCAAACCAAAATCGTTCCGACCGCGGACACCAGTTCAAAATTCTCGCTAAAAATTCTCCGAGTAGCCGCGAAGATAACGCGCAGTTCGGTCTACGATATCGCGTCCACGCGCGCATGGCTACGCGCAAGGCTTCTGCTCCAGAAAACAACGCGGGGAGAAGCCGGGAAAAAGTGGTGGTGGAGAATATCGTGCCACGGAGAGGGGAGCAAATCGGATGCACGCGAGGTTGCGTGTGAAACGAGCGAACGGGCGGGGCGACTGTTGGGCCACGCCCCTTACTTCCCCTCCGCGACGCTCGCGGTGGGGAGAGACAGGGCGCGATTGGCCGACGACTGGTTCGCGAGGTCGTACCTGCATTAATTATTCTAAATAAGTCGTCGCCCCTGCGGCGGCTGATTATAGAGTTTGCAGTGCCATAAATAGAACCCGTTTACAAATCGCGTTCGGGGAATAATGATCGCCGCGCGGCTGAGATCCCGCGTTCGTCCTTTTGCAACGCCGAACGAAAAACCCAATCAATCCCCCGTGTGGTACGAGCCTCGCGATTGGTCTCGCCCTAGGCGTTTTCTCTTTTGGAGTCGAGTTGGATCCAGTCGGAGCTCCGGATACAGTGGTCGCACGGGCTGGCTCTAACGAACGAATTAACTGCATTTGGCTCGCGATCGACTGTTCTTGCCGGTGCCCGCGCGCGTTTAAACGGCAATCAGTCGAGAGACGTATGACAGAGTCGAGACACGGCAGATGGGAAAAAAGTTTCTCGTTGTAGCTACGAATGTTTTTGGCTCGCTTTCCGTAGTTCGCGATAATCTTTGCAAATTAATCCAACGTCGGCAGCGATGGGTCGTTATGTACAGCTTTTCTGTCATTATTAAATCAAAATTATTTGTGGACGAATATAAGCAACCCTTACAATTTTTCTTTGTCTCGATCGTTGGAACAATAGTGGAAGAACCGATTACTCTTTTCTTTCCGTAATTCGAACCTTGCAGATTACGTTAACGAACGACGCGTTATCGAAAGTAATGCAAATGTTTTGAAATCAAACGCGAACTGGTTAAAGAGAGTTAAATATTCTCTCTAATTTCTACGATCTGTATCGTAACACTCTAACCCGATTAAAGTGATGCAATTAGGAATACGAACGCACGATAGGTATCGATACAATTAGCGACTAACGCGAATCGAATACCACCCAATCGAGGAATTATCGAAATTCCGTAAATTCCAGTCAACCCTATCGCTCGAAATAGAAAAAGAAATACCGCCAATTCCGAACGATCGATTCCCTTCGTTCGCAGATCGTCCGTCCGATTCTCCAAACTCAAAACGAACTTCCAATTACGAGCTACTACCGTCAGTACGTGAACGGTACGTCCGCGCGGCGTTTCTTCGCCAGTGGTCTCGACGCGCGTTAACTCAAGCGCGAATAAAAAGGGAACGAGTAGAATAAGAAGAAGCGCAACGGACGATACTGCAAGTTAGTTGAAAAGGTTCGGCCCCTCCTTCGCGATGGAAAGTAGCGTAGAATGCTGGTCGGCTCTTAGGCTAGCCCGCTATTGATGGATAGACACGTTATGGTTATTTATAGCGGCTATCTCTATTATTGTTCTTACACGAATCGACCCCAGCGGCTAACGATCGCTTTGTGGTTCACGTGGCAGCTGGTATACCCTAGGTGTGGTCATTAATAAAACCGTCGACCGTAACAACGATCTTACGTGGTTTCTTCACGAAACTTTACGCCGGTCCGAACAAAGGAATTGCCTTCTGTTGACTCACCCGGGGGCTACGGCTAACCGCGGATGGAAATGAATTTCTGAAAGTCGATTCGATTAAAAAAAAAAAAGAAGGAACGTTCCCCGCGAGGCTGGATAATTAGGAGCGTAATTGTACGAAACGCGGCCGGGTGTTTTGGCGTTCGAGCGGTAACGCGCGTTACGGCGTGAGATGAAAGTGCGCGTGGAAAAACCTAAGAGAGGGACCCGACGAACGTAATTTATTGCCAGGCTTACGATGGAATCGATTAATTAAACCGCTGGTATCGCAATCATGGAAATTCGATTTTAACAGACGCGGTGAAACACGGCCTACGTTATACTTTCTTCGTCTTTTTTATTATCACGCCGGTTAAAGCGAATATAAACCCGAATTAATGTAATTTAATAGTCACCGCGTGGATTTGCAATAAAGATAATCTGTTTTTGCATACGTAACACCAATGCGTTAATCGGAATAAGTATCTCCTTAAGTGGATCGCGTTGCGTAATTAGGAAACAATACCGAATTGATATAATGCAATAGACACGCGAGGGCCTCTCCGCGAAGATACTTCCTTTGCAATTAAATACCGCATTTCTCTTTCCATGCTATGCTAATAGTAACACACCGACCCCACGACATCGATTCGATTGCGGAACCTCGCGAACAATACCGATACCAACGCGATTCAATACTCCCGCGACGACTCCCCGCAAACGTAACCCCATTTCCTCCGTTCATCGAACATTGATCAGGACACACTCGTGCCTCTAATTACCCGTTAATTTGTTCCGTGCTCGACGCGAGTGTTCGCGCGTCCGCGCCGAGCCGTTGACAATTTTTCGCGTCACGTGGTGCCGGTTTGCTCGAAACGCGAAGTTCCAGATCTGGTGTCAACGATAATTATCGCTGGACGCAGGTATATCGCATTGCGTGCGACCTCCTTGTCGCGAGATGGATTTTGTTACGGGCTTTAATTGCCGCGATTTTAACGACGGCTCCTTATAAGCCTCGCGTGTTCCTAATGCATAGGTACGCTCCTTTCGTGTCGCGAGCAAATAACGTTTCCACCGAAGAGGAGAATCTCATGCGATTAAACGTTAAGAGGTTTAATAGCTGTTATTTTCCTTCCAAGCGATTAATGGTCGAGTGTGTTGTCACCGTTTCTAATGACGTTAATTATGCCGCCAAAAGTGTCCGGGATTTAATAGAACGGAACTGTAATAATATCGACGCGGCGATGCGTTGCGCGAGAGTCGCGCGACTGACTATGGTTGAACTCGTTCCACTTGTCGCTATGTCGATCCGCGCCGATTAACGTGTCGTTGCGACTTATATTCGAATTTCCTTGCCCACTCTAGCGCGAAGTCAAATTTTCAAGACGATCTCCGGAAGCGAAAATTTGTCTTTATTACTCGGACCTTTGCGCACAAGTTCCGTACTTTCTTCTTCTTGGCCAGTTATCAAAAGCTTTACTAACTCGCGGGTTATTAAAAAGTAGAGAAAGTCAAATAATACGGTGCCACAAACTATCGGAATTTTATTAGAAATACAATTGTTCTAAAACAAACGAAACATATGGTTGCGCGTTCGTGACAAGAGCGAGGATCGAAACGCAACCACGAGGAATTCGTCGACCGACGCTACCAACGATAGATCAACTCTTCGCTCAACATCGTTCAACGAACACATCCCCTAAACAAACAATTAAGCTCCCCGTTCCCCATCATACTCCTCGAATCGAACACGAAACGACCGGCCGATTGAGCGATCGTAAAACAAATCACGTGACAGGATGTAGACGGAGGAAGCACGGAAGAAACGGAGAGGAGAGAACGAAACGTGGGGCAGAAGGGAAGCTGCGGACCAACATCTGCCGCAGGATAATACATTTGTTCGTTAACCGTCCACGGGGCTCCACCTCAAAAAAATATGAGCGGGGGGGGGGGGTGGTAGGGAGGGTGCTGGCGAGGGGGAGAGGGAAGAAGGGGGGGGGGGAGGCGAGCAAAGGGGGACAAGACTGGATGGTTCGTGCAAATTTTCGTATGAAGCGATTCCAACGTCCGACGATAAAATCCACCGTCAGGGTGAGAACGCTCGTCGACTCGAAGAAATGAATTACCCCAGGAACCAAAGAGAGTGGGGAGGAACAAAAGTATGGAGTAGTGGGCATCGACGAGAGGGTGGGGAGGCGAAGTGGGCGTGTCGCGGACAAGAAGGAGGGGCGAGAATGTGGGCGAGTTCGCCCAGTTGAGGGGCAGTTGGTGGGAGGGTGGGGTGGGGAGGGGGGGATTACGGTTGGGCGGGGAGACGCTGCCTCTCCCGCTTCGAAACGCAGTGGCGCGCTACAGCTCCGTTTTTTCTCCCTCGGAGCGTCTCGTATCGTGATTCGTGCTCGATATACACGTTGCTCTTAACCACCGTCCGTTACCGAAATTGACGATTTTAGCAAAAATCGATGCATTGCGATACCAAAGTGATAAACGCAGAGGGGAGCAATTACGATTCGAACTGGCGAAGGGAACCGCGTTATTACTTACTCGTACAAAGAGGTGTAATTTTCGATGTACCGCCGAATGGGAAGGAGGAGAAGAAATATCGTTCCTCCGATTACTCCGGAGTGAGACGCGAGGAACGGAAGCGAGAGACGGTAACGACGCAAAAATCTTGTCGCTGTTTAAACGAGACTGGGAAAGATGTCGAGTCATCGATCGTAGTACATTCTAGCCCCCTATTTCCTCGGCCCCCCCTTCCCTACCATTCCTACCGTCGGTGGTGGGGGGAAGAGCTTCGGAGTCAGAAGGGAGTAGGGTGAACCTTACGCCAGTGGGCGGAGCCTTTGACCGAAGAGTTAATAGAGATACAATCGAGGGTGTCTAGTGCACTGCACTCCGGGCCTGGGCGTAGGAGGAGTGAGGGGTGAAGAGGGGTGTCGGAGAGGAAAGCGGTAAGTAGGGACCACGGGTCCCCTAGTTTAGACATCACTGAGCGACGGATGGACAGCCAGTCAGACCCGTCACAGCGCTCGCTCGAGTCCTCGGAAACCACGAGAAAAGCCAATACCTTAGAAGAGGACTCCTTCGTCTCGTCGAGGAAGATTCGAAGTGGGAAGCGTTCGTCTACTTCGTTAGCGGGTAGAGAATTTTCAAACTGTACCGATTCCGTGGGATATCGCCGATCGGGGGGAGAAGTTCGGAGAATTCCCCAGGGAACGTTCGGAGGATCCAGTGGAAAGTAAGAGAGTCGTGTTTGTCGAGAGGAAAGAGGGGGAGTAGAAGTGACACGTGCATCGGTGCAATCCGTAAGAGGACTTTCGGCCGGGAAGACGGAGCTCTACCGAAGTCTGTGAGAGTTTAGTGTCGTTTTGCAGTGGTCGTACGATTGACATTTCAAAACTAATTTCGAACCAGAAACGAGTAGAAAGTGACGAGTGAAACTGTGCGCTCATTCGCAAATATGTCGACAGAGGGCTAGTGACAGCGAACCACGTTACCGCTACGTTTTCGAGAACAAACGATTCTTTGCTCGCAAGATATCCAAAAGATACTGTTAACGAGTCAAATAAAAAAGAAACATGAGCGTGACTCTCGTAACGATGGATCCCGCCTACGGTCTTCGTTTAGGCATCGGGAACCACCATCATCATCATCTCCATCATCATAGAGTGCGTTCTCCGGATAGTCACGTGGTCGCCCGTCAAGATCATCAGCCGGATCGTCAACAGGACACCGACGCTCCTCTCAGATTCAGCGTCGTTAACATTTTGAGACCAGAATTCGGTCGGGAAGCGATACTCAGCACGAAAGCTCCAAAACAGTCCGCCCTGCCGGGACACTCGATGACGATTCCCGTACCGGTGCCGCGTCACAGCCCACTTCCGCTTCCGCGGGATTTGAGTTTATCGTCGAACAGACTATCACCGCAGTCTCCCCAGACGAGCGGTTATTCCGTTCACAGGGAGAGAGACTCGTTTTCTTCGCATTGCGGGTTAACGTCGCCTCTCCAGAGGCTCAGCAGAAGCGGAAGTTTAGAGAGCCTGGCGAGTAACAGGAGTTCCGTCACCGGAAGCTCCGTCACGGGTGCACCCTCCTTGTGCTCCGCTTCGTCCACCATTGGCGGTGATTCGTTGAGCGGAGACAGCAGTTCGGGTAGCAGCAGCAGCACTGCGACGAATCAGCAGAGTGGGTCCAATGGACAGAGTCCCTGGCCGGCATGGGTTTATTGCACCAGATACTCGGACAGACCGTCTTCCGGTAGGTTTAACGATAATATTATTCTCACTAATCTTAACGCGAAAATTGTGATAAACTCTTGACGAGACTGATTGATCTTTTAGAGAATCGATATTCGACATTCCAGAAGGAAAATTATATTATTCAAGAGCAATCGAGTCATAATTATGGCGATCAGATATTTATGCTAATTTCGTGATACGGGAAAGAGAAAGCTCGCGACACGAGCCTCATTTACATACGTTCATCTTCGTTTCCGCGCAAATATCGTACATTTGCGAAACTGAAATGCAACGACCCGACACATTTGCACCGAGACGTTTATAAAACACTTCGATCATCGGAAAGTGCTGTACCACGCGATTGATCGTTTAATCGAGCGGTTTGTAAAATATATGCACCTCCCAGCGCTTTCGTCGAGCACGACGTAAATTAATTTCCTGGAACGTGCAATTTACAGGAAAGTGTAACGTTACAAGCACATCCAACTACCTACAATCGCGTTACCGACACGCCCGGTTCGTCAATTAACGCCTGCGACCGTTACCAACTTGGAACCAGTTTTCATGTAAATCAAGCCGCGTTTCCCAAGAGAGGTATTAACGAAAAATCTCGCGCGCGCGCGCGCTCGCGCACGAAGCTCGACTTAATTGCACCTCTCGCGAGTACCTCGGGTTTCGCAATCAGATTCCCTAAACAAATATACCAGTTTCGCCGTTCCAGTTACGATCGAAACGTCGGTGATATTCGTGTTTCGCGATCTTAACTGTTACGCGATACGAAATCGCTGCCTCGCATAGCTTATGTATAATCACAAGTTTCAACGCTCGGCTCTTCGGGGGTAACGTATGGCTCGATACCACCTGTGCCCGTTCGCAGAGCTTAATTGCGCAGAAACCTATATCCACGGATCTACCCTCAGCGATCGCAATGTCCCAGATACGCGAGGTTGTACGTCTAGGGACCGGCGACCGGGGTGGTCCGCGGGCGTTCGATCCGATAATCACGTTACTAATTACTCCTGAATCATCGATCGAAGCTTCCGCTTCTGGGCTCCCGCGATTGCGGGGCCGCTGCTAATTAAAGAATATCTGCCGAACGTTGGGCGCGTCGCAATCGATCGTAGATCTTAATCCGGTGATCTCTTTCACGCCCGTGGAAAACAATTCTGACAACGTTGTTTTTTTATTTGAAAAGAATTTTGTGTCTTTTTCGTTTTTTATCATTCCATTTTTATTTTAAGCTCGCTTCTCCTGATGTTTAGCTATCGTCGAGTTTATTGAGTATTTTTCAGTATCGCGATGATTTGACGAGTATTTTTTTATTTCAAAAGAATTTTGCCTCTTTTTCGTAACATATAATTCTATTTTTGGTTGAACCTTGGTTTTAGAGAATTTTCGCTATCGTGGAATTTATCCAATACTTTTGAGTATTGCTTACTTTAATAAGTAGCATTATTTCAAAATTTGATCTATTCGGAGTAACTGAAGAACAACTTTGTACAGGGGAAAGGACGCAAGATCTTTTTTCCCCGAGACAAAACTGATCTGCATTCATTTTGATTGTTAAACAAATCTTTTGGATAGAGTCTCTGCTATCAGGGAATTATCGGGAACCTTTGAAATGACTTTCACCCCGCGAAAGTATTTCATCCCTTCCTCGATATTTGGAATAGTTCGAACGAGCTCTGTCACGAGGGTCGCGTAGCGCGTTCGCTTCGAAGAAAAGTGAAGGCGAATCGCTCGGTTTCGTTTCTCCGGCGATAATATACGGTCGCATGATTCAATGTTATGCCACTTATAAATATTCATCACGTCGGACCTGCACCAGTCGTGGCAGGAGTCACGACGCGAGCGTATCTTTTCTCCTTTTTTTTCATCTTCTTTCTTTCTTTCTTTCTTTCTCGTCCCCCCAACGCGTTCCGCCCGATTTGGAAATACGCCGTAATAATCTGGGTCTCGTTGAAATGCGATAGTCGTAACAGATAAAGCTAGTGCACGGTCGAGTACTTTGGATCGCTGTAAAATAAAATTATCCACCGGCTTAGATAGCGAACAGAAGCCGAGTAAGGAATCAAAGAAACACCATTCAGTTCCGCTTAATTAACATTTACATACTTGTCTCGCGGGAAGAAGAAATAATAAATCTTTCCCGCGCGCCATGCTCGACGAGTTCTTTTGATAGGAATTTATCACACATTTTATCAGGATTTGCGGCCAACGATTTCCCAGTATGGCGATTTTAGGAGTAGTTCTACCGACTTTCTTTCATTATACCGAGCGGATGTTTGTCGTAAAGATAGAGATTGTTTTTTTCGTGGCGTTTTTTTCCTGATTATATAATCAGCACATATATTTGATCGCAAATATATTTGAAAATGGAAATTTCGTTTCTCGATTAATTCAGATAAAAGATCATCGCTCTAATGTTATTATATTATGTAATAAGATCGCAACGATAAATATTAATATTGCGAAAACAAATAATTTCAGAATTAAAAACGAAACATCGCAAAACTATCGCTCAACGTAGTCGCGAAATTGAAAACGTTCGTTCGCTTCCCGGAGGTTTTCCTTCGTAACGATGCTTTAAACGATCGTGTCTAACGTGACATTAATTTCTGATTACAGGACCACGCACGCGACGGGTTAAGCGCACTCAAAGCGGACCCAAAACCGCCACCCCGGAAGAGAAGAGGCCCAGAACCGCGTTCAGCGCCGAACAACTCGCGAGACTGAAGAGAGAGTTCACGGAGAACCGATATCTGACGGAGAGAAGGAGACAGCAGCTCTCGAGGGATCTGGGATTAAACGAGGCGCAGATCAAGATCTGGTTTCAGAACAAGAGAGCGAAAATCAAGAAAGCCAGCGGACAGAAAAATCCCCTGGCTCTTCAGCTGATGGCTCAAGGCCTCTACAATCACTCCACGGTGCCGGTCGACGAGGATGGCGAAGAAATTGTGACTGGGAGCAATCAGTCCCACTAATGATGAAGAACGAGAAACTCAATGGCCATGAAATTTTGCGTTTTTCACTCGGCGGCCGGAGCAATTCGCGTCGTCGCCGCGGTTTCGAGTCGACGGAAGTAATTAAGCGAAATGATTTTACATCGCGATTCGTGTCGCGAGAAATGGCGAGCAAGGAAATGACTCGTCGGATGGAGGAGCGTCGATTCGATACCGCGTTCCAGGGAGAATAAACAGTTTCGAGGAATCGCTGCTTCTTGGGTGGGGGGGATAAAAAGTCGATTCAGCGTTACGACGCGGATGATCTATTCGAGCGTGCGTAAATTCATTGTTAATTTAAGAGTTTCGAATAGAGAAAATTTAGACGGTCTTTGGCGCGCTGCGTTAAAAAAAATGCAAATTAGTGCTTTCTCGAGGGAGGCTGAGAGCCCGCGAAAGAAAACATATATACATATATATAAAGCGTATGGTCAAAGTACTTTCTGCTTAACTCTCCGACAAGGACACCAATTTTTATCTGAGTTTCGTTTTCGTGGATTTCTTGGTTAATTCGAACGAAGCAATTAACCAAACTTTTTTCAGTTCTTTTTGTGTCAGTCATCTTTATGACAGAACAATTCAAACGGATCTTCATAATTCGTTACAGATGTAGAAAGTAATAATTATCGCCGAAAGATGAAATCTGATTAATAAAATCCGGGAAATTAATAACGAACAAACGTAAAACGCGGATGATTGTACATTTGTTTTTTGCGCTTCTAGCAAGGTATGTATCCTGGACTGAAATTTTATAATTATGAACCGTAAATCCGCGTAGATGCGATTCTAAGTACACAAGAACACCACAAGATCCTTATCGATTAGACGCTTAAATTATTTATTTCTCTGTACATAAGTGTAAATACGACTGGTCGTAGTATGTGTATATATATGATACGAGGGAGACTCGGTGCAAGAAAAATATATGTTAACCCGTATGGGCGCGTAGAGTGCGTGCAGTTGCGTGAAGAACAAACGATCTCATATTGTATATTCCTAATTATTGTACGAGTATGTAGATATATACATATATATATATATATATATATTATATTACACGTGCGTCGAGAGACTTGGAGAGCATACGTATATCTCAGTGTCTCACGATAAGTGATCGATATAATCTATGTAACCCGCTTACACATCGCCACCGATTAAATCGAATTAAAAATATACACCACGTCTATGTTTTCCTCCCCTATCGTCTAATTTAGTAGAAAAAGAAATAATAAAATATTTTACGTAGTTGCAACTAAAATCATCAATTTCACTCGCTGCATCTCCTTTCCAGTTGATGGATTTAATTAGTTAAGGAATATGGAAATTAACAAAAGGAGACACCTATGAAAAACTGTTCGAAAGTTCAAATCACGGAATGAATGTAAACGTAATAGTCGATTAATGAGATTCCAAATTTCACTCGAAACTTTTTTTGTGAACATCGGGTGGAATCGGCTAATGGCGCGCGGACTTTCAAACAAAGTATACCTAGTTCGGAAATAGTTAAAGAAAAAAGATTTGGGGCGAGCAAAGAGAAATGGACGTAATTGGTTAAATTTATGTTCCCGAAAACTATTCCGCTCGAAAAAAAGGGTCGCCGATGAAATCTGGTAGAGATAATCGCGCCCTATTTTCGGTGACGCGCCGTGACGCGCTAATTGATCCTAAATTAACGAGCCACCCGGTATCTCGAGCGCGACCGACAAATGGAACGTGGCGAGGATGACAGTGCGCGACTAGTTCAAACGCGTACGCACACATGGCGGTGGCGATCGACACGAGATAAGCGATATGTGCACCTGTTAGACGTTACCCTACTCGCAAACGGATTTACGAGGGTCTTTATTTTTCTCTTGGATTTCAAGTGTTTATCGGTGACGTCCGGAGTAAAATTGGCGAACTGCACGGAAATCGCAGAAATTTACAGTTAAATGTTCAACTTGCAATTTATGGTCAGTATTAACATTTTCAAATGATATTATATCGATAATAACATATTAATTTAAATATACATTCATTGTATTATGTTAAATATGATTTTTCACATACGATCTTTTAATTAAATTTTTATTAAACGATTTAATACCTTAAAAACTAAATTTCTTTAACACCTGGCTTTCATAAAAATCTCAAATTCTGTTGCAAAAGGTGATCGATTTGCATACAATAGATCTACAGGAATACATATACGTACTATGTTAAACAAAAAATACAGGAACATTCCAATTAACGGAAATATTCTGAGGCAAAATACAGATTTTCCTTTTCCGTTTAAACTGGCGCGTACCATTATAATTTTTTTGGCGCACCATAAAACTTGACTGTTACATTGCCATCTAACTAGCGCATGACGCGTACAGCGAACAACCGATGATATACCGTACGGATAGTTTACCCACTTACCGTGTACAACTATTAAACGTTAGTTCTGCGAAATTTACGTATTTAATAGGCGATGGTAAATGTTTCAACCGTAGTTCCCATTATTAATTCTCATTAATTTAAACGTAGAGGAAACAGCGCGGTCGAATGTCCACGGGGAAGAGCGACGATGTTTCTCTTCCACTGTTCGAAAACAACATAGGAACGGTGGCCGAAAGCGGGGATAAATTACAGAGTCGTTGTCGTTGGCCATTGTATTTAACCGTGACGATCCCTAATTGGTAATTCTATCGCAGCGCAACTGCATTGTCCGACGTAATTGGGCGCAACGGTATTTTCGCCGAGTAAACGTAAAATCGCTTTTACGAATTCCGGTTCGAAAAAGCTTCTTGAATTCTGAAATGGAGTAACTGGTAGCGGCTGATTAAAAAGTACGCTGGTCCGATGATCGCGCGAACCGAACGATTTTTTGACAGGGCAGAAACTGCGAATACAATTAACGGGATTGCTTTTCGTAAATTCGTTTTGTTAATTGAAACTGGGAAGTGGAGTAACGAGAAGCGAATGATCGAAAACCAAGTGTACTTGCGACGCCACGGGGAAATTAAAAATTTCAAAATTTCTCGCTACGAATGACAAAAATAAGGAACTACAATTACAATCAATTAATCCGTTAATTAATTTGCAAATTACGGTATGGAGCAAGGGGGAGGGAGTGACTGAAAATTAAATGTACCGATAATCACACCGATTAAGATAAAAAGTGAACACCTTTGTACAGGTGGTAATGAGAATTACGAATATAATTATCCGACGCATTAAAAAACGCGACAGACGTCGAAAATTCGGGAAGATCCAACGATAACTTTCTCTCTTACGGTTCGAAAGCGGCATTCGAACGGTGGGTGAAACCAAGGATAAATTACGTGGCCGTTATCGTTAGCTATTATTGTACATAACCACGGCGAGTCCCACCTGGGAAATGCCGTCACAGCGCAATTGTATTACCTGACGCAACTGCGCGTAACGGTCTTTTCAAGACCAATGCTAGAATTCTCTTGTGAGAAATACTTTCTCGAATTTCCTGCATCCTCCTGGACCTTACGTACATACAGGAATGTCATAATTGACAACACGGTAGAGAGCGTACCGATAACCGTCGTTAACCACTACGCGCACTCCCATCCGCCCGTAATCGACGAATTAATCTCAATGTAATTGCACTCTGCGGCGCAATTGTTTTGTCCGACTTATATCGGAGAACCGTCTTAACTATGCAACAATTCAAATTATAATAGCACCGCATAAGTTTTAATATTTTAATCGTTTCGATATCCTTTCCATAACGAAACAACCCCTATTACAACATTCCCAATAAATCCCACCATTTAGCGCATAATATTCCTAATAACTCTACTCGCGCCATTGTATCGTTTCGACGTCAAAGCAACCCCTATTACGGTACGTCCAACGAACCCTCCCACCCCGATACAAATAATATTCCAAACAAATCCCTCCAGCTGCATCGTCAAAACCTCGCAATTTCCACGCTGACGAACCGCGTCCATAACCCACCCCCGTCGTTATTAATTATCGTTAATTTAAACGCGGCGAACAGCATTGCCGGGTTTCGGCGAGAGGGTGCGTGGGGGTTTGTACGCGCAAGAGGAGACCCGGCGTTCATCGTTCGCGTCGACGGCGGTGTTCTCCTCCACCATTGCAAACAAACGCGCGGACGGTGGGCCAAACCGGGGATAAATTACAGAGTCGTTGTCCTGGCCATTGTATTTAACTGCGGCGATGCGTAATTGCTGGAACGGCGCCTGTATACGTATACAGGGAGGACGGGGCGAGCAGCGTGTCCGTTCGGTGCGCGTGTGCGCGCGTATTATGGTATACGCGTCCAGGGTGGAGAAAACGAGTTAGAAGCCAGGAAGAGATAGAGAGCGCGAGGAACGAGCGACGGGGGTGGAAGGAGGTGGTCGGGAAGGGATGGCGGTGAGGGAGTTGCCACTGTGGTCGAGAACCATAGTCGTCGGAATGGCCATTAGGGGTCTCTACGTTCCCACCAGTGGCTTACTAAATTTCACCTTCTTGCGTGCCGTTCGCGGGGACCACCTTTCGCGAATCCTCCACAAATTAATGGGCTCCGTCCTCAGTGCCGTTGTTTATTACAATATCAGCCACCGCCGCACGGAATAACCGGCCGAAGCTTCCGGTTCTTGCGCGGACCGGCGAGGTTGACACCCCCCCTCCCCTCTGCCCCTCCCCCCCCCCCCCGAACAACGATGCGTAACCGTTTGCAAGTGGAAATTCCGTCCTCCGAAGAGGACGTTGAGTACTCGATAGTCTCCCACGGATGTTAATTAATTAAAGGTATTGGAATGGTAATAGTAGCGTCGGTCGACGTTATTACCGACAAAGTGGTCCGTCATTATCGCGTTATTGCAGATTCTGAGCTGGGAAAACGCGGCGTGGACATGTCGTAAGAGTAAAAACTGGATATAATGTGGGAGTCGCGCCGTGTCTCGATAAGCGATGGACAAATCGTTATCGTCACTCGTCATTTCGAATTACAGTGATCGGTCGATTATTATAGACCGCAATCGCGCCATTGGGACATGTCGTTGAAGTCGTACTCAACGAGCCGTTTAGTGGCAAGACAACTCGGATAGACGTAAGTTTGTCGGAACATTCTGTGATAACGACAACTGAAATATTCGTAGCTTGAAAACTCGATCTCTCCCTTCGCCACTGTTTCCTCTCTCTCACCTGGGGCGTTAGGCGCGCGTTTCAAACGCGCGTATTCCCGGTACTTTCCGAAAACTATCGTTTGCGCAGTCACCTCCCGTTTCCTCCGTTTCGCCGACTAACGAGTGTAACGAGCCACGAGACGTCAAATTAAAGGCGGTGCGCACAAGAGGCGAAGCGAAATTTATCGTCGCACTTTCGGGAACCGCGGGTAAAGGCCACTTAGCTGCCCGTAAATGCGTCGTCTCTATGACGACACGGCGGCAGATGTCTCGCCAATAGATCACCCCTTACGAGGAGAGACAGAGAGAGACAGAGAGAGAGAGAGAAAGAGAGAGAGAGAAAGAGAGAGAGAGAGAAAGAGAAAAAGTGTGTCCTGTGAACGGGCTTTGTGAACGCGTGTCCCTCATCGCGGGCCTCGCGAATGGACGTAAAAGCGATACGTATGAGTTATCGTCTGCCATCGCAACGTTATTTTTGTCGGCTGAAAAGGAACATTAAAAGATCCTCTGATCACAAATTTGTTTGAACAAGTACTATTCCGAAAAATAAACGGGATTTAAAAAAAAAAAATTGTTATTCCCTTCGTGACTGTAACATTATTTTGTATGATAACACGAAGCGCCAGGGTATGAAGGAATCTTTCAAGAAGTTCCTTATTCCCACATTTATTTAAAATCTAATCTTCTTTCCATAAAATTCTAATTAGAATGTTTCAAATATATGTATTAGCCTTCTTTAATAAAGCGGCACACCGATCGAGTGGAAAGATTTAAAAAATTCGTGTCAATACATACAATGTCGCGCCGTATAAAGGGACGTAACGTTGAAAGTGGTTAACTAACGAGCATCGGTGAGAGATGAATCGTTTAAACAAAACGAACTGCCAAAAAGAACCGAATTTCTTAATTAATTACAAACCGATGGATCTACGAAGGAATCCGCAACGAGACAACGGCGCGACGCAATGCGGATCCGCCGAAAGACAGCGCTCTCCTCGGCCCGTAACGCGTAATTGGCCGGGCTGTGAACGCGACATTAGATCCTCGTTATCCTAACGAGCTGAAATAGCGCGCGACTCTAGAGAAGTGAGGCCCGATGAAAATCCGTGTGCCGCTCGCGCGGGGAGGGCAACCGAGCGATCTGACCGTTCGTTGCTCGATTTTCCTGAGGGCAACGGAAAGATTTACAGCACCGAAATTGGAGAAACCTTGAGATTGAATCGCCGGGGTGGGGGAGATATACGCGACGAACGCGGTTTCTCGTTTTTTTTTTTCCTTCAGCGCGAAATTACCGAATTTTCTATCCGAGCATTTGTAAATAATTAACCGAAGGGCAGAACACAATTTTACGGCGAGTGATATTAAAATAGGGAGCGCGAACGTAAGGCTGAGATAGAAACTCAAGGTGCAATCTTTGAAAAACACGTTTGGCGGAAATAGAAATTAACGTGGATAATTTTCCTCGCGTTATAAGAATATTTTAATATCGCGAGGAAGGCGCAAGATTTTCTATCTACGTGTATTTTCACTAATCAGAAATGTTTTATTTTTAACGGTAACTTTTTCCAAACGCTACCGACAATGGCGATTTTTAAATCCCATACTCGCCGTGGAAAGCATACGACGCTCATTGCCATTCCTGTACAAAATTTTAGACAAAATTCTAGCATCGCGGAATAAATTTAGTTTTTATTTAGGATTAGCCGACGATGCTCTATTAAATGTACTCGGTTTACGAGACGAAGAGCACGAGGCGTACCAAAGCGTCCCTGAAATTAACACGAGTCGATACGAACGACGCGAAATGCGCGTCGTAGAATTTCTCGAAACGATAGAACTAAATTTAGCCGAAGAACTAAAAGTCCACGTGATCGCTCTCGCGGTTGCGCGTACCGATAAATGTCATACCGCGAGAAAAGCGCGTACCGTATTGTCGAGGATCACCTTGACGAAGCGATTGGTTTCGGTGTATGGATAACCGAACGTGGCGTCCATTAAACCGACTCTAGTGACATTTTAAAGAGACAAAGGCTCTTCCCGCGGGAATGCGAGGTGTACGCGTAGAAGGCAATAAAACCGTTACGGAATATACCAGCGTAAGAGCGTCGAAGCGTTCGTCTGACTTTGGTAGACGAAAGTGTACGTTTCGTCGCGATGTATGCATCTCGAAACTCGAGGTTATCGATAATGCTCGATTCCGATCACGATTCCTCGTCCGGGGATCGCGTCCGTAACGAAGAATCGTTTGTGCACCAGAAACATCTCGCCCCCCAATCTACTCGTGCAAAAAGAAACGAAGAGCAACCCCAATTTCCTAGACCTCCGAGAGATCGCGTCCTCGCATCTCAGAAGCATTTAACGACATCCGACAGCGGTTTTCGATGAAAAAAAGGGGGGAGGGGGGGCCAGAGGCGAAATACGCGAGCGCGCATCTGGTTACCTCCGCCTCCCACGCACCGTCCATCTCTCACTCCCTCACGCTCTCCCTCTCTCTCTCTCTCTCTCTCTCTCTCTCTCGCTCTCCCTCTTTCCTTGCGCTTTTGTCGCGGTGCGTGAGCGCGCTTTTGCGCTTAAGGTATAAGGGCATAAAGGTTCGCTTTCGGTTTGTCTGTCGTGAAGGTCCCGAACATGGTAGAGCGTGCGCACGTCTCTCGGCTATATGGGACCAAGAGAGTCGGTAAGAGTAGAGAGACCACCCAACGCGATCGCGCGAGACTTCTGAGGGGAGGGAGAGAGTGAGAGAGCACGAGGGACGGAGACGGAGCGAAAAAGAGAGAAGGATGGACGGGAGAGATCGAGAGAAAAAGAGAGGAGGAACGAGACACGAAAAGACAGAGGGAGACGAAGGGAGATGGAGAGAAGAAGAAACTGAGAAGATTGAAAAGAGAGGGAGACTCTTAAGGGACGAATCGAAAGACCGAGAGCGAGAGAGAGTGATGCGAAGGGGGTTGGAGGAAGGGGAGGGAGAGACGGGCATCTGGGCAAGGAATGCTTGTCGGGTCATTAATGCTCCTCGCTATGCACGCTCCTTATGGATCTGACCAAATCAGTGACCGATTGCCCCCCTCCCCCTCCCTCTCGCTCTCTTTCTCTCTCTTCGTACCAGCAAAGTGGACCGTGCCGGACCGCTGGAACTGGTATATTCCGATGCGAGGAAGCTTCTGGAGGCTAACCGATGCTCGTTTTTCCTCCTTGATTTTTAATTATCGGTTTTAACGAGGGTGCCCACGAGAATTTCGCTGTGATGTCCCGTTTCGCAGGATGGAAAGCGTGGAACGGTATAGATACGTGACCGTCCCTTCGATAGGAGAATGTAATATTTCAATCTGGCGTGAGAAGAGTTTCCAACTCAGTTCTGGGCAATCGATCAAAATTTTCAGATAGCGAATAAACACGAGCGAACGAAACATAATCGACGCAACACTTTTCTACCATTTCCTACTTCAATTATTACAAGAGATTTCAGCGTTACAGAATTCTGGAGAACTCCGCAGTCGGAATGAAAATGACTTTACTTTATTAATTCAAACAACTCGGCGCTGTACCTCTCGAATACAATTATACGATAATAATGTTATCTTTTGCGCGCAACTCGCGCCATCGTAAAGCATCGATGCAATAATCCCCGCGATTACAACTGTATCGCGCCAATCGCAATGGCACGCAGATACAGCGGGGACCAACGAGACCCGCTGGAAAACGAGAGAAAAATGGGGAAAACGGTAATGGTCCTAGGTTAAGCCCTAAATAAAGCTTTATGTCGTATCCATTTCGCGCGTAATTGCTGCTCCGGGGTGAGAGAGGAGAGGAGAGACGGTAGCGGAGCGCGGATACCTGCCATACGCGCCGGTAATTAAATTCTTTGAGAGAACGATCGTGGAATGTACAGGCCGGAGAGCGCGCAATTAAAAGGGAAACGTTTCGTTTCGTTGCCCCAAAGGACTCCGGTAATTAAAAGAATACGGCCCCGTAATCGAGCCGAATCCTTCGCTACTCTTTTTTTTCTTTCTCTCCATTTCTCACCCCCCCCCCCTCCCTTTCTCACCCCCGCCGTTTACACTCTCCCTCGCGTCCCCTTAATTCCTTCCTTTTTCACTTTGGCGCCCTCCTTCGCGGCGCTTTATCCGCGTCGCGGAGTCTCCGCCCGCGCGGAAACTTCTCGAGGAGCATGCTAATATTCTTTTTCATCCCCCTTCCCGTACCCCGTGGGGCTATCATCATCACCCTCCCCCTCAGACCCCGTTTCCCTCGGTCTTAAAACCGTGACGTTTTTACGGGAGGCCGGGGGCAGGATCCCCGATTGAAATAGTTCGGAGCAATTATCGCGAGAAGGGCCACCCCCGTAGACGACTGTTTCGCACCCTTGTCAAACGTGGACACCCTCGGCGAATGTCTGACCAATGGCGCGAGAGAAAAGATTATCTGGGTTAGATCGCGGTGTCGATCGAGGGATCCGAGCGCGAAGATACAGATTCGATGCGTTGCGTTCTGGAATTTAAATGTCGTTTTGGCTCTTCACGTGTTTGTAGAAAGATGATACGCGGAAATTGCGTTAAAGAGATTGGAGTAACTCAAACAATCCTAATTAAATCTACCGGTTTCTATTTGCTAGAAATAATTCTTACGATTTTTCGATAAATACTTAAACATCGAAGGGGCTGGTTTGGCAAAATGTGTCAGAGGACTTAATCATTATCCGAATATTTATCCGAGGATTAGAAAAATTATACCGGTACAATTTTTGTGAGTACCTAAATCTAAATATCGAACGACTCGGTGTAATCAATTTTTCCAACCGCTTTCTATTTTAAAGATACGTAAAAGACGAAAGTAACCCTGGAGGAGAAGCCAAATAATTTTGTCTCCCACCGACATTGAAGTCGAGCGAGAATTTCGCGAGTCGAAACACGATTACATCGGAGGGTGCCATAAATGCCGAGAGTAGAGATAGAAAGAAAAATGTGGGTACAGGAAGCGTGGGGGAGAGAGAGAGAGAGATACAGAGAGAAGCTTCTTCCAAGTTTTATTGCCCCGGCGTGGCTGATTCGCCACGCTTTCAAACGCCGCTCAAAAATCCGACTTGATTAAATTTTTGATCAAATTACTTCGAGTTAAATAAACATCCGGGGTACGGTGGGTCAACACTCCCCCGTCTTTCGAAACCAGAAAACGGGGGCGCACGCCCCTCGCGTGCGAATTCCTTGCGTTCGTTCGCGCGACTCGTCGAAACGATTTAAACCTGTGACAAATCTCTCCTCCAGGGATCTTTGTTATTTTTTAAACTGATATCTCGAACAAATTTTATCGAGAACCATATGATGAATGGTTATACACATATTCGCGATACTAATTTATTAAGTGATTTTTTTCTAATGATTGATACGATTTACACCGGAAGGGAAAAAAAATCTTGCGTGACAGATATAAATTATCATACAAATATAGCAATATCGAAAATATAATAAATTATATACAAATTGTATATCAAATTCATTTTCAAAATCTTGTTCTCAAACCGGAAAAGATTTTATCGGAAAAAAAAGAGAAGACTCGTGTTTTACGCTTACAATTAGCTAGCAATTTTCTCAAGTTCTGTAAAAATCTTACGGCACACGAAGCTCGTTTATGGTTATGTTCAATTTGAACTCAATTTTATCGACGATAGTGTTTCTTCCCGTCATTACTGCTCATCAGTATACTTATGTATATCTTTAAATGTTATAAAAATGTTATCAACGAGAAAGTGGAATTTCGCGTGTTAACATTTCTGTTAACTATATTTTCCTCTCTTAATAAATTCGGGGAAATGTTTCGAGCGAGTTTCCTTTATCACTATTTACTCGATTACGAGAAAAATGCATCGATCTCGAAGCTGCGCAAACTGACTAGCTAATTACGAGCGTAACGCACGCGACGCTGAAGGAAAATTGATTTGCCCGGACCGTTAATTAATCATGAAACTAATGGCCTGCAGAAATGAAGCCCTGTAGGGCCGATATCAGGGGGATGAGGTAGAAGAAATGGAAGAAGAAGAGGAGCAAAGAAAAAAGGGGGTGGAAAGAAGCTTCTCCTTCGACGCACTTATTCGTGCTCGCCGTCGAGGGTGGAGCGTAACAGCGGGTAATATAACGGGTGGCGTCGTTTTCCACCCCGGACGGGGGGTTGTTCGTACCAACCAAACCCCTACCGGGGAAGAGCTGGTAATGAGGCTAATAGACACGTACCGCTCGTAAAAAGCGCTTCCGCGAGTTCTCTAAAGTTAAATGCAAGAGAGGCGTCTGGAGGAAAGGGCGCAATTTTAGTTTGTGGTACGTTCGCACTAACTCCGCTATCAGTCTCACCGTCAGATTAAATTAACTCAACACAGCATCGCTGCTATTGCGGCGATGGTACTGAGCCGCTGACAACTAATAAGCTTGAATTAATAATCCTCCAATTCTTTTAAAGCTTGGAGCGAAGCTAAATATTTGTGTTAATTAAATCTGTCGTTTGTATAATCTATGCCTCGCGTAATTAAACGGGAGTTTGAGCATCTTTGAGAGCAACGGTTTTGTTTGAGTCGCGTTATTTGGTAGATTCTTATAATTTTGAAGCGCAACATTTTCTTTTAGACTTTCTTTAGATTAGTCAACTAATGGTACGTTACTTACACAGCTTTTAAAAAAACGCCTCGCCGTTCGTCAGAAGATTAAAGAATTTACGCTGCGTGGAAACGGGCTCCTCTAGTCAGAAACACGGCGATAAGCTACCCCCTCGGGACTCTAAACTCGCGCGAAGAGGGTTGTAAGCAGTTAATTAAAAAGCAGCAAAGTCGAATCATTTTCTGGGAGCTCGCGAAAGGGAGGGAAGAGTCGAAAAGGAAAAACTTTTACGGTCAAAGACGAGGTGTAGGAAGCAATCAACGTCATGATACGGTGATTTTCTTGCCGTCGCGCAAACCATGAGTACAACATTGTTTAGAAAAAAGTTTAATAACTACCTTCCGACCGTCGCGTCATCGTACGAATTAACGTATCAGATAAGAAGGAAAATAAGAAAGAACGGATATTGTTTTAATCGCTTGAAATCCAAACTAAGTTTAATTAATTAAGAAACAAAGAGAACTGCAAAATGGTATATGTAAAATATATGTATACGATTTAAAGTTTTTATAACATTTTATTCGTAATTGTGGTTACCGTGCGAGTGCATATTTTTTACCTTCGTGAATTTTAAAAGTTAATCATACTTGTAATAATTATGCTGGATAAGATTTGCAACGTAATCGATCAGTTTTTATCTATTCACTTTTTTATATCAATGCGCATTCAGAACAGTACTTACTCATTGTCAGCAATGCCCGCGTTATCTTACGATTTTCATGCGAGAATTCAAAATGTTTGAATAGCTACAAAACCCGGGGAAAATATGCAGGGGCTCAAAGATCATAACAAAAACTATCAAACTTCCTCGCTATCTCAATTCCCCAGCGAGACGACGAAAATCTACCGAACGCTACGACAATTCATTTTTCCGCGACATTTCTCATTGCGATGCACCCCAGCCCCATCGAAACACAAGTCATGCACTTCATCGCCCGTTTCAATTCATCGGCGCGGTTATTTAATCAAACATTTCACCCGCTCCGGTGTTAACGCCGACGGAGGGTGCGACCCCTTTCCGGCCCACACCCATCGGGCGAGGAATCGGAAGGGATGGAAAACCATTTCGTCCGCAGAATCCGACCTTCCGTCGGGTGTTCGCACCCCCGCGGACCGACTGTTGGCAGTAAAACGCCCCGATAACGTTGGATCACGATACAACGCTTACTTTTCCGGCCATTTGTCGGGATTTGTTCGGCCGCCGTGAGGGTTCGTACGCGTGGATTCATCTTGAGGTTAGCGAACAATATGCTACCGTTCGAGCGTAAGGGTGGCCAACCCCCTTCCGTGCTCGCGTATCGTCAAAATTATCATCGAGGACCGCAAAGTGGATTCGCTTGTCCCGTCCTACGGTTCCTGCTCCGAGTAATCAGCTTAAACGATATCGTTTAATGGACTGTCATTAGGGTTTCGACTTTTTCCATGTTAGGCGTCGGTCGTAGTTTAATCGTCCGGGCTTTGATAAATTTCGGTCATTGGCGATCGTTTATGCGCGCTAGCTGTCCGTCCGCATTGTGGCGGTGCGAGTTATCAAGAGAGTCGATTCCTGATGGATTTACGTAGCTCTAGATACATACGTAAACGTGTAATATTCCGTCGTGTCGTTCGAGTCGTCTAGAGGACCAGATTTCTGTTGTATTCGTGATCGATCGATCGGTAGCGGAGTAACGAGTAATAATACGGTACTATGCTGAGTCGTATTGGGAATATTGTGAAAATTGTTTCAATTTAGCGGTAACAGAACGTTTTCCGAATATTTGCGAAGATAGGAAAGAGAATTTATAGCTTTGTACAGCCGTAGATCTGTAATCGTAGATCCGTGTATTCATGTTCGTACAATTGTATATCTACATACATATACATATAGATGTATAAATCCCTATATCTCGACATGTATAGATCTATAATCTACATTTGTTTTTGCGTCCCAGAAATACCGGTTAATTACGTATCACTAAGAATTATGTACCATAGTGGGAAGTAGTACGAGTGTACTAGGAAGTACGAGGTACCAGGAACCTTTGCACAGAAACTGAAACAATTATAGACATCTGCAGGAAGAATCTTCCATCTCTTTCAACAGCCTACCTATATTTGTCTCCGTTACAACGCAAATTACCCGGAATTTCCCGGCACCTCGAACTTCGCCCGTTTCCCCTAATTTGCGATTTATGAATCCGCCTTTTAGAAATTTTTGTTCCAACTTGGGCTTCGGTCGTTCGCTACCGTCACGCGCATTTGCATCTCGGCAGTCTCTCTCGTTCTACGCAAGCGTTGACAAATGCGAGAAGCGGTCCGTTTTAAAGGAGCAAGAAAGTTGTGCCGTATATTTGAGGTGAGAGTTTAATACGTTCCTGTCAACGACTCTTTGAGAATAAACTTCGCGGCACCTTTTAACGATCGACAAACTCCTCGGATCCGCGAATCACCAGGAAGTCGCGTTGCCTCGTCGTATCGTTCGTTAGCCGTCGTTAAGCATGCTCGTAAATATTAATTAATAATAAGAATCACATCTTCGGTGGAATAATTTGTTTCGGTGCCGCGAAATGAGCACCGACTCAATGAGCCAATTAAGTCACGCCTAATTTATGATAATCCGAGAGGTATTACAAATTTTCGCTGCGCTATTTATTTATTCGACCGAGGCACAAGGTTATAAATTCCTTACGCTAAGCGCGAGCAATAAAAGCCGCGCGTTATTTATATTTTATATAAAAAATCGTTTTAATATCTAATATCATGTTGGTCAAATAAATGGTTGGAACTTCGTATTTACGAAACACGCAACGGGATCGATCAATTTTCTTTTCAGTCGATAGAAAACATACTCGCGTTTATCGTATCGATTAAAAGAGAATTATTTACCGTTAAAAATGATATGCAACTGTAAATTATCCAGTTGCTACGAGATAACGGCAGTTACTTGCAAATACAAATTTTCACCTCGGTCGATTGAAAATTTACGCGGATAATTCCGATCGACGGCCACGCCGCTATAAATCCAAAAGGGCAATAAAACCGATTGAATTATTATCAGTAATATTATCCCGCTCCGACACATCTACATATTTGTATCGTACAACTGTATTATACAACCATCGGTAAAACAAAAAAAATTAAAATCAACGAAACGCTCGCGTGTCGAGCCCAATGCTTTTCATCTTATCCATTGAAAGATTTATGCGAATAACTCCGATCGACGACCGCGCCGTTATAAATCGTGATTAGCGATAAAACTCCGATTAAAATATTATCAGTAATATTATCCTACCCCGGCGAGAAATGCGGCAAAACATTTATATCCCGCCTAAGCGATCCGAGACAATAAATTTCCGCCCGCGAGATACGTCGCCGTCTCGCGTTCGAAATCGCAAAAGCGAAAGCCGTGTTCGCGGCGAGCGCGCGTAACAATCAACGCGTTCTCAAAGGGAACGTCGTGGCGAAACCATTAAACCTCCCTCGGCGTGACTTTCGCGAAGGGGGATGGAGAGAGGGGAGGGAGGATTTAATACGTCGAAAAGCATCGTCTCCGACGTCCGCGAGAGAGAGGAGCGTTGAGGAGGTCGTGCAAAACCAGCGCGATTTCCGCCGATAATTTATGGCGATTATTATTTTCGCGCGCTTCAAAGAGAGGACGAGAGGGCGAGGGAGAGAGCGAGTGAGAGAACGAAGGTGGGAGGTGGGGGTAAAAAGGACCCCGGTGAATCAGATTTATCGCCGGTTTCTGAGTTATAAGGCGGTATAGGAATCGAGTCTACGGCTCGTAAGTCATTGCCGACTTGTAACGTACGCGTGTACGTATATTTGTACCGGGCGTTTCGCGAGGAATCTGCCGTAGTTAGAAAGCGCAGACTGATGCAACGATACTATTTTATTATTCAACGTTTCGATTAATAACCCTGTTTTATATTATTTTATTATTCTAATTTACACGTATCCTACGTTAAGTTAAATACCGTGTTGCGAACATTTTTTTATTTCCTGTAACGAATCTACTCGCGTATCGAAATCGTGTTCACGAATACGATCCTTGCACGAAATAACTTTACAATTTATCCCCTACATCGCAAGATTTCCAAACATGAACAGTGTGCCCAACTTTGTCTGCACTAGCGAACACATATATTTGCCTATTTCTAGTATTTGATTAATCGCTATTTGTACTTTGTAGAGTTCTCACAAAACACCCGGTATCTCGGTACACGCGTCGCAGCCAGGGCGTACGTAAGCTTCCAGAGCTATTACTATCCATTGTTTTTCCCGCAAACGCTAACTACTGTACAAAAAATTTGGTTACGTTCAATTAAAAAAAATTAAATCTGACCGTTGTTTGCCGGAAAACATTGTAAATACAAAACGTTCATGCGCGTTAGTACGTTGGTCGCGGAAAGTTGCAAAAGTTTGTCCCATTTCGTTTTCTCCAAATACTTACTACACGGAAGAAAAACGTTGGGTGGTAATACCGTGAACACCCTGTATACAGATTTCTTGAGAGCAATGAAACGAGAGAGGCTGGCGGGTGCAAGAAGCTCTTTGTCCCTGATTGCACTGTCGTGATTATAATTAGTAACGGATCGAGGCCCCCCTCCCGTGTACTAATATCCGCGGTGCACGTTCGCAAAATGGGCGGGTACTGAAATTCATCCGTGCGCGCGGAGTCATCCCGCGATCGTCCGTCGACGGGGAAACGAAGTTGCCCCGGAATCGGAAAAATTGCGAACCGCATTGTCACGATTCGCTATCGATCCGGTTTTTCCCCAAGAAACGGATTCGCGTCTCGCGTCGAAGCGAGTAATCTCGTGGAATCGCGTAGGTATGCTACTCGAATCGAGAATCGAGTGGGTGATCCATCCGCGCACGCGCGCTATTAAGTGGATAAACAAATTGCGAGGAGGATAGAGAAACGCGGAGAGTCATCGCTTCTAAGAATCACGGTTATTCTTCGTAAATGCGGAGGCAGGATCATTTGTCATCCGCGCGGTGATAGATAGATACGAGTGTTCTTCAAATTTTCAACGGAGAATCGAATTATACACGGTGGGGCACTTAAAAACCGTCACTCGAGTATCTCCCGTACTTTTGGGAATAAGAGAAGAGTATCTTAAGCTGAAGTTGTCCGTTAGAGAAGGCATTAGTTGTCCAGGCAATTTTTCATTCTTCAGATTGAACGGACTTACGATTTAAATAATTCCCCTGTTCATGAGGATAATAATCGCCATTAAAATACAGAAATTTGTTTCAAAACAAACCTCAATTTCAGAGAGGACCCACAGTTCTTCAAGATAATAATTTATCCGAAAAGATACAAAGTCTAGTACTCGCGTACTTGTACTTGGCCCGAGACACGACCTTGTCTCTTGATATCACGTTCCTATTCCACGTCCAACGCTAATCGTCAAGTTTGAAACGAACTCACGATTCCCGGGCGCACTGTGTACCACGCGATCCCGACTACCTAGCCGCTCCTGATAAATACGCGGGGAGAAAAAAGGGCGGGATGGAGCGGAGAAAATCAATTTCTTTGATAGATAAATCATACCGCAGGGCCGCGAGAAGAATGCCCACGTAGCCCCCGCCGAACAAATGATCGTGGAAGCTGTAATACATAGTGATCCTTCGAGATACAGAAAGTCAGTCACTTATCACTTGCCGCGCAGTGCGAGAAATTTTCTCTCGAGCTGAAAATAAAATTGCCCCCGGGGCCGAGATAATGCGTGCGAGTTGAGAAATCGCGTGGGGGCAAGACGGGGGGATGAAGGGGTTCGGGTGATGGGGGCGAGTGCGGAGGGTAGGGGTAGGGAAAGAGAACCGTACGGTTTGCAGGTCGGTGAAGCGTAAGTTATTGTTTATGGGACCGACGGGATGATCTATCGCGATGGTTGCTGGGCCACGATAGCGACTAGCGTAAAACCTACCCAACCTGGCCACCGTATCTAACCCCATTACAGAGTCACCGATGCCGGGACACGATCTCAAATACACACTCCTGGGGGGGTGCTTCTTATCAGGGGAGGAACAGTCGTATACAGCCGCGAACCTCGTCATTAATCAGGAGTAATATTGTACTTTCTAGTCGGTGAGCGTGGGTCAGAGTTTCGACGGAAATTTACAAGTAACTCGGATTCTCTTACGAATGGTCGATGCGACGGTGACTCGTACTACTACGATCCCGTAATATTTTTATGCTAAACGGTATTCGCGAAGCTTGATTGGGAAGTATGAGGCTGAAAATCGACGTTGCCCGATACTTGTTTAGATTTGAAATATTGTTTGCATCCTTTGGTTTTTTTTTGTAAATCCCCAGCCAGCCGTTGGGGATTTAGGAACGATCATTGACGAATTGGAAAATGATGGTGTCTTACACTACTTCGTTTTGATATATTTAAAATATAAATTCAGGCAATCCGTGAATCACGATTGATGAATTGCTTGCCATTGATAACCGTGCAATTCGAGACTACCGTTTTGCATCAACTTAGGCATACGAATGTAAACGAATATTTTTAACAGATCCTTAAAGGAGCGAGGAAACATTGCTTCGTGTTAAGCTACGCCTTCAAAATTACGTTAATAAGAGAAATAACGTAAATCAGAAGATCATTCGGGTAAGAGAACCAAACTTAGACTATACAAATTTAGATTAAAATTACTAAACGCAACAAAACAATCTGTTAACTACCGTATCTTTAATAGCAGTCGTTCTAAACAAATTTGAATCTTCATTTTTACAAAATTATTCGATGCTGTGCGCGATTCGAGTACCTCGACCAATCTTATCCGTCAAATTCGGATCAAACAAGGAGCGAGAAGAAAACGATAATCGCGTCGCGCGATACCTCGGTTATTCCGATCCTTCGATGTTTCGATCTACTTCACAACGGAAGTGATCTGTTTAGCCTTCGTCAATGGAGCACGAAACTACCGATCGAGCGAATCCCACCGGCAAAAACGCGGCCGGCACGTCGTTACCAGGTTAAACTCACGATCAGCGCGCGAGACGCGAAAATCCGCAGAACCGTCGCGGCGCGGCGATTTGCCGTCACAGCGCTTTAAGAAATATAAATACCGGCTCGTTGGAAGGCTACCGAAGAACCATCCGCGGCGTCCGCGGGGCCCTTGTGAAACACGAAAACACGTCCGCGTCGTTCGAGCATGAAAATGGCTTCGGGGAACGCGAATCGAGGCCACCGTGAAGTAAAGAGTCGTTCCTGGACGCGTGCTTCTTCTTCTTCATGACCCACGGACGCGGGGGGCAAAAAAAGAACAAGATATAATAAAGAAGAATCCTGAACGACATAATGCGCGGCGAGTGGTGCGCGTAGTACGCCACGTACCGAACAATCAAAGGGATGCACGCACGCCGCGTGGTTTTCGCCGCGGACTTCTTGCGGTCGTTCCGCGCGCGGAATAGCCGTACGTTCCCCGGATGACACTCGAACGCTTTTATTACCCGTAATCGGCAGTACTTAAGGCTCGTTCACGTGCGCGATAACGTGCGGCGCCTTGAAAGAAATGCCAACCCCCTAATTCGCTCCCGGCTTGGGATGGTAAAGATGGCGGCTGCCGATCGTCGCGGCGCGTTGTTCGCCAACATTCTGACCGGCGCTGTGGGGACGGTGACAGTTTTGTCTCCGATGGGGTAACGACTGTTCGCGCGTAACCGGGAATAGTTGAGTGACCCGCGAATGACGTAAGTTTTGGGGCGGGATTGAGATAATCGAATCGGACGAAAGAGGAATTCCGGTGAAAAGCTAGATTTTTCGCGTGATTAGATTAAAGATTTGATAAAAAACAACCGAGTTTTTTGTCTTAAAATAGTGTAACAGAATAACGCGTCAATGACAATGAGTTGCACAACGGAATACGAAAAATTAACGTGGCTGCGTGACAAAAACCACGAACCCTTGGATAAAGGATAACGCGCGCAGATAACTTTGTATCGGTCCGGTCCGAAAAAATTCTCACGCAGATCATCTAAGTGGCCCGAAATAACGCCTTTCAAATTCCAGCTTTCAAATCACTCACAGTGGTCTCCGAAAGAGAGGAGCGATGGTAGAGTTGGAGGGACGGGGGGGGGGGTGGGGGGAAGGAGCGGAGGGTAGATAGTCCGAAGAGCGTAATGGAATGAGATTTCGCGTGTAGCAATATTTAATAAGGTCCTTAGCAAGGGAGCCACCAAGGGGTATAATAGCGAGAGATGGGTGTTGTGAACGCGTCAGCGGAATGGGACCACCCAACCGGGCCCCGTGCCAAGGCCCGCATATAAGCCGGTACGTGTGCGCGCGCGCTCGCGCGCTCTCGCCTGTGTGCGTGCACGAGGTGGGCCTCGCCGTAACCCGTGGAACCCATGGGGTCCCATGGATCACTCTCCTGGCTTCCCTTTCTTCCTTCTTAGCTGGAGGGAATGTCACTGGAGTCACCTAAGTCGGTAGCCGAATTGTTTCCATGCAAACGAAACGAGCCCACGATTAAGAAAGTGTCCGGTCCGCGGTCCGTGGAATGCCGGGCGGCTCCGCACGAAAGGGAACTTATCGGGATGTTCATCTTCGTCGTCCTTTTGCGTCTTCCTTCGTTCACGGCGGCCACGGCGGGACGAGAAAATTTCCGCGAGTTACGTCGAACACGGTTTAGGGAAAACTCGGTCGTGTTCGTGGTAATACAGAGGAATTATTTTCAATAATTTCGCGAGGGTATTAAAGGGTGGTCTTGTGATTTTTTAGTTTTTTTTTTTTGACGATGCTTAATCGTGTTTTTATTCCCACGGGAATCTCTGGGTGGAATTCTCGCGATAAGTGTCTGGGACATAACCGAAGTTTTTTTTAGTATCGTGGGAACTGGAAATCGATGATCGAATGTTTGATTCTCTAGTTTTCAGATAGGGCGTTAAGTTAATTGGTCATTATCGCGAACGTTTATGAAAAGTTTGTACAGAGATAAAATGAGAGTTTAATTAAACTATGCAGATATGACCGTACGATGATTCGTTTCCCGTTAAACACGCTCAGTTGCGTGAAATATTGATCGCATTTCTCCCGTTAGAAACTAAAATATTGAACTAGCTCCAGACGCGACAGCGGGAAATCGAACAATGTTTCGCAATATCCCATAAACGTTGATCGAGACGAGCGTAATTCAAACGATTCGCACCCGCTACTCGTTCGCTTACCGCGCAAACGTTGATTTCTGGAATCCCCGGAGAGGACATTCTCTTTTATTACGAGTCTCTTTAAGAAGGTTAACGGCAATCGTAAACTCCGCTCGTCATAAATACGCGGCAAAACGCGCGTCTAGACTTCTTTTATTTGACTTGCAAATGCATCTATTCGGTCTCAATCGGCGTGCCACGGTGATTAGACGCGAGAAATGTAATCGCCGTGCAACAGTTAATTTATCGAATGTATAAATAACGCGTCGGAAAGAATAGTTTATGGCGCAATAACTATCCTCGCGGTATCCACCTTCGATCCGATCGAGCGCGTAATTGGAAATTCCCGATTGAGTCCTTCCACCATCGACGGCGAACAAAAGGACGCGTGTATTATTTACATTCGCACCGTCCAACGCTTTACGATCGCCGCTCCGCAAACATCGAATCGAACCGTCGACAAAGTGAACGAAACGAAGTGTAATTATTAATCCCCCCCCCCCGCCCCCCGCTTCCCCACCTCCATAGCGGGAACCGCCGGGCTTAATGAGCGAGACTAGTCAAACGATCGCCCAGTTTTTATCCGCCATTGTTAATCGATAATCCGCGAAGAAAAGCGAGTAAGACATTACCGTGTCGAACGCGAATTCTGTCCGCGTGGTTTCGTACCGATAACTTTAACGATGCCGCGCGTGTTCTCTCTCTCTCTCTCTCTCTCTCTCTCTCGCTCTCGCTCTCTTCCTCTCTTTCCCTTGGCGAAGCGGAACGCGTTGGACTGTTAGGAACGCCTCGGCGGTGCATGCCGCATGCCGGTGATTAAACAGAAAATGGACGTTAATAAATTCTCATGAACGTCGGAGTGGTCAGATCGAGCGTCGTAAAATGCACCGTGGGAAGAAGGATGCTCTTTCTCGTTGACGGTGCCCACCCGAATGCGCGCGTTCGGCCGGTTCAAAACTTGGTCCCGCGAATGTGGAAGAGTCCCGCTGCCAAACGAATTAATAGCCGATGCTCGTTGGTATTCGCTCGCGTGTCTCAATTTTAAACCGGGCTGCGATTCGAGTTCCGTGGAATTACAGAGAAAATAGCAACGATCGAAAATACCGATTACCCGAACGATCGACCGTACGTCGATGTTTTTATGATGAGACTGTTTATTGCTAATGAAAAATATTTAACGTCTTTAGTGAATGGTAATTAGAGGAATTACATGTCGCGAAGATAGAATATGAAAATTCTTAAAAAATAAAACGGAAACGTTTCGTTATTCTCCCAACCGTAAAGCGTACGAACGATCGGTGAAACGAAACGGTCTTCCAATCGATTCAGATAATCGACTTTCTACCGTATCAGTATTCGCGTGAGATTAGAATTATTTGTCGCGATTACTTGGCACTGTATTGCGCTCGAAAAAATTGATACCGCGGAATAATGAAAAATTCCAATCGAGAATTCCAGTCCGATAATGGAAAAAGGTGACTATCTCTCGTCCATAATCGAGTATTGAAAAAAAGAAGTTCAAGAAAAATGGCTTTCGTTAATATCATTCGAGAATCCTGTTACCGAGCAACGTTCCGCTCGATCTTGTCCGATCGCCCAATTTACGCGCCGAATGTCCTCTCCGCAGATCGCGAACGTTCAGCGGCGATCGAGGATTAAAACCGCGATCGGTATTTCACTTTCATCCTTTTTCGTGCACCTCCACGGCGAGAAGGTCGTCCGACGCGCCGATAATCGTTTTTGACGGAGAGGAATACGCGCGTGAGCATACCGCGTTTAATGTTCTATCTCTCTCTCTCTTCCTCTCCCTCTTTCGCCTCGTCCCCCTCCCTCTCCCCACTCCCGCCCCTACGAGAGATGGGTAATTGAAAATGTAAATGCCGGGCGAATTAACGATCTGAATCGAAGGTGTATCCGGAGAAGGGCCCCGATGATAATCCGCGGATACCACGGTTAGTGGTACTGGTTTTGCGCGGATAAACGATTGGCAATTACGGAGGTGATAAATTCCGCCGGTGCAAATCGGTGGTTATGCTATCGCAAGCGCGTATACTATGTGCACGCCCGTAATAATTAAGCGATGAAGCGGAGGAGCATAGGATGATCCCGCGCCGGACCGCCGGATACCGTGGGACCGATTACGAGGGATCGATAGATTGCGATCGGGGCAGGTGGAGAGGATCGAAACAAAGAGGGGGTTGAGGGGGAGGGGGGTGGAGAGGGAGTACGAGTGGCGATTGGTTAATAATGGACAACGAATACGTTGCAAGTATACGGCGTGACGGTCGACTATACCGTACGATTGGGATTGGGGATCGAGCTTGATCCGTTTTTACCGTGAAACGCTCTATTGATTGAAATAGCGCGTAACACGCGGAGCGATTTTGTAACAAAGCAAAAGGATGAGGAGGGGTAAGTCTTACGGGTAATCATCGCGAAATCGAAAATCTTTATTGAAACGATCATTTCGGAAGGACGCTCCGTGCGCGATTTATACCGCTCGATCGAGATCTAGGATCAAGGTCGATCTCGATCAACCGTGAAGTATCGTTGACGAAATAATGTCTATCGCTCGGTTTTCCAGAAAATCGATTTTAAAGGCCCGTCGGTTACGCGTTAAAACAAAATGATCGCCGGGACACCCGGTATAATAATTTACGTTCGCTCCGAGATCGAAGAACGCGCTGTAATTAGAGAAACCGTTCCCGCGATTCGAAACAATTCGACGGAAACTATGGAAAGCTCGTCAAAATGATTCTCGCGTTTCGCGCTGAATCGAATAGCGAAATCGAAATAATCATTTCGCGGGGACACTCTATATATAGTATATCGGGAAAATCTGGGTTAACGAGTGTCTCCCTCCTCCCTCCTTCCTTCCTCGACGAAGTGTCTCGAGCACGGCGCTAATTAACCCCGATGCTACTGTTCGATCTCGACACCAACGGAAAAGATATCGCTAGTGTAACGATCACCGTGGGGCAAAAAGTGCAGCCATTCCTTTTTCGAAGTTTCTTTCTCTCTCTCTCTTTCTCCCTCTATGCGCGGTGTGTTTCGAATGTAGCCACGATAATGGAAACACCTGTTCGCGATTAGCGCATCGTTAATCCACGATGGCTGGAACGTACTCTCGAGATTAGTAAGCGGAGTAAGATGTGACTGAAATATCACGCGCTATTTATCCTTGAATTATCGGTTTATAAGAAACTCGGGCTAATTGTAAGTTGGCGTTGATCGGAAATTCAGTTTTATTTCGTATAGGTAGAATCATTGACCAAAATTTGAGGAGAAGCGGGGGAAGATGGAGAAGAAGGGATAGAAAAAGAACGATTTTTCTTTTTCAATTCACTAAACGATCAAGATTTTTCATCGACATCAATGTTTTGCATTTTAATATATTCGGATGTATCGAAGGTGCAATTAACTCTCGAGTAATCAAAACTTTTGATTCAAAAGTGTCTGTTTCTAAAAGAAAACTCATTGTATCTCCGATATGATTTCATATGTTTCTTTTATAACTTCGTGCCCCCCCCCCCTACGACTAATGTAATTAATTATACATTGGCAAACAGCGCAATCACTGTCGTTACATTTCTCAACACAAAAACTAAAGAAGCGCAACAGCGTTATTAATTTTTCGACGAGAAACGAAAAAAGCGCCGCTCTCTTAACATTTTTCGACGCGAAACGAAAGAAGTTAAAAAAAAAAAGACTTAAAAAACCAACCCTCCCCTAAACCTTCAACGACGCGTCCCCCGCAACCGCAAGACTCCTCCGAGCAATCATTCCGAAGGCTAATCTCGCGTCGCGATCGATCCTTTAAACCCGATCCACCGCGTCCCTCGTTATTCCGCCCGAAATTCGCATCGGGATCGGAGTAATGACGATCGATGAGAAGGAATTCCCGAATCAGTGGTAGCCGATAGGTGGATGAGTCACCACCTTCGGGAACGGAGGGAAGAAGGTAAAGAGCCGCGGTGCGGCGGAGAACGGTGGAGGGAACGGGAGAAAAAGGAAGACGAGAAGAGGAACCTCTACCAGCTGAAGAGAGAACCTCGAAGTAGTGGGGACATCGGAGAGTGGAGCGAAGTGGAAGTGGAGTGGTGGTACCGGGTGGAAAGAGTGGAAAGGGAGAGGTGGGATTCGAGCCCCGGGACCACACACGACGCTCCACGCGTCTGCGACTCGGTTACATTGCTTAATTGTAAACGGCCCAGTGGCTCTCATGCCCGGGGGAACATCGTGAATCGCCTGACGCCGCCGTCCGTACCATGCGAACGAAACCGTCCCCGTGAGAGCGGACATTCGATCCTCGCGGTTTTTGAAATAATTAACGGATTTAACGAATGTTAATTCTTCGAGGACAGATGGGGCTGATTGTCGAGCGATCAAAGGATCGCAGGTTCTTGGGAGGGTTTGAGAAAGTAGGGGTTTTTCAGTTTTGAATAATTTCCTTGTACGAGAAACCTGTTGAAAATTCACGCGCGATGTAAATTAGCTGTGTCTATTTAAAATTCTGGTGGAACTTTTCAAAGTAATTTTGCTACTTTGATTATTTTGATATGTTTTAAATTTGACAGAAGCCTCGGAGAGATAAAAAAAACTTTGCTGTCGGAATTTAAGTTCTCAATAATCGAGCGATCAAGCAGTTTCGCAAACTTCGTCTAAAACGACCCACGGGGAAGAAGAAGAATGTTAATAAACGACCGTGCTGTGTTATTTCTAAACTATTATTTCGCGAACCCGTTTAACGCAATGACCGGATATCAATGACGGGGGCATTAGCATATACGTATACGTTTGCGTTACGCGTGTCGGTTAGGACGACGCTGGTGGAATTTGAAGGGTCGAGCCGGGGAGTTACGGGAGCAGTCGAGAACGTGATTAAAAACAAGAGTTCAGAAGGCTGATTTCTTATCTGCGACATCATTAATTCCATCGATTGTTCCTCTCGACGTGGCGGTTCCAACTAATTAAAGCCAGAATCTCATCGAGCTTCTTCTCTTTCCCCGCCGCGTCCTCTCGCGGCTTTCGCCGCTCGCTTGACCTCTCCCTTTCTTCTACTTCGGCATTCCTCAAACGTTCTCTCCCGTGCCTCTTTCTCGAATATCTCGTGTCCACCTAATAGGCTTACATAATGCCACCGAAAAAAAAGGTAACGCGCTTGGAGAGAGGATGCCGTTTTCTGCGCTTTTAGTACCTACTCATAAATACGATATATTTTCGCGTGGAATTGCGATTATTAAGTCCGTGGGTATCCGTGGCTCTGGAAGGTAATTGGATATTTGCTTCAATGCGAAGCCTCGTTGCTCGTGGGGGATTTGCGTTTCAGGGTAAATGGTAAACGCTGGTTGGGGAAATGGACAATAAGCGAGGAATGGTTTTCTGTAATTTGGAAAATTTAATTACGTGCCATAGGTACTCCGTAATATTTGATAATATTAAATATTCGAGGGCGGAATCAATCGTCCAAGCTGTGTCAAAAGAAATTATTCTCCGCACGATGATAATTTTCTATAAATTCAGATAAAGCGACGCGAGACGAAGGATCCTTCGAACGGGCGCTTTTGTCGCATCATTATCCTGGGGAACGTTTCCATGGTGCCCCATCGCGCTGGAGGGAGTCCTGCCTAACGATTCCCAAGTGACTTTGTCCTTTTTTTTTTGTTAATCTTGCCTCAAGATGTCCGAGTATAATGCTATTAGATACACATTTTATCGATTCTCAAGGATGATATCGTGTTATTCGATTGCAGAGTTTTCTGGGAATGCTGTACATACATCGGTATTTAATTTGATTATAAATAGCGTCATCGTTAAAATTAGTAGAATAGCGCTTTTTATCGGTAGGGCCCCTGAAAGGAAATTCCGGAACCTCGTTTTCTAACAAACGCTTCGAACCCTTCGGTGAGCCCTACTCGATGACCTTATTTTCATATACATACATTCACGAGCCACCCCACAGAAACAAATTAATAATTATGAATGTAAAGATATGAAATGGTCACGAATGATTAAACGCGAGTTGCGTATCTCCAAAGTGAAATTATTATCACTCGCGTGGTACAAACAGTTGATACCAAGTAATCCACTTAAATGATAAATGTTATGCTTAACGAAGGATTTTATTTACAACATTATTTACAATATTTAATATTTAATTCTATTACTCCTAATTATTGTTAATAAAAATATTCGCGCTGCCCCGATGGTTGTCATTAACTGGATGCAGGAGCAGCTATGAACATTATTTACAACATTTACGAATATCATTTTTAGTTAACGATAACTTTCCAATCCGTTTCTACTATTTTCAGATTAACGAAAACATTTCCCACAAAATTCAACAAGAAAGCGAACCCATTTAAAACGTACCTCCCGTCCCAACCGTCATGCTTACAATTCTTAAATTGGCAGAATTTACTCCTCGTTCCCTCGATAACACGCTCGCTCCAGCCACCATGAGATATTTAAAAACAGAGTGGAACAGACGACGAAGAATCGTTTAACGAGTTACCGCGGCGAAAGTGCGAGACGAGCAGTTGCATCGTGGAAAACTGCAACGAAACCGTCGCAACCCAGGGATTACGCATTCGTTACAGAGGGCGGGCCGCGAGCGTTCTTTTACAACCTTCCGTTTTGAGTTTGCAATTTTCTCCGCGTCTCCGAATAGAGCGAGACAGATATATATACACATAAATATAAGTGGCCCCTTTCGAGACGATAATCGTAAACGTGGCTGCCGCGCGTACATTTTCACGTACTTCGCGGTACAGTTATCACGATAATTTGCTTTCGTTGTTATCCCTTCGTGGTTTTAATGCGTGTTTTATGGCTCGGGGCCTTGAAAATCGCCGTATTGGTATCGTAGTTGAGTAGATTCGGGTGTGTGTTTACTCTGCATCGTCCGATCAAAACACGTAGCTTAACGTCGAAGGTGAATATAAACCCAGGTATCGAGGTGAGTTTGTAAACATAGAGTATAGTTTTCTTTGTAATTATCGTGAACCCTGGCAATGTCAAATTTCGTGGGGGTCGTCGAACTTTCTCAAGTAAAATTCTGTCAGTATTCCGTGAGACTTCGTCAACGATCCACGGTTCTCGGGATTGAGTGCATTACGGAATGTTTTGAAAACGTTAAAAGACGAGTATGGCTGCGCGTTAATTTCTCCAAGACGCGTTCAACCGCGGATCACGTTCCTTCGACTCATTGTTTTGTTAGAGGCGATCAGTGTACAGAGACCGCGCGGTGAAACGCACGTTAAGTGTAGTGCCGCGCGCCCGTGATACGCGCTGCCCTGCCATAACTTCGTCCTTCGATGTCCAGGATCGGTGCGGTGACCCAGTGACATAGCGACACGCGCGTTCCAACGGCAGGTGAATTTTCAGACGAATAGGTGAGTCATTGACTAATCTCGTTAACTAACGCGATTTGAGTATTTTCTATGAGAAATAATCTGCTTGCAATTATCCGTATGTGTCAATGGAATACCAATTACGGTACATCGTCGCATAGTTTTGATTAATAATTCGAAATGTTTTGAATGAACGTGGAATCCAGTATTCCATATATCTGACACGAATCAAAAGTGTGTAACAATTCGACACTTTAGACAATTCGAGATACTTTATGATCTTAAAAAGTAAATACCAGGGGTTGGCAATAGGCGGCCCGCGGTCCGGATTCGGACCGCGGAGGGAAAATAAATGAACCGCCAAAAATATTTTACTTTAATACTGGTTTTTTTTTTTATTTGTTTGTGTGTACCCAAAATAACTTGATAATATTCTACACGTAATTGATATTTGATGTATTGTTAAGATGTATTTGGTGTTTACGGTAGCATTCATTGTTTATCGCTGTTTCTAATAATAGTAATAACCACGACAACTAATATCTTGTTTTTTTCTGGTCCTCAAAATTCTTTTTTCCAAACCATCCGGAGCCCCTTAGAAACTACTTGGTGACCCCTGGTATATACCTTCTCTCACTCGCTGCGACAATTTTGCCAAAACTTGTTACCAAACAAGAAACTGCCGCGTTTTACCCAATCTCGCGCTCTTTGTTCTCTACTTAAAGGAACGTCGACATAGTACTCGAGATATTCGAGAGCAAAAGACATCTATAATACATGAAACGTCGCTCCCATATCGGAGAATTATCATACGTATTCGGTTACTCTTCTCTATCATTAGAAAGCACTCGGACTAAAACGAAGGCGCCGGCGCCCTTTATCGTCGAGTTCGCATAATCGGGGCATGATCGCCGTCGTATCGAGTACACCCAATGGCGAACCTCTTCTGATATCAACCACGGCGAATGTCTTCGGGGTGGCTAGTACGGCCACGTGTGACGGTAGGGCCACCCATGTAGCCGTTGTTCGCTCGCATCTATCATGGAGCCACCTTCTTTTCTCGGCAGCTTAAGCCCCAATAAAAGCCCCCGGTTCGGAGCTGTGTCTCCGGAGCGAGCAAAAAATCGGCCATTACCTTGCGAGAGAGAAAGAGAGGAGGAGAGAAGGAGTAAGAAATAGAGCGAGCGAGCGAGCGAGAGGGAGGGAGAGTGAGTGAGAGTGTCTCGCAACAGTCAGAAGTCGATGGATCGCGGGGCCCGTAACTCGGGGACCGCTATCTCGGATACGCTCGATCGACCGCGAATTGCGAAATTCTAATCACCGGTGGATCGAGTTTTGTTGGGGTAGAATTCAAACGCTTTTTGCGTCTCGTTATCTTAATTTGTATTAACGTCGGTGCATCGCCGTAAAACATGAAATTATACAGATAAGTGAGTTTTCAGAAATTTGTGTAGATACGATACGAAACGGAATGTGGATAAGAGTGGGTTAGGTAATTGTAAGACCGAGAAGATGACGTTGCTTAATAAACACAGCTATTTTTGAGATACCATATCTCGTGATTGGCTGTACCAATTTTGGTTAAATCATACTCAAATTACTCGTATCAGTGTGACGTTTCTGAAGGGTATTGCAATTTTTTTTAAAATTCTTTTTTTCATATGATTTGACCACCTCAAAAATCTCTTCCTTCTTTTCTGAAAAGATACAAGGTTAACTTTTCGCGTACTTGTACTTCGGCAGGGACAAGACTCTTGTCTCTTGATTTTTCCACTGGAAACATTTCTTTAACAACGACTCCAGAGTTTATGAAAATAAAGATTTCAATTTGATTCGACTAACTAGCACTTTCAAACAACAAACAGTAAAAGCGCGGTCGCGTCGCTTGGCACTCCAATTGTAATCGTTATTTTTGTCCCCTACGATATCGACGGGGAACGGCGAGGAATCGAAAAGAATCTTACGCGGCGAGCGGATCGGAACGTATGTACGAGGTACGATTTTGGTTAAGTAGTGAAATTGCTCGCTGCTCGCGCGTAAGCTTGCGTGTAAGCTCGCGTAATTTAACTTAACGGAGACCTGGTATGATGGTCGGTTAGCAGTCAAGTAGGGTGCTCGCGAAGTTACATTTTTCCCTCTTACATTTCTAGAACTTCGCGAGCCTGCTGGAGAATTAAAAGTTTTGCAACTTGCATTTCTCCGGCTTCCCCAACTCGCTCGGGGAGTTGGATCTTTTCCACGTACTTTTCTACGCTTCGCGAGTCTGTTCGAGAATTATAATTTTTGCAGCTTAGGCTTCTTCAACTACTCCAAATCGTTTGAAAAATGTTTTCAACTTATGTCTCCAACTTACTCGCGGAGTTCGATCCTTCCTATTCACGTTTCTACGCTTCACGAGATTTGCTGAGAAATTTTGAGTCTCGTAACTTACGTCTTTCAAAACTAAGCGAGATTACATTTATCCAAAGATCATCGAGCCGAAATGCAGTTCTTTAATTTCGCAACGGACTAGTTGAAGCACTAGACGGACCGCTACCGCGAATCACCAATTTTCAAAAATTCCCGCCCCGACAAATAGTTAAAATTTCAGTTTCTCGATTCAACGCCTCGTTTCGCTTAACCCCTCGATAACTATTGGAGAGTTCGATGCTTCCGGCCTCGTTTCACCGATCGTTCTAATCGGATCCAAACTCGATTACCACGATCGAACGTTTTCATTTCTCCGAATGAAGTTTTGCACGACGCACCGGACGTATATATTACATCGAGACGACGGTTTTAAAACCCGTTTTCGTCGTCGAATAGAGCTGTGACGCGCGAGAACGATCCATAGTCAGACGTGTTTGGAGTTTGTACTTGTCCGGAGGCGCGGATGCGTAAAGGCAGACATGACACTAGGAAACTAAATACCGCTCGCCGGCCAATCCTACGATTCCCATCGACTCGAAAACTGTCAAAAACCATCGACCTCTTCGGACCCATCTCACTTAATTTTCGTTAAAGTCAGCCAACGGGGATCGGATCATCGACGGTGCGGTGTCGTCTTACGTGGCTCGTTTTCTATTCACACTGGCGACGGTATCCGTTAATGACAACGATGCTCGCCAAGAAATTAATTTCGAAGCCTTTGTATAATCATAGGCGGGTATCTCGCTCGGTATTGCGTTACTAGATCGCGCGATACGTTATTAAACCTTCAATTCCAAGAGAAAAATTCATTAACTCGCGTATCGAGCGGTCTGGATTACCGAGTGAAATCGTAATTAGCAGTCCCTAATTAATACTCTGCTTTTAAGTAGTACCGTATATCTTAATCAATGTTTGTTTTTCGATTTTACGGAAAGAAATGAATTACGAGTTTCCATTGCTTCGAACGTGTTGATTAATAATTTATAATTAATATTCATCGAATCGTGGCGTGCATCTCAATCGATATTCAATCTTCGATTCTGCGGAGCAGAAAGTTACTTTCCACAAGTTATTTAAATGAATTCTAAGTCGTAATTAATAATCTATAATTATTACACCATCGTTAAGAGTAGGAAGCGTGATCCGTGAATATCTAACGAGTCGATCCTGTTTCTTATCGGATTACTCCTCGATTATATCAGAAGTAATTATTTCGCGTCTTATCAGATACAACGTATCGCATAATTCACACTCTTATTAACGATATTTTCTGCGCTGGACTGACTTTTTCGCATTTCTCACGTATTCGTGGAATCAACTCGCATTCTTTAAATATCGCACAATCCGTAGCGTTACTCGCTAAACCTTAAACGTGATTTAAAATTCAAATAACCGTGTGCGAGGTAACGGAACAACCATAACCTTTTACGGCTCGCATTATTCTTACAGCGTAAACGACTCTTTATTCGAAGATTGGCCGTTGCAAAGTAACAACGTATAATAAAATTAAAGAAATAAAAAAATTGCGCGTAGGTGACGCGAGAGAAATGATGAGGGGTCACGATTATTTCAACCGCGTATTAGGTTTCCCAAAAACCAATTTCACTTTCCACCCATCGTTTAAAAAAAAACCACAGTGTTCTCCGCGGGATAAAGCACTGTCCATAATCCCTCAATCGTCATAATAAATTCGCGAAAAAATCGGACATTGGAGACGATTCTATCGTCGCAGCGACCATACTCTCCTCGATATTCCACGTAATGTTCCTCGCGGTTAATGAAGAGTTCGCCATAACCCGGGATGGCAGCTGACGTTGCATTCATGCATGAGAGCGGCGCGTCCCGGTTATTTGGCCCTCCGCTACGACTAAAAACAAGCCCCGGCGCTCAAGTTTTGTCCGATCTCGTGGCCGGTAACGCGCCTTCCATGGGGACCGGAGCAGAAGAAAATTTCACGAGGGGGACCGGGAGCACTCGCTGGGCCCACACATCGAGTTGCCGGAACACGCGGATTGAGCCATTAAAGCCTCCGTTCCAGCAGTTTCGGGGAAATCAGGGAATTCGTTGGTGCCCCCTAATGGTACAGCGCGAATCGCTGTCTCCGGCGATTCGTAGTTCCACGATAGTTCGTTCGCATCGAGGTGGAAGGGACACGGGAAAGATCGCGATAGCCGAACGCTTCGGGTAATTCGGGACTGTGTTTTCCAAAAATTCGTGCACGAGTGAAAGATTCATATTCGCTTCCATCTCGGTGACAAATCATAGAGATGCTCTAGAATCGCGGAATGGTAGTCGTAAACAATATATGACAAAAATGTCCCGCGGCAACAATAGATCGCAAGATAAGATCGAACATAAGAAATAGTTCGAAATAGAAATAGATCTAGAAATAGAACGAAGATAAGAATCTTATCTATATTCGCTCCCTTTCGTATCAAAATTCTTAACGAGGCTCTAGCTAAAAATGTCCCGCGGAAAAAAAAGATCATTGACAATGGACCATGTCTATTTATTACTAGACTATTTTAATCAGATGTATTTTTCTCAAATCTCTTTTTCACGTACAAGTCGGAAACTTCCAAACACCTGCTATCCTTTGGCGTGAAAAAGACAAACAACTCCTCGACTACACGATAATTACCCCTATCTCCTACCAATGATTGTAATGAAGAATTATGATGCGGTAAAACTTTTATAGACGGGACGCGTGAACATAACATTTATGTAAAAAGCGGCAAATTCTTGCCCGCTACTGCTCGATTCCCACTAAACTAATACTACACCTCGTCCATCGTCATCTATTTTTCGCCCGGTATCGAAACTTAGCAAAATTCTCCGAGCTGACCGTACACCACCTTAATCATTATTTATTCCCCGCACGAATTTACTCGCGATCGTGGTGCCGGAGGGGTTTGGCGGGACGTCGGTGAGGAGGGGTATCAAACAAATTGCACAACGGCGGTGATTTTTTCCCGAACGAGAAAAGAATTCGCGAGAACGCCGATGCCCCGGGAACGCGCGAGACCTTCCAGGAGATAATTTATTGGTCAATCAAAATGACGCATGGAGGTATAAGGTGACACGTCAGCGTACACCGCTGACCATTAATTTTAATACCCGTCACCATCAGATCTCCCGACGTTAGCTTTCCACCGTTGGGCTCCCCCACTGACGGCGTAGCGTATCCATCGGCATCGGCTACCGTACGACTAATGCCCCGTTCGCTAACGACGATCATCCTTGGAGATCTCGGTCCACCGATCTCTCACGGCCGCTACGAATTATTATCCTTCTCTTAATCCCGCATCGCCGACCGAGAGTTTATGGATGGATGGGCGGTGGGGGAGAGGGGGAGGGATCGAGAGGGAAATACGTTTGTTTAAAGGAAGAGAGAGAGAGAAAGTAAGGGGGATGCGGGAGGCGAGAGGGGGGCGAGAAAGGAGGACGCAAAGAACGATGGAAAAATTGAAAGGGTGTATCGGTGAAAGTGAAAGAAGAAGGGGGAGTAGAGATAAACGCGGAAAGTGAAATTGAGGGGAATTACTATGGGAGATAAAATGGAAGAGGGAGACGATGAAGGGAACGTCAATGGGGTAAAAGAGAGAGTACTCGGAACGAGAGGAGATGTAGAAAAACGCAGGAGATTAGTAGGAATGGGAAATGTGAAAAATTCAGAGTGCACGAGCGAAGGAGGAAAATTATGAGAGAGAGAGAGAGAGACTTCGACGAAAATTACTACGACAAAGAGAAAAAGGAGAGAGGCTGTAAAGAAGAATGAAAAGAAAGCCTCTACGCAAACGTATTCCGATAGGGAGGAGGGATGGACGAGAAGAGACAGAGAGAGCGAGAGGGACGAAGATAGAAGCCCCAGAGAAGAGAGACAGAGGGTCGACCAGGTGAGGCGTAACGTAGTGAAAAAATCGTTCCGTCGAGATACGATCGGACCGAACCGCCGCGACGTGTGGATATATCGGTGGTACGCCAGGAACGCGACGAGAGGTATGCAACCGCGGTAAGTGCAACGTCGATTGATAGCGCGTCCCCTTATCGGTAGACTATTTTCTCCCTTTGCCCCGGTTATCTCGTACAATCGGAGATTGGCGCGACCGGAGAATTCTACGATGTTATTTATTGCTGATCGGAAGGTACAATCATTTCCTTCCGTGTTACTTTATATGAATTATCGTAATGCGCGCTGAATTTGATATCAATTTTTATCGAGGAAGATCGGGATAAGGGAAAACTCGGTTATCGCGATACCATGTAGGAAGTTTCTTGCTAATTCCGGGATTGCTAGAAGCGTGATTCGAAGATAACGCGGAAGCGGGTACTTAATATGGGTAATAAGAAAATGTTATTTTAACGGGATCACGCGTTTACGGGTAACCATTAATAAGTTGTACTAAAACTTTTTAAAGAATCTACTAAAATTCGTATTTTAACGTGGCTTGACCAACAGGAAACCCCCCCGTTCGTTCTTTCTGGAAAAGATAGAAGGTCTAGTCTAGTTCTCGGGTACTTGGCTCGAGACAAGACATTGTCTCTTGATCGCGAACAGTATTACTGAAATCAGGGCCGAGGAAATGAAAACGAAAAATAAGTGCATAAAAATCTCAATGCTTTAAGAAAGTTTACAATTTAACGTTGAACCACATTCGTCACGACGCTTGGGCCGTGTTGTGGACAGTTCTGATTTACGCTATCGGGGTCCGCGTGATACCGAAATCACAATAAAAAGAATTTATACAACGCAAGAACGCAAATCGCGGCATCAGTTTCCGTTGCGTTGCATAAACACGGGTTCAACGCCGACCGTCTCACAAATCACGTTCCCCCCTCAAACTTCTCACGTATTCTCAAAACTTGACCCGCATCTATCACGCGCTCGTCATCGACGTTTCAATCGTGACCCCCGTGTATATCGCCCACCGACATCTCGATTCGTTTCATCGACTTTTCCAAACGCACCACCGTGAAAGCGTCGGACATCCGTCGAATGAATCACCGCGGCCGGTCGAGACGGATGCATAATTTTGAACCCCGAAGAGAGAGGAGTGGACTCGCGCAACCGCTCCCGTTGGAATGTCGAACGAGTTGGGGGGGTGGTGGTGGTGGTGGGGGGGGGGGGGGGGAGCAGGGTTAATGTCTGGGTACCTCCTCACTTTTCTCTTCGGTTGTATCTCATTTGTAAAGATTCCGGGACAAAGGAGCGGGAGCGACGATCGTTTTTACGGATCTCGCGACGGAGAGTCAGCGTGACCCGGGGTACCCCGAGCGACGTTTACGGACAGACAGAAGCGCGAGTCTGTCAAGTGGCGCGATTCTAATCTGACAGGGACTTATCGGCGGTGGTTTGCTCGGGATCGCGTAGTCGTCCGATCGAGGATAGTTTGCGTACCACGGGGCATTTACGAGGCATCGGGGATCGAGGATTTCCATTGCGTTTCGTGCCACGAATCGCATTAGGCCAGTGTTGACCAAACGATGCTTCGTCGGCGGGTATTGGTCCTCGGCGGAGGTTTGAGGAACGTCGGGGAATGTAATGGAGAATAAATTATAATAATGCTTCTCGTGATTTTTTTAAACTTCTAAATAAATTCTTTAATAATAACCGAAGGTAATTATTCGCTTATTACGATTTATAGTAAACTTGAAAATCATTTCGATAACACCCAAATGAAGTATTCATCAGTTAAATGTGATTCTAATCTGACGGCAATGCATTAGCACCACGCGGTACGATAAAATCATGCGCGCACACGCGTAATCGGTTTATACGTCGTTCGTTCGACAAATTCTGTTTGATCGTCGTAAATAAAATTCTATCAATCTTATCGATAAAATCGTCCGGTATTTCAATTTCAATTTTCGTTGCAACGTTACTATACGTAATTAATGCTCATAAATAAAACTACTATCTCTTAAGCATTATTTCGGAACCGCTGTCCAGAAACAACTAATCGCGCTCGCTCGACATCATCGTCCAAACGATGGAACAAATTAACGAGAATCCTTATCAAATTTATCGCGCGAACTAATCGAGACTCGTTGATTAACCAAAAAAGAAACGAGGACCCTCGTTAATTTCTTTCGAACGCTTCAATATATATTCCATCCTCGGTATACCTGATTTGCAAGTTTCGTTTTTCAAACGGGCCCCGAAAGAAATATCGTGGGACCGTTCAGGTATCGACGCACACTAACGCCGTACAAACGGGCCACCCGTCCCCGTTTCCCAACAGAAGTTGTTGTTCAAAATAATTGTCGCGGATTATTCATCGCGACCGGTCTCTTTTCCCCGTTGTAGCTTGTACGCTAATGCCGTCTATTACTTACCAGGTATAGTCCTTGGCAGCGACATTGGACCCCAGGTAATCCTTAACGATCTCCGGCTCGCGATAGCGGTGCGCATGGTCGAAGAAGAAAAATCGGTCGACCGACGGGACATCCGGCGAAATCATTCGAATAGACCAAAAATAAAAGAAAACTGCGAACGCTGTTGTTTTTAACTCTCCGACCGCGGCGCAATCTCGCATTATGCTCATCCTATCGTTCTCACAGGTGCGCGATAAAAACATTCGAACATTGAAATGGTTAAAGATATATAGCTATTTGCAAGTTGCTATGCTACGCGGAATGATAAATTCTATGTTAGATCAGTTCAGTAAAACCGTGAATGAATTGTAATAAGAAAAATTTAGAGGGCGTATACATATGCTTTTCGTATAAATTCATGGACACGCGAGGGCGTATATATACGCCTTGCGTACTTAAAGCGTTAAACGTACAGTGGCTCGCGGGGGTGGTCGTACGTTTATGTACGTAATTCGTATATTCTCGCGAGCGACTATCCTACGCGTACGCGTAGGAATCGGGGCGTAAATATTGTTTCTATCGGACACAGGTTCACTTCCGTGGCAATCAAAGACAATACTCTACTTTCGGATCTTAATCGATAATTACCCAGAATACGTCTTGGTTCCGGTAAGGTAAACGCTCTGGCTCGTTGTCGACGAAGCGAGGATGTACCTTGTTCGTTATACGCCACGATACAAGAACAGATTCAAAATTATTTTCTAGGTCTACTCAACGAAGAAACGCGAAAACAATAATAATGACGAGACCAAGTTCGTATCCATAATTGGCGGGTAACACGGGCCAACTTGATTTTAAAGCTGAAATCAGCTTTCGATTAAGTTTTTAATACTGGGAAATTTGTATACCACGAAAACTCCCGTTCGTTCTTTCCGGAAAAGATACAAGGTCTAGTCTCGCGTACTTGTACTTGGCTCGAGACAAGACCTTGTCGCTTGATTTCTTCCGTGATCGGATTTGTTGCGTAAACATGGGCGTAGATGTACATAAATGTTTGTATCTTCATAATGCGCCTGAATATTTTTACAATTTTGTGTTAGAAGTTAGAATAAAGAAGGATCGCATATGTTTCCCGCGACAGTAGATTCATCTATAAAAATTCTTCGTGTTCTCCCAGAACCGCGAAAGCACTCAAATTTCCAGGTATCGCGAATTTCATCGAGTTTTCCCTATTCCCGTGGCAGACACGCGAATCGAACCTTTCGAAATTCCCAAGAAAATATAAACGCGTACTTCGCCCGTAAAAAGATCTTACCTCTTGATTCCGAGCGAACGAAGGAAAACATTTACGCGAGGATAACAAAATTCGCGAAAGAAAATATCACGCTCGAGCGTAAACGACAGAGTTTAAACGACGTAAAGTATGAAACGCGTTAAACCGACACCACTCACCGTAACGCACGCACCGCGTTTACGGTATAACGTAGGCGTGGCTGGTTTGATATCAACGATGGCCACCTTTCGACTGTAAATCAATCGATATCGCGCCAGCGGGAGGGGCTTTTCATGGGGTTTGCACGAGCCTGAAACACGGCTTGGGGGTGGAAGCATGCGCCAAATGCTGAATGCGAATCGACCCGCCCCGAAGGCTCTTATCTCGCCAGCGATTGCCCCTCGACCATCTTTCTCTCGTCGCTCGGAGAGCGTCGGGGATGAATCTCGATGAAAGTCTGCCTCGATTGATTTCGTTCGCCGCGTTAATCGCACCCGACTTCAGATCGTATTTCGCCTCACTGACAGTTGGAATACAAGTGCAGTTCAATCTTACCGTAACGCGATTAATTTCTATCGTGTTATATGGAAATCGCGTTGCAAGAGGGTGTACCGTAATATAATTACTGAAGTATTAAACAACGTTTCTTAGTAAAACTACCATTTTTGAGATAATATATTTCGTTGGTCCAATTTTCATTGATTCATACTCAAATTACTCATCTCGGTGCGGCGTTTCTGAAAGCTATTGCACTTTTAAAAGAATTCATGTTTTAATGCGGGTTTACCCCGTCGAAAACTCCCGTTCATTATTTCTTGAATTGATACAAGGTCTAGTTCACGCGTACTTGTACTTGGCCAGAGACAAGACCTTGTTTCTTTATATTATAATGTAAGTTTATCTAGATTTTTGATTTCCCGTCGCAAAAGTTTCCCTTTGCATCGTAGAGCGTATCGATCGTTTCCGTTTAAAACTTTAACCTCGGGATTGATGATACTCATCGGTGATGAGTGCGTAATTCTTTAACGCATATTTATATCTTGTTTTAAATATTATATTTGATCCTGTGGAAGTATCTCAACAGTTTTTCTAAATTTTCTTGTGCACTATTTCTCGTAAAAACGAGCCGCTGTTCCTGAGTAACGTTTATTAGCGACGTATACGAAATTATTTACAATCGTATCTCTACGTTTCTATTTCTGACGCTTAGAGCAAGATAGAATACAAAAGCAACGATTTCCTTCTCCACGTATCACGTTTCGTTTCGACTCACCTTTTCCCATCGTGTTTTAAAAAAGAGATACGTCATTTCCGGTAACTTGGAGACAACATTTTTCAGATAACTGAAATTTACGATTGCACCATAGAAGTTACGGAAACGAGTCCTCGTTAAGTTACAATCGTTCGCCCATACGAATAATTTCGTATCTTATTTGCGCTTTGCGAAGAAACTGTTAATAATTAGCCGATGACTCACCCCGGGCACTGCTGCGTAATTATTTAATCAGGTTTTTTCTCCTCGCCCGTGAAACAAGACGTGTAGCGGGTTTCTGGGTGTTGGGAACACGAACACAGAACAAGTCGTACGTGGCTCGATAGTGGGAATATTTAATTCAATTTTAAATAATTCTTACAGGTATAAGTTCTCGATAAACATCGAGTTCTTCGTATAGCATAGGTAAATAAATAACTAAGTTACTTTTAAACAGTCTATCGGGATGACATTCTCGCTAAATGGTATTTTATTTACACGATGGTTTATCAATTATATATATATATATATATATGTATATATATATATACCTATACATAGCTCGCTTCTATTTACTTTTCTCTCCTCGTCTATATATATGTATAATGTTGTATTGCACGTCGCAATCGTGTTATATCTTACATTTTTACAATAAATTAACGAAAAACCTAGCTTCTTTTCTCTCGTACCTCTCGTTTTCGCACGTTCTAGGTAAACCTCCTCGTCCTACGACTCGCGAAGCGTCTTTTGGTGAATTGATATCGTGATTTCGTCATCGTCGCGCGATCATCGAGAAAACCGCAAAATGGCACTGTGAACTCCCCCTTTTTTCGTAACTCATACGATTAACATCGAATACGGCAGAGATTCGATCGGTGATGCGTTTATCGCGAAAGTATTTCTTGGCTAGGAACGTGCGTACTAAAGTCTTCTCTCGAAACAATCGCGAGGAACAATAATTATCGTTGTGTTCCCTAAGTAAACGATCATTGGTATTCGTGCGTTCTCGTCATTAACTAACGAGCCTGCCGTCTTTTGAATTTAAATCGCGACAGCGCGAGAAGGACGAATACCAACGTTTTCGATTGAACGATACAACAATGTCGATCTTCGTTCGATTTTCGATAATAACGAAGCGAGTTTCACCGACCTCGAGTAAATAGGAAGCTCTAAGGACAAAACGAATCGTCGAATATTCGTCTTTTATCTTTCAGCAGTCGTTCGGACACGTCTAATCAGTGGCACTAGTTTATCCCTAACGAAATAAATATATCCCAGTCTTTCGTACGGAAGGAAAAGACTACCAAGCTTCGTTGACTTTTATCTTTCGAACGAGAATCCGAGCAGTTTGCTTCCGAGCCTCTTATCGGTTTGGAGAGCTTTTGATATTTTTCATTACATCGAATCAAGCGCAATTTATAATTCTCGAGCCTACCACGTCTAGATTGGAAATTGAAAGCTTTTCCGTCCATTTTCTTTTTATACATGTCGTTGGAGTTTCTAAAAAATTACAGCTTCCGCGGATCTAAATTTACCGCGAGGGTCCAAGCGATTCGCCCCTTCGATTCTCCCTCGATTAATACAGTCCTCGTATGTTTCCTCTCTTTGGATCGCAACGCGCAATTTCGACCTATCTTCGACTCGAAATTAAACACCCACGCGTTCGTTCCAATGTCATCGGAAAAATTCGAGTTCCGTTGTATCCGAATTATCACCGAGAATCCAGTCAAGCGACCGATCGCTTCCTCGTTTCTCCTTCGATTCGATAAATCTTTCATACCTTCCGCCACCACCAATCGCAACGCGCAACGCGGACTATCTTTACGATATTCATGCCCCTCTTCGTCATCGTGCCTCGTCATTCCAGGCTCGAGATGAAACGCTCCCCCGGGACTCTCGGGAATGGCGTCTCCCGAGCAGTTTCAGCTTGTCCAATCATCGATTCCCTCTATTCTCGTCATTTCGCTTGAAGCTCAGCCGCCTGCTCCTCTTCCTCCTTCGTCAGGGGTACGGTAGAATGATTGTAAAGTCCCTGGGCCATTAGCTGAAGCGCGAGAGGATTCTTTTGCCCGCTGGCCTTCTTGATCTTCGCCCTCTTATTCTGAAACCAGATCTTGATCTGCGCCTCGTTCAATCCCAGATCCCTCGAGAGCTGTTGCCGCCTTCTCTCCGTCAGGTATCGATTCTCCGCGAACTCTCTCTTCAGCCTGGCCAATTGTTCGCCACTGAACGCCGTTCTGGGACGCTTCTCTTCGGGGGTGCCGCCGCTGCTACGACCGTCGCTGGATCTCTTCACTCGCCTCGTGCGAGGACCTGAAACACGGGAGGATCCTAAAGTTAGCTAGTATCTGCCGATCTGTCTGAGAAAAATTAGCTATTTCAGGCTGATCGGTGTTTCAAGGGGATTATAACCCTTTCCCTGGCCATTTCGCTCGACAGGATCTCACGTTGTTTCGGTTAATTATTCGAGCCACCTTTGCTCACGTTTATTTTATAAGGATCGATCACCTAGTTGTATTCGATCGATGGAAATTATTGGACAAACTTTGAGAGAAACTCCCGCCTCATGGAACCATCGAACCGAGAAATATGTTTTCCATAGCCCCGGTAATGGCAAATTAGTACCGGGAAAGGGTTAAGACATTTTTTGGGTAAATCTTGTTAATGGAAAATTCAGTGGTACGATGTCGATCCGTTTAATAAGAATTCCTCGTCACAGACAAAATGAAGAAACGGGAGAGTCGAGAATTGCCGATCCCTTGATACTAGAATTTTTATGATCAACTTTTTGCACAAGTTTCTTTTATCGGGAGACAGAAATTTTAGCCACACTTATTTCTATCCGTGCCAACATTTTTGGGAGAATCGCAGTATCATGGTAATCGTCAGCCTTTCTCAGAATCGTTAACTTAACCGATCTTCCGTTACCTCTAATTGGAAGAAGTCTTCGGTTATACGGTGCCCATAAGTGTAATAATACCGCGTGTCCCATGAATATTGTACTTCGCTCCAACTTCCGTGCAAAGGAAGACAAACGTAGATTAACCGCCGTTACCAAACCCAAACGCAAAGTTCTCCTTTCCCCTTGCCCGAACCTTGTTCCACCCTCGTTATCGTTTCTACCAAACTCAGAAAATCAACCGTAACTTCGGAATATCGTTTACCCGGCATTTTCCTCACACGATCGTACGATTAGGGATACTTTACGTACCCCGTGCGTATTCCTCGACACTCTCCACGAACCGAAGCCACGCTCGCGGATACGCATAGCATCCAAGCATCGGTCTTACGTAACGATTCGTAATATCCTTCTCCGCGGGGACATTGATTCACCGAGTTTACGCGCCGATAAATCAGAGAAATTAACGAACCGCCGGCACCGCGTTCCCAAGTGAAAAACTTTACGACAACTTTTATTGTCCGAACGGCCTTAAGTGTTTTTCACGGCACGCTTATGCGTCGAGCGTACGCGAGAGGACGTCCGCCATGACGAGAGAGCTTCGTTTGGGAGGTGGCAAGGGGCCGTGGCGGCGGCAGGAGAGGAGAGGAGAGAGGGAGGGGGGAGGGGGGGATGAGTGCCACGGAACGAGATAAACGTCTCGCGCAGGACGAAGGATCGTACCTCGGAAAGTGGCAAGTCCTTCCGCGCCCGATACCTTCGTTCTCGCTTTATCGCGCGTAGCCCCGGGGGAATTCAGCCGGGACCTTACGCTCGCGGACCTAGCAGCGACAACTTTATCGTAAATCAAAAGCATTTTTATTGCCGGCACGTTGCGTATCTTAGCCGCGCTAACGTTGGCGCTCGTGCGCGTAGAAACGTCAATGTTTATCCGACGCGAAAGCCGTGGAAAATTGTACTCGCGACGCGGTGTAAGAGCGTTCGTTATCTTTGCGGGGAAGAGAGCTGCCGCGTGTTTGGTCGGAGACGCGATCGTTCGGAGAACCGCGCAATTGGACGTTTTTCTTGATTCGATGATTTTAGAGCGGAAGGGTTGAGTTAAGATATCGCGGGGTGCAGTTCAAAAATTGCCGTGAAAATGGGAATCCGGAAATGATATTTGGCCCGAGACAAGACCTTGTCTCTTGATAGATATAGACGAGCTTTACGATGGAATAAAAATGGAAGATCTTTTATATTTGCTTTGTCTGTATATAATTTTGGCCTTTGCATTGGTTCGTGGAAAATTAAGGGAACCAAAGATAAGCTGAAACGTACGAGAAACTGAGATCTGATCTTGGTTCTAAACGATTTTCGCTGTTCCGTGGTAGTGGAACCTTTTGTAGAAATGCAAATGATTAATTTAGAATATTGGAATTTTTTGAAAGATGCTATTATCGCGAAGTTGTTCAAGTTTCTTGTATCGATTTTTCTGGTTCTTCGTTTTAATGGTAAAAGTGCTCCGTCGACCGACGCTTTAAACCAAGAAAACCGGGGAAATCGGTTAAAGCTGCTCTCTCTCTCTTATTAAGCATGAGCGATACGAGGGTACTCGAAGTTGACGTTAATGTCCACGTCGTAAATATTATTATGATTACCACCTTGCATGCTCGCACAGCCGGGAAGCCCTGACTTTTATTGTTTTTCGTGCGGTAACTAGGAGTGAGATACCATCTGAAATGATAATTATCCACCGGCAAACGACAAACATTCAATTAGTCCGAGCAAGTCTACCTCGTGCAAGAAAATTGTAATTACGAGGAATGGAAGAAATCCGGTATTTGCTTTCCGTGGATTTCCTTTAACAATTATCATTACGTCGAACGGGGATTGATTTGAAGTGGTAACAGCCGTCTGGTCAACACGGACGTTCCACGATTCCGGAGAATTCTCTACTGTACACAGGACGCTCTATTTAACTGGAGTACTCGTAAATATTTACATTATCGCGCACTTGTTCTAACAAGGAATTATTAATAACAAATGGCGTATAAACTCGAATCGACGATTGCTCTCTGTAAATTTTAATCGAAGTTCTATTATCGTTTCAAATATAGGCCACTCCGAAGTAGTCACAGTCGTCTGACTAACGCGAACATTCTGTTGACCCAGGGAATTCTCTGCCGTACCGAGCGCTCCATTTAATTCGAAGCTTTTAAATATTCCCATGGCTTTCTGCTTACTCGGGTAATCATGAAATCTCGATAAGAAACATCGCGCAAAGATCTCGACGCGCACAGATTTCCTTCTACTCGTTTTCCCAGCATAAACTCCGCTCAGCGTATATACCCCGTATAAATTTAACTGATAAATTATTACCACCCCGAACGCGGACTACCCTGAAAACGAAATTCCTTTTTCCCTCCACGTTCTACGGGGTACGCTCAGCATCCGTGGACGCTAATAATTCACGGCGTAAACACGATGTACTGTCCGCGGTCCGGCGGGAACGCCGCGAGCGGCTGTTCGTAAGCTGCAAACGTGGCCGTAATTGCAAATAAATCAAATCATAACGATCAACGACGTTACTATCGGCCAGGCTGATCTGCGAAGCTCGGATATTACGCGGAAATACCACGTCCGGCTGGTTAACGCCGTTCTCCATCATACCGGGCCGAGTAATCTAGGTGGTAAAACCTTTATTTGCAAGCATTTAATCTATGGTGATCGGGGGATTATTCTTCGCGAGATACGACTGATACTTTATGGTTAATGATGGCTCGGAGTTGAGACACAAAGTGCGAGTAATGTGGCCGGTTAAAGCCTTTATTTGTGAGATTCGGATCTGCCGCGGAATCGGGATGCTCGTTGCTATAAATTCGCGATACGTTGGTTTCGAGCGATGCTGGAGATTCGGTGGTTCTCGATGCGAAAAGAACTTTGTCCGCGCATCCGTGGAGAATGTTGAAACAATATTGTTTTTGCGATAGAGACGGAAGATACTCGGGTGAATTGGAGATACTAAGAATTCTGTCTTATTCTGTGGCATCACGATGTTCCGAAACGTTGGTAGAAACGAAACAGAATAAATTAGTTTTACGGCTTAAGAAGAAAGAATCTTATATTTTTAATGTGCCAGTAAACTGACGTTTATTTATGCTAATTTGCGTTTCAAAACTTGAATCCGATTATTTCCGAATTTCAAAAACATCGATTCAAAAGACGGCGCATTATTTTTTGCAACGTAAAGTCAAGTAAATTTATCTTCGTATTTCCAAACGTACATCGAATAAAATTTTTTCGAACGCGGAAAACAATCGTATGACAAATTTCAGTCTAGCGCCGAGTCACCTCTACGATCGGAAGGTGTAAACCGAAACATTAACATTGAATCAGTTTACCTTGAGTCACGGACATTTACGCCTAATCGGATCGGTCTTTCTTCTTTTTTCAAGTAAGAATTACCCCGGGTTAATTATCGCGGTCCCGTTAGCGGAACGTGTCGGAGGAAATATAAATTAAATGGACGGCAGAAAATTCGCGAGGATCGTAAATTAGCGCGCGCCCGTTGCGCAGTGAAAGTCATTTTACCGGCGCGCAATCATTCAGAGCGAAGATCATCGCGAGGCGTTTAAATAATATTATCGGAAAAGCAGTTTGTTCCGCACGATCGAGCATCGGCTTTACTCGAGGCCGAAGTCGTTAGTTTCTCGCTTCCGATTGGTTCCCTGGCCCCGGCGATAGCATCGATTTCCAGGCGCTTAGGCATGAAAATCTCTCGAAAAGGATTAGTCCCCGTGCAATCTCAAAAACCGCTCTAAAGTATATTTCATAAAATCTACGTACCACCATCGGTCCGTGCCAGTTGATTTATCGACGCGATCGCGAACGACGACGATCAAACTTCTATTACCGATCATAAATCTCTTTCCAAAGCCAGCGCTGCGAAACATCGTTATCCGATCAATTTTTCCATCCCGATAAACTATTCCATTTTATTGCCGTTTCCCATTAACGCGCGTATGAAAACTCTTGTCTGCCACGACTGTCGCGGCACGTTTCAACGGGTTTTCGTGAAAATTATTAATCGTTCGGTGGAACTGCCTCAAAGCGCGCGCATAAATATTTCTCACTTTATCCCATCTCCCGTAAAGCCCGATACTAATATTAATATTCAATCCGATATCCAGTAAAGTACCAACGACGTTAAGTTACCGCGGCGAAGAAATAAATACGACGGGGCGAGAATGAAAAACGATTCTTCCGCGATATCGAAAACATCGTCATTGCGTTGAAAGCGCTTAACGTACCTAACGCGACTTGCGCGAGAACGCGCCATCCCCGTTTCACGTTTTCTCCTCTTCAGGAATGACCGAGGTAACGAACAGTCGGCAGTCTAATTACTTAAGAGAAGTAGTCTCGTTGTCGGTAATAGGAAAGAGGCATTCGGAACCACTTCTCGCTCTCCTTCCTACCACTCATCCTCTCTCGAGCTCTCCACGGCCTCTCTCTCTCCCTCCCGTTACACGCCTTCCATTTAAGGCGCAACCCCATCTCCGGGTTCTCGAGGGTAAAACCAATAATGCTAAGACGCCCTCTTGGCTCTCGAGTACATCCCCGAAAGTACCTCGCATTCCGAGGACGTGCGGCCGACTAGGAACACTAATTTCCTCTCCTCCTGTCCTTGAGTTAGACGTCAGCTACGAGTAACACTTCTTCCACCGTTTCTCCTCGACGTACCGCCCTTGATTAACGGCGGGAGCGATTGTCAGTCATCCGCATCGGAATTAATTTCGGCGGTCGGGGAATTTTGAGCCGAAGGAAACTTTTCGTTGGGTGTCGATGAAGGGTTGTTGTTGTTGAAAAATTACGTTATTTATGTGGTTTGTAACCGGTGTGTAGTTTTGAATAAAGCGATTTTTAGAATGAGAAATTTGTGACGTTACAAATATGAGCAACATACGAATTGGAATGATAATTATAACGAAAGCATTCGGACAGATACGATATTTTTAACAAATTTGAAGAAACCTTTGCGATTGAGAGTTCGTGGGGTTGAAAATGTTTCTTCGAAGCAATTGATCGTCGCGACGGAGAATTAAAATGTAGCGAACATAATTCCAAAGAAAGTACTACCCCGATTAGACGATTTTAAGTCGATTCCGCGGAAAGTAATATTATTGAAACGTCAATTAGTAAATCGAATTGCGCCTCTCTTTTTCTTTTCGTCGTACGGAGTCTCGCGACAATTTACCGATCGTTTCTAACCAATTCTAAGACGGTCCCCGCATTCTCTCTCTCCTTCCGTCTTGCGTCGACTCTCTATCGATACCGGTGCAATTAAAAGAGACGTGACGAGCGAGCAAAGCAGCGATACCGAACGAGCGGCCGTGCGGTTTCTGCGATTCGTTACGCAAAGGTTGCGCGTTAAGGAAAACGCTGGAAGAAGAAGGTTGCCAATGGCTGTCGTCCAACTCAAGGATAACGCGAGAGGAAGTTAAAGGCACAGTTCCATGAGATCAATTTTTCGAGGCAAGCATCATCGTTCGAACGAGAGACTATGCTCGCTCGAATATAAAGAGACGCGATTCCCGTCGTTCCGTTTGTTCCGAGTTTTTCCGCGAGGAAAGACGGTTTTTCGAAAATTCTTATCGTCGCGTCGCGATACATCTCGACCGTCTGTTCCTTAGCTCCGAAATTTCTACGCCCCTACCGATACAATTTCCTCCCGCGTCCCATGGTCGACATACCGATCGATAAAAATTCTCGCAACGCGTAATCGAGTCGAATGCCGCGTTATACGGCGGGCTCGCCTAATCAAGCGATCGTAGAGAGTCCCGCGAAGTGAGTCGTACGAATTGCGTTGCTCTACGTACGTGTAACGACCTGCCCTGCTCTTAAAGCGCCACTAAACTTGCACGTCACGTTCCTTTTAATTACGTCTGCCAGCATCGACGGATACCAAACGTCGTCGAGGGAGGAGCGGTATCGGGAGCGAGGGGAGAGCTTAAGAATTCATTAACGATACTCTCCGTAACCAACTGGAATTCTCCCGGTAAAGTGGAACAGGTGTCGGATCGTGTCCAAGAAGTAGCGAGTGAAATTTTATCGAATCGCCCGTTTGCGAAAGGAATAGAAAGACCGAGGTTCGATCGTTCCTAAGAATTTGATACGCGGAAGAGGACTCCAGAGATTTTTAGATGCGCGTTGCCTCGTACATTTACGAAGCTGTAACATTTAAACCTTCCGGCGTTGAGCGAATTTTTACCATTTTTTGTCTTTAAATTAATACACGCGCAGTTTCTTATCGGCATTCGTAAGTCGAAGTTAATTTTTTTAACGTCCGCGGAATATTTAGAATTAATATGCATTTTGTTGCGCCGAAATAGGTAAATAATAGCGCGAGTTATGATTTTATGTGACAAGGAATCTTCCTTAATACTCTAGTGCATAGTGAAATTTTCTTCATACCGATTTCTTGTTATTTCCTTCCAAATTACAGAAAGGTAATTACATTATGACAATCATCATCATAGTTAAATATTCGTGACTTCTGTACGCAATAAAAAAAAAACTTTAAAGTGCGGTCTATCTCATTCCGCCTTCATCGTCATTGCAAGCTGTCCGCTGTATTCCCTAACGTCAATCGTATTTGGAAAAATTTTCCTACGCACATTCTGTGTACATTCAAAATATGCTATCGTACCAATAGTAATTCAATAATCGCGCGTTCGGCTGAAATAATCCCTGCAAACTCCCGCTGTGAATAAAATCCAACTCTGACGTTCATCGTTCACGTGCTCGATTCGCGTTATCGTTTCTATTGGCAATAAAAGTATTGCGTCCGATCAGGATCGTCGGATTTATCGCCGATAATTATTATCCTCGTTAGAGAGCCAACGGGTTAACGGAACGATACGAAGGAAGAGGGCCCGTCGTTAAGTCGTTAAGGCCATTGCCTCGACGTCGTCGACGGAGACGCACTTCGGCCAATTTCCACCGATTAGCCACGTAAACTCGGTAAACCGCACTAACGATGCAAATGCAAACGTTCCTTAAACCGTGGCAGATGTTCCGCGCGTAATGGCATCGTTGCATCCGTTGTTCGGTTGTTATTAAAATATTGGGTTTTATTGCTCTTCCGTGAGCGTCGGAACGCGAGATTAAAGATCCTGGTTGATCTCGATACTTCCAGCGAACAGGAAAATCCATTTTGCTTGTATACTTCTTCGAGAAAGGAAGGGTAAAGTAAAGTGAATTCGTGGATACGAAATAAATTAAATAACGCGGAGAATACGGTAACGCGAGTAATAAATATTGTGGACCATATCGCGAAGAATATTTAGATACGCTAATTGGAGTTTATTTCCGCGTCCCGTTTAAATTTAAGATAATGATTGAAACTCCTATTGGTATAAGGCGAGACGAAATAAAAAAATATTTCACCCGTTTGACCGAAGAACATTGGAAGTGCAAAAGGATTCGTTTGACCCCGTCATCCTTTGAAAGTCAATACAAATCATGAACCCTTTGATCCGGCTTATTTGTACTTTAAAGAGAGATCGAACCGAGTGACACAATTTTAAATATTATGTTATTATTAGTTAACAATTGAATCGATACGCGGCACCATCGTTTTACCCGAACGTTCGTCGCAAGACTGAATAATCGAGGGTTGATTCTAAAGGATTTTGTCCTCTTTACTGCAACCAATTACTTACTTTCAATTCCCTTCGTAATAACTTATAATCGATACATTTATCGCTTTACGAAACGAGCATACACGATCGAAAACGACATCAAAACGATCTAATCTCGATATTTAACGAGGCTAATATTTAATTGCCGATAATTCTCGATAGATGCCAAACCCTTCGAAAGCTACCAAACTCGATTAAAAGGCGTGTTCTCATCGCGACTACCGTAACGATCCGACCGATATCGTCTCTCCTCGGATAGTTGCGCGATCGCACGAGGAGGACTCGATCGACTTCTCGTTTCCGTGAATCCGTTCCATCGAGCGCGCGTGTACGAGCGCGTACGTGTCGCGCGGAGCGAGTAGAAATGAGTCGGGCCGAGTTGACTCGACTGGAGTCAGTTGAGTTATGACTACGACCATTAACTTGGGACAAACGAGGCTAAGCGTGTCGACACGGCCGAGCAACCGGCCTCCTCGATTCTCCCAAGTCATTCTCGATTCTCGAGAATTACGAGTGTATACGATCTCTCTCTCTCTCTCTCTCTCTTTCTCGCTCGTCCGACGAGCCTTTACTGAGTTCGATTCTCGGATTGACAGTATTAAAACCGACGAGAGGCCGCGAATCCGCTCTCGTTATCCGGGACACGCGAGAATCCGCCTTGCCGTTTGTTTCCCCCGAGCTCGTCGCGCGATGCTCGCAATAATCGCGATGGGAAACCTTGTAACCCACATTTTAATACGATCCGCGTCGAATGCGACTGATCGCCATTTTCCGCGTGGATAGCATTCTTTTATATGTGGTAAGCTAAATCGATTACGGATATATGCCGTCGGTGTGCGTGGAATTTCTGCGTCGATCAAATTTTATTTCCTTCGACGTTTCGTAGATTTTCTTGGTCTCTGATCTCTTGATTGATTCTGTATCAAAGGATCGACAAATTACCACGAATACTGAGTCTCTATTTTTATTGCGAAGAAGGGGGACGTATTAATGTCGACAGAGGAAAAGGGGGGAAGTATCTTAACTCGTAATATATGATCGGTACAACTGCGCAGGAGAGTCGCTCCTCCGACGGCGTCTGATCGATGTTGCGTACATCTACTTGCGCGCATCTAGCGACCGACAGCAAAACGAATCGACTCTTTTCACTTAGGTTAGAGCGTAGGATGAGTTTAATTTCGTTAAAGAAAGAAAATACTCCACGACGAGTATGTTTTAAGGTGAACGCGGTAAATGCACGTAAATTAACATACGAACAATAAGTTTGAACGTCGAGCAAATGCATGGAACTGCGGTAAGTGAAGTAAACGACACGTGGAACCTGAGTTTCTTCCATTAAAAGGATCGACGAAATACCACGAACCTCGAGTCTCCCGTTTACGAACGATTTCGAATAACTCAAACAAAACAATAGCCATTAACTACGCGAATGCGCGTAATTAACATGAAAACAATAAGCTTGACTTCGGGTTACCGCGAAAAAGGTGCAGTAGGTGAAATGACACAATGGAACCTGAGATTCTCAATTAAACGATCGACAAGAATCGACTCTCGCCGAACACCGTGAATATTCTCTAACCGTGCAATCGATAGATCGATCGGAGCGGGCACGACATCGATCGAGGGTAGAAATCTTACGCAATAAGCGTAACGATAATGACTCCGGTACGAAAAAGCTCACGTTCTCTGTTGCCATTTCGTCATTAGTTGTCTCTCATTGCGCTCTGAGAGTACGTCCTCTAACTGTCGTGGGTCGGTACTTACTTCGTCCTGAGAACAAAAAAGAAAAAAGACACCGGTTAAAAAGGCATGATGGTCGACAAGAAAATTTCATTAATAACAATCAATTATCCATTTCTCGCGCGCATTCGTTTCGCTCCTCGTGATTGGGGAGGGAGGGCTATCGCTTCTTTCGATCGACCCTAACGTCAATTAATATAACAACGATAATGATTTATCATTTCCGCCAGTCGCGTCCACTCCCCCGTTTTCCGTTTTACTTACAACGAGTCATTTTACACGATATACGATTGCACATAAATCAAGAAAGTGGATAAAGAATATTCCATAAATTTTTACATAGGTGAATGTCAAGAGCTATTCGATTTTCCATTCGACGATTTCTAGTGAATTTTCCAGATTTGGATCGAAGCAACTTTCTCCTTCGATAGCCTCCGAAAATTTGTCAGATCGTGGAATATTTCCATTTTAGCGATAATCGGAGATGCTTAAAATTCTCGTATGTCCCAAGCTTTATGTAAAAGAACCTTTTCTTTTTTCTCCATCAACTATCGTACACGAATCTAGTGAATTTTCTAATTTCCAGATTCGAGAGATTTTCCTTATTCCGCGACGATCGTAGATAAATCTCGCGAGTTTCTCGTGTCGATAAAATCCGCATTTCCAAAAACGATTCAACAACGAGGAAACGAATCCGTTTTTCGCGTTTATTGCGGATTCCGTTCCTTTGACGCGCGGTTTTCCGAAAAAGGCCGCTCGCCGATTTTTCCCGCAAACTCGTTAAGGTGTTTCACGGGCCCGCGGAATCATACGAAAAGTAGCCATGGCCTGTAGCCAATACCCATAACCATAAATAATGACCATTGATTGGTCACTCGTCGATCGTTACCCGGGAGTACGTGACTGCGCTTACGTTTCCACGGGTCGTTAACTCGTTTCCATTAAGGCGCGGTTCTTGCCTGTCTCTTTTCCTTTATCGTCCGTTCTTTCTTTCCGTTTCCCTTCCCTCCCTCTACATTTATTTCGATCTCCCGGCCGACGAACGGTCTCGGGACAGATTCGATGAAACGATAGGTAAACGAGTATCCGCACTAACAAGAGCGCGATTTTAATCCAGTTCGAGTGGAGACTCCGCTCGCTTTGTTTATTTTCTTTCGATGCTTAGATACGGCATCCCCGTAGTTTCACGAATTTTCAATGTAGAAGTAAAGTTATATTATATTATATATTATATTTTAAAGTTATACGAGTGACCGAATGGCATGTTACTTAACGGAGTAAAAGTGTGCAGCGCGTAAGACATTTTGTATCCTATTCCATTCCATGTTTCTTTTACCAAATCCATCGAGCTTTAGACTATCTTGTAATTACTAATTATATTACGCATTCGTTTTGATCCAACTAGCACTCGAAATCCTTATTCCCCTGTTCACCGATCGATTGATCTACCATCATCGCAAACGTACTCTACTTATACGCTCAAACGAGAAACCACGTCCCGCGTACAAAACCAACGAACCATCCCTATCGAAAGTATCGATATTCGCGAATAAATATCCGTCGTTCGGTGAACGTATGCCGAAAGAAACCAATCATTTCGACGATCCCTCGCGAAAACGATCGCGCTCCTCAACGTGGGCAGATGCCTCGCGACGCTTAGGAATAATGAGAAATGGAAATTCGCAAATAATATATTGCTCGAAAACACGATTAATGACTTCATTCCAGGGTCCACTCTCTCGACGGAGCCGGTTCTTCCGGCGTATGCGGGGTGGGGGGCGGGAGGGTCTTCCACCCCTCGCCCTCCACCACTCTTTGTTTATGTCTTCTTCTACGCCATACTGCTGGCCCTTCGCCGGAACAGCGATTAAATGTATATTAAGTGAGGTGAAATTCGTGCGGACTTTCGGCAACGTTGGTTCCACTAATTGCGAGTGCAGGCCCGGCGCGAGAGTTTTCAAGGTACCCCGTCCCGATGTGATTCTCACAAACTCGTGGGAAAGTCGCTCCCTGCGCCAATCGCAGTGGATCGTGGAAAATCGAACGTGATCGTGGAAAGTCGAGAACCGATTGGCCAATGCTTTTAATTAGAGCTCAATGGTTACAGTAATTCACCCCGGGATAATCGTAGAAAAGGGCATCGCGATAAAATGATAAACATTGCGGGGTATTTATCCGATTATAATTATTAATCATTATAATTCATAATATATAATTATTAATTATTTTTCTTACGTTTAGAGAAAACTGGGATGATCATAAACTCACGATAGTGAGAATATTTCTGCAAAATTTGTACTTGAAATTGAAATTATATTAATAGACAGGATAGTTCTTCTATTTTACGGTATTGCAATATGTTGACATTTTTACTTCTGTTCGTTCGGTCCATAGGTTCCAGAAGATTATTTATTTACGTTTTTGAGTATCATCAACGTTGTTCGAAGCGAGCGGGATAAAAATAAATTGTATCGGCGAAAACAGCCTCCGGTTGTATATCGAGATCGTTGTTGAACGTTGATCGCTTCGATATACATCGCTCCCGTCGCGCGATAACGGAGTAACGAGATAAATCTAGCGACTGGGTGTACTTGCTACATAAGCGAACATAATTCACTGCGTAACTCGCGGTCGGTATTATACATTGTTACTCGTTGTCCCGTTGAGAATGTTGATACGCTCGAAAGGGCAGAATCGTGGTCGTTATTAATTATTACGTTGAGCAAGCGTTATCGCGCGGATCGTCGATCGTCGCGACGCCTTTATCGCGTGGATCTTCGATCGTCAAGACGCCGTTATCGCGTTGGTATCTGATCCTGCGATAAAGATACCAGATAGCGACCCGTGTATCTACAACTGAATTTAGATCAATATCGCGTCTTAATAATGCACTCAAATAATTATGTCCCCCCACGTTTCATTTATATCTTTCAAAATTGAAAAACGTGCAGTCCATGAAGGAATCGCTCGCTCCGGAAAGGGCTCATCCAGTTTTTGTAAAAATAATTTCAAGCGTCTGCAGAACGTAAACAGGAACAGAGAAATAAGAAACAATAATTGTTTGTTTCACGATGCAGTCGCGATCAGTATTTTTTGACCACCGATTCGTTTTAGTAATGGAGAAACTTTCAAGGTAACATTTGGAAATCCGGGTTTGCGCTGCAGAATTCCAAACCTTAGAAATTACGATCGCCGTCTTCAACATTGATAATTAAGTGTCGTTCACGGTAACCGTACGTAAGATCAGTTTTGTGTTCCGAAATAAAAAATTGTACCTCAACGTTTTTACATCGAATTAAGTGCCTCTCGGAGAGATTATTTCTAAAACACATTTTGCGTTACAAAAGTAGAATTCCATTCGCCGCGATAACCATAATTAACCGCTACAACGAATTGAATTTCCATGTACTCACTCGTAAAGCCCATATTTTATCGTCGAATAAATTACGCTAATTTTTCAGCCGCTATTTTATAAATGGTGAATCAATTGTTTCAACGATACGATCAACCGACGATATTATCAGAATCGAGATCGCCTTAAGGGAACTTCGATCTCGCGCTCTATCTCGAAACGATCAGCGGGCGCGTTAAATACAACGTTTCCAGGTTTAAAATAAAATTCCGACAATACGTATCGCGTCGCGCGGAATATCGTTTATCGACCAGTCCCGTGGCACCGATCGAGGTAATATTTAATAACCACAATCGATAGAGATTACGGCACTCCATAAACTACAAATAATTATCCGTTCCACGCCGGCCGCTGTTCCCACGATAGCGTAAAACAACATCTGCTCGAACAACCGCGAGTTTCGCGCTCGTCGCTCGCGCTTACCGTCGCGCACCACGCACAATCACGTTCGTCCAGTTTCGTTGCGCGCGTTCGCGCGAATCCTCGCGTCGCGTCGCCGCAAATGCGTGTTGGCGTTTAAATGCGAGGATTTAACGAGCAGTTCCCGACTATGAATGCAAGTTCACGCGTGTATCTGGTAATCGGATCTAACATACGATCGTTCGCGATCATGCAAGATCATCCGAGGTTTGGTGCTCTTTTCTAATCGGCGTCAATCAGCCTTTGCGCATTGCCAGCGCAATTATCGTACGTTCAATTTATGCGCGTTATCGACGCGTGGATCAGTTTACCAACGTTGCGTCGTTTGTTCGTCGCTGCGTCGCGTTTTGCTCTGAATCGCTTCGCAATCTGTCTGGCCGAGGACTAGTTTCTAGGATGATTTCACTTATTATTCGCTGAAATAGAAATTTACCTTGCATGGACGTGGATAACTCTGCGGCTTTTAAATTTCGCTCTAAGCAGGCGCGATGCAGTTTTTGCGATTATACCGTGCGAGTGATGATCGCTCGGGAATAAATTACTCAGAAATATCGAATAAACATTTTTTTATATGGTGCTGCTCTTTCGCGAAGTTCGATCAGAATATTTTTCCAAGTTACAAGTCCGTGTACAAACTTTTCCACTTATCCTTTCACGGCGAATCGTTATCTTCGTTATTGATACGCGAATAAATCGACCCGCATCGTACCGTTTATTCGAAACCGCGATTCTCTTACGTTTTAGTTTGAATCACTTCAAAACCTGTCTAACCAGCGACCAGTTTATATGACGATTCTTTCCGATTATTCGCCAGGATGGAAATCGGTTTGAGATTGCGTTTAATCATTGCTAATTTTTTTAATTTACCGTTTAAATACATTCAATATCACCGAGATTATCCTTCGGTTGGATTATTTTACTCCGGAAATTTATCGCTAATTACGTTTCGCTCTTTATCGGAAGGAATAGATTCTAATCCAATTCGTAACCGCTCGGATATCCCATTTTATTGAACTCGGTACATGAAAAATACTCGACCGATCGATATTTAAGCCATTTTTGCCCGATACCATGCCTATCCCTTTTTCATCGAATCTTGCGAGTACGTTTCACTTTCCCTTTAACCACGGGTTAGGCTTATCTGATTCTTCGTCGAACCAATACTATGGGAATGCGGTGCAATTAGTATCTCATTAGACAGCGCGACTATTCTAATTCCTCAGTTTCGCATTAGGAACGTCATTCTGTCTTGGAACGTAACGTGACATTCCCTCTTCAACTTCTCATTCTCTCTCTCTCTCTCTCTCTCTCTCTCTCTCTCTCACGGCATTCCAATTTTCGCAAGATTCCAGGAAGGCACCACGCACAGAATTACTGCGTTTACTGGTTTACGAGAGACCATGACAGTTCGATGAAATCAATTCTAAAATTATTCGTACTAATTTTCGTTATTTCATGTTTTATACGTGTACAAAAACTCCACGATTTTGTTAACGTCGGTTCTATAATTTTAAAGAAAGCAAAAAAATTACATTATTTAATCCAGCTTCTCAACGAATTCCACTATCCTCCAAGAGGATCTTTATTAAAAGAAGAAGAAAAACGGGAAGCGTATTCGACGTCTTAATACTATCCATCGCGAACCGTTCGAAAAAGAACCCGAACGCCCACAGTATTTTCATGCCTCCGCTCCTTTTGATTTCTTTACCTTTGCGTTGCACGGAACGCGTAGCGAGGAAGTCAGTAGCGAACCAAAGTAAACCACTTCTGCTTCTGTGAAGAACCTCGTCCCGGACGAGACGAATTAGCGAGCGTGCGGTTACGCTTAAAATCGTAAGTATTAGCTCGTTTCGCTTGCGACAAAGTAAACGGGCGAGAAAAAGGGACGAAGGAGAGAGAGAGAGATGTATGTATACATATATACATATATAAAATACCGAGCCTCGTCGGGACGCAGAAGAAGATCGAGAAAACCGGAATGAGACGTGACGATGGGAACGCGGGAATGGAAACAAATACGAGTCTTTACCGATGGATAAATATAGAAGTTTCGTTGGAACAACAAACGACTCAGGCTTTCGCGGCGGTAAGAAGAGAAATATGCTCACCGAGGTCTCGCGGCGTACTTTTCTTTTTTTTTTCCACCTCGAGCGGTTTGTTTCTCTTCTTTCACCCATTTCCGGGGATAATGGTTTTGCATGGGAAGAAACGCGTTAAGGAAGCGAGAAGATGCGTGAGAATTGGTTTAAACTGCACTTAACTCCTCGCGATTGTTAACGCGTTTCTTTTCCCGGAGGTGAAGCGACGCGGTTTAAACTAATACGATTTGTTGTAATTGCTACGTGGAAGTGAAAAGTGGAGCGTGGTAAGGGATCGTTCTATTATTCGACACTTTTTCCCGGATGCTCGGCGAGTTTTCTTGGCTAAAGCGTTAAACGTTGCAAATTTGTTGCGAGGGGAAAAAGTATGTTCCGTGTTAATCGTCGACTCGGATCTTTTCACGTCGTTCAGTTAAAATAGAAGAGTTTTCGAATAACGTTTCGCGGTGGATTATGTTTGACACTTGAAGTATGATTTATTATATATATTATTAAAACGGAATGGACAATTTTGTAACGGCGTTGCATCAAATTTTACGTACATTAATTAATGTGATTTAATTAACAGCATATAGAATTTATATTATATTTACACAACGAAGAGTCAGCGATTACCGTATAATTATATTTAAAGCATTTCTCATGCAATTAATTGATATTAGAAAATCGTCATTAAAACTCTCTCCGGGTCGTTACTCATTAACGCGTAATCGTAATTACAATTCTCTTCGTACGTCGAATCGTTAAAAATCGTTAACATTAAAAATAAGATAAATTTATCTTAACAATATAAACAATGTAACCTTCGTGCAAATCGAACGTCGATTCACGTTTATCTAACGCGATCCTTCCAAACGGATCCTTCAAAACAGAGTTATTCCGCAACGCGAGCGCAGGAGGAAACGCGGTACGCGATCGGTACACGCGTGTCCCCGCGGAAGCGCACGAGTGGAAGTAAGCGGTGCGAGAGGGCAACGGCGGAAGGGAGAGAGGAGACGCGTAAGACAGAGGAGAGAGGAGGACGGAGAGAGGAGACAAAGAGAGGGCTGACTAAACGGCGGGTACGCGAGAGAAGGAGATAACCGCGGGGTCGGACCGGGTGGTTGAAATTAATGTTGCCCGCTTAATTGGAGCCACCGAGGAGTGTGCGTGTGGCCAAAGCGACTCTCAACCGCCGCTCTTTTATCGAGCAAACGGACTGCCGTCTCTGCGTCGATCGGCCGTTTCGCCGTTTCCTTTTTTTCTTTCACTTTACGCGCACTCCACGGCCCCGATTAAGTCCCGACGATAATCGTTTGCCTCGATTTTATTCGCAATATCGTCGTCCACGCGCGGCCTCGGACGTCACTTCTGTAAACGTCGTTTCTGGAAAAGGAACGTCCCGCCGGGGATCGGGACTTGAGTACCAACGTGGCGATTAAGAAAGTTGCAAGAAAATAATTCCCGGGTAGGTTAGCGGCAGGTGCATCAGCCGGCTGCACCGACTAAATACGTCGAGTATTTGAAAACGTGACACGATAATTCATCGGACTTTGTTACTGGCAGACATGTTTATTAGCGGGAACTGGGGTACTTTAGGTTCCTTTGTCTCGGTTCGCTGCTTGGTGTGGAATTGTTACAGGTGGTCGTGCGAAATTACAGATTATGCGAGATCGAGTCTCGGTGAAATATCGTTGCATTGCAAACTACCTCATTTTCCTCGCTCAACCGCCTGGCATAGAAATGAAACGTAATTCAGTGAGACCAAAAAATATTGTTTAATTTGGCTGGACTGAGCAGTTATGTACAGCTAGAAGGAGAGCGAAATGTAATAATATAATTACTTTTTTTATAGCGGGTTCGTAGGTGAAAGTTCTCGACGTCTCGGAAACGCCAGTCTACGATTACGCACGAAACAAATCACGTCTCACAGACGTCATTGCACGATATGGGGTTAAATACCCCATGGCGACGAATCAAGAGTGAATTCTACAATTTTCGGCAAATATCTAACAAAATTACCGTTATTCTCGTCTATGCGAATATTTACATGAACATAATTTTCTTCGCGTTCGAAAAATTTAATACAACATCGTTATAAGTTATTCACTCGATTTTAATAGTAATTATAATAAATGAACCTTCGAATATCAAATACATCCCAGGACGAAAAGTTATTGTAAAACTCTTTTAGAGCACGTTTCTCCCGACTGAATTAAACGGGTCCCTCGGAGGATATAAATATAAAAATTCTAGAAAAATAGTAGGACGATTGTTTGTTCCAAAGTAACCCCGTTCTCGTCGAATAATCCACGTCTCGCTATTTTAACAATTTTCTCGTACGTTGTTTTCGGAAGGGAAAAATGTTCTCGTACGTTGTTTCCGGAAGGAAAAAATCTGCTCCCCCGAGACACTCTCTCCTCCCCCATTTTTGCAATCCTCGTCTCACGACTGTCGGGAGAGGGGGAGAGCGGTGCTCTTGCTTATTGTTACTTACGGCTTACGGGCTTTTGGCACGCGAGCGAACCTAATGTGTTAATATAACGTATGGGGGATCGCCAGAGCACGTATCCGCGCCTACGTATCCCGCGTATACGTGCACGCGGTGCGTGTGCAGACGGCCGCGTGTTGGTAGAGCATGTGCGCGCCATAAAATCGACCCACCCGATCGTTGCCACCATTCTACCGACGAATTGCGGATTGGATACACGAAGATTGTATTCATGAGGGTTAATCGCGTCCCCCGGTACATGAAACTCGGAGCGAGTTGTTTAAGGATTGATGCTTGGGAAATTCTTTCGTTTTTCTGTTTTTGGTATTTGTAGGAAACTTTTTATGGACTTTTGTCTATAAGATAATAAACGTGGAATTAACAAACGTGATCTGAGAGGTATCAAATCGTCGAAGAGTAACGTAACACAAAAGTAGCAATTTTTCATTCTGGAATAACGCGTTAATTGTGATAATGAAACGGCGTAACTTTTAGTATTTTCCGCGTATGTAGTTTCGATTATAATGTATTATAATAGTAATACGTTGTATCAGACTAATTTCTTTTTATCGTACCACTTTTCTATCAATGGAGCGACACGTGAATTACGCGAACGAATTAACCTCTCGTTACGCAACGCGTGGGATCTGGTTTTTAAATTCTTCAGACAACATCTAATCGCTTTATCGCTGACGGAGGTAATTCGAGAACTCGAAACGAATATTTTCTGTAATTTGATCAAATGCGACGTACGTGAATTCCGATGCTCCACACGGCACATCGTAAACGCGCGATGGCGTAATTAAATAATCGGAACAAAGGTTGATATCGTCTACTTAAATGCCAACCGCGGCTGATCATGATTTGCTTCCTCCTCGCTCTTAAATTCACCGTCTTATTTATGGTTTCTTTGTGCTTCTACGAACTACGACGACACCGTCACGCGATGATTGGTCACGGGACACGGGAGATCAAAATGAGAATAAAAATCAAGCCTCTTCGCCGTGACGTAGTACGCGTCTCTCTAAATTCGTCCGCTCTTAAATCCGTCACGAAGCGTCATGTTGATCGTCCTATTAATCGTGATCTTCTGCCCCACGACACGCGCGCGTTACGTACAAAAATCATGTCCCCGAATTGGGCGGTGACACGTGTAGATCATGCTCGAAGACGTCGGGCGTTTCCGGCTGTTATTTCCGTTGGTTTTCGCGCGCGTTCGTTGATCATTGTGATTACCGATCGTTGAATATTCAAGCTCGTGGCTCGTGTTACGGTAAAGTTCCCGATCGAGATAATTACAAAGCGCGATAAATAATTACTAAGAACGACGGAATTGTTCGTGTTCCGTTTAAGACCGTAGTTTTATGCGTTGTGGTTAATAGAATGTGTCCTCCCTTATCCGAACGCAGCGTGTTCTCATAAACAATTGAGTATTCAGAGGTAAAGTGAACAATTTTTAATTCATATAGCAATCATCGTAAGAATTCTTTGGATGGACAAATTATTTTTCACGTATCTGCATAAATTATCTTTAAATGATTATTTTTATATCATAATTTGGGCACGCTCGTCCAGGTGTTAGAATTCACGAGCATAAAGTTTTCATCGCGAAACGAAATATCATGTCGTCTCGTCATTCGCGTTACGACCCGAAATTGAATTGAATTCGCGAATCTTCCGTGAATCTGGCCGTAGCACGAGTCGGTGCTTTTGGCAGGACACGAAATTAAGATGTATCGTCGAAATCTGGTGCGGGTTATTTGCATCCGTCGCGACGCCTACGCGCCTTTCCGCCTTCGCGTTTGGGCCCACCCGTCTGCGGCCCAAACACACCCATTCGTGGCCCGTTCGATTGTTCAACAAACTCTTTAAAATCTCGACCGCCTTGCCAGCCTTGAATACTTTTACACAAACGAACACACGCACGGTGCCTTCGTTCGAGAAAATCAGCCGCACCTGCGTTGTACTTGGCTGAATACGATTAACGTAAAATTTAGTCGGTGCAAATAATTTGTCGCGTCTAATTAAGCCTCTCTCAATTTTTTATTGAGTGGAGGACTCGCATAGATTCGCGGAACTATAAAATTTCGTAAAATTCATAAATTCGAGTCTTTCCGATAAATGATTGTAGAGAACGAAAGAAATATTATCGATAACCCATGCGTCAAAATGAAATTGAAAATTCCTCCAAACTTCTGGCAACATATAATCGCACAAAAAATCGTTGGGAAATATAGTTTCTTACATAAGACGGTATTTGGTATTATCGCTAACTTCGTCGAACTTCCTTCATTTTACACAATAATACCCCTTATTATCAGATTAGATTATTCCGGCAGCTCGTACTTTTGTAAAATCACACGTGACGTTGATTATCGATCTTGATTACCAATTACATGGTACGAAGATCTTTTTTAATTGTGGATTGGCAGTTCCGCGGATAATTATCCCAGTCGTTCACGTGGGTTGAAAGGCCCGTTTTTGAAAATACGTATCCCCAGGGCTGTGGAGTCTATGAAGTAGACGGTTACCGAGATCTAAACACACGTCGCCGGCGGTCGCGTGAGAAATGACTTCCTGATAGGTTGAAATTAAGCTATTAATTATCCTTACCAGCCCCGGGCTACCGTCGCGCTTTTCTCTTACCGACTGACGTCACAAGAATTACGTCTACCATCTAGATCGTTGTTCTCGAATTATCCCTGAAATAATCGTTTCGCTGCGTGCAGCTACGCGAAAGCTGCTCGAATATAAAAACGAACAAAAGATTTCTTTTCTTATTTTCATGTACCAGGATTGAAATTTGACAACGTTATACGCAAATTTCTAATAAACTCGCAAATCAACGCGAACTATAATCAACGACAACTAAGAAAACGACGCGGAAACTAATCGCTTTCGATTCCCACCGGCAATTTAATAAAACAAAATGACACGAGACATTAATCTTTATTCATAAGAGGAGGACGGTAAGTCTCGCCGAAATGACAAGAAAAACTGTCAGCGGGCACTGGTTAAACATCGAGGCGCGGGTAAAAAGATCGTTTCGCGTGACTCCGCGGGGTTTATTACCCTTTGATTCGTTCCGCGAAAGCCCGAGGTATCGTACCTGGGTCCCGTCGTCGGTTTAGCGAGGCTTCAAAATCGCGCGCGTAAAACGTAACGCCGCAAAAACGCACGTCATCGGTATGCCTCTCGTTTGCTCGAAACGCGTATGATGACGAATACGGCGACGATGGGGCCGAATCCCACGATTGGTGAATACGGGAGCGGTTTTTCCAGGAGAGTGGTGGGTCTCCGGGAATTTCGATTCCTGGAACCGAGTCCCCGCCGTCCCGCGACCGCCGGCTGCACACGAGTAACTGGGCCTTTGCTTTTGGGAGCAACGGGTATCGACTTCTCCTTCCCGGGTATCCGGGTATCTTTCAAAAGCGACCACCAATTACGAAACGTTTTGCCACCACCCAGGACTTTATCGCTGAACAGCGCCACCGAACAGATGTATACACGTTCGAGGCTCCACTCGAACGCCGCGATCGATCTTCTAGCGTATCCCTCGACGACGAATTCAATTTTCCGATTCTTGCCGGGAGTGTTAGAGATCTGACGAGAGGAGAATCAAATTTGAGTTTGAATGGTTGATGAGTTTGTGGTACGTTTTTTTGATACTCTCAACGACGTTTGTTGCCTGGATATTAAACGGTTTGCTGTGATCGACGAGTATAGTCGTCACGTGACAAAGTAGTTACCACGCGCTATTAGAATTATTAAACTAAACCGCGTATCTTGCCTCCTCGGTATCTTCTCGTTCAAACCGATCGACGCGAGAACGACGAAAAACTGTGCAAATTGCGAGGAAATCTTTTTTTCCTCCTTCGCGTTTATCGATCTTCCGTTATCCGCCAAAGTGACGCGTAACCCCGTTCTCCCAACGACAGTTTAAATTATACACGCGCATACGTAATTCCCGGCGAACCGATGAAAGATATCGCGCAAAGGGCTCCACCGCGGTCAGGTATATTAAATAAAAATTATCGTCGACGTCAGCTGTTCGTTAGCGGGATCAATTATAGCCATATCGAAACGCGAGTCCCGTTTTCCCCGTGGCACCGGCATCAACGTCGATACGTCTTAGGCAAATGGCCCCCACGGCGGTTGGTCGGTGAGATTAAGTTTAATTGGCCGGTGGACCAGGCTGAATTGAGATTTATGAAGTAAATTCATTGTTTCGAGTCACCACCGTTGGACCACCAACACCGTTCCCCTCTTCCTCCGACCCGGGGACCGAGGGGCTACGCTATCAAATAATGTCCCCTGCAACGAGGGCCGCAACATCTGACAGTCAGACTACTGTCGGGGCCCCTCGAATAAAAAGGAAAGCAATAAACGGTCGCCTCTATATCATCTTTATTCCTGTTACACGGCACACTTGCATCGGCTCAACTTTTTTGTCGAACCGGGAAGGGGGGGGGGGGGGTTGGCCCCCGGCGAGCATCTTCATTTGGCTCGAGTTTTCGGAAGCGATCTTCTTTCATTGGAATAACGAAACGCGTATTGTTTTCGTCGAATCTAATTGTCGCACCGCGGATTTTGATTCTACGCAAAGCGCGTGGGAGATCGTAGATCGGCGAAACGATTTGAAGGTAATCGACCATTCGACGCGTGCTCTATATTTTACTGGTTACGTCGTAACAGAAGTTGTTTAATCAAATTGTATTCAACGAGTTCGAAATTTACATATGAAAATATAGAGCGTACATAAAAGATCTTTACAAGTATGATCGTAGGAAATTTATTTTAAAAAAAGTAGACTTCCAATTATGATGTAGGAATAACATATAGCGCACTTCGAAGCGTGCTGGAACGAAGCACGCGACAAAGGCGTCTGATTTCCGTATGGCAGAAAAAAATATACAAAAGTTTCGCTCTATCTTAATAACCCTACATCATAATTGTGAGTCGTTTAATAAATTTCCTACGATCAATCATAGTTGTAAAGACCTTTTGTGTACACCATTGTGCATTTAATGCAATTACGAAGAAAAGAGTTTTAACGTACCCGTGGAACAAAGACTGGGTAGTATAATTACATAAATGGGAAGAAAACGGTAATTACAATTACGCGAATTATACGCAGCTATCGTATCTCGGATACGTGGAAGAGCGAGCGTGCGCGTACGCGCACGCAACAAATTGTATTATACCGCGTTTTAATGGTAAAAAAGGAACCCGCGGTGTAATTGCGTTAAATGTTAACCGGGATCGGCGTCATTTTTTTTTTTGCCCTTAATTATACAATTTACGTTTAATCGACTCAATGAAAACTGTGACCATCGGAGATTTGGACTTTGGGTGATAATAAAAAAGATACTTCTCATGACAGTTTCACCGTTTCCTTTCCTTTTCTTCCGTCGAGTAGTGACGCGAACACCGGGACGGAAATGTTCTACTCTGTCGCGCCGAATTAATTTGGGATTAATAATCCTGGTGGTGCTCGCTTAATTGAAGCGCGTTACCGCTCCATGTGGTCCCGCGAAATCGCTTAATTTCGTGGCTCATATGAGGCCACGGTGAATTTAATATCCACGGACGGTTTGACGATTGCGATGGGACGAAGATAGAGAGAAAGAGAGAGAGGGGGAAGGAAAGGTCTCTTCGAGAGAAATGTACTAGAGGACAACTGCGCATGAAAAGAGAGAAAGAGGAGAATGAAGAGAAGGGGAGACGCGCAACAGTGTCGTCGTCGTCGATTTTATGAATTTACATCGCAAGAGTATTACCGTTATCGTGACGGGAAACTTCTCAATAATGACAGAATATTCAGTTATTTCAGATCTAATGAGAAATATGTTTACAAAATGTCACCGATGTTTACGTGAACACTAAATTCACGGCTGTATTATTATACCATTTTGATAACGTCAATGATTTAATAAAAACTTCCGTTTTACCATCAACTTTATTACTGGAGATACGTCGAACGTGTGCTCTCTGTCGGCAGTATCGACCGCATATGTAATTATCCAGTGGCGTAAATCTGAAGTATATTTATTGTCGTTTCTCGAGAATTTCTTCAAAATTACTCTCGGCATCGGCGAATTATTCGTAATCCCCAAGTTATCCGAGTTTTCCTTACGTTTGGCTATATTACAAAAGTTTGAGAAATGCCCGATCGTAACGCGTTTTTTCGATACGATCGAAACGGAGCATACCGGAAGCACGCTAATTCAAACGAGTATCGCGCGTGCCGCGATCAGCGATACGCGTTCTCTCCCATCACGCTAAACCGATAGAGCCGGGGAACCGTAAGAAATCACGAAAGAACATTACGCGATACGCGGACTTTGCATGTCGGATAACATTATATTGCGTGTCGACGGAAGCGCCCGTATACGCGGCCCTCAAATTGAAGCAGCCTCGGTTACGAGCAGAGATACGCATGAACGCACAAACGCACGGCGCCACACGCCGCTTGGTACCACACGCATGCTGCCATGCAAATTCGCTTCCAAAGGCGCTTTTTTTTCACGGCTCTTCGAGACGCTTTAACATCGCGGTTCGGAATCTCCGCGAAATATAATTGTGGATCTTCAAGGAAGGGAAGCTGGTACGGTGACTCGAGGGAAATCAGTTTCGAGTAGGAATGCAACGTTGTTTAAAATAAATTGCGCTGCAAACGTTTGATTCGACGATTCGGATGAGTTAACGGTACCAAAGGATTCCTGCTAATTCCGCCACGCACAAATCTGTCCGCCAAATTTTTATAGAAATCGGAAGGGAATACTAAAATTCCTGCAAACAGACGAAAAGAAGCCTCATTCCACGGTGTATTTCATTTAATTCGAACGATCATAATTTTGTCATAGCATCGTCTCCTATTTTCTTCGTTGAAAGAAACGCACCGCATATCAATTGTCATTAGTGTAATAATATTTTCAGAAAAAATTCTACCGCGGAATCATAAAAAAATACTCGAGTTTCCCATATTAAAATAATGTCAGACTCCTCGGGATAATAAAATAAACGTTACGTACGAATACATAAGTCACCCTATGTACATACGTTACCCCGGTGTACACGAGACAACTATGGAACGGTAAAACGTAATAATTATGGCTAATAAGTGTCTCGGGCGTTAGCTATTCTTCGAAGACAATATACGAACCGTACGATGAAATCTCTAATGGATTCGGTGCGCCCCATGTATCCATAAAAGTCTCGAGTGCCCTTTACCGTAGAAAATTCATCGTGGCGTCCCGCGGTACCCCCTGAACCCCCAAAATTCCACGGGAATTCCGAGCATGGTTGGTCGCCTAATGCCCGTCTAATCCGTCCGCATCAGAGTGTCATCGACGACTGGGGATTAGAAGGAAAGTTACCTTTGAATCTGGTAGCCGTCTCTCGTCTGACAATCGGAAACTCGATTTTTGTTACGCGCCGTTCGAGATTATCGGTCGATTCGTTTTACTTTGAAGCGCGTGTTGCGCGTCGGGGGGGAAAGATTTGATGGGAAAGTGTAACAATCCGGTTACAGTGTCGACCGAAGTGGTAAAATGAGCTTCTGTGGTTTCAGGTGAATTCCCTTGGAATAACGCGACGAAATGTTTTTTTGTAGGTTTTTTTTTGCAATGAAACGAAGGGAGATTAAGTGGACTGGGATATTCTGTCGTCTCGATCGGGCAATCGATCGGGATAAACGTGTAATAATAATAAATTCAGATGTAATATTAATTAACGGTGAGGAAAACTTTGATAACTATCTGGTACTTAGGGATTACGAATAATTCACCGATGCCAAGTGTAATTTTATGCCATTGGATAAATAAATACCAGGACTGTCGATGGAGCATACGTTTCGAAGATCGTTCCATTGAAAATTTGTGTAGAGAAACGCGTCTGGTATTTTAAGTGGAATAGGGAATTTTACGATAATGGTCGGACCGGTTAATCACAACGATCCGAAAAGAAAGTTTAGTAAACCTCGACGCATTACTTCACAAACGATGTAAAACATCGATCACAATCTTGTTTACATGGAATAGAACTTCTGTTACATTAAATAGACAGTGATTCGAGGTGATCTACAAAGTTTAAAAAAGTATGAACCACACTTTTGTAGATGATCGCAAAATCAACAGACGGGGAGAATAGACCGTGAACATGATGTTGAACTCTAAACCTTGAAAAACTTCTTCATCGAAAAACTCGTAAAACGTCGCCGACGCCTACAGCTCAGAAACGAATTGTCGTCGGTCCGGAAGGTGTCGGAAAGAAACGTTATCGAGTTTCATCGGAAACGACGTGTCGAAGTTAAGACGTTCCGGGGTCGCTGGATGACAGGTTGCATCGACCTCGGGGAAATAAATTCTTTTCGCGAAGAAGTCCACGGTTGCGGTTGACCCGCGTTACCGGCGAGGTCGCCGTAGATCTTGGACACCGGGAGTAGACTTTGATACCCAAAGTACCTCGTAACGAGCGTGGAACGAGCCACGGAGAGGATGAAGAAGCCAAAAACAGCTGTCGTCGAAAGGGGAAAGGGAACGTCGGTTCACCGGCACCAGACGAATAACTCTTCTGGCCTCTTCGACTTTCGTCTGCCTCCCCCTCGCTTCACCTTTCTCTCCCACTCTCTCTCTCTCTCTCTCCCTCTAGCCTCCTCTTCCACGACAGCAGCGGCTTGACTTAAATGTCGGTGAACGACGAAGAGGACCACGCTCTTAGAACCCACTCTCGACCTCTTAATAATATCTTCCAGGGGAGCGGAATGCAATCTCCATAAAACTGCTTCCGCGGCGAGGTATGCGAGTCGGTGGTTTGCAAAATTTGAGTTAGGTCCCCCCGACCTCGCCGCGTATTTATCTTCCTCTTTATCTTTCGGTTTATGGTCCCTCGCTGCGCGCACATTTGCACTTGAAAAAATTCGCACCGGTAGACGTACGATGTAATGGATACGTGGAAGCGCGGTGGCTGGCTACCCCGATCGTCGGGTCGTACTTTCATCGGAGTAACGAGCTTCTTCCATGCAGCGAGTACGAGTACGAGTACTTTTCTTCCCGCTCGTATGGTTGATTATGGCGAAAAGCGCGCGATTCGTCGAACCGCGAATCGTGAATAAGGATATTTTTCTTTCTTTCCCGTTAGCTTCCGGTTTTTGGCTGGTCGGTGTTCGCGTACGTTCGGGTCGTATTTTCATTGGGCCAACGAGTTTCCGCGTGGGAATGGACGAGTGTCCTTGGCTCGAGTGGTTGATTATGGCGGAGAGGTCAGGAATCGTCTAACGCGTATCATGTATATGCATTTTTTTGTACGTATAGAGTATATATTTTTCTCTAACAAGGATGGAAGGTACTGGTACGCTTATGCAACTTTGTCGCACGATGGAGAAAAAACGGTTAAGGTAACGATACTAATTAATTCTACAGGACGTAGAATTCTTTTCTCACGATATTTACGTAAATCTGTATCTTGATGCCAGATTTATTAAGTCTCTTTTAATTCGCGTAAACAAAAAAGAGGCGAAAACGATTAACCTCTCTTGTTAATCATTCGAGAATCTTCTGAAACGCGTTCTCGTTTCAACCGACACTTGCTCGGCTTCGCTCGAGAAGGGAAGTATTTCAGGTTTGGTTCTATCGTACGACGCCAATAAAATGCTCGTCCTTTTAAACGACGAACCTTTGTACCTCGAGGACCACCATCATCGACCGGTCGAAGTGGGTCGTTTTATTCGAGGACGAAAGGCCCTCTCGATTTCCGCGGTTTCGACACCTCCGCCGGGTACGCTTTGTCCTTCGACGACAAGATAGTGTATCTCTAACGAACCACTTTTTTTCAATTGCGACAATCCCGCGCCGATAAAACAAACCGTTCATTTTCATTGGATCCCGGATTAAAATATGCAGAAATTATTGTTAGATCGTTTAAAGGGGACAATTATGGGAGAACGTGATTACGAATTCGCGCTCCGACGGATCTCCATTGCGTGCTACGATAATTACGGATTGTACATCGTGAGCCGCGATCTTAACGATCTACTCTTAAATCATAGTTTAGAGCGAAACGACGATACGTTTCCCGCGAATCGAGGCTCGTCATTTATTGATTCTAGGAATCGATTGGAATCTGTCTACCCTCTCGAAACACTTGTAACCATTGCTCGATAGGCCTACTACTTCGTTATGTGCAAACTATCATTATCGCTCTTAGGAAATCAGCGTTCGCGTTGTAATTGTCCATCTTCTGATTGTTAATTATCGTTCGTCGAGTAATCGCACGGATTCGTACGTTGGTACAATCAGACGCGTGATAACGGAAGGTGTAAATCATCGATAAAGTTCATCGATGACCTTTGCGATCTAAGAGCATTACCATTTCATTCGAGTCGAATTAAACGTACATGCAACATTTGAAAAGCATTGTATTCCTCGTATTATTAATAATCACTATTCTCGTTTTTTCCAACCGTACGTTGATATGTTTAATATATCAATTGCGTAATATGTTACAATACGTTATTATATCCATAGTCAACTATTACGTATAAAACTTGTTTATCATGATGGTCTATAATTAATTAAATGACTCAAATGGATTAAACCGTCAACACTGATCTGGGCGCGGTCAAATTTTAACATTTCTAGCGATTACAATTTGTAGCGATTACCAACCCTGCCGCGATCTACGTAACATTCGAAATCGCGTTCTATTTTCGGAACGCTGATATCGCGAAAAGCGTCGCTATTAATCGAACGCGAAACGAAAAGTTCTTAAAACTCACCGAGACTCGCGTCATCTCCTCCATCTTCATCGTCATCGTTACCGGACGATCCCAGAAACGACTCGGTGAACGAAACCGCGCGAGATTCGGGCAACGACGAATCCTCCCGATCGACCGCCGCCATCGAACAACAAAACGAAGCCACGTGCAAATCGCATTTCTCCCTGGAAGGGAGGCGATTTGTCCCTGTCGCGTATCCAAGAGAGAGATTCATCGTCGATGGGCGCCCGGGTCGTTGCACCGCACCTCCGTCGGCCGGGTCGTTAACTTTCGACCGAAGTTTTGAACCGAAAATCCTCCCATTACGGAATTAGTGAAATGATAGACCCGCCAATAACGGAGCATCGGCTCGAACTTCGGCTCGGTCCTTCGGGGAACGCGGGTTCGGCTTCGTTGGAAGAAAGAGGAGGCCGAAGGAAGGGAAGTGGCTGCTGACGGAGATCGTAGTCGAGAGAGAGATAGAGAAAGAAAGAGAGAGAGAGAGAGAGAGAGAGAGAGAGAAGAGAAGAAGAAAAAAAAGAGTCAAGGCTGACCCATAAAAACGTCAAACTTCCCCTAACCTAGAGAAACGTCTTCATTACGAGGCAAGGCTCCCACCGTGTAGGTCCGTGGGTTATACGAACGATGAATAGTGACTATGTATAGTCTTGAAAAAGGAGAAAGACGAGGCCGGACGAACTCGTTCTCCACGAAAGGTTTCTAGTGGGACCTTTAGCATCGAGTGCCCTCCACGATGTTTTCTCGACAAGCCAAACAGAGCGGACGCGAATCTCTCCGTCTCCGATGACGCTGGGCCGCGTCTATTTCGCGGGAAAAATGTGACGAGTCCGGCATGAGCGGTTCGGTGATACGTAGAAGTTGAGAGAATCTTTTTCCAAATTTTCACTGTCACGTCTCTATGATTGTCGCGTAAGGGAGACTTAAGTCCGGTCGGTTATATTAATTTCGCGAAACGATAGTTGCCTCGAACGGAAGTTTTTATTATCATCCTCGTAGTTACTTTATGTATATCGATATCTGTTCGTACTTCGATTCGTTTAAAAGATTTGGGCACCGCGTAGGAAAATATAAAAGTTTCCTGCGGTTCGATAGAAAAGTTCCGTGACTCCGGAGAAAAAAAAGTCAACTCTCGAGTTCTTTCTGCGTTTCACTTTATTTCTTCCACGCGAAACGCGTCGTTTGTTAGCCGTTAAAGATCCTGCGATTTCCCTTATCTAGATCCCGCCGGCAAATTTTGTTGACCCACCCCTCTGTTATCTGGCCCGCAAAATCGCATTACCGCTGTATATCGAAGGCCCGCCCGGGTATTCTGCAATTTTGTCACGGGCCCAAAAAACTGTACAAAAGGAGGGGGGCCCGCGATGCTCGCGCGAGAGGACGAGTCTTGATCTAGAAACTAGATTGTCATCTTTTCTCGGAGGTCCGTCGCTAGTTTCGTCGCTTCGTGGCAAGATAACGCGAGGCGCTCGCACGCGCACCCACACCGACGTTTACCCGCACACGAGCACGCGCAATAGCGTGCGGGGAATGGGGGAAGGAGGAACGCGTCCGAGAGGCTCCGTTAATAAAGAAGTCGACGTTTTAATACTGTGGCTCGACAGGGCTTCAGCGAATGTGCCTCTCTCTCTCTCTCTCACACGCTCCGTTTCTCCAATGCTCTCTGTCGCGCGAGTTGGTTCGAGGCGGACCGAGAGAGGCCGAGGGAGACGGTTATAATTAAATCGTGCAATCAACTGGCTAATTTGTCCTCAAGCGTATTAATAAAACTCGGCCGAGAACGGTCTTTCTCTCTCTCTCTCTCGCTCTCGCTCGGTATCTTCCTCTTTCTTCTCCCTCCTTTCTTTTCCGCCACGACCTACGCACGCAAAACTATTCTTACCGTTTCGCACTTCGTCTTTCTACCCTCGCCAGTTAATTTTTCTTTCCACGCTCGCTACTCGACGAGGCCCGTGCTATTTTTAGGGTTTACATTAGTTCCCACGGAAGGATTCGTTTTTATTTGACGCTCGGCGAGCGGCAGTTTTGGAGTAATTGGTAAGTAGTATGGTTCGTTGGTGGGCGGACATTGTCGGGGATATCGGGGAACCGAAAACGTAAGATTTTGATCAATTTTTGGGGAATACGTATCCGAACTTATGATTGACGTTTATAGCGTAAATATCCATTATATTATAGCAAATTCGAGAATTAAATAAAAGTGGTATTAGATAATGTCAAATTCTTCGTCAAAATACGCAATAAAATCCAGTAGACTCTGGTTCGAGTTAAATCATAAAAATTCAATTTATCGGCTCACCAATTCCCGCGAATTCCAGCGAAAGAAACCCGGGTAAAACCTACTCCGTAAGTATCCAGGAAACGGAGTAGAATCGAATAATACCGAATCTCGTGGGCCCAGCAAATTAGTCAAAGCAGCGGCCGTGGCAACGGCGTGACACCCGGCTGTCGTCTCGCTGGACCCGAACCCGGGGACCGGTTTGGGACCGTTCGCTCAATTGAGCGATACGCCGCCGACCACACGTGCGCCTCCACCTCCATCTTGAGAGCCTCCCTCCCAATCCTCTCTCTCTCTCTCTCCCTCTCTCGGTCGAATCAAGTATACGGTAGGCAGTAAGTAGGTATGTCGTACGCCGCTGGTAAGTAAGTAAGGCCCACGTAAGGTCCCCCCGACTACGATCGGTAAGCACGAGGTTTAACACACGTTTAACGCACGTGCACCTCTCCACCGACACGCGAAACGTGCACACAAATGGCAGCGCCCGTGGATATCGTATGTACTCCACGGCGAATACGGTTAAATAGACATTCTTGTGGGATAGTAAAGTAAATAAATATTCGCACCGCGTAAACATTTCACGTGCAACTTTGTCGTTAGTGGCAGTTGTGCGGAACCGTGGGATACGCGTATCGATAAAGGTACAATGTTAAGCGTTCTCTTATGAGTACGTCTGAACGTTTATACATTTTTGTTCGGGATAGGATTTATAATTGTTTAGAATTAACGTTTAATTAGTCGCTCCTTCTACTCTTCGAATCTGGCAACGTTGACTAAAGTTCAACGAATTGGAAAAACGATTAAGTATACCGATTATTATATCTCCCCAATCTTTTAGCTAATCAATTTAAATATTCGTAAATGTTAATCGGTCAGTGTGTTAACTCCCAGTTGAAAATTTTTTGTCAAGTTCGCGCGTTCCGCGCCCCTGACTCGCAGCCTTTCGCTTATCTTGTATTTCTTTCCCGTCTATCGTGCTCCGAGCTCCGTAATTGGACGTCGCGAATGTCCAACCCTTTGACAAACGTTGAATAAACGCGTGTCGCGGGGATATTGGATACGGGAGTCGGAGGATGTACGGTCGGTGGCGTGCACTCCGACGCGCGGAACGTATGTACACGCACATTCGACCAAATTGGAAAACCACGCACGCATTCCCCGAGGACGAACTTTGCAACGGAACATCGCGAAAATGCCGCGACGAGCGTATCGGGCGTTCGTTAATAAACGAAAACAAATATGCGAAGATGCGCGCACGTTCCCTTCATTGTCGGACACATCGCTAATGCGCATTGCGCACGGTAGACGCGGATGCGCTAAAAAACATATGGCACGTACCGCACACTGGTCGCGGTTACTTAACGGTGTAGAAAGTGGGTTTGTGTTCGCGTCTGTTTGCCGACGATCGGGAGATGTAATCCCGTGCGCGTGTATCGGTGCACGTGCCAGGAATATGGGCGATACGGGATCCATAGGTGTGTGGGTGCAACGGCGTAGGAGGTGATTCGTGGTCGCGGAGCGTTGCGTTTGATGTTATCGCGTTATGACGTGTAATTAATAGTTAATTGCGTTAGAATGTTGCCGTCGATACCACGACCGTCTCGGAATTCAAATGGTTTCGCTTTATTTTTTTATTTTTTTTTCGTACACGGAGACAGTTAGCGTGGGAATAGTTGACGAGTATAGGCCGTTGATAGCGTCCGCGCTAACCGTCAACGTCGCGTTACGAGTTCGCGGTCAAAACGGTGAAATCTCGGGCACGTAATATCTTGCGCGTGTGAAGGAGAAAATGAGAGAAACGGGAGTTCGAAAAATAAGAGAACGCGGTGTATACTCGCGTACGAGTGGAATAAAAAGCAAACGACGGACAGACGGGTGGGAACTGACAGAAACGAAGAAACGTTTAGCGGGCACGTACATCGCTGAGAGCTATAAGAGACCGGCGATCCCGTGGAATTGAATTGACAGGGACAAAAGTGTAGCGTAGAACGAAATTGAATAATCGTACGCAGACGGTTCTGCGCGAAGGGAATTAAAAGCGCTGTGGCGAAACGGTACGCAAAGACATAAAGTGAAATCAGAAAGGTTAATTGAGAGTATTCTATTACGAAGTGCGATGCGCGGGTCGGTAAAAAAGTAAACTTTGACACGAGAAGAAATTGTAAATCTTTGCAAATATCCTAAGGGGAAAGTTTATCGGCAAAGAGGGAAAGACGGACAACTAGATACAGACAGTGCACGTACTGCAGTACGTGCAGCCCCAAGTTTATCAAACTGGAGATAAATAATTCATAATTAATTACAGATAATAAAACTAATTAAACGCGTGTAATTATTAAATCGCATCGACACACCAGTCATAAGCGAACTCCAAATTAACGAAATCTTTTAGTCTAACTAACTTGAGTCTCATCAAACTAAATAATCAAATAATAACGGTAATTACGCGTTTTTAATTGTTAAATCGTGTTCACGCGGTGGTCAACAGTAAACTCCAAACGAACCAGAAGCCACAAAAATTGTCTTCGAGTTTGCAAAGATTCGAAAGGAAAAGTACATTGGCGAAAAGAGAAAGGGGGTGGAGAGAGAGAGAGAGAGAAAAAAGAGAAAGGGTATATAGTGCACATAGCAGTGCCCGTAGCATAGGGGAGTGCCTTGGCAGGAGGACGCGGACCACCCACACCGTGCCGCGGGACCACCGTGCTAGCCCACTGGCATACATTAGGCTCCACGGCTCCCCGAAAACTATACCGTGGCCCTTCTCTACCGATCGGGCCCTGCGGTCCCTCCACGCTGGGCCAGCCGTTAGGTATTTTGATACAGTCGACACCCGTTTAATTAGCATTCGATACGGACGCCGCGGGAGGAACTGCCGGGCACCACCAACTATTCTTCTCGTTTTCTTCTTTGCCCTGACACGCTCCGCGGCCGATTTTTCTGTTCCCGAGACTCTCCTCCCGTCGTGGAATTTCCGTCGGTAAGGGCCGAGAGGTTAACGGGACGAGACGTTCCGTCGACGCTTAGACGGAAATCGGCCCCGTGTTTTTCACGAGACGGCTCGTCATCTGTGAAGGGGCGCTTGGAGTTTCGGCAGTTCGATCATCGCTCGCTGCGCACGGTTCTTTTAGGATCGATCGATCTTTCCGACGCGAGCGGTTTGAGGGAAACGAGTCAACGATGTTCGTGGGAATATTACGATCGCGAGAGAAAATCGACTTTTTTCGAGATCTACCTCGGAAGATTGAGATAAGTCTATTGTTTAAAATTAAATAAAATTATGAGAAGTACAATTTTTAGGTTAACATAAAATAAGTAAAATTGATAGGATATAATAGAATAGAATGCAACTAGAAGAAATGCAGGAAGCAAAGGAGATGATTAGATGCCAGTCGATTTGTGTTATACGGAGATTAGTTCTGCAGTGGTGGCTTAGTGAATTTTCTACGCGAGCGCGCGCGCGAGAGAGACAGAGAGAGAGAGAGAGCGAGAGAGAGAGAAAGAGTGCTTGCTTGTATTTGTGGAAGAGACAAAGTGCAAGATTTTTGGCGTCCGATCATTTTCTCGCCGACAAATAATTTTAGTGGCGAGAACTTCCGGATCGCGCAAAAGATTCGATCCTACGGTGTCAGCGAATTCTTCCTAATTTCACTGGTTTCCAGTTCAGCGATCGGAACGCGCACGGTTCTCGACGTTCGACGAGTTCCTCGACCACGAATCATTTAACCCAAGCACCGACGATAGTTTGAGCGAAATGAGTCAAAGACGTTCGTGAGAACGCTCAGGGATGGCAACAAAAAAAAAAAGAGTAAGGTACGAAGAACGTTCCCGATCGCGTCGAACGAGTTTACCATTCGCTTTGCGGCACGTATCGATAGAAAGGATCGGGGATCGGCGAGAGCTATCAATTTCGTACAATGCATCAAAACGTATCGCGTCAAAACACCGCCGGGCGTAGGGGGAAAGGGGGGTGTGGGATAAATTATCTCGGTAGAGAAGAAACTCTAAGCTCGACTCGCGGGATCTTACGGTCTCCAGACGTGACTCATAATATTCACGATCGTCGGTTGCCTCGAATAGATCGAATACTGGGATGACTCCCCCCCCCCCCCCCCACTCGCGACGGGAACAGGCCTGACGTCATTCTCGTGAGTTTGAGGTCAGTGGAACGAGATGAATTGACTCGTCAGCGTCGATGCCACTTTTTTTTAACTCGCGACGATGAAATCACGAGGGTGCCGCGTTCCTCCTACGAGGTGGCCCGGCATAGCGCGCGAACAAAAACTTGTTTACGATATCTCTCGTTCCGACGTATCCTCTTTTTGGCCGAATCTGCGTCGATGCGCGGTAACGGAAGTTTCGTAAATTTCACTCGCGAGGATTCGTCGGATACGATGAAATTAGAATCTTGGATGAGAAGTTTTGAGTAGGGGAAGGCTGCGCCGAGAGACTCGACGAGGGATTAATAATAAACCGAAAATGGAGAACCTCCGTTGATGTAACAACAGAGTAATGTTTTATAAATGTGCTGTACACGGTTTTGATACTCGAGACGTATCGGAGTAGAATCTCTTAATGCGAGAAACGCGTTCAAAGTCGAAAGTTGAGAGACCAAGAACATGCAGCTGCACTTTAAAGTAGAATCGACGTACCAATGAACTTAAATGCCACACAATTTTGATATTCGAAACGTATTCGATTCGAAAGCTCCGATAGAGAAAATTTGAACGACGTGGGCGTGGCAACGTTCCCGTTGGATCATCGTAACGATACGGAATCGCGCTTTCAACTAAAATCGACGCGTCGATAAATTAAAATACCACCTTGCATTTCCTCTGCACATTAATTTTGATACCGGAAACGTACACGAGTCGAATGCCTCGCGCGAAAGATTCGATCAATTTGGGCGTCGCGGAAGGAGATCCCCATCGACCATTGGATCGTCCATTACGAATAACGTTTGAACGAGGATTCGCGGATAAACGAGAAAGGGCGATATTTCGCAATCATGGCCGGAATTAAACGGCACGTTCGACGAGTTCGCGTATTTACGCGAGCTTTAATGCGACGCGTGCTGGTGCGATCGTTACTCAGGATCCTCTCGGGGTGGCCCCATAGGAGCACCGGGTTTCCGCCTTAATGATGATTAACCTGCCCATCGGTCGCGGTTTGCCCCTCCAGGCATTTCCGAGGACACACTAAATCTCGCTAACGTTTCTCCCGCTTACCGCCGATAAATATTTCGAGAGATCTTTTAACGAGCCGTCTTCCGTTTAATGAGATATTATCGCGGTGCGCGATAACGCAGGATCGCATGCCACGAATAACGAACGTTATTTTCATCGGTATTCGGCGAATTTCGATATCGAAAGTTGATTGCCGAATAAATCGTTTTATTGGGATTCACTGTCCATAATTATTTTGATATAGAATATCATTACGTTATAGGGAAATCTTGAAAATGTTTGTCTAATAGCAAAGTTCTCGTTTTTCGCTCCAAGGTGCTAAATTGAACGGCATTGCATCGGTAGACGTGTACAACATTCTGGCGGTTTGTGACGCAGGGCACTTGTATATTCAGTTTTGTTTATTACAAAAATTGTTGTGCAAATTTCTAGTTACTAATTATAAAATACGTTAAAGCTAATAATAAAATAAAATAAGTTTAAACTAAATCGACTAACTAATATATGCAATACTTTAAACGTTCTGTACGTAATTTTGATACTCGCAAACTATTCGAATTGAATTTTCGAATACGAAACATTCGAACGAGATGGGAGTCCTGAACGTTCTTGTTTGAACGCTGTAATAGCATGGAATTCCGCTTTGTCATGAAATTATCCACGCGTGTCGTAGTATTAACATTTTTAACAATTTTGCTTTCATGAGTATTAACAAAAGCATACCTAGGATAATAGAAAATAACATCTAAAGACCACCAACGTGTTCGCGCAATTCCGCGTTTAATAATATCGAGGATAGAAACGAGACGTCGATTTCCTCCTCAATGCCGACGGATCTTTCGTTTTTCCTTTCAGTGACAGGAAGCATTGCTTTTTATTAACCACTGTCGACGCCGCTACTTTGCAACTTTGTAAAGACGCCGACATCATTAACCGTACGTGTAATTAAGAGCGCGCGCGCATCCGTGTCTTTATGCCACGTATCAAGTCAATTGCAAGTGCGCCGCTATCTATCGGTTAACGACGTGCAACATTATTATGGACAAGAAACATGGTTAATTACTTCCAATGATTAAGTTAATTGCATAAACTTAGGAACAAAGCGCTCTCTCGTAAATATTACCCTCGCGTAAGTATTCATGAAAATTAAATTCTTAACGGCATCTATGGATAGGCGTAATATCAATTACGAGATATGTGTAATTATTAACCGTCCGTTGCGTGATCTTACTTTTTGCATAACAAAATCTGCTAACAAACGAGGTAATAGTCATATAAAAAAACGCATGAAACAGGACCGAGCGTGTTTCTTTTTTTCTTTAAAACGGAATACCTGAAATTATTTTATTTTAACGATTTACTATCCTGCAAAACCTGCGAACCTTATTTTGTAAACACGCTCTTTCGCGAAATAGGAGTTCAGCTAAAAAATCGTGACACTAACAATATTTTTAAAAAATTAACAATTGTAAATAAATAGATATGATCGACACTTCTTTCCCGAAAACACGTTAATTATTATTAAAATCCTCGATAAACACTCCCTGTATAGCGGAATTTAACGGTACTTTTCTCGGTATCTCAAAATTAACGAGCCTCCACCGTTTCGTTTTCGAGTATTATAAGCAGGCAAAGCTGGGGGCATTTAAGCAGTTAAACACGCACCGTTCAAGGTGCGTCAGGCGAAATAAAAGTCAGTCGTTCGTCCATACGACTGCGCCTTTTCGTGGAAAAAAATTACGGTACGCACCATGACGGTAGCGTGACCCGATTCTAAAGCAACCGATCGGGGCGACCCGCGCTTCCATCAAAGTTTATTACCGGAAGTCACCTCGTAGTCAACGGTAAGCGCGATTAATTACTCGAACGTTGGTCCGAATCGCGCAAAAAAATCTTCAGCGGTTTGCCCGCTGAACAAAGTAATACCTCGGTAAAGAATCACCGATCCGTCAACCCGCAGAAAATATGAACAATTACCCACCGAGTAAACAAACAACCTTCGACCACTACCAACCCGCCGTACTCTCGCTCTACCAACAAAAAAGACTATCTCCGTGATAACTTACTTCGAAGAACCCGAGCGTTAAGCGCAGCAGAAACGCGGATCCATTTACTATCCGTGGATAACGCACAAAGAGTTCTCAACGTCCGTGTAACGTATTTTATAATTATCCCCGCGAAATTGCCGTTTCGTAGACGGGGCCCACGGTTGGCACACGCGCGCGTGCGCGCGCTCGCACACAAACATACGCGCAGACTCGGCTGCGCGCGAGAGAGCTCGCACCGGCACGCACGATGCACGCGGCGCATTAACGTTGAAGACGTACGGCCCGTAGAAGCGAAGTTATGCGAGTCGCCGGGTATGTCGGACCATAAGTGAAGAGAGGCAATTGCCTTTTACACATCCTCGTTCCCATTTCCCCCCCACACTCTCACCCTTTCCCTCCACAACCCCCCTCCCGCGAAAACGGGTGCCATTACGTCTCCTAAGAATCGCTCCTCGCCTTTCCGTTTGTCTGTGTTCGCTGCCATACCACGTGTCCGTGTGCGCGTCCTTTGAACGTCGATTGTTACGTTGGTACACGCGCGTTCTCCCGGTTTCCACTCGCGGATATCGATCGACAGTGCAATACCGTAACGCAACAAACGCGAACATATTGCTTCTTCGGGAATGCTGGGTACACTGGACAGCGGGATGGAGGAAAGGAGACGGCGGGAGGAGAGAAGAGAGAGAGAGAGAGAGAAAGGGAAAAACGGGTACTGTTGATCGCGATGGGCTACCGAGTGACGATATAATTCCGTTCGGAGAAAAGCTTCGGAGCCAGTTTCGCGGCAAGAGTTATCGGTCGAGTGCTAGGTAAGATCGAGAGAGTTATCCGTCACGCGCGATGTTTCTTTCTTTTTTGTAATTTGTATCGTTGCGCTTAAAGGTGGATCGAATTATTGAGAAGTCGATTGCCTCTTTCGTGTGGTAGGATTCCGTTCGTAACGTTAGGGTGACGCGTATGAAATTTAACGCGAGTTACCTACAATTTTTCTCATTCGTGGTGTGTATGTACTAAACCAATACTAAACTGGTGTGTATGTAAAAATCGGTTTATTGAAATTTTCGACATCGTATCTTTTTTACGGGGTTAGTGAGTTTTGATGCTTTATGGGAATTTTGTTTACACCGCCATTGGCAATCCAAGTATCGATCTTTCAGTAGGAATAAAGATCGAATTATCCATTGGAAACCCAAGAATATTTTTTTCCAACGCGTTCTCTCAAGGATCCTTCCGAAAACGATCGATCGAGGTTTCTCAGCGGTCGATCGAGAGAAATTCCTTTCGTACTTGGAGTCCTATGCCAGTCAACGGTTAACGCTTCCAAGTTGATCGGAACGTAACGAGACGAAATAGGAGAGACATGGAAGGAGCCATAAGTAGGAACGTCGTACTCGAGGAAGCGTGGGTACCTCGGTGACAGCGGAGGTGGAAAGGGGAGGAACGAGTTTAATTAAACACACTTAATTAACTCTAACGTATGACAGTGAGCCCGCGTATGCTCCCTCTCTCTCTCCCTCGCTCCCTCGTTCTCTGCGAGCACACTAAAGACAGACGCGTGTCTACAGCTGTCGAGCGTGTAGAAAGGAGCATAAATGGTTCTGTAGTACACGTGCTAGGTTCGTGAGAACCGGTCATATGGGTATCATCGATGGGCATGCGATAGTAGCTAAATCGTTATTACATCTCGGGAGGAGGAAAAAAAAAGCGCACTTTGACATCGTACGTGATTTCTGCTTACAAGTTCTAGTTATACGTAGTTGCCCCGGCTTAATGGGAATTGCAACTTGCGCGCGTTGTTATAATAGTTCTCGATGAATCGAGTCATCTCGGGTCATCGAGAACTATCCCCCCCCCCCCTTGACGCCCTAATCGCCCCCTTATGTCCGACAATTGTTTCGTTGATTGTCGTATTACAAACTTTTAACTATTCGTATCGTTCACTTTCTTTTTATTTAAACTTGTATTCTAGAACTACCGGATAATTCCTCTTACGATTAGTAGTACACGTAACATTCCGCAAACACGAAATGCAGTACGAAACCGCGTTAACGTGGCAATGATTAGAAACGCGAACCTTTCCGATAATCGATAATCGAATCTAATTATAGCCAGTACGCTCTACGCGGCGCAATACTTTCTCTTACCAAGAAAACGATGCTACACCGCGTAACGTCAAATAATTCTAAAAGCAGACAAGAAAGTGACAAGGCGCGCAGAGCATTATTTCCTCTCGTCCGTTAAGGCGGTTCCCGTTAAACGTTGACACGTGGAAACACGTTTCTCGCTCCGTCACGAATTTCCACCTCCTCCGCTTTCCGTCATAAACGACCAACCATTCGCTTAAGTATGGTAGCCGGCAACGATTGCCGGTCCGACTAATATCGACAACCACTTAAGGACAATTGCTACCTAGACGAGATCTCCGGAGCAGGCTTGTTTCCGCGAAACAGGTGCTCTCGGTACCGGTTGTTCGAATTTTTTTTATTCGAAACGGAAGACGCGTATTTATATGCCTCGGATAGAAGAGAATAATAAGGTCCACTTAACCCCGTGGAACGTTCACCGAGCGGGAACTCGCGAGCCACCTAGAGAATCAATTTCCCGTCGAATTACTGCTCGCCGAGATATGATTTACCGCGCAGGATAATTAGAAGTCATTTCGTGGATGAATCCATAAATCCCTCGGATCGTCCTCCGCGCGAAAGAGAGAACCCGAGGAAGGAAAGGAAGGAAGGAAGGACGGACGCGCAGGCGCGTTTTCGTGAATCAGGTGCGCGTCGGTGAGCGTGGGAGTGGTCCGTTGGATCTTTCGAAATTTACGATCTTCCGGTAGCCGAAAACCTGCGGGATTCGGGCCACTGTGATTATCGAGATACCCGAGACGCGTGTTTTACAAGATTTTGTAAAGCAACCTGGCGTTATTTTCCCATTATCGTGTTTCGGGTGATCTACGATCGACAGACACGTTTTGATCCGGGTGCCGTTCGTCGATAATATCCAGAACCAATGTTTACCAAACATTTCGAGAAAATCTTCGTCATTATCGGGCCCACGACGGCACGACTAAAGCGTTTGATTCTGGCAACGCAGAAAAGATCATAAATCCTCCTTTAGAAATCATCTCGGGCTTATTTCTTCGAACGATAAAAAGGGCCGTTGGGTGGCGAGGGAAAAAGAGAGAACTGCGAGGAGCGAGGGAGAAAGAAAAAGAGAGATTTAAAGGCAAGCGGTGTGTATGTACTTCGTATCTGGAGTCAAGGTGCCACGACGGAAATAGGTGGCTGAAAATCGAGGAGCACGATCAACGCACTTCGACCTCGAAAGAGGAGGAACAAGAAGGCAAAGGAGGAGGAGGAGGAGGAGGAGGAGGAGGAGGAGGAGGAGGAGGAGGAGGAGGAGGAGGAGGAAGAAGAAGAAGAAGAGGAGGAGGGGGGGGGAGAGAGGGAAAGAAGAGAGGAGGACGAACTCAAAGAGCAGAAGAGTCGAAGGAGGACGCGGGGCCCGGCGTGGCTCGTCGTAACTCAAGTCTAGTTAAGGGAGCCATAATTCAGGGGATAGCACCAGGTCCTCAAACGGCCCATAAATTATGGGCTTTTAATTTCGCGATATTAACGGGACGATCGGACGAACGAATGGTAAAAGGCGAGCGCGATTCTTCGGGAACCCTGGCGACTCTTCGTGCTTCCCTTCAACTTTTTCTCGTTCGCTCGCGATTGGGGGATGCTCGCCTCTTTCGGATTCAGAAATGGCCGGGCTCCCCTTTCGACGCACATGTCAGACCGAAGATGCGTTCGCGATAGTCGGAAATTTTCTCGAATTTTGATGATATTAAAGTTATTTCGGTAGCAAGGCTTCTATGTCGACACAGGGATACTACGGATTCTTCTTTTTTTAACGTGAACAAAAAAACGGTTTACAAGAACGTGCTGCGGATAAATATTAATTTTAATTCGTATTGTTAGAAATGATAGAGAATATTTACCGTAAGTCGAATTCGCCTTTCTCAAAAATTTTTTATAATTCCGTGCTCTATGTTAAATAATTAAATCCGCCTGGACGTCGTTAATCGTACTAAAATTATCTTTGAGCATGCGTTCGCGATTAATTCATTATCAAAAATGATTTTCCGTTGATCATTACCGAAATATGTATATAGTTTATATATTTATATACTTATACGTACATATATGTTAATATATTAATATATTCGAAGTCGATTCAATTCGAGGGGTTAATGAAATATTTTTCGTATTCCTGAAAATAAAAAGAACGCTAAGTTCATCCTTGCAACGAAGACTCGACTGGACTTCACGTTTTGCGAATACTTTTGAATAAGACTCTCGGTACCGTGGAGTTAACAGGAATTTCTAAGTACCATGAAGTGGGCAGAGTTTTGGAATATTCTCACAACTCGCGGAACACACAAGCAGATTCTTAGGACGTGCCGCGTAAGCAGCTGCTTTCATACATTTTCAATTAAAATGCAGAGCTCGTATGTTCCGCCGAGGAGAGTTCATTGGCGGACACGCCGTTCCATGGCTAATTACCGACGCGACGAGCAAATTTGACTTACCAAAGAGTTTCCCTCCCCTTCGCCGCCGACGCCGCCGCCGCCTCCCTTCGCCGTACCACCCTCTCGGCCTTTTCGGTCATACTTTTTCGCTCGTCCTCAGTTACAATTACGTTATTAAACCTAAACGGTATATTAGTTACGAGCTGCGATTACAGGCCAGCATGCCGTTTCGATACGCGCGCATGTAATAACGATACTCGGGGATAATCGAGCGCGCGCGATTAAAACACCGGGTATAATTGTTTTCAATAACGAGAGCAGAAATCTCTTGGTCGTCGGAATTAGAGGTGCTGGTACAAATTATCAATTAAAATTGCACGGCGTTCCTTCCTCGCCGATCAAAATAAATTTGAACTGTAACTCGAAACACGAGTTTCATCGCCGAGTTTTAATATAAAACCTCGACTCTTTCATGAACGCGGTAAATTTTAGTTTGACATTGCAAATGTGTCACAATTGGTTCGTAGACACTGGTATTATAAAACCCCCGGAGGAATCAGTGTTCTCCTCAATCTCGTTAATTCGTACTTTTCAATCAAGGGTTAAAGAAAAAGTCACATTGATACGTCCCGTTTAAAAATTCTAAAATACCCATGACGATCCTAATTTCTCAATCCAGTCTTAGAATCGCCATCGCGGTACGTCTCGATTAAGGTTGATAAAATCCCCAGAGTAAGGCGCAATTTTGCAATCCAGGTTTAAAAGTGCCACCTCGGCACGTCCATTTTGAAATTATAAGATCCCCAGGGTAATCCGCATTTCTGCGTGCCGGCATCGAATGACTCGTCGGATGACCTTATCCGCCGACATTGGCCGGTCCAATAATCGTTGATTACGCCGACAAAGAGTAACGAGTTAGCGCAATCTCGAGAGGGCTTCGGTTCCGATGGTTTAACGAATTCTCGTGCTCGGGTTAATTATGCGAATTTCGGGCGAGGCGGAGCGTAGTCGCGAAACGACTTTTCGGAGGGAGGGTAGGGGGGGGGGGGCCACAGGGAGGGCCGGAGGAGGAATGGAGGCGAGAATGTCGTCACGATAATGAGCCATTAAATGATTGTCGCAGCGAGGAACGGTTTTATTATCTCGCGGTCGGCAAGATAAGCCGGCTACCGACAAAGCGACCGCGAGTCCCCTGCGACGAACACTTCATTACGAACTTTCGATTGCCCGAAAACGCCTCAAGGGCGATTAAAACCGGTCCTCGTTTTGCCTCGGAGAAACGTTTTACTCCGCGCAACGATCGTGGATTTTGCGATTCGGCGTCGTTCGAATTGACTTCATTTTCGTTTAGGTTCCGCCGAGGGGAGACGAAATTTGTGGGAAACTTGGAGGTACTTCGACGGGATAGATATTTTTCCGAACGCGTCACACGCTGGTTGGTAAAATTGTTTCGTTTGATTCGAAATCTCCGCCAAGAGAGGAAACAAAGGATCGTCGATCTATCTCAAATTGCTACGTTCTTATTATAAACGTGTACCGGTCGAAGATGTAAAAATCATGCAAGATTCTGATCAGCGTTGATCTTGAATTCGACCGTATCGGAGACGGTTTAACCGGGCAAGTGTTAAAGAAAAAGAAAAAAACGGTACCCAACTTTCGAAAAGCCACGAACGTAGTACAAAAGTTATAGGTGTCAATGGCTTGTAAATACACCAGGTAGATCGATAAACAAGCGATAAATTATTGCAATTTGTACGTCGTTTACAATTTATATACAATTTATGCGTGAGTTGACAACGATAATAACAATTAATAACGCGCGCCGCGGTCGCCATAAAAATGTCTTACCTTCTCGATAATTGATAATATATGATAATCCGAAGAAATTGCCTTCCGACACGTAAGAGATATCAGTTTTTGTAAAATGCTGAACAAAATCCTCTTTAGAAATCTCGCGTACGTCGGTCATTAATATTAATGATTGACAACAACGTCGAGAAGAGATTTGTATAATTAGTAATAATTTAAATGAAACTTTACGGAAAAATGCGTTGTTTAAGGGGTTCAGTTGATCCATTAGTACTATTAGTATTAATTACCGTGGTAAATGTCAAGATTTGCCGCGGTTAAATTTTTTACGATCATTCCGAGGTACGAATACAATCGGGGTAACACGAAACGTTAAATTAATGCTTTTCTATTTCAAAACTATCTTTCCCAACCTTATCTTCAGGTTAACGAACAATTTGATATAAATCCGCAATTTCCAAAACATAATTTAATTGGACGGATAAATGTAATACGATGTTTATTATGAGGAAAATTTCGAAGTATCACCAGGAAAATAATTTCTTTAGAAATACTTCATTCGCACCTACTTGTTAAATATTTCAAAAAAATGTAATTCGGAATTGACACGAAAATAAATATTTATAACGCGAGGGAATGAAAAATCTTTGAGGAGGACGAATTCCCTCATAAATATTTATACGATAATTCGAATCAACGCGTTATATGCCTGGGAACCTTCGAATTGAGAGAAAAAAAAGAAATCTTAATTTTACAGCTGCTCGAGTGACGGACAAGTGGAAACGATAGATATTTTATCCACGAAACCGATATATCCAACGGTGGTTTCTGGATTCAGACAAGATCAGGGATATTAAGCAAGAATCTTAATGGTATACGTGCACTTGAAGCAAACCTGCTTTGCCTAGCAGTTCTTCGGATAATCACCGTTAATCTACCAATATTTACAGTCCATAATTCTCAAGCGAATTCCAGAATAAATCTCGGGATTTATCCTCCCATAAATTCTAAAATCAAACTTCTCAAATTCAGTTAGCGGGCATCGTGCACTTCGTCTAAGGTTGAATAAAAATTCGATAAATCCGGGCCAGGGGTAATTTCGCAAAATTACGAACCTCTACGTAACGATACTAAAATTGAAATCCCTTCGAACGTTAAGAAACTTCGTATACTTTAGAAAACAAATCGTTTATTTGTCACGATCACGACGTAACTCGAAGAACATAATTTTCTGGTCGAATATGAGTTGAATCGATAAAATTTGGAAATATCTTAGGCGCGTGTACTTCTGAACTGACGTATTTCGAAAATCGTGATTGGAAAAGTATTTGCGAGACAGGAATTAATCGAAAAGTTGTTTTTTATCCAACTGGCTCGATCCGACGCTTTTTAGTTTTTATTCGTCGTAACGACAGCGATTTTGATGGTTGAAGTATTCGGGCCTCGTTTCAGTTGTAAATAATCCGAAACTTACACGATAATCCAATCAATTTACACCGGTCAATCAAGGAGTCGACGATAAAATATTCTCGTTTAAACTGCCTTTTACCAAGGTTTCACGCCCTTCTCGATCGCTGTGTTCCTTTTTAACCGTGGCATCGGCACAGAATGAAGTCGTAAGGTTCGTAACAGGTGCAAGATTGCAGGTATCTTGCCCCGATGCTTATCTCTCCTGTCTCAAGACCCTGGCGTAGGGATAATAAAATTCATTTAACTATGAAGATCGTTACAACGCAACTATTAACAATCGATGTCCAACACGCATAAACCTCGGTTAAAATCGCTAATTAATACGAGAGATCGAACAGTCCGATTCTTAGATTAACAACCGTGATTTTGGTAATTGAAAATTCTCTCCGTGAAATCCCTTTCGCTCGGCGTATATTTCTAATAAAACTTCCAAAATTTTTTTTTACCGCAACGTGTCTTCGAAGAAAAATTAGTTTAAAAAGTTTTCTGTGAATCGTAAATCGTGTACTTGTACTTGGCCCGAGACAAGACCTTGTCTCTTGATAATTAAACAAATCATGCACAAATTACTCATTTCGGTGCGGTCTGTCCGATGGATATTGTAGTTTTTTAAAAAATTCATTTTTTAATGCGGTTTGACCACCTCGAAGACCCCCGTTCGTTCTTTCCGGAAAAGATACAAAGTCAAGTCTACTCTTGATAACAGACGACCTAATCGTTTGAACGCGATTCAATTTTTCATACCAAAATTCCTTTCCCGTACAAGCATTTCCCGCGAATAATAGATACGCATTTTTAATTTTATATCAATTTTAAGCCGTCCGTGTTTTGATCTTCGATCCCCTGAACATTTTTTACGGCATTCTACCATCTGGTATTATATTAGTTAATTATATGTCTCGTTTCAACAAAAAGATTTTCCACGCGCAACCAATTATTCCAACGAATCGTTAATCGTTATTACGACCGGAACGTTTGTCAGCCGCGCATTCATTCGCTCTCCCGACGCAAGAACAATAAAATACTTTGTCCCCGTGCGTCATTACCGTTAATAATCGACTGCCGCGCGAGTTCAATGCTCACTCTATCCCATTTAATCGTCGAATCGCTCCGAGATGAAGCTATAAGGATTATAATAGGTGTACGACTGCACGGCATGTACGTACCTGTGTATAAGTATGCGCGCGGGTAGTACCTCACGCATACCTGTCCGCCGGTCTTGGTTACCTAGGTTTCTACGGACGTTTCGCGTACACCGGCTGTTCGTATGAAATGTGCCGCTTTGGAATCGCCGCCGCTCATTTTCATATTCATTATGGCAACCCCGAGATTAGCATGCTAATTGCAATAATGAGCGGCAGCTTTTCGTGCACCGGCTCCTCTTTGTTTCTCCGTGTCCCTTGTTCCATTTCTCTCGCATTTCAATATCAATAAGGAAAACTCGAAATTTGTGGGGATTAGAATTTTCGGCTACTTCGACATCACAACATTTCCCTGAGTTTCCAAGTAACACGAACTGGGACGTGTTTGAAAAATTACTATGGTAGTTTATGGAGCCTCTCTATTAGCGATAAGAGAACACGCGTGGAAATTGCTGTTAAAAGCAATCTTTGGAGAGAGAGAGAGAGAGGGCGAACACGATGGAGTAATGAATTTCAGATTAGACGAGGCTCGTGCACTTCCAAAGGCACCCGACGTTATTCTACGTCCAGGAAAGGACGATTCTCACTGGTCAGAAACGACGCCTGTATACGACGTTGCCCCACCGTCGCGACCTCCGGCGTCGAGGGTCAAGGGGTCACCCGTGTAAAACCCGTGCGTTACTACTGGCAAGGTACCGCGGCTCCTCGAACGTTATAAAGTCGCGTAACACCTGTTAAGTCCAGCACTTTGTGGGACGGCACGAAATTTCCATTCGACCGATAATGCGACCGATTGATTTATCGGCGAGCGGAGGTACTCGTTTCGCTTCCAGGAAAACAGTCCTCGGACGCTGAAAAAGTACGACCTTTCGCGATGTTAATGATTTTACCGAGTACGAGCTGGAGTGTGATCGATCGGTTATTTCAATTTTTAAGGGCGACGAAATTTTTAGATAAACGCCTCGGTCTACAAACTAATAAAAGAAGTTCGATCATGTTCACGATCGAACTGACTCGACGACGATAAGTCTTTTCCAAAAGCTGCGGTTCATAATTGAGAATGAAAATTAAGAAGCAATCGAGAATGATCTCGTCACGTAACGCGCTTATCTATATTCAGCTCCATTTTCCCAAAACTTGAATAGTACCGCAAAGTCTTACTCGCGAACATCACCGCTTACCTGGGGACAACAAAAACTGACTTTCCACTCGACAACGAACCATTAAGTCCACTCTCAACACTCTCTTCGCGAACCCTTTTGCCCTCGCGCAAAAATTCCACCGAGGCACCAACACTCGCGCGTCCACGCTGAACCATTTCCTCCATCAAGCCAATTTTCGTCTCGAACGATTCGCGATATCGACAAAAAAAAAGGAGGGGGAACGATCGAATCTATCGATTCATTCATAACCGACCGCGAAAAGTTTCCCGTGCGATTCCTCGCTCGAGCGATCTTACGAACGCGCGTGCACGTGAGCTCGCTCGCTCGCTCGCGCGCGCGCGCGTATGCGCTTGCGCTCGGCCAACCGTGCGTGCTGGCAGGTGTGTAGGTGTAGGTCGAGCGCGTAGACGAGGGTGTAGGTGTGCGCGCTCAGACATGGTGGAAGCGTGTGCGTGTCCGGCGTAAGCCGGTCTACTTGGGTGGTCCGTCGAAGAAGGGACCGCACGCAGAGGCCTTCCCCCACCAGAAAAACTTCCCCTCTCTTTCTCTCTCTCTCGTTTTCCCTCCTTCCACCTAGTTCCCTCTCTCTCGCTCCACCGAGCCATCGCTCGGCAGCCGTCGCACACCACGCAACCGGTCCTCTCGTACGCACGCACTGACCGTCACCTCTGTGTGGATGGCCGGAATATCTCTCAATCTAGCTGGCTGAATTCCGGCCGGTACTTATCGGCGGGAGGACTACTCTCTAAACACGACTGAGTAGCGTTTTAACGTTATTTGTGTCCGCGTTAGAATAAATTTCGACGTCGGAGCAACGTGGCGGTGGTCGATGCCGGTGGCATCGGGGATGACGAGTCCAAGCTTCGCGGACGGTGTTTCGTAATGCGGGGCGTGATCGAGAGACAATTTTTCACTTTTGTCGCTGAGACGGATATTAACGGGGATCGCGTTTCGGGAGAATTATAGAAAAGTATACGCGTATGAAAGTGAGTAAGTACTTCCCTTCTTCGGATTCCACGCGGTGAGACGTCGAAACAAACTTTTCGTCCAAAAGTTACGAAATGAATACGTCATTTACGATTTACGAATAACAATTAACGTTGGTTTTAAAATCGACCATGAAATATTGATTAATCGAAATTATTCAATGGTTAATAAGTAGAATCGTTTAAATAACAATAAAATAATAATCACGCTTCACATTAAGATAATGATCAAAGTAACCCGAAGTACCGTACCAAATAAACGTTTAATCGTCCAATTCCGTAGCGTTAGAATCTTTTGTAATTCCTCATAAATTCTCCGTACTTCCCTTTACCCACTGACCGCTCCACATTAATTTACCAAAGTTCCCGAGTAATTCCAACCGAATTAATGAAACAAAAAAACCCGAAAAATAATAATACTAACGAGCAAGAAACGCCGAAAAATAGAGACACCGTTAGGGTCGTCAGGATCACGTGGATCCGAGAGCAACGGGCGAAGTCTAGAGGCGGACCTCCAATGGAGCCACGAGACTTTGATCGAAAGGACGAGAGCCGCGGTGATCCGCGGCCGCAATATCGTAGCTTAATGCACCGATCGATCAATCGATCCCCGTCCTCCCGCGAAGGAAAAACGCTGGCCCGTGTGTGCGCGCGCGCGGACACGCCCGTGAGCGCTCGTGTGCTCACGCACGTGCACACTGTCAGCTCGATTAGGCGTATTCGCCAAACTCTCGGCTGACTAGCGAGAGTCATTAGATCGCGACGAAGCACGGCATTCCTGACTCCGAGCTCGCGTAATAAAGCGGCACGTCGACGCACACGCGTGCGCCGCGTCGGTGCGTGTGGGTGGGCCCGGCGCGTACCGACGCGGACACGGTGACGAAGTATTTAATCAGTGAGTTCCTTCGAAATCCCCTCCGCTCGCGGTGACCGAGGGGGATTCCGTGCGATGCGTTTCTTGAAATCTCAAGGCGACGATACTCAACGTCGCGATAGTTTCGAATTGTTAATCCTCTCGTGCTTCGCGTACACGTACGTGGAGACCGATAGTTTTTAGTATTATTCTAATGTCTGTACTTGAAATGAGTATGTAAGTGAACATTGTCCGCGTTTGTGTACCGAAGTTTACCAAACATTATTATGTACACACGATGTATGATATACGTATGATATATGTCTGTATAATTACACGCATGCGGGCAAAGAACATGAATAAGTTGTGCATGAGAGGGTTAAAAAATTCGTATCGAAGTGAGAATAAATTTACTTATGCGGCACAAATCAATTTAATTAGACCGACTACCTTCCAATTAAGTTATTTCAAAAAGTTTCCATCGTAAAATTGTAATATTTCAGAGGAAGTCGGAATTTTTCAACGCCAAATCATATCAGAAAGAAGGCATCTTCCTGAAATATCTTAATTGCGAGGAGTTGGAATTTAATTGAATTTATTTGCACCATATAACCAAATTTATTCTCATGTACGTACGAATGTCTGTTTGTACTTGAGAAAATTGCGACTTATCACTTTTGACCAAATTTCTGCTGTATAATAACTTCACTTGATAACTTTGCGTTATCAAAAATTCCACCTCGCTTTGAAGTGAAAGAAGAAATTATTTATAATTCTCTAGCATCCTCTGTATCACGAACTGAGTTTTTGAAGCTAAGGCGGCATTCTAACCATTATTTTCCAGAAGATAAATACTCAATGCGCAAAACACCGACGGGTTACGTGGCAAATCTTAATCCCGATCCTCCACGTCGATCGCGATGAAATAAATAATTGCTCGACTAGAATTGCGTTACGCGAAACGACGAAAGCTTTGCGTACGTCCAATTAGACCGAACTCTCAAAGTGGTACTTCGATTATACATTGAATTACGGCTAAAGTTCTGGCATTAAAACGCAGCTGCAATGATCGGAGGTTCGACCTTTCAATTGCACACCGTGCACGGAATGTCGGGTGGGTGTAAACGTATTAAACGCACCGATAAGAAAGGCTTATCATTGACTTCGCTCGTCGCGCGTCGTCGGCTTCATCGAAACGAACGTCTAAACGCGTATGCAAATCTCATCTCGCGATTAAACGCGAAGCCGGGTATTTGCAATTACATCCGCCAACAATTGATCTGTCCGTCGTATTAGCCACGCTTCACTCCGATTCGTTGTTTCCCGGTCGAGCGGTCGAAAGGAAAACCTGTTCCCGCTGATAATTTATGGGAAACGCAGGTAACGTTAAACGAGTTATTTTGTATACAAATCCGTAGTGTTTATTTGAGTTATTAATAGCGCGAATGGTAATGACACGAACGAAGATAGGCGGAAAACGCTGACTGTCGTTCGAGATTAAGCATAGAGTTTTTCTTTTAACGGGTTTTCCAGTTAATCGCGACTATAAATCAGCACTTGCGCGTATAAATTAGTATAGCGATTAATATTGTCGGGTTGACTAATAAGTTTGTTTAAAATGTTTATCTTTGTAAGGTTAATACGACGGATGGATTAATGGTTTATTCTTCTTCGCTCTCTACGATGTTTTTCCAGCATTTTCTTTCCCAGAGAAATATTAAATTGAAATTTCTTTCTCGAACGAACAACAGGTTTCTAATCAGGCGCAATTATACATCCGTTTAGTCAGCTCTCCAGACTTTAGAATATTTAATGGGATGGTTCAGGTTCATTCCACTTTCCCAATTTCTTAGATTCGTCTTCCCTAGCTTAGAATCCTTCAGAAATCCCTTTACAGTAAAAACATGAAGGACTTATTATTCTGCGTAAAATCTTGGAAATGAATTTCCCAACATTTCTCTTAAAGTCTGTACTTGGAAACAAAGCATTCCCCCAAAGGCAGACCACACGCCGAATTTGAAAAAACGAAGTTACTTCCCCACCCCCTCCGCTTTTAACCCTCGCACGTTCACTACCGAATGCAAACTCCACGCGAACGATCGAATCCACCCGCATGACTCCCCCGAAGAGTGACTACGAAGGAGACCCCCGGGGGTGATACTTCGCTTAATCGCCAGCTCGCGGTCCTTTACTGCCAGCGGTTACTTTGGTTAAGTACCAGGGTCATTGAGAAAATTGTGGGTCTGTTTGCACTGTCAGCCAGTGGACTGGTTTCATTCGGTTAAGTCGGCGGACAGCCTATACTTGAAGAGAGCACCGGACGAAATCGCTCTATCAGGTTCGACCGAGACACACGGAATGTGGATACTCAACGACGTACCAGAAGGAATCTCGAAGTACCATGGAATTACCTTCTTCTTCATTTTGTTTCAATTAAATTCCTCTATGGCCGGGAAATCATCTGTAATTTCTTCGTTGATATCCGAGGTCACGGGGAATACGTATTTCAAGGCAAGAACTATTAGCGTTGGCGAACTTCTGTTTACCAATGCAAAAAAAAAGATTTTTATCGTGGGGCGCTTCGAGCATGGAACGAAAAGAATGATAAGAAAAAAGAATATCCGGACGAGCAACCCGATCGTCGTAACCGCGATCGATAGAAGAACGACGGAGTCCCTCGTTTCAGTGGGTCAAAAAACAAAAAAAAGAAAAGCGCGAGCTGTCGTAGATCGGTACGCGTGTGTCGTGGTGGACCCTCACCTGGGACAACAGGTTATATAAGGTCGGGGTCCAAAGTAACCATTATCGAGCACGATATCTTTGTACCTGGTCGTTAGAGAGAGCAGCCCCCGACCACGAAGAGGGGCACCAAGAGCGTACTCGAGGAAGACTCGTTACGTTACAGAGTGGCGAGTGAGAGAGAGAGAGAGTTAGTGAGTGCAAAAGAGAGAGGAGAGGAGAGGAGAGGAGAGATGAAAGAACCAACCATAAAGTGGCCTTTGTCATTGGAGACTTCCTTGAACCTGGTTACGGATCTCTTTAGTATCATTGAATGTTTTTAACGACGGAAGGAGGCCTCTGGCTTTTCGAGAAGCGGTAAACTCGTCCCGGTTTCGGCCCGATAATTATAATGATCGCAATGATCCTGGTACCGGTGATCGAACGTTCGCACGAAAACGAAAAGCGTTTTAACGTCGGTCAGAAGAAAATTACGAGTTTCGTAATTTTGGTTCGAAAAACTGGGGTAGACGTGATCAAAGCGTAGCGTTATGTTCCAGGTAAATGGGGATGAAACCTCGATGGTCGCATTCCACACGAATTCATGATACTAGCAACTTTTTTATTAATTTTGTGCAACCAAAACGACGTTGTTTATTAATTGGAAAATATATCCTGATACTAAGGAAACTTAGAATCTTTTTAAGGCACTAGAATCTTTTTCACAAATTTGCTTAATAAAACTATTTATATACGTGGCATATCTATGTATATACGTATGTCGCGAAGAGTAAGAACCTTGTGCCTGTCTCGTGTCAAAGTTTGTTTAGAAAGAATAGTAGGATTTAGAATGATGGGAGAAAACCTTTAGCCACTGTTCGCAGCGATTAAAAATGTATCTACGCTCATCTTCGCTTCTAAACAAACTTTTTTGTAAAATTATACATTGGAAATCCGTGAGTACGAAAAATACAATCGAGTTTCCTCCTCGTATTAAGAAATACTTTTCGATTAATGAAATACGGGTTTTTGGTTAATTGTTATTCCAAGCATACACCGATCATCGTCCACGTCCAAAGATAATCGATAATCCGACAACGACTTCCGGTGCCTAAAAATCTTTCGCGTACTTCCTGCGAAAACGAAACGTTCCCTCGATTCGCAAACACCGGAACCTTAAAATAACTTGTTGCGCAATCACGGAGAGGAATCCAACGCGCGGATGAATATGAATCAGCCGGACGGAATTTGTCACGTGATTGAATTTATTTCGTCGAGGCGACGGAGCGCATAAGTCGTACAAACGAGGGGATACGCGTTGCGTATTTCTTGTCGATGAAGACTCGCGATTCGCAGACAGGATGATCGACCGATAATGGAGGCGCGAGGGGAGGAGAAATATTAAGTCGGGTTCACGTGTACATCGAAGGGGCGTTACTCCGTGCTTCACCTGTCTCCGTGCCCGGCTAATTGTGGTACCTGAGCGACGTTTCATTGTTCGTCCCGATAGCGCTGTTTTGCCACGGTGTACATACAAAATTCTCCGCTCGTCGAATTAGATTCCACCCGTTACGCGTTTATCGTTTACGAGTGACGAGCGAGAGACCGACAGACCGTCGAGCGATTGAAATTGTCGCGAATGATTTGAAGACTCGCCGAATGCTCGTGACGTACGGAACATGTTCCAAATGTTCTCGTCGAAATTGATATTAAATATGAATGAAAGAAAGAATTTTTCTCTAATAAAGTGACCTATAATGATTCCTGCTTACTGCAGAAATGTTTTTACAAAAAGTTCCCAGGCGCCGTAAAATGCTCATAAAAAAAAATAAAAAGACATTCCGTGCAAATCAATAAAGACAAACCATCTTTACAAAATAAAAAAAAGAACACTTCTACGCACGATCGATTTATACAAGAAATTAGTTCTCGAAATCTAAATATAGCGAGATTAGCCAACGTCGTAACGTACCTTTATTAAAGTACCTTAAAATACAAAGTACTACGCTCATAGTTAAATTAAAATTTGTCGAAAGAAGACTTCGGAATAATTTCACGAACAATCGTCCCGCTCGGTTCTCTTAAAAGGAACGACAGAGAGGTACCCGAGGAAAGAGCGAGAAGAGCGAAACGCGCGAGAGGGGAACGCCGCTGATCACAGTCTACGATTATGTTCTTGACTTTCGCGGTCAAGCTCCTTCATCCATGCTTCCACGGTTCCCTCTATGGTGTTCCTTCCACGAGGCTCCGTGCCTCTATTTATAGAGGCTTATTACTTTATTGCAACCCGACTCTCAATGCATTCCGCCCACGCGGTAGTTGCGCGTTTCGCGAGAAATTTTTGCAGTCGAAACGCGAATCAGCGCAGCTAAACTTCTGACGAAATCGTTTGCACCGACCGGGGGGAAGCGTGGAAGCGGAAATCGTTGTTAATTTTTACGTACGTTTAATTAGTGGAATCTCGCGGGGGAATAATAAAGGGGATAATGGGTCTCGCGATTAATCTCTCGATCATGTGGGCTGAATGGAATTATCGTGGAATCCGTGTAGCAGCTAAAGCGTGAGCGCCGATTAGATTAGCGTGCGAAATGCATAGAAAATTCAACGTCTCGAGATTCTTCGTCGGTTTTTCTCTAATCGTACGGGTCTTAATCAAAATAACTGTAGTCCGAGAGAATCATAATTGTAAAATTCTTTTATTATCCAGAAATCTCAGTTAATTTTACGACACTTCCTATTCTACGATAACGGAACTATTTGAAAAATTTGTGTACGAATCAAAATTATAATAATAATATAGATGATCTTTGAGTTAAAAAGGATACAAATATTGTATCTTTCTTGCGACACGAAGCTTTTCTACATATGTCTCTTATTAATATCATTTTCGGAAAAGAGGAAGAATCTCTCGCGTCATCTCGGTAACCCGAAGGTTTTCTACAATTCTTTTGATTTCTCGAACAAAAAATTTTGCAGAAAATCCCCGACGTCACCGGATCAATTGGAATTCGCGTAGCGAACTTGGCCGAGTTTTCCAACTGATCGAACGTAGAGCCCATTCTATAATTGAAACGACAGACCGTAAACATCGTTGACTCCGATGTCAATCGACGTGGTCCGCGATCCATCGATCGGCCGTTCGTCAACCGATTAATAGTATTCAGGGACGTATTCAAAGACCGAGCAGGCCACCCTGCAGCTGACTTTCGCCACACACCTTGCCGGGATCTCGCCGTAGGCAAGAAGGCGGTCGGCGTCTCGGCTCATTAAAGCTAATAATGTGGATTTACTAATCTCTCTACTCTGTCGGGCGGATATGTCCCCCCTCCCTTCCGCTTCACCATATTTCTTCCCCTCTACGTTCAAACCCGATAATCTGCGAAATTCGCGGGTCCCTCGAACTTGAACGGACGAGTACAGCGCGACAGTCGGCATTTGTTGTTCTCTGTAGCTCATTTTTTTACTTTTGGCTTTGCGATAGAGTTATGAAAATGTGCGATCGTTGCAATTACTATAATTGCCGCATATTGATAAATTCTGTATTGCGAGAAAGAAGAGTCTTTGTATTATTACTATTATTATTATTTTCTGAAGCTGAACTTGTATTTCTGACAAATAAATAAAATTAATAATAAAACCTACCAAGGATCTTCCTAAAATTATAATTAATTGTACGTTACATGGGAAACAAAAAAAATATCTCTTCAAGAAATTAAAGAAATTTTCAATGCTCTACGAGTTGCAATCAAACAAAGTTGAAAAATTAATAACTCTTACTCTACCATGGATATCGATCAGGAACAAAAACAATTGTATTAAGAACATCTCAGATCCCAATAGAAAAATTGGAACTTCGGAATTTTTAAACAAGGAAACGCTCTGCTCGGATAATAAAAAGTTCGGAAAAACGAGACTTCGCTGTATTTTCGCGGATGATGAGCCGCGCAACTTAATTTTAATGCGAATTGCACGAAATCAGGGTGCGCGGTATTCTGTTGCAATTCGAATTATGACGTGCAATTTTTGTTCATAGAAACCAATGTTACGGGGAATGTAAAACGAGTTTTAAATGGTCGGAGGGTTCGCGTTGTTCCGTAATGTACGCGACGCAACCTACCGGCAAATCCATTCATCTCACCGTCCATTTATCATCCTAACTTTGTCGTAAAACGTGAGAAAATTGTTGTTGTTACTCGGGACAAATTGGGTCAGTCTCGCTCCACTTATTCTTAAGGGGGAGACAAAAAAACAGATTGTAATAGACCCGTGCATAAGTGGCGATAATGCAGGGGTTCGGATCTGAGATAATTAACTACCTTCGAGCTGCGCTTAAGAGACCCGTGAGTGAATTTAGTATGAATAATGTTGTTTCGTTGGAAAAACTGAATTGGCGTTAGCGATTGCCCCGTGACCTAACTGAGGGCAAAATAAGATGGGTAGGTACAATCTTGCCGTGAGACAAAAAAGTATTTGGCACTCGCGTGGAAGTGCTTTGTAAAATAAAGTTACGAACGACGATAAATAAAATGTCCACCTGAGTAATTCTCAACTTTATCGAAGGTAGAAAAACCCTCGATTTTTCCTCGATAATCTTTTTTGTTTACTTGCAAGAATGTTCAAGATATTTAAAAAACCTATTATTTTAAGTGTTCCGATTTGTGTATGTATCAAAGTTATTTCTCAACCCTTCTCCAAACGAGACGTATAGACGCAAATATTTTGGCAGACCACTTACGTTTAAATAATAATAAATTTTGCGATTCGTATATAATTATATCCTAGATGTACCTTTAGCGAAGCGTACGTATTATAATTGTCCGGTACCATAGCAATTTTCGTTTACAAATAAATGGATATAAAACGCTTTCACCTGCTTTATACGACAACGAAGGAGACGAGGATTTTGATAAAAAATATGCTCGTAAATTTCGAGCTCTTAGGATAATCACGCGAGGGTCTCAGAATTACGTAAAGACAAACCGGATATTTATATCCATAAGCGGTAACGATAGGCGTACTCCGCTAGTTCGTCGAAAGGTCGATCATCGACCTGCACTCCGTTCCCGAGCCTAACCCGGTTATGCCGCTAATAAATTTTTTATTTCCCGCTTCACCCACACGTTTCATCGCCTCCCGACGAGTTTTCGTGGAATGGATGAACGCGCGTCGCATTGTATTCCAGATGGAAATATTTGAAACATGTGTTATTATGAATACTGGTCTCGGGAAATATTTATTTTCACCTTACGTTAGTTTTACTCGAGAGAGTGTTTCAAACATTCCACCGGTTGATACGCGGGTGCATTGAATATATTTTTTATAAATGTCTGTTTTTATAAAATTAACGAGACGGGGTATCAACGACGTATCCTCTCTCGTGAGTTATGTCGACAAAAAATGAGAAAAAAATTGAAGCAAAATTACAGGAAATATAGAAACGCAAATGCGCTGATATTATACAATATAATAAATTGATCGCTTCGTCGTGGTTATTTACAATTTTCTCGTACACAATAATATATCGTGAGAACACTGTATAGGTAGGACAGACGGTCGCTTAAAATTCAATCTGCGGTTTAGAAAAAAACGATGGTGCTTAAAAATATACAACCAATCGAATAAACATTTATAAAACACACGTATTACAATATCTCCTGTCGTTGCTAGTCCTGTCGTTTGAAACGTTGGTATTCGAACGGGTAAGAAGCTTTAATCAACATTCAAGAATTCCTTTCGCCGACATTTGAAACACAACGTGTCGATAGAATTTCAACTCCTCTGATCTCATGACCCGTCAACTGGTTCTTTGGGGGTGTTTTCCGGTTGCCTTAAGGGGTGCTCCCCTTCGATCGTATAAATTCATTAAAACAACCCTTCGACGGTGTCGCGCTGCACAATGTCAATCGAATTCCAAACATACCCGAGCGGAGGGGTGAAGCCTTTTTCCACGCCACGCGAGTCACTCGAATTTACATAGGGGTTGTCGTTGCATACCCCCGGCCCCCTACCCCGCCCCTTTTTATGTTCGTTGCTCTTTTCTCTGACCCGTCTTAATTCTCCTCGGGGGGCTCGTCTAATCGTCGTCGTCAACGTGTATTAATTATAAATGATAAATGTTGGCAACTGTGGAATTCGGTCGAATCGGGAAGTGGACGTAAACTGCATTGAACGGCCACTGTTGAGAAAAGTATTTTATGGCAGGGAATCGAATCGATGAGACGAAGAACGGTGTAAGAATAAAAATATTATTTTGAGATACCGAAGAAATACATAGTTTTAACTGTCCCAAGTAACATTGAAATCGACTAATATCTGTAATATCACTCCCGTTTCAGAATCAAAATACACGATTCTCTCCAAATTAGCGTTCTCCTCCGCGCCGCTGCACGGCGAAGCGAGCGAGAGAGAGAGAGAGAGAGAGAGAGAGAGAGAGAGAAAGGGTTCGCGGTAATTACGTAAGAGAATCAATTAAGCACGTGAATACCCGTAGAGCTATATCCATCCACCTACCTACCGAGGGTTATTAATGAACTCGTCAGATATCCGTTAAACGTTCCCAGCTCGGAACTCGCGGCCACTCTTCACGGTTGGTACCGCATCGAGCGATTAGTCGCCTCGAACACCGACGTTATTTCGAGGGTAACGGGGACGAATTGGTAATTAATATCGGGCCGACGGTGTTCCTAGAGGGTGGGTCCGAAGGTTTTAGCGGATGAATCCTCAGGGTGGATCCATCCGGACGCGCCCCCTTTGTGGATATTAATAGGTGTTCCCGAGGGATCTCGCGTTCCTTTTATTTTCACGCTAAACGCCTCGGTTCATTGGATTTTATTTGATCGACGCTTCGTTCGCGAGTAAGAGACGAGACCCCCGTGGGATGATTTGATTGGTTCGTGATTCCTTCTTTTTTTCTCTCTCCTCGTTCGCTCTTTTCAATCGCGTAATTGCAGTGACGTTGAGCGTGCGAGGAAACTGTGCGAGCTTCGCGGTACTGAGAATATTCGTGTAAGTGGAATCTTTTAAAAAGATTATTGTGAAAGTGAAAAATAGATACCGAACGTTATGGCCCGAGAAACGGTGATTGTAAACGTAAAAATCTGTATGGATAAGCGCTACGACAGAAAAACTACACGGGATTTTCACCTTTCTCGGTGATACCAGAATATTATCTTGGAAAATAATGCAAAGGTAGAAGCGAGCATCGATAACTCTTACGATGCACAAGAATTGTTACAAGTTTTTGCTTTCTCCGCGATACTCGTTACTGAAAAATACTAAGATAACGATATTACAAATCAGCGAAAATTATTCTGATAATGTAAAACAAATATACGCGAATAAAATTCGTCTTTTCCGTGTTGCAATACGTCTACCACGATACTTAACACGCGTAACGATCTATATTTATTTATAAATTCCCGTGATTAACCGCAATTTCAGAGCCGTGCCGAGTTTCTCTCATTACTAACGCTCCGACGCATTAATTGCGCTATCATCATTGTCCGCTCGGACAAGCGATGAATTATCATCGTCGCTCACCGGAATGCCAAGATCGAACCGCGTATCGTAACGTAAATATTCGATCAGTCTTCGACTCGCGTCATTGAGCGTTATAAAATAAATTAGATGCATCGAGATCTAACGATAAACATAATTTGACTTGGATCGCGGATAAATTCCTTCGTATAACATTAATACGACGCTACGAAGATTTGATTACTTCCCGCGAAATGCGATTATTTACTGTCGCAAAATTGTTTTGCAGTTTTCGTAATTCTGGCAAAATTCCAAGCGAACGATTCTCTAATATCGAATACGAACCTCTCCCCCGCGCCCCGCAGATGTTTAGCATTTTTCGCGAATTTCCCTTATCTCGGCGTGTAACCCTTAAACCTAACGAGCGTCACGGACGTCGACTCGCCGCACCGAGACGAACGTAACAATTAATTTGGAGATCGTGCGAGAACCGCGTATCCGCGGCATCGTTCCGCTGATAATTCGCATTAGATAATCGGCGAAATAATCGCACGTTTATGCGCAGCGCTCGCTCGGCTCGCCGGGTGTAATTAACTTCCACCGTTTCTCGCGTGGCCACGTGATTAATCGAGACGCGCCTATGAATTTATGGATTTCATTTAATATCTCAATGCACGGTAGGCAAAAGGCCATAATTGAAACACGGCCTTGTCGATCGCGAGACGGCGACGCCTGGAATGGCTCGGGTTGTACGCAATGCCTCTTAAAGAGTTTGATAAAGTAATTAACTATAATGTACCTTTAATCGGATAATGCATTCTAACGATTAGCGTCCGTCGCGCGGCGTTCCACGAGAATTACGGCGATCGGTATGATAATATTAATTACCTCGCGTTTTTAATGAGACTCGGTAAAGCGTTTAATGGCCGTCGTACGCGATATCCGCGAAACGTTTGTAAGGGACTCCCCGTCGGAGTTTTATTCGATCGGTGGAACGCCGGCGGACAGGTGTACGTTAAACGAATACATTAAAATGCGACGGTTGCTGGATTTCTCGAGTGCCCGGTGGTCTTCTTACGCGGAAGGACGCGTAAGCGCGTTTAACTGTGCGCGCAATTCTTCCTACGGAATTTGATTCGAAAAGTGGGAGCAATTCTCAGCTCTCGTTACTCGGAAATTTAGGCCAGCTCGGGCGACGTTAGAATCTCATCCAAAAAGTTTTCGTAATGCGAATATAATAAATATAATAAACGTCTGAGAAGACGGTGTGTAATAAACTTTCTCTCGCAGTATGGAAGTTAAAAGCTATTATCGGTTTCTAAACTCGGTTAGATTGCTGCTTGTAGGACGATCGTGGCTACAGCTGGGGCAAAAATAGTAAAAAGTCTGAACGTGGTACACGGTAACTGCGATATCGTTCAGGAGAAACGATAGATAGAAATTTGATAAAATGATCATTAGATAAAAATCTGATAAAAAGTTACCCTATCAATTCTAAAATAAATTCGGTCGCCATCCACTGCCCTGAGCTAAGAATTTCCGCTCCTACGTGCTTAAAAAAAAGAGCTCCGAATATTTGTTAACTGAAAAAGTCGAATAATAAACTTTCTCTCGTAGTTTGTGACTCAAAAGTTAACGGACTCCAAGCTTGGCTAGATTGCTGTTTGTACGACAATCGTAGCTACACCTGGGACAAAAATAGTAAAAAATCTGAACGTAGTAAACGTAACTGTAATATCGTCCAACACAAACGTTAGATAGAAATCTAATAAAGTAACCATTAGATAAAAATCTAATAAAAGAACACCCTATCTGTCCCGAGGTAAGAACTTCCATTTCTCCCAGCTTAAAAAAAAATCAGCTCAAAATATTTGTCAACTGAAAAAAGAAATTCTAAATAATACTAAAGAAGCACGTCGACCCGAGTACACGTCGATTAACAAAGAAACCCAGAAGGACGATGCCGCGCTAATCGTTCGGGACAGCGGAAGGGTCGATCGCGCGCATACGCTCACGCACACGCACGGAAACTTTCTCTCCATCTCGCTCGCGTTATCTCCTCCTCTCTCTAACGAGCAGTCAGTCATTCCAGGATAAATTATAGTCGTACGGAAGGAACATCGGCCGGTTTTTCGGCTCGGCAAGTGTGGGTGGCCCCCATCGCGTCTCTCCGCTTGCATTCCCGTAAACGTATTTCCACGCACACCCGCGCGCGCGCGCACGGGAGAAACGTACGTGCGTGCGTGCGTGCGTGCGTGCGCGCGTACACGTTAATTTCCGCCATTTTATTTATTCATCGGCGCGCGATAGATCGTGCATCGCTGTTTACCGTATTACCGTCCGTGACTTTTTGATTACACCATAGATTATTACACGGCGCGGTTTAATGCACGGTAATAATACGAGAGAACGTTGAATTTAGTTAATTCAACGTTGCCGAGGGATTTAATCGTTGTGCCAGCGATAATACGTTTATTATTACAGTGTCTCGCCTTTGCGTTCAACGATTCCGATTCGTTCCGGTCGTTTTGAATTAAAACACTGATAAAAAAAGCTGTTCCTCGGTCGCTCCCGGTCTCGCCGAAGCGAAGCGAACATGATCGACGCGTAATGACAACCGTGGAAAATGGAAATCGGCGAGTCACATAGGGTGGAACGCTAATGAGCGCCACCTTGTGCGCCACCGAAACTGTAACCGAAATCGTTATCGCGATAAGAACGTCGCGCGACTTCCTGGACAAATTATTTAACCGACACGAAGACCTCGGGGATATTTAAAGCGATCGTCGTGATCGGGCCCATCCACCGTATTAAAATACCTCGTATCAATTGCTCGATACAATTTTTTCGAACGCTGACACGGCCACGCCGTTGCTCGATAATCGTGAAACAAATTTCCACCTGACTACCGGCTAACGATCGTTCGTGATCGCGGCGATCGGATATTTTTGATCTCACCATCGGGCTTTTTGTTTCACCTTCCGCGAACTTGCCGGACCGGTTGCGACTTTCCTCTCGATTAAAGTATTCCGCCCTTTCGTTCGCTCCCCCCAAACCCACCTCGCGCTCCACCTTCCCGTTACGTCATTCGTCATTGTCGCCGACGTCGTTGCAAGAGCACGAACAAAAATTAATTTTCAGGTAGTCCAAAATTAATTAACACATTAAAGGCGATTGTCCTCGATCGGGGACAATGTAAAACTATCGGTATCAAGTATCGTCGGTTGGGCTTCCTTATGTTATGGATCAATTATGCTGCACGGGATTCCTGTTAATAAATATCGAAACGTAACCTGAAATACACCCTCTTTCGTTATAATTATAGTCGAATTAAATTCTTTCGTTATAATTATAGTCGAATTAAATTCAAGCTTGGAAGTAATCGAAATAAACGATTATAAATCAAAACTTTGAGGGGTTGACGGACCGCTCCAAAACTTATTAGAACAATTTCGAAAAATCGTGGTGAACATTGGGACAATCGTCCGCGACGAATTCAATTCTTATTTGAATCACGATCATCGCGACCTTCGTTACGTTTTTCAATTACCTCGCATCCGTTCAATTTCCCTCGACATCGAATATCATTCCGAAATTATGTTCCTATTTATTTATTACTATGCATTGTCGTCGCGCACGCTCGCGTGCGACGCAGCATCGAAGAGCATCCACCGAGTTGTCCCTGCCGTCCCTTTCTTTTTTTTTTTATAACAATTTCCTCAATTTCGTTAACAATCCGCACGCAACGCGTTCGCCGTACGTGTGCCCGTCACGTAATAAAACGACGGAGATCGTCGGCTACCCTACATTTTTAAGCGCGCTAGTCTGCCGCGTAGTCGCCAGACCGGTTACTTTCTTCCATCGATAAATATTCTGACCTTCCGCATAACGATGTCATTCGTTACCGATGACTGACTACTTTATTATATTGTCAATAATAATATAGACGTCTCGACTCCGCGTACGTTGATCGCCAACTTCGAGCCGTCGACGAGCATCGATTTAAAGCCCGGATATAAGAAATAGAAATTAGTAGAAACAAGATTATACATATGACGCTTCCTCTCGATTAGCGGAATTACGAAATATAATTTATAAGGTCGCGAACGGAGTGTAAATCAAGGCGCCCGCGAATGAAATTCCGTTTCTCCGTCTTGGACGGAAAATCTGTCGGATGATGAGTTTGATTGACATACGGTAGAAGCGAATCTTAGGATGGCAGGGTACTCGCGTAAGTTAATTGTACTTAGAAGTTTTGGCTGATTACGGTACGCTAGAATTCGTAAACAATTCTTTTTCTCTGAACGAATGTAAATCTAGAAGAGCTGCGGGTCAGGCGTGAGATGAATTTTTCGATACTCTTGTGACGCAAGGCGTTATTTCTGTTTATATCAGTTTGCGAGAAAAATTAATATTAAAGAACCGCTAAAGTTTCGAAGCAGATTAACTAATACGATTCGTGCATTGCCGTCGCGAGCACATATGTGCGTAAAATTTCATTAGTATCCGCTTAACAAACCGAGCGAAGTAATACCGTGTAATAATAAAAATGACAACAACAATCGTAACAACGAGAACAGTAAACACCAAGGTCAATGAATTCGTGTAAAAATGTAGGAAGCACGGTCATCAAATCGCCGAAGAGAAAAAAATATACCCATTCGCGCGCGGAAACCGACTCTTCCGAAATTCCGTCGAAACGCCGACAAATAACGAAGACGCGTATGTAAAAAGAGAAGCTTCTCGCGAACAAAACTCGTTCTCCGTATCGAGAAACCCGAGAGGAACTCGGTTAATATAGACGTCAGGCGAAAAATGGAAGCGACCGGACAGAAAATCTCGCTCGCTAATAATTTACCGAATCTCCCGCCGGTGCCACGTGTCCCCACGGTTTAAGGGGAACACCCTCGTGCCAAGAAGAATCCGAGACACGAGGCGGCCCACCCACGCGCGTACGTATGTACGCACGTACGTACGTGTAAGTCCTCCCCCACCTTTTGCAACGGGGGATCGTATAATACACCTACACCCCGTCACCGTGGCAGACCTCGTACACGTTCGAGGCAGACGCGAGGAGGCGTTCGTCGTGTCGTTCGCGTCGACGACAGGTCCACTTCCGGCCCGCATTCGTCGCTTAAACGCTTCCTCGTGCTGTGATTTATTCGTTCCAGTGACCGTGGAGAGAGGACCGACGATTCTCGTCGGCGGTTGGCCTTACGTTTCGTGTAAAGATGATCAAATTACTCATCTTAGCGCGGCCTTTCTGAAGGCTATTGCAGTTATTAAAAAAAAAAAAATTCATTTTTTAATGCGATTTGACGAAAACACCCGCTCGTTGTTTTCTGAAAAGATACAAGGTCTAGTTCTCGCGTACTTGTAATTAGCCCCGAGACAAGACCTTGTGTTTTGATTTTACCAGATTCTCGTTAATCGAGATGGTAATGAGACAGTCGTAGCTAATACGGTTTATTTCAATCGTTTGTCTCTGATAATCTAAAGAATATACGACAACCGTTAAAGTTGGATAAAAATGATCCAATTACGGACTACGGTAGATAGAAGATTGCTTCCAAATCGAAAAAACGATTTTTATAATTTTGTTAAACCTTTCGTTTTAAGAAGAATGAGATATTTTAACTGTTTGTCAGTGTAATAATAAAATCCTATTTAGTATAAAGGTGAGGTGTTACTGTTAGCATAGTTGTAAACTTATTACACGAAAGATACAATACCGTAAAGTAGATGACAAAAAGCATAAGTTAGTGTAATGGCTCTTCGATACAAAAGAGTCAGGATAAATATTTCTATCGCCTATCCGTAATTTGGAAATTTTCAAAACTCGTTTCAAAAGGACCGAAACCAATGTGGCTACTCTTTCAACGAGGGTTCGCGAGTTAAACAGCTTCCTCGCGCTTTGGGGTATTTGTACGAGTGACCACGAAGAGATTGATGTACTCGACTATGCTTAATCGTATGCTCATAAAGACCGATGACAGCCAACTTCCTTCCGGTGGACACCTACGCGTCTCGGTTCATTGTCAGTGACATTAGCCGTACATTTCGAATAAATGTTTCTTCGAAAACATGGGTAAGGTGAAGCTGTGGGAATAATTGAATCGTAAAATCGAAAAGTTAATACGAATTCTCGAAAAACTCGAGCTCCAATTAAATTCACGTATATCGCTCAAACAATCCTACCATAAAACTGTAACGATAACATTATAAAAATTCAATGTGATAAACGAAAATTGTGATAAAAGATTATAATAAAATTGAATCGTTGTACCGAAATTTTTGTGGAATAATATCCATCCGTCCCAAGTACAATATTTCAATAAAAAATTATTATTCGACAATACGCTATGCTTTATTATCTGTCTCAAATTCCAGCGAGAAACACGTCATGAGTCATGACTTAACCTTTCTCCTTCGATACCCGCGATACTTCTTCCGCGTTCGATAGCAAAGACGCACAAGGGAAATATCGAAAACCCTGATCCCGACGCATCGACACCGTTAAACGCATCCAGAAAATATCAGCTAATTGCCAACACCTGGCGACCCGTAACGTCGACGAAGCCCCAAAACGTTTGAGCAACTTCGCGCCAAAGAATCCGTCGGACAGAGGAACGGGTGTTCGTTAAAGGAGTTTAATTGATTTAATTGCAGAAAGTTCTATGCCGCTAATCGCCGGCCATATTATTTCAACGTGAGGTAATCCCCTGCACGGTAGACATTCCCCGCGTTTCAGTAATCCTACTTCTTCGTGGCTCAATCGGAGTCACCAACCTAAGCTCACGACTTCCTTTCGCTAATGGGCCCTCCATCCATGCCTCCCCGGACAACGATTAACAACGAATTTCAATTTCTATCCCGGTAATATCGAACAGGTGTGTTTGACGTTATACCTACAACCTGTCCGTCCGTCAAGCCCGATTCTCATTAGCGGACGCGCGGAGATTATTCCCGCGGCTTATTAGCCGAGAAAAACCGCGGGTAGGGGGAGCGAGAACACACGATAAAACACGTGCGATTAATTTCAAAGTTAAGTGCTTCGGTACGAGCACGTTAGAAACGCGGCGTTATTAATTACGCAATATTCTACCGTTCGTGCCTTTCGCGCTGTTACGCTCAAATTATCGTTAAAGAACGAACGGACCTGATTCATCAAAGTCTCCTCTTCCCTTCCCTCCGGTCGAAGCTAACGAAAACTTCGTTTCGCGATACGTCTCTGCGTTCGTCTTCTGGTATCTCACGATGCCCAATCGTTAAAATTCCAAACTCGATCGTGGAACCGAGCGAGAGTCGAAAGTTTAAATTTTGGTAGAAGCCACAAATTGAATCTTTTTGAGTCATCTTCACAGGTAACCATAAGTTAATATATAAACAAAGATAGAAATAGATTCTATTGGCCAAATAAAAACACTTGCAGAAAATATTAGAATGTTACTAAACCACGTTTCAAGCGCTCAAAGCGAACGCACTTACAAAACTCTTAACGAGAGCTTTATCAATATTTATTCCGATCTCTGCAAAGACGATTAAGAAACGTTTCGCCGCAGTTTCAGTTCGTACCACAGCGCGCGTAATCCAGTTCAAACAATGTTGCATTCCCAATCAAATGGTACTCGAAGAAATTTCACTCCGGGGCATTTCTATTTACCGCGTCAATCAAATTTTCAATTACGCTTCGAGTGGCTCGGTAGAATCTTGCAAAACCGTTTCTTCGAGACTCACCTACGAGTTCCATTTTCTCCCCTTTTCATTTTTCAAAGCGCCACGCGAGTAAACGTCGGGCGCCGCTCTGCCCGTGCGGAAGATAATTTCGAGCAGACTTCTTCGCGAGGAGGGTAGGAAGAAGAGCGGAGAGAAAATGGCGTGGCAAGAGCGAAGGAAACGTCGACGGTGCTTATCGGCGCAGTGACCGTGTAAAAGTTTGCTCCGTGGCGCGTTACGCCCATAAGTCAGCGGATATTTGAAAGCTCGGGGAACATTCTGGGACCGGCAAATGGATCCCCCGCGGTGCCATCCATCGACTTGTTAATCGTCCATCGGACGGAACGCTTCGCGATGGTTCAACCTTGGACAGGCTCTTTTTGTTACCACCAACGGAAACCTTTTGATATCGCTGCGAGGTTAATCATTTTCTTTCGGAATTTACCCTCCGTGATGTTCAATTGTGAAACGCGTAGTTCGGGGTAACTCGACAGGGTTAGCGATACCGTTGGTGGATAAAGAGGAATTATTCTATAAACGACGATAGAAAATACTTTGTTTGGATGAAATTTGATATTGAGACAACTTTCAGAAAAGATTGTTTCTTTTTTAATTTGCGTTAAAAGTAACTCAAGGATACCAGGATGCTGGTGAAAAATGTTTGTACGATTGTATGACGTGGGATGATGTAGGAAATTCGATCATATTTCAATATTGTCCACTTGACGTGTTCTACTTGCAACTTCAGTTTTAGTTAGCAACGTTAGTCAATGATTTTTAGATTCTTGATAGCCTGAATTTGTGGCTAATTCCGCGACGTGATTTTCTCCGCAAGAGTCTGTTCAAATAAAAATAAATATAGATAAATTTAAATCTCGCGTTTTCCTTTCCACATTATTATTACCCAAATTCATTAGAAGACAGGACCCACGTTTCTACCGACTTTTCTTATGATTTCAAAATTCTAAATCTCTGTACACCGATATATCCTAGACGACGTTGCGCTAAATCAAAAGCAGAGTTCCTTGAGCAGGTATTTTGCATTCCGCTCCTTCGTTCTCTCACCGAGTAAAGAAGAAACAAACGGGATCGACGCGCGCGAGCGATAATTTTATTACCGGCACGCGTCAGAGCGATATAATTGCGGGTAATGATAGAGTCGTTGATAATTCGCGCACACAGTCGCGGTCGCATCCCCTTAATTACGCGCGTAGACATTTGTCGCGTCATTACGCTTCCGTTCGCGGCCGACAGCGTAATCTCTCGTTACTAGAACGCGGGAACGCGTGTAAGCAGCGTGCTAAACGACGCTTTGAACCACTGCGCTTCGTCTATTTCTCATTTCCCTTCGAGATCGGCGTTTCTTATCGCGAACCGCAGTTTTTCAAAAAGTGAAAAAAAGAGAATCCGAAAGATCGTGCCCCCGGGGGCGTGAGGTTGATGATACGGAATAAGAATCACCGGGAAGAATGATAATCGACGGTGTCGTTACCGACGTTATCGTTAATACGTCGTTAGGAGCCATGTTATTTTAACGATAGAAGAGTCTCAAATATCTACCTTCCATTCGTTACCGGTACGATTGCAAAACGGAAAATATTTTCTATTTCCGTTAACTTTGATTTAGTAGGTTTGATCCGCGATCCTTACGTCGTATAAAATACATGTAAACAACGTTATCTCAATCTACACTTTCGCGCATCCAACAAAATAATTCGACTACCCTTCCTTAAACAAATTACTTCTCACCCCGCGGAATTCAATGAGTCTCAGTAAAACGCGATCGAGATTTCACGATTCATCCGAGCATTTCCCTGTCGAGAAATAAGGACAAGAAAAATGTTAATAAACTGACCGTCGATTATCACGCCTTTACGTTCGCGACACGTCCATTCCCGACTCGCAAATAAGATCGAAAAATCTCGCTCGCAATATTTATCCCGTGGATTTTACACCGCGCGTTAGCCCCGACAGACTTTTGCCACGCTTTAACAAATCTCCTCAGGATAGGGCGACGGTAACGCAAACACCGCCATTTGTATCGGGTGCCGGTCGCGAACGCGGCGAGTTGGTTCGAAGAATGATTCGCGTATCTGAAAATACACTTTGCGATATCTGGAACGAACGGAAGCCATTCATAGGTATCCGTGGCCGCCTCTAGGCCACGACGGCCCAGGTATTATGTACGCGGATGGTGCGTGGCTCCGGCCAGGTTTGTTATCGTGTTCAACCGCGGAGAACGAGAGGCACCTTCGATTTAACCTTAATAAGATCGATGGATCCCACGAGACTGCCCGATACGGAGTAAGCTATTACTCGGGTACGCGTCTTTCGTTTTACGCGTGTACAGGGTGTCCCGAAATTGTTGCCGATCCGTTTATGGTTACGGTAGCTGAGGTAATTTCAAGCGGGTTTTTCTTCGTCGTCGAAAAACTTGCTTACGGATTAGTTAAGGAAATATCGATGGAAAAGGATGGCCGAATGGAGAGTAAACTGGTTCGAGTACTTCTCCGATTGGTTATTATTTATTATTCCTCGTGGGTATTTCGACGACCAGGTATCGGAACTTTAAACGAACTACGAACAATTTTGGGACGCTTTGTGTACGGGGGTATAGGGTGATTCAAAATATAGACGTAAAGAGAAAGGAGGATATTCTTGAAAACGATTCCTCGCTGCAATGCATATATCCGTGCGCTTTAGCTTAAAGAATGACTGTTATCTAAAAATTGCTCATATTGCACTCGTACCGCTCTCCTTATCGTCGACTCAATTGCAAACGTCAATTCTATCTCGCGATTATATCTTTGAACGATCCTGTACCAGTCAGCTTGCGCGTACATCGTGTGTCCTGTGCGATCGTTCGAATGAGAAAAAGCAAAACATTGAGCGAGGGAGAGAGCGAGAGAGAGACAGAGAAAGACAAAGATCGTAACCACGAGAACGAGGCCTGCAAATTAATGTCTCTTTATTTCACCGAGAACATTTCGTTAAAGCTTGATTTATCACCATATACAACGTACCTATACGGTGCCTTTTTATCGTTCGATCGCCCGCGGCCTCGATCGCTCCTTTAATTATGCAATGCCGTACCGATCCTATTCGCGGCTACGAGTGCTAATAATAACGATCGAGGACTACGCGCGATCTCGTTCCCTTCCTTTCCACGGGACCGTCGCGTCGGCTCTCTTCGTGTTTTCGAAAGTGTCTGGGGGTGGAGCTTTTAAGTTGCGGCGAATCGAGTAAACGTCTTTAACGCCCGCGGTGTCGCGTTCGCGGTTTGTTGACTCGACGATGCTCGTGGAAAACCCGGTAAGAAGGAGGTTGCGATCTTTGGCGGATACGAATGCACCGTTTCAAACTAATATTAGGAATACAGAAACTCTGTTCTTCGTTTTGTTACTTGTAATTGGATTAATTAAAAATAATATTCAAAGAAGGAATAATAAATTTAACGTCATTAACGCATTATGTTGGTATATAACCGATACGTGTTTTAGATTCTTTCATTCATTTAATTGAATGACTTTCCCAAATCCGAGTATGACGCGTGTCAATTTTTCTAAAATTTTGAAATCATCATCTTTTTCCCAAGCGACCGTTCGGTCAAAATTCAACGTAATACTTTCGTACAATTGCGAGAATTATACCTTCGTTCGCGTAGTCGAGCTTGATTTATTCTACCAAACTTGTAAATAGAAAAGCACAGCCAACTTTTCCACGCCGATAAACATGAACGAACGCGGGCATCGGAAAATAAATCGTCCGGCTGAAACGAAAATTTTCTACCGCTGATTCGTCTCATTATCCTCTTACTTCCAACGAGCCGAGATAAACTTGTACGGTTTCCGCGCAATTTACGAGTCTCCGTTACGCCGCTCGTCGACTGCTATCGCTGATTTGTCCGGTTTCCTAAGAATATCAATTATTTATCAACGATCGCCTAGGCCGGATCGTTTAAAAGAATCTCTCCCGTTTTTCTCGCTCCCGCGATCGAGGCGCATTTCAAGTAACTATCCCGCTCTGCCCTTTCCCGAAGCACCGGTGGCACCGATCGGTCGCCTCGTTAACGGAAAATCTTTCGTACGCGTTACATACTCAGCCCAGAAAACTAATTAGCCATAACTCGCCGCGAATGGACTTAACGCGTGATACCTAACGTTTTATCGCTCTCCGCGAGCGGCACCGTAAGTGGTAATTAACGTATATTCGTCGGCCTCGAAAACAAGCGCGTTAACGATTAATCGACGTATTCCGAGCGACAAAGTTTTGTTCGTCGCGTGGCTCGAGCGGGGAGAAAGGTATTTCTGAAAATGGATATCATACCGATCACCGTCGCGGACGAGGGGACGCCAATGTTGACTAAATTAGTAGAAATATCTGGCAATCCTTGCCATTCTAATGCGCGGTGCGCAAAATAATTTGTTAGGATCGGGGAGAACTTGCGTAATGCTCGCGACGCCAGCGGGAATACGTTCGTAATTATGTTGGCAATGGTTCGCTGGTTCGCGATGATCATGCCGCAAATATTGCCATTTAATTTAAACTTACTTTCATTTTATTGGCCGGCTTCTACGTTTTAGTGCCGTGACTGTGTTAAAATTTGTTGGGGAATCGTAAAGGGGCATCGGGATAGTTAACGGTAGATTTATCGCGCTATTCCAGAATCACGGCGTTTCCTTAATAAATGTTTGAAGATGTTTTACGCGATATCATTTGAAAGGGGATCGGTCGGTCGTCGAAAGCCGCACACTGAAGTACGTGGTTTTGCGTTTGTTTACGGCACTTTGATACGGAAAGAAAATCCTTATTAACGATAAACGTCAGTTTGGATAATTACAAACTGATCTACAGGATCCGTACGAAGATCGAATTTATCAATATCTATTATCAATATTCAGACAGCGCGTTTAAAACTATCACTTACTCTACTCGGAAAATATTCTTGTTACTTCAAACTACCTCGTTTGAAAATCACAACACGAGTTAGGAGATCACCGCGAAGGTTATACATTTTTTATTTTAACCGGACAACTTTTTATCCGACAAACGCGTTTGTAACTTAACTAGCCTCCGATTAAACGAGCACACGGAGAAATTCATTTCTATCCACGTCCGTCGCGAAGGCGCACATTTTCCATTTATTTCGAAATTGATATCCACGAAGGTACTCGGTGGATATTAGCGCACGCGAAAGAGAGAGAGAGGGGTGGGGGGCGGGAGGGAAGGGAAGCAAAAAAGAATACGCGCGAATACGCTCTGGCAACGATATCAACCTGCACAACCGGTACAATAACAGTGATTAAGTTTTATCGTTGCCGTTTCAACGGACTATTTATCTGTCGGCCGCGAAATTACGCGCTGTAAAGACGTAATAGGAACGCGATCCAATATTGTCGTTTCAGCGTTCGTCCGTTCGAGCGAACTTTATTCGACAAATATTCTAAAAATTAGCGGCAAAATGTGGTGATAAAAAATATAGCTGTAAATTAGACACAGTTATTGAGTTTGACATTGAGAGCAGATAAGAGAGATCACGCTAGGTTTTGCCGTATTCAGAAATTGAGGCCAATTAGTTAGTAATTAGATAGAATATTTTTGGAAAAATTTGGTAACAATGAAAACGAATCGTTAGAAGCTTTTTTATCTCACGAAAAAGAAGAATACCGAATATTTTGTAAACGTGCAAATCTATTTGCGAAGATTACATATGTCTTCAAGTACACGAGTCTCATTGTCAGTCGTAATAAACATAGATGAGCGTTATGTCATAAGAAAGAAGAACCGTATGTTTCTTTCTCGCGACGAGAAGCTTATGTATATTATATTCGCTGACAATAAAAATACACGGTTCAGTCCTCGTGTACCTGTACTTACTTGGCGCTGAGACAAGACCTTGTCTCGTGATTAAATCTAGAAAGCTTCGTGTCGCGAGAGAGTCCTGTACCATAGTTTTTCAAAGAATCAAATATAATCTCCGAAAATCACGAACACAAACGAATTTATAAAAATTATTCATTTCTCCAACGTTAGCGCTGTCGAGTCTCGAGATAATATAACCCAATCTCTAAAAGAACACCGTAAGCGACGAGTTTCGAAGGAATTAAAGAAAGGCAAAACCCATGTAACTCGATAAACGGGAGTAAATTCCGTTCCGCGTGTAATTTTCCAAATGCGCGAAAGAATGCGAGCGTAGAATAAAAAAAAAAAAAAACGAACCATGAGAAATTCCAGCCATTTTCGTTATCCTGCTCGCCGACACGTCGGGAAAGTATTAAAATACAATGGGAATGTATGGCAGCGCGAAACGCCGTTTGCGTTACCCGGGATTTTTTTCTAACACAATGCCGCAGAAACGCGGTGGAAGCAATAATTTTGAGCGAACACGCATCCGCATTATACGCCGGATCGGGTGCAAAAGGTACGATGGTGGATACGCGTTTAAAAGGTGGTTCAGCCGTAACCGCCGAAGAGAAACGGAAAAGCGATCTAATAGGGTGCAATTATTTACCGATGGTTTGCATAAGAATACGACAACTGAATGACCTATAGGAAATTGTTGTCCATACACAAAGCGAGAAATAGTTAGTTGCATATCGCGGTTGATTTATGGGGTAGAGAGCAGCTATTTCTCCGAGCGCTTAACAATTGTTTCCTGACAATGAGCGTATATCAGATATGAGTGACACGAAGAAACGTTTTCTACCATTCATCAAGCTGGCACTCGACTGGCGAGTAAAGTAATTACGCGTTTTCCTGTGTCATTTGAAAGGATCATCCATCTGCACGAAACCGAGGAAACGTTCCAATAAGACGAAGACGTTGGCCCGAGGGAAATTATTTTTAATTAACCCCTCGAGTGACCGAGGGGCAACCGGGTATCGATTTATGGCAAACGCTTCGTTTTGATACTTCGTCGCGTGCAGTGGATAGAGCGTATCGCGTTACATTTAAAGAAAAATATCATCGAAAGGATTCAGAAGCGTTACGAGTATTTGGAAGTATTCAACGAAGATACAGATATTTTTACCAAGACCTGTAGTATTCCACGTAAAATTGATTAATATTATTTATAGCACGTAACTTTACTATCGTTACGTGAAATTGTATGTATGTATATTCGAGTAACGATCTAATCAGCAATCTTATCGCCATCTACGAACAGCAAAGCAACGTAACGATATTTTTATTACGACCGACGGATAATTGGTAGACCGTTAGATTGAAAAATGTAACTAGGCTAGGTATCCCAAATAAAATTGCCCAGATCGTGACGCGCCAGCAACTAAATAACAATCGCTCGCTTACATAATAACGAGAAATCGTACTCCTACCAATACGTTAAACAATTCTTCCATGTCGAAGAAATTTATATACATCTGGGCATTCGAAGCCATTACGCGATTCTAATGAGAAACCCCCGTTATTAAGCAATTGCTCTCTGACAATGAACGCGTACGAGACGCATTACCATTTAAGTTATTCCACAAAAGCTCGCCGAACATTAGGCACAGTTCGCAAACCCCGCTTTCGCGGGAATAATTTAACGTGAATCACGATCGAAGCGAACGCAATTCATTATATTTAAAGTGACCTTTACCCGGCGTACAACAATTATTTCGCATTCGGTGGAAATTTATTTCTGAACTTGTAAACCAATCGCGACGTTTGTTCCTATCGGTTCGTAACGTTACGCAATCACCGTGGGATCGGTTTAACTTTCATACGCCTGCCAAAGTTACAGTCATGCGAATCATAAAGCCTATTCGGTGTTTTCTTACGTTGGGGTAAACGTAACGAGACACCATCGTCAAATCCACGCTTTCAAATTTAGCGACGATGTAAAGCCAGATAGCGTCGACTCACGCATCATTTTCCGTTATCTACGATCCGTTCGTGTTAACGACCATCGGCCTGAGGTTACGAACGTTACAACATTATCGTTACAGAAGTAATCGTTCCCATCTCTTTCGCGTCGTGCAACTTATAAATAAACCCCACGGTAATAATAGATTGTAGTGGAACAACTCGAAAATGAATCGTGTAGGCGTGCCCAACGATCCCAGTTAAATCAAAGTTTCAGCATCGTCAAAGTCACGCCAACTTTCGCAACTTTCCAAACGATCTTTCGAGCTTGATACACGAGGGTTTCTTTCGCGTCGCGTTGACGACGCGATACGTACCAAGGGTATCGAATCAAACGAAACTCACCGGAAGACGGCCGATCCGAGTATCTGGTGCAGTAGACCCATGCCGGCCACAGCATTTGCTTCCCGGGATCAGTTGACGGTGGTGCGGACGCGTTCGACGTGGAATTCCCGGTTGAAACACTACCGGGAGAAGCGTTGGTAGTCGCCGGTGTCTCCGAACTACTCTTCTCCGAAGTCTCGGACGACGATTCGAGAAAGTCTTTAGTTAAGTCGATGGGTCTCGACGCGACCTTCTTTGGCCTGGACTTCTTCAGGGAAATGGGATCGGTGATCCTCCTGCCAAAGTCGGCCTTCAGGATATTGTCTATACTGAACTTCAATCCAGCTTGATGCTGAAGATTGTTGTTGTTATTGTGGTTGTTGTGATGATTGCTATTGTTGCTGCTGTTGATGCTGTTGTTCTGTACACCGTTGACCGGCAACGTTCTCCCGTTCTCCTCTCTGCCAACCGGCGAAGCAGGGCTACCCGGATCTCTCTGAAGTATCTTGCTAACGGAGAGCCGATGCTGATGCACCGGGTTCGCAGGTACGTGCTGCACCTGAGAGGTCTGATGCAGATGAACGTGGCTGTTGGGGTGAGGCAAATGTTGGCTCGGATGAGGCATCAACGAGGCAGTCTCGCGGGGATCCCTGCAGACCGTGGGATGGAGAACAGGCGTCGTTGCCTGAAGCCCGGTGACCGTCATAGCCGACGGTGGTGAGAACGACAACCTTGTCACCAGGGGTACGCTTATAGGCGTCCGATGTAACCTCTCGGGGGTCGGATAAACGATTTCGTGACTTAGACCATGCTGAATGCGCGTCGAGTAATCGGAAATCTCGGATTCCCTCGACGAGTATCGCGGTAGTAAATGCTGCTGATGACTCGACTGATATTTGGGTACTATGACATCCGCAATCCCTTCGGGGCGACCTGGCGAGGACGCCGTTGCCGACGAAGATGCCGGTGACCTTACGGAGGATGCCGTAGGGGACGACGGTGGTTGACTGTAACCGGGTGGACTCGGCGCCGCTACGCGATTAGACGCACGCTGATAAAATGCATCGTTACAGCTGGTCGAGCTCGAGGGCGACGGCGTTGCCGAGGTCCTCGTGTTCTCCTCGTCGCGAAAGTCACCGCGACTGCTCGCTGACTCGTGGTCATACCTGACCGAGCCGCAAACACGAATTCCAACGACGATAGTGGGCGTCGGTTCGCTGCCGACGCTCAACACTTCGCTGGTGTCGCTCTCGCAATCGCTGTCAGGGTGGTTACTGTCACTTCCTCGTATCTGCTCCCGTTTGTCGGAATCGTCGTGTTCCAAACGGGAGGACAGATGATTTTGCCTGATCTCTTGGAGATCGGACGAGTCTACGCCGGAGGACGATTCTGGTGGTGTGGTAGACATTTTTTTAGATGTTTTTTTTTTGTTGTCTCCGCGTTGATTTAAATCAGGGAGTTACGATTCGTGTGGTTTTGATCGTTCAGCCATGATTAGACCTACCCGTTGCTCGATGTTGGTTGGCTTTCGATGGGTTTCAAGCTTTGAAATACGATACGTCTACCTGACAGACTCCGTCCGTTTAATGTCGACCGTGGATGTCATCTTCGCTGAGTGGCGCATAATGATCTACCAATGATTAATCGTTAATCTGCCGATGTTTCTCCCATCTTCCTTGGAAATATGCCGCAAGATATGACGAATTAACTTATCAACCACACCACTCTTTTTAGGACGCCAGAGTTTCATTAATGTCGTTGCACTTCCAACTACCACAAACGGCAGCAGTTCTCAAACACCAAGTACTTTGCCCCAGCTCCTTTCCGACGGACACTCTCTCGCCCCCTTCATGACGAATTACAGGGATAATTTTTACCTTCACTTCTCATCTCCTTTCGGAGATAGTCCTTCCCAAGACAGTTTACCGCGAACTAGTGCCCTAAGATCACCATCCGATACTCATCGACTCGGCCAACAGATCCCCAAATACTACCATCCCCACATAGTCCCTTAGCCATCACGAGCCTCCGGTACCATCCTCGAATCCTTTACCTCCACAACCCATATCGCACACACACTAATCTCGCTCCTCTACCGCGCACCCATCCCGAAAACGATGGGTGTACAACTCGCCCCGTGAATCCAACGTATCAACAATGTTCACCGAACTCTCGTCGATACCTGTGTTTATGGACTGGCAGAAAAGTAAAAGCCCGGGACGTAAGCACAATGCGTCCGACGAACAAGTCCCCGTCGAACCGACGAGGACGCGGTGGCCCAGGTGACGAACGGTCAAACGTGGAGGACTCCTGCACGGCGCTGGTAGACGCGGGTTTCGACGGAACCGTTGTGCGACGCCGTGAATCCAGGCCTGGGCTGGTTGTCCAGTTGGTTGCCGCGGAGCGTCTGCGGCGAGGAAGCGGCGGGAGGGCCGCCGATGGGCGTTACTGGGCGTCGTTACGCCGCACGCTACGCCCATGAGGTGACCCCAGACAGGGGGTGAAGACCTCGTCGAGGGGGCGCGACTCCTCGACATCTGCCGGGGGCCCGTGGAGCTACGGATCCGCGACGCCCAACTCTCCACCACTCGACCCGTCCAACTGCTGATAGGGCGAGTTGAAAGTGATTGCCCCTCTCGCGCCGAACGTGTTCTCCTTCTTCCCTCTCCTCGACACCCCTGCCACAGGCTGTCTCTCTTCCGCGTTCTGTGCTTCGCTTTCATCCCCACTCCTTGCCAGTCGGACAGAGCTCTCCAGAGGCTTGTGTTTATCTCTGACCTCTCTCTCCGTCGCTCACTTTTTCGCTCCCCTCTTCGTCCCTTCTCGTCGTTACTCTTGCGCGTAGCGCTCTCCGTTTTAGTTTCTGGTCCCTCTATCTGGTACTCGTAGGTGATCCCAGTGCCTCTGTTGCGCTTCTGTCCTTGTTCGGCCTATTAGTTTTGTCTTTTTCTTGATTGTAGCTTCGCTCCGTCGATTTATCCCCACCAATGTTATCGCGTTGGGTTTCCAGATTGTCTTTGTTTTTCTTCTCTCACTCGTTCTCCCTCTCTTTCTTTTTTCTGTCTCCAGCACGTTCCGCCTGTTCTTTCTGATTCCTCTATCTGCTCTTAGGTGATCCGGCTTTTAGCTCCTACCACGTTTAACTTCCCTCTCTCCATCTCTCCTCCCCGTCTCTCCTTCTCATTCTCACTGACGCTCCACGGTGTCGTAGATTTTTCTACCCTCGGTGTTCGCTTCTTCCCCCCCATTTCCTCGCCGACGGTTTGTCTTCGGCAATTCGAACGCTTCGGTTCCTTGCTCCTCGCTTTCCGCTCCTCGATATTACTGTGTTTCCTCGTTCCCTTCTTGCGCGCTCTCTCTTTTCAATCGACTGCGAATACACTTATTCCTCTTCTGTGTTTAAGAGGTTCGTATATACCTGCGATCTTTTTCCAAGTATTGAATCCATCGATCGCCAACTGTCGGAGCTGCTGCAGCATAGCGCTACATGCTTTTAACAGTGCTGCGGCATCGTGACAATGTTCACGCGTGACAGTTTGTCCTAATTCGTATTGTACGCAATTACACGTATCGCAATACTTAAAAAAACTTTCATAATAATGCTAATTACAATATTTCAATTATTTGTATACTCCAACATGCACCATAACTTTATTTATAGATACCCGCATCAAATCCTAAAATATCTCACCTCCATTAAATAAATGGAATTCACAAAATCCGATTCCGATGAGAATAGAGCGATGTGGAGAATAATCATAGGTACGAGAGGAGAAAGAGAGGGGAGAAAAGTGAGATGCAGACGTCCGACTTCAACTCGAACGTTACCTCCGAGACTATCGATTCCCTGCACCACTTTTTCTCCCTCGAAAAGGTGGCGTGCATGCGCGCCATGAATCACGTATTCATTTTTCGCCGGGTTCGTGAGGAGCTCTCTCGCGCGCGCGTCAACGTGCTCTCGAGGCGATCGTTAAGGTTCATTATGGGCCGATCTTCGAGCGGATAGGACGGACCGAGAAAAAAATGTCAGCTCGTAAATCGCGAGTCAGGTGAACTTAAAGTGCGTCAAAATCGATCCGGGCACGTAAAGCGTGCGTCAGTTTCCTCTCGAATTAAATGGATTTCCTTCGACGGTTTCCGATACGCTTCCGATTTCCCGATTACTATGCGTCTTGTTCTGTTCGCAATTTACATAGATCACTATCATCGCGTACGGTACAAAACGATGCAGTAGAAAAAACAAACAGATTTCCTCGAATGACTTCCGATCGTCCTATTATATCATATCTCTTCATACAGACCCACATTCATTCGTGTATATAATATAAAATTTTTCTTTTAACTGATTGCAATGTAAAATAATCAATTGAGAAGGTACAATTTGTATCTTTATTAAAACCGACAGAGACGCGGATTTTATTAACTTATTATTCCGGAATGTGAAGTTTGCGAGGGATTTTGACAAGTATCGTAATCTTCTGTGAAAAACACGTTTCCTTGGTAATACCAGATTTTACATACGCGTCGCGTAAGACCGTCGCTCCTTCTACGAGAACGTTATAATACATCAGTTCTCGCTCTTTTTTCCTCGAAGCAAAGGAAATTTATTACCGAGTAATTCCGGATTCGCTGCGCACCTTTTCCACGAGAGAACGCGGAAACCTATGCTAATCCGATTGGATTCTATCCCAATAGAATCAAGCCAGTGTATTGGCGGAGGCGCGTGCAAAACCTTTTACGGCTTCCTTCAATGGCAATTGTCATTTATGGGAGTCGGGCAGTGGGGGTGACTGTGAGTGACAGTGTGGGTTGAGAAAAGAAAAACTACTCGGTGAAATTAATGAATCAAAGTTTTGAACGAAAAACTACTGAAAGAGAAAAAAAAAAATAACTTGGATCATTTTGACGTCAGTTGATGAAATCCGCGTTACTATGAACTCGGTCGTTCGAATTGAACACCAAATACGATGTATCACAAATTGAAAGAAACTAACGAAGAAAGAAAAAAATACGTTCTTCCGATAAACGGACAACGGTAATTTTCTCAAACGAAATCTCTTAGCGCTCAAAGCAAATTTCCGACGTGTTTCGTTAATACTCCCCTGCAGGTGCGCCGTGGATTCTCTCTCCATACAGGTATCATTCGACCGCTCTGGCATAGAATTGCACCGTGCAATTGGCAAATGCACCGTCATCAAAGCCCCGCGGTAATGACGTATTGTCGGACGCGTGTTAGCGCCTTGTAAAACTAATTTAAAACGCGTGTTCGGAGTTTAGCCCGACGAGAGAAGATAAAACGCATGTTGTTCCTCGGTCACCGCAATTCTTTCGGAATTATTCCTCCATAGTCCTTTAGCATGAGATTGAAATTAATGTCGAAAACGCGTGGAATATAATTTCGTTTCCTTTTTTTTCTTCTTTGCCACTAACGATTGGCGCTCAGTTCGCGCTTTTTATTTTCGACGAGCATCGATGAACGGAAGTCAACTCACGGTGATGATGTCGACACACCGATTTGTCCCATTCAATTGATATTCAGCTCATTTCCATTAATATGGCTCGTGTCACGAAGGGAAACATACCTCTCGTGAAATTATCGTGTTCGTGCTGTTTGGCTTTGGTTTTCAGTTCTCTCGCTCTCTGTCTCTTCCCTCGTCGTCCTTTTTTTATTCCCCGCTTTCGTTTGTTTGCGTTAAGTCACGCTTCTTTCGCTGCGAACGTTTATTGGACGAAACTTACCGTGGGATACTGCGAAATTACGATCTGAATACCATCGAACGTCATTCACAGCCCTTTTTTCTTATCTGTTTAGTACCGCGTTGTGGACGTGTTATTAGCGTAATGAGTATTATTATCGGCGACTTGAACAAATTTCACGTCAAACTGAAAATAATTTCCCCGTGATAAGTAGGTATTAACGGGAATTTGAATATCAGTCAATCCAATTAACGGCGGATGAATTATCGAAGCTTCTCGATAGACGTTGACGGATCTTCGATTTAACAGAGCACTTCTTATCGTCGCCTCGTGTATTATCTTTCTCACGAAACTCGAGAAATGATAATTTCTGTATTTCAAAGGTGAAGATTTTCATTTCGACACGCATTCCAATTTGCAGGCACATGTTCCTTGCGGCGATCAACAACGAATATTTTAGCCACGTAATTGTATACTAAAGAAACCGGACTATTAGACGATTCGATTAACCACTTGACTGTGTAGCGCGCAGTTGTGAGTCAAAACAGAAGTGAGCAAGATTGCGTTGCGCGCATATCTGCATAACATAAAAAAAGGAACTAACACATTTTCGATTCTTCTGAAACTAGGTACCCTAAGGTCTTTTACTTCTAGATACCAATTTGATACTAATCCGACGAACTTTGTTTCAACACACTCTTGGTCAGAGAATAAAACTCACCTCACACAGTCAAGTGGTTAACGATCTATGTAGGTACGTGTGTTGTTAAACATATCGAATCGGCGCGTATATCCAGGACAAAGAAATTCATTTCAACATAATTTTAAATTTTAGTCCAATTTTTGTCGGTACGTCCAACGTGGTATATTTAATTATGACAATCCTATAATAATACCTATCCGTTTATTAACCTAATTACCGAATCATGGCGCAAGATAAATTCGATCGACCATTCCCGTGGCGGTTCTAATCGCCGCTTCCTGCGTCATTATCCTCGCAAATTCGTGATAACGTTAATTCCCATATTTCGAAGACGAAAAGATTCATTTCGAAATACATTAGAATCTTCGGGCACATTTTTCTCGAGGCGCTCTCATTACCGTGCGCCCGTAATCATGTGAAATCACGCGAGAAGTCTTGAGTTATACCCGCAGATAGGTCACGGAGGAAATAACCAAAGAGCATCTATCAGACTTATCTGACAGTCGAGCTCCCTTAGCCTCTGGTGAACGTAATCTTATTTATGGATCGCACCGAGAACCAGTCAGCCGTATTCAATGAAATGATTTAATCAAAAGTAAATGTATGTTTTAAAGGAGCAGAAAAATGCCGCTCGGATCACCAGGATTGCGATTTTCGAGGCAACGCTTGAAATCAGGTGCGCCGCGGGAACGATATATTTTTTTTGTCTACGCATATATCGTTTTATCTGTACCCTCGTGATCCATACGTTCCTTTGGTTAAATACGTACAACCGGTCTGAATTAAATGCAAATGTAAATATCCCAGAATTCGATGAAACTTTCATATTCACCGATGTGAATTTCATGAAGCTTTCGATGCTGACAAAGACTACGGTCGTCCGTCGATGAACACTCGCTGCGAACTTTCGTCGGATATAGTCGTCCATAAAGAATTCCGATCAATTCGTAACTTCGATCGAGCGAACCATAAATACCTGTTATCTCCGTGGTTACAAACTTTGATATATTTTGTTACGTTTCGATAGCCGTACGATTTGGTATAGCTCTCGGTTCTAAAGTATTTCATTGCATGAACAAGACTGTTCGTTCAGTGGAAGCATAGAGACCAAAAAAAAGCCATACCGAAAGGTTTAAAATTTGAGTTCAATTTTATTTGACCGACGAATAGCGAATAATGAGAAATACTTTTGTACGTCGCATATTCCGCATCGTGATGCGCTCTTTACAATATGGTTTATATAATCATAGTAATAGCATGGTATTTTAATTCTGCGATAGATAATGAATTGAGCTTATATACCAATATATAAATCCATGCATAATTTTATACATAAATTAAATATATGAAAAATACAGTGGATCTTAAAACCTTTCCAGAAACCTCTCTGAGATGCCGCGAATCGTAGTAGCGTATGACAAAAAATATAAAAACTTGGCTTACGTCGAAATGGTAACAAAAGAAAACAAAAAATTTGGGACGAATTCTCTATTTGCAATCGTTCTGTAATTTTTTCTAATCAATTTGTGATAGGAGGTTATCGTTAACTCAATTCAGTGGCGGGCACCGAAAGCGATGTCAGCGGGATTACGTACTGCCTCATGCTCGGCGATAATTTAACAAACATTACTGACTTTACGGAAACCTAACAACGATTCTGCTCGAACGTAACTTCCGCCGGTCGCTATCTCGGTACTCCACACCTCTGCTTTATTAAGTGTATACACACCAGGAGCTTTACCACGCGGATACTCGATCTACGGTACCAGTTCGCTGTGTGCATTCGAATACAGATGCATAGGTGCACGTGGGATTGAATATACGTGTTCAAAGTTTATACAAGGTGTAACTTGCAATATTAAACGCGAATACCGAAACGAAGAATCTTCAGTCTTCCTTACGCCGCGAAAACGAGATAAAAAATAATGTATAAATTAAAAATGGTATCAAGGTTGAATATGGTTATACCCATCGTCACTTTATCGATGAAAATAATAAATTCAGTAACGGTGACAACCGCACAATAATTATTGTGCAAGATTCCGATAACTTTGGATTAAGTACCTGATATTTTTTAATATCAGGAGCTTAGTCAGGTTTCGCTTATTTGTAGGCAAAAGTTGCCATTGGTCCTGTTTCTTATCATCTCTGGGATACTTAAATTTTTACTGGGTACAGATGTATTTTGAGATACCAAAAGCGTATTTGGAAACAAAAGTAGGCAGTCGACTATAGTTGCTAAGATATAAGCATTGAAAGTTAATAAAATGACGAATTAGAGTCCAGCCATATTACACCATGACCCTTTGTGAAATAATCTTGGCTGGCGTAACAACTGTTTCTGAAGCAAGCGTGTTCATGCGATTGCTTTTGAATGTAATGTCTAAATTATATCTAGCGCGAGCAAACACCAGGGATTGCTCGTGGGGGGTTCAAACTAACGTAAAATCTGATTCTAAAGCAACCAAGTATGTGCGATTGCTTATGGAATAATTTTGACTAGCATATATAGCGTTTTTACAGCGAGCAAAAGCTTGAAGTTCTTTCTCGAATACATTATGGTAACGTGCAAATTGTTTCTGTAACGAGGGAAGACCAGCGATTACTGACACAATAATATAGACTAGTACGACCACTGAGCCCAGAGCGAGCAAAGATCTAGTGTTGCTTACAGATTAATTTTTGCTGGTAGAAAACCTGTTTCTAAAGTAACCAATGCTTACGATTGCTTCTTGAATAGACTATGCTAACGCATAAGCTGCTCCTACATCAAACAAAAAGCTAAGATTTCTTAGAATTTACACGTTAGTGCAATCTATTCAAAGTGCGATCAAAGCTGTTTGGTAAAAACACAGTTCTTTCGTTAGGAAAAATTAAGCTGCAAACAAACGCAAATCTGTCCTCGCTTCGGAAACTGTTTCCGCAGCAGTCTAAATTATTTCCTATGTGATAGCAGATGTTTCCTTGCTTTCCAAATAGTTTTTGCACTATTCTAAGCTACTATGTAAGCAATTACAGGTGTTCGTCTCCTGTAGAAATAATTTACACGTTACCATAATCTACTCAAGAAAATTATTGTATAGGTAACCGCAGGTTTTTACTTATTTTCAAAATAGTTTTCGCATAAGTATAAATTAGTCTGCAACAATCACGGGTGTTTGATCGCGTTACAAATGATTTCCACGTTAGTATAATCTATTTCAGAAGCAATTGGAGGCGTTTTTTGCTTCAAAAAGAGTTTCCATATTATGTAGTCAAAATTGTTCCATAAGTAATCACTATGCAACATGGTGATGCCCTAACCTGTCGTTGCGTTGACTTAAAACGCTTGTATCTTGGAAATTATAATCCAACTCGGACTTTTTTTTACGGATTCGTGTTCAGCGATTCAAAATACACCTGTTCCATGTACCAAATTAAAAATCCCATAGGTGACCGTAACCTGGATCTGCACACATGCCAAATCTACAATACCCAAATAAAGTTTGACGAAAACAATACACACTATTATAAAAGAATTGTTCCACGCGCGTATAATAAAGCGCAATTGTAAATTGAAAACTTGCTTCGACAAATTGTGCCACAAGCTCGTTTGCTTTTTATCCAAGTCGTTCATTACTCACGGTTTGTTCGTTTTGTTTTGCCTCCGTGCACGAGAGGGGTGAGAAGCAACAAATCACATTATTCTTGATCGAAACACCGCGGTATAATTAACACAACACGCAACATCGATCCTTATTTAACTACTCAGTAATTTTACACCACAGATGTTTAAAGTTAAAGCCCCGTGGCAAATAAAAAAGGACACATTTACACGCTTTCAATCATTTGCAATTTACTTACAATATTTCTTTCAAACCGATCAAATGAAATGCTCGATGACACAACTGATCAAATGAGATACTCGATGACGCAACTGATCAAATGAAATACTCATAAACGTTAACCAATCGAACGAAATACTTTTAAACGTCAATTGATCGACCGAAATATTTATAAACGTCAATTGGTCAAGTCAAATACATATAAACCTACATTGATCAAACGAAATACTTATATAAACGTTATCCGATGAAATAAAATAGTTATATTAAACGTTATCTGATCAAACGAAATACTTATAGACGTTTACTCAGTCCTGCTCCTCAGGTTATCGCGCCAGTTTCCTCAAGAATTTTCCTCTCACACCCTGTATACCCGCAACTTCACCCCCCTGGCTGCGTAGCGCGCGATAACTCGATTACTCGCGATAGCGGATTATTTATTAGCCCGTGAGATTTCATTTTGATACCCGCCTCTCTCGCGAGTGCCGGTAAACCCTCTCTCCTCTCTCTCTCCTACCACTCCGCACGCTCGCACGACGATGTGTTTCTTCGACCGGAAGTCGAACATCTTTGGATGGTCGGAAGTCGGGACGTTTGGGAATACGCTCGAATTCGCGGGAGATATTTACACGACAAGATCCGATGGTGAATTGAATCATTGAGAGGTCATAACCTTAATTATAAACGCGAGTAGCTCAAGTAAAACAGTTTTTATAGCGGGAGGTGTCCCTCGTGCCCACGAAATCGTTAATTAACCCTCTATAGTAGCTTCGACTAGCGATGCCGTAACCGCGATCAAATGATCGTTTTGTAACGCTTCGTTTGCTTTCGCAAAGTTATCTGTTATTACTTCAAAAATATCGCGGTAAATATAATATCACGTTTCGAGTGACTGTCATTTAATAATAATTGCCAGCGCAAAATTATTTGTATATAATCATGAAGAAATATTATCTACGCTTAAGATTGCATTTCATCCAGAAAAAGAAGATATTAGAGTAAAAACTTTAAACGCGATTTGGTCGAAACAACATTCGCGACACCGTCATCCGTTTCCACCCCCGTTTCCCAATATTATCGCGGTAATTAATACGATAATTAATACGCAATACTCACTGGATATTAACGCGACAATAAAATCCCGCGAATAGTCGCGATTAACGTCCCGTCTGGTATAATAACTCGTTCCCATCTTTCCTCCCTTCGTTTTGCAGCGCATTAATTTGATCCCGTCCCGCTTCTACAACCACAGCGTATCCGCCGATTTATTTATCGGTCGCCAAACTCTTTTATTGAAATTCAAGCGTGTTCGAGTGCGAGGGTTTGGACGGAGGGGTGGGGGGGAGATGGCGGAACGGAAAGGGGGATCGCGAGAGGGAGGGCGGGAGGAGGGGTGAGGATCGATCGAGATATACGTACGTATCGAATTACGAGCGGATTATCATCGGGCGAGGATCAACGCGTTGCCGTGGCCCACGATAATTATTTCTGCGTTAGCCATAATTATTGCCAGGGTGGCAATTAATTCCTGCCGGAGCGGCAATTAATTTATTGCGGCTTGATTAATTACCGCATGCTCGGCGCGAGAGACAGTTCGTTACTGTGCCCGATCGCCCTTTTGCCGCGCAATAAAGTCGGGCGCGGTGTAACGCCGCTTTCCTGGAAAGAATTCGCCGATATCTAATCGAATCGGGCGCTCCGAGATGAATATTCTTTCAGATATTCGCCTTTCGAGAAGTTCGCTTTCCTCGGACGTCGGCTCATAAGTTTCGTACGAGAACCAACTGTATCTCGACCTTTTAAGCCATATTCCTACGGTTTCAATACTTATCGGTTTTTGTTTTCTTTTCGGTAAAGACCCCTAAGAAGATTAATTATTTTGTACCATTTTTCTCTTCTTTTTTCCAACTATGCGGATGTCCAAAACGTCTTTCGTTATCTCCTTACAACGTGCAAGATAAACGTGTTTTTCGTACCGTGTACGCATGTTCATGGAAATCCTAATCATTTTGAAAATCAGTCTTCCGCCCGTTATAAAAGTTTATTTGCTATCGCAGTAAGATTATTATAGTCTCGAGTAATGGAATAAAGTATCATTCGGGAATCCGATTTTATTTACATCGATGATGTAAATAGCACTTAGAAATTAGAACTACTGTTAATACCTATCGAGCGCGATCAATGATAGATTAGGCGACTTAATTATAAATGTTCTTAGCAAAATGCTTTATCACGCCGATAGATCAATTTCATAAACATGCAATAAACTTCTGCTATTGATAAATTCTAGTTAGTTTACCGCGAGAACTATCCTTGAACCAAACGAATTTCGATATTTTCCTTTCGTTATCGAGGGATCGAACGACAAATGGCAGCCCATTTCTGTGGATGAGATATTGCGTGGATTTTCACTTTCCACCGTGGACGGTCGATTTGCGGTGATCTTTGAATGCTATGGAAAAACGATGTCGGAGGACCGGTGAAGTATGCGCTGTTTGGGAAACACGATTCGTTCCGTATCGTGGGTATTGTGGTCCTGGACACGTCGAATTTTTCAAAATCGACCAGGTAGAGGTCCCCTTTCGTCACGCTGATTTTCGGATTCTTTTGAGAGGCGTTACGGGCTGGGCACCGATATACACGGTCGAATATTTTTTTCGAAGGTCGAAGGTTTTACAATTTTCATCCTTTCTGTTGCGTTGGCTAATAAATTCGTCGCATTTTGATGTTTACTTCGATTCAACGATGGTCGTTCAACTGCTCACAAATCAAACTTTTATTTTTGGTATTTATAAATTCTCCTCTTTAACATCAGAGGTGATATCAATGAGGTGATAGATTTTTATTTTTATCTTCACTCATATTATTAATAAATTCTTATTATTATTTTCATTTTATTTATGGGACACGTAATATACCGATCGTACGAAAAAGTCTACCAAAGTGTAAAACTAATAAACACGAACAGTTTCTACTTATAATAAATATCAACTAAAAATAAAAACGCCGCTAACTTATTAGCCAAGCACGCATCCCCCGTTCAAAAACATACCACGTAAAGTAAGAACTAATTATGGTCTTTAAACCCCCTACGATCTCTCCTAACGTAACGTTTCTCGTTTAATTTAAATAACCGAGAATAATATTAACGCTACACCCACGGTACGACACGTTACGCGAAATCTCCTTCTACTGTTTTATTGGAAACCTTGATACACTCGAGCTTAATCATAAATACGATGAATCGTACAAGACTATATTTACACGTAATTAAATCGAGCAGGTAAATCCTGGATGTTAAAAAAATCGCACGAGGGGCGGGGAAAATAAAGATATAAAGAATAAAAAGGCTACGGCGCTGAATCTTACGAAAGTATTGGTGGAGGAACGACCAGGAGGGGAAATTAATATTTCACACGTTTGGCGAAAGATCGCGCGAGATCGGCGAAATTCTGAAATAAATATTTAAGACGAGAGCTGAGCTACGATTCTTTGGCTCCCCCGATTGCGCACGGGGTGGTCTCGCAAAATATTATTTAATCCTCGCTGGCCGTACGCTCGTGACAATTCCGTAATTGCTTCTGCTTCGCGTGAAAGGATTAAGACTCGCTTCGACGCTATGTATACCATATGCATATAAGTATATAAACCTAGATATGTAGCTTGTTTAATATATAGCGATATTCAATCAAACCTTAGCGCATTATTCGCGAACATTCAGAAACCTCGGGGGTGGGTGTGTCACGCAGTCAATTTTTCTTTTATTTCTCGATCTGGCAACCTAAAGTTATTATATTTCTTTTAACCGTAACGGAGGATGTTTCGTTACCAGCCTCACATTCAGTGAAATCTATAACGATTTTGTTATCTTCGGTTTTGATATAGTTTTAATTTACGATTTTTTTCATTATCGAATTCTGGATTTTATCAAACTCACGATCTGTCAATTTGGTAAATTCTGGGTTTAGTAGAATTTCCTTGATCAATATCCACATTGGATAAAAATACATTTGAATCAAACAATAATTGTACCGTGGAGAAAATTGAAGCTGAAGAAATAGATTTCAGTCATAACCGGAAGGATTAAAAATCCTAAAATAATTTACAATAATTATCATTCAGCTGCGCGTCAGGATTTCGTCAACTTTTGCGTTTCTGAATATGGCGAGTAATGTTATTAAACATACTTAAACTACTGAATCTCATTAACGGCATTAAGTGCCGGCATTTAATTATTCGTTTTGATCTCAAACAGCATCGTTCGCACGAGCGAGAAAACTTATATAAAGCATCGTAAACAGGGTCCTCTCATTACCCTTTTTAAAAAACGTAATTTACGTTTGTATTTTTAAATGTTATACGATGCTTTGGATTAAATATTTCTAAATTTTCCCGATCGTGCGTCCGGCGTAGAGACCGTGGCAAAATCCTCGACTTCTAAATTCGCCTTTGTCGTTATTATCGACGAGCGGCAATACACTTGTACATACGATAACCGTGAAACGGAGTGGCGAATGTTCGATTACATAAGAAAAAGGCAGTACGGGAGAGGGAGTGAGAGAAATAATAGCGAATAACGTTGTCGAGAGAAAGATGCTCGCTGGTTCAACCGGTAACGATGTTCTCCATCGTTCTCGTATTATCGACGGTAGGCAACTTATCGATAGTAAAAATATACGCCTAATTCTAAATTTATCACAATGTTCCGTAAATACTGAACCACATTGGACCTTCCGTTAAACGATCTCCATTTCAAATGCGAAATTTGCAGGAAAACATGCCTCCCGGGAAAGATTTTTTATCGACTTTTGCCATCGACCGTCGACGCAAGCTTCCGAGTAAATCCGATTGACCGCGAACGAATTCGTGTCGCTTTCTTACCGGCCGCGCAGTGTTTTTACCGACGCAATGAGCGTCCTCGTATTATCGACAGAGCGTTTCGTCGAGGATTCCGCGATTACATTCGTATCGACGGAATGGGCACTGAAGAAGAAGAGAACAGAGAAACTGGCTCGTACGTTCAAGGAGGCCGCTTTTAGTTGATTCTGCCCTTGTGAGTCATGTAACTTATGCTGTCGGATAATAACTTCTCGCGTGCCTGCCGTCGCATTCGCGAACACATCGCCAATATCGTGCCGGCCATTATGCAAAGGAACCCACAGGCAACCCCTACGACAGTGCTGAGTACCGTGGATCTTAAGCACACTCTGTCGGTTGCAGATTCACTGAGTCCTAGAAAGAAACATTTAGAATGAAACATAATAATTAATATACTCTTAATCGATTTTCTATAATCTTTTTAGATCCTTTTAAATACAGTCCACAAACGTTTATAAAGCACAGAAAGTAAATATTAATGATTTTACCTGAAATCATGTATTAAAATAGTGACGAATGTAATTTAAAATGGAACTTACCACTTCGGAATGCCGTAGTTGAATTTTGGAAGTGCTCAGTGTCCGCTTCGCCTTCCTGAAGAACGCGAAGCGATTGGAAGAGATTGACGTTCTCCGACAAACTGGAAGCCGGTGTCGTTGAACCATCGATTTCCGGTAACGAACGCTTCGCCACATTTTTCGCGTTTCTCCAGTGGCAAGGCTGACTCTATAAGATTACAAACGATCGCGTGACATTTGCAATTTTCCAACGTTATTACGCTCACGATAGGACAAGATCAAAGGGTTCGGCCGAACAATGGTTCACGCTACAATTGTATTATTCGATTTTGAAAATATATTAAGCGTACCGTCACTCGACTTAACCCTTCGATCGACGATTAACGATGTCGAATATTTACCGGACATCTTCCATGACACATTCGAACATCACACTCGATGTACAAAGCTGGGGAACCAGTGAACCTGAAGGTTTTCATGTACGCGAACACTTGAGTTTCGAAGAGTCCACTTTCAGACCATGATCCTCGGAATCTACTGATCAATTTATCATCGACCGGGCAACCATATTGATCGATCAGCTGGATCCGTTTATTTCCGCCGTTGTGCGCGTAACAATCGTTCACCACGATATCGAATCCATCTGTTAAATGTACAGGCAATTAGTTAATCACTTGATTTGAAGCAAATGAAGAATACATAGACGTATAACCGGGAATTAAAATATAAATCGACATCGAACTGGAAACAATTTTTCACGAAAACAATATCACCCCTAATCCATTCCAATTCTCTCGTCTGAAACGAAAGTGATATCGGTGGACACAGGACAGACAAAGTTAAAGTTCCTTTCTTTAATTTTCTATTCTTTACGAGCATGATTTAAATATACCGATTGAAATGTTTTTGTAACTTCGTTACTCGATGAGAATTTCACTCGATAATACTATAATTCACGAAAATGCAATTAATTTTTTTGATAAACAAGAAACTCAAATAATTTCTGAAACGCAAACCATCGTCCAAACATTCTCCTAAACGGCTAAAAAATGATGATATCGGAAGAAGGAATGTGTCCTAGAAAATCCCCGTATCACTCGTCTAATTTTAGATCGTCCAAGGGAAAGCAACGGCGAGGGGGGAGAAGTCGCCTCGTCCCGTTATACTCCATCGAGTGATACCCCGACAGATGTTATGTGGCGCCGCGTGATTAGGGCTTGGAAAGAGGAAAGGACGGGAAGGTGAGAAAGAGAGAGAGAGAGAGAGAGATATCAAGGGAGGGACGTAAAGCGAAAATGCGTGCAGTTATGCGCGCGTACCGTATTTGCTGCGCATGTAGATAATGAGAGTCAGAGGATCGCCGACGCGAACTGGTCCAGCCACTCTAGTTCCAGTGGTCCCGTAACCGTATCTGATTTCCATGTAGCACTCCGGTGGCTGCAGGGTGAAGACTACGGGATTTCCCGTGGCGACTCTGGAAGAAGATACTCGGGTTTGAATTGCGAAGAATATTTCCGTTATTTCGCAGTGGGACGACGGACTCTACGCCCTTGGTTCTCTATTTCATTTTGCAACATCATTTGTGTATGAAATCCAATCGCGTAAAACTCCTGATTAACATCTCGGAGAAATACACAGGAGTTCGGAGTCATGAAAAATTCATTTATTTTTTTTAGTTTGCGGATAGAATTACTATTGTTTTCGTGCGTGGAATAAGAAACGACGCGCAATGGATCAAGTATCGTTGAATGATTTATAAACAGAAGCGTACGCGTTAACGACCGCGTTCAAGTTGGAGTTACAACCGGTACGTTTCTATTTGAACAGCGTTAAATACTGTTTTACTGGGCCGAGTGACTCGAGTGCGAATTACAGTGTGAATTGTCCATAAGAGTTCTACTGAATGAAAGGGAAGTGGTATCGGTTAGCACTGGACAGACAAGGTTAAAGTTACTTAATTCGTTTAATTTGTCGTTCGTTACGAGCATGATCTAAGTACACGATTTCCATGTTTTCGTAACTCTTGCGTTCAATGAGAATTTTATTATTGCCCAAGACTATCCACCGTGGCTGGCGATCATTTTACTTTTTTCGTACGTGTCAAATTAAATTAAGTACTTACTCCACATCGAGAAACGGAAAAGTCACGGTCTTCCAGAAGTCGTAGCCGTACTCGCAGGTGACTTTGAAGTGCTCGTCGAATTCTTCCTCTATCAGCGGATTATACTGTACCGTCACGGTATTCCACATCAGGTTTTTCTAAGATCGAATCAAGATAAACATAATAAATCATCTCGTTATGACAAATAGGCGCGGGGCGAATAAAATCAGACGTCGATACGAAAAGCATAAATGCGCATACGGACCGTTTATCGGTGAACCGTTAGGCAAAACGAGAAGCAAAACGACAATGAAATTCCGATCGCAATCCATTCGCCGCTTAAGCGATAAAAACCACATCGACGCGTAACCGGACGTATGTATGTGTTGGCGCGTTAAATAACAAAATGCGAGCAATCGTCTCGAGCCTCGGCCTCGCACGGATCGCCGATGACCGATCGCGAAATAAAAGCTCGATGAAACCAGGACTGCGTGCCAGGACAAAATCAACCGGACACGTTCAACGATTTTTCGCCCGTGCGTTAATCATTATTATTCTTTGTCAAGTGGCGTCGTGTACGCACGCTGTGAGATCATAACGAATCCGTCGACGTAGTGGCGGTTCTCTATTTTACGTACCGTAGGATTCTTTCTGCTGTCCTGATGATGAGTGTTCTCGCCGAGGGTGCCGCACCGATTCAGCTGAATGTAGAACTCGTAGTAATCGCGGCCCGTCCCGTTAACGTACATGCAGTCCGGATCGTACGAGTAACCTGCAATTAAAACCGATTGTTCCTAATTACCATATGGGACGCACCTTGCCTAATCTATCCGCGCGTGTGCGTGGGCAGAGATAATCTTTGAGGAACGGCGATTAATTGGTTCCGAATTATCGGAGATTCGGTACAATCTTGGAGATTTAAGTTCCATGTTATTTATAACCGTGCCGATCGACATTGTGGATCAGTGTCAAATTCGGCATTCGATTCGAAGGGTTTATTTTAAAAGAAACATTGTTTTAACCAGGGTAACTGGTTTGCGTTTACAGTTTTCCCAGAGATGCTTAACATCTTTTATCGAACATAGTGCTTGTTTATATTTGCGCGTTTAATTTCATATCTATCGTTAATCGTGCGCATTTCCATTTTCACATCTGCGACATATTTTAGAAAGAATTCTATGATCGCAGAATTGGATAGAATTTCTAAGAATGACCAACTTGCGTTCAAAGAAGTTAACGAATGAAACTGCAATAAACAAACAAAAATAATCGAGGAATTCACGAACAATAGTTCAATTACGCTCTGATCGTGTTGAGTCTCGATATATCTTCCCGGGGAAAAGCTCACCTTTGTTACGCAAACACTCCGCGACTAAACGAGAAGCAAAATCGTGGAATGCGATCCGGCAATAAAGACAGCAAAACGACTTCGCGTGCATTAAATAAGAACACCGACAGTGACGCGCGGAATTAACCTGTGGCGAACAAGGACGCGTTATCTTCTTTTTTTTTTCTCTCCCACCTCTTTCCCTCGCTTATCGCGTGCAACGCGTTGCGTTTCTTTCAAAATAACGGAAGCACCGTCCGACTCACGGACGGGTTGGCTGGACTTACGACGGGAAAAATAAAGGAAAATTCTGGTACGCTCTCGTACGATCGAACGATCGCTTTACGATAATTTCTACCATTAGCTCATCAGCGAGGACGTAGCCAGTCGGATCGTTGTCCGCAGAAAATAATTGCGGATGCCGAGGGTATACGGACGACGCCGTGCGGCCGTGCCATTTCAGACGTGATATTACGTCCGTTCGATTGACTTTAATGTATCTGCACGCGAGCACGTACGGGAATGCCACGCCGGCGTGGCATCGGAGTCGCGAGATTTCGCAAACTTTCTGGATTCGCGAGTCTTACCTGCCGAGTACAGGAGGCCGGCGAAGGAACCGTTGAAACCGATCCTGATCTTCATGTAATCGTCCTGGCATTCCGCTTCAATATCTGTAACAGGATTTCAAAGTTTTTCTTTTTACATCTCTGCGATCTGGGTCCGGTGTCTGGGGATGAATTTAGATCGGACCTTATTTCTGGAATAGTTCTATGTTGTGTCAAATTTTCAGTGGGATTCCTTTTAATAATGGAAACTTTTACGAGCACATTTTTTTTGTTAGAAATATTTACCATCATACTTTCTACTAGTTGTTAGAACATTGGAAGACCTAGAATGTTTTATTGAATATATCGATGATAGAATATTTTGTTAAAAACTCTTCTAGAAATAAGAATAGATACGAGCCACAATCTACAAAACATTTATAGAAAAGTCCCTAAATATCGCAAATCAATCCGAATTGTTTAGTGCCCTGAACCCCAGTTTCCTCCATTAGCGAATAAATATAATAAATCCTAATCGATAATAACGGTTGATCTCAAAAGCACTTTTTATCGCGCAAAGTGTCCTCCACACATTTCTAAACAATAGAATCTTCTAAAATCCATCGGTAACATTCTCCTCCGCACTCCCAGAATACTAAAGGATCTAATCGCGAATAACCGGCACTCTCCCGTGACCAAAAACTGCTTCCGATTGCAACAAAGTAGCACCGCCTCTAACGAGCTTCCTAACAAGGTCCGGTACATCAACCCGTTAGCCAGCGAATGATCTACCGCCACAGATCCACCAATATCCACCGGTCGGTGACGTCGAGCGTCGTGTTGAAATTCCCGCGAAAAATCGGATATATTCGCGGCTGGAAATCAGCGGGAAACCGGTCGCCGATGACGAGTGAAAGTAAACCACCCAGCCCCTTATAGGCGCTCTTCGTGGTAAGTAACCGTTTCCATCGTAACGATGTAATTCACCGGGAGTGTGGAAGATGGACGAAGATAGATGGAGGATGGAGATAGTTACGCTTCAGGTACGACTCGATGATACAACTTTTCGCTAGGCTCGGTCTCTCTCTCTCTCTCTCTCTCTCTCGCTCTCTCGCTCGCTCAACGCGTCCCCTCTCCTTCTCCCGAGGTTGCACGCATTTTCGCGATACGCGCGAGGTATGTACGCACGCTTATTAGAATTGCGGATACGTGCTTTGTGTTCATCGGCCGGCAAAACGTTGGATCGTAAACAATGGGAGGCTATTGCGCAACGTTTGATATTCACGCGAATATTCGTGGGGAGAATATCGCGATAGATGGACAAGGGAAATAGGAATTACAGAACTTTTCGAGTAATGATTCCGTTTGGAGATACAAACGCGCGTCTCTAATTTAAATAAAAAATGAATTGAAAGTGCGTGCATCTAAATTTGGATGAATTCGTACCGACGGAAACTCTACCGATCGCACGAGTTAATTTTAATTTACACATATTACGTTTGCAGGGACATTATTGATCGATACTCCAATAATATTCTACCGATTTTAATTCCATTCGGCGAAACGTAATTCAACTTATGCGCACTTCAATCGACGGTACATCATTTTTACTTGTTCATGCGCTTCGATTATCTAACTTTCACTTCGCCACGCAGAAATTTACCCCGCGGCGTTTAAATGATCCGATTAAAAAGTCCAACTCTTTGGTTTAAAATACCCATCGCTCTCGAAGCGGCGCTGCTATTAAACCCCATACCCCGATTAGAAGACGAACGGAGAAAAAATGCAAGGGACAATAAAATCACAATTACACGCTCAAGCATGGATCGCATCGAAGATTCTAGTTTCTCATTTCTCTGGCAATCGATCGTTCCCACAGTAGCGATTACCATGTTCCATCGCCAGCCAACGATTCTCGCTAATTACTCCGCGCACTCTTGTCTCCGGCGAGCGCGCGATTACTATTACGAGCGATCGATCCGTGACCTTCGATCCGCGAGCCTAATGCCCAGTTCGCTCACCCGGACTGAAGGGCCGCGATTCCGTATTACGGCGAAAATAAAACCGCTGCCTCGGGAAGAGGTGGGACCGCGCGAGAGCTGGAAAGTAGCGACGAACTAAAAAAAAAGACGAACCAGCCGAGGGAGAAGCGTAGAACTACGACGTCGACGACGACGACGGCGACGAAGAAGAAGAAGACGAAGCCGAGGAAGAAGCGAAACGGAGTCGAGGCCCGAGGTTGTGTGTAGGAGAATCGAGCGTGGAGAGGAGGATACATTAAACGTAATGGGCCTTCTTTCGCGTAATTGACGATACCGCGGGTGGCCTTATATTTCCCGCAGAGAGGAGCTTTACGACTTCATTGAACCTATGAACGCAGGCGTGGAGAACGCGTGGAATCCATCATTGATAACCACGGACGCGTACGAATGTTTTGCCGTGTTCTCCGATGGACAGGATGCAGGGTGATTCTGCCAACTGGGACGGGCTACGAGTCTTTTTCAACGCGCTCGCCGCGAATCGCGCCAATTGCCGTCGGAAGTATTATTATCGTCCGATTCGTTTGTACCGTCGTATTTAAATAACGGGGTATATAATACATTTGCCACAATTTCGTTCGGCGTACGTTTGATTGGTACCCAACGACGTCAGGACAAGATTGACATCGATACATAGTTATAAAGCAGTTGATTAGTACGTTCCACGTCATATCCACAATTATCTACTCGTATAAAATATTTTTCATCGCGGCGGTGGTTGAAGAGAAAATCGTTCGATCTGAAAATTCTTTAGCACCGCGAATGACTTTAAATGAAGTTATAGAACATTCATAGTTAAAGCGAAGATAGGTAAAAAAAAATATTGTTACGAACCGTACGCGAACGTGAACGTAAAATGGGCATGTTTATAAAAATAACGTTTATTACTAGAACATATGGAACACACCCGTTGATTGTCAGAGCTCGAATACAACTATCTATTTACAATTTGAATATCGGCGGCCGGCAACTAACAACAACCTATCGGCGATGCCGGACGCCAAGGAGGCAATGATATTCGTAACTCGTAACACTATTCGTAACAATATGTTCAAGAGCAACGTTGCGTGGTTTACCGAGGGTTAACTCGCGGACGCACCTACGACGCGAATTTACTCTTTCGCGAAACGCGGCTCTATTTCGTTTTAACGTCACGATCGCGATACGGATAATTATGATCGTTCGTACGATGATGACGGCGATGACTAAGGACGTGGCATCCAAGACGTAATCTCAATGTCAGGGGCCCCGTACGACTTTCCGACACCGTTTTAATTGCCTCCACTCTAACGGTAGCCACTCACCATCGCGTTCCGAATCCCGACGTCGTCGTACGACACTCTAGCGATTCTTCTGGGTCGATTGACCGAGACGCGCCGAGCTCCGACGCTCTCCCGTTCGAGGTCTTTCGCCTTGACGCGAGGCACACGACGAGCATAATAATAATAATAACAACGAGGCGCGAAAAACTAATAACGGGCTTCTGGGAATACGCAACGAAAACTGTGTTAAACGTGTCTCCGAATTTCGTTGCAACGGCTTTTCAGAGTTTCACCTTTCGAATAGTTTTGTAAAATTTTGAATTTAGTTAAAAAATTTACCGGCAGCAAGGAACGCACGATCGGACAATTGAAATTGTCGAGTTCATTAAAATTTTCAATTTCCGCGCGTGTCTGGTTTAATAATCTCGTCAGGAGTATCGTTACTTATTAATTTATCGATCCGAAATTTACTCACGTTGCACTCTGGTGGTGTTTGGTCTGTATCTTCTGTGTTCGCGATCCCACGTTTCTGGATGTCGTTTCCACTCTTCGTCGCCTACGACACCCGTACCACCACCGCTGGGGAGACCTTGAAGACCTTGAAGCGTCTGTAGAGCCTGAAGATTGGGACTCAACGGCCGTCCTTTGAGCGATGGGACCGGTACGTACGCCGCACCCTCGCCAACGTACACGACCTTAAAAACGGGATAACGCGTTCAATACGAATTGAGAAGTCAAAATTTATATGAAGGGAAGACGTTTTTTTTTATATATGAAGGGGAAACGAAGGGAAGAATTTATATAAAGGGCGTTCTTCCCCCTTGCAAAATAAAGCTTATTTGGGGCAAGTTCTTGTCTCGCGGCCATATCATTACATTAGAACATCAGACCTTGTATCTTTTCAGGAATTTACTTTCAGCAAAACTCTTACGCGAACTTCGGTGTCGAGATCTCATCTTGTACCATTCCATTCTACATCGCAAGATTACCAGGTATTTCTAACTACCGCGATAGCAATCGTTTTTCCCTTCGACCTAATTATGACAAAAGAACCTAAACGGTTCGCGGGAAGCGAAACGACACTCGTGAAATATTCGCCGGCGGACAGCCGATTTCTCAACGTCCACGTTATTTCATATGTAAAATACCCCACGGAGAACCCTGACCTTTCTCTCGTGTCAGCTCTTCGGCTTTGAACCCGCAGGAGTCGCGACCGCGCGCGGCATAGAAGGGACCGGACGGAATAGAATAGACGGAAAGAAAGAGGGAGAGCGGAAGAAGGGGACGGGAAAAGAAAGTCCTCGAAGAAGAGCGTAGAGAAACCGAGAACGACCGTGGTAAGATGAAAATTCGAGGAAAGGGCTCCACGACCGGCGCGTGACTAACGCTTCGGCCAATTCGTTTCCTCGTAAAGTGCGAGTACTTTGAATTGTCGGTTCGTGTACGAACGCTGTGTACAGGGGGTGGGCGGAGAGGAGGGGGGTATAATACGTAGGTTCCCTTGTCGCACGAATGCAAGCGGCGGCTTCTGCTAAGGTACTTGTTCCACGATTGTGAGAAGTTTTACGTCGGCTTCCTCTTACCGGCTAAATCTCAGGATCGCGACTATTCCCGCGTACGCGTGGTTACGTTGCGCGTAAATTTATGGCGCTCGTAGCTTTGATTTGTTACGAGAGTGTCGCGAAGCGACGTATATTAAGAAATATTAGGGGGGAATTAATTTGACACGTAATCCACGAGAATGTTAAATCACTCTCGTAATTATTTTACGATCCTACTCCGATAGAATGTTTGGAGGGTGGCTCGGAAGATTGGAGGACTGAGTGCGTGGTAATTATCAAGTTTCACTACTCCGTAAGAAATATAAGAGAGAAACTTATTTTATATTTAATTAATCAAACTGTTTTTAAATTAATTTAATAACTATTTTACGGTTATGTATTTGGGAGAGAACGAAGATTCTAATCGAGTGAGTGAGCACGTGACGATTATACGCGCATTTAATTCAGTATTTCTTTGCTACTCCTATGAAAAGAGATTTTACACGCAATGTGAAAAACTGTCAGGTTAATTCGATCAAATATTTTGCGGTTTTATTGCAACAGAAAGTTTCGAGGTTACTCGGTGAAAAACGGAAACCCCAATCCCGCTGATAGACGCGCGGTAATTACCAAGGTTCGCCATCCCTAAACAAAATTATCCACGACACCGTGACGCGTCGCGTCGTACGCCGCGTGGCTCGTGTCTATTGTTGAAAAGCACTCGAAGGGAGCGAGAATCCTGAACGAGGAATACCTGGACGCACGCGTGACTAACGCTTTACGAGCTCATTCCGTCGACGAGCGTAAGTACTCGAGGGGGGTTCCCCCGCCTTCTCCCCCTCGCCCGTGTACACGAATGCCGGTCGAAGACCAAAAAAAAGCGAAAGAATGACCAGAAGAAAGATCGCAAGAGAAGAGGAGAAGGAGGAGCGCCTCTACCTTCTTGTCAGCGGGACGACGCGCAGCGCCGGCAGGTAGGCACCTACTCGGTTGAATCAGGTGAGGAAGGTGAGAAGAAAAGGGGGCGCGTGGTTGGTGGTAAACGCGAAGGCAGCCAGTACTAAAAACTCGCAAACAACCTCCATATGCCGTGCATCGCGGTGAAACCACCGCGTTGTTACGTACTCTTCTTCCACGATTCCCTCTTCTCCGTTCTCTACTACGCTTCTTCCTTTTCACCCTTTTTTCCCCCCTCGTTCCCCCCCCCCCCTTCTTTTTGTTACCGCTCTTCTTCTTCTTCTTCTTCCACACCTTCGGTCGAATCCTCGTCCTCCTGTTACTTTGTAACGGCTGACACGTTCGACCGTGCTGGCAGCTCGTTTTACTAGCACTCTATTTCTCTTCTTCAGCTTCTTCTTTTACCCCACCCCCCTCCGTCTCTATCTCTTTCTTTCCCCTGCAGCGAGAAATTATTGCTTTTCATGGATTCCTCTTTTGTGGAATCTCTGGAACTCGAGCGAGCGGGAGAGACGGAAACTAGGCGGTGAAGGATGGACGGGCAAAGATGCCGAGCGTTTATGGGCCACTAGAATAGTTGGAAACTTTTTTTTCCGAGTAAGAACACTCGGTGGATCCTCGGTCCTTCCGCTTTGTGGTGTATTTGGAGCGAGATATCGTTTCGGAATGCAATACACGAGAAAGCGAAGCACGTAGCGGCGTATGTCGACAGGGATAAAAATTTGAGTTACACCCTGATCCCGCGTCTCAACAATAGTCTCTATTTAGCATCGTATCTTTGTTTGACACGCACACTGTGGAAGATGGAATTTTTAATAGTAACAACTGCGAGCCACTGCTACGAGACTCAATATTGACCAACGTTACTTTCTGACATAAAACCCGAGCTCTACAAGCTATCGGATTGGCGGATAAAGTTTTATCGCTTTTGTTTTATTTCTCGTATGTAATTCCAGTTAATGTTTTGGATAATAATAATCGATAAATGGGAAAATATCGTGGAAACGAAGCACAGTAATTATTATTCAAATACATCAAACGTATCGAAGATCCACGGAATGTTACCTAAATATCCGTTTTAGAGAATCAATCTCCTCAGTGACTACTTTATTCGATTAAATGCCCAAAGAAAAGCATATTAACCAGAAGAATCATTGAATTATAAATTCGATTTAATCAAGAGTTCACTTCAACGAGATTTGAGGCACGCGCAATTTACCGCTATCACTTTCGTGGCATAAATTTCAAAATGGTCGTAATTCTCAGCCGATCGTCGTTTCCTTTTGCATCGAGTCGGCTCTGGTCTCTCGAGTCTCATCGCGACACGCGCGCTCATGCGATGATTAACGGTCGCGCGGTTAGGGTGTCGAAAGTCATTAGTCGAGCTACGATCGGTCGAATGGACTGGGTGAATGCACTTATCTCATCTACCATTTACTCTTGTCCCTTGATTGCACCTGTTTGCGGAACGACAGTCTCTCGCTTGGATATCCCGATGTTATCTCGACGAACGTACGCTTCGCGTTTCGTTTTGCGGCGCATGCACAGTGATTTATCAGGAAAGACGAATGAAATGCGTAGATACTCTACCGCGGATAATCCTAATCCAGATAATCTGTATTAATTAAACATCGATAAGGAAGCTACGAATGCTTACGATTGTAACGCGTGACGTGGAAAACAAACAAATTTTGATTACGCGTGAACGATCATTGGTATTCGCTGGAAGAAATGTTTCAAAAAGAGTAAAAAGCACGTTTCTCGAATTTAAGACTATTTGGAAAATTTCAGTAATCATCGAGAAGATAGAAAAATATATATGAACCGTTTATTTTACAAGTGAGCTAAATCCATTTTTTTACTGTAGTAACGTGTTCAACTTGAAGTTTTCTGGCATAAAAAAATGGACTTAGGTCACTTGCAAAATAAACGGCTCATATTTTGGAAGCGATATTCAGCGAAAAAATATAGATTTTCGATCAAGATTTAGAAATATTAGTAATCACGAGTTTTATGGTAAAACTTTTATCATAATTCCCACTAGAGTATTTGAATAATTTCGAAAATGAAATTTTAATTACCTCGCTAGGTTCGAATGCACGCGATACGTACCGAGGGACTAAACTCGGAAGAAGCTTAGTTCACTTCGTTTCTTGCGAGGTAGGCGTAATCACAAACTATTGCCGAACAGAAGAGATTTCGTACACCGACGAGGATTTAAAAAGTCATGTTTTGCTCGTAACTAGTTTCAAGATACGATCCCTTGCGCTTTATAAAACGGAGTATTCGAGACTCGATATTCCTCGCAAACGATACGATCGGCTCGATGCGCGAGCTCTACGTAAAGCATCTCTGTGATTTCGACTCGTCATGGTAAATTTCCTAAACAACTTGCCACTATAACCTGCGTGAAATAAATCGCAGCGTACTTCAAAGTGTACGTTGAAGGCTCGTAATTTCAGTATACCAGAAAAAAAAAGAAATTTTGAATTACACTCCATCTTGATAGACCCCCGTCACACTCATAAGTTGTTTAATAAATTTCCAATGATCAAACGAAATTCTAAAGATCTTCCACGTACATCCGGTATTTTAATTGATCGGAGTGTGCTGCTGCGGGAACTTATCGAATAGAATTAATCGATCTATCGATACCACACACGCGAGAAGAAGAGAGGAGTGTCTCGCGCGTTGGCGAAAATAATCGAAAGACACTCTTTATGACCATTCCGGCTTCGTGGAAGAAACAGCAAATTAGCTAGCGATACAACGTGCTTCGCCGAAGATCGCTTAATGGAGCCTTTTTGCTTCGCGTGGATCGCGAGGCAAGAGGCAGATCTTCCGCGATCCGTGAGGTTCGTGATCGAACGTGGAAGGTCGCTTACGATCGTGAGCGCGGTCTCCTTTTCTATGCTTTGTACCGGAAACTACCGCTCATTTTTTCGCGATTCCATCCGTTTCTATTTTCGCGATCTGCCGACTCAGAATCGTAAGGAAATAATAGGGAAAAGTGCGAGTGAATTTGAGATACTTGGAGATTCTCGTTCCGATTCGCGAGACTGGGATTTTTTTCGAAAAACTTAAGTGATAATCAATACAGTTGTAAACTAACCTTGCGTGAAAATTGTATCTTTGCTCGCCCGTACTTATTTCGAACGCGTATAAAAATGTATTAGTGAATTAACAAAATTCTGATGATAAATATAGACAAGTGAATAATGAATAAATATAATAATAGTAATTATACTCAAATGTAACAGGACGTAAATGTTCTACCTCCTTTTTGGCATAACGATCACCCCGCATTTGTTTTCACATCTATCCGAATAACGTAGAATCGATTGTAAGTAGTATGAGACACCCAGGGACAGACAGACTAGGCACGTTCCAGTTACCTTAACTGGCAGATAAATGATTACTACGTATTTACTTGTTTATTTTCGAGTTTCAACCGGATGAAACACCTGCATCGGAATTACCTTGCACGTGGCCTTGCACGCGCGAAACTTCAGTAACTCAGAATTGCGAAAACCTGTACAAATGGACGGGGATCACGGTCATTTTTTTCTTTACCTCCTCTCTTATTTTTTCCCCTCGTATTCCAGTTACCGAGTAACTGTCCGGCGATTAACTACACCCCGGACTTTAAATGCACGTCTGCGGCACGCGTAACATTTTACATCTCGCTCTCATTTTTTTTTTCTTATTTTTCAAAATGACGCGGCGCTACTTTGAACCGATTAGTTCCTTGGTAAATTACGAATAGATAACCTTGCGATTTTTCGTTTTACTCGAACGGGCGTTGCACCAGTTACCAATAGGCTCCACCCGATATCCAATATAATATTACAAAGCGGGTAAAGTAAAAAAACGAAATCCAAGATAGGTGTCTATTAATAAACCCGCTGGAATAAAAAAGTGGAATCCAGTTTGAAGAGGGATAAATAAATGACGACTCATTCCTGTATCTGATGATACATTTATGCTATCTTGATAAATCTTGCAAAACACGATTCCCCATAAAATAAACCAGTCTGTGCAATAAAACTCACGGCATCGTGGTCGCTGGCTTCGTGCGTTAACGCTTCTCTGGTCTCGTTACGAAGCGACTCGTCTTCTTCGGGGCCAGATCCGCTTCCGGCCCAATAGTCCTCCGTCGCCTCGTCCAGGACAACGTCCTCGGCATTTCCATCTGCGTCCGCATTCTCCGGACTCGTCGCCTAAAAATTTCAATCGCCACGAATGATTTTTCCCGAACACGCGTTTCCAAATGATGGGCGGTTAATATTTACCTGAGCGGGGAACGTCGCGACCGACAGCATCCACGCGATCGCGCATCTGTAATGAAAGATTAGCCATTTTCAATATTTTTTTTTATCAAATTCGGTATATCGGTATGGCAATGCAGGGTCCGTTAGGGGACACGCATGGTTTTAAAGCACATGGCCACCATCTGTGTGACGTGATATTAAAAAAATGAGAGAGTGTTTACCAACAAATTCTTTATTTACATTATGTTTTGTTATGAATAAAGATTTTTTTGAAGCAAAATTGATTACGTGCTATTTATTTGGAAACCATAGGGTACCCGTGGCGGACCCTGTATTAGTAACATTCAAGGTTATAATTTTATAATGTGCGCACGAAATTTTACGTTTCATAATGACACAAAGATATTATTTATACGAGAGGCATAATAATTCAGTTTAACGACGAAGCGTTTCTGCATTCTGATTTCGTTCGTAGAATTACACCGAGCGAGTTAATCAAGATACTCGTCAGGTCTCGTACTGGCAATGGAAATTTTACTCGTACACTTCATTACCATAATGATCTCCATTTAAACGTAAAGCCAAATGACTCGGCTGTTCCCACAATTTCCTCGAGCATCGCGAGGCTCGCGTACCGCGAGCAAATTCGTGCTCTCGTCGGTACTTCAAAACATACCTACGTCCAGCTAAACGATAATACCGACCGGCAACGAGGCCCGGAATCGCGGAAAACCGTAATCGGAACATTGCCACGCGTGACTCCGCCTAATCGCGGAAGAGGATCGAGGATTCTCCTCGGTCGATGCGTCAGCGTTTACGCGTTTCGCATACAGAGCGTCGCCGTGGCGGCTGATTAGACGAAAAAGGACCGAAGCCGGCGAGGTTACAGTCCAAGGAACTCATGGGAAGTTCCCATAGGGCGAAGGAGCGAGCAGAAAACGAGGAAGAAATGAGATGAGTCATATTCGAGACGGCGCGCGGCGCCGCAAAGGGGAAGCGGAGGAAGCAGAAGAAGAAGAGGACGAAGAAACGAGATGCTGCGCGATCCTTCCCGCGAACTGGTTGCATCAACAAGTCAGATATAACGCGTTGCGATCTGTGTCAGTTCGGTTCTCATAGAGCGTGCAACGTATTTGCCCTTTCTTTTCTTTATATTCTCCCTTTCCCCCCTCCCCTACCCCTCGTCTTATCGTCACCGAACCTTTCGCTCTTGCGTACGCAACTTTCTACGCCTGCCCTGCGTCGGAACGTTTCACTTCGTCGGCTTCGTCCATCCACCGTAACGAGTTTCGTTTCTTTTAACATTGGGATTCACGGCGAAATTTGATGTCCAGAGATCCCGAAAAAATGTACGGAAGATCGTCGATCCTCCAACGGCGCGGATGGAATCAAAGTTGTTCCTGGATTAACATTCTGGAGTATCGTAATCGCGCTATTTACGCCTCGTAATTTATGTATCTTGATGTACTTTACGCGACTTTCTTCTTATCCCATGTTTTCTTATTTATGTAATTTAACTTTACTCGTCATTTAGTATTCCTCCCATAACTGTTCCACAGTATCGCTATTCGTAGCACGACTTGCTTTTATCGCACCTCATTTTTCTATCCACGGGTCAGCGACGATACGTCTACCAATATCTTTTTTAATCGTTGATCTTTTTCATTGCATGCTTTTCTTTGTTCGTTAACGATAACTCCTTACGGGCGCATATACGTGCATTCCGAAATTTCGCTCACATTGTATCAGTACCGTTGAGACTCCTCGGGTCTCGATCGCGAGAATTTCTTCCACGGCGATCTTGTTCACGTTATGCGAATGGATCGTTCCGAGCAGTCGAGGTAATTATTATTTGCTCGTAGGCAGTACAGGTAAATGGAACGGAAGGTGTTACGCGTGGGATGCACTCGCGGATCTTTGCATGGTGGATGAGGATTGGCCGTTAATCACGCGGGGTCGTGTAAGATACACTCGGGAGGAAACTCGAATGTGGCTCATCTTTTCAGGGGAGGCGTGGCGTGGGTGGACACGCGCCTTTGACGAACACAACGTAATCGGACGGAGAGTCGGAGCTCTCGTATGTTCTTTCTTTATCAGAGGAATTTCTAAACAATACAATAGTTTGCTCGGAGAATAATGTTACGTAATAATTCTGTACATTATTGCATCGCGAGTCAGTATAGTTGAAGTGCGGAGTAAGTCATGTAATTACAGTGCAAGAAAGTTCAATGGGCTTATTCAGAGAATTTTATTCAGAATTCTGTGTGTTTAGAATAGAATGGTTCCAATACAAGCGTTTCTACAAATCTTCTTTGTTTACTCAGAGAATTATATCCAGAATTCTGTGTGTTTAGAATATAATTATTTTTCTCGATGCGTAGAGTCCACCAATACCAGCGTTTCTGTAAATCCTCTTCGTTTATCCAGAGAATCTTATCCAGAATTCTGTGTGTTTACAATAGAATGGTTCGTCGCGGTGCATAGAGTTCACGAATACCAGCGTTTCTACAAATCCTCTTCGTGACCTAGTACAGTTTCTTACCTCCCAGAAATTACGTCGTTGTGGAGTTAAATGAACCGAGAAGAGAAGGAAGGTAGTACCCCGGAGGTGACCAGCGATCTTCTTTCAATTCCGTTAGCCACCGTCAAGCATTGAACTTTTAACGTTTTCAGTTGCCCGGGGCATCCCGGGGAAAACTGTTGGGCGGACCGTGGAGTACGCGGCGTTGGAAGTGCAATTACGTTTGGCCCCTTCGAGTTCGCTCATGCTGCCCCGTCGTCCAGGGCGTCGTCGTTAACCGACGGCGATTATTAAGGCGATGCCGAGAGGCGCTCACTGAGCGGCGCCGCTTGTGAGAAACGCGGATGAAATTCGTATCTTCTCGTAAAGGTAACTAACCTACGATTATACAGTTAGGCTGATCTGAAAGTCAGATCGGTGTAACATTGTTGCGCAAGACGTATCGCTGTTTATTATTTATCGCGTTCGGTAGGAAGCGACGGGTGGGCGGGTACTTTGAAATTAAGTAGCAAAACTTGTCCCGACAAAACGTTGACGCTGGTATGCTTCGAGGGGTCTTTGTAGGGACGAAGATACCGCGAATAAAAAGAAAACACAGAATTCTTCTCTTTTGAGACACACCGAGAACTCATCCGCATTGAACGTTCATGTTTGTAAAGTATTTTACACGATCAATAAACCTTATCTACACGTTCGTTCCTTTCGATGCAGATTTTTCAACAACATTCCAGCAACAGGAATTACCGATCGCACAGAATGCCAGACCGGTTTCTATCTGACTACTTGATAGCGCGTATAATTGTTGCAATAAAATTTAGCAACTATGGAGCTAAGAATCTGAACGACAAATTGTTCAACGAGAAGATTGCAGGTTGTCGCGATGACGACAGATAAAGTCATCGTAAATTCTTTTTACGGAGAGATGATAGATACTCGCGGTATCAAATTACCGCAATGTATTTTGAATATTCTTGCAAACGACAATTAAATAACTGACCGGTAAGAGGAAAAATATTAACTCCTGGCACGAATGACAGGCGATAATTATTTTCAACTTCCGCTAGAACCGAGTGACGAGGATTAGCAGAGGAATTCGTCTGTCAGCTATCGCAGCCTTAACGAACCACGATAACTAACTACGTCGTCGCATATTACGACGAAAACCCCCTTACACGGTCGTCCACGCAAAGTCGTCGTCGGATTATTACAAATTCAAAGATGGCGTACCCTGAAACCCGAGCTTCATTCTCTGTCCCTGTTTTCCATGAAACCGAGTATAGTTTTCACCGACGATCAGCGAGCACGCTTCTCCTTTAATCCCGGTAGTCTCGCCAGCGTTTGCTAAAACTGTGAGAACCTACCTTAAAGATAGGCTCAACTCGAATTTCCACCGGCGCGAAACGGTAACGTTCGCGGCGTGCAATTAACCCTTCGAGAGTTCAACCCTTAACGGACGGTGCGATCGAGTCAAGGTGGAGAAAAATGGCGTGGTGCATCGGACCATGGAAATTATTTATGAAAACGACGCCTAGTCGTTTGACCTTCGCGATGAAAAGTTTGATCCACGTTTTAAGGACCACTTCCTACTGCGAAGGAAACACGGTGCGTTAGTCGGAAGTAATTCGTGAGTTTTACGCGATACTAATTTGATTGAATTCGGGAAACATTCAGTTTACACGGTACTAACGAACTTTTTCAGAAATGTTAGAAATCGACCGGTGAAAGGAAGAATATAGGGGTTTGATAACAGGAAATTCCAAATCTGTACGCAAAATTGACTTAGAAAATATGTATGCCGATAATAAAATAAGTTTTGGAAGACTTAGCATATTGTCAGCTGAAATTATTCGTATCGACGAACTTCTTCGCCTTTTCGTGGTATTAATAATTTTTTTCAAAATTCGAAGTAATTCGCCCTCAATTATCCGAGTCTTGTAACTCGTAAGTTAATCTCGAGTGAATTTTAAGTTTCAGTCTTTAGTCCCCGTTATTCCGAGCAATTGTTTCTGTGAGAACCGAGCGATTTGCGAGGATACGAAGCCTCACGAGCAGGACACGATTTTTATTTTCTGTCCGGGTAATACCGATGGCGACAAAGAAGCGAGAAATACCAACCGAAGTACGAGATTATCTTTCGTCCGCTAGAATATAGATAGTTTACCTGCGGTTAAGAAATTATTGAACGTAACATCCCCCAGGGCAACCAACCGTAACGAAATAACTTGGATATTTCGTTTAGCGCGTGTTAGCTGTCATTTTACGCGACGTTCAAGAAAGGAAACTGTGTATCGAGAACGCAACTTGGTGGAACTTACATTTTGCATGCGAGAGCAAGTTATGTGTTTCTTATGCTCGAGTTAAAAAAGGGGTAATAAGCGGTAAATGAATTTCCAAAACCAATTTAGAGTTATGAGCGAACGCAAATAAGCTTTGTATTGCAGAAAAGAGGCATTTTTTATTTTTATTTCCATGAATGTCTGTAATTTCTATAATTCTGCAACACGTTCCAATACCGCCGAATTACTCGTAATTCTTTTAATATCGCGAATTTAAGTTTCTTATTTTTCGCGTACACCGACGTTTCTCCAAAAATGCGTAACATTAACAGAGTACTCTAAATTTCTATTTGTCGCCAACATTTTATCCTCTAGATACAATCCACCCTTCCGTATAATTTACAAAACGAATCATTCGAATATCTCAACATTACTGAAGCGAGAATAATTGATATTTAAATCGACGTCGTACATTGAAACTTCCCACCGTACACGAACGATAAGAAATACCAGTAAAGTACGTGCTTACCAACTAACAATCCGTGATTTGCGGTTAACCACCGACGGGCTACTCACGAAGATCGTCACTCTTATACGACAAGAGTTAACGGGGGGGAAGTTACAAATTGTTCCATAACTTCGATCTACGACGTCCGGTACGTCGTCGTCGAACGTGAAACTATATATGTACATATGTTTATATATGGTATACAACCTTCGTTTAATACGTAACGGTTTACTACCGTGATATGAATTCCCAATAACGCAGCGGGATACTCGAGAATTTCACGCGTAAATATTTAATTGGTCGTAACCCGCGGGATTTACGGAATCGCTCGATACCCGACGAACGAAAAAACGTTTGAATTTAACCGCCAGACGCTATGAAATATATTCCGCCAATCGTACCGAAGGGAGCGGTGTTAATTAATTACCGTAATTGTTTCACCGTGGTTTCGCGAATAACGGAATTCGCCATGCACAGAACGTTAACCGACGGGGTTCGCGTTTCATCGTTTAACATATGAGTCGCGATAGCTGGGTCGTACTTCCATCCATTCCTCGTCTTTATAGTTTTATTCGCTTTCGTTTCGTCCGACTCGGCCATTAACTGAGAATGCGCACCTCGTAGGTTTGTGCGCAATGCGCTAAAGAATACCTACAAGCTCGTCCTTTTAAGTCGCTTCTAAATCTAACGCGTAGCCCCGTCCTTTATATCCTCCTCGGTTCGTGCAATTGTATTTGGTAATGTGATTATAGTAATACAGTTATAACTGTATTGTTATACGTAGGTATATAAGTATAATATATTACGCTATCCATTATTATAGTTGTGATATAATTATAGTAATGTGTAATTATACTAAAAACTATTTATTACGGGTACTCTATAAATCATGTGAATGTATTTCCGATACGCCTTATGAAGGGTGATCGTGGAAAATTAATTTCTCGCGTCATTGTTAGATCTCTTCGTAAATCAGCATCATTCAAATACTAACAAATATTAATAGGTGTTCTCGGTTAATCCCTTTAATTAATAATAATTAACCTCAAATAATCAAAAGAGTATTAACACCTATACGATTAATTATTCTAATCACTTTTTAAAGTAAAAACGCCATTGATATCGTAGGGCCGACTAAAACAAGTCCTTACCAAACGCCCGTGACAGGAAACCAAGTATTACGCTCCCATAATCATACGATCGCGCCTTTTCATAATTGTTACTTCCAATAAAAACACGTGACCCGGCACTTACGGGATTTTAACTTGAGTTTATATTGAATTTCTTATGTTTTATGGATCGCACTTTAGAGCCACGATAAAACACCACGACGACCAACAACACGATAAGAATATCGCAAACTATTCGGGGTCGTGGCCCAGTCGATTAAGGCCATCGACGAGGGGGCAGCGACGGTACGCGAACGGTAGCCTTAAGCCGAACATTAATCCACGATCGTAATTCGATGTCTGTGGTGGCCATGCGTCATCGTTCGCTATTAGTTTGTAATGATGTAACTACCGGTGTAGCGCGACTCGAGTAAACGCTTTAAAATAGCGGCACCGCTAGTCCGACAGCTCCGTGGACCCTAAGTATACGTGCGAGAGTATAAATGCGTGTTACCGATCGCTCGGATCGATGACCTTGAACGATCGAACTTGAATTATGGTACCGATCGCAGAGGAGTCGCCGGGGCGCGAGCCGTTGTTACGTTAGGTAAGTTAGTCGCCGATAAATCGACGAAACTATATTCTCGACGGAAGCTGTTGTTAGTTGTCAGATCCATCGTTCGAGATAACGATATCCTATCGATTTCTGGTTTATTATTACGTCGCGTATGTGTGCGTGGCACGTTGTTTAATGTTGCTTTCTATGAAATTCCAGCGAAGACGCGATCGTTCCAAGTTTCCCGAATGGGCGAAACGACCGATAAGGATGAACGGTACCAAAACCCAACTTCCGGGCTGCTCTTATCGTTATTACATTCATTACTTGCACAAGTGTCCCTGCCGGTGTCATCGGCATCGTGATCGTAAACGTCAACCTTCTTAACGCACCTGGGTGTTGCAATAACGAACGTTTGCGAGCGACGCGGACGATAATATCGTAACGTCGGGTAATTTCCTTCGTTTACCGTAAATCGCTATTTCTCTCGTTACGCGATATAAATAAACATCGGCGTTCGTATCGCAGAAGAGGCGGACAATTATTTTTATCCCTTAACGCACGGTACAAATATCAAAAGTTCACTCGCGTCATTTCCCGACTTAATTAAAGTTTCGATAGTTTACAATTAACGTTTAGATAATCTACCGGCGTTAAGGGATGCAACTCCATTCAGCAATTTACTCGTCGGCAGGTAGGAATTACGCATCGAGGTAAAATCGAACAACGAAAATAATAATAACGGGTGCTAAAGTAAAATGATCGGAAATAAAAAAGTAAAACAATCAGGAAGTAACGCGTATTAACGCGAAGTACGTAATTAGTCATAATCATTCATTCTAGGATCCTCTATTTCAAGTATCGCTGATGAGGGCAAAGGTCGGAGGTGTACCAGAGCCAATTGGCCTTTTCAAAGAGAAATTACAATTTTACTGTACCCCCCTCCCCTCCAGCCGCCATTCCCCGAGCTCTATACTCCATTAGAGCCATTTATTTTTATTTACGCTTTGCGATGATGCGGGTATATTGTAAGTCAAACGCAAGCCAGCTTTGCCGCACCGCGCGTACGCACTCGACGCATTTTTATTATCGCGCGTACACGACCCTCGCGGTAAACCGGCAACAGGAGCAAAGGAACGGCAATCTTGGTGTACCGAATCCACGGGACGCCGGTTCACTCCTCTCTCTTTATCTCCCCCTCTGTCTTTCTCCGTTTTCTCTCTGTCCTTTCATCCTGTTCCCTGCACCGCCTCGGCATTTCCTTGTCGCGTCCCGAGGCGGCGGACCTTAATTGCAGTTAGATGCAAATCCTCGGTACGCGCGAGCACGAGACGGGAAGAATCTGCACACGCCTGTCGGAGAAAGGAGGAGAGAGAAAGAGAGAGAGAGAGAGAGAGAGAGAGAGAAAGGAATAGAGAAAGAGGGAGGAAGAAAGTAGATGAATATGGTGCAGGGTACACACGCACGTTACCCGGACGATTATCGTGATTCATGCGTGCCGCGACTGCTTAATGAAGACAACGATGATCCCGGCGTAACGGGAGGCCGAGGGGACGTGTATATTAATTACGGGTGAGATCGCGGCTCGTGTAATGGGATTTTTGGATTTCCCCGCCAAACGGTGCTAAGGTACGCGATACAGTTGAGGATGGGGCGATAGTTGTTACGTTATCAGTCGAGGCTGCTTCGGGAAACGACGAAGGATTTATATTCGACTCGGAGCAATTTTATTTTTAATTGTTGAAATGCGGATATTGGCAAACACTTGCCAGAAGTTTCTGAAGGAATACACAAAAGTTTAAATTGATTCGTAATTATTGCGCGTGCAGTAGAGACAAAGTTATCCTGAAATTTCGAGTGAATTCGTGATACTAGAATATTTTCAAATATATTTGGAGGTGTACAAGTGTACGTAGGTACTTGATTCTTTTCGCGAAATAAGAGAGCTTATGATCTATATTTGGTTTTTAAATTGTACGAATCTTATCTTTATCTCCTGTAACGAGCTTCATGCCTATTAGACGGAGAGGAATGAATTTTTCTTTTAAACCATGATTCATTTCCAGAAGTAAAAATAAATGTACAGGTATAAGTGCTTATTTAACAAGCTAGAATTTATGTGTTTTCGTTTCGAGACGGTTCAAATTAGCCGCTGCTATCAATGGTATTCGTAGCAAAAAGCGTCGAGATGCTTCGTAAATTATCTCGACCTCCTTTACAAAAGGCGAGTCAACACTGGTACTTATCGGAGCATGAATAATAAATTATATACAGTATACATTTCTTGCAGATACACCAAATACGTACCGTTTTGTACATTAATTTTCCTGCCATTTTTAAATGCTGGGTATTCCATTTTAATGGAAACAGCGATCTCGTCGAAGAACGCTATCGAAATTTTGTAGCGGACAAGCGATGTTCTAACCGTTAACCGTCGTGACTGATCATATCTTTTACGACAAGAATTCATTGTTCCATTTAAGAAAGTAGCGTTCCTCGCCATAGCGAACGTTAAAGCGGAAGGCATATTTTTTCTCACTTTCCCTCTCGAAAGATCGCAGCTTTTGTTCGAAACGTTGTTCGATAAAATAATCGTTTCGCGGGACGCAAGATCGTTTCTATTAAAACGGGACACCCTGTGCGCAAGATCGATGCAAAACCGCGAAACGACGGTAGAATGATCCACGAGACGAGTTACCGTTGCTTTTAACTGAGCTCGATAGGAAGGTAAGATTAAGATAATGCGCCGCTCATAATAATTATTATTCTCAGGCCGAAGAATTTTATGCCGTTCAAGTGAGATATAACGCGGATAAAAATATGGATTAGCGAAATCAACGTAATAATTATAGCGTGACGCGCTCTCGTATTTATCTACAAGCGATCTTCGCAACAATTGTAAAGAAAAAGAAGCAATCAATGAAATCTCCACAGGTAAACGGAGACAAACGAAATAAATGAAAACCGTGTGGCTCTTATAATCGACTCTTACATTCACGACTGACAGGTGATTTCCTCGGTCTAACATTTCCATCTCATTCGCGATACGACAAAGCTCCCGGAGGACTCCGATTCCCCTGCGGATCTACGATCGCTACGCGAGATCACGATCAGCGTTTACGCTTTCGGAATGTTGCGAATTCTCGATCCCGTGCGAATTCCTTCGTGCCGGCCTCAACAACGACGACGACAATTTCGCCCATATTTCGCGGTTGTTGACTCCGTCCGGGGCCACGCTTGCTTATCCGTGAAATCGCGAACCGAAGGTGGGGCAGGGCTGACGCGGGCCCGAGGGACGTATCGCGTCCGGAAATCATCTCCACGAAGGAGAGACTTTTATCGGCCGTTTCTGGAAAAGCACACGGCGAACGTGGTAAGAAATATGAGTGGTTGCCTCCTCGTCCCGTTGCCGATAGCAGCTGGCGCGCGCGTTTATACTCGCCGGATGCGTGGACTTCCCGTGTCACTCGATTTCTACTCATTTTGCCGAGGAGGGGCAAATCAACGTCTTCCTGGGTGTATACGTGCACACAGACACGTACCCCGTTCGGCGTATTATGAAATTTATCTCGGATGCCGTGATGTATATTTTCTCTCTACGATAAATAAAAGGATTCGTGCCGTGGAGGAATAATGGTAGCGTTCTACATGTTCAGTGATGGATCGTGGGGCTACCGTTTGGAATATTTTGCAATGAGCATTCGCGGGAAACGCGAAAGTTCGTTGTCGTTGTTTTGCCAATGAACGATACGGCGAGGAAATGTCGGTGTCAGAATTTTATCGGAGTCCATTCAACGGAGGAGTCATATTGGCTGATACCTAACAGACAGTTCTCTTAAGTGATAGTGGTAGGTAGAGAACGGATAGTTTCAAAGCTTCTTTTAGTAAAATATTATATTAGAATGTTGCTGACTTTACGCGTGGCACGAGGGATTCTAAGCATTTCCGTTTATACGGAACGATATTTCAATAAAATTTGTTCGAAGAGAGCGGACGTTTGAGGTATTTGAAGTTACAGTTAAGAGTGAGAGACGCGTTCTGAAAATACTTAAGTGGTTGCGCCACCCTAAAATTTTGAAAAAATCAATTTTTTTTAAGTTTTTCTTTCGGAATTTTCGTCCCGCGCTTGGCTTAAAATATTCTCAAAAGTACAAACCTCAAGAAAACTAAAAAATTCGTTTCTCTGAAAATAACAGGGTTGCGTAACCCTTTAAAATAGTAACGCCATATATAATTCCAATTTCTAAAAACAAAACGAATTTGATTTAATTGTAATCTAACCGATTAAAACCATAAGTGAAACGACGCGTGTATTCCAAGTAGTATCAACCAGCATTAGCCAGACTTTTCGAAATTTTCTCGCGTTTCCTTCACGATAAAACATTTTTGCAAGCCTGTCGATTTGCAAATATTCGGAAATTAAAAACATCTCCGTGAAACTATAAGTACGTCCGTCGAAGTATTAGATGTCGAAAAAAAAACCGTATTGACGTTTCTCTTTGTAGCCGCGTAACGGTTCGCTCCTAATCGGATTCCTCGGCTCTCAAAGCAATTCCATTTTTGTCCGCCCCGCTAAAAGCTTTCCCGTTTCCCACTTTCGATGATCCTTTTCCAATCTCCTCTCGAACAAAAGTGTTCGATAACGATCGAACACTCGGACGCGGGCTGACACTTGAAACGGAGCACGGCCGGGTTACAAACAATCCCGGCGATAATTACGGTCATCGATCGGTCGTACCGTTGAGACCAGCCCCGACATTCAAAGAATCCGCGGCTAATGATGATTCCACCGGCGAATTCCGGACTTCTCGACGATAAATCCATGGAGTCGGACACTCGAAGACGAGCACGGAAGAGAATGTTTGGTCACGCGTGGTTGCGATCCTCTGGAACGGTGGAACTTGCGAAGGAACTGTTGCTTCACTGAATCGGTATTAGTCTTCGATTTACATCCTACATAAATTACGCAGGCTTACGCTTTACATAGGAACTGGGAGGAAACAGTTATTCTTCTGAATCGATATTGGCGCTTAATTTACAGCTACGTAAATTGCACCAGTTCGCGTGTAACGATTTAGATTATAGGTACCTCTATTTTGTTCATGGTATTGTTAGAGTATTATGAGCATCGGCGAACGAAAATTCAAAATCGACGGGTTGGATTATGAATTTTCATCTATGTTCTTGCTTTTTCATTTCGGATGATCGCATCGATAAGGATCGACGGGTTAGGTTTAGAATTTTATCTCGTACTGTTGTTTCAAGTTTATCGAATGATCTTGTCGCGAGGTGTAACGGCCGGTCAGTTTATCGAATCGCGTATAATAATTAGTCAACCTGTGTGTTGTAAAACGCGTAATAAGGAACTCATTATCCTCGCTTGGGGTAGTAAACTGTACTCTAATCAAATCTCCTTTACGGTTCCGGCCAATTAGCCAGCTATAAATGCGTTAATTCCCATAAGAAAAGAGATTCTTGGTAAACGTAGCAATTTTCATGACTCGTCCCGGCGATCGTTAACTTCAGGACGTATCAGATCAATTTGCGATATTTTGATATACGCGTCAGGATTCGCATTTCGAAATTTATATCACCGAAACGCGCATCCGTTGAACGCCGAGATACAAGATCTCGATGATGCAGGATGATTTTATTTTACTCGTTAATGGAAATGACCTACCGCCGTAAAAATGTATGACTAATATTCTCCGTGACTTGATTAGAAACATCATCACGAGGTTGAACGAAATAATTATGGATAATTGGAGCATCGATCTTGTAGCGTGTTCCCTTGAAAATTTATTTGATGAATCAGCTATCCGCGGGCAATCATTTTCAACTCGGGAAACGATCCCGTCTTGGCACCTGCTGTACGATGGTTATCGAGCGATTAAAGGTGGCGCTTCCGTCGGAGATAACACTGATTCACAGTTATCGCTCGTGGAGAAACATAATCTCTTGCCGATCCGACGGGGACGAATGTCAAGCTGCGCGAGACAAAAATTTGCATCGCACGATTGCATTTTAAAATGTTCATTTTCATTAATTACCCAAATTTCCACGTTTCGAGTGGTCACCATCAATATTAATTTACACGAACCTCGCAGAATTTTATAATTCACTTACGAATGACGAAAAATATGTTAAAATCACGAAAGAATACTTCAAGCAGAAATCATATTCAGCCGATCCCCACAGAATTTCATAAATCATCTACAAATACTTCAACGACTCGCAAAGATACCAAACCTACCGAACGGTACTCGAGCCACCGATCGAACTCAAGCTATCGTCGCAAAATTTGACTCGACTACTCAAAGTACTCAACTTTTATTTTAATAATCACCCCCTCCCTCGATCTTTTTTCGCACCGTCAGGAATCTCGGTCAGGAATCGCGAGTTGTACGCGATGCCCGCGGTAACGTAATTACAGGTACGAAACAAAACCCGACTCCGGAATCATTATCATCCGCGATCCGCTTGTCACGCCGCCAAGGCGATCATTCACGGCCGCGCGATTATGTTGCACGAGCGGGGATCCCGCAAGAAATTCGCTCCCCTATTGAATTTGCGAGATAAAGGAACGATCGTGGGCCCTCGGTTAACACTGGTCTGGGAAATAGGTCGGAGCCACGTTACTTTGTTCGGTTATCTCATTTCGCATAGTAGCTATCTCCCGACTATCTTTTTTTTCCCCCACCTTTCGCCCCCCCCCCCTCCCCCACCGCCGCCCGCTTTTCCATCCTTCTTTTTCCACGAGATCGGATATTATAACTGTTTATTTTAATCTGCATCATCGGCATCTACGCAACGATAAATCTCAGTAGACGCCCATACCATCGCTCTTCTTCTGCTCGTGGTACTAGTACTACCACTACCACTACTATTATGCCCGCTGCTTACCTGTTGCTCTCTCAGGTGAGCGTAATTTGCCGTACTTTCATTCCTGCCTCGTTACGCAGGAAACCGGCCGGGCCGTCCGAACAATGCCAGGCCGTATCTACTGCGCGATCGGTAGATCGGCAAGGATCTACCGCGCGAAGTATCTATTAATAACGAATCTCCGCTGGAAGATTTTCGTCTCGATAGGTTCTAGGACCGATTCTTCTCGTGCCATTGTGTAATCGCGATCGATCGGATTACATTTTTTCGCTTCTTCGACGCGCGAGCGTGTTTCTGTTCGATAAGGGATTAGGAACTGTGTTTTTGGGCTCGTTTTATTGAATTTTTTTTAGATTGTCACGGCGATCTACGGGAACCCTTTGGATGATGCGAAGAAACTCACAGATGAAATTTGATCATTTTTCGGTATCCATCTACGCACCGCGATTAGCATATTGTTAATGTCCTTTCGACAAGCGCGTGCTTCAAAACTAAAGATTCGCGTACATATAAAAAATCAGTGACAATACTGCTACCGGTAACGGGTGGCAGTTCCGAAATAAAAATTTGAAAATGACGAGAAAATATCTCTCGGTACCTACAAGGTTAAACAAAAAGGTCAAGCGTTAGAACGCGAGTCGCGAAAGAATATTTTGCGTAACGACATATTTTCTTTCATTCGTGTACTCGGAAAACTGACGAAATCGGATATGGTCTTCGCGCAACCACGGGACGAAACAAACGAGCGATAATAAATTATCGTTAACAAAGTGACTTTGCGTAAGGTTTGCCGGTGATTAGACCGTTATCCGTTCTAAGAAAAAAAGCTTTCTCCTGCTTTGCAAGTAATTCGATATACAAAGGATTGGAGATTGCAAACCAAACGAGTCAACTAGATCGTAAAGAAGGTCATAAAAGTGTACTCCCTTCGTTCTGGGTTATGGCTATTTCATGCCCGAAGAGGCAGCTGTAGGAACTGATAGCGGGAGAACAATTGGGATAGAAAGATTCACGAAGAAATTATTCTTACAGTTTCTTTTTCAGTTCCGTTTGTTTACGATACTCTTATTATACCGCACGATGAGATTATATTTAAGCAGAAACGTACTTCTCTCGCGGCACTGCGTTTTACTATTTCGATAACTGTTAACATTCCGTCAATCGTATTTGAACGCGAATGTAATTTCTTAAAGTTTCTAGAAGCACTAGATAAAAAATTTTCAAGTAAAAAGGAGAATTTTTGTATCTCGAATTTGAGATTGCACTTTAAGTTTTGTATCTTTGAAGATTTGCAATTTTTCACTTAGTTAGCACGATTATTCTGAGTATCGTAAAAATATATTCAATTTTAAGTGTCAAGTATGTACGACTATTGATTCGAAAGTTTAAACTACGGTTATACTAAATTTTCCATTCGAAAAATTCTTAAATGAAGTATTTCAAGAATTCCAGTCCCAATATAATTTAATACGTATTTTCCTCTCGCAGAGGAATAAATAAATCCCATTTTATGTAACGCGAAGGAACCGCATCTCGTTTCCGCTAACCAATGATGCGTCCCCAAACCGTTAGAAACGTACCTTGTGCCCCTCGGTCCGGGACTCGTCCAGGTAGTTAAACATAAAATCGCGAGCGTAACATTTGAATCCAGATTCGCGATCGCGTCGATCTTCGCGACGCTCCGAGCCATCCCTTCCTAATCGTTTATTTACCGTTGCGAAACCGGTGTCATTTGTTATTGAGTCGTAAAAGTCCAGATCTGTTTCGAGTAAAAATTTCTTCATATTCCTGAGTACTATATCAAATGTTAAATGCACTGTTGAGAACGCTATCTTGACTTAATGCACTTTATTAAGCCGGCTAATGAGTTCGGATAATTTTAATTTCACTTTTTGATAAATTTATTGTCGCAAGAGGAATGAAACGAATCCCCAACGCGTTTTAACTTTTTATAAATCACATTTTATTATAGCTCCTTTCCTCGCGTTAAAGGAAAACCCCACGAAAATGACGTTTCACGACAAATTATTTATTTCTGTTGATCAAGAGACAAGGTTTTGTCTCGGGCACAGTACATGTACGCGACATTAATATTTACATACCCGTTCATGAATATTTTTACAACCGATATATTTCAAACACTAACATCGCGAAGTTACGATCCAACTTAGTACTCGAATAATAATGTACCGAGGAATACAGAAACTCAAAGGTCGAGAATATTATTTCTAAATAACGTTACGGTAATAACCGCGGGTAATAAATTGATAGAGTAACGTCTCTTGACTCCGTAGAAATTCTAAAATGCTCAAAATAATGAACGAGGCATTTCTGGGTCAAAAGTTCCTACTGCGAAATCCGTAAATCCTCGTAAATTCGCGGTAGCAGTTAGAAAAACGATTCGCATTATTCACGAAAAAAATGCGCGGGCCGTAAAGTTTCGATGTTTCGCAATTTATCGTAGAGCGATAAATCATACCGGTGGCACGTGCCCGGTTCTTAGATCGCTCGTTATTGTTTCAGAGCCGCATACGGTAAGCCCTCATTAGGTTGAAAGCAGATATGTATACGCGTGTGCAAACTATGCAAACTATGCTTCCATAGTTTGCGTTTTGCGCTAATGACCGAGGGCTTCTTTGTAATCCTTCTACAGTGTTCCAGGTAATGGTAGAACGTGGAAACGACGACAATGGTAGGGCAGCGCATAATTAGGAGCTTCTCGTGGTGTTATTAAATGTCGGAGTAGATAAAAAAATTCACTTTGTACCTTATAGGAATTCTTTAATTAATTATTCATATAGGAGAGTTGATTCGTAACATAAAAGAACGAGGCTGGTACCAAAACAAACCAAATTTATTTAACTCGAAACTAAAAGTTCATTGTTGTATATTTTGCTTCACCGGTTTCGATTGTTTCCGAACTTGAAACAGACGTTGTACAGGGTGCATATTTTATCTATACCAAAGTTAGAATCGCTGTGCGAGATTGGATAAAAAATAAATCAGAATCGTTCTTCGTGAATGGAACGGGAGAGTGAGATAGAACGTTTGAAAATATTTGTAGCGTTAGATGGTATCTATGTTGAAAAATGAATCGGAGACGTTACTGTGAAATAAATTTGCTTACAACTTTATGGTTGCGCGGATTGTGGTCAGATGTGTCATTAGAATCTTAATTCGGCAACGTTCGTTGTAACTTCGACATCGTTAAACGAAACTCGAAGCTAATTACACCATGAACGTTAATGGTAACGAGACGAGTAATGAACGCCAAGTACGAACCTTGAAAAATCTTTAAACGCGTGCCAGATTTCTCACGGAATGGTATTCTGGGAACAAAAAAAAGCCTCTGAAAAGCAAAAGCAAACGAGGCACGTATCGCGGAAGTTGGGGTGAAAAACTTGATGGAAGAGAAGACCGAGGAAGAGGCAGTACCGCGGTTAATTAATCAACAAATTGATTAATAGGCACCCCAGCGAAAGGGCATCGTGAGAACAAAAAGCGAATACAAACACGGACGAGAGGGAAAGGTCTCAAGCGAGCGTGGAGAAAAGAAAAAGAGAAGATTTTAGGCGTACGTATTAATTTGTCAAACGGATCAGAAATCAGAAATGAATTAACAAATTATGGAAATTCGTCCCTGTCATTATTAGTTTAAACAAAAATCGTTTCTATCCTTAAGTACGCGTCACAATTAAAGTGACAAGGGTATCCGTACGAACTAAGTGACATCGAATATCGTCAACACCGAATACATAGCGACTCGAGTCGAAAAACACGTTTCGTAATTTCTAAAGAATAACTTAAATCGTGTACAACGTCCCAATACAAATCGATCGTTGCTGAAATTTCCACTGAAAAAAGCAAACGATAATAAAAATGGTAATGATAATACCGGCATCGGAAAAGTTCCTTCCAAGTGTCAAGGAGACACTTCTAGCCCGACGAGAGCCTCCGAATCCTCGATCAAAAACAACGCATCGACGATCGAAGGCAAACAGATCCACGATCGAGCCGGACGTCGGGGCAAAATAACGTGACAAATCAGTTGACGGATTAACTATCTGGCGAATTATCCACGCCGTATCGTGGGAACAAAAAGTCAAAGACAAATCCAGATCACTGGAACACCTCGGGGATCCGTCGGGATCCGTCGAACGAAGAAAAGTAAAGGAAGTCGAATACGAATGGGATGAACGACGGAAGAGAAGAAACGCGGCTAATCAATTGGCAAATTGTTGCCCGTTACTCGATCGACCTCGTCGAATCGATTTTCTCGCCGGCTCTCGATCCCTCGCTTATCCGAGCACAGCGTCTTTCGTCCCTCTGCCAGCGGCTTCTCATGCTCCCTCGAGCCAGATCCTACGACCCGTGCGATTAATCGAAACAAGGTATCCAGGGGGGAAACGACACTCAAATATCCTCGGTGCAAGCAGCCGATGCGCACTTTTTTCCGTGGCCGGATCGACGCTGCCAGCCATCCGGATCGCGATCCAGGACGGCCAATTATTCGATTCCCATGGATAGAGTCGTTGCCGACGGTCGTTGCGCGGTTGTCCAGGAACAAGGGGATCGATGGAATGTCTCCGAAGGCAACGCGAACAACAATTTGTTCGTCAATGACGCGTTTGGGTAGGGATCGATGGTGATCGAGGAATCTCGTGTCCCGATTGGGAATAGAATAAAATCGTTTAGATTGATTTCGAGAACTTTTCTGCGAGAATGTCAATCCCCCGTGGGTCGTAGTTGTTCCGAGATACGGCTGGAGTATATCTTCCTTTTTTTTTTAATACGTCGGTGCACGCATTTTAATAATAGCATTGTAGTGTTTTTTACTTTCAATGTATCGGTGAAAGTATTTCAATAATTATTATCATGATCAAGTACTTTGTAAAACCTATTTCATGTTAAAGCGTGTACGAGTATATTAACCTTCTTCCGGGCGCGCCCCTTTCCGGTAATCTACCGTCTCCCTGTTTCTTTTTTGTTATTTTTTTGCCTAATTCATCATAAATATGTAATATGTATAATATGTACATTATAATAATATAATATGTTATATGTAAACGATAAAAAAATTATTAAAATTTGAACATTATGAATGAGACGGTAAAGTGGCGCTTGCGCGTCCGGTTGACGGTTAAATATTAGAAATATAATAGAGTATCAAAGCTACATAAATCATTGAGTCCATGAAAAATCATTTAAGTTATTGCAAAGTAAAACGGTTCAACAGATTTTTACCTATAAATTTCTTCAAAGATCGAAGTCTCTTCCCCGTAAAACGAAATCGATTCTTCGGAATCGCAGAGTCAAATTCACGTTTCGTTGATCTTACAATTTTAATATTTCCGTACATAATACAAAATGTCCCGAAACGGAAGACTTGAAATATTTCCAACATCCTTTAGAAATCCTGAATGCAATTCATCGAATCACGTTTTCGCGTGCACGTAAATAACTCTCATTTTCTTTATCGATGGCCGAGGGAGCCTTTAATTAGCTCGCTCTCCTCGCCAGCGCAATTACCGACCTCCGCGTACAACGGCTCGTAATTTTACTAATCCCTCGCAACGCGCATTAAACGCACTCGGCGAAAACTCCGCGGGAGTCTCGTTCGTCCCGCTGGGACTCGATTACCGACAGAATTCACCCGGTGAATGGATCACGGTGAATTTCTCGACGTTGTCGCGATGGGTTCAGGGCCACGAACGACTCGACTATCGAGCTGATGCCAGCATGAAACCCATTTCATTCGCGTAATTAGTGTAGGGATATTGGGTGGTGAAGGATTTTGCCGCTGTAACACGCGCGAAAGAATAAAGTTTAATAATAAAATAAGAGATGCGTTCACGCACGCTCGAGACGATTCGCTTTCACGCTGGTTCCTTTTTGACTGTCTTTTGCAACTCCCCGCGGTTCTTTCCGCGGTGGTTTCTCTCTAGCAACCGTCTTTTGTTTTTCGACGTTCGCTTCGCCGTCGCGATTCGACGGCGATGCGTCGTCGACACTCTCAACTCTCACTTCGCACGCACTCATTTCACACTTATTCATTCTACATATTATACATCCTACATTAGTCACCGGCCATTTACGATGTCAGGAGCCTGACGATCGTCGTATGTATCTCTTAATCATCCTTTGTCGTCAACGATGCGTCGGGCGTGAGCGTTAACGTCGGCGCCGATTACGTTTGTCAGTAATTTCAACTGTGAATCGGGCATCGCGAACGATCTCTTCGATAATGTCGTTGACGCGCTTCGATGGGCTTCCATCGGAGTGCGTTTCCGCCGTGCGAATACGAACGTTCGGCCGAGAAGGGATTATGAAAAGTTCGAGCAAAACGGTTTATATAAATTAGATACATCTGTCTCGATGCGTTTCAGGGATTAGATTTTATATTTTCGAACGAGAGCGCTCGAGTTCGCTTATCTTAATTAGTTTTCCAGAGAAGTCAATTTAAGCGAGACTTTTTTAGATCGAAACTCCACGTGTACGCAAAGTCATATTACCGTTGGAGTTCTACTATCAATTTTTTCTCCGATCAGGGGATCCTTCGGCTTCAGAATGCACTCTGTCCCGTTGAAATATTTAAAGAATTGCGCGAAATATGATTTTTTCACTGACACGACTACAGCGTCTGGGTCGAACGCTTACAAACGCCCGTAGCACCGGAAGCGTTAAAAGAAAAGACTAAAGTTGTTGTACGCAGATTTCAATGTTGCTATTGTGGTTTCTGAAAATTAGCGTGAAATGACTTGATTCAAAGGCCATTCCACGAAAAACACTTACGTTACAGAAAATGAATAGTAATCCTGCTGCGAATCGATTTACGGATACCGTAACTTCGGAATGATGCGTGAAACTTTTTGCGACGATGATTCGGATTCCTCGAATGACTGAACTTTGCATCGATCGCATTGTTTTGCCCCTTGGTAAGTATTTTTCAAGGTTTCTTGTTCTGCTCGGTGTAACGTAACGTCCAACCGTATCGCTCTACAAAGTTCAGGATTCTCGATATTCGCGGTGTTCTTTCGCTTAGAACGCGAAACAAATTTATTGTCAATACACCGGTAACACTGGTCAACGGAACAGACAGAAACAGAGCGAACGTTCTAGAATTTTATATCCGGAATTCGAATTCGCCAGCAGAATTGCTTTATCGTCATCGCATTTCTTGGAAATGTAATTGTTTTAAATACACGGTTTCTGTAAAAGAAAACGTACTTTTCTCAAACACTAAGTACGATAGAGCAATTTTGCTCACATGTTCGAATTTGAGACATGAAATCTGATACTTCTCCTCCAGTTCCATTGAGGAAGTAAAAACAATGTTGAATTTGTTGCACAGCGTGACATTCGTTGCGATATTCAGTCTCGTACGATCCGTTATCTCCACCTCCATCGAAATTAATTAACGAACGTCTATCGGAATATCTTACCATAAATCTAAAATGTAAAGATACTTCAATTAAGATGACAAAGGCGATAAGGGGCATTACTAAATTCTAATTACAGGCCGTCAACCTGTGACGATTAATCTATAGAAGTCGTTTCGTAAAATCTGCCCCGAAAACATGCCGATCAATATATTTCGTGCAAATACGATTACTCGATAACGAATGATACAAAATATTAAATTACACATTTAAAACCAGTTATAATATGAATGGAGAAACTTTCAGTAGAATGATGATACTAAAATAAATAATTCTGTGATACGAAAATGTCTTCTCAACAATTTTTAAAGAACTTCTGCAGGATGAAACAATCACAGTAATTTAACTTAATTCAACTCCACGACAAATAACAAAAAAAAAAATATTCTAAAACGAATGCTTCGTCCATGACAAATAACTTTAAATATAATTTCCCCAATTTCTATCAAACATTCCACTTTATCCCACCATACACATCCAATTACTATTCCTGTCGTCGACATACTACCAGTCCTTTTATAAGATTCTTACAAAAGCCGCGTCAATAAACCATGATGCGTGCGTGCGAATAAAATGCCAATCTTTATTAGTTTGGTGCGTGCCATCGCGCGAAGGAAGGGATTACGGATGAACGACGTTCGAATAGCTGGGCCGAAAACTCGTATCTTTTACGTGTATCGAGTGCAATTATTTCAACCGCCTATACCGTTAATTCAATTTTACGAACAAATTATACTTATCTCCCAGTGGATTTCAATACTCTTACCATTAACATATTATCCAACACCAGTAATTTACCAACCAATCCACCGTGCCCTCGTTTTCTCGCCGTCCACCCCACCCACCGTTACGCGATGACTAATTCAAACGTAAAGGTAGGTTACCGAGCGCCGTTCGATTTTTGCGAGATCCGCCGCGGTCGTATTTTTGATCTCTCGATTCAACATCGAGAGCAGCAGGATGTCTGATGGGACACGGGGACTGGTCGTAACGCGATCCTCGTAACCGCGGGCTAGGATAACTGGGTAACGGGTAGCAGGCACTAAACGCACTCGTCGTCCTCTTACGTTGCATCCTGAAACCTTCACCGAGTATTCAGGATACTCATACGCGTATCGCCGAGTATTATAGCGGATTGTACGATATCCTCGGCTTAAAGGCGGTTTCTATCGCAAATTCCATTGAATCGCGTTAGCACGAAAGCACGTCGGACGGTTTAGTTAATGATCGCGATTTAAATGGTTCCTAGAGTTGATCGTGAGTCTGCGTTGCTGTCTTTGCCACGTTTTTGCATATTTCTGTTTAATTACGGAGACTCGTGAGAATTTTTGTCGATCGTCGTACGGTAAACAAATTTTCCTTTTTTTCGTATACCTTCGTTAGTTAATGTAATTGGCGGTATAGTATCTACACGGCGAAATTTATCGCAACGAAATATGTTTATTAATTAATTGATACGTTTAATCCAGGATCACTGACTTTATCGGCGGATATGGTTTTTTATACGACGACGCACGGTGGAAAGATATTTTTTGTCATATTTTCGTTAATTAACGTAACCTACGCGACGGTCGCTCGAGTTACCAGTTTATTTCACATCCGCCGACGCTATTCTTCTTTTATCTTTTATTCCGCGTTCTTACAACGGATCCTGTCGAGGATCTTTGACATCCTTTCCCGACAGAAGGATCTTATTAATAGTTTCATTAATGCATGCGATCAACAGGATCGACGATGACCAGTTCCTCGCTATCGCTTCTTTTTTTACCTGTCATGCGCGATGATTCTTCCGATAAAAACACGCAAGATTGCGTTACGACTAGAAATGATCATTCGCACATTCGTCTTGTAATTAATGCATTTAAGTGAACCTGACATTACCAGCTTTTCCGGTTATGAAGTGTAATACGCCTTCTGTATATTCTTCAAACGTCGCCGCAATCATTTCTGATCTAATTATCACTCAATTTCTTACTACACGTATGAAACAAAAAATTACCATCGTCGTGTCGGTCCTTTGAAACCATTCAAATTACGCACGAGGCAAATTTCGTATCGTCGACAGTAGAAAAAATAATCAGACTGCCCGTTTTAGTTGAAACATACTATACATCGACGCGAGTATGCTTAGAATTAGACATTAGACAAACGAGACTTTTCTAAACGAATCTCCCCCCCCCCCCACCCCAACCCCCTAAAGAATTATAGTCTTTAACGGTTAAACGTTACGGAAATCGTTAAATCACTTCGCCGTCGATATTAGCGCCGCTAACGCGCGTCTCAATAAAACGAGAGGATCAATCATCCGCGCAACAGGAAACAAATTCCTCCTCGCAATACCATTTCCCCTCGTTACTCCGAGTTCGTTTCTAGCAAAAGCAGATTCGCCATCCACGTAACAAGGGAGCTTTTTTCATCGCTCAATATGGCTCGACACCTGCCGCGCCTCCACGGGTGGTCCGATAAAGTTTATCGTACCTGTCGCGCGCCCGACCGCGGTACACAAAGAAGAAACGACGCGACCGTGGTGGGGGGGGGGGGGGGGGAGGTAAGGGGAAACGAGAGGCAAACGCGCACCCCGTCAAGAATTTTTTCTCTCCAACCCCGACGAAGGTAAGGCGGTGTCCTCGGGCACCGGGTTAAGCGTGCGCCGCGTATCGGCGAAACGACAGAAATCACGTCGCGTTAACGCGCTCGGTGCCCGAGCAACCGTTATCGTGCGCCCGTGAAAGGACCTGGGGGCTATGCAGATGCATCTGAAACCCGCATTCTCGCCCAATGTACCTAACACGGTAAATCGTCGATGCGTGGATGAGCGTAAATTGCCCCTGAATCGTTCCACCGAGGAAGCCGAGGCGCCTTATCGTGCGATCGGGTGTCGATAGATCAAAGTTCTCGAGGGGGATTTCCTGAAATGACTGGCGACCTAACGCGCGGGTACGGTCTTGTTGTAACTTTCTGGAATATTAGAAAGGATCGTGAGTCGGCGCGAGGTGAACGTGAGCAACGGAATCGCAGCTAATTTCGCGATCGAATCTTTCAAGTAAAATCTTTCTATAGATCGAGGATAGACGTGTGCTGGATACAATTATTTTTATTTCCACGTGTATTAATATCTCGGGCGAAGGAGATGGAAAAATGAAAAGCTACGAGACTCATTCTCGTACGGATCCGACGGGAGATATTAATTCCGGAATGAAATCGGTGGGAATTGACGTTGATTCGCGAACGATGCCGATTGGAGTTAATAATAATTCTCCAACGAAATCGACTAGAATGAATTCTGAATTCTGCTACATCGATGGTAATTAACGGTAATCCACGAACGAAGCCAACTCACTCGAATTCTCATTTCTGTCCGTCATCCTTTCTCCCCGTTTCTACTCTCCTTCCCCGGTCCCGTTTTTCCAACCGGTATCGCAGCGCGACCGGCATAAATAGAAGCGCCGAGACGCGCGGCGTGCGTAAGTAAAGGCATAAATAAAAAGCAAAAGGAGGCGGCGCGCACTTTATCGAGACTCGTTTTAAACGATCTTAAATTTAAACGCTCCCAGAAGCTTCCTCGTGGCACCGTTCGGCAGCTTCGAGCGCCGATTAGAGATACACGCTGACGGAGGAGAGGGGGAGTACAGAGAGAGAGGGGGGGGGGAGAGAGAAGAAGAGAAGCAGCCGTGGAACGGGGCAAAAGAAGAAATGCATATTTACTTGGTCGCATGACCGCCCAAGAAATTTAATCCCGAGCGATCGACCGCAACGACGAGGAAACGAGACGACGCGGAAGAACAATGGCCCCGACTTCGACTAACGTCCTCATCCCCCGTCGTCTTCGTCGCTCCTCGTCGTACTCGCACACGCTCTGGAATTCGCATCGAGGAAACGTCAATGGCTTCGCCAGGTGGAAAAGTATCGGTGCTGGGGACGCGGCGGGGAATCGGCGTTACGCGCGATCTAACGGACGCGTGCCCGACGTACTCCGTTTCGATGATCGAGATAAGAGATTTTTATAGCGCGACTTTTGCGCGTCATCGGTTATTACTTCTGTGGAATTTCGATGGGGTTTGCTGTGCCAGGTTTTACGTTATTTTCCATAACAGTTGCAGTAGAACCTCGATTATCCGAACCTCCGTTGTGCGAACCCTCTATTATCCCAACTGCAATTGACGTATTCAAACACTTTGTTATCCGAACAGTTATGTTATCCGGATATGTCAATTGCAGTTCGGATAATAGAGTGTTCGTAAAAAGGAAGTTCGGATAATCGAAGTTCTACCGTATATGTATATTTCAATATTAGCGTTAGCATTTCTATTATACTTGTAGTGTTTGAATAAAAATCAAGAGATAAGTCCTTCTCGTGAGCCAAGTGTTTACATGACGCGAGACTAGACCTTGTATCTTTTTAGAAAATAACAAACTGGGATTTTTGATATTACGTCTAGAAACTTTGCGAAAAATCTGAGACACACGGAAAACATTTTTACAGAATATTAGTAACTAGTAACTAGTAACTGGGTTAAATTCTGTACGTTTTTCTTCTACATTAGGAATTACGCGTTGAAAATTACAATCTCAAATACCACTTCGTATCTCACTCTTAATCCATCAACTCTCACCTACCCCTCTAACCCGCGTTCATTTTCAACAACGCCTTCTCCAACCGAACAGAAGACTACGTTAATCCCCCATCGCTAAAATTGTCAACGACGTACGATTAAATAACCCCCGCTGTCCCACCAAACGTCCAATTTTTCTCGTTCGAATCACCCGCGGCAACGCGCCTGGAGGAAAAAGGGAGCAGCGCGATTTCAGAACAAAGGAATCCAGCAGAGGTGAGCGCAAGAAAAGGGCACATAACGAATCACCGCGTAACCACCTCGTGCCTGTAAACCGCCATTCTTCAGCGTCCCAGCATTTTTAAGGGAACGGAAGCCCTTCGGACGAGCTTTTTCAGCCCCGAGTCTAATGCGCCCTAAGGGAACACCGACGGATCATAAGTCTGCTCTTTCACGCAGCGCGCCCGTTATTTATTACTTCGTTATTATTATTTATTTATTTACTCCTTCGGGGCCCTAATGGGGCGTAATGACGACGGGTGCCCAGAGTTCTCTCTCCTCCACTGGTTCTCTCTGTCGTCGAGAGAGGAGCAACCAGGAGAGGAAGCGGCGGACGCTTCGCGGTATACGCAACGGGTGTTCGTAAATCAGCCCTTACCCGTGTCAACAACGGGAGATCGTAAAACCGGCTCCCTCTCCCTCCGCCCTCTCTCTTTCTCTCTCTTTCACTCTCTCCCTCCTGCCAGCGAGGGGGTAAAACGCGGTACTTTGAATCGGTCGTTAGCCGATCGTTATTATATCCCTTCGGTCTTGCGGCGAAGAGAGCGAACTTGTTGAATTAATGTACGTTAATTAATAGTGAGCGCGGTATTCGTATAATGGATCGGTGCGATAGTAATGTATCGAAAGTTTTATGCGAGCGCGTGCGCGTTCTAGGATGGTGGTAATTAGCGTTCCACTTGGTATTTAGAAGAATGCATAAATTGTTGATTTTACCCCTCGATATCATATCGGTGCTGGACGAAGACGAATAAACATATAATAAATAATAAATACGAGCTAGTTTTGTGTTCCGCGTGAGACGGAAATTTAGGTCTCGGTATCTAAAAATTTTCAAATATGATTCCGTTATCATAAATTTAGCTTACGTACTCATAATCTCGAAGTTATCTGAGTTTCTTCCGTTTGATTAAGATATTCTACTCCTTATTCTACTCTTTATTCTACTCCTTCGCCGTTAGTCATTCGCGAACAAATCGATATTTCTATAAAAGATATCTCCATTAATTTCTATCCCACCAAACGCCGCGCCGTTGCAAATCATCGCTGAGTATAAATTATTGATCGAAAACCGTTCGAAGTGAATGCAAACAAAACGATCGGATCCGAGGGAGCGATCGACCCGATTCCGATCTCCTTCCGCGAATCTAATCTTTGTTTTCGCTGCGGGCACGATTTTCAGTTCATGAATAATCGCTCGTGGATAGTTTGCAAGTGTAAATCGACGTAACGTACGGGCAGCACACGGTATAATGAGAGAATAACCGGGGACATTTACTCGGGGCGCCACATGGAACGGACCGTTATCCTCGCTTCGCGAGACAGCGCCACTCTTCCTTCGTTCGCCGTGAGACAAGAGCGAAGTCGAATTTTCCAGGAGTTTCCCGTTTCGATGGCGTCGCAATTATGCCGGTGAACGATCGCGGGTACCGGTTAAACAATGCCGTCAATGTGACGGGTGTGAAATCGTTTTCTGGGTCAATGGCGAAATTCGGCCGTTGCGTAGAACGTGTCGCGGTAGCGATAGAAAATTCCAGGAAAACGAGGGTAATGTGACGTGGTCTGATTTAATCCTACTGCTAATAACCAAAATGTTGTACGGTGTTCAATAATAGGAGTACCACAGATACACGTCACATTATTTTCATTGGTTTGCGGATGTCTTGTTGAATTTCCGTTGGAATGTGAACGAGAGATGTTCGAACACCTGCTCTTGTTATGCTCCTTATATTGTTCCACCTAGGTATATAATATGTTTCCCGCCTCTATTTCCAACCACCGAGCGACAATAAGGCCGGACGCGTATTGAGACGCATGCAACGTAACACAGTACGACGCAGTTTGTTGTAATCTACTGGTTTGAATTCTCAAGCGCAAGTTGAGTAGCGATTAAAAAGTTTTTATATATTTATTTTATTTTATTGTTAATGGATATCCAAATATCTTATTGACGAGGACCCATAAGCATGTTACAGTAAGTTTTCAAAAAAATAGATTAATGTTTGTATTAAATTAAAATGGGTGTTCGACTACCCGATTATGGACAGTGCGGTTAATACAAACAAATCGTCGAGCAGTTTGTTGTCCGCACGAAAGTCCGTATCTACTTCAGGAGAGCCTGACGATCGAAGTCAGACGCTCGTCGGTGAATCGCGGGACACGCAGAGGCTGGTAAATAGAGCGACGCGTTTGTTTCCTTTGTCTCGAGCGGTATCGGAAAAGATCTTTATAATCGTGCGGTTTGTTAACAAAATTAGTTATGGAATCTATTGATTTTAAATAATTGTGGGAACGACCGCGATATTCCCATTCTTATTTAATTAAGTCTAGCCGAAACTTCAATCGTTGAGTATTGAATTCTATGAGAATAGCCGGTTTTTAATTTAGAGTCGTGTCAACGCGAACATTTTCAGCCGTATTTCACTCGCATGTTTTACCTACGTATGTTCCGCCGTTCCGCGAAATAGAAAAGTAATTATTTTTTATCGTGCGAACATTATCTCATTTTATGTTCCAGCTCCTTCGTTTCCATGGAGATTGCTATCGAAAGTTCGTGAGAAGTCACGAATAAATCCCAGTTTGCGATGAACGAATGGCCCCGCAGTTTCAGGAAGTACGTAGCACGTGTTCAGCAAGTTCAGGAACCTTGGGAGGGAAAGACTGTGTTTTCCGCGTCGTATGTACAAACGTGCTGGACTGTTTCGAGTGCCGGATACTCGGTCGGGTACTCAAAGTCGCCTAATTGTCGTCGACCGTTAGGAACTCACTATCGGTAAGTGCACCATCTGTTAAGCCTCCTTGTATTTATTATTTTCCTCCACCCCCCCCCCCCTCCCCCATCACTCCGGAAAAAAATCGAGGGGATCGCGCGTATGGGGAATTTCAGTAAAATTAATTGACCGTGTCCAATGAGAGTCTACGTGGCACGATACGTGTCGCGAGTGGCACGTAAATTATCGTCTAACATTAGACTGCTGGAAAAGTTACGAGAAGTTTTTCGATCGCGAGATGAAATAGTGGATTTGGAGAATAGACTTGAGAAACGAGTAAGGAGATTCGGATGTTTTGGGCAGACATACAAATAGTATGAAAATTTATCTCACGACCAGGTTCAGAAACACGGAAACTACGATTAGCGTGGTGGGTTGCCATGAACGCCTATCATTTTCGCTCGAAACAAATTGCAATTCCATGGAGTACCACCCAAGAATCCGATTTATCTCTGATAATTACTGAATTACCCCGCTGACTTATTACGCGCTCCATCGTAATCTCTCCGTTGTACACGCGACGAGGGACATCGCATAAATTACTCGGTACGGTAATACGTAATTTCATCGAAGCTAATCACGATTAACCGAACACAGAATGAGTTACTCGAAGTGTTTAAATGCAAAATTATGGAAGAAAGTTCGCCGAAGAAATAAATCGGCAGAGTAAATTCATATAATTCAAGCTTTTAATTGAATGTAATCGAAAATTAAATTCGCCGAGCTTTCAATTATATTGCTCACCCTAAAATTTTATAACTCTACAGCTATACATTATATAATTATACGAACGTTCGTATTAACATTCTCGCGTTCTCTACCGCCGTCACGCCTGGCTGCACTTTTGAAAAATTCTTCTTGCTCTAATCGACATCCCGACCAACGTTCTTGCGCACTAGCATAATTGCACCGCTTCTGGAACCTCTCTTCTTGTCCGTTCGCTCGGCGACACGCTCGTATAAAAGACTTGGACATCGAATAATTTGTACTACACGCTTGGAAAGTCATTTCTCGGGAAAGGTGAGAATGTGTTTAAAATATAGCGTAAGAAACCTTATTGGCAAGACGCAAAATCGATGAGGAGTTTTCTTTTTCTTCTTTAAAGTCACGTTGCTCGTAAACGTGGAAACATTTTAATCTTCGTCGGGTGTTAAAATATTACGTACACGTAACGCAAATATTTCTGAAACGCAATCCCCAATCCGATTTGCATAAACTTAATTAGATGTATCTTCCGAGTATCTATTTCCTTGCGCGGAACATTTAAAGAAAATTGAAATCATTTGCAAATCAAAATAAACATTAGTACGATGGTTTCTACGAGAGACAACAGGATTTTTTATAAATGTAATTTACCGTAAAAAATATCTTGTTGATTTCAGTATTAATATTTCGTCGTTAACGTTCGTGTGGCAAAAAATATGAGACAAATCTTTATCCATTCCACGAACCATGATAATAAATAATTATCAGACAGTGGCGTGTCTCCCGCGTGAGAATGAAACACCCGTAGTTTCATTACTAATTTCGCGTTTACGAGGTACGATGTCATTGGTCATGAGAACGGCGACGCGTTTGTAGTTTACCGTCAGCTCATTACGGTTCGAATTAGGCGATACCCCGAATCGCACGCGGCATTATTGCAAGGAAGGGGTGATAACAACCGTTCTAATCAGCGACAGGAAGGGAGTAAAAGCATGCGCCAGGAAACAAGATAAGATCCATATAAAATTGCAATAAATCTAACTAATAAATCTCGTATCTTCGCGGTCTTATTGTTCTCACGTGTCTTTTATTCCAAGCGAGCACAGGTACGGGGGAATCAAGCACATGTTACTAGAAAACCCGATTGTCATTATGTAACGTGCACGCACCTCCAGGCATGATAATTTTGCTCTCATTTTCTAGGATAAAGGGAAATGAATTGCAATTTCATGCGAGAAGAGTAATTAGCGTTGTCAGGGCGCGGAGAATGTTCGAGGAATTTAATTCTTTGATAAGCATATTATTAATGAAATTACTAACGATCGCGACGAACTACCTGTCGAACTTAATTTATTTCTTACTCGCTTATCCGTTTCTTAATTATTTTTCACTCATTGTCCTCTAATGTAATTCTTTGAAATTGTTCATTAAATTATTCTCAAAGTAAATAACGCAAAATTGAAGCCCAACGAAATATTTAAATTTTAGTTCAATGCGTGGGAATTTTTTCCGTTTTCCAAAATGAATCTAATTTTTCGATGCTCCCGTAAAATTTGATCCAAAGATCGAGGACTAAATCGCGGATCAATCGCGGAACGGAGTAACGGTCTCCCTCGAGATAATCGCGAATGATTTTGACGATGCCTCGCGCGAATCGCTGCTAAATTACTGTCAGGTTGACCCGATTCGCCGCCGCCGACAATATTTGCTTCCAGGAGACAATTAAGTCAGTGGTCAGCCGTACATCTGTGTGGAAATTGCCGGTTGCGGCTGCAACGAGCAAGCGTACAAGAATCGTACGCCTCTCTGGATGTCTCCATTGTGCAACGTGGAAGAAAAAAATTAAGGACATAGAAAGAGAAAGATGTCATTAAAATAGCACGCGTAGGATAAAGAAAGATTAGAGCGTGTAGAGGCACAAACCGAGAATATTATGCCAGTCGAGTACTCTTGATAAGGTACTCGGGCGCTGCAATAATTTATCGCTAAGTCGCGCATCGATGTAAAGCGTATAATCGAAGTATGCGTAGAGGACGATTTATAATTTTTTCACATCAAAGAGGTCGGACAATTATTTTAATTATGACCAATACTTAACCTGATTTATTGTTTATTGTGCTACATTGTAACGGAGTGACGTATCACGAAAAGCACATAATTAAAATCTGTGTAATCGTTCGTTTGCCCACTGTTTTTTTAAACATCGTTTCCCAAAGATTAGAAAATGTTTTAATTAACGTCGACTCGGGATTTTGGCGCATCTCGACGTTAATATTCCGATGTCAATCTAATTACGTCTGCGGCGGCGCGAATTGTATGAAAATTCGAGATGCTCGATGAACAATACGAACGGTTCGTGAAAGAGATTCGCTGCATCACGGAGGAAGAGAAGATCTCGTTAACATACGTGCGGTCATTAATCATGCTTAATAATTGCGCAGCGACCGGCACTTCGACCCTTGGTCCTGGTTATTGTTCGATCCACGTGTGATGATTCGCCGTGGTTAATATTTCCTGTTCGCGTTCTACTTGATACACGTCAAATATGCCCCGCAGAACCGTCCGAATAATATCTTTAACGTAATCGAACGGGTATCAGAATTAGAATTGTCAAGCACCGATCGAATTATATTCGCGATTTTTGTTATCAGGAATTCGGATTAATACACGTGCTTAAGAATCTTTAACTACCCAGCAAACGGATGTTGAATGATTTTACACCACAAATATCGAGTCAACTCGAAAGGCAGTGCGTTTGGAATAATGGAGGGCCCGGTTAAACTCGCGATATCAAGAAATATTCGCCAATTCCGTGTCATTATTGTAAAAGCTGTTTTAAAATATTTACTACAAAGAGAATATTTCCTGAACAGATTCAAGTTCTACTTCTCACGTACTCGTACCTTCCTCGATTACCTCGTCTCTCGATACAAACTTTTACGTCACCAAAGAGACCCAAGATTCTTCCAACTTATGACAAAAATATTGATCTCACGAAGAGGTACCCAACCTTTTTATTTCTAAGAGCACATTCTAAAATATCTATTTCAAACTAATTTTCAAAGCAGTTACCTAAAGTTATTTTCAAACAAAGACACATATATTTCTCCAATTTTAATTAATTGTCAGATATTAAAAAAAGTTTTCTTTATTTTCACATTTGATTGAAAACTGCAATTTTTTTATCGTGGTCGTACAGCGGCGTGCACACGTAAAACGGTGGCCGGACGCCACGGTGCCCTGATCTAACGAATACAGGACGTACGTCGAAGATCTTCCCAATCACGATGGATCGTGAGAAATTGATCGAACTACTAAGAGTAATCGAAAAGGCGCGTTTCTCTCTTCCTCCTCGTCATCCCTTCCCAGAAACAACAAAATCACGGCAGCTCTGTTCGAAACGAGTCTAGTGGGCCACTTCCCGGACGCGAGGCGTGTCGAACTGGCGAAAATGTCGGTTCTACCGGGTCGCCGTAAGTGAGAGGAGGAAGAGCGAGATGAAAAAAAGGGGGGTAACTACGATGCGGACGATGCAGAAGAAGAAGAAGAAGAAGAAGTAGAAGGAGACCCGTTAGAACGACTGACACGTTGTTACCGTGGCGTCTGCGCCGCTGCTCTGTTATTGGCCCGTAAAACGAGAGCTAATGAATGCATCGCCCACGGCTCATCACGGTTATGTAAAACAATTTCAGGGTACACTCGCTTCTATGTACGTACGTATTATTTAGCCCGAGTAGGTCGACGTTGCGCGCCTCGAGGCCCGAATCCTATCTTTTCGAATTAACTGGGATTCCGATAACGGCCAGGCGCGGGCGATATCAAGGGTAGGGGATATACTGTTACCGCTGCACTAACGACCGTTTTGCCAGCTAAGAAGTGACGATCGCGTTATCGCCGCGCGATTCGTAGCTCGGAGTCAGAATTGACCTTGAATCGCGGTGGTAATGGATCGACTTTGCCCGCGTACGGTTGGTAGCGAAATTATTCGATGGAAGCGCAGGGAAACTCGGATAAACTGGTGGTTCCGAGAAATTGAAGGTTCGTAAAGATGATCGATGTGGATGAGTTTTATACGTGTACGGAGGAAAGAAAAATGTCACGTGACATCGTCGACGGAGGATTCGTGTATATTTATTTCCTTCTTATAGGAATTTTTTAAGAGACTTCGGTGTCTTGGGATCGATTAGAATTTCGTAGTATGGCGAACTTGGCCGAGTTTCGTCTTTTTGAACATTTTTGGGGGATTATATCAAAGGATTTTGATTATAATTATTTGTAATACCAAAAGGCAAAGTAAAATGTATCGCGCCTGTCACGAATTCGTTCTCCGATTCTCCTTGCGAGTGCAAATTCTCTTTTTCTTGTCAAAGACCCAGAATACTTGTTATTGCCCGGCAAGAGATTTACGGTAGACGCTTCTGAGGCAGCGTGGCAGCGGCTTCTATTCTTCCAAACAAAACGGGAAGCATGATTGCGAGATGGCAATGAAATCGCTGGCGGACTGTTAGGCGAATGACCTCGTCCGCCAGACCGCCTATTTCCATCAGGAGCAAAATACTCGGTATTACGAGAGAGTATTACGGAAATTTTACCGGGTTACCATAACCAACCTTTGTCTTTTTCATCGCCCGTTGCGGTTTACAAAATTAATGCCAATCGTTCGGTGACCAAGAATGTCGCCACAATATTAATTCAATTTGGATAAAATAATTTGTAGACCGCTAACGACACCCCGACGAAACGTGACGATCGACAAAAGAAAACACGAGATTACGTTGCACCGTAACACAGAAATATTTGTCAAAGTGGTAATTCGCGTAAAATTTAAGTACATTGGCGGTAATGTCGTAGCGCGACAAAGTACGGCGTTTAATTAAAAAAAAAACATTTCCCATTACATTAGCAATTATATTCCTCGCCCACGCAACATTCCATAAGAAAAAATTATGAAGATTGCAGCGCATCACGCTCAACGTTCCGCGATAAAAAAAATGCTCCAAGTTGGAACGCATCCAGATAATTATTGTCGAGGCAAATTTCTTTAACCACAATTTTCATTCACCTAAAAAACTAATTATTCGTAACCCACGTACACGGTTCGTAATAAAAACAAAAATACGCGAAACTCAACCGCGCCAAGATATGATCACGTTCGAGGAAAATCTTGTCGACGGCAAATCCCGTCAGTGTTCAACTAACGACTCAATATTACTTCTCTCCACGCGATGACCATTCCGACGATAAGTAGGTCTGCCTTGTCTGACTGACTAACAGCTCGACTACTACCTGCCTGCCACGATGATTCGTGAAATTAACCGCGGCGAACTGTCAAGTGGTATTACGCGGATACTGTTACACCGGCACAGAATAGGTGCCATTTTCCGCGATAGCTAAACGCCGGGCGCATCTCCTCCATCCCTCGGTTTCTGGGACGAGGACGTTGCCGACCTCGAAATCCCGAGGTAACGGCGTGACCTTGCGCGTCATCGTCAGCGTGCAACAGCTGGCGTTCGACGACGAACCGGGATCGAAGTGAACGGACGCTGTCTCTTCCTCGACGCCGACCAACCTCGTAAAACGTGGACGCCGTAACGTGACCTTGGCATTACGAGTGTCGTAACCAAGTGAACTTGAAGCCGGGGGGAAACACTGTTGCAACGCGCACGATACTTTCTTCGCGATCACTCGGGTATGTACGTTTTTCGTACAGTCGATCGATTCGAGGTAAGGGTGATCGTCGCGGGATAAAAACGAAAGCGTTACCGCGGATTTTGTGGAGAATTTGATTTTAATTCATTACTCATTACATTTGGATATCAAATGTACATGATGTAATTTCGTGATGCTGGACTTTCTTCCCCAAAATTGGTGTAGATATAGCAAAAAAAGTCTAATGATATAGAAGAAAAGTATAGCATTCGTGAGTGATCTAATACTTTGAAATAAATATATGTAACTAATCTTCTCGTTGCAAGGAAGATAAGTCGTGCCTTTCTCGTGAAATAAATCTCACCTACATTAAAAAAAGGAAGAAACCTCAATTCAGACAACACTCCCCAACATTTTTCACAGATATCCCGAACTTGAAATTGTTTACACTTTGTACGCGACACAATTCGCATTCCAATCGTTGCATAATCTCTATCCTCGATCCTGCGCAAGCAGCATAAACCACCGCGCCATCGCTACGCTTTCAAACCACAATATTCTCCCCTCAATTTATCTTCCAGCAACGTGACACACAGATTGTTATTCCGCCAACAATTATTCCAAACGATGCATAGTAGCTCACGAAGCACAATGGAGAAATACATCGAGTACAGGGAGAGCGTGCACCTCAACGCGAGGAGAGAGAAAGAGATGGAGTGAGAGAGAGAAAGAGAAAGAAACGATCGCTCGGTATGCAAATACGAAAGTGAGAGGGCCACGGTCTGCATAAAACGAGCCGGGGAGAGTGTTTCTTCTTCGTGGCTATCCCGAAGAGAAACGGTGGGTGGCGAGGCTTATCCCGAACCGTTAAGGTCAACGTACAAACAACGCGAACAACGACCACCCTCGGATCCAAATCAACTCGCAACCCCGCGGCCATCGCGAAATTTTTATCCCCCCACCCCATCCCCCGAGACTCCCGCGAACAAAGATCTTAATTATTTTCGCAAAGCTGCCAATCGATGATCGATACTATCTACCTTCGATCTTCCAACGAGAGGGATCCCTCGACAGCGAGATTCGAACGATACGAATGATGAACGTCATTCCTGGTAATTTGTCATAGTTTTTTTTTATCTTTCTTTTTATATTTTTATTTCGGCGGTGATTCTACCGCGTGACACTCGAGGGCAAAGTTTGCAATTACTCGCGGTGGGCTATTAGGGACGATTACTAGGATCGTATACCTCGATGCTATCTGCGGAAATCAAAGGTGAATACAATATTTTGCGATGCGTCGAGAAAGGAACAATGGGAAGCGAAGATAACGAAGACAATACGGATGCACGGTGTACGAATGTTCTATGGAAGTTTTCCATTCGTCGTTTATTAATGTTTTTGTTCGACAAAACTGTGAATGATTGGGCAATATTTCAAAATAATAACTCCCTCGCAGGAAGGGTGAATGCTTATTTCGATATTAAATGTCTGCGCGATGAGAATTTACTGGACACTTTGTGTTTTTTCTTCGCGGCAACGTCGTTGTTATATTATTTGTGGGAAGGTGTTGTAAACAATTTTACACGTGCCAAAGTAGCGGCCAGGTGTTATTTTATATACTAAGCGACGTGTAATGGCTTTGAGGGAAGAGCTCCGAATTGCGAATGGAAAAAGAAAAACATATAATTCTTTTAAATCTGTTTAAAACACTTAACAAAATCCATACGTATAGTTGAATTAATGATGAGATCGTATGCCAAACTTTAAACCGATACAGCGGTTGGTTGTTTAAAAAATCTGCGTTTTTCTTTAATCTTTAATCTTCCGGTGAAGTATTCGGTGTATACGCGCAAAGAGAATTTACTGAGAACCAAAGTCGCCTGTAGCATTCGCGCACGGTAGCAATTTATATTAAAATACCGTGCGCCGGGGCATACTCGTTTGTCATTTAATATTCTGATAGTAATACGTATGTTAATATCGCCAGGTAAGATTTTCCGAGAATTCCGAAAAATTCGGCGCCCACGGGCACCGATTGAGAACACATTTCCACCAGTGCCGGTACTTCCTTGCGTGCATTACGCGATGCATGTACGCAATGCGATCATCGGGTTGCATCGGGATCTATGGTTAACCGCGATGCACGGACCGAGAAGAAGATTGAAATGTCCCGGGGCGGGATATACGGGAAAATTTCAACGAACGAAATTGCGACGAATCGATCGACGGTGATTCGGTAACTGTGTTTAATCTCTTGGAACGCCCGTAATCGGAAACGTTGAATCGTATCGGTTACTGTTATCGCCCCTCTCGTTTGGAATTTCCGTTAAATCGAGATTCGAGTCCCAATCACGAAACCGATCGGGGGAAGTAAATTAAAATCTCAATTACGGGGTCGTTTGAAGTAAATATATCCAAGTATCGACCGGTGGACCGATGAAATAAAATAAATTCGTGTGGCGATCAATCTAAGTCAGCAAATTCAAGCGGCGATCGCAGAGTTCGAGGTAAAATAATGGATGAAATTCAAGCATTGTTCGTAGAGTAGATATAATTAAGTAACATCGAGTCTAAATCACGCAATCGATCGCATTAAACAATGGCACGATTAATCGAATCGAATAAACGCGAGTCTTCGTTACAGAATTGATCCACTTGATAATAAAAAGAAGCTCGGGGATTGATCCTGTCAACTTCTGATGAACAAAGTAAGAGGCTGAATTTTTTAAATAATTATGAAATAAATTCTAACTGTTGATCGTCGCGCGTGGGAGGACGAAGAGCGAACGATCTATTCACGCTACTTTCAGTTTTGTTAATCCTGCGGTACGTGGATCATACCGTTCTTTATCCCGTGACAGTAGTTAAAAGCCAACGCGTCGACGTGAATCGGATTACAATGGAACTCTAATTACTGTTCGATCCTTTATACGTTTTCCAGCGGTGAATTTCTCTATTAAAACACCGCCATTGTTCTCCACGAGGAAGCAAGACCTTGATGCTCCGGTGAGTGAATTACGGAGCGCTCGGTATACTTATTTGCTTCCTTACCGTGGCACGCGTAATGGTACGTAATACTCTAATATATAATGATTATTGTCGGTCGCACATCTGTCCCTCTTCCTCTTATTATGCGTGCTTACCAACGTGACGCGTCGGAGAAACGTTGCCCGATAAAATCCCCAATTTCTGGCTCACGCCGGAGCACGAGAGTAAATTTGCTTCTGGTATCCTAAAACTTCGTCATTGTCCATTTCTTAGAAAACCGTATTGAGTTGGAGATTGATTAATCGAACGCGCAACGAGTAGATCGATTTATTCGTAAATAGATCGAAGCCTAAACGGACGAATGGGTTTTGGGATAACATATGTATATCATAGGTATACCGATATTATCATAAATGTTATAATACCAAGTAAGATCGATACAAGAACGTGTAAATATCAATAAGCGGTGGATACCATTATTTCTTTCCATCTATTGGACACGAAAACATAACCAACTGATAAATATCGATGCATTAATTACATTAATAACGAAACGAACTTATCACCATCCTGATAACAAAAATTCTCGCTCAAAGAGGAACAGAAATATTTATTCTCGGCATCTGAACCAGCGCGGGATAAATTATTCGGAAAACAACGGCGGTGAACGTTGGGGGATCGTTACACTTTTAACGCTCGCGTTGCTTTCCATCGGGAAACGCCGAAGAACCTAATGCCGCCTAAGCTCGCCAACTAAAAGCAGAAGAACGCGAAGGGTCGGCCTCGTAAAAGGGCCCCGGTATCGTCGCTCTACGCGTCGGCATCGTCGAGCACACGGATGGACGCCAGCGTCCTAAGAAATATGAAAAGGGTGGTACGGGGTTATATCCCAGGAAAGCGTCTTCCGGTCTCGGAGATGCTCTCCGCCATCATAAAAGTCCGCTTCGTCTTCGATTTAACGAGCGCTCGCAGAGAACTATAACGTTCTGAAAAAAAATAGATGACCGAAAGCCAGCAAGAATAAAATGCTAGGTGTTTCTAAAATGATGCCGAAAAAGTTATTGACATGTTTTAGAGCACGGTGATTGGATCATTTAAATTGTGTCGCGACTTTCGAAGAAAATCGAGAAATTTGGTTATTTTTTTGAAGAACGTTTATCCGAAAAGAATAATTTCCTAATATATTCGTACGCCATAACAACGTCTTAAGAATCGAGAGAATGATGTCTCGCTATGACTGTTTATCGCTGTTTTTACACATTCGTCTTAGTGATATTATTTTTGTTTTATTTTTATCTTTGTTCAATCTCACGCTTCTGCTTTTTAATACTATCGATGCCTGTAGTAATCGTTACTATACTATCAAAATTATGGTCCCTTCTCGCTCATCGAACTACAGAACGAAATCTCTTTTATTAGTTGGGAAAGGAGAAACCATAAAACGCGGACTGTTTCGTCGCAAACTTTTATTCCGACAATGACCGCCTTCGAAGGTGTCGCTGGCCCAAATTATGGTACCGATGCCACGTAAATGCGTCGGTGCTCCTTTTGCCGATCGGTTTTTACGGCGTCCGTCGTCGTTAAACCAATGCAACCACCCACGAAAGAATTCTCGTAAAGTTAATCGCGTCCGGAGAAAACGCGTTATCGCACTGAATCGCGCTTTAAGCGGAATCCTCGCATTCAATTACACGCTTCGCGATTTCACACCGTTGCCTAGACCCCCCTCACCCATCCCGTTTTCCTTATCACCATTTTTCCATCCATCAAGCGCAATATAATTTTTTTTCCGTTCCTCGAGCATATCAACGATCGATTAATTCACAATGTTTACATTGCGCGTTTCATGCATTGCGGCTTACGTTGATGGAGTCAAAGCATTGAAACTAATGTAAAAGTAGGTGTACAAACAGAATAAAATTGCACCCCTGCCACGACTGAATAATTGAATACTTAGATATCGATTTCAATTCCCATCTAATCTGATGTAGATTACGAAAATTAAATAATTAGATATCGATTTTAATTAATGGGATATAAACTACAATGCTAAATGCACTAATCGACCGTTGATACGGTCGCGGAACGAAATGAAAATTACATCGAAGTTGATGGACGAAGGAACGGAAATAGGGAAGAATACTGGGAAGATAGGAAATTTGCGTTATATTATTTACACACAATCTAAGCTTACGCGAGTATCGTTAGCATTCATCGCTTTGAATGGTAATCACGTCTCTCCGATCAAATATTTTACGGAACGTACCTGCAACTCGCAACTCGCAACAAAATGCGTTAGGAATGGTGCCTAGTTACGGGCATGTATCCATTCTTGTTCAAATGAGCCTGATCCGCGAACACGGTTTTACGGCACGATATAAATCTGAGAGTCTCCAGAAAATTCAAACACGAGGATCACCGTTACGGAAACTCTACCCGCACCGGTTGGTACGGTGTTAATGAATCGTGGCTTCTTTGTTCGCTTCGAGGGTGAGAGAAATGTTTAATTTATCAAATTAGCTCACGACTCTATGCAACGATGTGTCACGGGATTATGTTGCAACTTCGCGAAGGAGCGTTGCGTGATTTTTCGAGTGAAATGCGAGTGCCAGGCTCGCGATAGAAAGTAAGGGAGAACGTTAAAGTAATAGAATCTAACGGAATGTTGGATAAATATATCGTCTCGATACAGTTATTTCCGGCAGTCGTATGTTTTTGTGGGATATTAATAAAGTTATAACCGTGTATTACAAAAAAAAAAACATAGAGAACCAGGACGAAGCTCGTTGATCGAGTTGTTAATCGAAAGGAGTAAAAAAAGTGCCGCGCTCGACGGAATTAAAGAAAGGTGGATGGCGATTTAATTACGAACTTTACGTTCGTAACTGTGCTTTACGTTGTAAATGTAAATACTAACATTCCATTATTTTGCGACACAAATTTGTGACACATTTAAGAATTTTGTTAAAAAAACGGTTGCGCGACGTTAACACTTTCGGGCCTCTTTTTTGCATTCACTTTTATAATACATTCGCGTTTAATTAGTATTATTATTATTATCGTGTACAGTGCCATCTACAGTGACACTTTTTAGTACATAATTGGTCATTTTTCCCTCTCCATGCCTCCTTCCTGGCAACTTAGTTTCTGTATTGTGTGTTTTCATAATCATATAATATGGGATTCGGACGTACGTGTTCGATTAGTTCCTCCTCCACGGTTATTCACACGCTGACGAAAATCTAAAGCCGGGTACAGACTTGTAACATATGCGCGTCACAAACACTTTATTGTAACTCCGTCGGTAGTGTGATAATAACGTATGTGAAAAGGCACAATCCTAACTAGTCTACTAGTGCATCGTGTTGCGCGATACGCGCGTATGTTACACGTCTGTACCCGGCCTTAAAAGTTGAGATCTGCAGCTGGCGAGTGTAAAAGCGTGTAACGTGTGACTACGACATCGTGCATGTTCACACGTCACGTCAGCCCAATACGTACATACATATGCATTTACTATAGCAGGAAAATTCTACCACAGGTGGGCTGATTCATTAACACGACATGTCAGCGTGGTGTGTTTGTGCCTTTAAGCGCGACAACAATTTCATTTCCTCGAAACACCAAATATACTCGTGCGTAGATCCACGCCATTACGCGACGCGTTTCAGCTGCGGGATTAGTTTAGCTTAAAGCTGGCGGTATCGTAAAACTGATTGCCGTTCCTGCTTACATCGCTGTTCGAGAGGCAACGCGCGGTACGCTCGAGCGAAGGCAGGAATCGACTCTAGCGTAGTCCTAATCAGAGAAGCAAATATGCGTGCCAGGGACTTACGCAAAAAACGGAAGCAATTCGCAATGTTTTGCGCGTTCGCTTGTTTTACGACTGCCAAGCTTCCGCCCTCGGCGCACATACAATAATAATAATAATTCTTCGAGGCGTACGTAAGGATTACGCGGAATATCGGTGCATCTACAGTCCGAAAACTGGGATTCCAGGGACAATCGCGATTATAATTTAATTAATTTACGCAAAAGATTATTGTCATAGAGTAAGCCGCATCGCAGACTCAGAGTTTATATGTCTGCGCCACGAGCTCAACCAAACTTCCCATTTTTATCGTACACTTGAAATTTCTACGTGTTCTCCCTTCATCGCATTCCGAGATTACCGTGACGTACGACTCGAGGAAAAATAAAACCCTGCTATACATACCGCACAATAATCGAATGTTAACGTATTCCCGCGCGAAGAAAAAAAGTCCCTTCCCTCAAAAACCCCCGGTGAAGGAGGAATCCTAAACAAAAGCCACGATGGTAATCTGAATAAAAAGCACGATATTTCCATAGAATTCAAGATCGATCCCCCTTAATCTCCTCGACCGATCTTCGACACGGAGATCCCATGCAGGATCATTCGGACGATCGTCGGGCCACGAAGAGGCAGCGAGGAAAATCACGGAGAGGCAGCCGAGACGGGGTATCACAGGAAGCGGAAGCTCGATGTTGCCGAGGCTGTGGCAGGACTAGTTGCAATCCTGTAGGAGGAAGTTTATGCCGTCGTGGTTTTATGTGTCGATGGTGAAGCACACCGGCGTGTACGAACTCGAAGGAGAATAAATAAAAAGGGGTGAGAGAGAGAGAGAGAGAGAGAGAGAGAGAGAGAGAGAGAGAGAGAGAGCACTGTTTTCCTATTACCCAGCCACCACCGATTTCCAGGTATCGCTGACTACCTGGAATCAGTCCAGGAAGCGGGCCCTCTGGCAACTTACTTGCTCTCTTTCTCCACTTCCGTATTCCTTTCTGCTGGTTTCTCCTCTCCTTTCTCCCTCTCGTTTTCTTTTCTCTTTCTCTTTCTGCCATTTCGAAATTACGCTGCAGGTGGATGCTCGTGATTACCGCCGCGGAGTTCTGTATAAGCCGACGATTTTTTTTCTCCCCATCTTATCGCGAGGATAGGCTTACGGTACAACGGATGAGTCTTTCTTTTTCAAATATATAGTCGGGAAGACACGATGATTTTCTCAGGCGGGGCTTCCGATCACCGATGATTCGATACTCAGGGGATTTATTAATTTTGTGAAAGACCGTGGTTGGAGAGGAGAACGGGACAACGTCAAAGTTCCATTATCCGTCGGCCACGATGTCAAACATTTCGGAAATTTCTGCGTGGATCCGAAAATTCTTATCGAGTCCATTATTTCAAAATTATTTCCAAAAGAATCTTTCAATGTTTCCTACTCGTATTCTGTACAAACGAAAAAATCACACCCATTCACGATTATCCAGAAGTGGTCAGTCTTCATCGCATCGTTCCCAGTCATCTTCAAAGTCCACTTAACCGAGCCTCCGTACAAAATCGATTACTCATCCAACGAAACACGCGCTCGCCTCTGCGTCGCTAACAAATCAACTCCAATCCTCTCACCTATCGCGTTAAGGCCGCTTTCCACGCGTCAGACGCTCTTCGTCCCAATTTATAACGATTGTCAAATTCGACGTGTACCGACCAACGCCAATCGTTCACGCGACGCGTTAGCGTGAAATTAGCGATGACGAAATCCTCGACGTACGAGTCAGCGCTCGAGCGAACTCGCTCGGTCGGATGGTGTAAACGGATTATTCCTCTCGTTTCTTTTCGTTCGTGTTCTCCAGGTAGAGGAAGAGAGTATATCGGATCGCGAGAAAGGACAACGGCATTCACTGTCGTCGTGAGCATGACTCGGCTTCGTTGCAATTACGATCGGGTCTTCAGTCGGCCGACCAGTCATCGTTCGTCTTTTTTTTCTCTCCCTCTCTCTCTCTCTCTCTCTCTCTCTCTCTTTCTCTCTCTCTTTCTCTTCCTTCTCCCCCTCCTCCCCTTCCATCTACCGTCCACTTTGGATCGGTGAACCCGTGCGTGACTATTAGAGGAGCTGGATCAACGTTAGGCAGGGACGATCGCTGATATCCCGAAGGGGCGGACGCGGCTGACCTTCGAAGTAGTCCTGACCTTCAGCAATGACGGTACGAATGCCCGATCGGGATCACGGGGGATCAGGTCGGAAGGAGGGTTATCTCCCGTGACTCCAGGTATAACGGTTGGCTCGCTCCGACTGCGACTTTCGTCGGATTTCAATATCACGACTTTGCGTGGGTCGAGACGGGGCTTACGCGGAAGCTCGGGAAATTCGCTGGACACGATTTACGGAAGAGGAACCTCGTCGATGGAAAAGTCAACGGCGAACACGTTGAAGCTCTGTCATTGGTGAGTCGTCAGAATGTTTTCCGTTTGCGAGTTATCTCCTGGTGAATTTTCGGACTAACGAATTATCTCTCGGGGAAATTTCTCATTGACGAATTATCACTCTTTGAATTTTCTTATTGACGAATTATCTCTCGGTAAATTTGGCATTGACGAATTATCTCTTAGTGGATTTTAGAATTAAGGAAATATCTCTCGGTGAATTTTCCTATCGATGAGTTTCCTCACTGTTCAATCGAAGTAGATCGATTGGCGGTCAGTGAATTTTCCTATCGACGAACTTCCCCAATTGGCGAAATGTCAGTCGATGAATTTTCCACTCGATAAGTTTGCACCATTGAATTTTCACTTTATTGAATTACGAGTGACGAGTGGTCAGACAAGATAATGACACACGATACACCATTAGGATGGAAGTAATAAAATGCAAATTAATAACGAATAAGTGTTGACAGCAAAACGTTGTTTGGGAATGCAAACGAGCGAGATATGCTTTTTCGCACTTTTCTATCACTCGCCACTGTGTTTTACACAAATAAATCCATATCAAGGCGATATTAATTCGTGCAATTTGCATATTTATCGCATTAACGATACATACGTACTGTATCTCAATGTTTCTCTACTCACCGTTCCTCCGCAAGAACGTAATCATAGCAGGAAACGTAAAGAGACCGCCGGTGCCGCAATAATTGACAAACAAAACCAAAACCATTTCGAAAATTACAGTGATTACGATCGATCGTAATTGCCGCGAAGTTTATCCTACCGATGGGCTTGATCGTAGACATCCCACTTCGATCATCGTCATCCTCTCCCTCAACGTTCTCGATATTCCTGGCTCTTTCGAAATTCTTTAATCGGCACGGAAGAGGGTGGAGACGAGAGGTCGAAAGTTCCGGGGACTGGATTCTCTCACGTCATTTTTCGTCGAAGGTAAGATCGGAGAAAGCAAGGGAGAGTGAAGGGCAAACGTACCACCACCATAACTTCCAATACCGTCGAACTAAACGCGTACGAGAAGAAAATACCGAAAGAAGGTGCAATTACGAGTATATCGTGCTGGCAAATGGTAAATATAGCAATGGAATCTCGGTTAAACTCGCGATGGCGAGGAATTCCGGTTTAGTACGTGATACTAGGATCTTCGTTAAGCGATTAGGTGCACACGAAAGTAAAGGTAAATCAATTTCTAAACGAGCACCTCTGAGCCCACAAATTCGTAAACCAGCGGGGATATCAAATTTCGAAGATACTTTAACGTCATCGTGAACTCTCGCCGCACGATGGGAAGTTTTGCATTGCAAATTACGTTTGATTTCATTGCACGAGAAAAGTTTTATTTTCTTATCGCAAATAATCGTGCGAAGTTTCGCGATATAAAAGGAAATGAATGTGTTCGGGAAAAGGCACGTCGGGCCTGGACGATCGAAAATTAATTGCAGAAACCAAAAGTGCTTTTTGATACGTCGTAACAGAATGGGACCGAGGGGCGAGGGACACGAGGGGAAAAGAAACGAAGAAGAGCGAGGAGAGAACTCGCTGATGTAATTAAACGCTTATCAGATTAGCGAGTACGCTCGTCATTATCGTCATTTACAAGGTGCGCGTGGCAACTCCGTCGTCGGAAGCGGTAACGTGGTAATTATGAAGTTTCGTTCGTTTACGCCAAACTCGTCTATTATGTTGGCGTGGCGTAATCGGTCGCGTTTTATCGCACACGCGGAAGCAGTTGTTCGTACCGCGACTTTTGATCGGAAACGGGGGGAGAGCGGCGTTGCGCGTCGAGATTCTCCTTGTTCTCTATTTAATTATATTTACGCGACGCAAACACGATTACGCGCGCATTTGTATAAATATAAAGAACACGGCTCTTGGAATGTCGAATGCTGCGGATTCTAATAATTTAATGCAACGATAAGTCAAAATGTATACGTGAACGTATGTACGTGCAAGTGGAATTCGCATATGTTTTTAACTTTTAATACGTGTACCGTATAATTATTCCATGGTGGTTTTTAAGTAGTAAAATGATTTATCAAACTTAACGCTTTTACCGTTAAGGAAACCGTATTGTTTGATAAAAACGTCACGGAGTAAACAATACCGTATGAATTTCTCGAAACGCAATTTCAATTGAAATTCACGAATTGGAACGCAATGTTCTCTCGCAAGAAACTGTCTCTCTTGCATGACAAGCCAATGATTCTTATCTAATCGTCATATCACGGCGGCCGTTGTGAATTTTGTCGCCTTGTTGCGATTTAACGGAACACCCGACGTCTCAGCTAGTTGAACACCGTAATAGATGTACATGAAATTTCGTGTCTCGTAGTCGAAACCCAGGTGACAGCCGGTCTTACGGTACTTTTCACTCTCGTCTCGTGGGTTACGAATAATGGAACGCAATCGTCCCAGTTGCAAAGTGAAAACTTAATTGTCCTCCGTTCGACGTCGGGTCACGTGCCACTCGATAATTATAATATTTAAATACTAACGGTACCACCGTGAAATTAATTACGATCTCGATACTCGGTGCAATTTTCGAGAAATATTTACATAAATACAAATAAATTGTACATATCCGCCTCAAAGATATAAATATTAATTACCACCTCGACGACTGAGAAAATTAGAGTAACCTCGAGGTGTGGTTAATTCCGTGTCGCAAGGAATATTTTTCAAAGCAGTAACTAGTCGTACGAAAAATTAATCGAAATTTTATAGCCTGAGAAAAATGCAAATATTCTTTTTTGAAAAAACTTCCTTCCCTCACAGTGTCCCCCGTGTCGCTAATTCGGCCGAGTTTTCCTCCGAAATGTGAAAAAAGTAAGTTTTCTATTCTTCATGTTCCACAGTTTAGCCCGTTACATCGCTATGATTTTTCGTCTCTCGCTAAACTAAACGTTAACTCGAGAATCATGATTTTCTCGAACCACGTAATACTCAACGTACGCCAGGATAATTCGCGATTCTCGATATAGGAAAACGAATGAGGTTGCTTCCAGCCGATCATCGCGACAAACGATCTGTCCGTGGAATTCCCAACGAAACAAATGAACCGCGACGAGTTTTCTACTTTCAGCTTCCGAAACGATGTCCGCGATCTAGCTGGAATTTACCAGGGTGCAATTATTGTATTGTACCGGAAATGTATCGATACCTGGCGATACGCGAATGCCCCGGAGGTACGCCGCGAGTAAATGTGTTCTTGGCCGGTCGTTGCTATGATATGAATAGGTATCTTGAGCACGATACAAACTGACACGCGTGTCAGGGACGTTCGTGCGTGACAATAATATAGGCTGTTCCGCAACTTTTGTTTCTCACCGATACCGCGCAACCGATGTTTCCTACTCGTACGAGGGGAGGTCGTTTACCGAATAACTGCTACGCGTCGCTCATCCAAGCGATTAATTCACCTTTCGATCATTGTACAACGGTTGCAACCTCGTGCGTACCGCTATTTCTGCGTGCAGAGGACACGGGAGATGGCGTGTATCGGTCGCTGACAGGTAGGTCGAGTCGCGCGGGACGTGGAAGGTACGCGGTGATTCGAAGTATGGATTTTAACTGTCCGATAGCGAGAACAGGATTCCGAGGAAGAGGAAACTGGACGGCGAAGACGAAAGTGTTGGTTCTTTTCAATTTTAACTATTAACGTGTCGCGTGGAAAAAGTTGCACGTATAGTAACGTTGGGTCATATTGACCGGTAATTGGGATTAATGAAATAAATGAAAAATATAGTAATTGAGATTAAATACATTTTTACAATATTAAAACCTTTTGGTTTTATTTATTTATGGTTTTAATGTTTAAGAAGAATCTTATGATAAGAAAACGTTGGGTCAATCTGACCCGACGTGATGGGTAAAAATTTATCACTTGGCTGTGTGAGACGAATTCTATTTTCTGACCAAGAGTATGATCAAAAAAAGTTGAACGTATTATTATCAAACTTGGCATCTAGAAATAACAACCTTAGGGCACCAAATTTCAGAAGAACCGAAAATGTATAACTTCACTTTTTTTATGTTGCGCACATGTACGCACCGACAAAATGTTGATCACTTCTGTTTTGACGCACACGTTCGGGTTACACGGTCAAGTGATTAAAGAGCACTGAAAATGAGTGCCGGGTGACAACAACGCAAAATAGAAAACCGTAAAGTTACTTGATACAGCTCTATCAAACTCAAACGAATGATCAAACTGGCCACCAGTACTTCTCCAACTTCCACGCGAAACGCACGATACGAAGAAAGTCCAATTCTATAATTAAAATCTGTAATACCAACCCCCATTCGACGAACCCACGCACTCGTAACGAGACAACTGATAAACCGCTCCCAACGAGATGATGACGTTGGCATCGAGAAGGTCTCGCGCGAACGCTAATAAATTTCATTGAGCAATCGTCCCGCGAAGATCATTTTCCGCACTCTGACGCCCCCATTGGTCGTAAGCTCGAGCTTGCAACGCGCGCTCGTTTCAGTCACGTTCGGCAATCGTTCCTCCGGTGTGAGTATCAATTTACGTCCACCTGTGCTCAAGATCCATTGCACACGATTTATTATAAATCTCGATACGGCTAATAAGAATGAGCCTCGTACGAGGGAGTGGCTCCGACCGTTTCAAACGTGGGCCGGCAAGATGCATTTGTCGTGCCGGTAAAACGTTAGCGTCTCGATATTTGATCTTACGGGAAGTCGATCGTTGGATCGTTCCTCGTTCGCGGGCTGCTGGATCTGTGTCCGTGGATCTTAGATCGAGCGCCGGAATCGACAGCTCGTCGCTCCGTTAACGTCACCGCGGAACTACTTCTTCCTTTTTTTTTTGTTATTCAACGGGAAGCGAAGTATATCTTTTCAGAACCCGTCAGGATGTTTTAATGTTTGTTGGAATACTTCGCGTTACTGTCTGATAATGAAGGTAATGTCATTTCTCGTTGTTTTAGAGTTGTGTAAAGGCGATTAAATTCCACATTATTTTGAATTCAAAATGAATGTAAGCTTAGTCGCGAACGCGTAAACGCGTAAATTTTACGTAAGGCTTATCGATATCTTGTTTCGTCATTGCACAAATTTTTATAGAACGCATTTGGTATCGTGTAATTTCTTTGCGATGGTAACGAGAAAATTGAAAAAATCCCAGCGTAATTCTTCTCTCGTGCGATGGAAATGAAATAGTACAAGTTTGAGAACTTTTGCCAAATGACACGGAACAGAAAGGGATGCCGCGTTACGATTGCTTCGAATGGACATGCCGTACCGATGATCAGCAAAGATTTACATATTTTGCTAGAGGATCGCGAGGGGAAACAGGTCTATAAATATATGTTTCACCCGCCACTTAAGATTCCTCGCTCGTCTATTCTCTTCCTCGCATTTAGCGCGACGAATCAAGAGAGAGAAACAGGAAGCGCGAAGAAGCAGTTCTCCGGGAACAATGGTAGTACAAACAGCACGGGATACAGAAAGGCGCAACTTCAGAATTAAAAATAGTGTACACAGAGATTAACGATAATTTCTGTAATTAATTCGGAGCAACAATTGCGCTTTTCGAAAATATGAATAATTTCGTATCGCTTTACTTCGCCTTCCGTCAAGAAAAACTTCTCGCGGTATTAATCTGCATCGTTGTTTAAAATTACAGAACAAAGTGACAACAAAAACGTAACGATAAAAAGATGAGAAGTAAAATTCTGAATTGAAATATTGACGAGCAGGAAGATTTTCTGTCTTTATAACTATTCAAATTATTTGTCTACTATACAAATCTTGTATAACACTCTAATTAGAAATACGCGGTGAAGATTTAAGATTGATTGACGTTTCTGTGATTCGATCGCAAGTAATTCCTAACGTAAAGAATTCTCCCTCTCGACGAATCGAGAGGGCTTGAAAAACTTTTTCCCATGAATGTCCACGCCTTAAACGAGCGACAAGCTAATCGTCCGGAACGTAAGGATCACGCCATGATTCTGAAAACGCAAAGGGGACCGGAGGAGGGGAGAAAAGAAAAAAGGAAAAAAGAAAGCAATGTACCGGAGGATTAGATTTTTACGCGTTTCTTACGCACTTTACGGCTCATAAAGCGTTCCTTCGCCGTATCGACGCCCCACGTGTCGTAAATCGAGTGTAAAGCTCGACAGCAGTTTCGTAATTGGAATGCATATATTTTCGTATCAAGGATTCGACAAATAGAGCAAAAATATCCTGGTCTGTTCGCGAGTCCTTCCGCCAACTGAGCTAAAATTTATTCAACGCGTTCCGCGATACATAATTACGAGAATTAAGGTTCTTAACCTTATATTTACCTTATTCACGCGTATGGAAATGTCTATAGAAAATTTACCTCGCTTAAATCGCGTGACGGAAGGAGCGAGAATCAGAAAGAAAAAAAAAAATGAAAGGAAGGAAGGGTCGAGCAGCCATCGGCTCACTTGCCCATTCCGGAGCATTATTTTGTTGTTCGTCTATTTATACAAATTCTCACAGCTCACAATCAGCCGGACGAGAATAATTATCTTCCCGCAAGGAACATCGCCCGAAGACGCCCTAAACTCTAATTAAATCGCGGTGTTTCGAATTAAAACGTTCTCCCGTCAATTCCAGACGACGCTCGCCGATAAACTGATAAACGAAACGCTTTCACCGGACGTTCATCTCACGAGTATCCCCTCGCCGGCGCCCGATAGAAACCCAAGAAACTTTTCGACGCACCAATTAAACGCCGCTCATCCGGAAGAGCAGAATTCGATTGTAATTCCTGATCGCCGAGATCGGCTCAACTTCCGGGATTGCGATCCTGCGCGAGTTGACAGCGACGTCATAGAGAGATACGACGCTCGAGATACCGAGGAGGATACGAGCTGTAGAACTAGCTGTAAATTAACCACACACCACGAGACCCGCCGTGTATTCGTCGGTTCGCGTTCCGCGCTCCCGTGTGTGCATGTTACGTTAGACGCGTCGTATAGCTTACGTATCATCGTGCGTACACGGCCGGCTAGAGCGCATCACGATTTCAGATATCGCGTATGTATGTACGCACATACATACGTACGTACCGCGGCGCATGCAACTTCCAATGAAACCTATAACGCTGTAACGCAATCGTAAAGTTTCACGTGGCCCGTTCACGTGTACGAGCGAGGCCCGATGGGTTTATACCTTGAGAACCAAGTTCGCGCGCGGTCGTTTCTTTCGGTTGACTCTCGTTGGATCGCGTGCGCGCAAGTTGGAGGATCCTGCTTCGGTGGCGGAGAGTGGGGGAGAGGCGGAGGGACTCGAGACGGACAGAAATTTTGGGCGGATTTTCTCGACGATCGCGACTCGTTGAAACGTTTCTGAGGAAATAACGATCGCCGCGGATAAGCTCGGCGACGCGAGAGAGTGGAATCTTGTGTCCTCGCTGAATACGGTTAAGCTGCCCGCCGCGAGGATGGAGATTGCTGATAAGAATTACTTGATACGCGCGATTTCTTTCTACGATTTTTGTGGGACGAAAGCTGTGAGTGGATAAGGTTTGATTAGTACCACGAAATTTCTTGATACTTTGGAAGTTTGAATACTGCCTCGTTTTAAGGTTTAATTACGTGTTTATGCAAATGTAAGGGCGTAGCGAGTCATGGTTTCGAGGTGTTAATAATTTAATTTCTCGACATATTCTATTCAAGCGTTAGATTTAATTGCGGAGCTCTTTGACACAGGTTCTACCGTAGGAGATATAAGTTACGCTCACACACGCACCCTGGATCGGCTAGATCGGCTAGATCGCCCGTAATCGTCTTCTATCGCGGTGCATGCAAACCAGCGCACGAACCTTCGGAGCACTGTGGTTAATGTCCCGTTTGATTGGTCGACGCTCCGCCGAACGATCGACGACGATCGATCGAGAGATCAAGGGCAACGTTGCGACGCTAGATCGATCGTTTTTCGTAGGCACCCGCGAAGATCGCTTTCCGCGATTCTTACACTTTTTCTATCGATATTTAAATTGGAGATCGATCGACGATCGATAACCGACCAACGATTAACGTTGTTTTTTAAAATATGCGAAGTAATCGAGGTTGATAGAAGCTCGTTATTAAACTCGGACATTTTTCAAAAATATCTACGTAAATCGCATTACTTTGGAAAATCTCCAAATAAAGTAAGCGTATTTCCTCAAAAATTACTCGTATTATTAGAAAAAATATATTTAAAAAGGTTATACTTAAAAAATCAAATTAAATTCACATTATATAAAAAAATGTCGAACATAATTCAAGTTTCATAATACTTCCGTAATGAAACCGCGTTGTTTTTTAATATCTTGAAAAATATTGAACTTAATAAAACATCCTAATTAAATTCGTTTTATTCCCAAAGTGGGCCACGTAAACTTTGATATTGGTTCCCCACGAGTGTGTCTCTCTCAAAGAATAGTTTCCAGGATACAAGATCAAGTTCAACGCCGAGTGCTTCGCGCTCCAAAATCTTTCTTTCCGTGTCACGGCGACGCTAGAAGAAAGTACACGCAAGACCGCGATGGAACCACCTCGCGTTTACCACAACGACAGCGTTTCCCGGTCAAGACGTCGTAAAAGTACAGAAACAGTAACTCTGATTTAGGTTCGTAACGGGAAGATCATATCTTAGCCGCGTTCCTTCCAAAAGAAAATGGCAATTATTATTTACCCCGGCGTCGGCTCTTATACGGTTTCTCGGAAGATCGAATACCGAGCAAAACGGATAATAGATTAACAAGATACGTGGCGTTTCACGGTCGATGGTTCTGGCCTCTAATCGATTATGTATTTTTTCTTCCCTCTTCTTTTTCTTTCTTTCTTTCTTTATGATTTCTTCAACGCGCACCGAGCTCTCGGCGTATCGGCTGAGAGGATCGCGAGCGAAGTCGGCCGATTAAGCAAAAATGACGAACGATATTTTCGATTCACCGGTAAATGAAGAGGCAATCGGTAATTTAATGCGATAGCGCAGAATAATCTACTTCTCCGATCGACTCGCGCTGTTTTCTGCTTTCGCCGATGACGGGTAAATGGCGATTAATAAATCTGCCCGTAAATTGTTTTTTTTTTGTTGCGGCGCTTCAAATCGACGCCTTTTCTGGGTTCATTGTCACATTGCGCGTCCGAAGACCTATATTACCGAATTTTTCTGACAATACGAAGAATCATAGAAAGAAGTTAATATCGTGAAACGAAGAACTAACCGATTACAATTTTTCGTAAAGATTAACAAGTTTGTCATTATTAAGACAAGACGCGTTGAAAAAATGATCAAACTAACGATTTCCCCAGCCGATAGGGAACAAACAGTTTGTCTCATTTTTCCTCAATCGTTGAAAACAAATTCCAACGAATAAAATAAATATAATTAATCTCCGTCAGGATCGTCCAGAATTATCCAACGTAACGTACAACGCGTTAACTACAACAACAACAACAAAAATCTATGTACTCACAATCTGATCTTCCAATTCATCCTCGTCCCGGCCATGATCCCTTTCCTCGTGAATCCTCGAGCACCCCGACCTTGCTTCACCCGCGAAACCAAAAAAAAAAAGTATCTGTCCTTCGGCAGTCACTCAGATGGTCTCTCACGAATCACAGTGCACTGTCTCGTAGAAACCGAAAGTGCAAAACGATCTGCGCGTACGTACAAAATTGATATATATAAAAAAAAAAAAAAAAAAAACAGGAAAATGAGGAAAAGATCGCGTCTACTGAAACCCGTTCACCACTGGATCTCTTATCAGTCGTACCGCGTACGGTCCGTTTCCACTCGATCGCGCGTTTATCCACTTCGCAAGTGGTCGAACACCACCGACGACCTTTTCAGCCGTTTCAACCCTCCTGGCTACTATCGAATCCTCCCCTCCTTCTGTCCCTCTCGAGCACAGAGTAACCGTTCGAATCGGTTCGAAACTCGGTGGGAAATGAAAAACTAAAGTCCGTGATTTCGCGGACTGGCGAGCCGATCGTAGGGAAAAAGCTCGGTTGTTCTCGTGCGTGTGTTCTCTTTCAACGAGAGTACCGCGAAAATGGAGCAACCTGGCGTTTAGGTGCCACTGTTCTGCGTTCTCCGTAAGACTCTGGCAGGATATCCGCGCGTGGCCGCTCGTCTTCCACGGCTGAGAAAGGCGGGAAGATGAGGAGGAGGAGGACGAAGAAGTAGAAATAGAAGAGGTTACCGCGGTGGTGGTAGCGATGGCAGTGGAAGTGGTGATGACGGTGGTGGGTGGTGTGTGGTGGGTGGTGGGGGTGGTGGTGGTGGTGGTGGTGGTGGTGATGGTGGGTACTCGTGAGAGGATCCTCGCCGAGTGGAGCACTACGCCGTAATGACATGGTCTAGGAGATGCCAGTCAGTTTTGTAATAACGCCGGTAAAAAGTGAATTTCCACCGAAGGTGGGGAAACTCGCCTAGGGCCAATCCGAGGGCCCACGGGTTCGACCAGCGGCCAATCAGAGCGCGACATTCCAGAGCGCGATTCTTATTCCTCTTTGTTTTCTTCGGGCTTCTTCTCGCACCGACATAGACGTTTTTGAACTTGCCACGGGGAGACGCTGAACGTGAGTTTGGCGAAAAATTCGGCACTCGTGGCTCCATTATTCATTCAATCCTGATCTCGACGAATTCGTGGAATTCGCGCGGTTTACAGTCGTTATCGTAATCGATCTTTGTACCTTTCCAGCAATGGAAGACTTCGTTATACTCTGAATCAGGGATCAGCAATAGGCGGCCGGCGGTCCAAATCCGAACCGCGGGGGGAAAATAAATGGACCGCCAAAAATATTTTTCTTCAATCCTGGTTTTTTTTTATTATCTGTCTGTACGTACCCAGATTAACTTGATAACAATTAATGATTGATATTTAATCTATTTTTAAAATGTATTTGCTGATTACGGTGGTATTCATTGTTTATCGCCGTTTCTAATAATAGTAATAGTAATAACCACCACACTGATATTTAGTTTTTTTGTTCTGACCCTCGAAATATTTTCTTCAAATCATCCGGAACCCCGTAGAAACTAATTGGCGGACCCTGCTCTAAACAAATCAACGTTGTCGCGCGTACTGGAAATTCGTATTGATAACGAATAACAAATTCAAGCAAACGGGGTTTCGTCGATAACCGGGACAAAGAGCACTGGTACCACGGTACAACGTTTTAACGTACGGTTCCGCAAAGTTCTGTTATTACCGCGCGTTAGTTACTTACGTCTTGAGTATTAGTCAAAATTAACGCGATCCGCTTAACGGTTAATAATATCGTCGATATGCCGATGGGGGTCGTACGGTAACGTATCACCTCGGGACGATAATTGCTCCAAAGCCACGGCGGTTGAGTTTGACAGAAAAAGTTGTGATTCGCGGCATAATATATGTTACGGGCATCAATAGTGGCAATGATAACTTCTTCTTTATTGCATAACAGTAACTTATTTCCTCGAGCCGCGGCAAGTGCCTCTTCGCGCGCTTCTTCTTAGTCCTTATTACTTCATTTATCACGGCCAATGAATACAAGACACGTTTTACAGCTGTTCAGTCGAGTTTCCTGTCGACGAATTTTGTTATCCTTTCATGTCACTTTATGTTAATCAGGAAACTCACCGTGGAACCGGATCGAAGTGGCGACACGGTTTATTACTTATGGAAATTGAAATCACTTCCGTTCTGCCGATCTTCGCGGATAAAATAATTCGTTACAGGGGGATAATGGACGAGTGGAAAAATGTTTTCTCATTAAGTTTCTTATTTCGATAAAGGCGAGACTCTCGACCGGCGGTTGCAAATTGTGCCAAGAAAAATCATCCACGTTCCACGCCGTCGTTCGCTATTGCGATAAAAAAATTACGCGGAAACTTATGTCGGAGAATTGGAATTCTTCAATAGTCGGAGTAAAAAGCTTCCTCCGAAAAAATAATACCAGAGTTACTCGCTCGCGGAACGAATAAATGATTCCACTTCATTTTTATCACACAATTTGTGATTTTCGAGATATTTAAGAATTCAGTGAAGAATGTATCGATACGCTCCGTTCAATTATCGATTACGTCAGTAAAAAATAATGTCGAAGCTTAAATAAGAGTTACTCGGTCGTGTAGTGAATAAAATATTCGGCGTACCTGCGTCTTGTTTGAAAAATCTGAGGTTTCCAAACGACGTTAAAAAATTCAGTAAAAAAAATAGTTTCGTTCCAAAAAAAAGCTTCTTTCCATTATCCTCTATACCGGGTAGAAAATAACGCAGAAACTTAAGTAAGAGCACTTGGAATCCTCGGGTAGCTTCTTTCCAGGAGCAGTAAAAAGGGCTATTGTTCGAGAGGAACTACTGTCGCTTCGCGGAGCGTTTCCGCGAAGATTCCGCTTCGCACTCGCCTAACGGCACCGGGCGCATCCTCTGCAGGGAAATTGCCGAAGTGGCCAGTACCTACCAGAAGGAATTCCGTGATAGGCAGTTTCTGTGGCCGGTGCCGGTAAGAAACAATAATTTTCCAAGCCCGATTTCACGACGTTTTGCGCCACTGATTCCTTAGTTACGCTCCGAGGAAGTATATGCCATTAGCGCGCATCGATTCGCTAATGAGAAATATTATCTTCGACGCTTTCCAGCCACCGGAGATGGTCGATCGGCCTGCGTTTGAGGAATTACCACGGTCACTTGAATTTCACGCGCGAATTTCAATGATCTTAAAGTCGATTTACTTATGCGCGCGGTATCTCGTGAATAGTGGTTGTTCGTTCGAGTTGTTATATCTGGGATTTTTCCACGCAAGGTCTTGCTCGAATCATTTTAATTAACTGGATTCGATTAACGACTCGGCTGTTCCTCGACAAATTCACATGCCGCCCGAACATGCCTGTCGCTGTGTCACTGGGTCGCTGTACCGATTCCGGACGTCGAAGGACGAAGTTATGGCAGGATAGCGACCCTGCGCTAAAGCCACCGTAAGCTTTGGTTTCCTGCAATCACGCATCCGTGAATGCGTGGTACGCGATGCGCTATTGCGTGATCACGCTTGAGCGATGCGTGCTGGAAGTGTTTTGCTAAACTATGCGCGATTATGACCGCGGCGCTTTGTAGTTAGAAAAATTTTCGTCAGCTCGTGTTTACCGGCGCAATAAAATGAACGTGAATGCAATGTATAATTTGGTGGAGAATCAAGCCGACGACGAACTTCTACTACTGGCCTATTTATTTAAAGTACAACAATCTAATTCAGAGACGCTTAATCGACAATGAAACTAGATTTAGATTATATTTTATCGTTTCCTTTGAGTTATTTAATTATATCGTGAGCTATGTTAGAGACTATCATGAAAAACCTACATGCAATTGAGTTGAAACACGTATTAAGAACTAATAATAAAAAAGACCTATAGATAGGTCGTTCGTCTCGTGGAAATGTTGCCACGACGCGATTAACGCGCGTTATGGAACGATCTCGCGAGTGAATTATAATAAAACACAAACGATGGTTTTTGGTACTTCAACTTCTGCGTGGTCACTTAATAGCGCATCGCGCTCCACGCATGCGTGATTGTAGGCGACTACGGCTTTGCAGGTACAAATGGATTAACCACCACCTCTGAAGGTATTGCCTTATCTATGTTTCCCCGCGCTCGTCGCAGCGTCGCGTCGCACAATGTTCCAGAAAGCTGATTAGCTGAAAGCTGATTGCCGAGGACAAAATTAGATTTATCAAATACCATAGTTATGGAATATTAATTTTATCAATACTGATATCATTAACGTGTCAATCAAATGTGACTGACGTAACGATCAACGTATCAAAAGCTCAGGTAATATCACTTTATCTCGAGAACCCCACATCTTCGCGGGAGTTCCCCAAAATATCGATAGAATTTCCCCTAAGAAAGTTCCACTACCCCCGCGAAATTTAAAATTGTTAGGATTTTGCGGAAACGCGTGTCAAGGGCAACAAGCCGAGACGGAAATACCACGGAAGTGTCATAAACAGGCCACCGTAGATCCGTTACTAAGGAAACACTTGCTTGAAATTATCCTGGAATGACGAGAAATCAATTGTACCAAGAAAATTCATCTTTTAAACTTTTAATACGGTTTTACCATCTCGAAAATCTCCGTTCGTTCTTTCCTGAAAAGATGCACGATCTAAATCTCGCGTGCTTATACCTGACCCAAGACGAGACCTTGTCGTCTTGATACCTTTATCGTCAAAATAAAGGCACCCTTTTCCACCCACCTATACGCTCGACACATCTTTAAACAATTCTACACTCCTGTCCCTCGAATATCAGTTCCTCATCGTATTAACCCTATCGCTAACCCCTGCACGATAATGCGAAGTACGCCGAATCAAAGTTAACCGCGCAGGAAGATAAACGAACTTCGTATCCCGTTCATTTCTTAATAAGAAAATCGATCATCCACCGCTTCCTCTTACACGAACCATTTCGGATCGAGCTTATCGAGTTAATAAACTTCCGAAGCGAGACAATGCCGACGATAATGTTTATCCTACCAATCCTCGCGCGGCCAGTCCATTCCGTTCCCCCTCGTTTGACCCTTGCCCGCGAAATCATCCGTACTGTAATAATTTATTGCTACTAGTTCGTGTTTCTGCTCGGTAGGCGCCTCGGTGCTTCTCAATCTAGATCGGTCGGCGAAGGAAGCGCCGTTTCACGAGCCAGCCCTGGGAATCGAACCCGGAACCTTGGCGGCTTCTTTTTCCCCTTCGTACCTTCCACCCGTGGCATCTTCCTTCGGCTGCGAAACTGCCCCGTGAGTTCCTCTCTCGTCCCGACGTCGATTTCGTCGATTTCACTGGATGCGCTTTCCGTTAGGCGAACGCGTGCGGAATAGGTGGCGTTCATAGTTTTCTTACCGTAACACGCTTTTATCTAACCTTCTCTTTCTTGTCGCAATACTGCGCGGGGACCGTTGTCTCGATACGCGCGATACTTTGGCAGAATTTTCATTTTTCTCAAGGGGATATTTGGTTAACAATAAGGGTAGATAGGTACTTACATATGGGAAAGTCTGAAACATCGATTTTTAGATTTCGGAGTTTGTTGAAGTTTGGCTCTTCGAGGGAAGCCTGTAGAAGTTTCGCATCAACGTAAGTTCGTGTATTTTATGATGAAACTAAGTTGTATATAAAATGAAGCAAATAAATTGCGGCCATCGTAAAAGTCCGATACGTTCAAAATGAGATACCGTTCGAAGAACCTTTTGAAATTTCAATCATTCTTTGAATTCAAACCGCTCAAAATATAGTGCAAGATCATTTTTAAATTCGTAACCTACGAAGGATGCGAGACCGATTTTATTCTTTTTGTGGCAGAAACTGATGTACATTGGACAACGTTGAAAGTTGCGTAAGTTCCTTCCCCATCCTCTACTCTCTGCCGCGCTTACAGTACTTCCCGCGAAACTGTCCTACGCAAAGAAATTCCCTCGCCATTGTTGCTCGCACAGTGCCGGACAATTTTGTCAATTTCAGTGGATACGCGTACCGTTATGCGAAAGCAGATTCTTCGCGGAAACGCTCGTTGCAACGGGAATCCCCGTAGTTTTCAAAGGACAAAGCCTATCGCGATTTCGAATAGTCGCACTGAACAATCTCACTGATGCGCGTGTAGCGTAAACGGTTACTACCACGCCGATGGTTAACGCAGATTTTAATCAGAATTTCTTAGCATCGTCAACTTAGCCCAGCTTATTAATTACAACTAATAAACACAAAGGTGTCCGTTCGGTCTAAAGAAGAAGCGAAATTAAATCTTAGCAAAGAATCTTAATTTCTCCTCGCACCACCAATCGTATCCATGTCTTCGCCAAAGATTCCAGTCTCCCTAATTCGCGCGATTTTTATTCGAAAGAGCACGAGGAATCTCGCGAAGAAACTTAAGTTTTTTCCCACCAAACGGAGCATCGCCCTGCCGAGAAATTCGCAAACGCAAAAAAAGTCCTACCAGTAAACTCAAACTGTTCTTTCGCTTTATTTCCCCGCGGATCTTTTGTTCCATGCCAAATTATCCGCGTCGGCGGCGCGCACTCGATGAAATCGCGATAATTGGTAATTTGCTGGGACAGAACGGACGGCAAGTTCCTTTCCTGTCCCCGTTATCGTCAGTCTCCATTGAGGCCCAAACGGGACGCCGCGGAGCTAGTCCTTTTACCTTGGCGAAGGTGGCCCGTAACGTTCACCGGGAGTCCGATCGGAACTCACGATACCTCTCCCCGTTGACGCTGCATCCTCGACGCGCATAATGCAACAGTTACCGCACTTCGGATACCGCCGAGGCCATTGTTTCTCGAGCCTGTGCGAACTTTCGGGGCCGTCGGCGCGTAAAAGGACGCGGCGCGCTTCTGCGTTTGGAGCTTCGACCCGATCGCGTCCGAACAGTTGCGACGCACGCTACTCGAACGACCTTTTCGAGATTGTACCTCGGTCGAGCTTCGTCGGTGTTCGGGGGTGGCCGAAACGCTTGACAGTTTGGCTACGTTGAATTCGTAGGCGGTTTAGTGGTTGCAGAATATTTTTAAAGAAATTCTAAAGAGACGAAAGCAGGAATTTTACCGTACAAGAGAGTTGGAAGTCATAAGTGGTTTCGTGGGGATAGAATATATTTGAAAAAATCAATACCATAAAAAATGATTGGCGTTATTATCTGGTCGTCAAAACAAATTTTTGTAAAAAGTTTGAAGAAACGAAATCATGAATTTTACGATACAAGAGAGTTAGAAAATTCGAAGCTCGCGATACAAACAAAATCTTGCTCCCAAAATCTGTGTCGCGTGATTACGAAGGAGATTCTTGCTAATGAACTTCCGAGATTCCAAAAATACTGATTGGCGCGAGAATATCTACAAATTAAGCACAGAAATGGAAACGCCATAAACGCAAAGAAATTTGAATTTACGCGAGAGGCGCAAGGTTCTTTTTCACATTTTCGTGAGATCAAAACTCACATTTATTTTCATTCATATCTGGTTGATCTCAGAGCATTCGCGCGCCGGAGAATTTGATTTCCGCGAACTCGTAAAAACCTTAGGCCGTATAACACGGAGATGTAATTACGTTTTCGAGATGTGGGTCGTCGAAGTTACGTCCCTGCGGAAGAAACGGAAACATGAAAGTCGGCGTCGGATCTCGCATTAAGTTCACATAAACAATTACGTCTAACGAGCTGGTATTTCGTTGTATCTCCGACGTGGCGCTAGGTCAGGTTTTAATTGTTCGCCCTGCTCCAGTGTCATTGCCAATGAGATTTCTCACGAAAAGTACGAGAGTACGATAGCTCGGGCCTGACCCAGTTAAAGACAAAACGCGACGGCAAATTAGACCGCGTGTCAACGACGCAATTCGCTCGACGTGCCGCGCGCGTGCTTTTTGCTTTCCTACTTTTATCGTAACGAAAAATTTGCCCGTTTAATTTTCCGCTCTGGAGGGAAGAGATAACTCATCCGGTAACACGCGAGAGAGGATAATATCTCACTTGGTATACCGAGGCTTCGGCAGTAAATGTCGATTTTGCTGGTACGACGTGGAGCCAGGCTTTTCGCGGAGCACGACTCGTGGAAGCTGCGAGAAGGGGATCCTCTCGATACTCCCGCGAAACTCGTATACGACCTTCTAGTCGCGGACTTAATCTCCGAAGGAATTTGCTGGGCTGAGTCCGCGGGCCCGAAGGATCCCCGTGGTAGCTACCATAACCATTACCTTCGAGGAGAACTATGAATCTCGTTAAAACTGACTTGGAATTCCATAACTGAAATATTTGCGTTAATCCCGTTGGTTAAAGATGGGCGTATTTGACGAGTTAAGTAGAAAGTACGTGGGAAAGATTCCTTCTAATTTTGCGACATCGCCGAACGTTTGAAGAAGTGAATTGAAAAGCTATACAAAACTAAACTGGCATGAACCCCTAATTCAAGATATACTTCATAACAGTTAAAGGCAGTAGGCCTTGGTTTTAATAGCTTCTTATTTATTTAGAATAAAGGCTTGTCCCGAAGAAAACACGAATTTGGGTTGAAACGTCGACATAAAGAAAAAACACATGGAGTGAATTTTGACAACACACTTCCAAGGCCTATATCGCCAATTAAATAAGCCGCTATACTTCATTACGATTCATTTTTCAGACGTACGATTAAAAAACATGAAATGCCTCTGAAAAACATAAACCATTGACTCGCATCTCCTTGACTCTCACCAACGAACATCGTACAAAATATCACAGCGATCGATTCCCCTCAGTTAACCCTTTCGGAGTACTTCCTATCCGAAAATCCCCGTGTAAAGGGCAATTGCGCTGACTCGAAAGACCGGAAGGATCTTGAACATGCGGTTACAGCGTCGTAGCAGGCGAGGATAATAGTCGGGAGCACATCGGAGGTTACCTTCGAGAGTCGAGGGAACCTTTGGGTTGTTTCGGTCAGCTCTGCTTCTGTTGCCGTTGTTACCGTTCCTTCCTGGAGCGAGGAGCCTGTTAAAAGTCCACTCCACTTGCCACGGAGGTTGCGCTTCCGAGTCAGCTCGTCTCTTAACAGCTCATTAACTACGTCCAGCTTGAACTGACCTCGCTTTGCATAAACTGTACTTGGTCTGTCCCGAAGCGCCGAGAGCTTCCGTCCTTTGAAGCCGCTCTCGTCCAGTTTGATGGTTTTCGTAGGCTGAAATTAGGCCCTGAGAGTGTTCAAATAGCTCAACGTTCGAAGTCTCCGAGGCGTTCGAATGAGAGAAATAAAATTCGTAGGTATTTGATAGCTGCGAATAAAATTGATACATATTCGAATGCTGCGAATAAAGGACGTACGTATTCGAAAGCTACGGACAAAATGTATACGTATTCGAATACTATGAACCAAATTCGTACGTATTGGAATGGTACAAATAAAATTCATACGTATCCGAATGCTACGAATAAGATTCGTACGTATTCGAATGCTACGAATACAATTCGGAGAAGAGATTCGTTCTCGTCACCATAATACTTACCGTTAAATCATTTGCACCTTGAACCTGCAACGGTGAGACTGACAAAGTGAGAAGCGTCAAGTTGTAAGGCATATCCGATTAAATTGTTGCTCGTTACGATTATCAGAGTGGGTAATTAGATGGAAACTTCTTTCGCACGGTCATGAGAAATTCACCGTTACGTCATTTACTTTACAAAATGTGTAACAAAGAGATTAATCTAGTCGCGGCACGGCAGACTATCAATTGCCACAAATGAATATTGCAAAATATATCTGATAAACAAACGGTACTTAATACGCGCCTTTGTCATTGTAACACATTAACCGGGAATGAATCGAATCGTGGGGAAAAATCGATGAGGTAAATCGGATCCCGATAAATGTTAACGTTAATTAAAAAAACCCACGTGTCGGCGGTAAACGAAGCGACAAACAAAATCCCACGAAACGTCCGACATCGAGATCAATAACGAGAGCCTCGTCGGAACGACTATTAAAATTAATTGCGCACGCAATGTACTAATCATAAAGCAGCCCCGTCGCAGGGTAAAACTGCGAAAATAAATCAAATCCATTCGCAAAAACAGTAACCATGAGTAATGGCTCTATCAGACGTAATAGCGGATTACTTTCCCCCTCAGCGGTTCGTTACCCGCGATGATTGATACGTCCGATCGCTCGTGGCGCAAATTCGAGTTTCCCGCGAAAAACTCACCGTCGTGCGGACGCCGGGACGCCGGGGCGCTGTGACGCCGGGATGCTGGAGGAGTACGAATAAAATCTATATTTCAGGGGCCTCGGATTCTTCACCGTTATGTCGTTTACCTCTCGTGGCGTACGATGGCGGGACGAAGGGAGGAACAACGCTATGGCCTCTCTCCGATGGATAAGGAACAAAGTAATGGACGAGGGAGGGAACGATCACGCGATCCACGGCACGTCAGCGAGAGGATCCATCCTCTTTGAGGATCTGGCGATCGTGCTTTCCCACCGCGCATCATTTCAAATTGCATTTTCGAGCTTCCGTCACGCTCTTTTGCATCGTGCTACCCCGCGAATACCTTGTATTATCACTCTGTTGCTCATCGATTCCTCGGGTGAGATAGGTGGCTATGAGAACGCGTATAACGCTATCCGCTATACGTAATTGTATTGTTCAGCGCTGTTAGGTCATTGCAGATGAAATATCGCGTTACTTCTTGATTCGTATATAATGTAAAAACACGCCGTGGCCGCGAGATGTTTGGAATGCGATCGATCGGAGAGCCGATTGGTACGTATCAATTCAATTGTACAGAACTTATGAGATTTTTAATGATGTTTGTGTCTTGATAATAAACGCTTTCGTCGTTACGGTTCCGGAGGGCGACATTACTTCCGTTAAAAATTTTTTTATTATTTCAGTCCAGCAAGGCACGTTTTGAAAATTAATATTCACAGAATATAGGAAAAGATTGACAGTAATACGACGACAAGAATTTTCATGTACGCATCCCTAGGATCTGACGGTGAAAAATTGTCGCGTTTCTTTCATAAAAAATTGTATTTTCTATAATTTTTAAGATATTTTATTCGGACAAATCGCGTTTGGGAGTTAAATATTCACACGGTCGTAGAAAAAAATCGACGGTAATGTGACCACGACAATACGAATGTACGCGACTGTAGAATTTGACATCGGAATAATAATCAGCTTATTCAACACAGAATGAGTAAAAACGATAGTAGCTACTCTGAAACGAGCGTAATTAAGTGTTCTATATTAAGCAATTATTTATCAAAATAAACCTTGCCGAACCTAACGCGATGAGACGATAATGATATATTACTCATCGACAACGAACCCACGTAAATCTTCTTGCGGTAGGATCGAGGAGCGAGTCATTACTGCATCATTATAAACGTTCTCGTACTATCAAAAAAATATATATTGCTGACGACTCTGCGTTAAGCTTCCTTTACAAATTCCGTCGTGGCTTTCGTTCATCGGTAATTTAAATCCTGTCCCGTTGCTCCTCTTGCTCGAGTGACTCTGGATTTCGCCTTTACGCCGGCTAATTCGATTATTTTGGTTACACGTTACGTGGTTTCAACCAGAGACCGGTCAATCGTCAAACTGAAACGATATTCCGTAACGATCTCCTGTCCGTAATCAATATTCGCCCGTCCGTGCCGTTTTTGCGTTAGGCGAAAATCAAAGCCCGAGACAACGAAGATCGTCGGCGATTCTCTCGGCGTTATTCGTGGGAGAATCGAGCAGATTTAATGGCTGTTCGATGTCACGGTTCGATTGTCCCTCATCTCCCGACGCCTTTGTTATTTCTCTCGGTCCGCGTGCTAATTGCATTAGCGTAGAACGAGGTTTCGGGACGCGCCGATCGTTGCAAGAGTTTCCGCGAAACTGTAAGATGCATCGGCGAGTGTGTTGCAAAAGGCTGGCAGATGCATCGGAATCAGGAAAGATTGCTAAAACGGTTATGAAACGAGTCGAAACTGCGGTTTCCTGTTAACTCCGAAACCGTCGAAAAAAAAGAAATAACATTCGCGTCTACGGACGAAAGTCGCTACGAAATTCGATGCATTCTCAGAGAGCGAGGAACGTGGAATAGATACTTCTTTTACGTTAAGAATTATATTGGAGGTTTTCCAACGTTCAAATCAAGATGATTAATTTCGAAATAAATACATTCCGAACGGTGTTTCGTAAATATTCGCATTATTATACCCGATGTTTATTGTTTACCAAACAAAAAATATTTTTAGGATCGTTGAACGCGTTTATTTAAGATTTCGCGCCACCGAGGATTTATTTTCGACCGAACCGAAATATACGCGACCCGTGCTCTCATTGGAATAAATCGCCAATTTATATTCCGCCCGTTTAAAATCAGCGTAATTGAATTAAACGCGAATAAGTCTTCCGACTGGCGGAATTCGATAAAGTGATTCGAGATTACTGAGATGCACTTTCATGATCGCGAGGATCGATCGATCAGGTGAGTTTACCCATAGGGATCACGCGACCATCCTTTTACCTCCGACTTTAATGGATCCAATCTGCGATCGCTGTATCTCTAATCGCAAGCTTATTGACAACGATCCAATTCGAAGGAAAAAATGTGAAGGTAACGCGAATCGCTGATTATAATTTTCTACGGGGATGATAGCGCGCTCGTTTATTTATCATATATCGATCTCGAGGGATCGCCGAGCGGGAACCATACTTTATCCAGGATCAATCTTCCATCGGAACAACTCCGCGAATTCGAAACGGGGGTTCGTGCGGTGAGTTCATTGATAATTATAATCCGCCGCGAGTGATTTATAACCCCCCCCCCCCCCCCCCCTACTCCTTGCTCCTCCTCCCGCGCGATAATATTAATTAAAGTACCACTGTACTCGCGAAACAATCGGCGAGCATCGGCGAGAGTTCGTTTTTTTACGAGCGTATCCAAAAACGGCGCGACGTTTGCAAATTGCAACGGGCAGAAGGGTACGTTTGATTTATTTATAATAATTATTTCATCGTGAAGTTAATTACAAATTTTTTTAATTGTCATGAACATTACGATAACTGTATTTGTAATGATTAAGAGACGACGAACGTCGTTCCAATCGCAACGGGAGGAACTTATAGAAACGCCAACTCGATCATATCGGTATTAGTTACTATCGTTTAAATCGATCTCGGTATATCGATCGATACGTCAGATCTTTTAGCAGAGATCGACAGATGGAAAACGTATTCCACGGCGTGGACCTTTGACCCCGCTACTCAATGGATACGCGCAGGAACGCTTCCGCGGATATCGATTAAGCAAATCGATAGCTCGTCCAGCGTAATTCATGATAAATCGCTAATTACACCTCGTACGGATCTGTCTAATGAATTCAATCTGATTGCCATGGAGAGACGTTACAACGCGGTAGAACGGAAATATTCCTGGAATGTTACAATGGACTTAATCGGTAATGAGTTATGAAACGTGTTGTGATCGAACGAAACAACGATGGTCTGTAATTTCTTTGATACTTTTCTTTTCTTCTGGTACCTGTTACGATAATAACTGTAAGTGATTCTGCAATTTACGCGGGGCAAAAATGACCTCCGTGGTATTACAAGACGTTTATCGAAGTGATAGAAAATAATAAACTAGTTGCTCGTGGCTAGGTAGAGTCTAGATCCGGAAACTGTATTCGAGTAAACGTTTCTGCAAATTATTATTATTGTGGTAAAGGATCATTTAACTAAAGACTCATACATTTTTCCCAACAGCTGTCCTCATAGCACAGTACCAAATTCAATTCTCCGACATCACCAAATATTAACACGCCGATATATCAGGTATCCAACGGGATCGAGAATTTAAATGGCGATATATCAAACGTCCAAAAATATGAATTATTTTTAGATCTCGTTATATCGATAGCATTCCCAAAGACGCATTCACAAAACAAAATCAGGACATATTCTAATAAAAGCTTTCCACTTCATTTTCAAAATCTTCCTACAACAAAATTATCCAAATCTCCCAACGCGGTGATTCGTTTTCCACGAATGTCTCCAAGTTTTGCACCCTGTCCTCCTCACCGTTCAGAGTTCGTCGATCCGACAATGATTCAGGGTCATTGCGGTTTCAGTTTGTAATCCCACTAATCGGTAGGGCGGGAGGGGGGGTCACCCGATCGACGGGTATCCTCGTCCCCCGTCCATTGTTTTCCATCGGCGTCGTTTACGATCCACGATGTCGTCTCTCACGCTCCCACACTCCACCACGGTCACTCGGCTGTCATGATCGGCGAGACATTGCAAATTTGTCGAGGGCTACCAATAGGGCGCTCCCGCTTAATGACTCGCTTTTTTTGCGCGTCGCTAGGCAATTACGGCGGTTCTTTCTTGTGCCCAGAAGCGCTAAGATGTTGCGCAAGGGTGGTCCCCTTCAGGAAACATTTCACTCGGAAAAGAACTGAATATCTCAAATTGTGATCTCTTAATTCTTGAGTCTCCGATGGAACGTGAATGATTTTGCGAGTTTTTATATTAATATCTCGCAGAGTTACATATTAATTTCTTCTTCGGTATGTATTATAAAAAGCATATATGTATAGGCAGAAACAATTTGATGGTTTCAAGAGGCAAGGTCTTGTCTCGGGCCAAGTGCATCATATACAAAGGCAGAGAATAATTTTGTTTACGTTAAATTCGAGCATATTCAAATGATTTGAAGCTGAATGTGAGTAATCAACGCGATTGAAAAAACCGAATGAAACTTTCCCTGCAACTACCGCTATAACTAACCCTTTTAAATTAAATTTCATAAACGGCTTAATTAAATAGCCAATTATATTTTTTAAATTGCACGGATTGGTGATTTCGCGATAGAAACCATTCGTAGACTTTCATTCTGTGTTAAAACTTCTGAAAAGAGTTCTCGGGATTACGAAAAAATATCCACCTTTGTACAATATTCAGTCTACGTGCGTAAATAAATTTTCATTTTACGTTACCTCGTTTCGCAGTTACTCGCTTCGATTCGATCTACCCTTGACACAAATGTTACCACCACCGCTGTACGTAAACGTCCGTTGAAAGCAATAATAAAGACAATACGGCGATAACGATGATTTGCATGTATCACGTTAATTATCTTATCTGATGGGAATATTTGTATCGTGAAAGAGCCCTTTCTCCATTTACGTCACCGAGAGCATTCTACGGAGCGGTAGTTCCCCGTAAAGGAATTATGATGTCATCCAACGGGTCGTCGGGTGGAAGGTCGTTGGCATACGCGCGTGACGAACACTGACGATCGCTATGGCGTAGTCCCGCGACAAAGGGTTGACGTTGGCACGATTATCTTTTGCATCTTCGAACGGGCACACGCTAAATATTTTCCGGAAAAATTGTAATGGTAACGCGCTTAGGTCATTTGTCGAATGGAATTCGCCACGTAAAGTACAAATTTACATTAATTGTTCGTCCTAATAATTTGATAGAAATTTCTTTACATTCGCGTTCGTCTATCGAATTATTTAATTCGTCATTTCCTGTAAAAAAAAATGTTTGGCGACGGATCACTTTTCTGCATGATGTATTGAGAAAAGTTTGAACGTTAAATAAATAATAGGAATGGAATGAATAATTCATGGATTGAATAATAATCACGCGAATAGCGATCCTACATAATAATCCAATGAGTAGTTATACGAATATAATGTACTCATAACTATAATAATGACGATTATAATAATCATAACTATAATAATGACGATTATAATAATCAAACAAGTACTCAGCAGAATATAATACGTTCGTAATCATAATAATGGTCACTATAATAATCAAGTTCAAATAAATAGTGATAAAAAAGCATAATCGAGAATCAAACTGAAATATCGAACCAAACGATTAAATTCAAGATTGTAATTCGACGATCGATTATTCCTCTCCGTGAACAATTTTCGTCGCGGATACGTCTAGCCGCAAAAAACGTTCGGACCGAATTCCGCAAAATTTGGTCATAGATAAAACCAAGCGTGAAGGGGCAATCATTTTTGTATTCTAACGCAGGAACGGTGGTGTCATTCACCGGGTCGCGCGGGTCGAAGGTGTTCAACGTACGTGCTCTTCAATTAACCCTCCGCGGCGTATCGAGATATCCGATCGGATCCGTGCGGATACCACGAACAATCGTGCTCGTACTTTTCCGCCGCCAGCAACGTAGGATGAGTCGATATTTTAAAAGCGCCATCATCCATGTATCGACAACCATTTCCGATTCGTGATTTTTTCTTTCCATTCGAGTCGTACGATCACTCTCAGCCCCCGATCTTTTTTTTCAAGTACCATCACCCGCCGTTCGTCGTCTCTTAGGAATCGGTGGTTGTTCGCGATTTAACGTCCGTAATTGAATCGGCAGCAAGAAATACGATACGAGTTTAAAATGCGCGATTTTTTTTGACAACGCGAAATACGTAGACTTGCTCGTTCATTTGATGAGCTTTACGATCGAAGTGTTTTACTCCCGCGTTTAAATTGATCCACGCGTTTGATACCGATTAATCAATCATTTCGAAATAACGTTTTTTCAATTACTCGATAGATTATTTCGCGCGGCAATATTATTCCAAAACCAACTACACGCTTTTCCCAAGAGAAAAAAAAAAGTTCAAATAATCGATGAAGACTCCCGCAATGAAATTAATATTCCTCAAACGGCAGAGTCCAATTGAAGTACATGCAATTCCAATATCGCGTGTGACGCGTCTCATCGATTCGGAGAATCGAGACCCTGGGAAGGAACGGTAAATCACATCCACGATTATCTTGTTCGAGTTAACGGGTCGGACACCTTCGCTCGATTACTGCGGAATTTGAAACCAAATTTACCCACCTTCGCCGGCGAACTGTTAAATATCCCATCAAGCTTCGCAATTAAAACTCTGAATATTTGTCGTGCTCGTTAACTGATCGCGAGTCTCGGGCTTCCTCTTAATAAACACTGAGAAATATTGCGCGGCAATTAAAACTACTCGGGGCTGCTTGGTTGCCCGTGTCGGAGAGAGAAAGAGAGAGAGAGAGAGACAAGCGAGATATTCCGATTAACTGGAGATTTGAGCGTCGCTGCTTTACCCAGAAGCAACGGTGCTTGATAACCTTGAACCAATTACGTACGTGAATTATTTCGCAAACTGGTCGTTTTGCATCCCGCCGAGGTTACTACCTAGAACAGTTCTACGATCTCGAGTGTAACAGCACGAGAGTGTCTCGCGTTTCCTAAATTGCGCCATCGCGCCGATCCGCTTTTTGGTCCGACGGATAAGACACTGTTATGATTATTAACGAAGGAAAGTCCTCCGAGCTATAATTAACGCGAATACTTTCCAGATTTCTTGATTTCGCGACACGGACGAGAACGGGAATTGACGATGTTTCTCTGATGCTGGGAATACCTGGAAGCAAATACAGGCTGGTGGAAATATGTGCCGTTCATTACCGTTGACTGTAATGTACAAGTTTTGATAAAATTTCCGTACAAATTTTAAGCGGTCTCTTTCCCAGAAGGTTCAACACACGGTCACTGTGAGTACCATTAATATTCGGACCATTTGACGGGATTTGAACGTTGGTAGAGCCAGAACAATCATGAAAGTCGTAATAACGAATGTATGTACATATGTACAGTAGTAATAATAATAATAACAATACTGTACTTATTACGTCTAATAAAATGATTAAACCCTAGCACGTGGAAAATGAATATCACGTATCAGTGTTGCACCATTGGAAAGCCACGAGATTGCTCTTCCCATCGATACGAAGATGGTTTATTCTCGCGCTTCGCCCACGCCGAACGCGTTGAGAAAACTACGCGAGACGATCGAGGAACGAACAAGTGTTACCTTCTCTACGAAAAAGAAAATCACCGCGGCGTATTTACGTACGCGTGACGCGATACGAGCGGGACACGCGATCCGGGTAACGCGATTCACTTAATTACGAGGGACACCGTTAATGTTGGAGTACCGCTCGTCAACTTTCAATGTCGACCACTGTCCAGCGGCCACCCCCTACCCCTCCGACCACCCCGCGAAATTTACGAGGCACGCGTACAATTTCCGCGCTCGTCGTGCCGCTCCTCCTTTCTCGATGCGCGGACGGAAAAGATGAGTTTAACTGGAAGTGTGTACAGTTATCAGAACGGAGATTTAAGCGGGTCTATTTAGAAAACAAATGACCTTCCTGTACAGGACGGCACAAAAGTTGATTCGCGTAACGTCGAATCGACGATGTCATTGCCGCGCCTAAAGTGTTTTGTCATATTTTCATTTCACTTCGATTTTTGTTTCTAAACGTGCGAAACTTCGGTCCTGAAGTGTATTTCGGGAAGTTAGGTGAGTTTAAGAATTGTAGGAGCTATCATTTTTTTTACGAAAGGTACACCGCGCTTGGGTCATTCATTTGTGAAGATTAAAAACTTTGACGTCAATTGAGAATTTTGATCACTTTCCTCGTGGCTGTTTCGAAACGCGAAGCATTCCAGGCCAACATTTATAGATGCAAGAAAAAGAGAAAAATTAGCAGTTTCATTGAACTTTCTGAACATAAGACGGAGGAATAAAATTATTAACCGAGCTCTCGCATTTCATGAGTCAGTCACCTCGGGGTTTTAACCCTTAAAATATATGGAAATTTGCATTTACCGAACAGCTTTGAAAATGACCAAAACAATCGTCGGGAAGGTTTAATATTCGTTAGATGTAGGTATGAAAACCGTTAGTCAGAGGTAAACGTGCGAATATATGGGTAATAAACCTGAATGATAGTTAGAATGATGGTTGGATTTAAATAAGTATGCAGAAAGATTTTGTACCTTGTAAAGATTTGAATCAGTTGAATGTATAATCCTTACGTAACAACGAAGGTCAGCGAGTATTATTTAAGTACGAATGCACGCTATGCGTACGCGTACCAGTAAAGCGGTAGAACGACTTAATTACCAACTGGTTTACCAAACGCTCAGTTTTGACCAGGAAAAGAGTCTCGTCCTTCCGTAAATTGTAAGTCACACGCCTGGTTTCCAGAATCATAATTAAACTGCGCGCGAAAGTCTTTAATTAATTACGTGAATTTCGCGAACCCGTGGGATTCAGAATATATTCTGTATATATGCGATATCGCATATATGCGATGTTCAGATATTCCTGGATATCCATTGTATCTATATACATTTCCAAAAAAATGAAACTTTTGAAAAAAATCTTCGTGCCGCAGAATTAGCCGTAACCCAAAATCCAAACCGCCTCTATTCCCAGGTGACGCGTCAGTATTAGCCCAGTATTGGAAATATTCAACCAATACCGAAGAAACATTTGCATCTCAATGTTAGTTCAATATATTTTCATATCATCCTCAATTTCCGCGATATTAACCCAATATCGCCGGACAATATTTGACCAACGAAACAAAATATTTACTTCCCGTCGTTGACCCGCTGCTCGGCGTCAACGTTGAACCAATCCACCTATCGGAATCACGCGCAACGTTGGGCCAATATTGCGTATCACCTGGGAATTCACCTCATCCCTCTAAACTGAAACACCGCGCTCGCCTCTAGCTCCCAATGCACGCGAAACGAGTTCCCAACGTAATCTCGAGATTAATTACCCGGCACGTCCATCAGCCGCGACTAGAAACGTCCATTCATCGGGGCTGGACGGAAACTGAAAAGACGCGATCTCAATCGAACGGCGTAAAAAGCGACCGGGTAGCGGGTACGCATCGTCGATCCCGCGTATGAAGAAAAGTGCGAGCACCGAACCGCGAACAACGACCGATCCACCGAGAGTCGCGGAGAACAACCGATAATTGCCTTTTCGACGGACGTTGATATAGATTTCGATATGCACGACACGGATTCCATTACGTGGGATTCGAGGACAGTCGACGGGAGCGCTTCCCACGAAGAATTTGATTGGACACGCCCGCCCCTGCGGGGCCCCCGCGTCAAATGTGACCACCACGACGGCATCTCGTTCGTCGTTGACCCATCTAAGCTTCGCGGTTATGCCACTGGGTAGGGCTGATTAATGATCGTGATTATGCAAAACGGATCGCGCTCTCGATGAGGACCGGATCGCCGGTTTTATCGCGACGCCTTATCGCGACGTCGCGTCGGAAGGAGGGGCGGGAATTCCTCCGCGGCGTTAATTCCGCGCTCGGAGAGGACGGGTCGCGATAATCAAGGACGTTCGCTGATAATGACGTTCGCCCGGCGAACGAGTTCGTTTTATGAATGCGCGAGGAATTTCAACGCGAAGGTGAGCAGCGATTGACATAAAACGAATTTAGGGGGGCAATTAAAGGCGGAGAGATACGAGCGTTCGGAGGCGGAAATCATAGTTTACGCGAATTTATGGTTTTTGTCTTGTCACTCGGTCCGCGATTGCAAGGTTGATTCGAGCCGTTTGAACTCTTTATTAAACCTGATCCGCTCGCTCGGACGGCAGATTGAACGTCTTTTTTCATTTTTGGGCATATTGTATTCTCGGGGAATTCTATTCTCTAGACTTAATATCTTTTTTAACTTTTGTATTTTGAAGATTTCTATAATTATGTAAATTAAGATTTTTTATCAGAAATGTGTTTACAATGTCGTGTCAGAGTTCAATGATCCTATTATTCCGACATATGCGCGTTAAATGAAAAAAGTTCACGAAATTGATTAAAAAATCATGAACAACCAAATTGCCGTCGTAGCGAGCGGAAGTGTGACTTTAGAAGACGCGGGCGGATAAAGGCTAATAATAAACGTTAGAAAAGAGTGTATTAATCTGAAATGTTAAAAGTACCATTTTGTTATTACAGTTTAATTTGGAAAAATACAAAAATTTCGGCGTGTGGTTCTGACAGATCCAGTGCGACCGTTTACGCGACTTTCATGGATGCAACCATTTGAGTGATAAGCAACGAACGATCTCTCGACGCGTATTGCACCGAATCGCGCAACGCGATCGTACGCCCGAAGCAACCGATATCTTGCGCACGCAAGACCGCGAACAATTACATTATCTATCGGCCGTGAACCCGAAGAAATGGCCCATTGCATTCGTATGCACGATAATAACCAAGTCGGATGCGAGGAGCGATTCTTGTAACGATATCCTTCGTCGAACAGAAGTCGATCTTGTGGTATCGATGCCCGAGATGAATATCTCTCAGAGACGCTGCTCGTCTATCCGACGAGCATCGAGGATAATGAATAGGTGAAACGTTGTAGCGAAACGATTAACGGACAATTTCGCGATTAGAATCGATTTTAATAATACGTCCGATAGAAAAAATCTCGACTCCACTACTTCCCGATACTCCGAGGTTCCGGTTAATTTCGCGGATACCAGAGTCTTTCCGTAGGCGAGAGCGTTTCGCGCGCATTCCTCGCAAGTGGATTACGAATTCCCTCCCCGTCTTCCTCGTAACAGTGACGAGATCGGAATTTCTGCAGATCAAGTTGCTTCCTTCGGGGTGACGATCTCCCTCTCGAGCCGCGACAATCTGCCATTCAGCGACTCGACGGTGGTCCCCCGGGACTCCGTGACGATCGCTGCTTCGTCATTGTCACCGGAAGCTACGGCTTTACGGCAGAAGCGAACACACGTATCTGCGCGATTAACCAACAATCGATCGTAGAACAATGGACACGCTTTTCGTTACAATAAAATTGTCTCCGTAGTCGCGCGCCGTGGTGCGATAATTCGCGAGACGAGAGTGATGCTCGTATCGCGAATGAAAAAGATCTGCCGAATGACGTTCGATCGAGCTTCCTCGGATTCCAGGTCGCTCAAAATCACAGAAATCTAGTTTTACTGTACGTCGAGGTAAAATCGAATTCTCCGACTCGGAGTGTCTACTGGTAATTATTGGTTAGTTGACAGCTCGTTTCGTAAGAATGAATTTTGGCTAGGCTAGATTTGCGTTCCGTCCCACGGTGCAACGCGACGTTTAGGCGAGGCGTTCTTGCGCGATTGACATTTTTCTAACACCTGCAACGCGACAGCTGTCCATGTCAAACACGGTGACAGCAACTGCCCCGTGACTCGTAACCGTCTACGTCTCAATTCCGCTACGGATGCGGGAAAGCCACTTCCGCGCGAGTCAGCAAAATTGAAAATTGCCAGCGACCGCCGACATTAACGTTCTTCTTGTTCCTCTTCGCGGTCATCCCCTTCCTCCCTGCCTTCCTCTCCCCCTTTTTCTACTGGCGATCGTGAATCGAGCGGCTGAAAAATCCGATTATCCTTACTCTCCTCGGTATGTGGGATTCCCGTGAAAGTTGCAGGTCGCTGTTTTTCTGGCAAACGGAGAGGGAGATGGAATATCGGTGTGTTTTTTTATCAGAAATCGGAATACTCTCACCGACGGAGCACGGATTTTAAGATAGCTACGGTAATTCTGCCCATGATTATGAGAGTGGCCTGAGAAAAAATGTAAAAACATGCGTTTATCAGTTATTTTGCATCATATTCTTTAAAATCAAACAATGCGATAAAACAAAAACAGGACAAAAATATGACTTCGACCACTTTCATAATCATGAGCACAATTGTACTTGAGGAAATGCTAGGGACAAAAGAACTCCACGTTTCGTCAAAGTATCGAATGAGATTCTAGTTCATTCGTTTAAAAATTGTAAATTAATCGACCAAATCCTATGATCGCGAAATTTAGAATTGATGCGATATAAAAGTAACGCCAGGTAAGAGGGGGTGGGTAGAAGCAGAGTAAGGATCAGGAAGAGGTGAGAGAACAAAGAAGCGAGCGAACGAGAGCTAGGTACGAGGGAGAAAGAATTAAACAAGAACGGTAAGGAGGAAGAATTCACACGGTGCTCTGAAGAGATAGCGGATACTAGCATAGCGGTAGATACTTTCAGATAATGCTCTCATTTACATAGGTAGGTGCATAAATGAAAAGTAATGCGATGCGGTGGAGTATGCACATCGCATGCAAGTGATATCTAGGTAAGTAGAAGCGTGTACAATAATAAAATAATTTTGACTCTTCTTTGAAATAATTTTTGGAATTGTCACGTATCCTAAAGATAATTCTGTTTAATCGAAATTTCGTTTAGAGCGCATCGTCGACACGATTTATTATTGTCGAGAGCCAAACTATCACTTTCAAGGACGACTAAAATTATTGAACGTACGAGATCACCAGAAAGGACTAGAATTATTCCTAAACATTCCGACGCCTCCACAAACGCCTACAATTATTCTTAAACCTCGTTACAGGTCCAAAAATGACTGTAATCATTATTGAAACGCGTAATGGTACCAAAAATGGTGAACAAATATTTTGATCTTAGCACTTTCCTCCCGAGTTAAGATTTGTCGTACCCGAGGGTCATTTTTGTATTATCGAATCGGATAATGAAGAAAAATAGAAACAAAGTGTGCCTGATGGACGGTGATAACGAGACGTAATACTAATTCATATTCATAGGTGCTAGTGCGCAACCTACTGGTTTGGTTTATCGTACACCAATTATTTTCCAGTTCTTTGCGCGTCTCACTGTACGCGCGCAAGCTCATGCTTATTAGTTCTTAGCAATACACTCTTTTCGACGTAAACTCGGTACACGTGAATTAGTTTTCCTACCGCGTACTTACAGTACCGTAACGCCAGCAATTACACCCATCAATTTATCGCGTACGGCATTACTCCCTAAGTGAAATATTGTCCACCATTTATGATAATGATCGTCTCCGACGAACGGAGTCTTCGATAAACGAAATCGTACGGCGAATCAGTTCTATAATTAATTACGTAATCGTTACCTACGTAAGTTTGCTCGGGTATAATTTCATCCGTTGATTCGAACGAATGGAAGACGCTAAGAAAAGAGTACATAGAACAATCGAATTCTGAATAAATGAAAACGTCGTGATATTCTATTCGGTTTAGACGAAGGTACCGGTAATCGAGACCGTGAGACTGTTTAGAAACCACGACGAATGCGAAAAGATAGAGAATCAATGATCGTTACGCCTTCGCGATTTCGTTTATCACCGTTATTTAAATCGCACAGCGGATTCAATTTTATTCTTACCCATCCTCGTACTCGATTGATCGGAACAATTGAATTTTACTAATATTATTTAACGATACTCAATGCACGCGTTATATGAATTCAAATTAACGTCGATATTATCGTTTACCAAGGATAAATTAATATTGTTTACATTATTCCTCAAACTTCGGTTTCATATTTAACGTAAATGTCATCGACAAAATCTCACGCCAAATCTCGCGAATGGCCTCGAATTTCAAAACTCGAAGAAAAATCCGCTGCGAACACCAACCGTTAATGAAAATAAAAATATACAATCCACTATTAAAATCACGAACAATGGGTAAGAAAATCGTTGCCATCGCGTTTTCCTGCAACCACCCAGAAATCAATGAACCTCATTGCAAACTAACAATCGTCACTGACCTCGAGCACCGACTCGTCAAACGAAAAGAAAAAAGTGTCTGCCAATAATAATTAACCCGCGGCTGATCGAATCCTTAGCGGAGACCGCATTTTGTCGTTTCCTCGGTCTGTGGCCATCGGTAATTAATTTTATGACGACTGCAAGTTCGCTCCCTGGGAATCACTGACCGCAGTCCAAGACGTTTCGAAGGACGATCACGGCTCTTGAACTTACCTCGGCGTATACTATTGTCGAAATGTAATTAAAATCAGTTTCCGTGACGCGTACAGATTTTCACCGAATATCGCGTATAATATAGTTATTAATGAAAAAGAAAAAAAAGAAAGAAATGGTATTCGTCAACGTTGAGCGTCCGTCCTACCGTGAAATATTTTTGTCACGCTTCTAATTAGCACGTTCGCTACCGCATGACCCGCCGGCGCGACACTAACACGCGTCATGCGGGTCACTGTACTCGCTGACGCTCGACAGCTTCAAATACCGAATGAAATTAATTCGTGATACACCGTGTAGTTCGAAATCATACCGTGATACAAATTGCGTGACATAAGGAAACTACTATTTTCACGAATTTCGTGAGACCCGTCAGGTATGCGTACAACGCATCGAGAGCAACGGGTGTTCGCGGGTAGTCGAAGAATTTCACAGAAAGAGTTAACAGTATCGCTCCGATGCTATTCCTATGCGACTGCCTCTTCACGGCCGTACCCACGGCGTCTATTTTACTTCTTTCCTGGTGGAAAAGAGCGATCGGGCGAATAGCGGCCGTGAAATCGCGATACGACGACTTCGTGTCCGTAAAGAATTATTAGAGAACTACCTGGACGGCTCTGGCAAGAAGACACCGGAATAGCGCCGTTGTCCCTTCCTATTTCCTCGGTACTTTTCCACTGGTATAGTTGAGTGTCGTGGTACGGGTATCGAATTGACGAACGAACGGTATTGCGGTTACGAATAAAATTTACGCACGGTTGGGAGTTACGTTACTCCGAATTTTATCGTTACCGAGAAAAGCGTCGTTTAATGGCAGGAAACGAACGACGTTTTGAATTTGGTACACCGGAGCCTCCTTTGTTACTAACGGTATGTTATTTGTTTTATTTTGTCATTCGTACGTTCTGTCGTCCGATCGAAGCGTTCAGATGTGAATTTAATATTTAGAGTTTAAAATCCAGAATTTTTCTACGAAGCTTCGGTGCTTTCGTAATGAAGTCGCTTTTGCTTTAGCTTCACTTCAAATATTGCAGGCTGGTTTAAAATAAAAACCCTTTGACTGGTTATAACTCGGAAGCTGTCGGAAATTTCCAACAACATCCTGAAACGATACTTGTGTCTATAACATACAACGCGTTAAAATTATACGAAAATCCGCGATTTATTTGATTAATTATATATCATTTGTTAAAAGTTAAAATATACGAAGTTCGGCTTCACAGGAGCGATTATTCTATTCACCGAAATGTTCTATTTTCAGAACACTTATGCCCCCTTATCAGTTCAGATAACGAAGGTTCTATCGTTGATTAATCGAAGGACAGTTCGGAGAACGAAGATTCTACGGTTAATTAATCAAAGATCACCGTGATTCGGAGAAACTTTCGCGCGCGAGTATTAAACGTTAAATTGCGCGACGCGTAATTTCTACAGCCAGGAGACACGGATCACAATATAATACTAACACGAGAATTCAATTCTAAAACCAAACCACTGACTCATTGTTCCATCACCACTTTTGAAGTATCCAGGAATCTTTGCGCTAGATAAGAAACAGATAAAACAAGAGCATCGCTCGCCGGTAACGCTATGTTATTTTCCTAATAACACGGAGCCTGTATGTGCGCGCAAACATTAGGGCGTCAATGCGTTAAGAGCACTAAAGAAACGCCGACACGTTTTTCCTCCTACTGTTACGCGCGTTCTGAGCATCGCTCTCTTCCGCAATCTATTTGGAATGTTGTCTTAGGCGCCACACGGTTCTTGCGACGAAGAGCACGAAAGAAACGCGGCGGCATTTTTAGCGCGACGATCTTCAGCCTATTTGATCGTCGCGCGACGCTTTATTCCCCTTGGTGTCGTTCGGGACCGAAGGAACGCGTCAAAATCGTTCATTCTTTCCTTCGATAGGATCGTTCGCATTCGGCGCCGCCTTGAACTCTCTCCCCCATTGCGATACTCGCGATCGTTTATGGACACGCCTAATTACTCGATCAACATAGCCGCGCGGAGGTGTCTAGATCCTGAGCGCGAGATAAAGCTGCGTCCAAACGAAAGCCGAAGAGAGGTTTACAAAGATAGAGGAGAGCGAGCATGTGGGTGAAGGCTGGAGGGCTCTCCAGGATGTGTCGAAAGTGAAACCCAAGGCCTCGGTGCACCTTCTTTCGCTGTGCGCGTTTACGCGCACATATGTACGGGGAAGACCGTTCGTCCTCGACGCGCTCGATCATCGTTTCGGATCGAAATCGATCGCTCATTTCGCGACGCCGCGGAATTGAAATTCCGTGGCGCTGTCGCGTAGGATCTTGACGCGCGTAGCGTTTATCGCACGGTGAATGTTGAGTTTTTACTTTCAACTTCGCAAATGGATATCCTTTATTAAAGTTTCGTTGATTAACAGTTGCGACCGCTTCGATGACCGCGCGATCTATATGCGGTCAATCGTGATTGTAGCGGCGCAACGTTGCGGTTCTGTGTTCGCGAAAATCACGAAAAATGTTTGACAATCATGATTGAGGATACGCGTGGGTCGCATTGCAAACGGTTGACCTACGATGAGTGACGTTGCTCTTATCTGAAAAGCGTAGTAACTTCGATCCGTAGTCTATTTTAATGCGATAAAGTGTTACTCCAAACTGAAGATTCCCATAATTATAAAAGAAAAAATCAGCAGTAACGCGACGACGATAAAACGTAATTATATACCTATGAGTTTTGAAGGTAGAAATATTGTCAGTTTCCTTTCATCGAAAATCGTGGCTCCAACAATTTTTATTCTAATGTAACAAAGTAGAGATTCGTATAATCGTAAAAAAATCGACAACTGGTCACTCGTAATAATACACGTAATTGTCCAGCTATGCAATTTCGAGTTAACAAACGAGCAGATTCGGCAAAAAAAAAATTGTAACTCGTACAATTTTCGACGTATCTTAATATAACAAAGTGCGTTTTGCACCTAAAAGTTGACGCAACGATAACAAAAATCAAAAACGCGATAGCGATAACGCGTAGCTGGGAATTGCCGGAAGTCGAAGACGAAAATAAATTCAGTTTATTATCGAGACTCCGTTTCACTTTTCTCGCACTCTATTAATTCTAATCTCGTGCGCGTTCGATTAGAGATTAAACTATCGAACGACACTTCGAACTTCCTCTCAAGATTCGCGCGTCAACGTCGTAGGATGAAATCCGCGGCGCGAGATACGCGCAGGATACGATCAATCGTACGTCCTCGAGATACGCGCTCGTCCTTTTTGCGATACTACCTGCTCTTCTTTAGTATGGCTTCGCGAAGTCACGATAAATCTACTTCACGTTCCCGTTTTGACCTTTACTTTCCTTCGAAAGTCGTCACACGCGTTATTACAGTTTCCAAGGATCTCCCGCTTCGCCGATTTTTCTTATTCCCTGAAATCGTGCAACGACTCGAAACGAAGAGCGTGACGAAAGTTCGCAAAACGCGAAGCTTTATTATTTCTTGGCTCCCTTGCCGATCGGAAGGAAGCACGTTAAACTAAAGCATGCTGGAATAATAACAAAATATAACATTTCCGAGAACTTTTGTACTTGCGTGCGTTAATCGGGCACGTTGGAGTTGTGGAGAAATTCGAGTAGGGGGAATGAGAAATGTACTTACTTAAAGTGAAGACTGCCAGTGCGACAATCGGTGCTATGCAGCCGTAAGAGAGCAAAATCGGAAACAAAAGATTCCCGATAATCGATCCCGTTCTACCGACCATCATTTCCAGACTGACCGCCATCGTTCTGATTCAGAAATATATAGATTTAAATACACGCGGTAAATTTTAAATACACGTGCGAATAGCAAACATTGTTCCAAATGTTCACGTTCAATATAAATTTTTATAAATAAACTAATTCTAAACAAAATCAAACACCGTTAACCAGAAACCTGAATGCGCCCAAGTTTCAAAGTTAAAGGTCGTACTTACCTGAGAGACGTCGGAAAGATAATAACACCAGCGGCTATGACAATGTTGACAGTCGTACTCATTAACCCAACAAAGAAACATGCGAGTACCAGAGTTAATGACGCATTGGTTGACCAGTTTAAGGAAATAAGGCAAATTAGTGATACCCCGTAGCAAATGTCTGTGAATAAAAATATTTCTATTATAATCTGTTGGTAGAGATTGGTAGGAATTAGTAAGAAACATTCGTGCAGACCTAATCTTGTCAATCCTCGATAATAAATTTGTTAATAAATTGTTTAATCGATGTCAGACCGAGATTATTATCATACGCATCTATGAATTGTGCATAAAGTTTTCTCATAAAAGAATTATCTAGACCGAGAGACAAGGCCTGGTATCTTCCGTCTATTGTAATAGAAATATCTATCATAGCGCAGAATTCTTTAAACAAAATAAACAAGTACTTACATAAAAGATTTTTGTGATTCAGGGTATTTAGTAACAAGCTGGCCAGTAAGAGAAAAACGTTACTAGTAGCGGATATGATGATGGTGTCGATGTAAACGGAATCGGCAACTACAGTCTGGGAAAGGAATAAAAAGAAACTATGATAAATAAAATATGCGTGGAAAATAAAATTATTGGAAATCAGAGTATCTCACATTAGCGCAATTTTGAAAATTCTCGGAACTTTCTATCGCAGTCTCATTCACAGTGTTCGTGGTCGTCAAATCCACGATCTCGCAGAAAGTCGGCTCGCGTTCCATCGTTAAATTATATTTAAGCGAGTCGAAATTGTTCGACAACGCGAATAGTTGTGGTTGCCATAAACGAATAGTATTCATTCTGAAAAAAAAATCGTCGTGCGTGCCAACCGTTCGAAAAATATTTGAATAATCGGGGCAAGAAAGAATGGGCAAGGTGTAATTAATATTATTAATTTTTAAGCTTGTGACGTTCAATGGGATAACGAAATTAACTCGGCATCGTTTAGTCTGGGCTGCGTTCACCCTGAGTCAACCGTGGAAATTTTTTAACACCGCTTCCGCGATGCACAGAGAAAAAAAATTATGTTCTACGTCGCCAAGTCGAACGATCCTGACAAACACTACGGTTTTATTTTGGTTATTATCTCCGGGCTGACGTCCTTTAATTTAGTAGAACGAATAAATGTAAACGACGCGATGCAGATTAGAGAGGTAATGTATTTTCAGATAAAGCCGAACGTATCTCACTTTACAACGAAACGGACTAGCAGATGCGTGATTCTTGCATTCTGACAAAGCCGTAAATTCATAACAGTGTTATTCGACCATCAACTTACCAGATCAAACCCAGCATTAATTTTTTATAAGGTGTGATTTGTCGCGTCGATTCTCGTAAAAAGTGCCGCGCGATTCCTCTGTGCAATGAAACGTGAGTAGCGCCGTTATCGGCGTTACCACGTTATCCGTTGTTTAGATAACGTAATTCCAATTCAGAATTAACGTACCAGAAATTGGGATCAGCTGCGATCCATTGTTGCGCGGTTTATTTTAAGATAGAAAAATTGGCCATAGAAGAACCTTTGTAAAAGTTTGTTCGACGTTTGATTTATGGTCGAAGATACGCGTTGGATGGCTGCAGCAACGTAAAGCATTTGTGTAATCGCTTAAACTTGCAATTAAAATGCGTTAAACGTGCAATTAAGATGCGTTGAACTTGCAATTACGATGCGTTAATCTTGCAATTAAGATTCGTTAATCTTGTAATTGAGATGCGTTAAGATGTCAAGGTCTAACCTCAAACTAATGGAAATATAAAATTATACTAATTTGAACCCAAACGGAGAAACATGCTCGCGATTAGGGATTAAATGCGTGGAACGCGGAATTTTGTATTCTGAAATAATATCTCGCTTTACGGCCGTGTTTTATTCTACTGTGATGGATGATCGCAATTAAGCGAAAATGTAGATGACCAACACTTACGCTAACATCCCTCCGAATTGCATAGTCACCACCAGTAAAAGACGAGGTAAATGGGGATAGAAGAAAATCGCTTTCATCTGAGATAATCCGTTTGTATTCTTCGGGCAGGGCGAAGACCCGACGGTTGCTGTCGAGATAGTTTCATCCTCCAATTCTTTTATCTTGAAGAGTTACTTAAATTATATAACGCTTCGTTCGACTGAAATAGAATTTTGTAATTATGGCGTAACGTCTCACCGGATAGTCGTCCGCAGATTTTCCCGTGTTTACTTTGTATATCAGTTTGAAGACTTTCAGTGCGTCCTCCTTGCGGCCACACGACATTAAAAACTTTGGACTCTCCGGGAAAAACCAGAGGAGAACGACGCCGCACAGCATGGGAACGCCACAGAGGGAAAGGAACATTCTCCAGGAATTGTATACGAAAGCACCGTCAAAAAGTACGATGGACCAAGTTTGAGGGACGATCAACCAAGCGAGTGCTAGGAAACAAATCTAACGTTAAACAATGATGTATTCAAATGATCGGATAATGGAATATACAAACGTTGATATATTAAAATATTCAAATACGCAAAATATTACGAAACAAGATCTTGTCTAGGGCCGAGTACAAGTACACGAGTATTAAACCTTGTATCCTTTCAGGAAAGAACGGCGAAAGGGGATTTTTGAGATGATCAAACCCCATTCAAAAAATTATTTTTTTTTTAATGCAACAGCCTTCGGAAACGCTGCGCCGAGATTAAAATATTTGAATGAAATACTGGACGAACATTCGAATGTTCAAAAATGTGTATTTGTATTTCAAAAAGCAACGTTTTTCTACATTCTTCACCTGCATTTACGATGCATCCGAAAGAAACAGAAAACCCGACGAAAAGTGGAATCCTCGCTCTCTCCTTGATCCCATAAAACTCCGAGCAGTATGCCATAATTGAAGCGTAAGGCCCGCTGACTCTAAAACGTTATAACCAACCGAAGAACGGTTATTATCTAAAGATCGTTAAAAGCGATAATTACAACGGAATGTAACATTGTTTCGCTGCTTACGGAAAAACCGAGATTGCTGATACTCACAAGAAACCACTGACGAATTTGAAGAACACGAGTGTCCAGAAGCCTTGCGAGAATCCAGATAAGAAATTGCAAACACCATCTGCGAGGTAGCCATAGATCAGGACTCCCCTTCTGCCTCTGACATCGGCCAGGTAACCCCACATGAAACCGCTTAAAACCATTCCTGCAGAAATCATAAGATTATGAATTGTGAAATTATTTGATTTTGAATTTTCATCGGATATCTGTTCATTCGATACCTTGCGTAATTCTCAATAATTTTACTTTGAATTTCCAGCAGATACCTAGCTAGCCTAGGATACCTAATTCCGAGTAATTACAGTTAAAAATTTGCATCAGATATCCGTTTATTTGTATACTTCACGCAATCCTGAGTAATTTTATTACGAAGTATATGTCAAGTATCTTTATGACTTAGGATCGTTTCGAGCAATTTTATTTCTAACGATGTAACTTTTTTTTAAACTTCTTACCCACGTAAATCACAGCGTTCAGAACGCCTTTATGAAAGATCGACAGTTGCAAATCGCACTCCGCGGAAGGAAGTATCATCGACATGTTCGCCGTGTCGAGACTGGATGCCCAGGATGCTGGGATAATCGCGAGAAAAAGAAGATACTGAAACTTTCCATATCCAGAGGCTGCGATCGCGGCTTCGAAGTCCGCAGGCTTCTTTTTCTCAACTTCTTGCTCCCCTGCGAACCCGAACATTCGCAAGAACAAACGTAAAAAATTTCATGAAAAACAAAATTCAACTTGTACGTACGATTAAATTACGACACAACCGTAAAATTATTTCCCTAGGAGTCTGTCAGGACGATTATTGCGTATCGCGTTCACCAATCATTTTTTAAAAATAAATTCCATTAACGCCTGTTTTGTTTTCAAAACGCAGCTAAACTTACTCGAGTTACTTTTATTCTCTTCCGTATTCTTCTCTAGCGCGTGGATGATGCTGATCCTATTGCTGAACGACATCCCGAAACTAGTAAAAATGTAAAACCTTCTCTCGCAATTCCAAAACGGGCATAATCAAAGAATGCTATTCGTTCTGCCCGATTCTTCGATCTGCGACGATAACCGTGGTAATTCAGTGATTCTCTATCTATCAGGGAGTCCGAGCCAAAATATATCCTGCCGAGTGTTTCGGAGCGCACCGATTAGTACAACTGACGAAATCACTCTAGTTTCAACGACAATATTCTCCCCCAGCGACTTTTCGCACGCATCGGCTGATTGCACGCAAACAATTTTATCATTCGTGTAAACTCGTGTTTCGAGACGCCACGGATTTCCTATTCGCATCACCGGTGGCACTGACGCAACGATAAGTAAATTCAAATTAGATATCTATAGCCGACATTAGAGATCCTCCAATGTTCGATGAAATTTTTAGAAGTTATCTAAACGATAGTCACTCTTTAGAAATATTCGAGTATGGTACTGGACGTGATGTCCGTTACTAAAATAATGTATAGTGGAAAAATAAATTACGCTAATGATTTATTTGTGACATTGATTTCAAGAAATTTAGAAACACTTTACAAATGCAATTAAAAATTGGATTAAATAGAATTTCACTTTATCTGCCCGTTATTTAACCATTTATTCCTGAAAGTTAGGTGAACTTGAAACGTAACAAAAGATATAATATCACATGTTAAATTTTATTAATTCCGATATAGTTTTACTTATTTTTTGCAACTATTTGGACAGCTAATACTATTTGGCTATTGCTAATAAAATATCTAGGATACATTGTATCACCCTCTGCAATTCTATTATCTGACGAAAGTCACATATTGCTCGCGCCAACGGTAACGTGAATTAGGCTAAAACTTTCCTATTCCGAAATTAAAACGAGGCTGTCAGAATGAACGTGTTTACGGGCATGTGACACTTCCTCCAGCAAAGATAGGAATTTTAACAAAACCGTGACAGGGGTTCTACGAAGATGCAATACTTCCTACTTGTGGCGTAACTCGCGAGATATTAATCGTACGAGAGTCCTTTTACCGTGCGTCAGATGGCAAATTGCATTTTTGCAAATTCTAACAACGGTTTTATTAATTATTAACAGCAACCATCGTGCAAAAAATCGAATTAAATTTCACGTGTACAGAAATTTGCAAAACGGTTAAACGTAATTATCAGGTTGCTTTCGACGTACTTTCGTTCAAATTTAACTTTAGGAAACTAGAGGCAAACTTTGGAAAAAGAAATTTTGCGAGAAGAAAATTTAATTTCCGCATTGTCAGACGAGAGCATTAAATTATATTTTACGACCGATAACACTAACTTTAAATATTTCTCGTTAGACTCTATATCGATATCAAGATACAGGGTCTTGTCTCGGGACAAGTATAACTACGCGAGACTAGACCTTGTATCTTTTTCAACATTTTCTTGAAATATTACATTTCTAATCATAGCGACGTGTACTTAAATTCTTAATCAAAGACGATACCGAGGATGTCTCATTAACATCTAGCGATACGTTTTAATACCAAACGAACCGGTAGTACGTTACATCGTAACTGTTTGAGAGACAACTTTTTCATGGAAATCCAGAGTGTCGCTCATGCGTATAGAAAAACGAAGGATTAAGATGATAGCGATGGAAATCGCTCCGCGCTTTTCAATTTACTTTCCCTAAAACCTTGGCAATGACATTTCACAGCTACCTGTTCACTCCTTATCGAGACTTCTTTGCAAAATGTTCCTCGGGATGAGTGATACGATGCCTCGTATTATCGTAAATTATGGCACGTGCTGGGAGATGATAAAAATGTAGCTGCTGATGTTAGTCCAGATAAGTTCCTCTCGTAGATATATGTATGCGTAATGAGAAACGGTATGCGAGCTTCGAATCTATCAATTACGAGCTTCCGAAACAGATGAGATGTTCTCTCAAATTAAACTACTACGCCTACCGGATAAGATAAATTTGAAAGCATCGCCCGAAGTTTTTTTGGCGGGATTTTTTAAAAATACCAGTATAGCGATCCATTTTAACGTCGCCAAAACATTCCTGATAGAATGCGTTGGTAAGAAAATCAGTCGTCTAATCATAGGAAGCTAGGAAAAGAGGCATTAGAATTTCCTTTGATCTGGACTTTGGATCGTTTGAAAGGTATCGAAGAGAACCCAAAACACAACGTTACCAACAAGACCGCTTTGTACCCGCATAAATTAATGAACAAAAAAATTAACGAACGTTTTGTACAGAAGATTACCGCAGAAATATAAATCGTCGAGCATTGAGCAATCGCGAACCATACAATTCGTAGCCCCTCGCGTCGCAATTTAGGTGTTTTGCATTAATTACCAGCAACTCGCAATCATCCCTGTTAATTAGTAGTAAGTTATACGCTTGATGTACCGCGGCAGTAGCTTTGTTCCTTTGTTGTACTTACTCGATACAGGAAATATCATGTTTACCCTGACCTTACGTTTTACGATATCCGCGACAAGATACTCGTTAAAAATTATCGAAGTTCCTTCCTGCGAATTTAACATCCATTGTTTCCACTTTACAGCGAAGGATTCGAGTAACCATACTTATCCGTTCTCGCTTAAGGAAATTAATACTCTCAACGTGCAGGGGAAGGAAACATAAAACCTCCAATACTCTTAAGCCGATCATTTCCCAGCTGACCCGCGTTGCAAGCTGAACAAACAATTTACGAGCAAAAATATTAATTCATGAATATTATTATACAGCAGCCAATAGAAAGTGAGTCTAATAAATGATTAGACTCACTCTGAATCTATAAATGATAATAAATTGTCATAGGATATAAATTGCATCCTTCTGAACTACAATTTTCAGGACTCTCAATTCCAGCGACCGTAATAATTCGTAAGTTGCATATAAATGTATAAATTGGCATACATTATATAAATATCAGTTCAATCGTTTTAAACTATAACTTTAGCAACTCTGAATTCGAACGATCGTAATATTTCATAAACTGCGTATAAACATTATATACAAACTGCAATAAATTGTACAAATAACAGTTGCATCGCTCCAGACCACATTTTTCACGGCACTTAATTCGAACGATCGTAATATTTCACAAACTGTGTATAAATTGTATAGAAATTGCAATAAATTTGCTAAAAGTAAATCGATTCAATCGTCATCCTTTATGGACGGACCAGGTCCGTCCGACGAGAAAAGCTGTTGGTTCCTCTTCATCAGCGTCATCTGGTAATCCTTGGTGGATTCCTGGGCATGCCGATACGCCATCGACTGCAAGTACTCCGACACCTTCGAAGAAAGAGGGAAAAGAGTTACAAGGTCAACGTATCGCAAGAGCGCGAAGATCGTTTCACCGGAGTAATTAAAGTTTCCTGCTTTTGAGGCACGGAATCGCTGTTGCGTGGCAAGTGGCCTGCTTTTAGGCTCCTACGCGTAATTTTCCCGGACGATGCGAAACGGGTGCCGATATAATACTTTTATCGAATTAATTAGGATCCACGTTGATTGGCTTGATTAGACCTTCCGGCTTAACGGCCGGCCGTTTGATACAACGATGATACGACTTTGTAACCGGAACATTATAAACTCTAATGAGGACATGTAAGAGAGTCCGGGGATAAGGAAAAAAATTCTAGTTTTCTGCATACATTTATATTGTGCCTAAATATGTATACACCTGTATCGGGGGATACGGATTTGAACTAGATCGAGCCACCCTGTATTTCGCGGTATTATCGCCGTGAAAGTAGCGGGATTCGTAGCGGTAAAGGTAATTGATTTTATCAAAATCACTTCAAGGTGAACCATTTTCTTTTTCGAGACTGGCGCCGCAAAAATAAAGGAGTATGGAGAGATTTAAATCGAGTTCTGTGACAACTCTCGGGGGCATTTCTACATTGGCTGGAAATTAATCGAGTTAGATCGTAGAACTGAATATAGATATGGATAATTTTAGTGGAAGAACATCAACAACTTTTGTTCAACCCTCTGGTAGCTATCAGTGTGCCATATTTGGGATCGGGAAATACCTCATCGACCGTATCTTTTAGCTTCTTTTATGGACACAAAAGTTCCTGTCTAGGAAGTGCTTGTTTTCCACGTTTCTGACGTCACTCGTGGTACGGTTAATTAAAAGTATATATAAAATGACGTCCTGTGCGGATTCCCCATAAATCGATCGATCGAACGTCAACGGCGTTTGATTATCAACATTAATCCAACGACACGTTGCAGCCACCTGGCCACCGATACAAGATATTCGTATAAACCGCAATTCGATGATGTACAGTGCCTCGCGTGGTATAAACATCCGGTATGTTCGAATGCATCTAAACAAGTATCGGCAGAGCAATGAGACTCACGCGTTACATTTTACACGCGGAAGAGAGTGGAACGAACGAAATAGTCCGGGGCGTCGAAGATGCAGAAGTTTAACAGAACAGATTGATAATTAATTATACTGCGGCCACTATAAATCTCGTCTGTCTAGGCGCGCATTAAGCGAAACGTTTTATATGAAACGTTTTGCACGATCAATGCGCGGTCTAATGAGCGGAGTAGACGCAACGGATTAATGACTCTGAATGTTAGCGAGTCATTCTAACAGCTTGGGTTTGCAGCGATTAAATCGAACGATGATTTACGAGTTTGGAAAATCTGCCCGATACAATTTACATACGCTTTCGATATACATGTCTGGCGTTTTCGCGGTTATTTAATCGGTCGAAGCGTCACGATCGATCCTCGATTAGAAAAATCGATCTGACAAACGAAATACGATGCGGGACGTTACCAGTAATTAATATTGACATTTCTTCTTTACACGCGATGGATGGCAGTTTAAACGTCTTTCGTTTAAACTGTTCATAGTTTCGCGTAGTCGATTCATAAAATATCTTACGAGTCTAATGCGTTGGGTGAATGAAAAAAATAGGATGCAAAGAATTTTAAAGATCGATAATTACGTCAATTTTGAATATTTTTTTAATCCTTTGACGCTCGTCGAAGGATCCAAAGTGCTAGAATATATATCATTTTTAACCAAATTCAAAACGGTATTTTGAGAAATGATCAATCTCGAGTGGAATGATCCAAATACTTTATCGTTATTCCGAATTGTAATCAAAATTCGCAGCGAAAAGTATGCCTCTGCACATTCGTTATATCACGTTACGTAATACCGTACAGAGAAAAGAATAACCTGCTTGTGGTAGTTTATATAGCCGTTCAATATTCCACAAGAAATCACGCCGATAACGCTGATGATGATAGTCCTTTGTAACAGTATCCTGTCCGACGGCCACTTGAATTTAACCATGATGTCGAATTCTATAGTTCAATTTATTAAAAAATGCCGGAAGGCTGAACAGATTTCCTCGTATCCAAATTATATTGGCCTCGTTTCTCATTCAAGATTATCCACGACATCGCACGTTGACAACTTCGCGGTATACGTCCCTCTCTTTCCTTCTTTCACTCGACCACGCAGGCACACGGACGGCGACCGTACGCACGGTGCGCGAAGGCACAAATTCGCGTGCACACAGATCTCGTCCACGAGGCTGCTGTGAGTGCGAGTGACATAATAATATGACCAATTATTGACATTCCGATATCTTTTTCAAGTAATCATCATTCTTCATTTAATTTCTACATCAATCATATTTTCCTGAAGATCTGTAAGACATGTGTAATCTGAAAAAAATGTAGGGCTAAATTCTGAAACAGGAGTTTTTTTAATGCAATCAAATTAAAAAAGTCGTACGACGATATTCTTGAAACCACATATCAGAAATCGCGCGAGAAACCGAAAAATGTATTTAATTCGATGACGGACACATTTAATGTATAAATGGAATGAAACTATTGCACGTAAAAAATTATACAAGCGAGTCAAAAATATATCACATTCAAATTCGACATTTGCAACTAAATCTGTTTGAAATAGCGTTTGGAAAACTCGATTCGTAAAATTTTAACGTGATTTGGACTGGCAGGAATACTCAAGTAACAGGCGTAACTGCGCATAATCTTTAGGACGCCCTCCTGTGAACTGCGCTAGTGTTTTCGCGCCAGAATGTCAAGCATGCAGAACAAAAATGACCGAGGGGTTGTGCTCAAAATAGCAAATGACGAAAGTTATTACCATTGTATGACCACCTCAGTTATTATCACTCATGTAAACAGTTCTTCCATCTCATGTAAACTTCCAAGAACATTAACAATTTCCCGATCCCACCGCAAAACGGTCACGTAAAATCTTCGAAATTCTGATTTCAAGAAATTTGTGTCGTAGAAGGAATTGCGATAAACCGCGGGAATTTCTGTAAGATTTTTCATTGCAGCTTCGGAAAAGTCGTATTATGGACTTCGAACAATCGAAAAATGTTGAAAGTAAATTTATTGAATTCTCACCTTTCGTCTCGTTTCTCTCGTAGCCTCGACACCGCATCATCCAACTTCGCGGTATACGTTTCTCTCTTTCCTTCGCACGCCCCGTCTCACTCGCGCCATCTAGATACACGGGCGAGTGCCGGATGCACGTGGGTGGCGCTCCTTCGCGCTGCCAAAAGAACGGCCAGCATCGGCAACAATCCTTTCAGATGGAAACGGTTAGAATTATCGGCGATCGTCGTTTCGCGTTGTCGGTAACTTGATTGTAATATTGGCTTGAGAATATATAAATCCATATCAATTTGATATGGTCAAAAATCACGTATCACGCCGAATTCATATAGTTTCCATCTTATTTTGAACAATAATTAATAATTACTGGTAGGAGTAATAGTTTTCGACCAGAATTTAATTGGATATTGTACATACAATTTGTTCTTTTTCTTTCCTATCACGAGTTACAATGTCGTTTCTTGCTCTGTACACAAATGAAACTCATTACTGTGACATGCATAGACGGATTTTCGACAAGTGATTCACTTACATAACAGCACCTTACATCATTGCTTTCCTATATTCTTCTTTGTTCCCGTTTATGAGATAATCCGTATTTAAAGCCGGATGTGGTCATCGAGATATATTTACACCATCCGGTTCGATCCCCGGAAATACCTCCGGTAGGTAAGCCCAATATAAAAAAAAATAATTTCTTTAAAACAGTAAAACCCCAGTACCCATAAATTCATCCTCTTACCCCACTCAGTAAACATCGAACAAAACATAGAAATTTTTCCCCGGAAAACTAAAAAAGTAAAATTCCCACCGGAAGTGCATCGGTTACCATCCGAGAAGATTCCAGAATTTCTTAACAGATGGCGCGAACGTGCCATAAAGATGGCGCCCGGTCAATAGACGAATAGCAGGGAGTCCGGAGGCGCTCTCGAGGTTCGTGGGTGTTCTCAGCCCGGAGCTGGAGAGCCTTTACGGGCTGTGTGTATCGCTGACATTTTTTCCGTCTCCTCGGCCGCCCTCATTATTCAAAACGTTCGGGAAGCATCGCCGCACAAACAGTGATCGGAAAAATGTTGACCGAGGCATCGTGCACACTTTCCGCCTCGACCTGAGTTGTTCGTGGTCGCCGTACGCGAAAGATGCTGCCGTTCAAAGCGACGACAGAGGAGGCGCATTCGCGAAACTGTCAGCAAGAGGAACGTCATTGCGAACGACGTACGTGAGTCAGAGTGCGTTTTCTCCGTGAAAAGATCGCGAGAAGGCGTTTCGCCGTATTACGAAGCTCAAAATGGCTTCGGGCGACAATGTGGACGTGATCGAGGTTGTGGAAACCAGCTTTGCTGGCCCGGCGCACGGCAGCGACCAAGATCATCTCAGGCTGGAGCAGTCCGTCGACGAGGACAGTGAGTACAGAATTTCTCTTCTCCGTCGCGATTGTCCGTCCGTTATCGCTCTCGCGTCGAGTCCGTGTACATAACCTAGAAATTAACACCGAGAGCCCCGGACGCGCGGCGGGCGTCGTTTCTGCTTTACCTGCTATCCGTGGATTTGTGAGAATTTCGCGAGAAGTGGGAGTGCGAGGGAGACAATGTGTGCGAGTAAGGGGGAGGGAGTGAGTGAGAGGGGGAGAGAGAGAGGAATAGGCGTGATCGATCGATCGCGGATGATCGGATTTCCGTTTCAGTTCCGCATGCCCGAGTCTCGTTCGTTCGTTTCGAGGCAGAATCGAACGGTCGGGTCTTGTATGTGCTCTTTCAGGGCTACGCCGATAATCCAGTTCGCTATCTGACAGCTGACGGGTGCCACCCGTTTTGTAGAGCTCCATTCGTCGAAACAGGTTTTCCTCTTTCATTCGATGTACTGATGCGGAGCGACGAATTGTTTTAGGGTGGTGGGGATTTTGCGTTAACTGTATTTCGAAAGAAAATAAAACGTTTTTGAAATTATCAAGGTTTCGTTACTCGAGGATAAATATAAATTACAGATTCAGATTTAGTAACGTTTTACATTAAATTTTCAAGGACTACCAATTGATTTGGGTTAATGGATACTTTCTTTACTCGATCTTAAGGCTATACGTATGGTCCTTCGTCATGCAATTTATCGTTCTAGATTCGTATCGAGAATCGATCCGTACATTTTCACACGTTGGACGTGGCGAACCTGTTTTTTTTACTTTCTCGATTAGAGGTTAAAGGTTATGAATGAAATTGGATCTTCGTGTAAGTCAAAGGGATGAAATATTCTCGTAACAGCGACAATGGTACCGAGAATTACTTTTCAATGATAAATCCGTAACAACCTGTACGGTCGACTTTCATTTTTTATGTCGGCTAACGTTCCACTTTCCAAATTCGGAGTTTTTCTTTCGGTACATTCATCGATGAAAATCATTGATAGGTTATACCCGCTATTGATTCTGTAACGTATTCGTTCGAAGGATTTTCCAAGATAATTTTCGAGACCCTTTCATAACGAATCACGTGTTTCGCGTTACTTTTGCTTTAATTAAAATTCTACGGCGCATTAATGAGGGCATCCTGTATAAACTCCGCTACTACGTGACCTTATTCGACGTAACAAATACATTGTTTTCCATTTGTTACAGATAAATCAACAGGGGAAAAAGTAACAGCATTTGACGTAAGTAAATTTTCGTTAAAAACGTGTGTTAATTCGCGCGTAATTGTTGCCCACTTGTTGTTACTTTACTTTATTATGCAACGGAATATTCTGTAGGAATAAAATATTCGCTGTTCCAATTTGTACTGACTCATTGTCAGTACGCAGAAAGAGAGATAACTTCGAAACGCTTTTACGTAGGCACAATCGCAAATTCTAGAAACAACGCGTCACGGTTCTGTTCTGATGTTTCGTTTGTTTATATGTATACTTATTATTGTCTTCGTTTAATACATTTATATACAGTTCTAAATGCATACTGGGTTTCATTAGAAACTCACGACCGATGTAACTTTATGTATCGAAACTGTACGATGCGTGCCGTTCTTAAGTGCAATTAAACAATATGTCAAAGAAAATACTTCGTTACCTTATTTACGTAACACATTTATTTACTCAGTTTAATCCATGCTACTTTGCGGATCGAGAATACATTGTTAACAGGTATAATTAAACGCTAGGTGTAATACATCCCCCGTTACCTTATACGCGCGATAAATTTATATATACACACGCATAAACAAGTACGCTGTGTTTAACAGAAATAGCAGCAAGAAATTTGATTTCATATAAAACCGCGCTGTAATTAAGCACCATGTATAAACACCACCATTTATAAATCACGCAATTCGAAGCGCCTAATCGGTCTATCAGCAAATACCTCACAACATAGTTACATTGAGGCGTTATGTAAAAAAAAATCGCTCTTATCTGCAGCTACTCGTTTTACATCTTTGCACATCCTTGGCTCGGAATTTCTCCTTCCACTTGTCGGTGACGACGGTACGTTGATTTACCACGTACCGCATTGTCTCCGATTAATCGCAAGTGACTCACTAGACTGTGCAACAGCTTCCCTTTAATTTCCTGTTTACCGGCCCTCGTACGGTCACCTACAATCCGAGGGTTTGTCAGCGAAATTGATTCTATTTTCGCGTGGCGGATTAATCAATCTATCTATAAAAATTCAGAATTTCGAGGGACACGGTGCGTTCATTTTTACTTGGATATTAAATATTAAATAATCGGTTACTTGGAATCTTTTGAATCGCTTAAAGTTATAATTTTTATTTATTCGACATAAAAATAAACAAAAATACAAACATTTCAAAGTACTCGGTACATAGCTTTTTACTTTGATATTACACAGTGGAGCACACTCAACGAGACTTACGGTTTTTTTTAATTAACCAGCAAGAAAATGGTACAATTTAAGTTTATTCGTTATCTGAACGAATTATTATTAACCCCTGAAATTCAATCATGGGATTTGATTGATACAACGTTATATCGAATGCTGTCCTGTTTGACTTGCAAATGATTTACGGTTCCTTTGATCCTTTAGCATCAATAAATAGAATCATAATTGCGTTTCCATTATTCTCGAGTTCGTCGGAGATTGAGTTCCAATTTCTCCCAAGTCCTTCTTCCGTAAATCGCGGTAGTGTCTACGTTATTTGCTCGATAGTTACTCGAATTTTCGAAGCGCAGTTGTTATCACGGTGCCGCTGAATCGGTCTGTGATAGAATCTCAGAACAGGGAAGAAAATTCTTCGAGGATGAACTCTGTGCGAACAAGGCCAATGCCGCGACTCATAGGTGTGATGTTCGAGCACCATTCCGCGATGTATACCATGCTACTCGCGAAGACAAGAATAGTTGTGGTGTAATTATTCATTCGAATGACGCATAACCGTATATTCCTTCGGTAACTTCCTTTCATATGTCTTGCCGGTGAGCATTCTAGCAGAAGTGTGTCAGTACGCGAGTCTCATCATAAACAAAAACGACCGGAATCGGAACAGTTCAATAGTTAGACGCGATAAATTATTACGTCGTGTTTCCATCGTTTGCAGTGAAAATAATAGGCAGATCTGTATTTTTAACCCCTTTGAACTGATAAGTAAAAAGTGATCCCTGTATTTATAAGAAAAGTCTGAATTATACATTCCTGAAGATTAAAATAAAATATATCTTTAATTTTCATCTGTTCGGGTACGTTGAAGTTAATTCGAGGTGAAGGGGTTAACATAGTTTTCGTAGATCTGCGTTATTTAAATAATTATCCATTATCGATGGCGTTAGAACAATCATTTTTTGCAGGGCTCCGCAAATCAACATGGCACCGCGGGTCCCAAAACACCTGTGGGGGTGTCCAGAAACAAATCGGAGCGAGAGAGAAAGATTGGACATCGACGAGTTGGCGTGGGAGGTGAAATTACGTACAAAAAGGTAAACAAATATTTTTCACTATTATTCGATTCATTCGTTGTGCGCAAAGCTACGTACTTAATAAATTGATTATGTCTCTTTTGCCATTGTAGATCCAAACGACACAAATTATGGGATCTATACAGTTAGGAATACAGCATGCCGTCGGTGGTCTCGCGAGTAAACCCGAGCGTGATTTGTTGATGCAAGATTTCATGACCGTGGAAACGACAAATTTTCCCAGCGAAGGTTCGAATCACACTCCGGCCCATCATTTTTCCGAATTTAAGTTCAAAAATTACGCACCCATTGCATTTCGTTACTTTAGAGATCTCTTTGGCATTCAACCAGACGATTTTTTGGTAAGTAAACGCGACCCGCGTAAAGTTTCTCCCGTGATTGCGAAACTGGCATTACAATGTGCATGCATCTAATAACGCAACTTAAATATTCAGATGTCAATGTGTAGTGCTCCATTACGCGAATTATCAAATCCCGGCGCTAGTGGAAGTATCTTTTATCTAACAGATGATGACGAGTTTATCATAAAGACTGTACAACACAAAGAAGGAGAGTTCTTGCAAACGCTTCTTCCTGGATATTATATGGTAAGTTTCGTATTTTTGCAATAACGCTGTACCGTCGATTAAAACCTGTAGCTAAACATTAACATTTTTACAGAATTTAAATCAAAATCCGAGAACTTTATTGCCAAAGTTCTTTGGTTTGTATTGCTATCGGTGTAATAGTAAAAATGTTAGATTAATTGCCATGAATAATCTTTTACCCTCGTCCGTAAAACTGCATCAAAAGTATGATTTGAAAGGATCGACGTATAAGAGAAAGGTATGTAAAGTATTAAAGGAACATTATACGCGAAATTGTACGACTTTCTACGTGCACAGTAAAATGTCATCCTCGTTTCTAGGCGTCAAAAACTGAGAGATCGAAGTCCTCCCCGACGTATAAAGATTTAGATTTTATGGAGCACCATCCCGAGGGAATATTTTTGGAGGCAGACACGTACAGCGCTCTAGTGAAAACTATTCAACGAGACTGTCGTGTCCTAGAAAGTTTCAAAATCATGGACTATTCCTTGCTCGTTGGTATTCACAATCTCGACCAGGCTGCAAGAGAAAAAGTCAGTACATAGTCTTGCAACTCGACGAGATATTTCGAGTTCACTTTACCAAATTTGTTTTCACGATCACATCGTAAATCGACATCACTCGTGGACTATGAATTTCCATTGCCAGCAGGAGCAAAGATTATCCGCGAGCGCCGAGGAGGACGTCGGCGACGCTGGCGTCGAAAGTGCGGGATTTATTCAAGCCGAGAGGGAACGCGAGAGGGAGGATAGAATAGCAGGGGCCAGCACGCTGAACCGATCGCGAAGCATAAATCGACAGAGGTTGGTTGCACACAGCACCGCTATGGAGAGTATTCAGGCGGAGAGCGAGCCGATAGACGAGGAGGACGACGTACCGTGAGTATCATATCTACGATGATAACGATAAGTATAGTTTGACATAGAGGTCGTCCGAGGGAATAACGCGTTGCTAATGGTATTTACGGTTTTTGTGTTCCTAGCAGTCCAGGCGGTATTCCTGCTCGCAACGCTCGCGGTCAACGCCTCTTACTCTTTATTGGCGTTATCGACATTCTACAGAGCTACAGACTTAAGAAGAAGCTCGAGCACACTTGGAAATCGATGATACACGACGGTGTAAGTAAATTTGTTATTCGTCTCGCGTTATTGATACAGTGGGTGTCTCTTAAGTCTCTCCCAATTCGTTGTTTCTCGGACACTCCGTATGTGCTCCAACAACTGTACTTTAATCCTTACTGATCTGTACGTTCTAGTTTTATATGTCGGATATAAGAAGGTGATATTCTATTAGCTGTACTCCGGTTTAATGTAAAGAACAATGTCCTTGATTTTTTGCAGGACACCGTATCGGTACACCGGCCAGGTTTTTACGCGCAGCGCTTTCAAGATTTCATGGCCAAGACAGTATTCAAGAAGATACCGTCACGTAAGTACCATCCTAATCAGCCTCTGCTAACAAATCTGACCTCAATGTTGACACTCAATAAGGCTCATTCTTAATTTGTAAGCGACTTTTCGAGGATTTGTTTACTGTTACCTTTGGGTTGACGAATCTCGAGTGACATATTTTGTCTATCATCGCCAATGTTACTTGGCTTTCTCGTATAAGTATAAAGTACAATACAACGTTTACAGGCTTTAAGTAGAGTAGAAATATAACGACACGTATTTTTATCGCCAGCTGACCGTGATTAATGACATCTTTCTGTTTATAGTAATAGCGTCAATACTGTGATTCAACTATATGCAATGCAATGCTATCGCATAGTATCTTTTATAAATAACTTTGAGACATATTTTAAACGTACGATACGATAGGAGAATAGGGGGTGGAACAGAAAGATATGATTTAAAGAGACTCAATTACGAGGAAAGAACGCTCAAAAAATGGTACTTATAATACGTACTAGGTACTATATTTTACAATTAAATAGCGATATAACTGTCTCGTTACTTAAGATTCAGATTCCAGTTGACGTAAAGCAGTAAGCTGTACGCTAGAGTTATATATTTTTCAGCTTTCTCGGTGTACTCGCTACGAAGAAACGTTTATTTTATCCAGTAACTTAATAATAACGATACGCGTTTCTATTACGAGTACCTAGTGATCAAATCGCGTTGTAGACGCGAACGGTGATTCTCGTCCATTATCAGGATTGGATCGATCGACATTCCGATCGAGCATTCTATTCATTTACTCATACTCCTAGAATATCAATAGCGAGAAGAAGCGACACAGTTTTGCCATCGTAACACTTGATCACAGACTAACTTAGCCGTCCAAGAAAAAATTCTAATAATCATGATAGTGTTTTAAGGTAATTGAGTGATTGCACGGAATGCGATAAATCTCGTGCGGATATCCGAAAATTACGCATAATTAGTCACGCTGCATCGATATAACGACTTACGATCATTTTTACGCTTATCACGGAACGAATCGCGCAATTTATACATGTTCCCGATTATAATATCGAATCGACGTTAGCGTTGGAAGCACCGACGCACAATTTTTCGGATACCTGCATCCCTTTACAATCGATGCTACCGATAAGATACCATGGGTTTATGAGTGCCAGTTGGTCACCTTTGGGTTTTGTATTGGTGTAACTAATTGCTAACACAGTACACATATCTTTTCGATTTTTATTTTTTACAATTCCATTCAGTTTTGTTAATTATTATTTGTCAAATTTTACCTGACCGTTCGTTTCACATTTTACTTCGAAGATGATCCCCGTAACGTTTGACAAATTGATTAACGGGCAAAGAATGACCAGTCCACTGGTGTCCACACATATAGCTGAGTATTTTATGAATTGCAATCAGTACCGTCCGTTTCGGCGAAGAATGCCACTGCTAGATACGTGAGCACAGTTTGCAAACTCAATTCTGCGTAAAGAAAAAAAGTGGGTCGATGGTAGGCGTAAGGTTTCCCCTTGTAGAAGGCCATTAGTGTAACGCCAGTCTCACATCATTCCACTCGTAATTCTCGTTCCCGAGTTTCAAAATAATTCCCACGCGCAGAAGTCCGCATTAACGTCCTCGTGAATCTCAATCAGGTTTGCATCGTCGAAGTTCCTTAATTGTTAATTACAACCTACGTGCCAAAGTTTTTGTAAGACAACCCCCGTAAGCCCTCGTGTTCCTAGTAGTGTACAGGGTAGATGACTCGTGATTCCAGAGGTTTCTATTTTATTAACGCGGAAAGCAATCACTGTCTTCTTGACGAAATTTGTCATCGAGAAGAATGCGGTAGATCGTACAAAATCAGGCTCCTAAAATAACGAGAGATACGTGTGACCTTAAAAGTCTTCGACAGATGTTAGCAACGGTCGGCTGTTAAGGTGCCGTTGAACTTTGTGCGATCTACGAGCGAGGAAATCATAGCGGAGTATATATTCTTTTTTTTTGGCAAAGGCTAGTCGATACAGTGTGAATGTATATCAGACAGTGCGAAAGTGTGTAAGCGAGAGTGCGAGAGGGAAAGAGAGAGAGAGGGAGAGAACGGTAGAGGTAGAAATGTCCTTTTTATTGTGAAAATATTCAGCTATCGGCTCAACGTGGACACCAATGTACATATTTATATATTTTGCAATAAACATTTTCGCTGTTTACAACTTCAGTTCATTTATGAAGCCCACCCGTACAACTACTTTTTAACCCACTGTCGTCTCACCATCACTGTTTTTATTGTTTCTACCGTCATTTCTGTTAACTACTATCACTACTACCGCTACTGCTACGTATACTATCACTTCATATTCGTTTCTTCTACTCTTAAATCCCCCGCTCCCTTCATCGTAGCCATTAATCATGTTTAATTAATTTTCTGCACCACCATCGCGTTACACTTTGTGTATATTGTTTTGAATAGCGTATCATGCGATGTGTTTGTGGTTTGTGTTTTAACGTACATTTGGGTTTTTATTAAACGTCTGCCAATCGTGTAATATACGATCCGATTATCAAAGTACGATTATCGATCGATTACAAATCACCTGAACGATTTATCGAAGGAACCTTCCTCGGACGTCCCAAAAAAAGGATTCTTTTCTCTTTCATTATTAATTGCGTTTTCATCGAACCATAGGCAATATAGAGAAATTAATATTTTTTGTCATACGATATCGTTCTGCTCGATCCAGTGTACATCAGATATGTCATATATTTCTAAGAAGTTCCAACTTACGTTTAATACACAAAAACTCGCGGATAGGGCCAGACTATACACCAGTACGATGCTTTGTTTATCAGTTTATAGGATGAGAATGAAAATTTAACGTCGCTTTTTTCTCCATTTACGGTATATATACATGTACATGTATACACACGTATATATACATATACAGGATGTTTCAGGAGGAATCTACTGAATTTCAGCAATGCTTTTAAGTAAAGAAAGGTACATTAACGGGTCAACTATTAAATTTCTATTTATCAGAGTTCCTATTTCTGGACATCTAAACAAAGGCTTGGCACATTTTTCTACACTCGATTAAAACTTAATTCAAAATATACATCCTTGAATTTCATAGCACTAATATTTCTATATTTATTCGTATCGTAGAATACCGTGATTGTCTTACACGGATTGTTAAAGAAGGACATGACGAATAAATGTCTACATTCCAACCTGCGTTCGTATGATTTTTGTTGATTAAAGTCACTCAAGGGGTACAATCTTCGTACAATTCAACCAACTATCATCAGCCAACCAATTAATAACAATCAAACCAAATTTAATAATTCATTGCAAAAGCAAAGCGATGTCGATCACCCACTTCAACGTCAGAATGAAATCACTATTCTTACGTGGACAGAAATAAGATTCTCAAAGACGAAACAGGCTCCAAAACCGTATCTCTGTAGTTTGTTAAATTTCTCCTGGAACACCCTTTGTCTGATATATCCGAAGCAAGAACGTTACCCCCGCTTTCCTTTGTGTTGCTATTTATTCTCGGCAGTTCCCATATGGCCTGCCATTCGTTTAATCATCCGGTATATAAGATGCTGTTGAATACGGAGTTAGCTAAATGTTGATGTTTTTGTGTCCCGTGCACTTCTTTCCGTGTCAACCCCCAATGACTTGATCTGACCTGCTACCGATCGAAACTCGAAAATCGAATACCAAAAGTGGACCTGCCTGAGATTAAGGGGAATCATCGCAAATTCCGTAACCTCGTCACCAGCTACATAGGTAACTCTGTCTGTCTGTACGTCCGTCTGTCTGTCTGTCTGTCTGTCCATTTTGTATGGTTATACGTTTCCATTTTATTTCTCTCTCTCCACGTTTTTTCTTTTTATTTCATACGATCGTATCTGCTTGTATGCGTAAGTCTCGTCGATATAATGGTTTGTGCTCTTTCCCCTGATTGCTCTATTCTTGTATCGATTGCTTCACCGACGTACGACGTACGAAGATTTCCTTGCATTTTCCAGTCCGATTGGTTTTCGCCATTTTTGTGTTTTTGTATTTCAAGAAAATTCTGTGTGACACAATGATTTCGTAACAGCAGGAACGTGAGTTGTTCAGATTTTCCATCGATCCTTTAACAGTTTCTTAAACGCAATTGATCTTCCGAGGTTGTGCTTACGAGATGAAACATTTTAACACCTCAGCGCGATGGTGTTCGTTGTGACACTTTTTTATTTTGGTTCTTCTCGTAATATTAACCATTTCTTTGGACATTTCATTCTCCTCGCACAGTTTGTATTTATAATATTGCATTCTATAAATCTGTAGATAATTCTTGATATTGTTTTAATTTTTAGTTAGAAACTCTCTAACGTAAAGTTTGATCGTTGATATGTGTGTACCTGCACTGTGAGAAAATCTCACCTGTAATGCTTTGATTCTCCCTCTCCAAATTCTTGTTAATCAACTGTTTGTTTCAGTACCTGTATATTTATAAATATGTAAATAAGTTATTATTCCTGTTAATGAAACTCAACCGATTTGCAGTTACTTGTAAATTATATTTATCGTAAAGCGCGTTAGAAATAATTCTGCCGAAGTACGAAAAGTGTTACACGCTTATGGAGGAAAAAAAAACACATATTTTATGGGAGTTTCAAAAATATCATGCAACTGACTTTTCGCATATTCAGCAGAAATATTGCAATGCAGAATTATTATTTCAACGAATGTTTTTCGTTTCGATTTGTATCGCTTCTGCCATCGTTGCCTGTGAAAGAATCGTGTGCCTGACAAAAAAGTTTGTTTTCCTCTCTTTTGTTACACTTCTCACAATTCTATTTCCCTTTACGCTTCGATATATACACCATTTTTCTTTTCCTTTTTTTTCAAGACACGCAATCACCAATCTCTATCGATGAATCCCACTTTCTATTCTGGAAATAGGGTCGTCCCTTTTCCCAGAAGAATGTAAGAACCGATATTCCACCGACAGCGGATGAATTTTCAAAATCGATCCTCGCCCTTTTTATATGGTTACCCCTTGAATTTTCTCTAGGTTTTGTCCTCTTCAAGAACGCGTGCTCACTGTTCACACTCTCATTTTTATATAGGTATCAACGCGTGCACAGAATTAACTACGATAAAGAAACAGATTTTCTAGTTGAAAGAAATTTTACTCAGAGAGTTTTCTCTAACCGGAGGTTATTAATAAATGAAATTCATAAAATTTGTTCGAACACTCGGAACTTTAGGAAGGCCGACAATTGAATTACCCATTTTATTCGACTCACTCAATTTTAGAGAAACATAGAAATTGAATTTGTTGAATTTTCGGTCTTGCAATTAGTCACTTCAAGTTTACGACCTTTCATATGTAAGTTTTTACAATTTAATTAATTACATTTGGATATTAAAAGGGATAATCACCTAATTATTACTTTATACGTCGCGATGTATTCTCTTATCGGCGATAATCCTGTGGCACAAAACTTTGATGTAACCAGATTCGGCATCGCACAGCAATTAGTTTAGCCTAGACATGCCATATCCAAGACATGATCAACGAGATTGATATCTCCGCTGTCTTCTCGCGATTAAACGGACATCTTTTCGCCATAATATTTTATCCGCAGATGTCAGCACAATTGCCATGTACGTACGTAATTCTATGTCATTAATTACTCAGGCATGTATATTGAAATGTAGCGTATACAGGTGATACATAATCGTAACTCTTCTCATAGAGAGAACTCTTTCGCTCGATTAATCGTAAATTGAGCGAGGAAAACTGAAGCTTTCGATGTTGTCAGCTTGAATACCTTGGTAGGTAATAAATAAGTAAATATATGTGCAGGGTGGCGCGCCTAAGTTAGTCAAACGTATTGACTGTTTTTTAAAATACTTTTCACGAGAATCGTTGAGAGAAAATTTGTTTCATTAAAAGTCGAAGATCCGAGAGCGCTTCTGCCGTTGCGGCGTACAGGTTCGTTAAAATAACATTTTTTCTCATAACAATATTCGTCAAAAGTGTTTAGAAAATAGTTCGTGCGAGTTAGTGACTCCGGGGTCTCCTCAGTGTCACGGTATTGCAAAATCGGTTTCTTCTTTTTTCTTGCATTTTCTTATATTTGTTTTTATTCCGCTATTACGGATGACTCTCACACTCATGCAGATTGAGAATTTCTTTCGCTTTTTTTTGTATTTCGACAAATACGACGGCTGATTTTATTGCCACGTTGGAGACATTTTTTTGGTCGCCTAGGCATAACCGGAATAACTTTGAACGAAATTATTATTTTTGCATGAACAAAGTTTCTACGTGTTCTTCAAACACGGATAAGTAAACCCCCCGAAGCTTCCAATCGACACCCTTGTTACATTTGTTTAAACAAAATTCCCGAAAATCGTGCCATTTCTCAACCGTCACGCTAGGGAAACTCCTCGAGTGCCTCATCCTGTGTGTATAAATAAATTCATATATTTATTTATTTATCACCATTACTCATACGTATAATATATGTTAGATATTACCGAAGAAATTCATTATAAAAACTATTTAAAAAACATGATCGGGGATAACGATCGACGTAGTAGATTAGCGTGTTTCTCGACGAAGTAGTAACGGAGAATCGTAGTCAGACAAAGGTGAAGAAATTAGACATAGTCGTGGCAACCAGTGCTGTAGCGAGATTTAATTCGTCTTAATTGCAAACAGGTTGCACTTGTTATACCGATAACTTTCTATTTAGAAATTGTTGTATGACTTGTAATTTACGGGGCAGAATGGACGATCCCTCGACGGGCTTGCGCGGCTATTTATTATATTATTTATACGTTACGCCAAGCGTTCCCGGGAACTTTTAAGAATTACGTAGCTTCGAGCACAGCCTAACACTTGCTACGGTACTGACGTCAGCTTTTGTAGCGTAACTCGTTTGACCCTCCCTCGATAGGCACATCTGAGATTTTCCAATTAATCGTTCCGATTTTCCATGAGTATATCGGTGTTTGTCTTCTTTGGTTTTTTGTTTTTTTTTTCACCATCGGTGAACGAGGAATTATAGCGCAGCGTAATTTGTGTTTCAGCGTTGAAACATTCCCCGTCGAAGAGGAAAAGCATAACCAGGCCACTCAGGCCGCTGGATGGTGACTTCGATTCCACCGGTGAGTTTCTTTATGATCATCTTTAAAGCAAACTTCTTTTTACCAATCTCTGTTATCGATATAAGTCTTTGTTACGCTTGACACAATTTCACGCGAGAAATTTGTCGGTTTTCGGAACCTATTCGAGGATGCGTAACATGATTTTTCTCTCACTCCGATGTTGACGATCGATCGCGTAATTCAACGTTGATTAAACGAATAATACGTTTGAGTCTTGTAGCGCTTTAACCCTCTCGGTACTTCGGACATTTATATCCGCCTGTTCTAATTCTGCGATATTCGGTTAACGGAAAAAGAATCGTAGATATTGTAATTTTTTAGATACCTCAATGCGACAAAGTGCATTCTAACTCTCAAAGTTGGTACAGATATAAAAAAAGAGAATATATGTACGAATGATGATACCCAACGGCACAGCTGTATAATTGAAGATGATAAAATAGCAAAGTAATTTACGCTCAACGCCGAGAGGGTTGAATGTCAAATAGAGTCGATAATTATTGCCCCAATTCTCTGCTCTAATTAATTTTCCAATAATCTCGACGAGTAATTCGAGTAGTCTCAACGAACCAGTCGAACGAGATTTGTCCCAGCTCTGCTCGCGTTAAAAATTCTAAAATAATTCGTGGCGTCTGATAATCCTCGCGAGGAAACCCGATATAGATCAGTTCCGAAAATCGTGCCGACGGTTTCGACGAAAATTTTCCACGATTCTATTATTGGCTTTGCGCTGAATTTCACGTGTGTAGCGAGGCACAGCGATCGGTGCAGTAAACTTAGATGCGGCATTCCCACGTTACCTGCTTCCAAAACATTCACGACAGTTCCTGCCTACAAAGACTCCAAGAACTTCCTGTGAATCATCCTTTATCGCGAACCATTCCACTAAAGAAGATACCCTGTCGCCACGGCAAGATTATTCGCACGTATCTTCGCGTGCGAACGACGTGCAGATATAGCGTTACGTCTTGGTAGGTGGTTTTCTATCTCTGCGGCGAAGTAAAATCGATTTGAAGAACACTGTAGACTCATTGTTCCGTTCGAATAAATTATCCACGCGATCGGTATTATGCGCGGGGAATTGTACTCGCGTTTGTCGAGGATCCTGATTCTCTCTTTGAGAAATCATTTGCAAAGGATTTTTCGAATTATATACATTTATTCACGTGTATTTATTACTTTTGTTTATGTGTATTTAGCGGATGCTCGAACAAGTTTGCGATATTTGGAAATTCTAGACGATCCCGTGGCACTAGTAGCTTTAACAGAAATTCCTGTAGAGATGTATATAAATCAGGGATCCTATATGTGAAAATGTTTAAAAACTCCGAGCCAAAAGTGATTGCGGAAAGTTGAATTTTAATTAATCCGCTCTCCGAGTATGAGTGAGTTGAAATATTAATCAGTCATTTTATTTAACTTCCTGAATTTTAGAGAGTTGCGTGAAACGAAAAACTAAATTTTGTCCATTTCGTAGTTTATTTTATTTTTCACTTTGGTTTCATCATTTTTTGCTACATTTACAAGAATTTCTTAAAGCTCCTAATCGCGGGAAAGCAGTTGGAATTTTTTATTCTCGCAAACTTGGACGAGATTTTCTTGTATGAATGATGAAAGAAACGAGATTGCTAAATAATTGGAATAACAGTTCGGCTCTAAATTTAATCGTGGCGTATCGCCAATGCTCTTATCGGGAATCGGTAATAATTCTATCTACCCAGTCATTGTCCAGCCATCATCTCCAATACCCATCCGAATCTATCTACAGATGCCAATAACGTATGTATACAGCTTTCTATCGTGAACGTCAGTCGAATGCGCGCATACCGACTATATTTCATCTCCTGTCTGCCTCGAACGTCCCTTGTTCGTATCCTGTACCTATCTCGGGACATTTTCGTTTTACGACGGGGCAGAGGAACTTTTAAAAACTAACAATAGAAGCCGCTTCGATCACGCTTTGCTGCTTGTGGCTGGGTTGGGCGCTACGAGCAAAGCAAACGCAAAGGTGTCGAATGTTTAAGCAAAGCTGCGTTGGAATGAAATCTATTGACTTTTATGTCAAAATTTAGTTTCGGGAAAATTTGTTCAACTCTCATATACAGGGGTGTTCATTTTAAAACTTTCCAGTCAAATATCTTGAAAAGTATGAAAGATATTAAAAAAGTGTAAAACACCTGTCCAAAGATTTCGAGGGAGAAAGAGGGGTGCAGTATCAGTTTTTTATTTCTCCCTCGAAATCTTTGGGCACGTGTTTTACACTTTTTTAATATCTTTCATACTTTTCGAGATATTCGACTGGAAAGTTTTGAAATGAACACCCGGTATACTGCGAGAGAAGCGTATTTTAGTGTCTATACTTCTCTTGAGAGTATTAGAAGGAAAGCGTAAGCAACAGCGGAGGCGGATAAGATAGTGGAGTATCAGAAAAAAGGACTTCAAACTGAATGAAAAGAAAAGTTGTACGCTGCGAGGGAAACGGGAAGCATCGACAATGCTCGTGAAGATGCGAGAAAATGGTGTTATGTTTAGTGATGATGATGATGATGATGATGATTTGAAAGATTCGGTGGGAAGGAAAACGAATGATTAACTGTAGGGCGATATTCTAGCGCAAAGCGAAAGGGTAGGAAGAAACGGAGAAGGAAAGAATCGTAGGAAGAAATATAGACGTAACGATTGCAATGACTTGACACCCTCCAAAATCGAGATAAAAAAGAATTATATGCGTTCGAGAAGTTTACAGATAGGGAAATAAGTTATCGTTATTGTCTTTCACGAAACTAAATTTTTACATTCATCGGTGCTTAAAGCGAACATGAGAGTTTTGCAATATTTACACCTTTGTCGAGTGACACTTTGACTTCCCGTAAAGATGGTGGTATACCCTGCTTTGAAAATAGGTCGCAAAGTCATGCTTCGCGGATAGGAAATAAGTATCTGGGTAATTTTGGGAAATCAAAGTGTAACCGAGCGTTAGAAAAGTTCCTCGGTCCAGTTGGGAGGTGATCACACATGGCGATACGGTAATGATACATGGTGTTGTATGGTGGTTTAGCGGTGGCGGCAACCGGAAGTTCGACAATGCATGCTACGTCACCCACGAAGGCCGGTGAGTCTCATACGATCACTTACTTTCGTATTATCCACGATTATTACCATTTTCTCGCAGCTTTACCCGTGATACTTTCCAATTTATCGACAGAATCTTTCGCCACTGCGCGTCAGTTTTTCTCACGCGTGTTCGAATAGAAACTCTTCCCGTTATTATCGATTATAATAGAGAGACGAGTCAGACAAGCGTAACGGTATAACGAGAGTATCGATAATCGTTTTTCGCGATGATCTTATTGCTCGGGGAAAAGCATGATTGATCGAACAACTGTCACGATGAATCAGATTCGATCGTATTCACCCGTTGTTCGAACGTGTCTGTATATATTAATGTATTCTCCGCGAGCTGTGTAATGATGCTTCGAACGATTTAAATTAGCACACGAAGTAGCACTTGTCGGACGGTATTTCTCTTTACATTATGATTTTCGAAAGAAGACTGACAGAAAGATAATTCTGTGATATTATAAAAAGTAATCGAAGCAGCATTGTACAACTTCTCCGTCACGTAATCTACGCGGCGTGGCAATTAAGTAACGGAACTGGTCTTTCCCGAACAAAATACCACGGTAGATACTTTTATTATAATGCGTTCGAATTGATAGATTGTATATTTTCGCACAAGCGAACGCGCGTTACCTTACCTTGATTGGTTTTTGAGAAACGTTTTTCCAAGCGAGACCTTCGTACAGCTTGACATAACGTTTATAACTTGACATAACTTGACATAACGGTTACAGCCATTACAATTATTTTCAATTTAATTCACGCGTACAAACGTTATCGTCGAAAATGAAATTTTGAAGACACGCCACCGAAGTGGCAATAGGTACAGAACGATCGAAAGAATACAACTTAGGGTTCGAATAAATTATAGTGCGAGTATCTAGTCAAAATTTCTTTCGGAGAAAGCATCAACCCCGCGACTCGATTGCCATGCCGCGCATCTTCTCACCCCCACCCATTCTCTCTCTGTCTTTCTCTTAAACCCCCTCACCACGTTGCTGCACGCACAATCCCCCAATTTCCGGGACTCCACCCCGATCCCCCCGTTGAACGTCGTGCTACCTCGAACAACCCCTGGACAAAGCGGTGACCCCAACAGACCCTGCGATCACGGCGATCAGCACGATGATGTCGGGTTCAGCGCCGATCGCCACCTCCACCCCGGTGAACTTCGCCGTCGGTCCGCTGAGTCCACCCCCGTTGACCTTGGCCACGGGCCCGGGGCCGCCGCTCCATCAAGAAACGTCGTCCGCGGCGACCCCCTCGGCCAAGGTCACGAGCTATCCGGCAGTGCTGAAGGGCAGAAGCGGGGCCAGCCCGCCGAATCCGAATCTCGTGCCCTCGGGCAAGATACCACCCCCCGTACCGCCGAGAGGCTCCGGCCAATCGAGGTCCGGGAGGTCCTCGGACGAGCACCGTAGTCCCGGCACGGCTACCTCGATGTCCTCGATAACGTCCAGCCGAGGTGACGAAGCAGCAATAATCACGAGATACCGCTTGCATGAAAGTTCGAGCATCCTGCACCATCCCCCACCCGATAACAACGTTTCTACTGATAAACTTTCCACTTCGCTCGCGGCGACCGCTAACGCTACTCGTTACTCCGACGCTACTGGTACTACTTCCTCGTTCACCGTCACTGCTAACACTGCTCGTAATAAAGAACCCGACAACAATACCACTACCGGCGCGGATTTTGGGTTATTGCATGAACGTAAATCAACACCCGCGTATTTGCCACCGCGATACGAAAGTCTGTCGATCGTCGATAAGACCAGTAGGAATTTCGAGATTATTCGCGAGGAGGAGGTGACGAGGGATTGGAGGGATTGGCAAGATTGGAGGGAGAACGTGGAGGAGGAGGATGAATTTGTCAGTGTAGAGAAAATGGATGATTCTTACGTGATAAGGACCAGCCCTTATCCGTTTAGGCCTGAGAGGGGGAATTATAAGAATGCGAAGAGAATGGCCACCGGTTCGAGTGCGAAGGTCTGCGAAGTTGAGAGGGAGAGGGTTGGAACTAGCACGAGTGATAATCACCCTGCGATGTTCACGTGTTTCTTGAATCCCGCTTCGAGGCCTGATTTGATGAGTTACAAGATGTCGCGGAAAGATAAGAAACACTCGGAGACGTATTACGAGAGGATGAAGAGAAAGCAGAAGGAGATAGAATCGTCGATCTCGACTATCACGTCGTTGACTTATCGTCGCGAGTCGAAAAAAAAAGCGAGAGGAGACAGCGGATCTTTGAACGTTGATAGATCAATGACGTTCGTCTCTAAACAGAAGAAGATCCTCGAGGAGGCGAAAACTGTCGAACAAACGAAATTCACGGATCACCGGCGGGACAGTAGATTTTTGAGAAGAATCAAAGGGAAGTCCGCTCAAAGGAGGAAGCAACTCGCACCGAAACCTTCCCTCACGCCGCAGAATTTTGAAAACGTTTCCAGAGCTGATCGTAGCGTTGATGAGAAAATCTACGAGCAAAGGGGGAAAACGGAGATCAGAGAAACGTTTCTAAGGCGCGACTACAAAAACAGAGATAACGAGCAGTTATATAACAAACCTGCCAATGATCTTCGAACCTTGCAAAATAAAACTGACGACACGATACGTTCAAATGCGGTTAAGAAGAAATTTACCGTTACCAAAGTCGAGGAAAGTTGTTCGAGAAACATCGCGGAGAATGCGAGTGCGATAAAAATTCAGGAATCGAGTTGGACGAAAGAAAACTGTGAGATAAAGGGGCTCGACGGTAAATCGATAGTTTCCAACAAGGTGGAAATTTTTCAAGTGAACGACATGGATCTGTACCTCTTATCGAGGCGCGAAAAAAATTACGGTTCCCAAACAAATTATAGCGATACCAGTGTCAAAGAATCGAACGATTCGATGAAATTAACCAAGGATCCAGGATCCTCGTATCTTGACTCAAAAGAGCGATTAAAAAATGTTAAAAATGAAATAGTCGATAGTTCGAAGAGATTGACTTACGAATACGAGGTTCAACGATCTTCGAAAACGTTGACACCCAACCCGTCGTTTTTACACAATTACGAAAAAAGTTATTCGACAAAGCTGTAACTTCCATCGAGCTGTACGACTTAGCGTTTATCGAATTGTAATTGCATTTTTGTCTCAATGTACGTTTCATGTATTCCGGATTTCCGTACGTTTAACGTTAAAAAAAGAACACGGAAGTGTGTGCGCCAAGACGAAGGGACGAAGAAGGCAACATTGAAATATTGTTTAAACCGAAAGCTATGACATGAAAAATACAATCGCATCAGGGGAAAAACAAATTATGTAAAAATTGATCTGACAGAAATTCCAAGACGTTACTGAAAACGGAAATGATTGTTTAGAAAGCGCGATCGCGTCGAAGGAAGAACAAATTTTGTAAAAGAAAAAAGATGATGCGACAGAAAATCTTCAGGACTCAAAAAACTGGCAAATAAAAACTAAACATCGGAAAAACAACTTCTGGAAGAGCGATACAAACGCAAAACGATACGTTACCCAAATTTAATTTTTTTTTCTGCATGTCAACGTAAACACGTTAGTCCGAATTATTATTTCTCAACGTCGCATCACTCGTTCTCACGTGTCAGTTTCTTTTTTTACAATCGAACGGGCACTCAACACAATGTACTCGAAAAAGTTTCCTATCGATGTTACAACAAAAAAATCAGTAGAACGATGTTGCGTATTTTTTTTTTCTACCAATAGTTGATGCACTTTTCTGTGTTTATTTTTGTATTCTACAAACTCGATGCCGATCCAACGTCGATTTTATAGCACCGACTGGGCATCGTTATTAATGCGCGTAAGCCACACACGAATTCGCAAAGTTTCACGTTTTCGAAGTAGTTTTTAAGAAATATCGTTTCGTGTCTCGATTGGAGTGTTTCCCTGCATGCGTAGCGGTATTATACAGTTAAAAAGAAAGTATAGACGTAGCAAATTCATTCAAACGAACCGATAATACAAAGATATTTTAATATTACGACATTTTCATAGGTGCGACAGTACTCCATTTTTAACATTGCATGTCTCTTTAAGTTATGATTACAAAACGCGCGACAGAAGCTCGCGGTAAATTAATAAACGTGTATAATAAAGAGTGGAAGAAATTAGAACCAAACAAAGTAATGTAGATCGTTGCGTCTATCTTTTCGAATGCTGAGTTTTGTGTCCTCTCCATCGAAGCATCGTGACGTTCTAGTCGACGAACGATAACAAAAAAGTCATTTTATGAGTGTGTTTGTATGGTGTGCTCTCTGTACAAAAATAAAGGGACGTTCACACAAGTGTGCTCATTACAGTGCAATATCCTTTGTTGCGTAAAACTCGTTTTGCCTTCTTACGTCCTGGCTAATAGTTTTGCTACTCGTACGCCTCAGTAGACACGCAAGTAGATAGCCAAAACGTAGAACGTGCTTAATCTACTTCGCGTGAACATAAATAGAATCGCTTATTCGAACTGACTTCGGTAGGAAGTGCTGAGAGATTTCTAACGTTTTAAATATTGCCGACAGAGTGAATTATTTTTTACATAACCCTGTGGCAGTATAAGGATATCACGCTAGCTTTGCGTCTTTTCTTAATATTACACGCACTTACTAGGAAATCTTTTGGTTTTATTTTAAACATTGCATTGCAGAGTTATAATATAAATAATTTTAGTCAATCCTCGTTTAACCCTGGTCAGGTTAATGTACGTTCAATGGCACATTTCTTAGAGGCAGTAATTTCAGATGTTTGATAACTGTGACGTAATGGTCATTAAAAAAGCAAATTTTAATGGAATATTACTTACAATTTGTTGTACGCTTATAGAATAGTTGCAGCTTAATTTGAATAATAAATTGTAGGTAAAACGACGCTACTGAACATATTTTATTCTGACGGGGGAATGAACGTTTGCCAAATGAAAACGTTAGAAATTTGTTTTTCTGCAAGTTCGATATACGCTTGTGTTGGTCAATAATAAACTAGTCGCAAGTAGATAATATTTTATACAAACAATTACCCTAATCCCGAGACCCCTATTATCGCAAAGTTTTTTAACGAACTACTGTTTACGAACAATTTTTTCACACTTTTTGTCTAGTTAATCCATTCAAAAGAAACCTTCAATATGCCAGTGCAAAAAAAAATAGAAAAAATGAGTTGTACCCCACTTTATTTGGCACACGAACCTTGCGCTTACATTTCTATCGTTACATTTCTTGAATCGAATACAGAAATTTAATGCAAAATGTTATGGAATATTAACGAAATGATTAGTTAAAATATCTCGCGACCACCATCGAATCGACATCGTCCAGTGAACAATATTTATCCCAACGCTAATACTCACCCCCTTAGAAACCCACCCCCCTCCCTCGATGACGAAGCAAGCACACGGTGTTCATTAGGGCTAATTGTAGCGCGCTTTTTGTAGGTGGCACCCTTCCTTCCACCTGCTCCACCCCGCCCCCGCCCTTTGACGATGCAGTGCGCTCGAACGACCAAACCCTGGCTTCCGGTGGTCATCTTCAGCAAGGTGCACCGGCCACGATCCTGACGAGCAACCTGAGCAGTGCTCATTCCAAGCAGAACAAGGTGGTGCATCACGTCACACTCAGCAAGACTTATCACGATACCGTGAGGTAAGAAGGGAATTTCTTTTTTAAACAAATGTCCTCGATCAGGATGAAATGTTTGTCACTTGTTAGGGAAGCTTTGTATAAGTAAAAGAAGACACGATCCTCGGGTCTTTCCTTGCGTATGGAGTTTGTCTATATTTACTTTATATCTTAAACATTTTTTGAATAAAAATTTGTGCATAACGAGCTTAGCTGAGGTCCCACTGACGGTTGTTCTTTCGGTTTCACTTTCATCAAGGAGTTTATATCTAGACACAAAAATCAACAAATTATATTTTCTGAAAGCATGGCATCTTAGGAATATTCCCTGAAATTTCAAGTTGTTCTAATGAAAATTCGTAGAATTACAGGCTGTTATGTAGAGGCATGTTTAATAACAGTTTCGAGCAACATTGCTCACCGTAAAAACAGTTTTTCAAGAAGGCCTGCATATACAATTCTGTAACTTCATTATTAATAAATATTTTCAAAGTAAAAAATTACAGGTTGCGCTTCAACTCGCGAAAACTTGTGTACAAATTTTTATATGCTTCCGATTTCCAAAACAAACCACAAAAATTTGTCTTTTTCGTCCACCTGATTAAATATCACCTCGTAACTCCAAAGCCAACTACATCGGTGAACAACATATCATCTTGATCATGCGTAAACACTAGATAGTGTAGATAATACGAATATCGATCAGATTAACTCATCGTGGAATTATTTCTGACAGCATATCTGACGTACACTTGGAGAGCAGCGGAAGCGGAAGCGGCGGAAGGGAAACGAAATCGTCGCTGAGCGTCGAGAGCGGTGGCAGTAGTCGAGGTGGCGGTGGACTCACCTGGACACCGCCCGCGGGTAGCGCGGAGGGCTCAACACCCACCTGGACGGAGGGTACGCCATCCTTTACGGAGAGCTCCAGCAGCGGTGACGCAGGTAAGTCTCTCTACGCGATGTACTTCTCGTACGGGTGCTGAAGAGTCCTGCTACGCGCCTCGAAGACTCGTCCCTCGGTTTCTTCTTCTTCTACTTCTTCTTCTGCTACTTCTTCTTCGGTCCTTGCGGTGAACGGATAAGCGAAATGATCTAGGAATTTGCTCGCGTGTCTTTGAGTCGATATTCTAACATCGGATTCGTGTAATTAAGTTGCAAGTTTGTACGTGAAATTCGTTATCTTTTATTTTCAATCTCTGTGTGTAACGTCCTGTACATTTTTCCGATATTATAATTCATAGGATCACATCCGGTCCCACGGCGCTTATCGCCTATAAGAGGTCACTCATTCCTCGAATGCTGACGCCAGGACTTTTAGACAAAGACCTGCAGCGAGGCCCACCGCTGCGCGGCCCCGCTGCAGGTCCTCCGTTACGCACAGTCGTCGCCTCTCACTCCACATTTATACTTTCATCTTGTTCCATTTTGTTCTTCTATCTTTTCTCAATAAATATAAATTCAGTGCACATTAACTCATCGCCGACCACACTACCAAATCCCATCACAAATTGGTGGCAGCGGCGTTCGTCCCACTATTCCGAAGACGGACGAACAAACAAAAAGACAGGACACGCTACATTCATACACATACAAAAAAAAGGGCAACCATTCAGACGCTCAGACGACCGATACACACAGATAACACTCAGCTTCTTCATGATACTGCAGTAAGTACTTTACACTATAAAAATTTTGCATTTCATTGAATTTGACTTTATATTTTCCTAAATTCATAACATTTTCTCTTAAATTCTCTTAAAAAGTGACAAATTTCTTAATTTTTGTATCTTTATATGCTCTTATTTGTGACATTTTAAACGACACGTAACCAAAAGAAATTATGGCTCATTCCACGATTATCTTCCGCGATATTTTCAATGTGGTACCTTCTTACGATGGACAAAATATACCCGTAGAAAATTTTATCTCGTTCTGCAATAGAGCTAATAGATTACTGTCAGCGGAAGACAAACAGAAATTTTTAAACATGATACCTTACAAACTTAGCGGCACAGCACTTTTGATAGCCGAAGATAAAAATCCGGAAACTTTACAATCACTTTTGAAAAAATTTAAAAAGGCATTTGGAAAAATTACACACTTATACGATTTAGAAACAAAATTAAATTTAGCATATCAAGCCGCCGACGAATCAGTAATTAAGTTTGCAACACGAATTCGAGAAATATCCAAACGAATAATAGATAGATTAACAGAAGTATACAATAATCCAGAAAAGCGACCATTTCTCGACGCACGAATTAAAGAAGAACAAGAAAAAGTAAAAAAAGCTTTCACTAGAGGATTATCCATCGAAATTGGCACGCACATGTTAACACAAACAAAACAAACATTAGATAATTTAATCGATCAGGCCCATACTATTGAATACGGAATTCATAAACGTAAATTGTTACATCAAAATCGTAAAGAAATGCACCCCCACGAACACCCCCGCGCAAAAGTACATTTCACGGAATTATCTGAAAAATATCGCGAATTTCACAAACTTCCCCGACATTCAACGTTAGAGTGCAGCCAATCAAAATTTAATAATAGAAAACAGTATAATAACCCACACCATGACCATTACAACGATTCATACGACCAATATAGACACAGTTCCCGAAACAAACAAAATTCACGCGATAGATACGATTCACGGGACCTATATGACTCACACGATAGATATAGAAATAATTCACGCAATGCATACAGAGACAATTCGAACGACAGATATAGAAACAATTCACGAGATAGATATTCCAGCAATAATTATCGACAAAATTTACGCGATAGATACGATTCACTGGACCGATACAATTCACGCGACAGATACAGAAACAACTCACGCGACAGATGCAGTAAAAATTCACACGACAGATTCAGAAGTAATTCACGCGACCGGTATTCAAACGACTATTCACGCGACAGATACAGAGAAAATTCATATGACAAACATACAAACGATTCACGCGACCGATATTCATACGACTATTCCCGAGACAGATACAGTGATAATTCGTGAGACAGACACAGAGACAATTCACAAGACAGACATTCGAGCGACTATTCATACGACAAGTACACACATAATTCACACAATAACTACAGAGATAATTCCCGCGACAGGTTTAGAAATAGTTCACGCGATAGATTTAGAGACAATTCATCCGACAGATTTAGAGGAAATTCACGCTACAGATTTAGAGAAAATTCACCCGACAGTTTTAGAAACAGTTCATACGACAGGCATTCATATGACAGTAGACACAGAGACGATCCACCAGACAGAAACAGAAATAATTCACGCGACAGACAGGGAAACGAATCATATACAAATTTTCCAACGAATCCGAACAGTAATGAACATTTAAAAAACTTGACCACCGCTTCACGAGAAAGCGCGGCGTGAAGCAACCCCGAAAAGCGCTACAAAAATTTCCTAACCAAAATCACGACGATATTGCAATTTACGCAAACACACTTTCGGAACACGCGATAAAATCTCACCATATAGAAAATGAACCGACTAAAGCTGGACTGACTTTACAGACTGATAAATGTCAATTAAACAAAGAAGAAATTACGCATTTAGGCCACACAATTAATAAACACGAAGTAAAACTGGATTTAAATATAATTGATGCCATTAAAGATTATCCAATTCCAAAAGACAAAAAGATAGACAAAACACAAAATGCATTTCATGTTTTAAAACAAAAAACTATTCAAAAACCAATTTTATTAAACGACTACGATTTCGAAATTCGTCACGAATCCGGAAAATTAAATCTTGTCCCAAAACCCCAGGAAAGACCACACATCCCCATCGAAACAAAAACACGAACAGACGCTGACACAAATAAGGAACCACACAACGACAACACAAGAGCGAGCGAGAGGGCACAAAACACCACACACACTATAGATGAGAGCAACCGCGACATATCATCGTCAAGCGACGAAACCGAACAGATACAATGGAAAATGACCAGAAAACGCACAAAGGGCACAACGGACCAGGATTCACAATCAGATAATCAGACCAAACGCAAGGTATATAGGAAAAACGAGAACACTCTCGCAACAAACGAACACAGCACACACGCTAGCAGCACACTCCTACAGCAATGCACACATCTACTAGACGCTCACCCTGGAGATACGCACACACGGGAAAACACGAGTAGCAGCGCCGAAGAACAATGCCGCGACATACACCGCGAGAACACACATTGCGAACACACATATACGCAAAAACGGTCACCATCACCGAAAATGGAAAAAAAAATCGGAGATAATACAATTGCACTACCACCTGTGCAACCGAATTTTAGATCGCCGACGTACACACATAAATGGTCACCGTCACCACATACGGAAGAAAATATCGGAGATCAATCCACAATATCACCTGTGGAACCAAATTTCAGATCTCCGCCTAAAAAATGGTCACCATCAGTACAAACGCCACAAAATATCGGAGATAATACCACACTACCATCTGTGGAACCGAATTTTAGATCCCCTTCTAAACATCGTGCATGTAAAGAAACGCCGGACAGAATAAACGCAGACGTCAATAAATTGCCAAAAGTGGTACAAAGCTTTGAAAATCTAAGTGAAAATAACACTTTAAAAATCTCTTCCAAAACAACGGAAAATAATGAGAGCAGAGTACCAGGCAATAAGCATGCACCACCGGATATCGAGCCCACTTTCCGATCACCGACACACACACAATAAACACTACAAATTCAGTTGATACACAGAAACCACGACCTGGAACGTCCAAGGAACCACGACCCTGTATGATAAGCAGATCCACAATCAGGCACGTCAAAAGGACCACGAACGACCACACAAGAAAAAAAAACCACGACCCAGCATGTCCAAGGAAACACACAAAAAAAATCGACAACTCGCTTTCATAATAGTTTCATATTTTACTTTCAAAACATATTTTGCTTTCACTCTCTCAATATTCACAACAATACTCTTTAACCCTTCCTACCCACAAGTCTCCTCATACTTTTCGGTCTAAAAGACAAATTTCGAAAAGAAAAAAATTAATCAGGTTATTCGAAGAAAACAATTGAAAAAAAAAGTAGACAACACTTTTGTCCATAAAAACCAAACGCACCCATTTCGGCATGACCAGGAAACAATAAAAATTACACCGATTAATAAAGATCTGGCAGAATTGGAATTAGACACAAACAAATTCATATTCGCTATTCTTTTTGCAAAAATCGGTCAGATACACCCACAAATTCTAAATCCAAAACAAGTTTTACTGAGTGCCCAATTAATACAAAAACAAAAAAAACAGTCCCAAATACAGTTTGTAATTATTTTCATATATAAAAAACAAAAAAAAATGGAACATACCATACAAACTATACGAACATCTGTCAATCTGTAAAACATTCTACTTTTGAAACTTTCTTCAATTTAATAAATTTAAATTAATGCAAAGTTCAAAATACATTCCACGCTTGAGACTTTCTTCAATTTAATAAATTTGAATGAATGTAAAGTCGAAAATACACGGTATATTTGCAATTAGGCAAATTTAGACCAACGCGTAAATGGCAATACAGAACGAGCAACATAACGAGAAATGCAATTAACAAATCAAACTTATTGGTTAAGAATTAGGATCAGTAACGCATAATTTTAAACTTGTACATAATCTCCAATAACCACGAGTCAAATTAGAAACAGTAACCGTAAAAGCAAAAGAAATCGATAAAATGACCCACTTAAATCAACACTTCTCATATTTGGAAAAATAGAAGTCACATGTTCAGACCCTTTTCTACCACACGCTGTAGTACACACGACACCATACAATCAATTCAAATTTCTTTTTCTCACTCCTTTTCTCTTTCTCTTTCTCTACCACTTTTTATAAAAACATTTAAGTCAAAGCAACATAACTTTCACAAAATATTTCCAATGAACACACAGAAAGTCCACAAACACCAGCAACCCACATCCTTCTATCCTACCCCAACTCTGCAATAGATGTAGACTGTTACAGGAAAGTTATAACAAAAAATACATTCGGACATATCCAATAAATGAGGACATAGTACAACACCTACACAACTGGATAATAGAACGAACAAAAGCAATAAAATACAAACACAATAGGAAAAGGAAATAAATCAAAAGGACAAACCGAATTACGAAAATAAGTATAACAATACAACACTATGAAATTTTTAAATCAACAACCCACATCACATCCTTTCATAACCAACCACCACCTACTAACAACAATCACACTAACGAAAATTTAAAAGATGTTACAGAAAATAATCAAACAAAATGGAAATTTGGACATAAATTCTCACCCATAATACAGGCCAACGCACCTAGATACGGATACGTCACAAATTGGATATAAATACACACCATCATACGCAATAGACAACTGACAGACGAAAGACTCAGCGGGCTCCCGCCCGCCACACAGATGACACCACACGAGCTGCCGCTCGTGACCGCCCAACACATACCCCACGAGCTACCGCCCGAAATCATTCGCTACACACCCACAGCGAGCCATCGCTCGCACCCGTTCCCATTTTGCAAATTCTTACGAATCAATCCGACGCAGGAGCATCGTTTTCCTAAGGGGGGAGTGTAACGTCCTGTACATTTTTCCGATATTATAATTCATAGAATCACATCCGGTCCCACAGCGCTTATCGCCTATAAGAGGTCACTCATTCCTCGAATGCTGACGCCAGGACTTTTAGACAAAGACCTGCAGCGAGGCCCACCGCTGCGCGGCCCCGCTGCAGATCTCTCGAGACACTCTCGTCAAAACCTCCGTTACGCACAGTCGTCGCCTCTCGCTCCACATTTATACTTTCATCTTGTTCCATTTTGTTCTTCTATCTTTTCTCAATAAATATAAATTCAGTGCACATTAATTCATCGCCGACCACACTACCAAATCCCATCACATGTGTATATAAAATATATTTACGTAATAGACGTGTAAATTACGTAGAATTTTAGTGAAAAACATAGTTTTTAATGCGTTGTATAGATTTTAATAAGCACCTTTGGTTGTATTTCTATGAAATTATTGAATTCTTTAATCGCGACACGATAGATGGTATCTATATATTAAATAACTGTCACACGATCAGAAATTCACGTCGCTATCACCGCCGCGCGTTCGTATTAATTATGTTCGTAAAATCATTTCTCTCGGCTCGAATAGGGTAACGCGAGTACGACAAAATTTAAAGTTCCTCTTTAAAACAGTTCTTAACCTTGTAAATAATTTTGAACATTCTCGCAACGTTTATGTGTCCTCAGTTCCGAATCGAACCAGTTTAATAATGATAATAGCGTATAAATGAAATGAAACAATACAATACTGAATCCATAAACACAGTGCCTACATGTAATCTTATTGTCTATATGTTGTAGATTATATTTCAAGGTTGTCGTCCATAAGTCTAGCGAGGAAACGCTTTTAAACCTTCCATCGACTATACGTAAATCAAACAACACTGACCATTGTTACTTCGCGAAGGTGCTTGTCGTGCGACGTCTTTGGCAAAAGAAAATACTCAATTTAAAAATCAACGCTGAAACTAAAAGTACGCGTTCGCTTAAGACTAAATACTACGATTAAAAATATACGATTCGATTAAAAATAAAACTACGATTAATATAATCCTTGGAAGCTCCGATCGAATGATGAGGGAAGAATAGGCAGGCACTTTCGACACTTTCCATGCGAATAGCAACGCGATTTATTATTCTTGTTAAGACAGAAACACTCTCGAACGACAAGAGTGTTTCCTAGCCCTGTCTAGCATACTTTGAAAGAAACTTGTCAAGAGAGCTAATACTTCTTTCTTCGTTAACGAGAGCGACAATAAAGCGGAATATTGTAAAAACACGAGAACTCACTTTCTCGCCACCCTTCATCGATATCCAATGTACACGCTGTATTTCTTTCGCCGGTTCTGCGTACGTGGCTCTTCGAGCTTAAACTGTCGCTTAAGACCGACGAGTACACGAGATAAGTTTCTACATTACTTTTCCCTCTCTCTCTCTCTCTCTCCATCCGTCTCTCTTTTATTCTGTGCTACTAGCTCGCATACCACTAGTTAAACACGCTTGTTCTGTTCTGTAACACCGATTCGTACGATGCACGTTTTTCTTCTGTCGATGCATCGTGATGATCGCGAGATCTAGAGTGAATCATGGAATGTGTATTAGCTATCGGATGAATTGAATTCTTCCAAGGCAGCAGTGAATGAAATATTTAATTGGGCCTTTTATTTAACTCGCTGAATGTAGACACGCTGAATAGGAACGTTAGAAAGTTGAATGCAAAGACTAATGAATATTTCTTGATTTTGTGAGCTGATAAATTTTATTAGCCATTTTATACAATTGTTTAAAGCTTAAAGCTTCTGGTTTTTGAAAACGATATAAAACAGTTTTAAACGCTCGTACAAACTAATAATCGACCTGATAATAAGAAAAGAAGAACAGTTTTAATATTCGGCTTCAATTTTTTAGTTCAGCGATTTAAATAAAATACCCAATTAAATACTATAAGTTTTGTGGATTAACCAGCTCTGACTTGGATCTTTTTAATTTATTCACAAGTAGAAAAGTTTCATGGCACTCTTGATCGCACGATTTCGATTCTGCGGCTGCTAGTACATTTCATAGTCAGATAGGTAGCCGATACAACTTTTAATATTATCGCTAGGTACACTACTTGACTCTGCGTTATGCCGACCGACTAGGTGCAACGACAGACTGTTTTTTTTTTGCACTGTGACTTGACTAACGATAATTTTAGGTTGCCCGACGACCCCGATCAGGGGCAGTCAGCGTCACGACGACGGAGGGAGGATTGCGGCCACTGTCGAAGAGGCGCTAGCCAGTCTCACTACTGAAATGGTAAGTCGATAAGCGTAACTGTGAACGTTCGGTTACTGAAAACGGCACGTCTGGGATGATCGAAAATCGTCAAAATATCATGATCCATAGACAACAGCGAGTCTTTAACATGCGTGATTCGAATGGATCTGCAGTGCAGAACTATTAATTTTCATTGTTAATACCAGAAAGACTGAACTCACGTGTTTCCACGAAGAATATTCTCCATTCAAGTTTATCGTAATTAAATTAAATAAAAATAATAAGCCGTGATAAGTCTCATGCAACAAAAGGTTACAGCATTCTTGTTTTCCCACGATTCATAACTTATCTCTATTTGTTTTTGTTTCTACGTGAAGTTTCTTATAAGTTTCTGAAATCATATGATATCGAATTTGCCAAATTTCTGTTATTTTTGCACTTCGAATTTCTCCTTATCGACTCGATACCTTTTTTGAATACCTTTTGTTCAAAAGCACAAAACTTAGAATCCTGCTGCGCTTTAAATAAAAATCGCAGTGGTATCTTAACGACCTACGATCATTCCAACATTTCCAAGCAACGCAAAACTTCAGGAATGCGAGTGTGCGAAAATCAGTGGCCGAACGATCGAGCTGTGTAAACGTTTCCCCGAGTGGCCGAGGGTTTTGTAACTAATAAAGATCCCCCAGACGGCGACGCATGTAAATGCGTCGCAATGTCGTTGTCTAGGAAATAGTGCCCCGATGAACGGTGATAAGTCAGCATTCGGTCGTCGTCCCGTCTGATCCCCCGTCGCTCCCTTGATATTAGTTCTCTATCCTTGGGAACAACGCGGAATCCACAAAGTTGCGCCGATTCGGCAGCGCATGGAGCGTTCCAAAGTAATTTTACCTTTCTAATCACTCGTTAATTAAGAAAGATGACGAGATAAGTTTCATGATAATTATCTAGAAAGTATGCATGAGAAATCTGGAAGTAATATCCTTCATATTTTGTCGATTATCGCTTCGAGCATCATGGACTGAAGTTTATAGTGTATGCGTTTCTTCTTGTTGTATGCGGTATATACGATGTACGTTTATATATTTCGCATTTGTATTTCTAACGAAATATTACAGGACATTTACTGTACCTTCGTGGAATCGTTGTACCGGGGATAAAATGTGCATGAAAGATGGGGGTTTCCGAAATTTCTCAATGCGTTTTACTTTCCTCGTTTTTTGTTGGTTCGAACGATTCACATTACGACAGCGCGTATGCATCCTCAAAATTCTGCATGTTTTGCATCGTAGGTCGAAGCGGACAGTATCGCGTCAGCGTTATTGTTTGTCTCTGCTGTGGTATGCATTTTCGATGATATAAACAAGCCCGCGGTGTTAACTACTCGGAGGTGCGCGAAGGAATGTCAATTATGTCTCCCTGCATGATCTGCATGAAAATATATTTTGCGAACAGAGTCAAGATTTAGATTCGCGCAACGAATAAATAGTTGGTTATTTTAAACAAGTTCCGTAAATACCATACTACTCCGATTTTCTACAAATATATCTTTATAAGGTATTACACTAATTATCGTATTATAGTTAGACCAGCTATTATTGTTATTATTATCGATCTATTTCGTAATTACGATTGTACAATTTAAAAACGTTTCCTCGGTTAGCGACGGTAATACTTAACAATGAACTCAATTAATCCAATTAACTTTGCTTTGGAACGTTCCATGCGAGAAAATCAGACCGTCTGAAAGCTTTCTCTATTTCCACGAATCAGGAGATACTGCAGCGCGAGTGAATGCGCGGGTCGTCATCTAACATCCGTCAGTTCGTGTGCATCGTGCCATTTGGATGACCGTCGTAGCGACGAATCTTCGAAAACGAGAGAGTGATAAAATTGAGGAGAATGGGAATAATGATAAAAGAGATAGAGGAGGAGCGATAAGAACTTCGTTGCGGATCGAGGTGGATTAAACAAAATTATTTCAATGCAATCGTGCGATTCGAGTCATTCCTTTAGTTGCATTTGTCTTAAACAAAATATTATGTTGACCAATCAATTTGTAGCGTTTTTCAACAAAGTGGGTATCCGTGCTCGAAAGTTTTTGGGGATATTTTTTTTTGGCGAAAGGAAGGATAAGAATGAATTATGTAAAACTAAAGAGCGATTACCAATTCACTTTGGGGAAATGAACATTTTTGAGGGTAAAGTTAAAACGCTGTGAACTTATTGAGCAGTACGATGGAACAGTCATTACGCGTTACTTAATTTTGTACTTAATATTAAAACCGCGCGAGAATAATTCATCTCGATCCGCGAGTTTTGTCGTTGATCGACCACTTTATTAATCGTTGAAAAACACATTTCTGTTCCTCGCGATCGAAGAATCAAACAAATCCTCGAGAGGGACGACAATACGCAAATGATCGTATTACGGGAAGGCGAGAATGATTTGAAGCTTAGGCATCGTGACATCGTGATAAAACTCGGCCTACGCGTTACTAAAGATCCTCCCGATCCTCGTTAAACGAAAAACAAAAAATAAACGGGACAAACTCGAATCTTTTACGGAGGGTAGGCAAAAATTCTCTTGTTCGAAGTATTTTTTCTATATAAGAAATTCCGCGTAAGCGCCATACAGTTTCCCGCGCCCCGTTGCAAGTTGATCGTTACATTTTATCAGCGATGATGAGACAAAACAATGAAGTTAACGACGGATATACTCGTCTCATCGTTGTTCCAAAAATCGAAATAATATTTTCTCTGTCTCAAGTTGCCTTCTCTCTTCGGTGTGTCTAATTAAATATTGACGATCGTTCCCGAGATCGATAATCCTTACGAAAAGTTCAAGTTTAATTAACGAGGGAGTGAAATGAAAAATATCTACGCATTACCTCTTACTATAAATACTAACGATTACCTCTTGTTATCGGTTTATTATAAATGATAAGGGGGTCGCGAATTAACGAGAGGGCGAAGACAAGTGGACGGAAAGAATATATTCGTGGCCGGAATAGATGTACATAATAATCGTGGTCCGATTAGAGAGCAGACCTTAATCCCTTTTTATTACGATATGTAGTGTCGTGTACATGTACCTATATGTGTCTCACGTGTTCTGTCTGTCTGTTTCTTCTGTACGTAAATTATACGCGTACACGCGGTACCATACGCGTGTGCGCGCATAAACGAAGAAACGTGTATGCTGCATATACATATTATAAATACAATTGCGCACTGTATTATACGTGATACGACAAACGAGAGTGGCTGATGGAATTCTGGTTATGCCGTGTACGTGTATAGGGTGTACCAGGGTTAAACGAGGAAAATGGGAGGGGTGTGTAGCGGGGCCCAAGATGAGGTAAAAGTTGCTATAAATATATGCCCAGAAATCTTAAGTTGCAGGGAGGAAATGGAAAGAATCGGTCGTTATCATTCGTTGTTTAATTTTATAGTTAACCAATTGAATAGGTAGTAATTTATCATTTCTGTGATAACGATACAAATATTATTCCCATGATGCGAATAGGTGCAATAATATCACTAAAGGACTTTCGTGGACTGAGAACCAAAAGTAACAAATAGATACGAGTAGAAGTAAAGCTTTTTCAGATATATGTTTGTAAGCACTTTTTATTTTACCGAGGGTTTTCCTATACACCCCCGAGGTACTGTTTGTTCCTAGAACACCCTGTATATATACGAACAAAAAATATATATATATATAAATATGAATTACAGTAGTCGCAGATGCAAAAGAATATGTAAACGCGTTGCTATTAATAGGCGTGAGAGTTATCGTGAACGTTTTGAAAAGCCAAAATGTTGTTCAACTACACGTATATACGTATATTGTCATTTAAAAAAAAAGCGCTTTCGTCAGTCGATATAGTTAGGACTGGCGATAAAGTCTAGTCGCATCTCGGTGTTTTCATTCACGCCGTTTTTTAAGGAATTTTTAATTTCGGTTGTAATAATGACATTGCGTGTTTCATTCAATATTTGTTTCTATTTATTTTTTAACGGATTGGTTTGTTAATCATTCAAAGTAGTTCAAGTATTCTTTTTCTACGTGAATTTATTTTTTATTGTTCACGACCATGCCATCGCGTGCTTCAAGTTCTTTTTAACGAATCATTGTGAAATGACGTACAACGATGTTTAGGAAGACAATTAATTAACGTTTAGCTCTTTTGTTCATCGGCGTGATAACCCACGATTTAACCCTTGAAACTGGGAGCATGATGCAATAATAAACCCTTGACAAAGTACAATAACGATAAATCAATTTGTAAAAAAACGATTATACGTTTGAGTACAAATTTAAATGACTTTACGATGATTTAGTAATGCATAATATTTTACTAAATTTTACTGTATTTTAATAAATACATCGATAAACTTTGGACTCGATCTCAGCCGTTTTTCGCTGCCATAAATATGCAGAGCAATGTCTACTTTTTTATTCCTTCAAATTAATTATACAAAATTATACAATTATTAATTATACAAATCAAATTATTAAATAATTATAACGTAGTTTAAACTTGTATCTTTCGGAAAGCGTAGGGAGATATGCAGAGATGTATATGTAGATTTTTTTGAAGGATGGTGTAACTACTTAAATCGCAATGAGACGAAACAGTAGGGGTTAACGTGATAAGAGAAAATGTAATTTGCGTTACAAGAAACGTCTCTCCGTTTTAAGGGTTAAGTTAATTAGTAACCAAAGCTTTAGCACATATGCAGACTCGTGGGTCGAGAAAAGCTTAATAAAGTTGTAGCTTGGTTGACTCGGTACTCCACCAAGAGTATCATGTATTGCCATTACTGTTATAGTAGCGATTACGACGTATAGCCTTTATCAGCGATTCTCAAAGTGTGATATTTTTTTAACTAACATATCGCAAGTACATTCGAATTCTGCGGGTGATCTTATTGTTTTTGTTTTGTTTTACTGAGAAACATTCTCGAGAGTTTACAAATAGAAGATGTTTAGGGAGGATTAAGATCGAAATTGAGGAGAAGGCACGTTAATTATAAAGTAAAATCGTGGTGGAGAATTTTATTTTATTTTTTTTAAGAAATTCTAAGCGAAGCTCCGTTGCTTTATGCTTTTACCTTCCTTCGGATTAATGTTCGTTGATGTTCCATGTTCAAGCTGTTAAACCAGCATGCATTTCGTTTTTGTTTAACGCAACTCCCTTTTTAGTAATTTTACGAGGGATGTTCTTTTGTGTGTGTGTTTAGTGTGTGTTTGAACAATGGGCGAAATAAACTCGGTCAGGAATTAACCTTCTGCCTTTAATTAATTCTTTATAGGAATATACGACACCTTTCACTTCTGGTTATATATTTTTTTATCTTCGATTTTCGTATCCTGACAATTATGTGTTATCCTTCGCACATTCTTGGTACATTTTTGTATGATTCTGAGAACCTAAGGGTTCCCAATGGTCGTTGCATTCAAATATTTCAAAAGATCAGACAGCCACAAATTTGTTTATAAAATCAGAATTTTTATTAAGTATTATCATTGATATCTCATTGTCCATTTTTTTGCCATTGTATGAAACTTTGGAATCAACTACCTCCCATAAAAAGTGTGTCAAGTTGCTCCGACCAATAAATATTATTTACTTGATTTTCTAAAAAGGATTAAATCCACCGTACAATTAACTTCGCAGTGCGGTAAAACTGAATCTACCAATCTACCTTTCATTTCGTTCGATAAAATCGACTCGCAGAGGGTTAAATCGTGACGCAAAACCCTGTGTTGTGCACAGTCCTGTTTTTGTCCACCGAAAGGGGGAAAAGGGAAGGAAGAGATAAACGAATCGATTGAAATTATCGATCTGATCTTTCTGTGCTCGAATTCAGAGACAAACGAGCGACATTACGAAGGATGCGATGGAGGGGAGCAGATCCTTTTCGATGTATCGACAAGTGCGAACGAGTTTCAAACGAGCAAGTACGAACCACGTGGCAATGATAAGGAACGTTCAAAGGGCATTAAATATTCGACATCAGGCGCCATGAAGGATACCGAGAAATCAGACTAGCATTACTAAAATCTCACAGAAATCTGGCCATTTACAAAACAGTACTTCCGAGTGACAATCCGAAAAAGGTTCTAAATGTTTACGCATAAATTAAAGAAGTTATTTAGATGCGGAAGGAAAAATAGGACTCGTGTCTCAAATCTGTGATGACGTAAAAGCTCGGGAGACGATTCTGTTTTTATTATCAACATTCTTTGTTTTAATGTACCTTCGTTGTGTACCAATGAAAAAAAGAAAAGTATTTCAAAGTAAAAAGGGATTCGAGTATCGTTAAACTTTGGTGGCATCCAAGTTAGTGAAACGATGTTTTGTAGTTATCACGAATAATGATATTTTTCGTGTATTTTTATCGTGTCATAATTAATGTTAAATAAGGTTGATGAATCTTAATTTTTTTTTAGCGTAATTATGCCTGTTTAGCATTTTGATCTATACGCAGGCGTAAACTTTGATCTTAATCCTCTCGTGAATCTAGGGCATTTTGCGTCCAAATATCTACTTAATTATCTCGTAATGAATAATTTCGTTATCCGTAGGTCATCGCGTCATACGTTTCTTTTTTATATCATTTCGAAGCTCACGGTGAGACACCTCGCTATATAATTTTGAAGCTCACGGTGAGAAACCTCAAAGCAATACTACGCTATCTCTTAAATCAGACTCTCGTCGCTCGAGCAAAATCGCGGCAGAAAAACCGAATGCGATGCTATTTGGATTTCGCAAAGGAACGCACTTTGATCGACGACTTTCTTCGCGTAATTTCGAAATCTGAGCGGTGCAAATGTGCCAAGGAATTGACAGAGCAAAGGTTTGCGAGTTTCTTCCGTTTCAGCATTTGTTTACTTTTCACCGAAATTCTTCTTGTCCGTTTCTTTTTCTTCTTTTTTTTAGAAACTATCCTCGACTCGCGCTCAGTCGTGACTCCGAGACCTTCATTCAATTCTGGAATTTTGCACGCTGACAATCGTGTGGATCTATTTTCTATCTATACAGTCGCGTTCGCGATCTTGTCAAAATTTACTCCCCAGAATCCACGGGGTCACGGATTTGCGCATATACATTAATTTTTTACTTACGTTCTAATTGACGTTTGATTTACGGTCATTGAGAGAACAGCGGGCAAAGTACAGAATTATTTTTTCCAATTTATTGTATTTCCATGTAAGAATCTGGAAATATCTCAGCTAACTCTTGCGGATTAGGAAAAACTCGCAAAAAGAAAGCAAATATTCTTTACCATAGCGTAATTGGAATCAAAAGACCAATTTCGGGCGAGAAGAAACAAAAAAAGAAAAGAGAACAGAAATCAGGCGACAGCGATGGATCGGTTGCACAGGGTGATACGCACGTCTGAACGTTTAGCGTCTAGTATTTTAGTTTTAAGGAAACCAAAGTATTCGAATGCTATTTTTATTGGTTGCCAGGAGGGTAACATTTTTTCTATTCTAGTTGTACACGAACGATGTAGTTTCTCGAGATATCGTGGCACCTGGTCCATTTCTGTCAGGCCGGTGGAAAGCGGATATTACCGATGTTAAATAATAATTAATCGACTAATCGATTTTGAGAATTGCGAGCGACCGTTTAATTGTGCCGTTACAAATGAATTGTCACTTAACCGAGCTATTCGGCAATACGTATATATATATACATATATACATATTATTCTTATCATTACGATTATTATTATCAATATTGCTGATATTATTTCAATAAAGCAGTTATTATTATTCTTACGATTATTGCTGTTACCGTTACCACAGGACTCGTAATTCGTAATTTGTTAGGAATAAATATCAGTATTCGAACGTGAAGGATTACTTTGTTCCATCCCTTTAACAAGATCGATACTATACTGTCTTTACAAATGGATTTGTAAGACGATGGTATTGATTAATTGGCATTAATCAGTGTTGATTCTAAATATAATCGATTTTAAATTTGTTAATTTATTTTGGCCGTTGATTGATCGGTAAATTTAATTAATTGATTACGTGGCCCCGTTTATTGCCCCCACCCTCGGCGCACTTTATTTTTACTTTGTTTTACCGAAGCATTTCTTATCCTGCTTTCTTTATTTGCACCCTTTCAGACCCACCTGTAGTCAAGCGAAACGAAGATAATTGTTTTAAAAGTGAAAGATTTTTTGGGAGAGAAAAAAAAGAAAGCGAGAGAGAGAGAAAGAGAGAGAGAGCGAGAGAGACAGAATTGACTGCGGAGCCTGACGTGCAGTTGGCGAATTAAAAAATCACCAGAATAAAAGTGAAAATGCATTTAGGATATTAACGTAAGTTCAAACTTAGAAATAAGTGAGCGAGTCTTTAAATATATCTATAGGGTGTCCTCAAAATGTCGATCAGGAGAAGGACTGGCAATACGTAAGGAAAGCAATGTTCTTACAATAACCCTGTGATTTGGTGTCGAAATAACAGTCTTGTCACGATTGCTGGAATACATTCTTTTCTTCAAACATCTTGGCGGGTCTCTTTTTTATAAAACGATACTTTCGGGACAGCCTATATTAGTCGGTAAGAGATCGGACCGAGACAAAGTCACATTCATCGTCCACTATTTTCCTGATCTTTTCGTCCGGTCGGAAAGACTGAAATGAAGTGACAGTGCAAATTCGATCGTCTCGCGCCGATGTTAGATGCAATTTGATTATTTATTTTTTTATTGTTTTTTTTTCTACCGTGCGCCGCCGAGAATTTTGCATTTCCTAGGGAGGACTACTTCTGATCCATCGCGAGCACAGTTTATCCTTATTTTTCCATCGTGCAATTTCAATGATCGTGTCTCATGATCGCAAATACTTAGGATTATGGCAGAACATAATCGCGCGGAAAAGAGGCGGCTATCTACGGCTTGGGTAAATATTTTGCATTTATATCGAGAACATATCACGAAAGCGTAGAACATATCGACGTACGCTAGCGTGCAAAAGTCTTTCGTCGAGAGTAAATGTAATTAAAAAAAACTAACACGCATGTTAGGACGAATGAACTTGTATATCTAAATAAGGAGACTCGATATCACGTTGGTTAAGATTTGTGCGAAGTAACATAAAATTATTCTTGGCAGCTAATAAAATAAATACTTACGTTTTATCGAAGGCTTTTGCGCTCTAGTATAATGGGATTCGCCTTTTTTATTTATCATTTCGATTCTTTATTCAATAATCTGCGTTATAGTTCTATTCTTAAAATTCATTGATTCTTTAGTTCTATGCATAATGCGTACGGTATAAAATTTTATTCGCGGTGTCTCAAGATTAAACGAGGAAACTTCAGGAGTGTATAATATACTCTAAATTAGTGTGAAACAAAAGTATTTTAAACGATTGCGAGCTAAATTAGAATGTACATTATTCAATTTAATGATTAAACTCAATAATCAATTTGCAGAACGTTATTGATTCACTTTATAAACTTCTACGTATCTCCAAAATTTCTTCGTTCGATCCTGGCACACCCTACAGAATCTAACGTTTCCGGTTGTTAATCACGCTTTTCTTTCCCGACGTTTAAATAACACAACCGATCGTAATATGATAAAAACGAATCTCGACAATTGATTGCAAACAATACACTCGTTTCAAGTACGTTGCGTTAAAAATAATTGAATTTCAAGACTCTCCACACAAATTCAACGCTCATACTTACGAGATAACTCGCATATTCCCACAAATCATACTTACAAATAACGCGCGTACTCTCGTAAAGGAAGGGAAAACGCTTCGACCATGATATCCGGTCGCGGTTTTCGAGTTATTAAGATCTCGATTAAAAATCCAACCTCTCGAGAGCCGGCAAGCAGAATATTCTCTCTTCGTTTCACTTATAACAAGGGAAATGGATGCGCCCGGTAATATCGTACGCGTATTACGGTCTTGCATCAATTGCATATAAACAGAAATCGAATCTCTGACGTTGACGATGTTAATTTTCCATGAGAACTCGGTGCACTTGAAGCGTTCAAGTGGCTCTCGCGAAGTTCCTCCGAAACGCAATTACGCTGTACATATTTATTAGAAGATATTACGTGCATGTATAGAAAGTATATATGTTTATATATAGATAAAAAAAGGTGTACACATACGAACGTCAGGAGTTATACATACGCCGATGCATTTATGTACGCGCCCTGTCGCGCATTCCTGCATTTTCATGTCGGCATTATCGCCACGTGTATCGATACCTCGTTTTGCGAAATATATGTGTATATATCAGGGACGGAAAACGAAACCGAAACCGAACCGAACCATCCAGGTAAGGAACGGAACGTATGCCGCCCGAGAGATTGTTCCGTTCCGAAGAACGTAACGAAACTGGACACCTCGAGTTGTCGTGACAACTGGGCCCGGAACGTTCCGCTTGGTTCCATCTTCGGAACGGAACAATCTCTCGGGCGGCATACGTTCCGTTCTTCGGAACAGAACGATTTCTCGAACGGCTCACGTTCCGTTTTTCGGAACAGAACAACTTCTTGAACGGCTCACGTTCCGTTTTTTGGAACCGTTCTTTTCCCGAATTAAACTTGGCTCAAATTTTCTTTGCAAAATTGTGTAAGTTGCCACGCTCGTTGAATTTGTGTACGTTGACAGATGAAATTAACAAATACACTTAACAAAAGATAATAGTAAGCAAGTAAATGAAATTGATCGTGTGTCCACGATTGTAAACTAATGCGCAGTAATAAATTCCACCAATAACGAAGTACTGCGGATAATTGGATACTTATAAATCTAACGTACAAAAAACGTAATGATTCCATATGGGATAGAAACATTTAATTAGAAACTTTAGTTAGAAAATTCCATTGTTACATTCCATTATTCACTGTAGTAAGGAAAGTTAAGTCCTTAAGGGGGTACACGACAGTAAAATGTTCAAAAAATCGATTTTTTGGTTGCATTTTCAGATAGTTTATAATGTTAAGAATGTATTGGGCAAATTATTACCAAAGTACCTACTGTTGCAGAAATTATAGACCAATTTGTTTCATATCTGTAATCCTCTAAAATGCCTTATCAAACTTCAAATGCGTTTTTCTCGAAACGTGATTTTCAAAGTCAAAATTTGTACACAATATTACTGAAAGATTTATTTTGTTTGCAATGGTCTTTGATTTATACACGGTACATCCATTATTCTACACAGGTAGACTAGCTTTTACATTTACTTTCGGCGGACTTTTATTATTTTCTCTATGTCCTTTTATGCCAGCGTTGAACGTTCCTGAATTTTAGTCAAAACCCTCTCATTATGTGGCATGATGACCGTGTTATTGTAATGCTATTGAACCATAAAACTCGGGTCAGCGCATTCGGGCGCGGTCATTTTGGGCCTACCGGGTGAGTCTGAGCGGGCAAATTCCAGGACCTGTGCCTCAATTTCTTCGAAACGAGCCACCGCATAACGGTTCCAAGCTGCCTTTTCCTCGTCAAAATTGTGTTACCCTACAACGGCTTAATCGGTACCGACGTTTTTTTATTTGTTTTAAATAAATAAAAGCGGTTCATATCTTCCGGTTGCGTATATGCTTTAAAGTTTGCCGAAGTCCGTTAAAAACTATCGTTAAAATGAGAATTTTACATAATTTCAGCAAACTTTAGTGCACATGCACGACCGGAAGCTATGAACCTATTTTAATTATTTTTTAACACCTTTTTACAAGGGGACGCTACGACATTGGGGTTACCGATTCGGTCGAAATTGATGACAGAGTGAACACGCGTATTGCCTACTCTCGCCCCTTCTCCTCGGCCGAGGGGGAACGAGGGATGCAAACAGAAACAAAATTTAGATCTGGAGTCCACGTTCATTGTCTAAGGTGTCGACTCCCGGTTGCCACGGCATAAGACCTTCTCTCTCTCTCCCACGCTCGAAGCGCGGGTAGGAAAGGGAGGGACCCACAAGCCGAAAATGCGGCAGGGTGGGGACGCGCCTTACCGACTCTCGTCCCTTCTTCTCGGCCAAGTGCGAGCGAGGGGGAGCGAGGGAGGTAAAGACAGACAACATTTATGCTCTGACAGTCAAATTAACGATTCTTTTTTATTTTTATGAATTATGCGTTGAGGAACAAACTTTTTGAACAAGGTTGAAAATTCTCGTGAAACCACAGTCTTTTCCGACTCGAACTTAACAACTTTAACTTAAAAACGTTCAACTTAGAAAGCAAATTTACTACGATAAACGAGTCCGCGGCTGGTAATTTTTGAAGAAAAAGTGTCCCAATTTTTCAATGTCTCAAACTCCTGGAATGTAGAAATAAAACATAAAAAAATGTGGCATTCGGCAGAGGGACCCATACAGCGAAAATTGGGCAGGGTGAACACGCGCCGTGCCGACTCTCGTCCCTTCTCGGTCAAGTGCAAACGTGAGAGGCGACGGACGAGGGAAAGAGAGTATCGGCGCCAAAAACGAGCGCATTTTCTTAAAGCCTTCCAATGCCCCTTGAAGCAACGTTTCTGCAGCGTTGGTATAGGCAATAAAACATCTGGTCGCCAGACTCACTCGGGTTCGCGGAATTCGGGCGCAAGGTAAAGTTCGGTACCCCAGGTACACAGTCCACCACCCTCTGCAACTCTCTTCGTCATCCACGGGGTGGAAATTAGAAATTACAATTACCACTTTCTACTAAATAGTAAAAATATGAAAAAAAATAAATACATGAACACATCCGTCAGCGTAAGGAAATTCGTTGATTTTTTGGTGACGATATTTTTCCTTTTTTACGTTCATAAAATTCGTGGATTTGCTGATTTCCATATTGTTGTTTGATATATATGTATAATGTCGATGTTACAATATATACATCCATATATACACATCGTTTACGGTAATATATATACATACATACTGTCGGGTAATTAAAAAAAAAATTGGAAATAAAATCATTTTTTTTTTCATATCTTCACTATTTGTTCTTCCGCTTCTTCATCCGCAATCTGCGCAAACGAAACATAGCCGAAAACTAGCACATTTTCTTAAGGTCTTCCGATGCCCCTCGGAACAATAGCGACCTTTTTGCACCTTCGGGTCTGTAAGACTTTCTCTCTTTCTTCCTCGCTCCGTCGCGGTTGAACATCTGCGAGGATAGGAAAGCTGCTTCTCGATCAAAATGCTAGCGCGAGGGAGCGAAGGAGGAAAAGAGAGAGACGTTTCTGGGAACGGAGGTCTACCTGCAAATCGTCATTGACACGCTGTGCCGAAGCTGACGATGAGAGAGAAATGAATGAAAAGAAAGAGAGTGCAAGGGAAGCACAACGATCTCGGCAAACTGGTAGTTATAAACTATCTTTGAAGGCGTTCTGCCAGGTTTCAACAACAAATATAAACATTATATGAACAACAAAGTTCTTGAAAGATGCGCCACGTGTTTTAACTGAGAAACACACCGAAAGATATTTGAAATAATGAGATATTTTTCATTTTGCTAATTATCGCAGTTGAATTTATTACTGCGCATTAGTTTACAATCGTGGACACACGATCAATTTCATTTAATTGCTTATTATTATCTTTCGTTAAGTGTATTTGTTAATATCCTCTGTCAACGTACACAAATTCAACGGGCGTGGCAACTTACACAATTTTGCAAAGAAAATTTGAGCCAAGTTTAATTCGGGAAAAGAACGGTTCCGAAAAACGGAACGTGAGCCGTTCAAGAAGTTGTTCTGTTCCGAAAAACGGAACGTGAGCCGTTCGAGAAATCGTTCTGTTCCGAAGAACGGAACGTATGCCGCCCGAGAGATTGTTCCGTTCCGAAGATGGAACCAAGCGGAACGTTCCGGGCCCAGTTGTCACGACAACTCGAGGTGTCCAGTTTCGTTACGTTCTTCGGAACGGAACAATCTCGCGAGCGGCATACGTTCCGTTCCTAACCTGGCTGGTTCGGGTTCGGTTTCGGTTACGTTCGGTTCTTTTTTCCGTCCCTGGTATATATATATGTATATATACGTATATTAGAAAAAAGCCGATCGATGTACGATAAGCGAAGAATAATAAATTATTGTTGCGTCCTATTTATTTATAAGGGGAGACCGATCCCGATCTCTCCTTCGATCGCCCTCCACCAAGGAGATATATCCCGATTTATGCGTGTCGATCGGATCATTTCGCTCGGATTCCGAGGGAGATTTTCTTAGCAATAATTGTTGTAACAATAAACTTTGCGGTGACAAATGGTTTGGTCGATTGAAAATTAACTGTCCCTACTGCGTTTTCTTTCACTCCTGCCTCCCTAGATCCTCGTGGTCACGATTGTCTCGTGCGGAGGTGAGTATAATTTACAGCTGTAATTAATTAATTAATTAACGCTCGCCTCGTGACTCGCTATTTAAAGAGCACCATAGCACTACTCTGACCTCTGACTTCTTAGTAAATAGATCGCTCTTTGCCGCTCGCTTTTTCGGTCACACGTTGTCACCTCATTTTCATTTCAGATTATACTAATCACCGTTGTCCTTGTAATTAATCGAAGGGTAACATTGTTTTATCGGCTCGCGGATTCTAGTAGAGAAATTAAAGCGTACGACAAAGTAGAGACTAACGAGGAGGTGACTCAACTCACTTATAAAGACTTATATCGATGAAGGAGAATTAGGACAGGTGTCTTGGCCTCGGTGCAATATGTCCTGCATAAGGTAAGTACTAACTAAGGACACGATTATAAACAGAATATTGCGAACCGATGGGCAACATAATTATCGTTGTTTTAGAAACGCCTTTCCTGATGATCGGATGAAATATTTCCATCGCGCGAATTAAGTTTTACAGGATCGATCAAATGTTTCCACTCTAGTTAATACAATTTTTGAAATTGACATCGCGACGGAAGATTGGTACACGTACTGCCAAGTTTCGAATATAAAACGATACAGAGGAAACTCAGCTATGTTTGTATATCTAACAAATTTATAAAACAGAAAGTATTTTCCTGATACTAATTTACGAAGAAATGAAAGTAAATGCAGATAAGCATCACGTAACAAGGAAGGCTCATTTTTCCGTGCATATTATACTCTCTATCTTCAATACAGTTTTTTGATAACCATTTTTAGAATTCCGATTCCGATCAATGTTCCAGACATTGCACGTTTACTTCGATTAACATTAATGGAGTTTCCCCTGCACTTTTCCCCACGGTTTGGTGTCATAATGATTAAATCTCTGATTGGCGTAACTTTCGCAGTAGAATTACATAACGAACGGAGACTCGTTACGGCTACCACGCGCATCATATCCATCGACTTTTAAAAACGATCGGTATTTAAAAAGCGTAGACCGGCGAGCGCACACGGGCAAGTATGTACTTAAAGAGATCGTATATGAGTCAAGGCTGTGGTGGGACCCTTACCTACTTTTTCCTTATACGGTAGTGAACCGGACCGATGACTGTGTGAGACGTAGACATCTTACGCAAAGGATATCGCGCGCGGTGCAATTGCGAGGCAAAAATTTGATTGCTAATACGGGAGAACGTATCGCGAATAATTAATTCGTTTAAAAGCGCCGCGGAGCGACTGGCGCGCGGTGCCTGAAGTTCAATTAAAAGGAAACTACGTCGGGGCGATAATTGAGTTGTTCGAGGGATCAACCGGGTGGAGGTTTTGAGACGAGTGCAATTCGGTGAGCGATCGAATTATTCGATAAATCTTTGGAGCAATTGCGTAAGCGGTGCCGGCTAAAAGCGTTCTCCGACTCATTGCAAATTGACCATGACACGAGTTGACTCAAGGAGATCGAGCGAGGTGCCTATACGTTGACCCGAATGCCAAAATTACCGATGCCCGATACTAGGATCATCATCCTCAAGCCGATGGTACCGTTTTTCCCGAATTTTGTTCAAAAACTTTTACGCGTTACGTTGCTTCTCGCCTAAAATACACGGTAACAATATTAAAAAATCCTGATTACTCTGGACCTATACGTTGTTTTGGGCGTTTGCAGAAGATCTGCGTCGTGATTGTTCGGAGTTCGGAAAATATTCCAAAGAAGCCTCACGGTTTTTACTTTTAAAAAAGCTGTTATCTACGAGAAAGTTATAAAAGGGACGATGAGTAACACGTAGGGAGCGAAAAACTAGCAGTTGAAAAAACAAGACATTGGGCATTGGAAAATAGGTGACTCACAATCAATGCGGATGTGTAGGAAGTTAAGGGTGGTCAAAAGGTTTTATCCTGCAAATATTTGGTATGCTCGGAAAGATAGAAAAAATTTGGTGCTCGTTCGAAAACATGATGATGGATAGCATGAGTATCCAACAACATACAGTTTTAATAGGTAGTTGTATAGTATTGTGCATCAACAATAATTGCCCGCAAATCGTCTTACCTAGTTTCTTTTAGTATTGTGCTGATAAACACGAGTGTCCTTGAGATATAATAGGATGCAAAAGCATTTAAATTTGAACCAACGAAAAACTACATTCAAATCGTCTGTAATACTTTCACGCATTCCTGAAGTTCTCCAATAATTAAAAAAGATACAAGATCCAGTTCTCGTGTACTTGCACTTGGCCCCAGACAAGACCTTGCCTCTTAATAAATTCAATTTCAAAATACAGTTTCTCAATAATATCGATGGTCATCCATTTCTCACGTACAGCGCGTTTCTTTTAACCGAAAACCCATGAGTACCTCGTGAACCGTTGAATATACGAAAGAAATGTTGCCACGGGACTCGTTTCGTACGAAGTACAGCAGTACGTGGTGTAAATACTTTTTTTTTACACAGCGTCGCCCACAATAATAATTTGTCGTATCTCCAACGGTCCACGAGATGTTCCCGCGTTCTCACTTAAAACAAACACCCTGTACGTATATACAGGCGCGGTCGAAAAATTCCCCAACAATCAAATCCCCCGGTATCCCGGCTGACTTTGACTTTCCTCGACATTGAGGAACCCCAATCCACAAATGGAACTCAAAATTGGATCACGGTAGAATCGAGTTCGCGTGGCCCGGCCCCCGTCTCACCTTTCTCCGTTTCCCGTTCGAATCCTTCCTTTACCCCGTGGAGCACCCCCGACCCGCCGCGCACTGCCTCCGGGGGACATCGAAATAGATTCCGAATAATCAACGGCGAAGCGTCGCCGATTCTAAAGATAAATTCCGCGGCGGTGTACGTTTTCACAGGCCCGTACGCAGAAGATCGGTTCGGGGGGGCTTCGTTGCGTCGTGGCCGGTGGTAGGGATGCCGACGAGAGCCACGTCCTCCTCGTCGTCGTCGTCTTTTACGATCAACGAAGAGCAACGCGAGGAAGGTGGGAGCGACGGACAGGCTGTGTTTCGAAGACTTTCAACGGGCAGTCGTGACTTTGCCTGCGAGTCAGACGCATACCGGACGACGAACAGAGACCCCCCCTTCAGAGTACTTGCCCCGTGAGTACGCATGTGCATTTTTAATTGTCGAAGCGTTTGCGTTTAATCCAACGGCGGCCGACGTTGTACTCCCGTTGGATTTAAAGATCGGGATAGCATTTGATCGGGCACGACACGAGGATCTCTTGTCGTCGGTGAAGGAACAGTGACGTGAAGACGACGTGGTTTTTTCTCTCTCGTGGGTACAAAAGTGAAGGAACTCGATTTCGTTGCGTCGACCTGCCCGAAGGATTTGTTCGTCGAAAGTTTTGTAGGGAAAATTGGGAGAGAACTTGGCAGAATGTGAAGATATATGTAGATACGTCCTGCGCCGCGAGCACGGTGATACCAAGTACCCGTTACGAATATTTTCGGAGTTATGAAAATAAGTATACGTAAGGTTGGCCGTGGCGTGGAGAGGTACGCTCTTCCTCGCGATACAAAGCTTGGCTATATTTATTTTTGTCCCTAAGGAAATTTTTGTGGAGGTCCTAGTATCACAGAATTAACCAGAATTTCTTGGCAACGGGAACTTAGGCTAGCTTCCCCTTAGTACTATTTCGACGCTTCAAATTTTGCTCCGGTTATCGTTTGGGAAAATAATATCACGTAATCTCGATAATATGACCGACGTTAATTCGAGTACAATAAAATAAGAGCCGCGCGAAACTGTAAACAGTAACGCTTAGGTATACTCGGGACTTGTTACTCGCTATCTATTACGATAGATTAAAATCCGTTTATCCAATTGTTATCCAAATTCCGATTAAATGCGTCAAGGAGATTGTTTCGCACTTGCGCAAAACTGGCGGTAGTGCATGACCGTTAAGGCAGACACTGATATCGTCAAAAAAAGCGTGACGCATAAAAAAATGTCGAGCATTCACGCGCAACCGCTGTGACAACATTGTTCAGACTTCCGATCTCGTTTCTTCGCGATACAGATACCAATTTCTCTTGTAAGTAACAGGACACCGTCGAGGTAAGCACATTGCTCGGAACATCGGTGACTAATAATAACAGTAACAACCTATATTACGTGTAAAATTGCAAACTCTTTGGAAACGGGTACATACTGAAAGCGACATTTTCGTAAACGTAATACGTTCGAAATTGTATCCTCGTTATCAAATGCTTCTCATTTAACGCCTCTCCAGCAGAATTTTATTCGTCGCCCGAAAGTATTTCTTCCGTGGATTATTTTACCGATCCCATTTCGTAATAGAGACCCTTAATTCCTCTACCGAGATCAATTATTTCCTTGATTATCTTTTCAACGCTCGAAGTGGACGGACGTGTCGTTTTTCCAATAAATTATTAATTCTCATTCGATGGGTGATATTTATAGAGCGACTAAGTTTTTTGCAAATTTACCTCAATGTTCTAATATCGATGAGTCTCGATTTTTCGATTAACTCGAGGGTCGTTAAAGTATGGCTTGGAGTTCTAAAAAATTGCAATTATTCGGTTTGATGATTAATCGTTCGTTGCGAGGAAATTTTTAAGAATTCGGTAATATTGTAAGAGCTGTGAATTTGGGGAATCGTCACGCGCATTCGTAGTATTTCGAAAAGGACCCGATGGTTTTCCTTTGAGCGTAACAAGACACCGAGCCGAGTGGAGTAACGATGGTCGGCTGTGCGTAACCCGAAAAGGTTCGGCGGGCGGCAACGATTCCACCCTCTCCTCCTGGGTGTAAAAATAACCCTCTCGGCCGATACGAGTGTCTTCGTGATCCCTCACCTCCGTTTAGTTTTTATCTAACACTATTTTGAACGTGCGTTCCCAAATTATCGATGCCACTCTGAAATTTTAATATCTTCCGTGCTCCATTTTCAATTCTGAAAGAAAAAGTCTGCCCGTTGATCGTCATCTCTCGGATCGAATAACATGCTTTCAGATTATACAAATCTTTGATTATACGGCGAATAGGTGCAAATAAGATTTTTATATTCACGAATGATAAATTTGAGATTATAAATAGCCGTAAAAATATCGTGGCTGCTCCAAAATGTTAAATGAAAATAAACGGCATTGAAATTCTCGATACCAGTCTCCGAAATTTTAATACTTTTTCTACTCAAGCGTTTTTACTTTGTTTATAAAAATTGCAACGATCGAGGTTGAAAATATAAAATATTTTCACGACCACGTTGCTCCAAAATTGAATGAAAAATGACGATATAGGGCGATTGGTGGTGCAGGACTTTGCGGCTAGAATTTCTATCTCTCCGAAGCGTATTGCAAGTCCGTTTTCCTTTCGTTCCTTGCTTACCCGGCATTTCTGATTACCAGCGAGCCTGGAATCGTGCACATTCGCTCGCATGGATGCCAATGACGCAGATATAGCGATCCATGCAGTGGCGTAGTTCCGAAGAATATCAATTTCATCTTCTGAATCTACTTTCTGAATTGCAACGACAGAAACAATATTCTATAAATCTATATGACACGAACTATCACCCACTATTCGTACATAACGATAATTGACAATTCCAATGTTGAAAAATATACATTCACTGTAGAGATACATATATAAAATTGAAACTGTAATCCTACCGATATTAATGTAATAATAATTCTCAAATCGAACATAAAACCGAATGATACAAATTCTCATAAATAATACTTCGAAAATAATTTGTACAACACGAACCATATCCCTGACGATATCGTTTAAATTATAAGTAAAAAGTTATTTCATATCTACAACGGCGTCGTTCAAAATTTCAATTTAAAAATAATTTCCAATTCGACTAGAAATTCAAACGATAGATTCCGGAATGATCCAAGGTCTTCGGTCGAAAGTTCAGTTATGTTTTGTCCACAAACTCTCGATAGCCGGAACGTCCTCCACGGAGCGTCGATGATTCGCGATTATCAACAAATCGATTCGATAATTTCCGCAACAATACCGAGCTCTGTTTCCACGAAAGAAAGTAACTCCGCGCGTCCCTGTCCCCTCGCCGTTTATCCCGTCGACGACGTTTAGACCGCGGCGGCGCATAGAAACGAGCGCATAAAATGCGAGCCCTGATCGCGATGAATCTTTCCTTTCCTCCGCTGGTCCTGGAGGATCGCATACCTGAGCCTCTGACGTCACGAGAGGAAGAAAGAAAGACAGGAGCGGAGGAGACGTTCGATTTTATACGCGGACGGTACAGCCCGGGCCTTCTTGAGCAAGAACCTGCCTCTATAAATAGGATATCCGGTCGTTCGCTAATTATACTTCGATGCATGCTGCGTTCCGTATAGCGAACTTGCACGATACCGATCCAGAATTTCCACGTCAATTATCCGCTCCAGAAAGCAAGACGCGACGGGATAGAGAAATAAATTCGACGGGTCCCAATCGTCGAGAAGTTTGTTTCGCGTTTGCTTTGCCGCGACTGGTGCACTGTGTGCTTCGATTCAGCGAGAGAGAGTCGTTTGGAGCCGATCGATCGTGGGGGGGAAACAGAGAAAATTAGAGAACATCGTTTATCTGGAGCGATACGGCTATCGGAAAGTACGGGGATTAATGTACGCGAGTGGGATGGTCGAGCGATTCTTTTTTTTTTATTGTGTAACCGGTCGATAATTGAATTTATCGTTGGCGCAGGTTTTTGTCTTGCGAACCAGTGAAGAAGGAAAAGCACCACCATGGACGCGATCAAGAAGAAGATGCAGGGAATGAAGCTGGAGAAGGACAACGCGATGGATCGCGCGTTGCTCTGTGAGCAGCAAGCTCGCGACGCGAATGCGCGCGCTGAGAAGGTGATGATGAATTTCAAGGAATTTTTAGCGTTGGAAAACATATCGATCGAAGTTATAGAAATTTTTGGAGTATCGGAAAATGTAGTAATTGGGATTACGATCTTTTTTAGAGCCATCTTTATGAGTCCGGAAAGCGTAGGGATTAATAATTTGAATTATAGAAATGTTTATAGTGCGTGCTATAGTAGTTTTTATAGTATCATAAAATATAGCTATTGAGATACAGCATAGTACGTAAAATGATCAAATTAGTACAATATATGTACATAAGTATGCGATGCGTGCCAAAAACTTTAAAGAACACACGCAGGAGAAATAGCGAGAAGTCGTTAGGAATACAATCAAATATTAATTTAATGGAACAACTTTCTAAACTATCTACTCTGCCGTGAGTCAGAAAGTTAAAATAACTGTGCTGTAAGGATATGGCAATAAAGTTGCATTACAAACGCTGAATTGGCAGGCGTCCAAGTACGACTTATTTTTATAAGAATACATCGCGGACATTAGCGTTGCGTATTTTGTTTTAGATTCTATTTTCCGTTCTTCCGTGGAATTCAAGTATGCGTGAAATTGCGGAAGCGGCTCTTCGCGATATTAAAATATGAATTGTTTGTACAGGCCGAGGAAGAGGCTCGTGCTCTACAGAAGAAGATCCAGACCATTGAGAATGAGCTCGATCAAACTCAGGAAGCCCTCATGCAGGTCAACGCAAAACTGGAGGAGAAAGATAAGGCTCTGCAAAACGTGAGTAACATGCATAAAAATGTTCATTTTATTCGCCAATTTAACACTGACCGATTATCAGTGATAACCGTGCGTCCGTGTTATCTCGAGCGGAACGAAAACATATTTATCGCCGATAATTTTCATTATTCTTAATTCTCCCAGGTTACAAAAAGTGAACACAGTGGTATTTAAAAATATTCCTAAGAATTCTTTGCACAAATATTACCGCATCGCGAACTCTTGAAAAACTTAATAGCGTCATTAAACGGAACGTGCAACGTTCAAACGATGTGTCAAAAATATTCCCAAGAATTCTCCACTCAGAAATTCATGACGGAAACGTTCAAGTTAGCGATACCCCAAAAAAAAGTATCTAACCATGACGTTTCTATTTCGTATGAAGTGAAAATAGGAAAAACTGAAAAAGAAATCCATATTTGACCCGGAAAGATTCAAACGATGCGTCAAACCTCTGGCTCGCGTCCATCATAAACCAGATCCGGCGAGACAATAAAAGAAAGAGACCCCAAAACCTCGTTGCGCGTATTCCGAATCGAATACTGATAAAAATCCCCGCGCTTCGTTACCGACAGCAGTGCTGGTTCCCAGAGCTACAGCTAGATGTCGCGTCGCTTCCGCGCAAGCGCCCAAAAAACGAAAGGGTTAGATCCCCGCGAAGAATGCGGACAGTCGCGCGTTAGTACGCGTACTCGCCGTTTCGCGAGTTCGTTGGCGTTCGGCGTTTCCCGGCGATCTTCGGCCCCGCGTCGTGTTCCACGTTCGAAGTGGGGATAACCCTAATCGCGCCGAGGCTAGTGAGAGAAAGACGGAGAGATACGAATGACGTGGGAGTAAGACAGGGACCGGTAAAGGATCGTCGGGGTAAGAGAGAAAACGCTACAGCGTGTCTCTCGTCTCGTTGCACGCGCTCGCCAGTGCGGCGCTGTGTGTGCGTGTGTGCATCACCGTGGGAAGGAGAAAGATCGCGAGACACGGGGGTGGGAGTGGAAAAATAAGAACGTATGCGTGGCGCGGGGAGAAACGTGTTACCGAACAGTGACAGACAAGATGGCGGTGTGCCTTGTGCGGTGGTAGTAACGGTGGTGCGTGTTGCACGGTAAAAACACGAGGATCGACGTTGGAACGAAGGGGGTTAGGAAAGGATTGGCAGCTGGACGGCGTAGCATGGAGCCAGCTCTGACGTCGAACACGAGACGTCGCGGTCATCAGCATCATCCGCGACACGCGACACGCCGACGTCTCGACGCCTCCAGCAGAGGACCCGCGCAGTGTGGCCCTGCTGGAATCGTCAAAGAAACGACGATAACGAAGAGCGAGACGTCAGCTGGCATCACGTCCGCGAGGCTCGACGTTGACGTCGATAGGTTATCCGCGGTGACAGCTACGACGACCGTCGGCACGAGGTGGTTACGCGATCCGACGACCGCGGGATCACCGAAGGACGTTGCGACGTCGAAGGATGAAGGGAAAAGGGTCAAGGGTGTCGTCGGGGATGATCATAAAGAGAACGTCAGACAGAGGCTCGCGCAGTGTAGCCTGGACGTTCTCGAGGATCGTAGCGAGCCACCGGTCGCCGAGAAAAAGAAGAAGAAGAAGAGGGATGACAGCTATCAGAGCGATCCGTCGGCTCGCTCGCGATCGAGGCCACGTGGTAAAGAGGCATCCGAGGATGACGATAACGTGGCAACCAGAGGCAAGGATAATCAGTCACCGGAGCCGGAGCACGCGGTCGCGAGGGCTCGCGGTGACGGGAACTCCGACGACGAGACTGCCAACGTCGAGGAGGATCCCGAGCTCGTCGAATTGGCCAAATTACGATGCCCGAGCGAGAGAACGGAGGTTCAAGCCGAGAGGGAGGCAAGGAGAAGAAAAAGATGCGCCGATTATCCGGGACTGGCGTTCGGTTGTTCCATATTCTCCAGCGACACGATGATGAAGTTCAGTCTGATTAAGAACGAATTGCAGAATATTATGGGGAACCAGCTGAAGCGGGTCAGTATCGCATGATGCATCCGAAGTTGATGCACTCGGCACATAGACAGGCGCAAGGTCATCGCCGTAACGTGGCGTGACCTTGACGCACTCACCCGACATAGGTCAATGGGTCCTCCCGGGGGTCGTTCCACGGGGTCCTTGATAACGTAACGTGTCATCGGTCGAAGTCTCGTTTAAGTAACCTCTGCCCCGTCACCCCCTCTCTCTTTCTCTTTCTCTTTTGAATTCGCTTGGTACGCTCTCTTTTTTCTCTCTTTATCTATTTCGAAAGGTCGTCTCCAATTTCTGTCTCGACTTCGAGGGACAAGGAGTAATTCTTGGGAATTCGATACCTCGTAGGATGAGGTAAACATGAAAACGCGAGGCTAGGTTAAACGATACGACGGCGACACGCATTGACGATGCAGACGATAATTAGATCGGTTATTGCTTCTAAAGTGAATATAAAACGATTCTCGGGATTATGGGATAGTCTATTTAATGGAGCAAGTTTTTTTGCGCCAATGCTTGATTAATGACGTTGCAAATACTTGGGTCAGGTATCCCCGAAGGTGAACATAATACGGTTCTTGGGATTCTGGGAGATTCTAACGAGCGGTGACTCGCAGCAATTACAATCCTTAATTAAGGGAAAGTTAATTGTAGCGTGAAAATATTTTGTTGCCAAGTGGAAATCGAAATCGTTTCGCGCGAATCGCGTTAAATGAATAATGCACCACTGGTCGCGACCGTGTAATAATAATTAAGTGACCATTACGAGCGCTTTGAACGCGAAAGGAGTTCTTACGGGGCTCAACGATGCACGATCGTCCGACAAAGAACACTTATCGTTAGGGTTACTGAACGGGGACAATGGGTTGAGAGCTATTCTCTCGCTTGACACGATGATCGGCATTCTTATTTCGCCGACCTGGAGATCGGGAATTAAGCAGCGAAAATTGTCGAATTCTTACGCGTACGCGCCAACGCGCAGATGACGTTTTTACCGATTCATTTTTGGCGTGGAGCCCACCGTGTTCGTTGGCATTTAAAGTGTACGCGAGTCGAATATCTCAATGATGTAAAATCTAAAGAGTGTTCTTCGTACTATTATGACAGTAATTTGACGAAAGATAAAAGGATTATATTTGTACTGATACGATAAATTTGAGTAATATAAGTTTAAGATCGTGATATTCGAAAATTCTGATTAATTCCATCATAGTAATCTCGTCAAAAAAATGTCTAGGACTTAAAATAAGCGAAGAGTGATTTTGTCAAACATTCAAGCGTAGATAACCTGTTCGTCTGTAGAAAGAACAATCTTGCTCTTGTATGCGTCATAAAGCTTATCTGTATTTGAAGTTTCCCAAATCAGAGGTGATTCACCGACGAAGTTGAAAAAGTTTAGGTAGTCATTCAATTCGAATTTTTAAAATTCAGAAAGTTGAATGGAATAACTAAAGTTCTTCGATTTTATAGGTTAGTGATCTTCAACTTGAAACTATTCGACTATTATCGATTTCTACGGGAATTGCGGAAAAAGGTTCCTAATATTACAGAATTAACAACATTTCTCGCGTATCACGATCGTAATCGAGATTTCCCTACGTAATACTCGACGACTAATCGCGACAATTTATTCCCGTGAAAGCGAAACGTGTACACACCGTCTAAAAATGATTCTACATCGTCAGGGTACGTGCCTACGCGATGTTTTCGGGGATTCTTTTTAGAAACCAAAGGCCCCACCCAACACGTTATGTAGCGTTTCAGTTAACCAAACACAAGGAACACGCGTCAACATTCTAAAAATATATGGCAACGGTGTGCCTCGATCCAACACCTCTTTTATTCGACACTCCGTGAGATCATTGCCTAAGCATTACTCCCCGAGCTAATTTCTACAAATTTACTCCGTTGCTCGCGTTATAAGTTATACCTTATAACCGACAATACTCGATCATTAAGTTCCCACGCAGTTTTGCCAAAGATCTTGGTAACGCGTGTTCTATAAATACGTTTCTTCGACGACCTTTGGGACGCCGCGGATCGAACATTCTTTCGCTGTTATCTGCAGTGTCTGCACGCCGCATTCCGTGGCGATTTTCTCGCGAAATCGTCGATGCACTGCCATCTATACGAAGATAACTCGCGCGACGAGTCGAACCAGGCGGGTTCGCTCGAGCGGGACCTAAATTCAAATTCCGTTGATTGCTCTTAATTTGAGGTTAGCCTGGACTTAACGCCTCGTTTAAATTTGAAGTAGAAAGGATGAGCATTAGGTATAGCCCGCTTTCATAGATGGCAGTGAATCAATTGCATGTAGTGCCACGATTTTTATTTGAAATATTTTTGTTTAATACGTTGGTATATTACCATTGGCTGGTAGTTACTTGTTTATGAAATTTGGAAAATTGAACGCAACGTGGAAAATCAGAAAGTGGAGATATTTTTTTTTTAATTTTGTACGTTGGGTTCGAAATATGAAGCGGAATTATATTCCCATTTTTTTCGGAAATCATCGATCTACCTCGGTCGATGAAATATTGAATTTCTCGTGGAGTGTCTTTAATATTAATATTATGCAAAAATTATTTCGCTCTTAAGCCGCGTTACTTGCAATGCTTGGCGATTCTTCGTTATAGCGAACAGTATAAATCGCATGTGTCATGTTAAGTCGAAATTAAACCTTTGATCTACGCGATGATAATTTGTCGTGGCTTAACGTAGGATTATAATACATTTTTCGATATACGCCTTCTGTTCGCTCAAGTTTGATTTCCAATTCAATTAGAAAACCGATGATTTCCGCGTTCACGCCGGCAGTGTCTCTTATCCCGTTACATCTCATTACAAACATCTGCATTTGTAATTTGCCCGATGATTCGCTATAAAATATCGCTAAATATGACGAACCTCGTGTCATCGTCATGCTGTTATGGTTCTTGTAATTAAATAATACGAACTCGTGTTATTACTACGAGTCTTACGATTATTAATCGCAGAATAATCGTACAAACCCATTGGAAATACATTCCAAGGAAATACGTATTACAAATAAAAAAAATGTTCAAATGAACTTCGAAAGAAATACGATAATAAATAAAAACAATACATAATAAATACAATACATAATAAAAACAATGCAAGTATAATGGAACGTACTCTTAAGCCATTCCATTGTTCTAATCTGCTGTTTCAGTGGTAACGAACAAAACCTGTTGTTCTAAATTCGAACCGATCAATGAATTCAATTCACCATTGATTTTCAATAACACTTTAAAAAGATACTTCCCTTCCGTTTTAAAATCAATTGCCACAAAAAAATTTTTATTCATACCCAACAATTCAATTCGCGCAACATTCTCGCAATCGTTTCATCCAAACTATCGGTGAAATCCGAATGCATACTCGAATTACTATTGGTAGCCGCGAATCGACACGCTAACCCCCGTCGCGGATGGGGAACCAGGAGTAAAGGCGAAACAACGCAGGAATTGTTGTCGAGCGTCCATTCGAACGACTGGGCGCGCACGGGACGGGCGCGGTATTTCCGGGGCTTTGCGCGCGGCGACACGTCGATCGGCGTAGCGATACTCGGCGTGCGCATCGCGATTCGTGCCGCGGTCACGGGAAAGCTATCGAAAATAAAAAAAACCACCTGCCCGTTACGCCGAGAACTTTTACCTCACACAGACTGGAATCGAAAATGTCGCAGCTACGATGCGACGACGTTCTAGATGCCGCGGGTTTCATAAAACCAGACGTTTGCACGCGATCACGATTAAGGGCAAGGGACTATTTGACGCGCGGACGACGGTAGAGCGCGTGCGCGTAGCGGCCGGGGTCGGCCATCTTGCTCTCCAGTCAACAGCAGCCAGTGGTCGTCAGTGCACGACAGCTCGGTGGTCACGAAACTGTATTTCTCACCACGAGCACCGGTCGTCTTTTACTCGTACATATCGATACTTTGATCCGTGCCCTCGCGTCGCGTTCGACACACGTCGCATCTTTCCCGTAATTCTCTCGAGTCCCATACTCGAGATCCGCGTCCCGCGAGGCACGTTTAATCGCGGCGTTTGAATAAGTGCGAGAGAGTAAACGCCAGACGCGCGAATCCCTATATCATAATGACGACACAAGTGCAAGGCACCCTTCTTGACGTGCTCAAGAAGAAGATGAAGCAGACCAAGGAGGAGATGGAGAAGTATAAGGACGAGTGCGACGAGTACCAGAAGCGGCTGCAGGTGGAAGGGATGCGCCGCCATGAAGTGAGTGAGAAATTACCTCATGGCTATATCTCTGCGTTCCCCCGTGGCTCTTCCGCGTAGCCTCGACGAACCAGGGAACGATTAAATCCTGAAATTACAGGAAAGAACCCACCACGGTGTTCGTTGACCATTTTCCATTTCATTCTCATTCCTTCGCGGAATGTGTTGTATCCCTGGCAAACTTTACGATCGTGCACGACGCCCCGATGGGAACGTGAAGCGAGTGCTCGGCGTTTAGGGGAAAAATTTAGCGTGTTTCGCCAATGTTAATGGGGAAAATAGGTATTCGAATGTATGTCAGGTATACGTGGGATTTCATTTTTGCAAACCCTATCGTCGTACCTAATCAATTAAATCTTGCCGATTAAACTTATCGCGCAAGGTAATACTGTCCCAATTAAATCGCATTATCTGCGACGCGAGCGGAAATATATACGGTACGCTCGATTTTCCTGAAACCATTGCGGTTATTCTCGCGGTGAACGGCGAGCGAAATACCGTTTCTATCCACGAGACGTGGATTTTGAAGCCGACGAAGACGCTCGTCTGTGCGTATACGAAACGCCGACGCCGGTGTGCACGTTGATATTGAATCCAGGGCCGTCAGGCGTTCGAGTAAAGATCGGAGAAAAAATGTTACGCCACCTGCGACTACCGGGAGAACTATTTATATATCTCTGCAGGGTTGCGTGCACCTACAATGCAAATGAAACATCGTTTCATTGCAAATTCTGTTCAATCTCGGCTCCCAGGAAAGGTGTAAATATTTCTCAGGACAGAATAAAATAAGAATTAATTTCTATCGGATTACTGTTATCGTAATTATATAAATTACAGTGCTTCTTTGTGGTATGTTCCTTCGCATTATTATCACTTTTTTCTTGCATTTTAATCGCGCGAATCGGCAAGTTTCCGTTGCCCCGGCTCTGCCGGCCGTTCCAAACAACTCCGATCTTTATTCGTCGGGTTAGGTGGGAGGGGACCGGAATACTTTTATCAACCGACCATATTGATCACTCCACCTACCAAAACCGATAGTACCAGAAATTTGGTCGAACACACGGTCCCGTAAGAGTTTTGCGGCCCTGATTGGATCGATCGTGAGTGTCAGGCACGTCGTCGTGTCAGGCTGGGTCGCGGTTCCCTTGGGGGAAGAGGGGTGTGGAAAGGGACACACACACCGGCCAGCTCGCACTCGAGACATTCTTGATACAGCGAGGACCGGCTTGAAAAGTTACCGCGCGATACCCTTCCCGGATACCGAGAATCTTTCGCGTATCTGAAAATATTGCAACAGTAACTCGAGAATATGTATAAGCGTTACCAGCGCGTCGAAGGATGCTACTGTTCCGTTCGTATCTCGATGGTGTACACTCTTGTGCACGAGTATTCGGGCAGGTAGTAAGTGCAAAGTAACGGTAATTCGAGGTGTCGATTAACCGGATCAAATTTGCAGATTTCGATGTTATCATGTTAGAGAAGAATCGTGACCTCTCTGTGGAGTTGTTGACGCTACTTTGGTTTGACTGAAAGGGATGATATATCTCTGATTGCCGAGGGATTAAAACGTTTTCGATCCTCATAGGGGAAGGATATGTTTATGACTTTACTGTTAAAAGGATGCGAGGATCGTAGAAGCTGAGAGATGCAAATGCAAGGAAAATGATTGTGAAAAAATTGAATTGAAAATCGATCATCGCTGGAATTTGAAAGGAAACAAATAATACGTTTAACGTTCAAAAAGCACCACGGTATTGGAATTGATTATATAAAGAAAGAAGACACTTATCCATGCACTTTAAATATTTCGATAATATTTCATTTATCTTTTTGGCTTCTAGGGTCCTCGTATATTTATTATTTACGCGGCCAGGTAATGTTTGTGCGCGAGAATGTACATCTCGATAATGATGGATAATTCACTCCCGGAATAGGAATTCTGTCTACGTATTTTAATCAAAGTGTACGAGGGGCTTGTTACCTCAGACGACAGGATATTGGAGACGATGACAGGCTTCTTTGAAGCGGTGAAACGGTGCCGATAGCAGAACAGACTCAAACGAACTACCAAACGTGTACATTGCGCAACTTTCCGACAATCGGGATGAAACTCTGGCAATTTGTCGTTTGCTGAAAGTTCTCTGTCCATTTCACTCTGCTTAATGATAGAAGCCGACCAAAATTAAGCTCTATAAAGAAAGATTAGCTCGTTTCTACAATGCGGCTTTTATGCAAATATACAATTTTACAGAAGGCTGGGAGGGAAGTAAGATCGAAATGGATGTCTCGTTAGTCTTTGGAGAGTTTTAAAACTCTATTACGAATATTTTCTTTGTTCGAGATACTCTCTGTTTTCCACGACAAAATACGAATTTTCATCGAATCCATAGTCTATACATTATCGCCAACTATTATATATTCGATATTTTTTGCAAATTACAGTTAAACATAATTGACGTATTGTCGTACGACGGTATTAATACCATTCATTTTTAAAACTCCAATTTTTATTTAATCAATTACCAGTAATCTAGAGATGTATAGGGCTCAGCTTCGTTTCTCCAAGAAACAATTGTGATATACGTGGATATAGCAGGGTGTCATCGGATTTCTCTCCGTTAGCATCGAATCCTTAGAATTTTAACGAGCCATGCGTCTGACAGTTAAACGTCCACTCGCTCCATATTGTCGAGCCACGAGCTCTATCGCATTGTCGAGCGATAAAGAGAGAATAAAAAACGCGGCGATTGCGGTGCAAATCCGTTAAATCCAGGCTGATGAACGCTCTCACCGTCTCCGTACATTCTTTGCCACGGAACTGCACGGTTCGCGTGTAATTTTCTGAGCTTGTAACAGACTAACTTAACGCATCGTGACTTTGAGGGCATCCGAGGGGATTCGCGTTTACACGCTATGGAAAATATAATTACCGGATAAGGAAAAAGGCGATGATGGAAATTGTACCGTTCTCTGGTGCAAAAGGTTTATTACATTTTGACACGTGTTAATCTTTTTTTTTTTTGCGAAACGCATCTGCGCTTTCTGGAATACTGATTCTGCAAGCGGGTCTGTTAATACTACTACACGTTCTGGAATATAATTTCATTTATTTGGAATATAAGTATATTGGTGCAGTGCTGGAATAGAATTAAGTGGCAAGAGCTTGTCTAGGTTTAATACAAATATGCGAGACCTAGACCTTGGATCTTTTTAAGAAAGAACGAAGGGGGAGTTTTCTAGACGTTGAACCCCAATTAAAAAATGAATTTGTTTCAAAAGGGCAATAGCATTCGGAAACACCACACCGGTATAAATAATTTGGTAATGAGTTGATCAAAATTGGCCGACCCAATCACGAGATAAGGTATCCAAAAAATAGCAGTTTTTATTAAGAAACGTCGTCTCTCCGTCTCCGTCGCTCTTATTACATGGAAAATTGAACGCGAACGAAAACGTAACTTGAGTTGGTATTGAGCTTAGAGTTTAAGTTGTAAACCCGAGCCTTGGTGGCTTTTATTTTAATCGTCCAAGTAGCTTTCAGAGTATCCGATACACAATGCTCGAAGCTCGGCAAGTCTTAATGGAAACGACAAGCGATTCGGCCACATTGTTGGTCATTATCGAGTTCTGTTAGACAAAAAAAAAACTTTCCGCGGTAGTGCACTTCATTGCTCAATGACAAAAGCTTGTTAGTGCAGCTTCAACGAGCTTCTATCCGTTGGCCTTTTAAAACGTATCGTTCGCATCGTAAAGTGCACAGTGTTACGGAGAGAGGCTGACATTTTTTGGAACGTATCCAAGGTTAATCTCTATGGTGTAATCGAAAGGTATACGGCCTTTGCTCCCTGCCTTTTCTGTGTATTTTTATCTCAGGCCGAAGATGTTCCTTCGAGAATATTAATGCCAAGAGTAATCGTAAAAATATTCGTGAAGGATAAACTGGATATGTTATGGATGGAAAATGTTGTCGAAGAAAATTATTATTATCTTTATGAGTAGGAACATGTACGCAATTATTGGAAATTAACAACCAATTAACGGTATGGTTAAACGAGACACTTACGTATTGCAAAATGTCAGAATACACGCGTAGGAGGGTGTACGTCAGGATCATTGATTTTCCCGCTCGAATAGATCTAATAGGAATTACGAAAGCGTGCGATGTATCTCGGTGCGATGCTCTTCATTGAAGACTTTACGTAATACACCGTCGATCAGCCTGTTTGTAGGAGCGAATTTATTAATAAATATATAAATATCCTCACGTGGCGGTGTCGCGTAGCTCGAATTTATCGATTTACTACGATGACAGTCGATTAGACGATATTTTCTCATTGAGCTTTGAAAGATTTATACGGCCAACAGAAGTAAGTTTTAAACGGAAACGTAGCTTCGGTCTATTGCCAACTGTATTCTCTTTTTTCTTCCCCCGTACAGTTTTACAATTTTATTACACACGTGAATTCCATGCTACCACAATGGTTTGCAACAAAATATGGAGTAGCAAAAATGTTTAGAAAAATTGTGCTGCCAGCAAACTAGCAAAAATTTCTAGGTATCACGTTTTGCCACTTGGCAATAGTTAATTGTTTACGGTAAAGTTAACGGTACGACAATAATAGCTGGAATTTTATAAACCTACCATTCTCTTACGTTTCGAATCTAAAATTACTTTTTTCCGTTCGCGGAACGCAATAATTGAAACAACACGATTGCCGTTTACGACTACGCGTGTCTCCGATAATGCTTTCGAAATTCGATCGACTAAACCAATTTCCAGTCTTGTCGTTCCTCTACCGAGAACCATACCCGCATCGTGCACTCTCGTGCCCTAGTTTCGTTTTAATTCAAGTCGATTTACGACGAAACAACATCGGTTGTATATCGCGTCGAATTAACGGAACGTAATGGGATCCGCGGCAACGGAGGGTGATCATGGCGGAAGTTTGGCACACTTACCAACGTTACCGCGGATATATTATCGAGGAGACCTGTTCGGCTGCACCGCTTGAGCGTAGGTGTGTCAGTTTCCTCCGAATACAAAGTTAAACGCATCGTTGTTGATAAGGTCGTGCAAACTAAACGTGCGAATGCGCACGAGGGGAAAAATGATGGGCAATAAACTAAGGGTTGCGCAATCGAATTATGCAACGGATCACCAGGTGGAGAATTTAGATTTCACGTTGCTTCGGCTGGAGCTCGCTACGTAATTATGGGATATAACGAACGGGAGCGTGGCCTTAAACGTGAATTGTAGGAATTGCGGAAATGCGTACGAACCAGTCTTAAAGAGCGCGTTATACAGGGTGCCCCAGCTGTCGCGGTATAACCGGTACGAGGGTGGTCCCTCGTGATAAAAAAAGTAATTTAATTCGTATTGGGGAGAAGCAACTTTTTGAAAATCCAACAGGTGCGTGTTAAAAACGCATATGCTACAAAGCGTACGCAATAATTTACACTTAATGCAGCAACATGTGCAATATTTAATAATCTCTACGTTTAATAAATTTTAATAGTTACTAAATCGGTAAAGTAAATATTAAATCGTTGGAATTAAAATTCTGTAAATTCTCTTCGTATCAAAAGTTTACCTAATTTATGAATGGGTAGCGTAAAGAATCGTCGGTTTCAATGAATCGTGACGCACTGCCTATTCTAGCAATTTTTTTTCACGCATCGTCAGACGAGTAAGTATAGGCGTGTCGGATTCCCCGGATGGGAAGTTCATACGTGGTCGAGGCGGAATAACGCGTAATACTCCGTACGCGCACGATGAGTTTGGATTTATCCGCACCACGCACAATCGTTACAGGTGCAGCTGGGCGCTAACGGGGACACGGGCCTTAAATTGTATTGTGTATCGATACACGTGTAATCGAGCGTTAAGTCATTTACATTCGCGAGGGTATACAGTTCGCTGCGGTCGATGTGATAACGACAAAACCATTTGTCTCTCGAGGGGCTCGTTTGTTAGACTTTTAGGCGCGTTTGAGTTACGAAATTGTAACACTGATTGACTTAAATCTCATGTGAAAATTACTTACGGTTATGGGAGAAACGATGAACCAAGAAATTCAGCTAGTTCCCGTATCAACAGAATCTTCTCAAAAAATTGTAGAAATTGGTAATATATAAATCAGTTATCGTGTAACGTAAAGATGCACAATATTTCGTCTTTATGGCACGAAAGTTTTTTATATTTCTCTCGAAGTTAATAATTATGTTTTGAGAAACAGAAATTTTTAACTTACAAATTAATTTATTTGTATTTATCGATATTCTTCATACCGTAAAATCGTAACGTTCCTCTTTCTCCTAACTCAAGGCTTATTTTACATTCTTGGCAAATATTTCAGCATTGCGGAATAGACTGAACTTTTTGCAACAACTATGAACTTAGCCAAGTTTTCCGTTCCCTATCCGTGTAATGTTTGAACGAAAATGACATTCGAATCGCTCGGAAAACAGAGTTGCCTATAAAAGCCCAGCGATGCACGGATGCTGTGAAAATTGATGACGTACGTTACGAGATCTGTTCAATTAATTCGGTTGATGCAACGAGCACGAGCCGAAGGAAGCTTGGGTCATTGATATGCCAGCAAAGCAGAGACCTTGGAGTTCTTGACAAGCATTCTGTCCCAACGGACGTTAATCGCGCGCTGCACGTTTCAATGTCAAGACGGCATTTGTATCTTTTCAAAAAGAAAAATAAATCTGCGTCCAACGTTACTTCTTTGTCTTCGGACAATCGTTATAATTGTTTAATACTTTATCGGAAGCAGGAATCACGTACTTGTAGTTGCCCCGAGACAAGACCTTGTCTCTTGATCAAATATGTTGGGCCAGCTGCAAGAAGAGTAAATTGATTTTAATTAATTTCAGTATCTCCGTTAATTTAATTCGATCGTTTAAAATAATCCATGCGGACAAGCTTGTAATTTTACTTTTCTCCGTTTCAATTGTCCGGCGCAGGAAACTGCGCCGGAAATTACCCAATCTCGGGTCGTTCCTTACACGTTAAATAAATAACACCGAACCTTGAAAAAGATATTCACCAGACCCGCGGGAGATAACAGCTTCTCCACGATAACGGTGCAATCGTTAAGCGCAAACAAGATTATGATTGCACCGGCGAACCTATATGGTTTAACCTAAACTAAAACTTCGTTTGTTTTTTTGTTTTCCAGGCGGAATCCGAAGTAGCCGCTCTGAACCGTCGTATTCAACTTTTGGAGGAAGATCTTGAGAGATCCGAAGAGCGTCTTGCAACTGCCACTGCCAAATTGGCAGAGGCGTCGCAGGCCGCAGATGAGAGCGAACGGTAAGCAACAATTATAGTTCGTCATTATTTTTGGTCGAATAAGTACCGAACACGAGTTTTTTTTTACAAATGTTCGCGTATTCACACTGGAGAACGGAACGGTAGTTAGAAAGAAGTAAATAATATCAGATTTGGAATCGGCACCCAATTCTACTTGGCAGGTCATTTAATATCGTCCCTCATGGCGGAAACTATGTTCTCTGGTGTAATACCGAGTATAAATGGAGTACTGGCTTGATCCGCAGCTTACACACGGCTTATACAGCCTGGCAGATTATACAGATTTTAGTAAAGTGGAATTAAAATAATTAAAGTCCTTGCATTCGTTCTCTTGGAGATGTCTTCACACAATTGGACTTATATACACTTGAAGGATAAATTTGTCAAACGTTGTCGATGGTAAAATAATTGTGTAGGGGATACAAGAAACGTCACTGCATTAAAAATATTCCATGATGTGTATTATAAAAGTATATGTATATGCTATATTACGTTATGGCACGCATATACCAGCTGGTTAATTCATATAATTTAATTTGTCGTTACGTCGTACTTCAAGAAAATTATTTAAAGATTGTTCTAAGCCTTATTAAATGTACATTTTGTAAAAAAGTAATTATTTGACACCTACAATGTTTGACAAATTGACAAAAACTTAAAGTCTATCGTAAGAAATGAACTTTGATCGATGAGAATTGATTCATTTTTTTAACCACGTATACTACGGATTAAGCTAGCGAATATTTATGAAAACAAAATGTGATTACGTTATTATTTGTAGTAATCCTTTTATTTGATGGGTAGACGCTGAATTCAGTGAATTTTAATTTGTGTGATCTTGAGGGAATAGCGACTCTAAAAATATTGAAACTAATAGCGACAAACGAAAATTATAAAATCAAAAAAGACAAGCTTGAGAACCGCGGCAGCCTGTGGATTTATTTCAAATTTACAGTATACTTTTTCTAAAAGATATTGTACGCTATATTTTTTACAAATTTCATATTTCCGCATATATCGCGATCTACCCATTAAAGTAAATCGGATTAAAGTTTTGGAAAATTATTGTAACGCTAATGATGAACATTCAAAATTAATCCAAACATAATTCACGATTCTGACTTTATTACAATAATTTTGACCAAAACGAAGTTCGAACGCATACGAATTCTCACAAAAATTCAATTATCGCGAAGCATTGGAAACTGAATTGAAAGAGCGGATATTCTTGAAACGAGTTGCGGTATTATTTACGGCGGATCTTCTATTTATAAACTGATACGCATGCACAATACCGCATTGTAATCTCATACGATTAATATTGTGTTCAACAAAGATTTGAAAGCAGTAACTCAACGTTCCAATAAATGCACTTAAGTCTATGCAGTAATGAATTGTGCAAAACCAAATACGGGCAGCCATTACTGTGGCAATTAATATACTATAGCGAAACGTACACCTTACATTTATGTTATGTAACGTACGCAGTGTAGGTGTTTAATTGTGTACAATCACGTTTTTCAGACTGTGCAATTAATTAACACCGCGTACCAAAATTTGGCATTCTTCAAATGATAATTGATACAAATCAAAAAGAAATATTAATCCGCGAAATGCACAAAATGTTAAATAAGGAAATATCTTATCCGCCCTTTCAGACAAATATTATTTGATATCCAAATGTTTATATCGATAGAACTAACATGTCGACGTTGAAAGAAGTCGAGAATCATTTTTACGCGATTGCTAATTGAATATAAAAGTTAAACTAGGCCGAGGTTGTTCATTTTCAAAGCCGTAGCTTGGGAAAGCTACACGATTAATCGCAACTTTACGTGAATACTAAAAATAGTGAGGGGGGAAGGTACCTTTTATCGCGTTCGATAACAGCATTACGCGTCTCTGATTTCTCGAAACTAATCGATATCGTTTAGATCTAAAAGCACGCGGATTGCATTTACGATTCTTATACGTTTTGCCAAAATACAATTCAATCAATTTCTAAAGAACAGACATATCTAGTCAAATGTACCTCAAGTTGTCACTTATTTTAATCGGAGCGAAATTACAATTGCGTATGACCGTGTAAAGTTAAAGTGTAATGCGCGTCGATCCCATTTCTTTCAACGGCGAGCAAAACGACGCTAAAAATCGAATGATAATCGATCGCTAGGATACGCAAGGCACTCGAAAACCGTACCAATATGGAAGATGACCGGGTATCCTTGTTGGAGCAGCAGCTAGCACAGGCTAAACTGATCGCCGAGGAGGCGGATAAAAAATACGAGGAGGTGGGTCACGTACCAGCGAACAAAGAACACTTTTTCTTTTTCAAACGGAGCGCTTCTCCGTTTCTTTTGTCGGGAGCTAATTCGAGACCACTTGGACGAACCAGATTTTGCTCTCTAAATACATTTGCATCGGTTAAACGTATGGACACAGATATATTTACTAGTGTTTGAATTATACTCTTTGATTCATCCGATGTAGGTGCTTCGGGGAACAATTATTGAACGTCGTATACCTTATGCGTATTTGTATTAAACGTATTTGTGATTCCAGTAAGGCTTGGGTTATATATTTTAACATATCAGATGTGTACGGGTCGTGGAATATTTTATGGACCTCGTATAATCTACGTTTTATATTCAATATTTTTGAGACTAGAGTAATATCTGAATTATACATTTTAGTACGTCATACGTACGATCTTCGTGGAATAATTGTTGAAGATGACGCAGTCTATACTTTATATTGAGTAGATTCGTAATTGTTATTCGTGACTTGACGCAGTTTGTAAAATATTAGTTGTACCTTCTCGTGGAATGGCGAATACCGAACTGTCGAGGAACGTGACAAGAAACTTAAGTGGAATGTTTCTTGTCTTTGTTATCTTGGAATGTGGATTCGATGTTTCAGCTACATAAAGAAAGAGCAAAAACTATCTCCAGTCGAATCTATGCTATCGCGTTTTTTTCCTGCTTTTTTTTCACGAAACGTGATACGAATTTACAGTTATTCCACGATGATATTAGTTTAAGAACGCCTCGTACGGTCCGGTCGTCTAAAAAGTACCGTAATGTCTTAAAAATGTAATCAGCAAAGATAGGAGAACCATTTGCGTTATATTACGTGTAAAAAATCTCTTTACAAAATTTGCCGCACTACAACTGTAAAACAATCAAAACTGTGTTAGGTTCTTAATGTTAAGAGATTGTAGTTAATTTCGTGGTACTAAGAATCTTTACGAAGAAAATCTTTCCATGTTAAATGAAATATTCGCAATCTTACAAATAGTTTTAGAAGAAAGAAGAATTATTTTTAATATTCGCCGAAGGTTTTATTGAACAAAAGTTCTCCGCAACACAGAATTTGCAGTTTAGCGAATTCAGTCAAATTTCAACCGAGGCACCTGCAAGCGCATTCATTTTCGAACACAAAGAAAAGCGAAGTAATTCTTTGAAGTAAACGCAGTTCGTCCAGGTCGTTCGCTAATTCGCTCCCTCCGCAGGTATATTCTTTCCAGGAAAATTCACAGGTAGCGGGCGAGCAGTGCCGTGCCGAAACACCTGCGGGACCCTCGTCAAGCTTACCGACGATAATCTAAAAAAAATCCTTTCATTCTCAGCCGATCGTTCGTATTCGTAATTATGTTAATCCCGATTATTTGTGACGACATTTAAAGAGCCCGGAAGATTCTCGAAAATCGCAGTTTGGCCGATGAAGAGCGCATGGACGCCCTCGAAAATCAGTTGAAGGAGGCCAGGTTCCTCGCTGAAGAAGCTGACAAGAAATACGATGAGGTTCGCGAGCCCACGACTATCAAGCGTGCTGGCTGCAGTGACAATGATAATGATAACGATGATCGTCATGACGACGATGATGGTTCCTAGTTGATAGTTGAAATAGTGCCTAACCCCATAACTCTTTGTCTTCTCTCTGTGTGCTCGAAACCACCGTGGCCCGACATTACGTCTGCTCGCACGTTCCTCAGGATCGAAATTCTGAGGTTTTAATTAGACCAAATGTTAATTGATCGAGCGCGAGACGATCGTTAAAATTATTCGTGAATTTTAATGCAATATTATTAACCGGGAGGGGTGGGGGAGGGGAGGAGAGGGGTAATCGTTTTTTTTTTATCAAAGTGATCATCGAAAAATGCGAAAATAAGGAAGGAGGGAAATCGTGAATGATCGATCGTCTGTGATTAACGCCGAATTTACGGCGGCAAGTGAAACATAATCGTTGTACAGGGAAAAGTGCAGTGTTTGGGTATCGATTCTTCCTTTTTTTACTATACACGGGGGGTGGGGGAGGGGTGGGTGAGTATATCGACGGAAATTGAAAATTCAGGGTTTAAAAGAGAACGAGTGGTGATATTTTTGCTCCGTGTGTCACGTGTTTTGAGCGCGACTTAACATAAAACCCACGTATATCTGTGATTTCCAAGTGTTGTTGGAGTAAAGGAGAGACAGAAAAAAAAAGTTTATTGTGCCAGTTTCGTAAAATGAAAATTAACGAGACAGTAAATTCTTACGTCAAGGTCGTTCGGTAAAATAAAAATCGGGAGATGCTTTCAGTTCGCGCATAATCATCCGTGTCCGTTAATGAACAGCCAACGTGGATGCTGGTCCGCGTGTTCGGTCTATTTCCTTTTCTTTCTTTCTTTTTTTTTTGTCGAAAATGGTTAATTGTGTTGTGATAATAACGAGGCCTTTACCGTGCGATCGGTCTCGAAGCAATAATGGTGCTGCTTTTGTCCAAAGACTCACTTTGCTTTGCTGGAATTCGGAACGTGTACGCGTAGCTCGGAAAAATGAAAATACAAATCCATCTGTTATGGTAGGTGCTGACGCGCTACGTCGTCGAAGTTACAAAGATCGAAGGGTCCTCGTTTCTGAGAATTTTAATCGACGAATCGGATCATCTTAATCGAGCCTGTTCGATACGTTTGAATAGATACATTTTTATAAACCAAATTTGCTGTCTTGGATCAACAATTTTATCGGAATTCTACGGGCGTAATATTAACGTTAAAGAGGATAAAAATTTGTATACGAAATTGGGAACCAACGATGAGCGAAATTAAATTTATATTTAGGTCTTTAATATCCATAGGATCACATTATTGCAAATTTGTTTTATAATCGTAAAGATATCCATCTTTAATCTGCGGCTCGTCGCATTAAAATAACTCAAAAATTATGGTACCTACGATTTTTTTTAAAGAAAGGGCAATTAACGTTTTCAGTGCTCAGAGCAAACGCTATATTTTAATATTTCGTTTCGATCGGTTCAATATTGTTCTTAACCGTTTTTACATTTGAAAGGTTCTTGCCAAATGAAATATAGCGAACGTACTCATTATCAATTTCAAATTGCTAATAGAAACTGTCCCCCTTACCAATTTTTTTTATAAAACTTTCTCGTAATTGGCGCAAGCACTGAAAAGGTTAAAAGAAATTAAACACACTGAAGACTGTGAATTTAATGTTAGCAAGAACATCCGTAATGTTAAAACGTACTGTAACTTCGACGAGTTTGTAAATATCCCAGCGACTATTCACACTCGTCAGATCGTTGTTAATTAATTGTACGCATCGGAACTAATCTTGGCGTGCAAGTGTCGTTATCTGATCGTGGTACCGTCAGAATTTCCCTGTTCGGTTCTCGTGATCACCGCCTCTTCGCTTATTCTAACGATCTCTGAATTAATTACCTAACCATTTAACCGCAAAGCAATTATTACAGAAACAAAACTTGGATCATCAGGGACGTTTCTCTAACAGCAACCGTGTGTGACGATTTATTTTTTTTCTTGTCTTTCAAGTGCAATAATCATTTGTCGTTGATCCATTACGCGTGAGATGTGAGCGTTACGCAAATCACTTGCCAAACGGTGAATTGATTTGATCGCGTCATGGAGCAGAGTCGTAAACTTTTTAACTTAAAAAAAAGAGAATTCTCAAAGTACAGGAATTTATGTAAATATCCCGGTAAGAGCTTACTCTTACCGCAATTTTTAAATATTTATTCTCGCCTGCCGGAGAGTCAAACTCGCGACGATAACGCGACACGATAATTTGTTAAATTCATGCATATTTGTCGCCTAAACGACGCCAAACGAGGCGCGAACAATCTAATAATCGACGCGCTCAAAATCAACGATGCCTGCTTCCCGGTGTAAAATGATTCAACTACATCCGTCAAACGATTCACACGTTCGCTCACCTGTGCGAAGACCATTCAAAAAGCTGCGTCCGAGTCGCGCATGATTATCAGCGATTAATTAACGGTGCAGCTGGTGAGTTAATCGCCCGAGGCTGAAATTACCGACAGCGTGAGCGTTGTTATGGGAAAGCCATTTTTCCGGTGTGATTGCGTCACGCTTGCATGGAAATTCCCGTTGCATGCGTAAAACGAAAGGTCGCCGTGGACAAATCAAAAGGGGAGACATTTCAGGGTGCGAGTCTAGAATGGGATTATTGGATTCATTTTTTTTTCTTTAACGCGAGGAGTTCAGGTTTTTTTTCTACGGTGACCTTCGCGTTACCACATACTCCGGCCAGTAATTTGTATAAATCCGTTCGGTGCACGTCGGCACCAATACGGTGTTAAGAAACGAAGTGAAATCGAAGCGAGGAGAGATTTCACTTTTGTTCTTATCTCGCTACTCGTACGAGATGCGCGAGACGATTGGGAGAGAGAGCGTTCGATAAGGTTATCAATTGCAATGCTCGTGAATTTCGTAACGATTAACGTATTTGGAGAAATTGTTGATTTCGTGGTAATATCGACTGAAGTAAACAGATTGTTTCGTCGAATTGTATTTAAATTGTTAGCGCCAGACAAGTTATTCACGTTATTTTCAATCTGAACACGAACGACACTTAATCGAAACTTTAAAAATTCTGATTTTCAGTTATTATAAATATCGTCGAGACCTAGTTTAAACGGTAATACAGCAAAAACTATTCGACACTAAGCGCTCGAAATTTAACTTTTGATTCGATATTTCGTGCCTATCTTAAACGAAGCGAAAGTTCTTCGACGCGAAAGCAGAGAGAAAATCCTGGACAAAGCTGAGCTCTCCCAGTCGTGAAGCGGCGTCTCCTCGACATTGCCTTGCTTGCCTGGAATGAAGGCAAGACGGGGTAATAAAGAAGGAGAGCTGGGGGAGAGTCGGGAGAGAAAAAGGGAACATAAGGAGAAACCGTGTGTATGTGTTCGTTTATACAGGTCGCCCGTAAATTGGCCATGGTTGAGGCCGATCTAGAACGTGCCGAAGAACGCGCTGAGGCTGGAGAGTCGTAAGCATTCGTTTTTCAAAGAATTCTGTCCCACTCACGAGTGCCATGCAACGTTGTTTTCTTCCCCCGATTTTTAGAACTTACGCTTACATATCCTCGCGCGTTGCGTTACTTTGGACACTGCGCCCCAACGTTCCCGTTTATCGTCCGCGTGGACGATTTTGCGTTTTGAAGTGGCTAACCAGTTGTGCTAGTGTTATTAATCGTCACGGCAGCGTCGTGAGCTGTGTGAATCGAGAGCTTTGGGATGGGAGATCGTCAAACTGAAATTTTAGAATTTTTTGAAACCTTACGATCTGTTTCGATAAAATACTCGTGTTAATCTTTGGACCACCGTGAAGTTTGACATCTCCCTTGTTTCGAACCTGTCGATTCTTTTTTAGGAAAATCGAAGTTGAAGGGATGTCGAATTATTTTTTAAAGAAGGAATTTTTTTATATTGATGAGATACCTGTGAAAGGAATACATTAATTAGATAGACGTAACGATTTTCGTTTGATAGAACTTGCTTTCAACCACGCTTTTCCTAGAATTTTTCCACTCAAGAGGATACAATTCTTCCTTACTCGTTAAACATAACATCAATTATATAATACGAACGAAAAAAGAGCAAAAGTAATGTAAAAATGTTTGAATCATAATTAATTAATAATTCACACTGAATTCTTAATTATATCCTCTTTGGTACGGAGACATAACTATAGAAACATTTGTGCGTACACCCCACAAAAGTAAATCCCCGCAGCCAATCAGCGGAACGCAAAAGGTGATGCGGAGTCGATGCAGAGGGTTCCATGCGGCTGCATGCCAAACACATATAAATCTTTTTTTATGTTCTTTTTCTCGAGTACCCAAAATCCTTGCTTTTTCGCATGACACGTGTGGCTGTTGATCACAGGTCGCCAGGAAACTAGTCATGATGGAACAGGATCTCGAGCGTGCCGAGGAAAAGGCAGAACTGTCGGAAGGGTACGTTCAGTTTGTGCATGTTAACGTTGCTCCCCATTTTCACGCAAAATTCTACGCAAGCTCGTCTAATCAGGATGAACACCTCGGTAGATAGAAAGGAACTAGCATTTTAAATTTAATTCGATGGATTTAGTCGATTTATCGTGACGATGTGGAATTTGGAGTACAAATGAATTACTATTTGGGACAGTTTCAATTTTTGGTAGATTCGTTATATCTTGTTGGACATGAAACTGTATGATCAGGGTTAATTTTAAAGATATTTTGATCGAAAATTATAATTTCTTTGAGAGAGTTTCGTTAGGAAAGCATCTGTGCGTTTAACAGATTTATCGAGTGTTCATCCATAAGTAGAGGAAGGTAGAACAGGTAGGAACTAGCTGTGTCTTTAACATTTGTAAAGCCGTTAATTTATATTACAGGAAAATCGTCGAGCTGGAAGAGGAACTCCGCGTTGTTGGTAACAACCTGAAGTCCCTTGAGGTCTCCGAAGAGAAGGTAAGTGCTCCAGATGGTTTATAACATCAAACATTCTTCCAAATCTCGGACGAATGTTCGAGTTTCTCTTCAAACGAATTCTCTTCAAATTTAATCATTCTTTTTACATTCATGCCCAGTTCACTTTAAACTTGCGATAAATATGTAAATTTTGTCGCACTGACTTATAACAAAGGCAAGTTAAATACAGCGAAATATGTATGGTATATTACGAGTGTACACTCATGAAACAAATATTTATTATTTATCATTAAACTAGTTAACAGCTCCGAGTGCTCCCATATTGCAACGTCATTTATTGAAAATTATTTCCCTGGAAAAAAACATCAGCCTGCGCGTGATTATTTTAGGAGTAAATTTACCTAATGTGGAAGAGAAGTAAATTAAATTCATGGTAAATAATGTTTGCGTACTGTACATAGGCCAACCAGCGCGAAGAGGAGTACAAGAACCAAATTAAGACCCTTACCACTCGTCTAAAGGAGGTACAGATCCTTTGAGAGTGTTTTGCATCGTTTGTTTTTGCAAAGTGTGATTTGTCGCCAGGAGATGTAAAACGTTTCATACTAAAATATTAACTCGTAAAGCGCCCCTTACCCTTCGCCCCATTTTACACACATGACTGTATTCTTTTTTTATATACATATAACCTATTATTATTTTTCGTTTTGCCACCCTAACGTGAGGTTGTTTTTTGTCTTTTGTTTCGCTTGACTAAAAACAGTCGGCGCAAAGAGAGGAGACATTCGTGGACCAGGTGAAGATTCTGGACAGTCAATTGAAAGAGGTAAATAATCCAAGTTCGCAAGTTTCGCGTTAATATTTTTCACAGACAATATTTCGGAAATTTAACCGCGCATTTTGGAGTAGATTATTATAGAATTGTTTTTAATTCATTTACAAACTGTAGTCGAGTACATTACAAAATGTACTTACATTTCTGTCGTCGAGTTATAATCGTTTGCGTTATCTTTGTTTGCCGTTCTACCGAAAACATAATTTGATAAAGAAAGTACCGTTCGATAGCAAATGTTTTGCGAACCAAATGGAGCATTGGTGTCCCAAATTAAAATGAGGAGGTACGAGAGTGCGAGTGCCGTTGATGTTGGAAATCATGTTATTACTAATATCTCACAAAATATGATTTATAACTTTTCGAATTGAAGTCGCAAACAATTCGAATAATATTAAGAGACTCATTTGCATGGCGTTTGACTTTACTAATAAACAATTTTGAAAACGTTATTAAATTATGAACCTTAAAAAGGAAATTGTTGCCTTACACAATTTCTGTTTTAATCTTTCAAGCAAATTTTTTTTGTCATTGATACCATCGATTAATGCATGCGATTTTAATACACGTGGATGTTCAATTTTGAAAATCCATGACAAATCACATGTATATTTCAAGTACATCTACTAATGAATTATTCTTCCCATTTACATAGGCTGAAGCTCGTGCTGAATTCGCAGAAAGATCCGTGCAGAAACTCCAGAAGGAGGTCGACAGGCTCGAAGGTGCGTACAGTGCATACGATTATACCGTATTCACCAATTGTCATTTTTTTTTCATCATCGAAACTCTTATTTCTCCGAGTCACTACTTGAATTTACAAATTACAGCATCTACCAATTTAATTTACATTTCCGCAATCATTAGTAAGGAAGTTTGCGCTGTATTATTGCAGCCAGTATTACTTGGTTAATTGTTCCTTAAATTTTTTAATTTTAATAAGAAAATACTTAAGAGAGACAGAGAGAGAGAGAGAAAAAGAACTGCAGGTGAAGTAGTTCAACGGAAGAAAACACGAACAACACGATCATCATTTTTAATAATTCGTCAGGAACTCATACGAGCAAATTAACAGGAATTAGGATTACCACGATTCTCGACGAACTTGTCCATTACTTCCAAACCCATCCACGAAGATTTAATCATTTACCAAAACGCGAAAAGAATGTTGAGAGAAACAGATAGCAATTTCATTTCGAATTCGTTTTTAATTTTAAATTCGGTCTTGTTGTCTTTAGTTCAACTGCACTGCACTGCTAAGATCAAATACGATGCACTCGTTGCGCGTATACTATTGTTCTCACCAAGGATTTTTAACTATTGTGTTCGGAACCGTTAGACACTTTTTTTTATTATTACATCACAATCAAGTCCAAAAATGCTCTTCCCTAAATCGGTTTCTCTCAAAAACGCCAAAAGTCCGACGTCTTGGCGAAAGACTCTGTACCCAAAGCAAATAATACTCGGCGCGTGTGACGTGTGGAGTTGCATATTCATCCCCGTTAACCGACAGAACTGCAGTTTGACAACTGCAGCCTGCGTGTGGCTTGCGTGTGCGCATCCCCTCTAACCAGTGATCTTTGCAGACGACCTCGCTGCCGAGAGAGAGAAAAACAAATTGCTGCAGGACGAGATGGAAGCCACCCTGCATGACATCCAGAACATGTAAATCGTGTCTCGCGGTGGACAGAGAGAAAAAAAAACGAAACACACACACACAGACAAATTAGAACGTATAAACAGACACAGAAAGACAAAAAAACGAAAGGGATGAAACAGACGCCAAAAGCAAAAGATAAAAAGAAACACGCCGTACGACGCGAGCGGTTTTGTGTGTGGTGCACACTCTAACATTACGGACAAAAATGCAGTCGTTTAGGCTAGACTCACACCTCCCATTTGTACGCCCATTACGAGCGCCAGTTGCGCAATTTCTTTTTGTGTGGATGCTTCATTGCGTATGCATGTGCGTGTAAAAGAGAACGAGAGAGCGTGTGCCTGAGTGAGTGCTTGCGCGTCTTTTTTTTGCATGACTGTGTGTTGCGCGACATAGAGGAAGGATTGAAGAAATGATGGATTGAACACGACGGAGAGGATAACAAAAGAAGGTAGGGTGCGGTTTTGAAAGGGATTTGAAGTTACTACTTTAGTTTTGAGTTTGATGTCGGAGTGGCTTTCCATTTACCCACGGGACACGCTTCATAATTGGAATTAACATCTCACCGATTGACAAGAGAGTGACTTTGGATTCCTTGCGAGACTAACCTCGTGAATAAAATGTGAACGGACTTTAGATATATAGTATAAAGGGGGAAGATTGACGTAGATGGAGATAGAGGCAGAGGCAATAGATCGAAGCGTCATACATCGAAAAAAAATTTCAATCGACTCTGCCGAGTATTTCCAGCTACAAATACATTCCGCTATGCATATCGCAATGATAATTATTTCGATTTCAATGCTGATTACTCCTTTTCTTTAGATTGTACTCAAATTAATTAATTAACGTCCGAAATCAATAAAACGGATACAAGAAAAACTTAGAAAACTGTGACTATATCGTTCTTGGAAAGCACACTCGTGATGCAGTAGTTAACGAGACGAAACTTTAATCCGGTTCAACGATTGCAATGTGTATAACTGAACAATTTTGGCGGAAAATACTGGACCAGAATCCACGAATTATCCTTTCTTTCGGTGTAAAGCCGTGTCGCGGGTTCCTCGGCTAAGAGAGGAGAAGCAGAGAGTGCTCGTTGCTTTTCGTCACCTACATTCCGCATTCCCGTCGGCTCGGCACGCATGAGAAGAGAACGCAAGATTTCTTTTTTCTACCCTCGTTCGTCTCGTTTCTAACGATCGTCCGCTCAACGAACACTCATTGGTAACTAGGTAACTTCGAATTCAGGATTAGATTAATCCTAAAGGCATTGCACGGTCTATTTAGGCGAATTCATGGGAATTGGCCTGGAGTTTAGATTATATCAGATATAGAGTTTAGCGTACGATCTACAATTTCAGACGACACTTATATCCAGTAGAATCGGAAGATTATAAAGATTATTATAGAGCAATGAAGTTTTACATGTTTATATTACAATACTCGCTGCAGATAGACATTACTTAGAGAAGGAGTGGAGCGAAGAGCTAGGATCTCGGATCGTTAAACGATTACTAAAGCGAATCGTTGTGCCCGACGATCATGACGATCGTTGAAAATGAACGAGTTAACTGACAGACTTCTCGTACGAGCCGAGCCACTCGACATTTACCGATCGTGCCTGTATATATTTATTATATAAATAATAATCACGGCCAATCGAAACCTCGATGCAGGGAACTTGCTTCGTTTCGGCGAGTTGATCAGGGATCGACGAAACGAAGATGTTTCCAAATACGACTTCCACCTCGCGACCCATATTCCGCCTTGTATTATTAATTATTGCTACTATTAATTAATATCATTATAATATCGCCCCATTTCACGGAGCATCGGTGATTTTGCGCAAAACTTTCCTCTTTGACATTACGAAAAACGCCCGATAGAGGCGTACACTGCCCGACATTGACGTTTTCAAATCATTCGATGATTCTTAATCGTAGCATTTATCCTGCAACCAAATCTTCTTGGCTCGCTTTTCGAGACGAATCGTCTTTCTCGTCGCGGTTAATATTCTTACTCACAGTTTACGGCGTACGATAGTTTTTTCTAATAATGTTAATGTCTATATACAATTAAGATTAAATAAAAGAAACGGCCTATTTTTAAGCAGCTTATCGTGTTTGAGAAACAAAAGCATAGTAAGTCGAAGACGACGACGACGGCATTAACGATCGTACGATATAATTAAATTCTGTTTTAAAATCTCGAAGAGCTAGCCGAAGAATTGCGTCCTCCGATCGATCAAAGCCACGACCTAAGCATTAATAATAACGAAGAAAGCACAATTACAATTTCCACGAGTCCTATATACCGTTAATCGTTTTTGGTATTCCCGTTTTCCGAAGAATGCCGAGAGAAAAGGAAACGCAGATATTTGAGTTCACGAGAGTTTTAGTTTATTAATTTACTTAATATTAATAAAATGAATGGAATGATAATAACACTAATATCATTGTAATGATAATGATTATTATATATATTGCTATTATTATAAAACTGTTTATAATATATATTTTAATTTTGAAAAAACAGTGTGTCGTTTGTTTTTGGCGTATTAACGTTTGTTCGTCGTTGTTTTTCTTTAATTTTAATTTAACTTTATATTGCGCTAATATTAATCCCGATGTTTAACAATCGACTGATATCTGTGTCCACGCGGTAACACGCTGCCCGTCGTCAGTCAGTTGTGTAGTTGTTGCATGCCAGACGAAGAGAAGAGCAGCGGTACGTATCGAGGAAACAAACGGTGAGTAAACCTGTTTAACGTTTTTGCTATTTCTTTTTTTAATTTCCTTATCGAGTGCCATAAATTCCTCGCACGTTGTACTTTCACAATTATCTCCCGTTTATTATCTTCGCTATCCTACAACATGGTACGGTTTCCTAGAAAAGACACTTGTAAAAAAAGTTACGTTGATTATATTTCACATATTCTGTACTTCGATAGTCGTGCGTAGATCGTCATCTCATAATACTTTTACACTCGCAAGGTACTCACCATGCACATTCCAGGAGTCTCGTTCATTAGAATAATCTCACAACATCCGCTTCATTAATATTCAACGGACCGTTGCTCGAAATATTTCCGAATCGCACTTCCTATTTATATAACGCTTAATACATTAATTTAATAATAACTCGAGTGCGCTGAAGCTTTCTAGAGCGAAAACCAGCTCTCTTAATTAACTCGTACTATCGGCGCGAAAGCGGATGTCCATCGAGGAGAGAAGAAGATTCTGCGAATAACAATGCAAATGCTTGCAGATGAAATGGTGGCTGAGAAAGAGAAATTCAAGGAGGTCGGAGATGGCTTGGATCAGGCATTCGAAGAACTCTACGGCGTTTAACGAGCCACTAACAAGAACCCTTCTAACGCTTCGACCAAAACAAAAAAAAAACAATTTTACAGATACCTTTCTCACAATATCGCTTGCTCTTAACATGTATTCCGTAAGTTACTTGCGAGCTTTTTAACCCCCTCCAGTCGCCGCTGATAACTTATCCAATTCGTTTGAATCCCGAGCAAACGAGCGACAGCTTTGCCTACGATAACAACCCAGTTGTCGCTTTCGCGGAATTAATATAACATTGATAGATGCGATAACGTTAATCAACCTCGAGGGAACTTTCTTGTGCATCGACTCCTTCATTTTCACTCGCTTAGTTTGGATTGTACGTAGAATAATTTTTGATAAATTATCTAAATAATTTTCGGAAAATACGAGGAGTCGAGAGCAGTGCCTTTCACCGCTAGCAAATCATCGCATTTTACGGTCATTTTCATTTACACAAGCGCTGCGGAATATCGTTTTCTTTTTCATTTTGACACGTAGGATGGAGAATTATTTATTTTAAGTGAAAATCTGTTTAACGGTAAACACCTTCGTGAGTATCTGTGTCCGTATTGCTCGATTGTGTTTTAATGGGGCTGCCCTTAATTTCAGACGAACTCGTTCACGAGAAAGAAAAGTACAAATACATCTGCGACGACCTGGACCTTACCTTCACCGAATTGGTTGGTTAAATCCACTGACACGGCGATCAGATGTCCATCAGCTGTCGAAACTATTGGCCGTGTACTCGCATCGAAAACACGACGAAAACATAATCATGGCCAATCTACAGCAACCGGGCCATTTGCTATATATAATTTTATTATTGTAACTAAAATTATTGTATTATAAATACGTTCCGCGTTCTCCTCCTTGTTTCTTTATTCGCCGACGATTCCATCGGAAATTCTTTCGATCTAACTCGTCAGCTTGAAACCTCGAGTCACGATTTCTGCTTTTTCTTTCGCTTTATTCGTAATCGATGCAGTCTGAACGACAGCATTCTGGTTTCTCGGTTTGCATCGAAGGTACTCGGTAAGTACTTCCGACGAAGAGTGATTTTAATATCGATAACGAGTAACAACGTCGGCCACTTGTAATCGATCGAACGTACAGTAACAATGAGGCATCGCAAAGTTTGATTCGTCTCTCAGTCGCGAACGATCCAACGACTGAATACATATAATACGTTAAGAATTATATTTATTGAGAAGAGTTCGAGAAATAAGAGCATTGGAAATACAACACTGGTTTGTTCTTCTTAATCCCACCCGAACTCCCTGATCGCGATTCAGGATCAATAAATAAAATATCTATAGTATTTATAAGTGCCCAGACTCTATCCTCAAACTAGCACTTTCCAATGTAAATAATAGAATTAAGTGTACAGCTTTCGCTCACTTTGCTACGTGCGTACACCGTAGGGATTAAAATTCATGCGACCCTCTATTCGCGTAACAATCGTCCCATGCCTAAACCGCAATAACACGGTGCCCGTCTTTCTCTGTCTCTCTCCTTCTAATTAAAAAATATTAAAATGTGCTCCCCCACTAACTCTAACACCCCCCACTAATACCGCATTCCCCTCCTTTGCTTTGCAGACGTGGTGGTAAACGAGCGCTGTAAGTACAAAGCGATCGCCGACGAGATGGATCAGACGTTCGCCGACCTCGCCGGATATTAGCGGACAGGATAAATTTTACGACAAAGGGCGTTATGCGTACACGTATATATAAAAACAAAATTAAGAGATTGTTCACGCTACGATAAAATGACACTGCCAGCACGCGGACCCCTTCGCCACGAGTCGTCCAGATAAATTTTATTATTCGGAAAGAGAGAGAGAGAGAAGCTCGCTGACGGAATCGAGAACGAGGAGAACGCGGCGGCGACGACGTCTTCGTGTTTAGCACAGCGAGAGAAGCTCAGGATGGATCGTCGAGAAGGGATTGAAATTAATTTCGTTGAGGGTCTCTTAGTTGGTATTTTGACGCTCCAGTTTACGTTATCGAAGCGTGAGAAATTTTTTAAACGCACGAAGCCAAGATTTTTTTTAAGATGTCGGGAGTAACGATTTTGATCTTCCTTTACTTTATTTACGTAACAATATCTATGTATATATTTTTATCAGTATTACTAATCAGTATTTTTGACTTTAAACTTTTATCTTGATAAGCACTTTTGCGAAGAATTTTTTATTTTAGTTTATGCAGAGTCGTCTTTGAAAATATGATTTTTAGTTTCTCTAGCAAAGTTTCGTAGATATTGTTGAATAGTTAACAAAAATCGGTGCGTAACAATCTCTTCATACATCTCGTCCTCCGCATTCTCAAACTCATATCATTCTCATTCAAACGTCCACCGACGCATTGAAAATCATTTTTAGCTTTCCGTCGTACCGAGAGTCACAATTTCGCTCATAGAAATGGCTTTACCTCGTGCCAAGAAATAAAACCGTGATCCTCCGAATCGAGATCACAGAGAGTGGGACGATCAACGTTGACATTAGCTTAATAATACGTAGCTCGAGCGGAAGAAATAATTAACGGATTTTTGGAATAGGGGAATTGTGCATAATCGCGTATAAGTAATAGTAGCTAAATGATTAGTCAAACTAACTGAGAAAAATCTGATAATTATTCCTCGATGCGACGAAGGAAAGGAAGCCGAGATAGTCGTGACGCATGTTTCTCACATCTTCGGCGCGAGCCAACCCAGATTGTGGGTGGACACCTTATAAATTGTACGCGGCCTTGAAAATTACATTCCAAAGATGAGACGTCCACGAGATGGACGAGTCCATCGCTTTATCTTTCACGTGTTCCACTGATAAGTGGTCAGGCAGTGCGGTCTATCCATGACATTATTCATGTTTTAGCGTTCTAAGTTCTCCTTGATCGTTGTTTTGCATCATTACTTGTGTTCGTAGGTCGTATTCGTGCGCTTCTTTGCTTCCTTTTGTACTCGAGTGCAAGATTGCCCGCGCGTTACATTGAGACTAACCCTCGAAGAATCAATTAGGTATATTCAGCATCCAAACATTAATTCTTTTTAAGCCGAATTTCAAATTATATCTATTTAATTTTAATGATGTTCTTTCTCAAATAATGGAAGATCATAGTTACAACTCAATAATTTTTGACATGTATTCGAGGCAAGTCAATGGTAAGATACAAAATGTGCCCAGTTTGTTCTTCATGGCTTACAATTAGCGAGAGTAGCTTTTTATAAAGTATTTTGCTCTGAACAGAGAATCTAGGGTCGCATAAATTGCAAATAAAATGCTTCGTTTTTTATGGGAATATGAAAGTTGTATTAAAAAGAAAAGATAGGAAAGAATTGATGAGAATGTTGGTGGAATAATTTATAAGTACGAGTAGTAATGGATTCAAATTCTTTAGAGCTGTTCGCGCTCTTATTCTATGCTATTCGGTAAATTCGTCGTGGCTCAACATTATCGATTTTATCCCAACGTCACTGCAGCGACTGGACGCATTATTGCAAGCTAATTACGAAACTTTGTACGGACCAAGCACGGAACGTTTTTAAACGTGAATTCAACGCTGCGATCTTGACTGTCTTATATAATAATTCTCATTTTACTGTACTTATATCACTTACAATAAATGTGCATATTTTGTACACGAATGCTAAAATAATATCGTTGACAAATTTTCCACGGTGGCTGTGACCGTTCAGTTGGCCAAAATTTACGTTCAGCTGCGGCATACCACGGCTGTTTTCCGTCTACGTTAAAAAAATTTTAAATTCCCAGTAAAAGAAAAAGACCATGGTTTCGTTAATAATGACATTGGCATTGTTGGTGGCATCAGCGCGAACGAAAGTCGCGTCGATCGAACGGTATTCAAATTCAAATAACTTGATTCTAAGAATTTATCGTACGGTATTTCAGAATAAATTTCTTAGTGACTTTTATAGCTAATCGCTTTTGCGAAGGCATACGAATAGAAAACAATTCCACACGGTTGTCGAATCTTACGGGTGAACATGGCGAAATAGAAACGTGGTGATGAATCGTCTGTGCAGTGATAAAAAAAAGCAAGGCAAACGTTAAATGCGTCCTTCAACAGAATCATCCGCGAGCCCTGAAACAGGATATAGTGGAGATTAGAGTAAAAGGGGTGTCGAATAATCAAGCGACAATTACATAACATACGTATTCACTGTTTATGATTTTATATCATAATATAATATTATCTGTCTAAACACAACGCTAACATATATTTCTGTATGTTCCAATTATAATCGTAAATCATCTTATCAGCGTCCTAATAATTACAAAAGTGCTGAATAACATGTTTCCAAAAATATTGATATCTCTCCGCGGTATCACGAAGTCGAACGACGTCACGTGCGCTCGTAACAACATGATTATTTATCATTACCTTTACATAGTATATAATTCAATGCATCGTCGACGTCGATCTAAAAACTATTCTCCTATTCAGGTAAATGCGATGTAGATACGTTTCTGAGGAACCGAATTCGTCGTGAAGGTGAAATTTCTTGATTTATTTTTCTTTTAGAAAAAGTTAGGGGCGCGCAGACTCCGCGACGGCGACACGATTTTATTTATATCACTATCATAGATCAATTTTCTCGGCGACTATATCTGTACATTAATAGGCATCGGGCAAAAATTAAGCTAAGTATAGAATCGAATGCCTGGGCTCAACGCGGAGAATAACCCCGTATCGCTTGTAAACCTTATATTAAAATAAGCTGCAGAAATGTTTTAAATTTCGATTGACAATTGCTAATCCATGGATGTCCTCAGAGTCTTGAAATCGCGTGACAACTTATGGTTAAAAAGAGAGATAGTTGAATACAATTTTGAGGGGAGGCGAGATGCAAAGCATATAGGTAAACCGCGCGTGATAAAAACTTAACAACTATGAAGTAAATGTTGGTTAATGTCGTTAATTAATTAATGATCAGCAATAACGTATCCAACGATCACTTTCGTGCTTCGAGTTAAAGAGGCAAGTTTAACGATATCTGTCGCATCAACAATATTATATTCTTCGTTACCTTAACTAGATTCACCTTCGTAGTTATTCGATCATGTGAAACGCAGGCTAGAGTTCTGCTTTAGGACGGTACTGTCATGCGTCGAAGTATCGCGATAATGTTAATCGTGAATTTTCAAAATCGTATCTCCTTCGTTAACATCTCGATACGTATTCGTACCAATATCCTAATTACAAGTCTACGGTATATAAGGCACATCGTTTTAATTTTCTTTCGATCACAACGGATGGTTCGGCGTAAAATTTGATTTCGAGTTTCCTCGCTCTAAAGACCGAACACGAAATTAGGATAGTACCTAGCTCGGTAAATAAATAGCAATCTGACGTGACGTTCAACGCGACTCGCGAAACGAACTGCAATGTTCTTCAAAAGAGAAATAAAGGAAGCGTTACGCACGGGTAGACAAAGACGTTGAGAACGTAGTCATATAATACAAAATGAATAATAATTAACCCAGTGCGACCGTGAAGCAGGTTGCTGTATTCCGAGTAACTAGAAATGTCGTATTCGTACGAGTGGAAAGTAAAGTGTATAGCGGTATCAAAGAGTATAAGAAGCGATACCAAAAGGTATCGACAAGATAAGATCCTACGGTTTTTACCACCATTACATTACAACTCATCGCTATTGTCGTAAAAAAAAACAATTGGAATCCACGAAGTAACGGAATGATCTCGACCCACTTAACGAGGCGATTGACATGGAAAAACTGGCAACGGACGAACGATGCAAAATTGTATCCTTGAGAGACGGTACGGGAAAATGCTTGCACATGCCTACAGTTTCAGTGCCATTTCGTAAGTTGTATAAATAGGGGTTTGGTCCCAAGTTGGAATTATACTGTCGCGACTGCTATAAATGCGATAAAACGCAAGGCGCTCGGTTAAAATAATATGAAAGAACTGTCCTATTGATAAATTATCGAATGATCGTTCCTAACGGATTGATCTTCCGTAAAGAATTGACGCGACCAAATATGCGGCAATTCTTCGATTACCGGATTTACTCTTCTCCACTGTTGTACCTTTCGAAAAGGAAGACCTACTGTTCTATTGTAACCACGTGCGTTATGGACGAAAACGAATCATTAACAAGATAATAAAGAATCTCTGTTCACCACTCTCGGGATTTCCTTCCTTTGTTCCTCGGCCTCTTGCTTCTATCCAGAGTTTCATTCGTTTTCCGAAATCAAGATCGTCGAGCAAATCGCCGGAGAGTGAAAGAGATAGAAAGAAAGAGAGAGAGAGAGAGAGAGAGAGAGAGAGAGAGAGAGAGAACTCTTTCCACCGCGTATCCTGTCTTTCGAAACGGTACTTCTGTAATTCCACACAACCGCAGAGATCATCGAGGATTCTAACATAATTTCGCGGATAAGAGGAAGAGAATTCCTATCGCGCTGTCTCGAGTATTCGTTTTCTCGATTAGGTTTTCGCTCTCGCCGTTTCTTCCCTTCCCAGAGCGCGGTTCCCCGATCGAGTGCTCTTATCCTGCTACATTATTTGTTTTCACTGTCTCTTTTCTTTTTTCCGCGCCACTTCCCCCTGCGTACGGAGCGTTCTCCGATCGAGAGAGCGTTGCGGCAACGAAGATGGCAGCGGCACAATGTGAAAGCATTTAGATCTGCGCTGGCTCGACGTAGTTCGCTGGCAGCATGCCGTGTCTTCCCGTACGCTGTACCAGACCGGTCATCCAGCCCTCGTCAATGGCCGTGCAATTGACGATCAGGTCGCCGTCGCAGAAACTTACCTCGTCGAGATCCTGCGCCTCGTAATCGTACATCGCTCTGTACACCCTCTGGAAAGATAAGAAAGAGTAGTTTGCTCGTACAACGTGAATAATTTCGCATGGAAGAATACTCCATTATGAAACAGCCATTTAACTAGTTAATTCGTTAATTAATTTTCGCCGCTCCAACTTCGAACTGTTCGGTGACTACAAATTGAGCATTTTAGCTATCCCTAACGTAGATATATCTCCACTTGACGGACAGTGCGACTGAAATTATGTTGATCCAAATATGTCAATAATACGATCTATAATACTCCAATATATCGATGTTATTTGGCGAGGGGAAAGGAAGCACGATCGAACGTGTAAAAATTCATAACAAGACGGTAAATGGTAGTTCATGTACGAGTACCCTTCCTTTTGCGTTAGAACGTATTTTTTTAAAGAAGGTAGGCAAGGATTCTTACCCCGACGTTGGTGGGTGGTGGTGGCGGTGGCTGATGCTGCGGAACGTGATTGTTATTGGTGGCTGGTGTCAATGATCCATAATACTCGTTCACGGGATCGATGTCCGCTACGGAGCCGATCTTCCGAGTAGGAGGATTCGTCACTATAACGATTTATTACATTTATATAAAATAAGTGAGACGAATTCTTAGGATAGTAAAACGTAAAAATCATCGTATCCATCTTGTGTTTATAATGAAACAATTGGAAGGAGTGATTTTGATTTATACAACTTGGGAAATGTACAATATCGTTGCAACATGTAACATGAATTGGGAACATCAGTGAAACCCAAATCCAAATTTCACACGCGTAATGAGTGCGTAACAAATTATACACAATTAGGACATTTACATTAAGAAAAATACTTTCAAACCAGCCACCACAAAAATTTACGAACTTTAGTCTCAATGATTACTCAGAGTTTAAGAAATATTTGAGCGTTCTATGTAATTTCGTAAGTGAGTTATAATAATAATAATGTGAATTCACGGGAATATCCATTACGATAATAAAATCCAAGCCAATGTCATCCAAAAGAACAATAATGCACATTACGACAGGAGTGGCTCAATTGTATTCAGTTATCGCACAGAGTAATCCAATTAAAAGGTAATCTGTTGAGACCAATTGTTCGTACTTGCGTAACCACTGGCCAAACCCATACGAACAACAAATCGTCTAAATGAACACGAAATGAGGTAAAAAACACACTAATATTTCATTATTGTAAAACCTACCGCGTGGTACTAATTCGCCTCGGTGCGAGAGGTAGTCAGGAGAGAACTCTTTAAACGCTACAATAAAATCCATAATTTGTACTCTAACATAGTTTCAAATGCGGCTACTTAATAAGTAAAATTACTATTCGCTAATGTAGTGGAACTCAGGAATTCTAAGTATTTCTGGGATACTAGAGTTTTTGTGAAATAGAATTAGCGAAGAATTTCTTACTATCGCTAACCGATTCATAATCGAGTTAAGTTGGTCGGTACAACGTCATCTTAAATGTATCTTTATCGGAGTTTAGTTAACTTGTTGGTAAATTATTTTCTGACCTCCAAAGTTCTTATTATAGAATTAAATTCAAACTTCAAGATAATCGAAATGTACAATTATAATAATTCGAACTTAATTCGATAAGAGCAATGTTGGAGTTAGAAAATGAAACATTCTAAATTGCATGGTATTAAAATATATTATTATACTAATTTGAATTTTTCTACGCGAAGCGCTTTACCCTGTGATTCAATAACATACGACTTTTCTCGTAACAAACGTAATTAACATTATTTATATATCGCGCTTAAAATTATAACCTTAGAATAAAAATACTCACCCGGTCCCTTGTCGCTCGTATAAATGACGGTAGTGGCTGCTTGCCTGGCAGAATAAGGGCTCGGTCTCGCCTCGCTAAGGGGATCGTAATCGGCGATCCTACCTGGTGTCCTTTGGACAGGCGAACTCGCCGTCCTCGGGGGCGGTGGATTCGCATTTATGCTCGTCGCTGGCGAGATCGTGCCGTCCGTGTATTCTACGTACTCTAAATTCAAAAACGAGAAGCTGGCGATACGTTCGACGGAAAGCTACGAGAAGCTACATCGGGAGAATTCGGATTAGACTTTTGCGTACAGTAAACGGAAAAAGCGATGAAAGACAGAAATTTTCAATTCTGTAGGAGTGCGAGGATTGAGAATTTGTTGATTTTGGAGAAAAGCAAGGACCGAGGATAGTTTGATTTTTGAGGGAAGCGATGTTGGAAGAACATTTGGTTTTGTGAAAAAGCGAGGATGGAGAATTTGTTGATCTTGGAGAGAAGCAAGGATCTAGGATAGTTTAATTTTTGAGAGAAGCGATGTTGGAGGAAGAGTCAGTTTTGTAGAAAAGCGGTGATCTAGGAACTTTCAACTTTGCAGAAAGTTGGCGATCGAGGATGTTCCGATTTGGTAGAAAAGCGATGCTCGAGAATAATGTGGATCGATGAATTGGCGAAACTGGAAGATTGAAATTAGCAGATGGTGCGCGAGTGGAATTAGAAAGGTACGATTAAAGTTAAATAAGCGACACTTTCGGGTGAAAGCTGCGACTGTTTTCCGTGCACCTGGGTTTTGTGACTCATTAGTCGGGTTACCGTTACCCGTTACACGGATAGAACAATACATTAATTTCTGAGTTACAACGGGGACAGGGGGAGGGGGGCAAAAATTGACTCTGGGAAGCGTTGTAAGTCGAACAGTTCTCTCGAATCTAACAACTTCGATTTACGGATACTGGCATTTGCTCTACATCAGGAATATTTAATATTTAAACGATACACAACGTCACGTTACGAACATCGTCCTTTCATCGCTGCAATAGGAACTTGTAATTAAACAAATATATGAAAGTATATCAAAATCAAGGGGCGAAGGTTACGCGTCTACTGAGATGGCAAAGGTGATAAGAAAAAGAAAAAAGGGATATACGCGTTGACTCACCAATTTGTTCCCCATTCTCGCCGGTCATTGTCCTTTTCTGCTCCATGATCGCTTTCTTCTGTAACTCGCCGTGATAGGCGACATTCGAAATGATCTTGCTGTTCTGTTTGATCCTGAGGGTTTCCGGATCGTCGGCCACTTGGGTAAATTTGCCCTTTGCCTTTTCGAATTCCGCGTGATATTTGACGTTACTCTGGATTTTTGTGTTCTCAGCGATACGCTTCAGTTCAGGTGTCTCTGCCATTGTGGTGGCTTTCGCCTTTGGTATGTGTCTGTAACACAAACGAACCGGATATCGAAGTGTTTCATTAACTCTGCGTGATTTTTACGGACTACATACCGTGTAGCAAATTCTAAAGCAGAAGTATAAACAAATTTCAATAAATTCGTGATATCGAGATATCCAAGCTGCCTTTCTATATTAAAACTATTTTTTAAGTTTAGATGCAAATTAAAATAATGCAAAATTGTCTTGTTCCTTCCTGATTTGGATTCTCATACTCACAGTCAGATAATCGGACAAGTTTTTCTTTTATTCTGATTTCTACCAAAATCCTTCAAAACGATTCTAGTATTAAATTGGCCTTAATTTTCAAATATCACGGACGAATTCGTGTTTCCTGTATAATCTCAAGTAAAGTACGCGCAATGGAAAGGCTGGAAGAACAACACAGAAATGAGCGAAAAAATATAGCTCGCTTATTTTGAAAAAAAAAAAAAATCACCCTTGTTCTTACCAACGCTTACCAACGCTTAAACCCGAGAGGCCGGATTTAACGGACACGTATCCCAGAGCTCATGATAAAAATAAAAACGTGTATCTCACGTACGCATAACGCGTAACTAAACGTGTCGCAATACTTTAAAGAAATTTCCTGCGGCAACTTCCTCCGCGGTGAAAATATGGAAATTACTATGAATAATGAGAGTTTCGAGTCAACGACAAGCGGTCAATGACGTGGTCTCTTATCGCGAACATCCTTTACGGAGCACGTTGATAATAATACCGCAGAAAAGAGACTGCGGGTCACACTTACGACTCTATCGATCGGAGAAAATTATAAAATCGCGTATTATGTTTGAAAAAAAATTGCGCCTACTTGTTCTCCGGTGACGGAGAAGTTCTAATCTGACGGTGTAAAGTAACAGATGCGTTAGGATGCTCGAAATCGTTTCTTTAAAAATTGGAGGATAGGTACATTTCCGAACATCTTGTATTTCCGTACGTATGTAATGGTACGTAATCGAGAAGAAAATTTTTTGCAAGTAAACATGGTAAACAGATCATGCATAATCAAATTCGATCCGCGCTGAACGTTTTGATATTCAACGGCGCTTTTATCTTATCAAATTATCAACAGCATTTACATCCTAAAAATAGCAGAAAGATTCAGTTGATATGAATGAGAAAGAGGGTTAATTCGACGCAAGGTCTTACGTTCCCTACCGTGTGAGATTTCGACATTCTGCAATTTAATTCCTTGTAGCTTTGCCAACGACGAGGAAATAAAAGTAAGCTGTCCTATCGTGCCGCGATATTATAATGCACGTTACGCCAGAAACTTGTATATTAAGCGGAATGTAATTACGAGGTTGTTAGTAAGGAGCATATTAATTAGGCGAGGAAAAGGTGAACGCTAGAAAGAGGTGATTAACGGATCGCGAAAGGTAAATGAGCAGTTTTATAAACGCATGCGCGACAATAGCGAATGAATTATATTCCGCTTGACAAGTAAAAAGTGCACCTTTTTTTGAAACTCACTATTGAAACGCACGCTCTGGAATCGACGCAATAATCGTGAGACTGAATCGGTGATTTCAAAAGTGCCACAAGCCACAAAAGTCAACTTTGGAGGTGATTAAAAAGAAACTGATTATCTGAAATTTCTGCAAAACAATTTCGAACTCCACCGGTGTGGAAAGTGGAAATTAAGGAATTGCGTCCGTGTTTCGCGATTAAAATTACAAATTTGCGAACCCTTTCTACGTTAATAAGCCGATGCTGAATCAGCGCGGATAGAAATGTTTTGCCGAACGACTAGTTCGATTTATTCGACGCGAGTACGTATCGAGATCGAGATCGACGCACACGCGCCTAACTGACATGTGTGAGAATGCATTTGGACAGAACAGAAGTGCATATCAACGAGGTTATCTGCGTGAGACTCGATTCCGAACAGTGGCGTAGGTTACATCGAACGGATCGGAGGAAAACTATCGGAAAGTATCAGTTAAATAATAAATTCACCGATCCAGGAACTTACTGGCATAGTTGGCAATTTTTCACTTTCAAGCTTGCCACGTTTTAGCCGATCGAGTTATATTCGAACGACCCGAGCCCGAGAGTAAATATAATACTAACGATCGGAACGCTAACGATCGCTGATCGTATCGCGAGTAATCAGAGACACGTGATAAAACTACATACGCGGTTCTCGCGTAAGAAGTAAAAGACGCGTGAAAAGCGGCGAAAGCGAACGCATTCGCGGACAATAAAATTACGCGTTCCGACAATTGCATGACGAAGGGGGGAAAAAAAGTAGCAAAACTAAACGTGCGAACGAACAATTACGTCGAGTTTAACGGAAGATTCCGCTGACTTTGATCGCGAAAGTAGAGACGGGACGAGCGAGGCATCCGTGTGAGAGGGTTTTAAAGGTGTGAAGGTAAGGTAAGTAACTTCGTCGTACACGGGCGTAATCGAGATTTGTGTCACGAGTCTGTTTTCCATATACGGTGCCCATAACGTTGTCTACTCCGGTAATTGTGCCAGGGCGTTACGTAATGCGTCGTTGTACCATGTACGAATAATAGGCGCGCGCACTTTATGCGCCTTTTTGTCGGGCCGCTTCAAAACGATTCGCGGTGTTCCACATTTGCGGGCCGATGATAGGGAAAACATTTCCTGCCGCGACAATCGCCGTGCAATTGCAACGAGAAACTATTGCGTTAGCTGATCGGTACATCGTTCGCGATATAGACTCGCGAGCGAAGCTCCTTGTTTAGGGAATTTTTTAGAAGAATGACACAAATTTTGAAACACCAGGAGGACGGATACCTTGATAACTGATGCGCGGTTCCAAGGGAAATATAAAGATTGATTTATTCCTGTTTTTTTTTGTTTAATTTATCTTTTTACTGTCCGTAATTTAGTTGCACAAAGTTGCGAATTCGCAGAAGCAGTTTTTTCAAAATTGTAGAACGATTCGTCGAAGGATTTTATTTTAATGCATTTTCGACGAATATAACGATACATCTCGGCATCGCACAATTTCAGGAAAGCGATTCCGACACGTTTTGTCTTTCGAATTAAAAAGGGAAGCGACCAAATTGGCTTTATCCCGAGCGGAGTCTCGAGCCGACAAAGTTGCCCGGTGCAAATTCGCACCTGCCCGCGTTCAAAAGTCGGCCAAACGTGCGATTGAAGAAGAATTAAAAGGGTACGATCAATCCAAGGTGAATACTACGAAAACGAATTAATTAATCGTACATTAAATCCTTCTATCAAAGTTCATTGCTCCGTTTCCATATTGCGGCCACGGCAGCTGCGAGGTGCAAAAAATGAAATAACGAGAATGCAATCGCATCGCGGATTCTTTTTGAAATCATAACGCCGCGATTATGGCAATAAATCAACCGTACGATTCGCGAAAGGATTTAACATAATTTATTCGCGCGTTGCACACCGATGATTAATTAATACCCTAGCGGTTTGTGCGTCAATGTTGCATTACGCGTATTGCACTTGAACTCCCGTTGCAGTCTTGACCACGATTGCGAACGGTGAATATGAAATCATGGGAAACTCAACGAGGAATCGTTAAACGCATACTTTGTTAAGGAAATCATCGGTGGGTATAGTAACAGTGATATAACGATAACTAGATTTTATCACAGGATGACAGATAAATCAATTTTGTTCTCAAAGTAAACGTGTTTCTAGATTTCTTTGCAACGGTTAGTTTATTTAATTGTAATGAAATAAATAACTTTACGCGTGAACGCAAAGCAAGCAAATAAGGATATAAATTAATAAAAGAAATATATACTGAACGCAAATATAATTCTTTCCTTGCCAACAATAATTTATTTATAATTCTTTAAATATCTCGCGTGGTCGTTATACATAAATATAACTAGGTAATTAATAATTGCTCCAACAAATGAATAAGTATTACGTACCCAAGATAAATCTAATTTTCCTTTCGTGTCAATAATAATCTATTTCCATTGATTGCGAAAAAAAAACTTGTCTGATCGCCGTGCACAGATATTATTTTATTTTATAAATACGATACCTATCGGCCGCGACAACCGTCATCAACGAGAACTTCCTTGGATTACAATACGTTTACAACTCGCGATATCGGACACGTGATTTATCGAATCGTGGATCAGACTGTACACGCGTGCAGATTACACCGGTGCACGAGCGCAGATAATTCTCAATCAGTTGTACCTGGTTATCATTCTTCGAGAACAGCCGCTCCGCTCAGGATCTACCGGTTGCTCGCGACTAAAACACCGTTGACTCAATCGAAAAGTAATAACTAAATTGCGGATGTTCGCACAAATCGATATTTTCATAGAAATCAAGCAAAATAATGAAACCTAAACAGAAATCTGTTTCTTAATCGGTGGATTCTAAAAACATGTGTTCTTCAGTTCGTGATTCTCGCATAACGCATACGTTTTGCATGTTTATCGTTAAAGATATACGCAATAATATATTAGTAATATATAAGTAGTTACAACGTCTTCAGAATTGTTATAGAAATAAAATTCTGGATACACGAAACGTATACGAGGTATGGATGACAATTAAGAGTAATTGTGGCAAAATAAAATAAAATTACAAAATTCTGTCATCCCAACACGGGCGTCGAATCGGCATAACGGAACGCGTAGCGGATCGCTATTGGCTGATAGCGGATACCAAAGAGCCACAAGGTCTCTTTTTCCCGATGACGTCTCGTAGGAGAAATTTTCCGGGACTGGTCTTATTGGATTCCGTTACTGCGGTTGAGTCTCGAATGGCTTCAGAAGTTGAATCGTGCCAACGGTAGGAAGCCTTACTTCGACCGCATAATTCGCATTCCAACGAAGGACGAAACAAGATATTCGTTTTCCTCGTTTCTCTTTTTAAAGCGACGGATTCGTCGGTGAGAATGTCGGCGGGGAGTTATCGACGCGCAAATTAGTGAAAATGACGCGTTCATCGATATGAGTAAAGGTGGGAGCGATTAGTACGCGATATTGACAACATTTCATCGGTTCGGCTCTGAATTTTGAAGGAGCGGTGCGAAAGAATGCCGAATAAATAGTGTCAACTTTACGAGTTAATCGGTAGACCGCGGATGTTTATGCAAATCCATGTTTTGATAAAAGGAACGTAAAGGCGTGGGACTCGAACCGAAATTTGTTATGTTATTAAGGAATTTTAAAAACATATTTTTCATTTCTATCTCTCGTTTCGTATCGCACGTATCTACTTAACTTTTCTGTAAGAAAAAATAGTTTTATTGACTGATAAAGTTAGATCAACATATTAAGTAGGTATGTTTATCTTGGGACATTTGTAATGACGTCTATATTTAAGCTGGGAGATTATTTACTACGCGCGACCGACAGAATGTTAATTCTTCTACGCGGGTAGAAACGTGAATTGCGTTCCTTTGTATAAGAATTTTCCCCTGGCGACCGACAACGAAGGACCCCTTTTCCATCGCCCACGCGGGTTGACCAATACCAACGATCGCACCGAGGGCTGTCATACTATTGGAGGGTGATTAGAACCCAAAACTCCTTAAAAGGGACGTAGTCCCCGAAGGAAGGTAAATTGTCGTAGAGATCTCATAGTGTTGATTTCGTAGTGAATTGTGATATAATTGTCATGGTGTGCGATTCGTGTGGATTCTTAGTTGTCGTAGAACTGTATATCCGCGCTTGTTTTGTAAAGCAGTCTGGTTAGGTTTTGCTGGATTTCCCTAACCCTAGCAACAAATGTTGGACTTCGTTTCATTAGAAGTTATCAGTGTTAGTGACTCGGTGATGCTGCGTACCTGTAATGAACGCTACGCGCTACCCTACCGGAACTTCGTCGTTCGATGTCCAGGATCGGTGCAGTGACCCAGTGATATACCGACAGGGACAGCAGCAACTGAGTTCTTAATTAATGTATAGTTAACTAGGGCGATTCGAACATTTGCGACAAGAAAAAACCAGATAGGAAGCTACGAACGGACTACCGCTATTTTCGGGGCACACTGTAAAAACGCGCAATTACGGGATTAATTACCCGCCCCCCTTTTTTTAAACCTTCATCCCCCATCAGGGTACCAGGATTTGATCGCGGAGCCCAGAAAGGGTTCATAAGTCCAGAAGGGACCCACCTGCAAATAAAAATCTGGGAAAAAGGAAATATGATCTCCGGTATAAATAAAGATGTGAAAAGTGTAAAATATAGATCTCAGAATGATTGCATATCAAATGCCGTTCTCAATTTATATTGCAAAGAAATAAACAAAACGCTAAGCGAAGATTCATAAAGTTGTCGCGACTATAAAGTTTCGAAGTTTTAAAGAACGCGAGAATTCGATCCAATTAGTAACATTCTTCGCGCGCGCACGCATCGCGGCAAGTGCAGAAATAGGGCGGCGGCCGGGAGGGTGTATCGTACGCGAAATGGGGTTGTAAAATTACATATGCTCGAGCTCGAATATGATCGGGTTCGGAGGTGCATTGTGGGACAAGGTCGGTTCACCATAGCCACGCAAGCGGGTCACGCTAGGCTGGGCACCCCTTTTACCACTAGCCGTTAAATTACTTCGAGTTAAAACTGCAACGCGACAGGCAAGCAACGTTTTCAACTATTCCTTGGTGAAATTAGCCCCTCGGCCTAGAGACCCGATGCAATCTCGAGCCCTTCGTTAGGCGCGTTTATCGTTAAACAATAATGAGCCTTCGGGAAATAATTATTTCGAACGTCACGTTTATTACGACCACCGCGTTGTTTATTGTATATCAAGAGACGCGAGTGTGTCGTTTACCTTCCTGTACGAGCTGTGTATAATGCGAAATTTAATTAGCTCGTCGCCCGCGATATTCTAACCCGTTCCGTTGGAAGGATTTAAAAATAATTTCAGACGGACGCAAAATTTTCCACCTATGTAAGTCTTATTGGAATTAATTACAATTATAATCATAAATTAATTTTTTTCTTAAGTACATTAGTAGCAAGATATATAGTTAATTAAACGTGAATGTTAGTGAAACTGACATCTTTTTATTTTCTGTAAAATTTGACAACACATTCAACAGGTTTATTTTGTAAAATTAATATCTAGAACGATTCGTTTACTGAAAAAAACAATGAAGTTTTAATTATATTGATTTTTTTTAAATTTAACAGATTGGTAGAATTGATTGGTTTAAATTGTTGGTATGGCGATTGACATTGGAATCCTTCCAACGGAACACGTAAGAATTTCATTAGTTAAACATTGTGACCGACGAAGTCGACCAAATTTCGCGTTAATAATAAAATTTAAACGTGCAATCTCCATTTCCGTTTAAACAATTTCGCATTTTCCATTTTAATTTATTGTAAATTGGTCCCGAGCAGTATAATTTGAAATTCGCAACTTGGGTGGGTGTATTGTTAAGCGACACGGATGCAAATCTGCCACGAAACGCTCGTAATACCCAGACACGTGGTTATAACGAAACTATTATCAATTTATTGCCATATAAGCAACAGTGATGCATGCACGTTACGCATACGCCTCGTGCGTCTTTTAAATATAGAGGAACGCGGCGAGGGGAAGTGACTCATTCGTGGTAAACCGATGACGATCCGTTCGTGGATGACATCACTCTCGGGTTTTATTACAATTTGGAAGAGAGACGATAAGAGGTTGCCGATGTCGCAAAAAAAAATAGCCGAGGAGAAAGAAGCGGAAATGAAGAGAATTAAAAGGGAACGGTGTTACGTACTCGTATGCCGAACGGGCGAACACGCTTTTAAATTGCTCGTACCGAGTGTAGCGAGATTCGAGATTGTTCCAAACTTGGTATTTTATACACCCCATATTTTACGGTTTTAATAACAATTTTATTTTCAAATTTAATTACTGGAATTCGGTTCATCGCGAATTATTCATACTTTCGAATACTCGCACGCACCTATTTCCGGTTCAACCTCGGCGCCGAAAGGAGTCGACGTAACGCCAATTATGCGCTGCGAACAATTAAAAACAAAAATAAAAAATCGTAAACGCTATCTCCCCGACGAAACGTAACTCTGGGATCATGGAAATTCAAGGCGAAGAGCTAGTTCGCGGCGACCACCGAGGGGGTTGATACGAATTGTTTTAAAGCGCGCCTAAAAGAGGCCATTTAACGTGGCATCGTATATTACCACGTTGCTCGTACACGTATACGGGCTTATAAAAATTAAATGGAGAGTCGACAGATGCGAGAAAGGGGGAGGATAAAGAGCAAGGGAAATGAAGGTGAAGGGAGAAGTGGGCCGACGGGAGGGGTGGGTAACCGGACGAATGAATGAATCTCACGACTCACGCGTGTTCTGCTTTGCTTATTCGGTCCATCGTCTGATTCGACGCGCATCGCTGACACATACACGCTCCTGCCGCGGAATACGAAACTTATCCAGACATTGTTCGCGTCGCATAATGTTGCGTTACGTTCTTTTCTCCCGGCGCCGCTGGTGGAGAGACATTGCACGAGGTTGCGCCGAAAACAGGGGTGTGCGAGTACACGAAAGTATGAATTATTCACGATGAATCGGAATCGAGTAATTAAATTCAATTATAAACGATGACAAAATTCGATTCGTTCTATTCTGAATTTAATGAACCGAAAGAACGGATAATTTGAATGACTCTACAAATTTGAAAATGCAATAAATAAAATACAGAAAATAATAACGTAGTTTGAAAGAATGTGACTAATTACGTAGAGATGTTCCTAATGAGAATTATCCGTAGAGTAACCATCTAGAGTCGTTTATCTTCTTAGGTTTGGAATGCGTAAAAACTGTCGAATGCTCTGACGCGAGCTAATTCAGCAATAACCATGCTCATTTGCGAAACATAGAAGATTAACAAAATTTGAACTCCTCGCTTTCTCCTCGTGTTGTCAATAGGAAAGGCCGAAACGTTAGATTCGCGAAAATCGGTCTAGCAGCTCACGTTCTACCAGGGAACGGAGAAACACACGCGTTCGCATAGGCTGTTAAACTCGTGCAAAAATGAAAAGAAGTATAAACCAGTTTCACGTCACAAAGAATCTTGACCACTCGCTCGTGACACGAAGATTATCTACGCTTACGTTAATCTCTATCAAATCTTTTCTTCTTTTCAATAATTTTCACGATTTTTTCCCCAACTTTCTCTACCTGGATTACATGCAAATTCGCAAACTGTCTCGTATTTAAAACGGATTACGCGTGCCTCTCGACATGACGGGGCAAGACTGCATTTTACCGCGTTGGCAACAATTTATCGTCCACTCCGAAAGCGATTAAAACGCGAGTGGTAAAAGAGCACGTCCGTTAGATTCGATTAATAAAATTGCAATTTCATTTCGCCGTCGCGCTCGTACCGTCAAATTGCATTCGGAATCAGGACGTCTGCTGAGCGCAACCGCGCGTCGTGCATCCTTTTTGAATTCTACTACGCCTGATCGTTGCACGAGAAAAACTCTGGTAGAGTCCGAAAGGAATTACTCGTCATTACGCAGCGAATTATGCTCGGCGGGAGAAACCTTGGGCAGAGGAAGGTGGACGCGAGCCGAGAGAAATGCAGATTCGAAGCACGATGGGATGATTTCGTCATCGCAGATGCACACTCTGAATACTTTGCGAGTCACCGATGCATCTCTCGCGCGGTGCAACAAACGCCGCTGCATACCGAAACGAGACGGGGGCACGTAGCGAGAAGCCAAAGTAATTCCGTACTTGTTCTTGAGGACAAATTAAATTATAGCGTAAGGAAAGGAAAGACGGTGGCTTTAATCCGGAAAACAGATAAGCCGGCGCGAAGTTAAAATATTTCAGCGATAAGTGTTAAGTCGATTAACGAGTTCCTAGCGTTCTGATTTTTGGAAAATATATATTTATTACGATACGGAAATAAACCATTCTCCGAGAATTCAATTTTAGCCCGATGCTTTAAACTAGAGGATTCGAACTCGCTAATTAATTTCACGCGTGCGTTAGAAAACACTTCGAGAAAGTAATAACCATGAAGCACCAAGCGCGACTTATCATTAATTTATAGAAAATATTTATTACGAAATATAGGTATATCGTTGATTTTCTGTGGCGAAGATATCACAGGAGAACGGTAACTTTTCCACGCTCTCCCCTCGGTCTTCGCCTCGTTTTCAATAAAGAAAGAAATTAATTTCTGTCCATGAACCGAAATCGATAGAAACTTTAAATCAATTTCGAAACGTCATCCGACAGTAATGCCACTCGAATCAATAAACCATCGATCCGCTATCACCGTTATTAACGAGCACAATAATCGAGCGATAAGATCATTTCTGGTCGCGAGCTGAACTTTATTCAGCAGCCCCGATTACTTTCGGATCCTTTCACCGGAATTCTCATTGGAAACGCGAGCTGTTACGTTACTCGGGCCGCGCTGCCGAAGACTCGGCAAGGACGCGATTTAAAAAAAAAAAGAGAGATAATCCAGGACAAAAGGAGGAACTTCGAAGCGGTACGACGACTATACGATATCCTGACCGCAGGACCGCTTTTGGCTCTCGCTGCGTCGACGCGTCTCGGCATGCGTTGAGTATCGAAAGATTTGCAATACCGCCGGTAAAGAGCAAGCAATGATTCTGCTTTCGCGCGTCTCTCGTTCGCGGAATCCCCTCCCCGAAATCCGCGGTTGTCGTCGAGTTATTTATCGCGCGGCAGTCATTCTGCATATTTTGTAGAGTGCGTTAAGATGATACAGCGTAGAAAAGGTTTTTAAAAAAAATACTTAAAAGCTGACTAGATGTTACGGCGGTATGGTATTAGAGAGAAAAATGACATATACATATAACGTATTAAGATTTATTCATTAAGTATTAATAATTCCTATTTGAAATCACAAGTTACTTGCACACAAATGATTGCAACGAAGGCACGAGTCTGACTCGTTATTGTACGCGAATGGGTTGAAGTTGTCGCCGCCCATATCGATGGTTGAACATTGTTACAGGTGAGTCGTGTCGAGTAATCGGTGATTGAATAATAGTACAGTCGACTAGTCGTAGGTTAGTTATGAGGAAGATTGTACCTAATTGCGCGATAACTCAAACGTTGTAACAAATGTTCATGAGAATTAGAATAAATGTAAGATACGCTTCGAGCGACGATTACGGAAATCAGCATACTTGGGAATTGCGACTAATTGCGCGTTATCTTTTTGACAAATTTGTGTAGGAATATCATTAAACGTAGATAAAGTTTTTGCGGAAAGAAAAATAGAATTTTGCGTATTGTTTTTAATACGAACATCGTGCAATGTATCTTTATTCTTACGAAAAATATTAGGAAAGATTCCTACGAGTTATAGGAGAGATTTAAATATTTCAAAACTCACGTTACGTTAGTTTTCAAATATTTCAATATCCAACAATATTATTTCTACTTACGCCTCGCAATACGGCTGTTTGTTGAAACCCTTGTACGTCCGCATGTTCAGGGTCATTCCACAACCCTGACATTTGAAGCATTGCTTGTGCCATATCTGTAACAACAAAATGCCGATAATGCATAAATTCATGAGCCTCTTTGCATTGAAAGCTGTACTACGCGTAATTGACATTTCGCAGATTTTTACCCGTTCGTCACGCGTCTCAATAGCGATCTAAATAATTTTACTAACGGCGACCTTTGCCCCCATTATTATTTCTCATCGGCATCGGCATCCACGCTTTTGCCACTCCGTGCATTGTTCCTCGAATTTATCACGTTCCAACGGCACCGCACTTTGACCCCAGTTAGACGAGATACGAGCTACAAATACGATCGCGTATCATTCCCGATAAGATCGTCGACCCAATCGACGAGTAAAAACTATAATTATCGTTCTCTTTATACGCGCCAGGACGTAGATGTAAGAAAGAACTCCGGAAGGCACTCGAGTTTTTCGCGGCCGCAATTAAACGCGATCGAGACATTCAAATATTTCCAAACCGGAACTAACTTTGACGCGGCGTAATTTAGATCCGCTTCGCGATAACCGCCCGGTTAATTCCCGCGTCCCCGATCCGCGTTCGAAACTTGACACGGTTAACGTATAGGGTGGATTACAGGAATTATGTCGTTTAAAAGATCGAAACCACGATAGTGATTCGTCGAGCGACCCGTAGAACCGAAGGTCGTCATAGTCTCGCCGTGTTCTTCGATAATTGGCAAGGTTGCTGTCAGAAGTCGAATAAGGTCGCGGATCTTAGGAGAATGTCTACGAAGGACTCTCTTGAATACGTACGCTAGGAATGAGAGAAATGAGTCACTATGAAATGAGTCAACTTGATTATGGTCGAGGGGTAGCAATCGCCTGTCCGTATTAACGTAATTCTTGCCGTGGTTGCGAATTTGAATCTCATCTTTTGTAAACGGTAATGACGATATTAATGAAACGGCAATAATAAAATTTCTGCAGCGCCAAATGTGTATTTGACATTAGAAATGTATGAAATGTTTATTTGTCTGAGAATTATTGTTCAATGAGTCCAGATATGAACATAAAATTCCCAAGTTTCCGTACTTTAAATTCGATTGGTTAGAGTTAAATCGATTTACTTAAATTTAGATTTAATTCGAGAACGTAATAGCTATACTCGAAGAACCGAGGCATAACGATACACGAGTTTCAAATGAAGTTTTAATCGAAGCATCTAACGCGGAAAGAAAAACAGCTTGATTGCTAGTCCGCAGATGACTCAGTTTCTCATGGAACGAGCGGAATTGTAAAACGCCATAAACGAGAAACTGGAAACTGCACGGCGGCGTGCAATAAATATCGTACAACCTCTCGAAAAATAGTAAAACAGCGATGCTAAACATAATTGAAAATTTCCTTAACGTCGGTTATCAGAGAATCATCGAAACGTGTCTATCAAATTCATTAATGAGATCACCGAACGGTTATTGAATCACATTAACGAGAAATATCGTATAAACTAAAAAACCGAAGAAAACTAATCCGATTAGATTCAACGACGGAACGCTTAAAAGCATCATCCGGATTCGCTAGATCCGATTGTTAATGAAACTCCGGTAATTAACGCATTCATTGCCGCATGACCCCCATTTGGGTGACTCGTGCGACACGTTAATACCCATAATATTTAATCAACAAAATTAGTTAATTAATACATCAATATTCCGAGACTATGGTGCTGAAACGCACGTGTCAACCAAACGTGGGTAACGCGGCGATCAACGTGTTAATCGAACGGAGAAATCTTTGATCGGCATTTTTCAAAACCAACGTCGGCTACCGCTACACGCGCTTGCTCGAAGAATCGCCGAAGGGCATTTTCAAACCCGGGCACGTTTCGATTTCTAGACGACGCAAGTCGTCAGTCTCAATCCAAGAGCCGAGGGAAGGAATGCAGCGTTTAACGAATGCAACGGTACCTTATTTGTATCGTGCTACTAATGTTAATCGCGTTACGACGCGGTCGTCTACTTTTCAACGTAATGATACGGAATTGCACTCCGACAGAGAATCGGTGCACGTGATTTTTCGTCGTACGGTAAGCAAATGAATTTTCCTACCTCTAGCCGTTCAGTATTAACGCGTAAATCCGGACATGAATATTGAATTATCCAACTTTCCCGTTCTCAACGAATTTCTTTTACACGTTTGTCGATGTACGTAAGTACTTTCGTGTAGTAATGACACCTTTAAAACCGATGCTTTAGTTTCGCGATAACGAGGTTACAAAAATACCTGGTCCCCATTGATCGAGTAGACCTTTGCATTGATTTAAAGTTGTTAAAAATTTTCTGTTAAATTATTGTGCTCGCGTGCGCGACTATAATTTATTATTCGATATCAAGATTACCACGTGAATTATAATATCGTGCGATTATCTTCAATTATTCTTGAATACGAGCGTTAGCCGAGTTCCAAGTTCCGACGAATCCAGAATGTTTGAAATGACTTAGTTTCTCTGCCCCAATTATGATGTTACTGTTTGGATCATGCTCGATCGATACCATATGGAATTTTGCAAGCCTGCAATAAAGTCGGTAAATAATTCCCCAGTGCGAGTACTTTCACCCGTTTTCGGAATGTTTTTCGCTCGTGCAAGAAACCCGGGCTCTTGTTTCGCAAGTTGTTTTATTTATAGTCGCCGTATTGTACACTGGCCTGAATTGGAACAAGCACGAAATACAAATGAAAAGATTTTGCATTGATTTCGAATCCTACCGTGTACCGACGACGCATTCGAATATTCGCCTAATTAATACGTAAACGCTGTATACTTGATGACGTAATCGCTCTTAACGATGGTGCAACGAAGATAAGTATAAAATTAATTTGCGGACCGGAGGATTGGCTGTATCACGGCGAACCGTAATATTTAACTAAACTTTATTTGTTTGCCTAAAGGTTGGACGTCTCCGCGTTAAAGCATTCGTGTTATGCAAAAACGACCGATACCGAGCACGCACCGTTCCCCTTCTCACCTATTCAATTATTATGACAACGACTCTCGATTATCGCTGCCGTCGGATTAATTACACCAGTTGAATAACTACGAACAACGCGCTCGCGTTTCCCTCGATCGTCACGATGAAGAAAGCGCGACGCGCGAAATTAGATCGTAAAAGCCGAGAAAGAATCGCGCGAGTACATCGGTCGCTGTCATCGAAAGTGAAAGTCTGACTGTACAGCAAATTGCAAGATAAGTGGGAGTCAGTGGCACAATGACAGCCAAATGATCTTGGATAACCTTTGTAATACGCTAAATATCAAATGCCGCATGGTAGGCGTGCAAAGTGCGCTTTGGCGATCGAATGCAGATTACGCTTTATCTCGCGATCGATATTCGACAGGAATCCCTCAAAGTGGAGTAGAACTCGTTGCTGTAGCGCCATTAATTCCGTCTCGGTTCGCTAATCGTCCCAAAACACGGCTAAGCTCGCGGAAATGTTACCTAATCGCGTGACAGTGGTGTTTCGAAATTAGTATAAAAGTCAAAATACTTACTGTCGGTAAGTTTTACGTCGCGGGACACGATAATTATTGTCAGCTGCGCGATTGGCTAATATTTTGTTCGATCTCGCGCTAATTATGCTTCTACAATTATCGATTACAAAAAATCACTCACAACTTGGAGACCTCTGTATACTTCGTCCATATTAATAAATGTTCTAACGAGATGATGTTAACGGAGTATCTCTTATGAATATTTATTCTATAGTAATGTTAAACTATAAACGATATTAGTTTTCGATAACGACGTATCATTCGTCGACCGCGCGTTCATCATTTTTATCCTGAAATTCCGACTAATTCCAGAAACTTTTGCAAAAGATTCTATCGAAGAGATTCTTCGTTAACATCGTCCCTTTAGTACATTTTTTAATATAAACGAGGTATACAGGGTATCTCAAAGATGTGTCTTCTCTTGCATGTCGAACATGATTGAACTTTGCTTACAGAAGCTTTCGATCAGGCGAGCTAAGTATTTATTTAAATATAAATGTACAGTGCACGAAGGAACCTCGAGGATCGACGATACGAATCACCAGGGCGATCGACGGAATGAAAAAATTCAATTCTCACTCACGCGATTATCTAAACCGATCGTCCCTGATCTACGTTTTAATATATTCCAGCCAGTAGACAGTTTTATCGGGATGCGAATTTTAACACAGCATGGAGCCTAGTTTTTTTCTGGTAGGAGGTGTCCCCGCTACGCGTTACTCGTGTACGTTACATACATAGAATCGCTTATTCGTGCTTTCGCAATGTACGGTGGGAAACAACCGGATGCCGTGTCGCATCGCTGGCATAACAGACATTTCTAATGACTAAAACCGCGATTCGCAGATCCTAGAAAGTAAGGGGCTCGGTAATTCTCTTTAAATAATCTGCAGTGCGAATATTCCGCAATTGTTTGCAACTTATGCGTTACTCCTTGCCACGTAACGGGCACGCGAGTTAACTTTTACACGAGAACTTTAACCCATTCGAGAAGAAGAAAAATTTTAAAGAGCGAGTAGGTACTTTTGTTTTGTTCGCGATAGTCACACGCACGGCGCGCAATTGATCCTTTTAGCTAGGAAACACATTACGCGCATAATGTGTAACCAGTCTCGGATGAGTTACCGAAGATTACTGGCAGAGCGAACGATTATCGGGTATAAATTGATCCGATCAAATTTACGCGAGTCTTTCGTTCGATAAATTCGAGGTCAAAGTCAAAATTAGGCGGATAAGCCCTCGTCCAAGTTTAATTGCGCGAAATCGCCGAAGGTGGACAAACGAGTTTAACCAGAATTAATGTATCTGCTTTGCTTAATTGACAGACCTTGCCTGATTAATTAATGACCGCGCGTCTTATCAGTTGCAAGATTGTCCGCTCGATGGTCAATACATTCGTTACAGATAACTATGCGTAACAATAAAAAGTTTCAATTTACAAACATTGGCGGTGGTTACGTTAGCTCGAAAATAAACCGATCGGACCGCGAATTCTGAATTCGATAAAGTTCATCGTGAACCGCGATCGCAGCTTCCACTCGAGAGATAAGCGTCTGATATCACTGTAATAGATAAACCGTTATTTGAAGAAGAAGTGGAAGAAAGTAACAAGAAAAATCAATACGATAAATTGATTCGTGCGTCATAACGATCATAGCTATCGTAGATTCACGATTACAATATAATTTTTGTCGTTTTACGGATGTACGTATTCCACTTGAAATTTCAGCTATTCCGAGTATCAACGAACATTACGTTTCATCGCCGTACCTCGACGTGGCGGATTTCTAGAACGATAAAGGCGCAACAGGTTGGGAATAACTCCCACCTGTTGCAACTGTATCCGATGCCCACGCAATGAACAATTCCAACTTGGAATTCGGTTATAATCTCACTAAAACTTTGGAATCTTATAAAGCTCCCATTTCAAATCGAACGAGCAGGAACGAAATAACGACAGCTTAATAATATTAAGATAATACAAATAAGAGATTCCAATGTATAATAATTTTGGTACACGGTGATTAGTAATTAACTCTGTACCGTATCGCGTAGACAATTGTCAGGTGTAAATGCAAGGTGTTTTTTATTTTATATAAAGAACTACTATTGTGTTTGCGATTCCGTATACCGAACGGTCGAAGGGGTGAAGACAATTAATTTTTAATGCATTACCACGCCCTAATTTAATAGCCACGTACGATAAAAGAACAATTGTCGGTGAAAAAGGGGCGAGCGGGGTTTCTCTTCGTTAATGGGACATGAATTAATTGCTGCTGCACCAGCTCCACCAGGATACGTAACGCACATATGCGGGCCGTGTAAGTTTGAAATGAGATACTAACCGAACGATCCATTATATTCGAAATTCGGATAAAATTGGGGGAAATAAAGGAAAAGCCTGGATTTCGCACATTAAAAATCCGAGAAACGAATTATGCAGTAAATTTGGACGCGAACAAATACAATATAAAATCATGTTGAAAATATTAAGCGCGTTAAAATGCACAGACATTGAGAACGTGGGTCATTAAAATACATCTTGGAATTAAAAATAAAATTACGTACCAAACAAGACGCGGGTGTACTTCGCGCTACGGAGAAACGGCAGGAAAGTACGCGATTATAAATATTTTCCTTGTTATACTGTGCTTCGCTTTAATTGTCCTTCGTGCGCTTTAATTCGTCTTCGGCCTGTTGACTGCGTAACGTTAAACGTCTCGCTTTTGATCCCGCAATTCTCTCTCGCTTTTTCTTTCTATCGCGTTTCTCTCCCGGAGGAATAGAGACCGACAGGAACGAACGACGCAACAGAGGAAGAAAAAACGAAAGAAAGAGAGAGAGAAAGGCACTTCTATACGCCATTCACAAGACTGTAACACGGACTGCGACTAACGAGAAGGCAAGATATGCGCAGCAGACATGAAAAATCTGCGAATGCAGCTACGGATTATAATCTTCCGAGGAAATAATTATTCTTTGAATGTAGAATTGTAGTAACGCAGACGCTGATAGAATTGTAATATTACAAAGATTCGATAAATCTCGCGATAATAGAATCACTTCGAAAAATCTTTGTAAGAGCAAAAATAAATATAAACAAATTATACGTCGGAAGAAAATGAGTCTGCGTTTGAAGTTGTCTCTTTGAAATATTTCCTAAAAATGAATGAAATGGCGGGAAAAGTCTGAGATTAAAAAAGGGCATGATCGAAGAATTTAGAAAAATAAAACGAACGTAATGATAGCGTATCTCGATAAATCCAAATTTCGGAGCTCTTCTTTTGGGCGACCTCGGAGTACGTTTTCTACCGTAGAACGCCGCCTACGTGATTTAAGTCTCCTTAACTCCAGCCGAATCTTCAATAAATCGTACGGCTGTTAGGCGTTTCTGTACGAAATTTCATTGTAAGAGAGAAACATGCGCGCTCGAAGATAAAATTGTTAACGCACGATATCCGTGAATTAACCGAACACACGATGCATAATCGAGGCTGAAATAAAAAACGTCGCACCAGCGATGCGAGACCATGCGACCAATAATTATCGTGCAGATAATAATGAACACGACACGCAAAATTTTCTATCTAGCGATCGTTCACGAATGCAAAACGATCGTCGAAATATCGCGTTAAATGGTTGTGTCTCGCTATTGTGTCATAAACGGTCTGAAACCGCGTCATCCTTATATTTGGAGAGAAAACATTCTTTGGAATTCCTCAATATTTGTACGAGCGGTATTATGCACAAAATGCGCTCTCTTATCGGGGCAAATTGCAAATGCGAGTGGCGGAGCGATTAAGGAAGAATTAGAGGATGATTTGGAGAACAATGTAAGGTTATTAATTGCAGATAACTGCAGTCTGATACCGGGAGATAGTAAAGTACATTTTAATTACTCGTTCGTCATAGCGCCGTAAACTCATTGTTTGCAGGTTTCAGATGTACGTTTTGCACGAACCGTTTTCGTTCTTCAAACAAGTTTTGCGTATCAGCAATATTCTACTAAGATCGTTATAAGAAAAATGTGGCGTCTCTCCGATACAAAACATTCGGTTTCGCTTGTAGACAATAATAATAATCTTAAAAAAGTACCTTGAAATAGTTATTAAAAATATCTAGATTAAAGCGGTGACCGTTTGACGTTTCGACGGCGACGTTCGTTCGTTCTGGGGACAAACGAAGCGGCGGACAATTATTCGAAATGGGACAGGACGCTTTAGTAAGCGGAACTAAACGGGAACGGTACATCCTGCAATCTGTTGCAAAAAAAGAAAAGAAAAGAATCCTGAGCCACTCCACTCGCAGCGGGATCGTTCTTAAGAGCACCCAAGGAAAGGATGTTTTTGCCGTACGAAAGAAACGTGGAAACGAGCTTAATCCACCGAGCGAATAGAAAAATAACGCTGACCAGAAAATAAGCGTCACGGAAAGTCCCCGTCGGAACTAACAACATGAAACAAGCCAGACACGAAAGTTAAGTACTGAAACTTTTTGCTTCATATTCCTTTAACTCCTTGTGTTGTTGTATAATGTTTATACATTAACGATTAAAGTCAGAGTTAAGTATCAATTAACATGAAAAAGAATACGAAAGGCGCATCAGGGAACAACTACTCGAAGATCTTGTCTCTGTCCAATCGAACGCAATCGAAAACATGTCAACAGAATTAGAAAGCTCGAAGCCTAGGTCCGTCTGAACGACGAGCTGTTACCGACATAGTTGTTCCTTTTTACCTCAAAACTTTAACCACTGTATTAGAAAAATAAAGCGATCTAGTTGAACGATTCCCGATTCATCCGACAAATTCATCCCACAATTTTCGAACTATATGAATCCGCGTTCTCCCAACAACGCTAATCGACCTACAGTTCGAACATCACGCACTAAATTCGGGGCTCGGTTTCTCCAGTTCGGCAAGATTTAACCTCCAGAAATAAAACATCGCGTTCACTTTGACCCACGAATAGGGTACGGAAAGACGTACCTTGTCCAGGCACTTGAGCTCCTCGATCGGGTAGACCGTTTTCTCGCAACGGGCACACGTCTTGCTCATCTTCTAGTTCTTCTTCGTCGTCCACCTCCTCTTCTTCTTCTTCTTCTTCGTCCCTCTTCCTTTTCCCTCCTCCGCGAGAGCAGTTCCGCGTACGTGTGTATCTTGGCCTCTTGTCTTCTTTCTTCGAAACACTGCGCGTACGTTGAGGACACGTGTAAAGTAACACTAGCGACACATTCGCGCGGATTTCGCGGTTGGAGAGTAGATCAGTAAACGAACGGGAAAAACGCGCGATTTCTCTGCGAGTGTATCTCGGATACACGAATTTACACGTTGATCGACGAAGAAAATGCACGTTGGAGGAAAAGCTCGAGCTGCACGGGCGCCACAGAGCCGCACCAAACCGCACTGCCCTCTCGTCTTCGCAAAGCAAGAAAAACTCACCGAGTGACAGCAATGGTGGGCCACTGCGTTAGTCAATCGAGGGACTAAATATTTTTCAGCGTGATACGTGAAATAGTTTAGACGAACTTGGTTAATTGAAATATGTATCGAAAGAAATGCATTAAACTGGAGGAAGTATGACGGCAGATTATTTTGTTCGACGCAGTGTATTCGAGACGTTATTGATGCGGAGTACCCTTTGGCGCGGCACTGTCGGTAACGTAGGTCGGACGGATGATTCTTGTCAATGATTTGGATTACGTTTGGAAAGTATTTCTTTCGTGTCTGAATCGTTTGATCGGGGACAATGCATGGATTACTTCAAGATATTGTCAGAACATTTCTAGTAGGATGATTATTCTCGGCTTTAGTTGATCGAAACATTTTTAAATTGAGCCAGAGCTCTCATACCACGCTAATCAAGACAAGTACAGGGTACATATTTTTTTGAAGTTTTAAGTTTAGTAATTATGCGAATGTTACGGTGTGTGGTAATTGATACCTTCGAAAGGTACAGTGACAGGCAAATAAGAATGCCTTGAAAAAAGATAACGAAGCTGGTGATGTTGATGCGGTAGGGATCTACAAAAACAGTTTAAAGAAGTTTCGAATAATTGCACCTTGTTTCTTATTGTTACATACACCACGTCAAAGAATGAACACCAAACGTAAATTAGCTCAAGTAACTGAAACCGTGAAAATATCCATAAACTTCAATTTTTTTACCGACGTTTTTAGTGATGCCTGTCTTCTAGCGCCATCTACATACTCAACACACATCTTAATTATATTCCGGTAAAAATTTATTAAAAAAATATACAATGTACGGGCAGTTGGAAATTATTTTCTTAAAAAATTACATATCTTTCGTAATTACTGTTTTCCTTTAAGAAATTCATATACGACACTGAAGTCTTTTTTAGACAATCCTTGACTAACGATTGCTCTGTAAATCTGATGGGCCAATGAACCGAGAGGAATAGGCGTTTCCGTCCTACTCGCGGCAGATTGCGCTAACCCCAAATCTTTAGCCATTAAAGTTGTGCCGAAACCTCCCTGAAAAATGACAAAAGATAATTGAAATAGTAATAACACGTTCTTTATCGATGCAAATTTAAGGCTTGCGTTAAACCCAGAATATTATCGCGCTTCAATGCGCTCTTCCCCTTTACCGCGCCCCGCGCATTGTGCAATCAAATATACGCGCGCATAAAATTCGTTCGAGCGCCTTTTGAAAACCTAACCTAGCGCGTTCAGCATTTCTACGTCTTGGGTGTAAAAAACATTCGAAATTACCTCGTAGTTTTTCGAACTGGGAACGTCGGGAAGAATCCCGGGTACAGGATTGTACGATTCGGAAGACCAGCATTTTCCTGAACTGGAGTTAACGATATCAGCTAAAACTTTTGCATCTAGACCCAACCTGTAAAATTAATGCGTTACAAATTGCAATTACCGTTATCTAGTTCGCTGTAAGTGGTTATAATTTTAGTTATTGGGCTTTACTTTTGTCCAAGGTTGAACGCTTCCGCTGTACCTATCATGCTAATAGCCAGTAGCATGTTGTTGCATAACTTTGCAGCCTGTCCTGTGCCCACAGATCCACAGTGCACGATTCTAGATCCCATTGCTTCCAGAAGAGGCTTCGCCAGTTCGAAGTGTTCTTTCGAACCGCCCACCATGAACGTTAGGGTACCGTCTCTAGCAGCGTTTATACCTAAGTAATTCATCGTTATCACTTTCGTACCTTTGAATCGATTAGATCAGCGGTTCCGAAACCATATGGCCACGGACATATATATTTAGTTAATGAGCCTCAAATTTTGTTTACAAAACAGGTGATCCGCACAACTCAAAAAGTTGGGAACCGCTGGATTAGATTTTTTCGTAAGTCAGATTGTTATCGTAAGTTTCATCATTTTTAAGACATTCGATGTTCGTGATTTAAAATCGGTGGCTATATCTTTTTGCCAGCACTGTAGCATTTTCTTTTGTCAATGGAAAGCGTTCGTAAATGAAAGGGAATATACAAAAGATTGATAGTTAGATCATTGATTTTGCGAAAGTCAACTGTTGTAAAAGAGAAGTAATATACTAGGAATTTTTAATTAAACTAATGTTATACCTCCTGACACTGGGCCGTCAATGAATTTAGCATCGCGTTTTTCAGCTTCGGTTGCCACCGTTTTTGAAACAGATGGGTCTATCGTACTGCTGTCTATCAAAAGGGTATCTTTTTTCACCGAGCTGGAAAACAATTAAAAACTGCATATGACGCGCGGGTACCGTGGGAAATTAAAATTAAAATACTTCGAGCACGCGTACCTGAGTATACCAGTTTGCGTATCGTAAACGTTAAGCACGTGTTGATTGGATGGTAACATGGAAACCACAACTTCAACGTCCTTTCCCACTTCTGCGATAGACGGTGCGCTCGTAGCACCTGCTTCAATTAACTTGGACACGGCTGATTTGTTAATGTCAAATACAGTTAATTGGTAGCCCTAAAATGTGCGAATCGGTATTCAGATCGGGGTCGAAATCGATCGTTGTGATCAAACGTAATTTGTCGGTACCTTTTTTAGAAGATTTCTCGCCATGTGGCCGCCCATGTTGCCTAAACCGACGAATCCAACTTTGGAGAAACATCGTGCTCCTTAATTATAGAGAAAAATTGAACGATGATATCAGAATTGATTTAATTCGAGACTCGGTGCAACTCGAGTAACGTATCACTCTAGAGTTACCTGTGTACCGAGACCCAATGATAATGCATTATAAATAAACACGCTCGAATTTATGTAACACATTACCTGCAGTCGTATGTCCGATTAGAGATTTGGATAAAACAACTAACACACTCATTCTGAAACAATTTACTTTGCAATATGGCGATGGAACCGTTCACTCTTTTACTTCGCTCCGTATGGCGTAACGTGTCTTGACACAAATGCTGATTAGGCCCACGGTAATTAGAATATTTCGTTGCCCGATATATTTGGAAAAGGCAATAGATCACGTTGAACAATAGACGCGATTATCGCGGAAACACTGTTCCGCGGAAATGGAATTCTTTCGTGTGTTCTGTTGTCTTTGAGATTCGAATAGAAACTTATTTTGAGAATAACATCTGACATAGGACACTGCCGCGACCGAAATGATACAGACGTTATCAAGGGACGCTCGAATGTTTCCACAACAACGCGTCGCGTAATTTTTATCGATAAGATAACTTTTGTTGGTTTCTTTATTGAACAGCGTTTGCCCCCCCTTACTCCTTGCACGCGGTTTTACGGATTAAAAGCGACAGATACATATATCGTGCTGTTGATAGAAGTACGACATTTATATACGCGACGAACTTGCGTTATTTCATTTGAATGACACTGCTTTATTTTAGGGAACCGACCTTTAAATAATGTATTTTAATTATTTTAAGCGCTCCTCTTTGTTAACGAGCTTTCCCGTTTTCATTCTTCAGTTTTCCACAGTAAAATGATGGAGCAGTTAATTGAATTGAATTGATGTTCATTCTTTTCGCATCTATGAATGAGATGTCTCAGGTCTAAACTTATTAAAATATGCACGCACTCCGCTCGGCTATCACATCTGATGCTCACGCATTTACTACGAGTGGGAGGAATGCCTCCTTCCGCGCTATTTAATTTCATAACGGGACGAATTGCTTTTCGTTGTACCTCGTGGCGTAGATGTTCGATGTTCCTAATAGTTTTTGATTAACGCGATAACGCATTCCAATTCCCACTCGAAATTCTACTTTCTCGTTTACGAAATGAGGAATTTCGACATAATGACTCGCTTTCTTCGAATTATTTCTCGCCCCAGGAAGTTCGTTCCTTGAAACTGTTTGCGTTGAGTATGGGTACAAGTATTCAATTTTTGGGAACAAACGATGGAGAATGAAGAATTTTTCGACGGATGAAAATATTCTTGTCGAGGCACTATCTTTCCTGAATCTAAGGAAAAGGGGGAAAAAAGTTGTTTTACGCTAAATCGGATCGTGGTGAGAAACGTTTGAAAAGCAGCTGGTCCGATATAACGGAAACGAATCACTTCTTTACAATTGAATGACAAGATGCTTAACAAAAAATTTTAACGATCGATTTCATATGGAAACGATCACACGTTAACCAAATGATTGAGATAATTAAACTTTCCTGCGCGGCAATGAAGCTATCGCATCAAAATGACGTGATACTAGAATTAAGCGCGTAAAGGTGGGTTTAGACGACGCGAATCTGCCTCGTGAGGCAGAAACCCAGCTTTCGAGATTGCGCTCGCTTCGAGACTGCGTCGCGCATCAAGCGAGGCTTCACTCGTACGTTTACACGGAGTGAGTCTCCCTTGCGAGTGATGCCTCGCGAGGCAGACTCGCACTGCCTTAAACTGCCTTTAGATCTGCACGGATCGTGTATAACATACCCGATATCGCATTTATTTTGCAATTCAAATAACGTTACGCAAAGTATTACGTGCGACTAGTAAGTCGTCACGATGCTTGACGTTAGTTATAGTCATACATCGCTCAATTAAAATCCAAGAAGCGAGAAGAATAATTACAAGAAAGACAACGAGAGCCTGAGATAAAAATAGCATGTTTGACGAACTTACAATTACAAAAATAAATCGAACGCGATAATGGCGTATGTCCGTATACCCGAATTTGTATTTACTTATACAATAAATATAAAGAGAATATATACAGATCCATCATTTTATATCGTATTTTTTTATCATGTATGAACCGAAGGAAACGAGCGTTTCGTAGTCGGGGACTTCTATTTATATAAAACAGCCTCTTGCCACGTACAAGGTGTCCAGGGAAAAATAAAAGTGCAAAGAATGCATGTGCCGTTCCCAATAAAGAGGTCAGTCACTTTGCAACGCAATTGCACCGCAAACACAATCGTGTAATTGGGACGATCGCGATGACGTTTCAAGAAGGCTCTGCCCGTAACCCAATTTTTACATCTCCCTCTCCTTTCTTTGGTCGAAACTGGACCGCTCGCGTCGTCTTTGAATGTTAAGGATTTTCGCAGGCTTCAGTTTCTTCCATCGAAAGCATGCTGACAACGAACCCTTAGTTTCATTTGGTTTGATTGCCTTCGATGTCACGTGTACGTACGATTCGCGCAACGACGCAAACTGGGTTAATTACTTAAAAAAGTATGAGTATCATTTGTATCGAAAAAATAATGTACCAATCACGAGGAAAAAGTTGACGATTATGAAAATGACGACAAATTATCCTGCAACATTAATTGCAAAAAGACTAATTGTTACGTTTATCATTCTAATTATAATCTCAAAATCATAATTACAAATGTGATTATTACGCAATATCACTTTCAACAAGTTACAATTTTAAAACGCATACACGATTAATCTCGATGATCGGTGGACTTAACCGGAAACATTTCCCAGTCTTCAGATTCGCGTATTTCAATTATCCAGTAAAATGGACGAATGTTCGATAAACGTGGGAAAACAAATAAAATATCACCGATATGTCGCAGCATATTGGATCATCCTAAATTCTAGATACAAATTTTTAAATTCATACCCGCTTATCCATTCCATCGATGTTTGTATCTTATCTAGTCTATCTTACACTCCACAAAATTAATCGTAGAAGCCAACGGTATTCCGGACACTTCGAGTTTGCGTGACATTGCAAACGATACAGGATTACTGAGTGTCATTATTTTTGTAAAACTTGGAAAGGAATGGTGGGAAGGTGCGCAAGATATATAATTTCATGCACGTCAAATGGAGAAACCGCTCTCTTGTTCCGAGACTAGTTGAACGAGAGCCAATCGCTAAAGGACCAGTTAGCCGATGCGTGTCGCGCGGAGCGGTCGACGTGACCCGGTTTCCTTCATCGTATAACATCGGGAAAATATTCTATATTTAATCAAACACACTCTGCGTTGCGTCGATCCGTGCATTCTAGGTAACGTAATCTTTTTTGTTAGTACGAATACGCCCTCTTTAATGCCCCTCTTTTTGCTCATTATGCGTTGCTATAATCCGTGTAACAAACTGTAACGTACGTGTGGAGAAACGGCAGAATAACTATCATAAGCGTAGACGAAAGTAGTGGTGCAGTTTTCTAAGCGTTAAGATAACTAGTGAAAAGGATCTTTTTTATTCGTCGATATATATTTATAATACTACTGTGTGTAATGCCGAATTTGTATTATACATACCTTGCGCGCGTAGCGTAATAGGTACTCTATTTTTTAACGTGGTGCTTTATTTCGCCCGAAGCCATGGCGAAAAGGAAACATATAGACGACGGTGAGAGGATCTCTTTTTGAATATCGCGCGTTTGTTTCCGAAGCGATGCGACTCAAAAATGTGATTTTCGCTTTAACCATCGCGAGGACGGTGAGTTTCTGTTCGATCGTTGAGTGTGAATTATTTGATCGTTAAATAATATTTTGTCAAGTTCGCGAGTACTTTTTCGTCATCTTTGACGGATTTTCACGTTTGAGTCGTGCCGTATTGAAACGACGCGCGCGTCACTATTGGAAATCTGAGTAGTAATTGAACGATGCCTTTTTTTCAACGCGTTTAGTCCAACCATCTACGGTGGACGAACACTTTAAACTCCTTCTGGAGGACAAAACTGTGATAGGGACGGAATTCTATCGGGTCACGACAAACGATATACCCGAATGGTACGATGAAGGATTATTCAAAGCGTAAGTATGATTCTGGCAGTACGACGATAATTCTACTCCAACACTTAAGCGTTGCGTGCATTCTTTATTTCAGAGGTCAGACCTTTTACATGAAAAATGTATTATCTATAGGCATTGGGGAAATTGCTGGTCTTCTAGCGATATTGTGCGTGCCAAGCATATCAGAGGTAACATTACGATATTATAAGTAGGTATGTATACGCGTCTTAAAGCCATCTACCTGTCAATTTGTAAAAAGAATCGACATTCTTTTATTGCATTTTCATAAAGTATAACGTCAAAAGAATGTATTCCCAAAGTTCTATTCTTCAATTCCAAAAATTAACAAAGTAACAACAAAGTTACTAACCGCTTCGATATTGTAGGCTGGTACGCCACGGAAGTTCAGATGCGTTTTTATCGAGTCATGATTTTTTTAATTGGCGCGGAAAAATCTCAAAAACTACGCGACTGATTGCTCTGAAATTTTAACAGGATATTCTACCCCCTGCTGACACGGCTTCCTGCCAGAATCATGTTTATAAAATAACAACATCGTACTTTATTATTACAAAATTGACCTAAAACAACATGCGATTTCATACTTCGAAATGTAGACATCCGCCATTTTCTCAATTTTCAATAAAAATGATTAATTCTGGCAACAAGGTTGTAGAAAATCTTCGCGATTAAGAATAACTAAAAAAATTTAATTTTGGTCCAACCGGAGAGCAACAAATAATTGCGCCAGCAACATACAATTTTTAAACGCGGCTTCATAGCGAACCAAATAAAACCAATAGACAATTGATTAAAACTCTTTAAAAAATTCTCATGTGTGGCCAACAAGTAGAATTATGGCATTAGACGTAGTGGAATGTTTAAAAAAAATTCAAGAAATCTAACCAATTTTCGGGCCGTTCAAAGGTAGATGGCCCCTTAACGTCCGATTCGTTGACTTACTGTTCGAACGTGATAGTTCCAATTTTTCTTTAGTTCCAATATAAAAATATGATAAATACCGTGCTCGATGCTGAACGTAGATACAGCCGCGGACAATCGATTAGGAATGGTCATACTTATAGGAATCTTTTGCCCGTAAATGTGTCGCGTGTGCATATTAGTGACAAGTGAATAGAAAATGCGAGTGAATTGAGCAAGCTTAAAATGGTGTATCAAGAAAGAAAAAAAAACACGTAATAAATTCAAAACGGGCGAGAATTACATGGGGAATTGATTAGAAACGATCGTTTGGAAATGATTAGAACAGGTCTGAGCCTAAATATCACCATTATCACCAGATTTTTAATGAATATTAAAGAAAGATTTCCATATCGCTTCTACGGCTGTAATCAATTCGTCGTGATTTTTTCATTTTTTAACCAATCTTTGTTTAACTTCTTCACCACAGATTTTTGATGGGATTTAAATGTATAAAATGCACGTAATTTTCAACGATTCAATTTTTTAGGGTCCGGGCAGTGTATTTTGGGCGGTTAACACGGTGTATTAAAAAGATTTGGACCGTTTGTAAAAACGGAACCAACGACACTATCTGTGTTCCGTCGACGGCATTATGTATGCTAAACCTTTCCCAATCTAGCGTAAAAAGTGTTAAAACGTTATCTTCGTTCAGTAAAAAACGGTGACAATATTCGTGAAGGTGGTTTGACATATTCGCCACCAGGGATGCATATCTATGCGACATCGTGAGCGTGGTTTCATCATCAGGACGAGCGCGTCAAACCACTTTTACGAATAGGGTCATCGTTCTCCACTGAACAAAGACCGTGTTAACCGCCCAAAATACACTGTGACGACCGTGAAAAATTGGATTCCTCAAAACTGCATTCAGTTTATAGATTTCAACTTCATCGGAAATCTGTGTGCGGAAAGTAAACAAAGATTGGTTGGTAACAAATTAAGAAATCGCCACGAATTGTTTACATCGGTAGAAGCGATATGGAAAACTCTTCCTTTAACTTTAATTAAAAATTGTTTGATGTCCATGCCCAGGCAATGTCAAGGAGTTATAAACTGTAAAGGCTACGTAAAAAAATATTTTAAAAACCTGTTCTGATCGTTCCCAGACGATTGTTTCCAATCAATCGTCCAATGTTATTTTCATCTTTTTTTTTTAACATAAAGACAAAATGATTTTTTGTGCTTGACACACCATTTTAAAACTTAAAGAATTCCCTAACGGATGCGCTATTCATTTTTCACTAATATGCACATGTACCAAATTTACGGACGACATAATCCTCTGAGCTTGACCATTTCCAATCAATTGACCGCAATTGTGCGTGTTCAGTGTTAAATAGAATGAGTGATTTAAACAGTATTTGTTAAGTGGACGAGCACTACAAATAATTGATAATTATGCGTTTTATTAATCGTGAATTTAAAGTGGTACAATTTTTCCTCAACAGGTACTGATTTTTACGAAACGCAGCGAGAATAGTTGTTTAACTTTCAAGCGATACTCCCAAACGCTTCTTCTCATATATCAGCTATTCTACACGGACGTTAACGACTCTGATTCGTTGTAAGTTGTTCGCGATGCGATTCAATTTAACACCTTGATCGCCGCGTTACCCACATTTGGATAAGGGTCGTTTTACACTTATCTGATCCGGGTCCGATCCGGTATGTACTATGCCGAGTGTTGTATTTACACACTCGTACATCCGATCCGATTCATGTATGTGATGTATATGAATTCAAACACTCGAAATATTAAAAATCGGATCGGATCCGGATCGGATAAGTGTAAAAGGCCCTAACACGGGAGTTTTGGTACCATAGTTACGGAGTGTCCATTTAATTAATATTCATATTATTATTAATATTGGAATTGATAACGTGTCATCCAAAAGTGGGTGACGTTGGCGATGAACGTGTTAACCACAACCAGTGTGCGATATAAGATCGTGTGTTCGCGTTAAGGTGGTACAGGTCGTTAAACGCGATACGATGGAGACACACGATGGCAAACAGAATGTGCCAGCAGCACGGTCTAGATGGAATACAACACAAGGACATGGCGATTACGCAATTTGGATTCGTTGGGTACATTTTTCTTTGCCCGGAATGGCTATCAACGACCAACAAACCCGAAGAACGAGAGGCGTTTAATCACTTTTGGCGTGTTACGGGTCACATGCTAGGTATTTCTGACCGGTAACGTATTGACCTGCAATTTCAAGAAATTAATAGGAATTAATGATGTTGAAGCTATAGCAACGCGAATCGCTAGACCTCTGGTACCATACATATATCGGATGAAGCGTGTGTGACCTTTATAATATCATGTATGCACGCACGCGATTATCTCTCCGATTATTCGTTATTCGAAAGAATAGTTAAAATTGGAATTCTCCGTTTCATCTTACGATGAATACACATATCTTTTCTAGCGGCAAACGTTCTGTGGTTCCGACCTAAAATTTGTTTTTGCGCAAGAATTACACGCGGGAGATGGTTGATCTTAAAAATTAAAAAAAGCTTCGTTCGATCGCTTAACGATAAGATGAGATAATTACAATAAAGATAAGATAGTTGAATTAACCGAATAACAAAATTTTGTCAATTTTGTGGGTGAAACGTCTTACCTTTCAAAGGTGTCATATATGTATACTGAAAGTATTCTCTAAGGCTATTTGTTGCCGAATGTTTTGTCCGTTTCATAATTAATGAGTGATTTTGCAACAAAATAGAGTCGAAAGGATATGAATTTGGAGTTAACGTAATAATTGCGTTGCATATTTAGCGTGGTATAGGTATGAAAATAAAACAACACAGGTGTTAATATCCATAACACGTTACGCATAAGCGAATTACAACTTACAACTAACTCGCGCAGGCTCAACCTCTGTCGGAAAACGGAAGCGGAAACGACAAAATTGTGTAACAGGGTGTCACGAGAAATAATTAAAGTCCAAATGGAATCACCAACGCCCGAATTAACAAAGTTGTTAAGGAACACGTTAAATGGAATATGGTATATCGACATGACCGTGGACTCCGATGCAGTATTAGCTTTCACTTATCGAATGTCAGGAGCGGAGTGTTAGTATATTATTTTTCACATTAATTATACCTCAAATTTGCAGACGGGAACGAAGCGTTTCGTTGCTCTGTATTTAAAAAGCGAAATTTTGTTCGACGAACAAATCGCTATTATTTAAACTTGTTCGAATCGTTCCATTTGTGTTCGTTTACTCGCCAGACAATATTTAAAAAAAACAACGAGCATTGCTTTGTTCCAGGGAAAAAGCCACTTTCGTTGTACTCCCGATGTAATTCCAAGTATGCCAAGACATTAATAAACTCAATGGGTAAGTCATCACCTTCTTATTCCGTTGTAAATAATTTTGCTTCCAAAAAGAAAGTATCTTGTTCAATTCTCACGGCCGGGTCATACAAATTAGAGTACGATAAAGGATGATATAATCGCGATTAAATGTAGCTTAAATTAAATAAACTGACGCAAACGAGTGCCCTGAAAATCAAGGCATTTTGTAAAGAAGCGGTTTGGGCAAAAACTTTTTATTTTCCCGTAGACGAAATATAGGTTTTGAGTTTTTCAAAACGGAGCTGGGCTTGAAATGATTTTAAAAACGGTCACCAAATTAAAAACCTCTTTCCTTCTCAAAAATAAACAAATTTTCCCTGCAACATCTTTTTATAACGTACCATGGTTTTATGATAACCGACACGTCTATTCGAAAGCCGTGACCTGCGTATACTTGTAGTGACAATTGCACATAAATATTGAGTTGATCTCTTGTGAAATTTTTTACGTAATTGGCTTGGCATTTAATGGATTATCGCGTGCTTGGAGCAATGATATTTGTTCAATTGCACCTCGACGGTTGACGTTTATTATTATACCCGAATTTCTTTGTTTTTAGCTTTACCATATGTCGGAACACTGTTCAGGATGGTTTTGAATCACATTTACATGGCAACCTATTGGGTACTTAAAAATTGTCCTTTAATCGCCTGGTTGTCATTTGGTAAAGAAAATTCGGAACTGCACCTCTACCCGACAGGATCGTAATGTCCGTTTCTACCTATCGACGCCTATATGTAATTCAGGATAATGACACATGTTAATTAATAACTTCATGTAACGACAGCGTTGCACGCGTATTTCCCATACGTGACAATGGAAACTATAATTAACGGGATAGACGAATAAGGGTGATGCCGTTAGCGGAAAAGTTGAGTGCAAATTTCTTTTTATTAAATAGCGTAAAAATGTATTTTATATTGGGGTTGTTATCGAACGTTTTCCGAACATTTATTACGATAAAGAAGTAATCTGTGAATGATAAAACTGATGAGTTTTAATCAAACGTGTCGTTATATTCAATTTAGAAGAATTTTTAATTCAGATTTCTCACAGTATATTGCTATTTTTGTAAGACCCTTAGAATACAATAATTATGATAAACGTAAAATATAAAATGGTTGTTTGTTTTTTATTACACGTAAATCGTAACGCGCACAGGGTTTTCTTGCAAAGAATTAAAATATTTATTTAAAAATCTGTGCAACGGAATACACAAAAGAGTTGCTCACCGTTAACCATTAGACGTTCGGGCGTGAATCTATTGTTACAACATATTCAAAACACAATACAGACCTTTGCGTGGTAATGAGGCGCAGCGAGATCAAACGCAACGTCAATTTGCGAGTCCTTTCGCGATGTTCAACCGAGAAACTTTCGTTTCGAAAAAACGCCGTCGTTTAAAGTGCATCCGTGTCTGTGAATCGGTGCTTCGGTTTATTCCAGGACCAGCGTTAATCATCGGTTAGTAGTTTCTCGACAAGTATCTCGTAAAAAGATACGACCTTTTTATGGACGTCATTAAAATATAAAAAGAGTATAAATCTTTAAAGAGGCGTTGCACGAAAATTTAATGTCGCGGCGGCCACCACTTCGAAAAGGCAGTGACTTAATTAATTTTCTATACGGAATTTCACTTGAATACACAGAACTATACGCAGAATTTAAAAAAATTGATGATTTATATACAAAGCAGTGCAATCTTTATATTTTTTATCGAATGGAGTAACGTAGTTTAATGGATGAATTAAAAGCGGAACGTGTAAAACACCGGGCTTCTTGATACTATAATTACGAAATATTAATTTTATTTTGCATTTCAAGGAATTCTTCGTAAGGTATAAAAACATTGAAATGCCGAATATATCGAGTTTATTAAAATTGAAAAATTATCATTTCTAGTACCAACGGTCGATACAAACGAGACCGCTCGATACGTACCGCGGAGCCAACGTATCTGGCGACAGAGTTCGCTGGGTGTTACCGAATGGCAATTACGATTCATTCAACATTTATACATGCATACGCACACGTACTTAATGCTCAGATAACTCATATCCATTAAGTAATTCATCGCTCATCGTGAAATACAATTCTCTGAGTGAACAACCGATAATAATTTCCGCTTTCACGTATTTAAAACTGTTGCTATTGAAATGAAAAATATCCACTTCGCGTAATTCATTGTCAGCCGTTTTATCGTCGCCGTAACGATCGGAATTTCGATTAATAATTTGTTTATACTACATCGCGACGCGCTTTAGAAATCTTACGCTTACTATGATTTGATAAATTTCATTGATAACGATTTATCGCAAATAATCTTGAAAGCAATTTCGAGAATAACTGAATACTCCCTTAAATTTCTCCATCGTCTCTATCGGCGTGCACAAAATTATTGTATTCTAATAAGACTAATAACGAAAGGGTAATTATTTCGCGCTACAGATAGCGCTGATCATTTTGCCATATCGACAGATTTATTAGGTATATCATTCTATAAAAGGAGTGCAATTAAGGCGTACTATCACCGGTTCTATTCGCTATGCGATACGCGTTTATTTTTATTATCAATAACTTTACTCCGTTATAAAGACATTTCCCAAGTTTGTTAAACAAAACTTCGTTCAGACAGATTGTTTAAAAACTGAAAATAAGCGTAATTAAGCCACGTTAAGTTCAATTACATTTGATTTCAGTTTCTAAACACGTGAATTTATTTTTTACATGAATAATAAAATTATTGATGGTCCAGAAAAAATCCGGTTAATCCCGGTGAATCGTTCCTGAAATTTCTTTGCAACTACAAGAGGGAACAGGAAATTCTTCCCCCCTCGCGTTGGACAGTCTTGTATTTCGCTTTCACAGAAATATTCGTCGAAGATCCCAGCATCGTGGAATTAGCTGGAATTTACTAGTATCCCGAATTCACTCGAGTTTCTCTCACAACTCGATACTCCCGCGCGTCCGTAATAATTATCATCCCGCCATTTGTCTGCCGCTACCTCGTTCCACAATTCACCCCCGCAAAACTCTCGCAAAAATCACTCTCTCTCTCTCCTCTACTCTTGGTCCATTCGACACCCATTATCCCATCTCGGAGGAACGCCGTCCTCTCGCCGCGAGGATCGGCAGGATGATTTTTACGCGAATCGCGTGATTCCATGTTCGCCGCGTCTTTCGAAGCGAGCTGGTTAGAGAGAAGAGAGGCTTGCGTGCGAGGAGAGCCTCTCGCACACCTTCGCCGGTAGGACACACGCAAACGCGGGCACGCTCACGATCAGCGAAGCTTCGAACGCACACCTGCTCGGGCAGCGCACACAGAGGAAGGGAGGCGTATGTAACGCGGGTCCCGAGTACATAATACACAGCCATATATCCTTCTGTCCCGCAGCTACTCTCCCTCGACCCTGTCGCCTCCCTTCAATCTCTCTCTCTCCCTCTCTCTCTCCGTTCCTCTGCTCATTCCTTGGCTCACCGGCCCTTCCCTCTTTCCACCACCGCAGACCCAGCTCGCTATCCCCGTTTGCCTCTCTTCTGCTGCTTCTTCTTCTTCTTCTTCTTCGGAGTCCTCCTCGTTCCCCTCCCGCTGGCTTGCACGACCTAAACGAGATGACTCGTCGCGGGGACAGAGCGGCCTGGAGCGGAGCGGCGAGGTGGTGGGGCGGGGCGGAGAGGAGACTCGGCGGAGCGATGCTGCCGGGTAAAGAAGGAGGATGAGGGACGGGGTAGGGCGGTTGGGTCGAGGGGGACAGGAGGGGAAGGTATCAGAGGCCGTCCAGAGGAGAAGGAAGACGGCCCTGCGGCCCTCGTGTTGCACAAAGAGATCCGCGCGACCGCCTCTAAAGCTCGATCCATACGCAGAGCCGCGCGGCAACGTCGGCGGCTCTCCTCGCCTGCCTCGAAATCGTTTTGCGCCGCTGTAAATTGCGAGCCATCGCCGTCGCCGCCGTCTCCGAACGCGCGACGCGGGGCGAGCTCCTCGTTCCTATTTTCCGGGTTTTTCGAGGGGTTGGCCGTGGCGCGTGGGTTGCAGGACGCGCGGGGTGATCGTGGCTTTTACTTTGTTTCGGGGCTCGTTAGTGTCGATGGAGCGGGATGCCGATGCGGTTGAATATCTCGGGACGCGGGAACGTTGGACAGATCCGTTTAACGTTTCGGGATAAACGTTTGGAATAGAATTGGAATTAACGAATCGGGAGATTAGGTAACGAGAATTGTTAATTAGCAAGGCCGAGATTTCGATCCGAATCGCGCGGATAAGCTCTACGTGACGATAAAGGACGGTCTTGCGGCCTCGCGGAAAGCATAAACTTTATTATCAGTTCTACGACAAATTTGGATAAACATTCCTGAATCACCGAATTAACTTAGCGATACCTTTATCGTGACGCAAGGCCTCTCGATCGAAACAAACACAGAACGCGGCGGCCCACGAAAGTATTCTACCGCTGACATATGCAACTTTTATGCCTATACATAAGCGTTCGAATACTCTCCCGGAACACCGTACGCGTTCCCACCGTGGTAAAGTTGGTAAACCGTGGTAAAACGAAATCTCGATTGTTTGGGCGAACATTAATCTCCATTAAACATGTCGCATCAAATCCGACGCAACTCTGCTGCACCACCGTCGTTAAACACGATTCTTTATATCCAGCCAGAAAATTTACGCTCGCACTCCTGATCGCTCAACCACTTTGCGCATAATAATTCTCACGCGCATTATGAGCGGTAAGGACGAACGATACTCGTGCCCTCCACCCTCCCTCCCTTTGCACGCATGCCACCATCTCACTTTCCACCCTTAAAATCGTAAGGATTGCGAGAGGTAACCGCGTTGTCCTGTGCACGAGCCATTACGAGACATTATCCCGCAGGTGTTTCGCTCGTCCGAGAGAGCGTCGCGTTCGCGTGCGCGCGCGAGAGCGCGCCCGCTCGCTCGCACGACAGAAGAAATTCACGTAGTCGGTAAGAGGAGAACGTTCGTTTGGCTTTCACGAGTTAAGTTAGATAGCCACGGGCATTGCGTACGATCTCCGGCGCGTATCGCATCCACTCGGACGACGTGCCTTTTTTACCCTCCCCCTCGTTACTCCCCCCCCCTCCCCGCCCCTCGCCTCCCCGTCCGCCGACGCGGTCTTTCCATCCGGGGGAGACCCCTCTTTTCCCTTTCGCCCTGGCAACGTGTCTCTCCGTTCCCCCTTTTTCCTTTTCTTCTTTCTTTACGCGTCGTGGTTCGCGAGCTACGCGGCCGAACGAACGGATCCTCTTCTCTCCTCTCTCTTTCTCTCTTGCTCGTTCCCTCTCTCTGTCTCTCCCCGGGATGGGAAACGACTGTCCTCCGAGGCTTTTGAGCCGACGCGTTGCGACGACGGGGACGACGCCGGTGCGTGGACGGCAAAATGCGAGCACTCGTGAGAGGGCCGGGGGATGGGGGGAAGGAAAGGTTTGAAGTACCGACGAGGGAGTTTCTTGTATCAACGATTCATATTGTAATTCGCGTGGATTCGTTTAAGGATGAACGGAAATCGTATAATTAGGTATCAATTATTGCAGTTTGAACCGCGTTGGCATTAAACGGTGATTATCAAAAGTAATTAATCGTCGTTTCCATAATAAAAGGATAAAAACACGCTCGATAGTTATGACGACAGCTCGATTAAGCTTAAGAGTGAATGGGACCTTCGCGGTTACGTATAAATTAATCCATAAATAAATATAAAATCGATGATCGGGTTGGAAATATTCGTTACGACGATTTACTCATCCCGTTCCTTCAACGACGAGGAAACACCTCAGTTTCACTGTTTATTTCTTCGAGGGTGAAGGAAGATCGGATAATTAGATAGGAATTGATCGTTCCTCGTGTCGTAAGATCGATCGCGTTGAAAGTTGAAACCGTGTCAGGATCAAACCTAGATCGTTACGCTTTGCAAGCACGGCTCCTACGGATAGGAGAAAAACATTTGACAATTTTATCGTCACGCTATGCAGGGGAAATGGACGAGACGCGGGTTGATTTTGTACCGATTTCCCGTTCGATGTTTGCTTTTAATTAACACGGTAGTTGCCGTTCGTTCTATACGATTGCAAATCATTAGCCTCAGCGTTAACGAAACGGGTATCGAGATCCATCATTAAATTTATCATTTCGCTCCGTTCGACCACAATGGTGTGTTTCCTACCGGAATATATTTTTCCCTCCGCTTCGGCCAGGGGGAGGGGGTAGTAAAATCGATCGAATTTTAACGCGGCATTTCCGGCAGCCCGGGAATCTTAAAATCGTCTTCCAACGGATATTGGGAACGCGGATTTAACTCGAAAGGAAAAGGCTTCCCTCTCTGCGGATAAGAAATGAGAGTTCGCCAATGCTTTCGAGTCGGCGCAACGCTGACGGGGACGCCGACGACAAAGTGCGAGCAGTCGTAATGAGTTTCCTCGGAGTCCCTCTATTTCCAAGATTACATCGGCAGAGTGGTGTACAGTTGAATTCGTTTCTACGGAGTATTATCTTTCCCGCTGTATTCGACTCCACGTCTATTACGAGATGCTGTAAACGAGGAATAGTTTGACCGTCGTCGCGCTGATTAACCGTTTGCGTGCCAAGATTTTGTAAAAATATACTCATCGTCGATCGAGCGGTTGATTTTATTCCGTTCGAAGGTCGAAATATATTTCCGCTAGGGGATTTTTGTTTATACGCGGGTCGGAGGTAGAATTTTGATAGATTTCAATTAACGCGCCAATGCGATCGGTTGGATTAAAGATTTCAACTGAAAATTAAATTTTCTACCAGTATCGAGCATGCAAGTTTTAGTTTATTAACGATTAACGCGTTGATTCACGAGTTTATTAACGCGTCACAAATGTCACCTCAATACGGATGACGCTGCGATCAATGTATTAAGAACGTATAACAAAATTAATATCAATTTTAATTATCCTTCTCTAATATCGATATTAATAATCACACGTCTTTAATATCGCAGTTCGTATTAAAAATCGATAGTACTGATAATGCTCTCTCTTTGTCGAGATACTTAGATCTCTATCTAACTTTAAAATAATAACATTGCGGAGTCACTGATCTTTTTTCTCTGTGGCCCCCGCGTATCGGTGACGCGACACGCGATGCGTTAAGTACGATATTCCACGTATCGATCCTCGCGTGGGAGCCTAACAAAAATAACGCAAACTTGGCGAGGAAGAATGACGAATTAAAAGGATCGTGGTATCGCGATCGAGAGGCGTTTTTTCTTTTCTTTCGCCCAGTTACGGGTCGTCGTAAAAATTAGTCGATATTCGCCGGTCGTCGCGCTCAATTCCGTAAGAACAGGGCTGCGTCGTTTCAACTACTGCGTTGGATCGAAGAACGTCCTGAAAAAACCGACCAATGGAAGGGCTCGGCTTGGCGTCCTCGACGATGCTATTTACGTCATCGCGATTCAACGATGACACCGTGTACACGGCGTCCGAACTTTATTGCTTTTTGCCACGTTAGATTCGTTTACTTGCATCTCCCGATCTACGAACGCCGAAAGAAGAGTAGGGAGATTAAATCTCTCGCGCGTGTGATTAGAATTGTTTCTACGAATTGTTCAATATTCGATTCCAGCGCTCGTCCAAGGGAACAATTAATTGAGCGACGATCTGATTGTTTATTGATTTAATAGCTGTGTTTCACGCGAATTGCACCGAGGGAAATTCAATTTTGGCGTAGTTGTCAAAGGAAAGTAATAATCTTTTAAAGCGTAGTTTCGAATTATTTCATGACAATATAATTCGTTTGTAATGTCGCTGGAAGAATGGACGATGGTTCTTTGGACCGCATTTTTTAAATTGAACTTTTAGCGCTAGCGACGATATCCGCGGTAGGTTAAAGAAACTTTTTTACGAGTGAAAGCACTGATCGCATCGGAAGAATTGAAAAACAAATAATAAACCGTCCTATCGTCCCCAATACTAAACATTCCTGGTATCGCTTAAAATAATTGATTGCCGTCCGATGCATCGTGACAGTAATTAATCGCAAGAAATCAAAGAGACATTCCCCGCGGAACGAAAGATAGAAGAAAAGCAGACACCCGTTAGCTTGTCGGGTCATGCAGTCCGTACGGGCTGTTCAGAGGCCAATTAACGTAGTTATAGGGAGCAGAGTTCGAGAACACTGGAGGTTTTATTACGATTACGACAGGAAGGTAACGAGGTAACTGTATCAACCTTATCGCAGTTATCCGTGCTTATAGCAATAATCCACTTACCTGCCGTTACCCGGTGAAAATAAACCAGAGGGTCAATATCGCTTTTCTTAAACGCAACAACGGGGGATTTTGCTGCGCCCGAGGTACTTACAGTACATACGTTTGACCGAAGGAAAAATCACGCGGGACGAAAAATCGCGGGGGGGGGGGAATGGAGCCTTGAAAGGAAATAAGGTCCGTTGCGATTAATGGGAAGAACGATTTGTATCGGTAATGAGAAAACTCTTGCGCGCGGCGCTCAAGGGTTACCAGAGGGAAGTTGGACGACACCCGTTAGAAACCCTCGGCTCCACTTCCGGCGTGTTAATACACGCGAGAGAGGCACGAGGCGAAAGCGAAATCGGCAGTAACGTAACTTTTAATGTATGCCCGACGCCGACTCTCGAGAAATGCAGATCTTGGAGATAATCACCTTTCCTTCTCTACGACATAGAAAGCGAATATCGTAATACCCGAGGATGAGTACTCCGTGACTGTAGGGACACTCGATATCGCGCCATCGGGCAAATAATTCGATAACGGCGCAACAACGTAAGCGCGGTTCAAGTTTTGTCGTTAGGCGAACGTACCTGGCCGCGATTAAAATTAATCTCGCTCGTCGAACAATGAAAACACTCGCGCATTCCGACTCGTCGAACTCTCCCAAACGAATGGGTGATCGTGACGCAAACACTTTCGACGCCGAGTTTGAATCGAATATCTTTTTCATTCTTCGATTTGTCATAGTTGGATAACTAGGTATCGCTTTCTGGGATTTATTCTACGATACTGCTAACGTTCTTTCGTAAAAATGCGCTCCGTTGGGTTTAAATACCTCGACAGTCGTGAGAAGTACGATTTTTGTCGGAGGACAATGTCGCGTTTGGATTGGGATAAGCTCCGAAGGGATTAAAAACGCTTCTTACATTACAGAAAGGAATAAGTAAGTTTCCACAAACAATTCTGCTTTCTTCGTTTATTTCTTTACATCTCGGATTAAAGATAATTTTCGTACACCATAATTCTCCGTTCTAAGTATATAGGAACGATGATACTCGAAAGGTATACACGTAAAAATAATCGTAGAGACTGTACAAATCCTCCCCACTAAAAACGGTCTTCCATTTCTTTCATTCGTTGCTATAGCGAAGTCACCACTTTCTCCTTCGGTAACCGCGCGCCATCGGACAGCCGAAAATCCAAACTTCACGGCCACCCTAACCGCGTACCCCAAAATCTCCGGACACCCGTTAGACGGTATAGTAAGGGGAGGCGGGCCAGGTGGTCCGTCGGTGCGAATATCCATTATAGATTCGGCGGAGTGTAGCTGTCGTACGATCCTACTCGTTTTCCCTGTATTCGTGCGCGCGTATTTCTGGCATCGACGCGAGCGAGGGAGCGAGAGAGAGAGCGAGAGGGGGGAAGCGCGCGAGAGAGAAAGAAAGAGAAGGGAACGAGAGACCAATACGAGCGCATCGTTCTATATCGGTACGCGTCGCCTCTCCTCGTGTAGGTGGGTAAAGAGGCGGATTAGTTCGCGGGGGCGCCTGTGTCGGCGCTCGCGGCGCCACCGGTTCATTCCGCCATCGGCGCCCGCAACGTACGGACGTGGTGAGACGCGAGCGCGAGCAACGTTTTGGGCGGACAACGTGAAGAAACGGTCAATTCGTCCCGCGTTCCGGCGAACAAGAGAGAACGAAGGTGCAAGTACGCGAATCGGTAAACTCGCGTCGCCGCGTCCTTTTTATTTTCGCGTCACGAGCTGCCGGGTCGTGTCGCGCGGCGGGTACGTGAGCGTACGCGTATATGGTACACGTAACGCACGGGTGCATCGGGCGTGATTCGTCCCCGAGCAAAGGCGTGTGATTAAACAGTGCAACGACGCTAAGTGAAGAGAGAAATACGGAAGCATCGATTGTCCTTTGTGTGATCGTCGTGGCCGTGTCGTTACGGCTTCTCGTTGTTCCTCGGGACGCCGCCGCGACGTGTCGTGCCGGGGCTCGGAAGGAGTGAGAGTCTCAGTCTCTTGGTCGTCGTCGTGTCGTGCCGTGTCTCCCTGACCACCGTGGAAGGGCAGAGGAGAGTCTCCGTAACGTCGACTTTCGGTCTTCGTCGCCGTTTGTCCGTGGTGTTACCTGCGCGTCCCTCTCACAAAGTGCGGTCCCGAAGGTCCCTCGTCGAAGGTCTTTTTCCTCGCTCGCCCGGGGAGAAGACGCGGTGAATGATATTTCGTCGAAACGGAGGTGCAACCGTGGCTCGTTAGACGCGTGACACGCGAGAACCGGAGTATTTGATACGTTAGGTAAGAAAGACGGCGTATCGAGATCGAAGGACGTTTTAACGGGAATACGTTTCGCCGTGTACAAAGGAGGAGGTTCCCCGTTTTTCTTCGAGCTTCCTTCTCTTTTTCTTCTTTTTTTTTTTTTTTTCCTTTGAGTTTTCTCTTCTCGAACGACTGCTTTTCCGTTCCAAGTGAGCATTTTATCGGGAGTTTTGCGCGCTGGAATATACGAGGTTGTGAGAGACAGTGCTTCGTCCGTGAATATAAAAAAAAAAAAGATCGTTTAGACGGGGACACGTTACGCGCAGTGTTGATTGTCGTTACGATGGTTGTAATGTGTGCATCGAGGAACATCGCCGGCATCGGGAGGCAGTTTTGAGCGAATCGAAAGTGCAAGCAACCGGAGGGAAGATAGATGAAACACACCGCACACGAGGAGAGAGAATTCGTTAGGTAAGTAAGACACAATGGAGCATTAGCGCGCGCGGTGATCTGGTGTAACGGTAGATTTCCTGCGTTTTCACCGTGCAAACAGTGGGGGTCATCGTGTATACGTATACCTGGTCCGTCCCGCTTCGCTGCGGATTCCTCCGTTCTGTCGCACTTCGAGCGTTTTGACCATCTTGCGGAAAGCAACGCGATAAGTTTATTCCGTCCGTAATAACACGTGCAGCGTAGTAACGCGGACTGTTTATACGTTTCTCATTGAAATTTTTGGAGAGTCGCGATCCTCGACAAAAAAAACAACTAATTTGGCGGGGTACATTAAAAAAAAAAGTTTGGTTAGATTCGTGGTAGAAACGTTTGTATCGTTTTAATACATCTCTCCGAAAGTTCTTTCTCTTCAAAAGTTGTTTCGGTATAAATGATTTCCCATTGAAAAAACTGTCCGATTTTTTTAACCGTCGCAATTCGGCTCTGTTTTGTATTTTCTTTTTACGAAAATCGTCGCGCGCGGAGGAACGCTCGGGGCTAAACGGTGACGCAATTTTCGTGCAGGTGCAATTACGCGGTGATCGGCGAGGTACGCCAGCAAAATCGAGAGCCGTCGTAACGGGTCTTCTTTGGTTTCGCGAGCGCGCAAACGTTCCTCGCCGTTTTACCGTTAACGACCTAAATCGACGCGAAGTACGAGGAGATGCACGCTCTTTCGCGAGTTCCGAGAGCACTTCTTAACGTGGAGAGGACTCCACGAGAGGAAGCCGAGAAGACGCGCGGAGTCTGACTTCGTGGCTAAAGTTTCCTTTTTTTTCTTGTCCCTTCCATTTCGACCGTCTAATTTGATAAGTTGCGCACCGGTGGTCGCGGATCCGAAATCGTTGAGCTCGGAAGTGTCGGAGAATTAAACCATAGATTTCTAACCTCACTTTTTTTTGATTCGCCATGGTGGAAATCAATCAACCAATTCTTGCTGCATACACGCGATTCTTTGATGCTCAGAACGTGGTGCTCGATAGATTTCAAAGTGAAATGGGAAGCTATAAAGGGAATTATCCCCGTTTATTTCTGCGTTAGTAGATACAAGGGATATGAAATTAATGAAGTGACTGAGATAATTGAATGTTAATTAAATTTGAGACACAGAAATTTCAATTAATTTTGCGATACTAGGTTTTTTAAAAACTTTATATAGATGAAATTGAATACAGATAAGCTCGATGCCACGCGATGGATACCGACTTCCCTTTTGTGGCGCAATACTTATTTTTATTTCGTGTTAATTAGAAATTCGGTGATTCGATCATAAAAAATCGAATCGAGTATAATTCGGTGACTCAACTGATTAAACGGACATTGTAGTCTGCCGTACTTGTTTATCTTGACTTTTGTTCGAAATTTTGCTGGACAAAGCGTTAATCGCCAACTGTGTTATATTTGAATACGCTCGCGTATAAATATAACCGGGGTTCGCTAATTAATCTTTTATCGCGTACGCGGGTATGCATGCGTAGGATTAATTGTTCTGCGTGTACTGAAAAGTCCGAGGAATAAAATATTACTCAACTGTGCTTGCGTTTATTAATTTAAAAGGATTACCGAGATCCACGAGGAGAGATTAATATAGCGATAAGGTAGTCTTATCGATGCATTGGGAACTTGTGCTTGAAAAATCGAATAAAGAGGATTCAGTCTCATCGTCAGACTATAGTTGACTATAATGAGAATCTGATTGACGAGATTAAAAAAAATCTTTCCAAGCTAAGTTGTCAATTCCTGTAATCTTACTACATTTTCAGTAAGATGTATTTCTGTGCCTTTAACGCCGTGAATGCGACATTCGTGTCAATATTACAGCTACCACATTTTCTTTGAATAACCTAGTGGAACAACGTGTGTGTAAAAGTTGAAAAACGTATAAAACTAAAAAAAAATAGTATTACCTGTGTGAACAATACTAATTTCCACACCTATGGAAGTTAAACTAGAAAAATCACTTGTATCGATATCGTAACCGGTAATCGTTTAGCAAATTGAATTCGAAAAAGCGCGTTTTAAACCTCAAAAATGGTGCGATTACGGCAAGAATCAGAAATAGCTCGCGAATAATAGTGTGTAATGCGAAAGATAAGAAGATTGGCAGATTTTGTTCACCGGTGAAAAAAAAAGAAACAAGAAGTCAAATTCACGGTAAATATCGCGAGATTCCGTGAAGAACCATGGACGTCGAACGTGTTTCTTTATTTCTTTATCGGCGATAGGCAACGCGATGCGTGTCGTTCGGAGGGGCGAGGATCGGACAAAATGATAACGCAACGGAAGCACGTACGACGACGATAGCCTCTCTCGTTCGGTCGGGTATCGTATTCTGGTTTTCGAAATGAATTCGCGGTGGACTGTCCGCGCCATTATTCCCATCGCGATACAAATCCCATTGTATGATGTCGAACAGATAATAATCGAGCGAAAAAGTATCCGTTCGTTCGACGATTCAATTTGGATTTTCTCGCTCGACGACCTCGCTTATGCATTTCCCTACGGTGGTTTACCGCTTTCGAACGTAACGAGGCGGTATATCTTTGAATGTTTCTCTTTTTTTCGTTCATTTTTTTTTAACTTACTCGACGATACGTAAGTATACGGGGTCCCTGGACGAATTCCAAAAAATGCTGCGCTAGCGAGCGAGACGACTCGGAGTCGCGAATAAAAGGGAGCGGTGGAAATCGATGGAATTGGGTGGAAGCATCGGTGGCTCGTTTCGAAATTGGAGCGTTTCCGAAAAATTCAGAGTGATGATCTGAATTTTAAACCGAAATAAGCGGCTGTCGACTCGATCGTAAAATTTTGATGTGTATGCTCGAACGATGAATGTCGCTTTGAGAGAAGAGAGAGCGCTCGCGTGTGTGTGTGTGTGCGGGAAAGAGAGGGAGTCGGTGAGAGAGACGCGAGGTGGGAGGGCGTATCTTCCGTGGAACGATCGATCGTCTTATGAAATCGAAACGTGACTAATCGCGGAGGACGACCGTGATGGCGGACACCGACGCTAACGGTGTGCACGAAACAACGCTTTGTCTTTTATCGCTTCTTTAACCCTCGAGTGGCGGACGATAATTTCTGTTACGCGGGACTCGTAAGAAGCCGGATATTTGTTATTTCTGAAAATACGAATGATAACCGCGCGAGAGATTTGCGTACAAATTTCTCTGTTCAGATTTTTGCCACGCGCATCCATGTTCCGCGTTAGTCAGGCAAAATCGTGCCAAATCCCTCGGAATATTATCAGCACAGTTTCCATACACAGGTATACGCGTTCGATAACATGACGCTTCGTTAACGCGGTTTTCCTATTGCACGCTCAAGGAGACGCGGGGTGCTTTTGTTCGAAACTAGGGTCCAGAGGTATTAGACGAATTTTTGTATGTTGCAGTGTTCGATAAATTTGAAACTTTTAGTGTACATCGAGTGCAAATCAAATATTGGGGCATTGGAGTATTTGAAATTCAATATTTAGAAATTCCCCTGTTTTAGTATTCTAATATTTGAACGTTTGAATATTTATTTATTCAACTATTTGAATATTTTGACAAATAGATAACTCACTTTAAACATCGTTGCGGTATATATGGAAAGATCCGTTTACCATTTAGCGACAATTAAAATTTCCACCTCGAGTGCGTAACGACGATGAAGGGTTAAATTGCGCATCGCCGTTTAATCGTCACGCGCGACAATTAAGCATAAACTGTTTAAAAATGATTCGGCATCGGATCGAAGAAATCTCAACGATGCGTTAACCCTACGCCCCGTTGAATCTCGTGACTAACCGACATAATCTCTATAGCACAATTAGCATACATGAATAAAGAATCTATGAATCCTTTAAGTCGACTACCAAACACGTCGTGAATGAATAGGTATTTATAACTTGGCTCGTAACGCAACGAAGAGACTCAACTTTGCAATGTCAGCTGAATTCGCAAAGTATACTTTGAAACTTAAGTGGTTCCCAACGTTTCTTTACGGTCCGCGAAATCAACGGAATCACGACGAACTTTTGTTGACATTTCAATTACAACCATTTTTATATTACGCCGATAGATTGAAGTCAACGTAGTTTTACGTATAACCGAGCAAACGATCCACGCTTATTTAAACGTATCGGACCGATGATGGTAAACGATGAACCGAATCTTTGAAAAGTTTCATTGTTTTTTTTTCTTGTCTCGGGGCTGCCATAATTGATAGATAACTATACTAAACGGAAACGTCGAATAGTAAACAATGCAAAATTTCAGCGTTAGAGCATCCAAATATTAAGATATTTTAACGACAGAAATACAAACATTTTAGTTCTATGTAGAAACGTCTCGAATGAAAATCGTCGCATGGCTGTCGACTCATACGATTCCAGAGCTAATCCGCTCTTAATGAAATTAAGCACGGGCGACGTTGTTTCGTTGAATCTAGTTTTTATAGCGTTCGATTTCGGTGATGTTTAGTGGCACTAAAGAAGAAACTTCATACCCGAGTCTTAAATCTTTTATCGCTCTCTTACAAATTGATCCCCGGTAAGTCGACTGAGTTTTATTAGGCGGCAGTAACAGCTGATTTCTTTGACGAACCATTTTACTCTGGCGTCGATACTCGAGTACTGAATTTGCCGTCAGTAAAAACGAACCTTTGTGTCTTACTTGTTTTGATACTTCCCGAAGCTTATCGTTCTTTTCTTTTAATAAAAATCATAACTGTAATTTCTTGACCATGTCAGCGCGCGAAAGTGCATTTAAGGTTTGAAAATTCGCCGTTCAAACCAAAAGGCCGTCTATCGCCTATCAAGAATAATACTTTGCGTTACGAGTAGTTATCCGAAGGGGGAAAAAAAAGAATTACGTCGAACACCGCGAGCGTTAACGCAGCTCCACGCGATCAATTCCCAATTTCGATTCTCGCTATCTCCCACGTAATCGATCGCGGCGGTTCGACTCTGTTTCTCTACCACGCGTGGAAAAAAAAAATACCAGCATTTACCTCCCTCGAGGTAGCTTAAGAGCCGCGGCGAGGTACGTTCATCCAATCATCGGGATTCGTTCCGGCGATAAAAAGAAAAGGCGGAAAGAGGCGAATCCGACTCGGCCTCGTAATCTCAGAATGCATGTATCCAGCGTAATTTTCTATCTTCTCCTATACGACGCCCCGTAAATTGGTCGAGGTTACGTCGACCGTATTTCGTTGTACAGAAAATAGGACTCCTCGTACGCCTCGAACGATTCTCAGCCGCTTATTATCGGGGCTTCGTTCGTTTCGTTCCTCGGTCACGCAACGACGCGAGGGCATCGTGGGACTCCTTCACCGACGTCGAATGAACTCGTTTTACGAATGGGAAAAGAGGATGGCTGCGATCGCGCGCGCGCGCGCGCGTGCTCGTGCTCGCGCCTGCCCGCCCGTGTGCGCGCTGTACGTGTGTACATTCGTCGTGACCGTCCAACGTTTTCGATGGAAATCGATCGTCGGTGGAAAACGTTCTACGGTCGCGGAGCGCGTTGTAGGTACGAGACGTTACGTGCTCGCTCGACCTTTTCCAAGCCTCTCTCGCAGCCTTCGTTCCAGGGGCGTAAAGGGTCTCTCTTCCCCTCTCCTTCTTTCGATATCTCTCTTCCTCTCGCTCTATCTCTCTCTCTCCCTTCCTGGGTTTCGCTATAACTCCGCTTGCCCCTCTTTTTCCCCACTCCCCCTCCCCCCCCCCTTCTCTCTCTCGCTCGGGTCTCGTTCTTTTCCTCGTGTCTCTCTTTCCGCGCCACCCTTCTCGCTCTCCTCGTTTCTCTGTCGCTCTCGCAGCCCGTAACTCGCTCACACTCGACGAACGGGGCGAGTTCCCGAAATAATCGTGCGTATCGATCCCTACGCGGGGCGTGCAGGGTGAATTTATTCTCGTGCACGGGGAGAACGAGAGAGACTCGTACAAGCTCGCCTCGTTACTTAATCGCTCTCTCTCTCTCTCTTTCTCTCTCTGTAGTTCTGCGCGCGTTAGATACGAAGGGTATACAGCGCGGAAGGTATAGAGCGTGGTAGCAACGTCTCTCGGTTGTTTGTCGGGATATACGCGGTGCTGTTGTTTGTCGGTGACGCGACGTCGCGGATAACATCATGGACCTTTTGCCTATGTAGAGTAAGAAGGTGCGTGCCGTTATGAACGTTTTTTTCTCAGTTGAAAAATTATTGTTCCTGAGTATTTGATAAACGACAACTCTAAAGCAGCGATATCGTTGTGGAAAAATTACTTGGAGTAAGGAAGCTACGCATTGGGAAAATTCTTACGATTAGTAAGCTACGAGGAATGACGGGTGATGCTACGTTCCTCGTTCCTAGTGACGGGAACCCGATACAGGACGTATCGTTAACAATATTGAGAATCATCGTTATTACGTGGACAACGCGAGAGCGAAATACTTTTTTGTACAATCATCTTTGAAATTTAAATCCGCCGAACTCATATAATTCGATTGGATTGATTAAGTTTCACTTTACGTAAATTCTAATTCAGTCGCTTCGACGCAATATAACACACCTAGTTTGGATTCTTCTTAGCGCGCGTCGATTTTGTTGTTTTGACTCGTGCCTTTCTCGCGAGAGGGTGAGATAAGATTCTGTCGCTCTGCATTGTCACGAGTTACTCTATAGCAAATATCGCTGGGCCGTGTACCGTTAACGCAAATACTCTACGCTCCTTCGACGAATGCCGAATTTCCGTCTACCAACTGCGATGACGACGTCTCTGCTTTAAACGTCACTCCGCGGTGACATCCGGAAATTTCTACTCTCGACCATTTCCGTGCGGCTATCGTGGTCGCGGATACGCCGTATTTATCTGCCGTTACATCTGAGGGAAGCTCCTCGCGAAACGCGTAAGAATAAAATAAACAAAAAAAAAGAACTCTGCAATAACCGTACCGTAATGTCGCGACAACGATAACGTAATAACACTGGCACAAGAAATCTCATGAAACGTATTTACCCATCGCGTACCACAGAATTTCTCTATTTTCGCGAAAGTACTTGAAAGTACTTAAAAACGAAAACAAAACTCAACTCGCGCGTATCTCGGAGTCTCCCGCGTTCCTTCGTTATTTTCTCTCTCTCTCTCTCTCTCTCTCTCTCTCTCTCTCTCTCTCTCTCTCTCTCCATCTCGTACCGCTCATTCCCGTCCTTTTTTCGGCCGATTTTTTCTTTCTCGTACCGCAGCGCGGAGAGGCAGAACCCTCGTACTCTTTTTTTTCCTCCTTTTTTCGGCGTAAGACATTGTTCGTCCCGCGTTTTGTCCGCACGTCAGCCATCACGCCGTATTGTATTCATTGTTTAGAGGCCGTTGGAGCTCTCGAGCAAGAACAAGGAAAAGGGCGCCTCGCCGTGGCTGCAAAGGAAAGGAAAACTCCGACTCACCGTTCGTCGTTCCAGACAACGACGACGGTGCTCTCTTTCCTTTTTTTTTTCTTTCGCCCCTCTCCCTGCGCTCAGCGCGGGACACACAGACGCACCGGGTTTGCACGAAATCGCGTGTACGGTAATCACGGTACCGCGTGGAAACGTCGCGCCCCCCGTTCGCGACGTATCGTCGGTTCGATTCTACGTCGTGGTTCTACGTCGTCCGTCCCTCCGTGGAAATTTCGTTTCCCATCGTCAAAGTCAGTATAGCGGCTGGAAGAGGACGAAAGAGTACGAACACCGACGAACGAAACGGAGTCAGGAGAGCGCTCGATGAGTCCAGTTGCGTGAAAGAGAAAGAGATTACCGCTCTCGTTCGGCGGGAGAGAGAGAAACGGGGAAACGGAGGAAGGAAGACGGAGAGACGCGGGGACCTTTATGCGCGTCGCGTGTTTCGCGTATATACGTGTATACGTCCTCGACGCGTGTTAACGTGCGTGCATACGCGCGTGTACGTGAGGTAGGACAAAGGGCAAGCCCGAGAGAGAGAGGTACAAAGAGAGAGAGAGAATGAAACGGGAAAGGATGCGTCCGATTCGCTAGTGATCGAACGTGGGCCTCGTTGCTTGCCGCGTGGGTGAATAGAGAGTGGCGCTGGAAAATCCGAGTGAAGAAGAGAGAAAGGAAAGGCCGACGGACGTTCGTAGAGGAGAGACCACTTCCGGTCGACGACGAAAAGGTACAGAAATACGTATTTCGATGTCGCGTTTGATCGGTTCCGCGGTTGAGATACACTTACGCGCGCGGGGCCGCGCTTGGGAATAATTAGTTGGAAAATTAGAGTCGACGCCGTTCTGTGCCCCTGTAATGAGGCGCAGGATGTTGACGGTGAAATTGTACCGCTTTTGATGGGTTATTGTAATGAATTTATAGATAATTGATCGTTAACTCGTTTATCGTAACGATCGTTTGCGGGGTGGACAGGAAAAGTGTAATTAGCGATCTGGCGAAATATGGTTTTAGCGGAATGCGGCGCGAAACGCGTGTCGTGCGTTTGTTTTGAGAGACCGTTGTTCGAGAGTGGTAGTGGGAAATCGTTTTTAATAACAACGCGGCGGACGAAAATGGAACTCGCGTATCGAGCGGCTATTTGGGCGAGATATTACATCAACGTTTGGCTGACCCGACAAATTATATTAAACGATGTTTTTTCAAAAGATTTTATATCCAAGATAGACGGACTGGAATTAGGTAGAAACAAAGATCGTTTTCGGGTACTCGGGAGATTCGCCTCGAGAATTTAATAACCCGAGTAAAATAAGGAAGCCGCGAATACGCCATACGAGAATACTAGATTCAAACGATTAGATTTGAACGAGGACAGAAGAGAATTAACAAATGATACGCTGATATTTTTGTCGCCACCGTAGCTACTTCTCGAACACCCTGTAGGTCGCCTTATGATTCAGTCGCTAGCTGCTTGACACGGTTAATAATTAGTAATTGCCTTCCGAGCGTAGGAACAAACGTTCCGAAAGAAATGCAAACTGGCAGACGGTTTCGCGTTCTCCGCGATTAAAACGCGACAACGGTTACAAGTTCGCGCCCATCGGTAATTAATTACGCGAATTTATAAATAGAATTGGAATAATCGTATCACTCGGGGGGGGGGGGGGGGGGACTTCCCACGTACAAAGTGCGATCGTAAAATCTCGAGTCGCAGGACTACGAGCGTCGAGTAGTTATATGGTTACCGGGGATCCAAAAGTTTTCCATTTACCGTTAGTAATCTTGGGGACCGCCCCCCGCCCCCCTCTGGCCCCCCGGTTAGGGTCGTTTCCACGACGAGTGACCGTAGGCAGTTTTAGTACGTACCATTACGCTCTGCAATCTGTTCCCCGAACTTCTGGGCCGATGAAACCTCCAGTGAAGTAGCGAATCGTTTGGTGGGAAGATTTAAACGTCTTTGCGCGATGGTTGGAAAGTATAGTTAATTTATTTACAAAGCCTTCCGATACGCAGGGTGTCTCGCTGGAACGTTTTACATATCACAACGGATATTTTTTGTTCTTCAAGCATTGAAGATCGTAGGATCGCATGGTTATGTGAGCAACGCAAAGTGGTGGGGATTATTTAAACAAAATAGAAAAAACCCATCGCGTTCGATGTCTATGGAATAAAAAACTCAAATAAATATTGAAAACGTTCGAATCAAGTGGAACACCCTGTGTAAATGAACTTCGATTCTAAGCGGTAGTTAAAGTACGCTTGGATTTTAAGTGACATCGCTCTGTTTTAAACGTGGTTCGTCGCTTCATAACTTTGTCAGCGGTGGTCGTTGATAAATAAATTCGAAAATTTCCTTCGTGACTAAAGCCGATGATTGACCGAGACGTTGGGCCAGTTCGGTGCGGAGTTGGAATGATTTAAATGACAATGACCGTGCCGAAGAGCGACGTTGGTCCCCGCGCAGAGTACACGACTGCTCGACCGGCTCTCGTTGTCGCAATTATGCTAATGAGACGTATTGTCGCCGGCCACGACGATCTACTGTTTGTACAGCGAGTATATCGTTCCTTGAAAAATCGTTTAATTTTGTGCTAATCGATTCACGAACCATCGCCAACAAATTTCATTCGGCAATTACATAAATTTAATTGCACGCTCCTACGACGCGTCGTTTGCGTTCATTTACGTTCGCGAGACGCACGAGAAATTGTTGTGAGAAATCGAAGGACACGGTGGCATTGTTTTGCACCACGATAACGTAAAATGAGTCCCGCAAAAATCAGTTCGCGACGCTTAAGCGTGAAACCAATCACGGAGATTTTATAAACCGAGGCGAAATTTTGTGTTTCGTAAAATACACTCTCTCCTCCGACGTCATATTTGGAGCAGGGCAGACTCGGATTATTAAGATTCATCGTAGAATATGTACTAATTAAATTGTGTATATTAATTCCTTGATCATTAAATTTAAGTATCTCAAAAAATTCATCCAAAAGTGGGAATGAATAATAACTTCGACTCTTTTCACTCTCAAAAATAACTGTAAATAACCTTAATGTCGCGAAAACGACACAAGATTCTTTCTACTTTATGCATTTTTAATTTGACAACAATGTCGGAAGAACATGCCGTGTCACGGCGGGATTAAGCGAAACTTCGAAAAACCACAAACGGTGGCGTATCTTCGTTGTTCGATCCGCCGGTCACGCGACCGAAACTTTTGCCTCGGCCTGTAGTCACGCTGATCGTTACGGTACCCGATCGAGAATCCCCGCCGATCATATCGACGTCGTTACTCACGATCGTTCCTTATCGTTACGTTCCACGGGTGTCCGGTTTATTTAGAATTTCAAAGCGCACCGGCGTTGCACCCACTTCTCTTTCTCTCGCTTCTCCTCGATCTCGCCCCCGACTCTCCGGCAGCTTCATTTCCGGCGTTGCAAAACCGGACGCGCGAATAAGCCGACGCGAGCGCAAAAGTTTTGTGCAACGACGTGCGCGCACGCGGATGAAAATTTCGTCGGACGTTGAACGCGCGCGTGAGCGCTTGAAGCAAAAATTCTCGAGGTCGTCGTCGGTGTTACGCGCGTTACGTATGCGCGGCCACGAGGAACGACAGCTGCAACGATACGCTCGCGGTGATAATCGAATTCCCGTAACGTTTAACGACGTCTATCCAGTCATTATGGCATTAGATGTCGCCCCTTGCATCGAAAGGGGAGAAACGCGTTTACACCGGAGCTGTTGAGTGATCGATACGCGGGGCGAGTCGACTGGCGTACCGTTCGTGTGCCTTCAGAACCTCGAGAATCGGTTTTAACGCGACGAAATGTAAGGAAGAAAATGATATTGTTGTGCTGGTTTCTTAGGAGACAGGGCTAATCGTTATTTAGGGCGAGCGTTTTGTTTCGTTCGGACGAGCCGTTCCAGGACTGGGATTATTTGAATAACTCGTCGTTTCAACGTTTCGCGAGCAGTAGTAATTTTGGAGCATTCAAACGTGTCGTGAGTAGTAATTTTGGTATATCCAAACGCTTCGCGAGTAGTAATTTTGGAACATTTAATCCTTTAACAAATACTCGAATACTAGGAATAAGCATCGAGTAGTCGAAGATTTCAAAAGTACTCGAAGAATCCTACGAGTAAGCTTCTAATGTTTCACAGTTTCGTAACTATTTCAATGCTAGGAATAAAGTTGGAATGTCTGAACGTTTCCTAGCGCTCTGTCGCTGCGTATACAGTTACGGGGTTCGTAAATATAAAATTCAACTAAACCTCGACAGAGACGATAAACTCGTTTCTCGATTGTTGCAAATACACGAGTAATGGAACAACGAGGCTCAAATACACGATCATTTCGCACCCTCGAATTATCCGAGCAAACAACAATTCACCGATAATCACGGCTGTAAAATATATCGGAGAAAAATTCATACCGCAATGAAGTTCCTGCCTGGTAGTTCATAAAACATGTTCTCGCTCGCCTTTAAGATATTTCGCGAGATAACGCCAGGCGCGGTAAGATATTGCACCCGACAACGTTCCACTAAATCTCAACTAACGCGTTTATTAATTAACAATTTGCGAACGGCCGGTTTACAAATGAACTTATTAGTGCCTTATAAAATCATTTTCCACGCGAGACGGGAGACATTCAACTCCCGCATTCATTTACCACCGTGTTCGATGGTAGATAATATGATAATGCAGCGCGATATAATTAGAATTGTAATAAAAATAACTCGTCGGGCATCGTGCGTTGCGTCTGTGTGTATCGTTCCGTGCGATCGTTTGCCAGATCGAAATCACCGCGAATCGCATTGGCAATGATTATTTGTGCGATTTAGCGACGACCTTGTCGCGTTGTGGAGGTTTCGTGATATCAATGACGGATATATTGTGCGATACAATGGAACAATGGGACGGACGGACCGCGGGCAAAGAGTTGCGCACGCTCGCGCGTAAGAAAGACATAATATACGAGGATACGTTAGCAATGGTTCGAGTTAACCTTCAGTTAGTAACAGGGGTGATGAGTAACCCCACTCGAACATTTTTTTTTCCGTGATCATGGAAAGGAGATGCGTACCAATTTCATTGATAACTGGTTTTCCTCCTATTTTCAGTTTATCAGTTTTCGCTTGTATCCACAAATAATTTAATACAAATCAAATGTTGAAATAATAACAGGAATTGGTGTCAGAGTTGTGTTACCAACGGAAGGTTAAAATCACGCTGAAATTCGTGCGTCCGTGAGTTTGCTCGAACGTACCACCTGCGTTTAGCTCGTGAGACAACTAGAGGGAGTAAAAGGGAGAGGGAAGAAAATGTGTACGAGAGGGATGAAGCAACCCGAAGGTGGGAAGACGATTACAATGGAATTCAGAATGTTATTAATGCCAGGTTAAATTGATCGCTTTAAAACGACGAAACTTAACGTCCCTACGTCCATCCTAATCTATTCTGATTAAGATTAATTAATCAATTATATCGCGAATCACCGAGTCCCAGACACGAGATCGTTAGAACATTTTTTTTCTTGGCGAAGATTAAGAGGTTCTTCTGTTCCCGATAAGATTCCCATTGCGTCATCGTCGCGGGAGGTGGGCGGTTTTAGATACAAGCCGAGACAATTGAAATTCGATTTATTCGTCTTGTACCCGACGCAACTCGCTATCAACGGGGAGAATTTACGCGACATAACGAGCACGGATTGAATTAGTGGGATCAGACAAGAGAGCGTTACGATAAAGATAAAAGGAAGTAAGAAACGGAAGAGGAGACGGGGAATCGTTCGGGGGAAAGGGGGGAGAGGTCGCGATAAATCCCAATGTGGGATTCTGTCTCGTATCGCGGGTACAACTCCACGGATACTATTGTAAACGAAAGATAGACAGTTTCGTTGCTTTAATTATCACCTCGTTCTCGACGTTAATATTAACGACCCCCCCCCCCCCCCCCCATGGAGTATCTTCAAAGTTTCGAGCCGCGTTGCTCGTAACGTTGCGAGCAACGCGTCGGTTTTGTTGATACGCGTTACGAAGTTGGGAAGCGGATTTCGAGTGCAAGCGTGATAAGTTCTTTCGGCGTTGGTGAAACGCGTGTGACGAGCGTTGTGGGAAGTAAAAGTGCGGTTAACGTGAAATAATTAGCGTGCGCGCGCGCTTGCTCGCTGTACGCGTCTCGGTAGTTCGTATGAAATATCGTGTTCCATCGCGCTAACGTTTGAGAAGCGTGACGCACGCGTTTTGGAAATGCGTGAAACGTTAGTAGATTTCGACATCATGTTTCGCGCAATTTTGTTAATCGCGTGGGCGCATCTTTTGGATACACCAAACTCTTATCAGTTTCGCTTCATTGGCTGTTACTGTACATCGTGCGTCATGTCGATTACGATTTACACATTACACGAGCATTAGAAACGTAGAATTCAATTTTCTAATGTGACGTTATAAACTATGTACACGTTCGAGTAGCGGTAGGCACTAGCGCTCCAAAAATATACCACGCGCGCATTCTACAATCGCGAATCCTTGTACGGAAAAAAACTCGGAAATCTCAGTATTTTCTTTCCAACAGCTTTGCAAAACACGCAGATATCTATCTTTTCGAAACACGAAACGCGTATTTGTCTCGCTACGTTAGCTTTCATTATTTTATTATACTAACCGCCCGCCGTCTTACAGTGTAACACCATGATACATAGTTTACACACTCGTTACAAATGTATAATTAAACTTTAGACCCTGCCTTTATCGCTCTCTATCTTCGCGGCGTGATTACAACGTAACGCTATCGAATCTTCCCTGAAACTTACGGTACCCCGAGAATCTTAACGCCACGCTTACCTAATTATCGCGTAATCTCTTGTTCTAAGTCACGCGATTAAAAGAAAACGATTTAATTCGCCCAACCGTGCAATTATCGTCCGAGAACCGAACGAGACCGATCTCCCCCCCCCCTCTCTCTCTCTCTTACGTGTCAGTACAATGGAAGCCCCCGATAAAACTAGGTCCTCCCGTTTGTTCCACCGAACCGCGATACAGGCATCGGATTACGCGGAAAGTAGCCAGCGGCAATTATTCCTTTCGCGACACGTACAAACGCGTATACCCGGCGTTATTTCCTCGGGCCGTTTCTCAGGCCTACCTGCTCGCACGCGATTCCATATAAGAAGGTCGATGGTAACGCCTAACGTGCCTCCTGAAACTCGATATATGTGTGGCACGGATTCGTGCCACACGAGCGAACCCACACGCCGGTACGTCGAACGCTGACTCGGGAGCGCGGGTATGGTACGAGAGCGAATACAACAGAAGCTTGGGGGACACGTACGAGGGACGTGCGCGCGCGCGCGTCTCACGACGCGTATCACGCGCAAGTGTGTGCGTACGATGATCCTGCCTCGGCCGCAGCTGCCACGAAAAAACGCAGAACGGCCTTTGGTTGCGCGCTCGTCGAAAAAGATTCCGTTTCGTTCGCCGATGCCGTGGCTCCTCGGGGACGAGAGAAACCCGAAAAGCGTTCGTGCGAGCTCGGCTCTCGAAGCCCCGGATATCGAGGGCCGAGTGCTCGGAAGTTTGGATACTTGGAGCCGCGTTGACGTTATGGGTCTTTTTGTGGAGAGGGGAGTGGGACGCGTTGAATAAAATTTCCGTTAGAAGAAATCGCGGAGTAATTTCGCGATAATGCTCGTGGTATTATTACGGAATTTCTTCTACGAATTGCTGTACCAATGGAGAGAGTTAGGTGGGTGTAGATAAATTTCATGTTCAAAGGGGAAGGGATCTCTCCTGTCTCTCTTACGATACAAAGTTTGCGCGTATTTGTTTCAGTCTATACTGAAATTTTAATATCACGGAATCGCTGTATCGTTATTCGTGAAACATAAAAATTGAAAGTTCTAAATTGATCGAATTTTTTTAACTAACCGCTCCGACAATTAATTCGTTATAATTTTGAACGCTTCGTGATTTAATTTTCAATTAACGGAGTCGCATCAAACGAAAATACCGGTTCTCGTCAAAATCGAGCCCAATCCACGCGAATCACCTCGCGAAAGTCAAACCGCGTTGCGAGGCATTTCGGGGAAACGTTTCGCGGTTAAAACACACTCGAAGACAGAGCGCGAGTAGCGGATGGAAGGACCGACATTAATTATGACATATCAAGCATTGAACAGCCCGGCAACGAGATCGACTAATGCCACTATTCAAGCTTTCCACGTTATATTCCATCCGCGCTCTCCATTGAAATCGCTCCGCTTTTCCCGTTCCCGTTTTATTCGGGGAAACGGGCAGCCCCTCTTGTTATTGATTAATGTATTCGGTATTCCGGATCAACGATGCGCCGACTTCCTCTTTTATTCCGTCTCTTGCTTCAACCCCCTTCCCGACGACCATCGCCACCACTACCACGACCACCCTTGCCCCTCCCCCATACCCGCGCACCCCCCCCCCGACTACCCCCTCCCCCGGACTCTCAATCTTATCGATTGTTTTATTTTAACTGGCCGTTATCTCTTCCCTACGCTACGCTACTCCACGCCGACTTACGTTTCGCCCGCTGTTGGCTCAATGATGGGTGTAATTTCGCGTTTCGTATTTATGACTGGAGATTATAGACCGACGTACAGGGTGAGACGCGCGAAACGGATCTAACCGAGTCCGCGTTATTGAAAATAAAGAGGACGTTGGCGCGCGAGAATGGGAAACAATAATTCTCGAGCGGAAGGGGGAATTATGCGAAAGCGATTGTGTGTACCGCGTTGACGCAAAGTTTATGCGCGGATTGCGGAATACGGATTGACGTACGCGACGCGCTCCTCGTTCGTACGCTCGTCGCGCAGGCTTTGTTGAATTTACGGAGATGCGCTCGGAAACGGGCGATGCCTAATTCCCAGGTACCGTATTCGGCGATGTATCGTTAGTCATCGGTCGCGTATCACTCGCGCGCGATACATTCCGCGGGCGTCGTCAGACACCACCCAGCAAACACCGCGAGCGCCGTTGTCTTATCGGGTCCTGACACACATAATTCCGATCATCGATCGTGTCTTATCGCGTCGGTTCTTACGAATCTCTATCCCCTCCTCGCCAGCCCCCACCCTCCGCCCTAGACCCTCTCCCCAGTCTCGTGGCTAGCGTTCGCGAACGTTACTGCCCCCCCCTCCACGAGACACGGGCATACGCGTACCGCGCGGGACATTTCGGCAAACTTCGATCCCTAAAACGTTCGGGCGTTAGATAGATATCCTCGGCCGGGCTCGGCTCGCGTACTCCCCGGAGTCACTCCTCGGCGAGTCTCGGCTCGTAAAAACGCAGGCATTTCGCTCCGGCTTCTTCTTCGCGCTAGGGACGGGGCCGAATGCTCGAGAAAAGGAGGAAGTCCGTGAGGGGAGCGAGAGGGAAGGAAGAAAGAGGGACCGAGAGGAGAGAGCATCGACTCGCGGAGAGGAGATGACGACGACGCAGTCCTGATCTCTCTCTCCTCCTCCTCCTCCTCCTCCTCCTCTCTCTCCCTTCCTCCCCGTCGCCCGCTCTCCACCGGGGGCCACCGCTCCTCGCTCGTTCTGTAATCTGTACGGCACGGAGGCCGCGATTGGACCGCGGGAGGGGTCGCCGTGGGGAAGAGGACGACGAAAGAGAAAGAGACGGCGGTCGTGGAGCGAGGAAAAGGGACGCCGGGACCGACGACGACGACGATGGTGCGGCGGAGAGGAGGAGGAGGAGGAGGAGGAGGGTGGAGGTTGGGGGAGGGTGTTACCGTCGCATTTCAGAGAGGACTTTAGCGCTCCGGATGGAGGTAGGCTAGCTCTGGTGAGCGGGGCGGATGAGGGGGGCGGGTGAGAGAGTGAGAGAGAGCGTGGGGGGGTTAGAGGGGGACGGAGGCAAAGTCGCAAAGACGAAAGAGGAGAGAGCTAGCGGTGAGCGCGACCGATGGAGAAAGAGGGATCGAGCGTCGGGGACGGGGAAAGGGGATCCACAGAGCCGACACGTCTCTCTGGCTATGCTGTATGCCGGCAGGCTACCCTGCTTCGCATTGCCTCGCTCTCTCTCTCTCTCTGTCTCTCTTTCACTCGTTGGAGCTCGTTCCTACCACCCTCTCTCTTTCTCTGGCCGATGCCGTTCGCGCGCACGGTATCTCGCTCCGTTTCTGTCTCGCTCTCTCTCTCTCTCCCTTTCCCTCTCTGTCTCTCGGTCGCCGGTGCCTCTGGTCTCCTGGTTCCTCTCCTCGCGCTCGTTCGTTCAATACTCCGTGAGAGAGTGAGGTAGGGGCGGGAGAGTGGGAGGAGGCGGCTACGAGGGGGGTGGTAGAGAGGAGTGAGAGAGGCCAGAGGGAGAGAAGCGGCAGCTCTCTCGCGCAAACCCAACGGACTCCACGGAACACGATTCCACCGTTGGTTGGTGGGCTACGGATGGTTTGTTCGCACGATCGAAACCAGCCCGGCCGAAGGAGAGCCAAGAGCGAGAGAAAACGGGGGAGCGAGGAGGAAGGGAGAGAGCCAGAGAGAGAGAGAGAGAAACCAGCCTCGCTAGCGTTGCTGATACGGAATGGAACCGCGCGCGATCGGTTGAAACGCGCGCGCCGGCGGAATATCGTTTCTAAATAGTTGACGACGTCAGCTACGAGGAGCTAACGTGGTTTCTAGGTCGATGGCCTGACGGAGCACTTGCCGAATCGAGCGTTCTTCGTATATCGCGCGAGGCGTTAAGTTATCCCACGTTATCCCCGACTCAAATCGGAGAATTCGTTGGGAGTCCGAAGAGCCATTAGGAGGGAGGAAGAGAGGGGGCTGCGTTAACCAGTGTTTTACGAGTAACTCGTTAACGTATGCCACGCGACTCTCGTCCACGAAACTTGGATCGATTAGCGCACGCATACGTACGCGTAAGATCTAATTACGATTTTCCTCCGATCGATCGTTCCCCTCGTTCCCCGGTTATGGGGAAAATGAAAAAAAGGAAGAGCTACTCGCGATCGTTCGGGGGGGATAAACGCTTCTGCGCGTAGAATTCAATGTTCTTCGAAGGCATCGCGCCGCAGCGTTACCTCGCCTTATCCGACCATAAATAAAAGAATTAGCGCTCGAAAGGCTTCGGGCAATTAGCGTACACCGTAATTACTCGAGACAAGGTTACGTCTTCGCGCGATAAGTTCGTACCGTGTTGGCGATCGTAATAGCGCGGTATCGGTTGACTCAGGTCAAGACGCAAAGAAGAACGCGTAGCTGGAGGGAGGATACAGGGACATTAAACAAAATTAAAAAAAAAAAAGAGCGAGTTGTAGATCCCCGCATCGAGAAGAGACCATTGTCCCCCGACGTGGTGCCCCCCAACCCCCCCAAACGAGAACCCATAACATCCGTTCTCCATCGCGAAGAAGAATACGATGCATTCCGCGACTCGGATCTCCGTGTTTCGAAATACGAGAGAGAGAAGCGTGCTCGATGATGTATGTATCGTCAAACAAGAACCACTCATTCGTGTTTGTATACGGAAGTATACGAGCTCTGCGCCGGTTGCAGGCGAGTTTCAGTCGAGTTACCATCGTAAAGTCGTTGCTTCGTCGTACTACCTGTCCGTCTTTTTCCCCGTTCTCTCTCTCTCTCTCTCTCTCTCTCTCTCTCTCTCGGGCACGCTCTCCCTGTCTCTCCCCCTCGTTTTCGCATCTCTCTTTCTTTTTCCCCGGCGCGCTTCTCTCGGTACGCGGTCGCCTGCAATCGCTGTAAGCGCGTGTACACAGGTATATGTATGTATGTACTCGCGTAGCTACGTATCTATACGTATTCACACATTTACCTATCTCGAGTCGTGACCTCTGGTGATCGATACAGAGTGCCGCTCATTTGCCACGAGGTGGAACGACTACTAACTTCCCTCTCTCGCGCCGTTCCTCCCCCCACCCCCTCTTTCTCGTTCTCTCTGTGTCTTTGCCGCTCGTCCCTCCGCCCCCCGGCCCTCTTCCCACCCACCCTCGCTCGCTCGCTCGCTCGCGCAACGGTGACGATCTTCCTACCGACACTCGAGGAATAATTAGGACGGGTTCGTTGTTAGCATGGAGATTCGTCGGCGAGGTACGCTCTCTTCTCTTTCTCTTCCTTCTCTTTTATACAGCCGAGTAAGTTATGCCGTCGCAGGAAAGAGATAAAAAGACTGGCCAGAGAGAACGATGAAGAGACAAAACGAAAGATCGCGGATGCCATGGGGGAAGGGCTGTGTGTGCGTGAGAGAGGGAGCGAGAGAGGGAGTGGAGGAGGAGGTCGCACCGAGTTTCGGATAAAATTCAGCGCGGTCGGAATCTCTTCCCTCTACGTTTCATTTCTCCCTCCTTCTCCCCCTTTAGCTCTGCCCCCCCCACCCCTCTCTCTCTTTCTCTCTATCTCTCGGTTCTTCATCGGTCTCCTCTTCGCTGTATAGACGCCTATCGCTGGCTCTCTCGATCGTTCCTGAAACGTTGCTTCTTCTTCCCCACCGGCAGAACGGACTGCACTCGTTCCTTCACCTCGACTCTCGGGAGTGTGCGTTTTTTTCCAACTCGTTTCTCAGGTATTCCGCCGCTCTTAACGGCCGCTTCTTCGGCCGGCGAGGAGAGCGAGGGAGAGAGAGGGTGGGAGAGCGAGGAGAGCGACGAACCAGCTCGAGAGACGCTCCTGGGTTCTCTTTCTCCTATTAATTTTCCAGAATTCGTTTTGTTCGCGAGGGCCGACGTCGCGTCGCGTCGCGTCGTCGGTGAGAAATGTCATCGTGACGATCCTCTACTAATTTTTCCGCGAGTCGTTTGTTTAATGAATCCGGAATTACGCGAAGCAACGGCGATACCGAGTATCGACGCGAGATTATTTAATTATCGCGGAAACTGCGTGGGATTCCTGGAAGCCTGGAATCAATCGAAATTTCCGTACACACGTATCTTTTTGCGCAATATTTTTCTACAGCTTCTATCCCGTCGTCGGTTTAATTACCGACGGTCTTGTCGCATCGTAGTTCTAATTAATCGTAATGTCTCGCACGGCAGTGGTAAATCATTCGGAAACTTAATTTCCGATTAATCGTCTCTCGAGCGAGCTCCACTCGTGTGAAACGCGTGTCCCCGCGTAGTAACTTCCATCTTACGTCCGGCACGCAATGAGTTTTTCTATGCTCGCGGATTCTCTAGCGCCGCGTGAACGCGCGTCATTTATGCACCGTTGCAAGGTCACCGACTAAACGTGGTCGTGGGGCAGATCGGCCCAATCGATGCCACGACCATAAATCCTCGCTGAAGGTGCACGCGTATTTAGCCGAGAATTAATTGTCAATGAGGTATACACGGGTTTAACTGCATTAACGTGACTCGATCGCAACCGTGTTATCGCTGGTTAATTTAATTTCGTCGAGTTCTAAGTCGCGGTACTCGTGTCGCTTTATCGTCGGCGATGAGGGAAACATTCGATTTTTCAACACTGATTTTCGAGATGGAACAACATGTGTCGAGGATGAATGAAAATAAGTGGGAAAGATACGATAAACTTGGTTACATCTGTTTTGCGTGAAAACGAAAAGTAAAAATAGTGAATAACCGAGTGACATGCGATAAAGTGGCTTGAAATTTGACAGGAAAAGAATTACATTCTTATCTGGAAGACCTGAAAACGTCGAGGAAATTTGCAGTGATTTCTCTTCAGACGTTTTTGCATTTAATATTGCCGATAAAAATGTGGCTAAAAGCGAAAAACAAACACGAATAACTCGTGATTACGTCATAAAAAAAAGGTATGAAATTCTTTCTCGCGACGCGAAGCTTGTCCTGTATTGATTTTCATTCGAAAGGTATCTCTCTCACGAAACTACTTGCAATTTCCATGTATACGCGGTATCGTGGAGAATATTTAACGGTAAATCTGGGAGAATCAACGACGCTTCGTTAAACTATTCGAAACAATTCAAAGAATCCGCCTACGAGCGTGAATCCACCGAAATCCACGGTCCTAAAAATCTTCCGCGTTAACCAGGCAGCGAGTCGATCGATTAATCTATAAGGAAAATCATAACCGGTAATCATAAAAATACCTACGAGACCGAGTAAAAAACTCCATACCAACGAGCATGGAATTCGACACGCGCCTGATACCCCCCCCCCCCCCCCCGCGCGTTAGATTTATGGAACGATATCGAGAATTTATTACGGGTGTCATCGATTATGCGCTAGCAAGTAAAATAGTAATAGACGAGAATCGGGTCAGCCGACTGTACCATCGTTATTCGCGAAACTCCAAGTGTGAGAGGGAGAGAGAGAGGAACGCGATCGTCTTGAAGGCGCCAGGATGGCAAAACGTGGCCGAACGAAAGGGAAGGGGGGGGGGGGGGCATCCGGATGCAATGCTCCAGAAGATACCAACCGGGTCCACGTTTTGCCGGTTGCGCCGAATTGCAAGGGCGTTTATCGCGATACGAAAGATGAAACGAAACGATAAACCGACGACCGTTCCCGAGGAAGACGTGCCCGCGCCACGTGTGTTGCTGGGCGAAATTGAAATGTATCGGCCGTGTCGCCTCGCTCTTCTCCGTGTCTCGACGGAGAACCACTGTTACGGGAGAAAGAGATAGGAATAAAGAGAGAGAGAGAGACGAGGAGGTGCAGGCAGGTGCGTCTGTGTGCGACGTACGTGCGGCAGTCTCGTAATAAGATTCCGTGCGTGCGCGAGAACGAAGCTGTGGCAGCGACGTTCTTAAACGCGAAAGCAAAAGAGGCTCTTTGATTTGGATGAATTTGCGCGTTAATCCATTCCGACTGCGAATGCATTTTGATAGTTGAGATAACTGGAAGTGGTGAATCGCGAATGCGTGATTCCGTTGATAAGAGAAATTGTAGCTTCTACCGTCGTTGAGTTATTTCAACGCGATAAAGTTCTTTTGAAAATCGAAGATCGACATGGTCGCGCAAAGAGGATCGATAATAATCTGGTAACGAGGATACGTGAAAATTTAGTGAAAATATTTGCATTACTTTGCCACTCGAGAAATTCGCTTCTTTTTTCCTGTATTTCACTCGTAGGGGAATTTATGATTATATTTGTCGACGTTTCCGATGAAAGCGGTAGGATTACAAAAGTATCTGATATTTGGCGAGGGCTCCTTTACGATACGTTATCCGAGATCGTTTACCATATAATTACGTAACGCTATACGTATGAATAATGACAAGAGGCGCTTTACGTTTAACCGATTACACGTCACCCAACGTGGAGTCGCTTCGATGCATAATTATGTCAAATACGACAAATATAACGCGTTACGTCGAAAGCGTGGAGAACCGTTTCCCGGAATACCGACGAACGTTACGCAAAAGCAAACGATGTTCGATCGCGACGATCGACGAAAGTTTGTAACCTAACGTTAAGCTTTTTTCCGCCGTTAAATCAACCCGTTGTTGTTTTGTTTTTCACCGTTACCCTATAATTCTCTTTTGCGGCAGTTTACGCATACGCGCGCGATGCTCGTAACGAGCGCGGGAAAGCGTTAAATCGCGAATTTCACAGGGAAATACGTCTATGGAAAAGTGACCGGTCGGCGCATCGACTGCAAGATGAAGTTTCGTTATTACACCAATCGGCGCATCGTAAATAGCGCGCGCGATGATTCACGGTTATGGAAGTAACGTAAATCATTGCGAGCAGAGGTTTTAAGTAATCGTAGAATTACATCGAGCTCTCCTAATAGCGGCGCATTTTTTCCGCGTCGGTTATACGAGTAATTACGATGGAAACAGTCGAGTGTATGTAACTGCACAATAATTCATACTACCCACGTTCGAATTTTTCGAAAGTAGATATAGTCAACAAATTCGTAGAATTCTCGCAACATCGACATTATATTTCCAAGTAAATTTTTCGGTCAATCGTAACGCGCTAAATGGAACCTCAATAATTCCATAAAACATCGTAACGCGATCGTAATTCTCCGAATTTCACCGTCACCGAAGATATCAAATCTTTGTCTAGAATAAAAAACGGCGATATCTCATCGCACCCGAGGAATCAGGAAATATCAGATAGACTCCGCGCGCGAATCGATGCGCAAACGAAATCGACGGAATCGTCGGAATAAGAGTTTCTCGCGTGATTTATCGCGGCACGGGTGATTGGTCGTTTCAGGTAGACTCGCCAGTCTCTCGCGAAATTTGATTCTCTAGATATCATGGGAGAGGGAGACGCGATAAACGGAGTAGTCCCTCTCGCGATTACTTTGCGTCGCGTGCGAATAACGTTGGCCACGGGCGCTTCTGTAACGTTGTAAATCAGCCCAACAATGAACCGAGCAACGGTAAATGTCCACCCCGGTATAATTTATTTCCGCACGAGGGCGATAATTAGTCCCGCGGACGAACGTTCTCGGCGAAACTGTGCCGTCCGCGCTTTTTACGACAGGGGTACGCTCTATTTTTTATGTTTTGTTTATTTGTTTGTTTCCGCGGGATCGACATTGTATCGGCAGTTCGCGAGCTGCTCGATACATCATCGCGGTTAATCTAGAATCGTAGTAACGCTGATGGCCGGGACGAAATAATTCATAGAAAGCATTCATCATCTGGCACGGGTGTTCCCGATAGATTGCGTCGATAGTGTCGACCGATGAATCTTGAGGTATCAATGGGAATAATTATGTTGGCGAAGACGACGAATTAATTAGCTGCCGGGGGGGATGATACACAAATATGGGGAAGATAAATGATTCCGGCGTGCGTTTTCGCTCGTCTCATTATTTTTCTCATTGTCGGGCCGGATGAGCGATGGGAAATGTTTATCTGGCCGTGTTTGCCCCCCCCCCCCCCCCCCCCGCGAGATCGATCGAATAACAGTTCGTTTATTACAACAAAGCGGGCAAGTAACGCGATGGTAATCTAATTCTAGTTTAAACTAACGAAGTTGCGCAGTATTTAATATATTTACGCGTAAAGCGCTCTAAACCAATTTACCTGGTCCTTTGATTCGGCTCTCCATAGTTCGTACAGGAGGCCACAAAATTGAAACAACTTTCTAAGCAATTTCATTCCACCCTCCGAATATGAATGATAATTCTGAAAATTGAAAATATTTCATTTGTGGATTCTCCGAAATATCCGAAACCTTTGAAAGGGTCGATCGGAACGATTGATTGGATCTTTCAATTTTCCGTCCCACAATAACTCCGTTACTTGGAACCGCGTTGGTTCGTCCATACGTCCCACTTAACGCATATTTCTCCTTATTTTCTCGCTCTCATTCCTAACGATCGACGAAAAATTATTTCGCCATTACAACGGACTGCCCAACTAACGGATCAACAAGCATCTAATTCTATTCGAATCTACCCCCGGCTACTCGGTATCGTATTCGCGTGCCTTTGTCCATCAAGGTAATTCGTATCGATAAACCTTAATCGTGCAAACGCACACGCGCTCCTGGACCGTATCGCGAGGAGCATGCTCATAATTACCGACCAATTCGTCTCCGCTAGATGCGAGCCGATTCGTAACTTTAGGACCACCCTGACTCGGATTCCACGACTCGTTTCCCCCCCTTCAGGGCAAGGGTGAGGGGGGGGAGGGGGGGTTGGCGAGCAACAGGAACACTTATCGCGTTCGTGCCGGTATGACCTAAGTTAGGTATGTACCCGACTCGAAAGAGGAGAGAGAGCATCGCTGACTCTTCTCTCCTCATCTCTCCTTCCTCTCTCGGCGGTTCTTAGGACTCCTCCCGTCCTTCTCTCTCCGCTCTGATCGCGCGTTTGGCCCGTAGCGTGCCGTCGTCGCTTCTGCTCCCGCAGTGGCTCTTTTATACCCGTCGGGAGAACACACGCACGCACGCGTAACGCACACGCGAATCGCTGTTGCGTGTACGCGCCACTCACGCTCGACCGCATTCGGCTCTGGTGGTGCATTCGATGCTTGCGCGCGTAATGGAGAGGGACGCGTGGATGTTAGGCGCGAGGGTGTGTGGATGCACTTACGGGGAACGGAGATAACCGGCCGAGGATAGTAGTACGCGCGCGTTTTTGGGCACGCGCACTCGTGGGGGTTGGGGCGGTGAAGAGGGGCGGAGGGGGAGGGGGGAGATTCTGCGCGCGTGTGCGTGCGAAGAGAGGCGAGATAGAAAAATATGAGGGGTTGCGTGCTGCATTCGCGCGTATAGTTTCAAAGTGAATAGTAAGTGGGATACGTATTTATAAAGTTGCGGCAGAATTTGTTAAATCATGGTTTTTACTGTTAAACGGGTTAGCGCGTTTGGAATACAATGTCTTGATTTTGTCGACGCGATAAGTAGATCGAGGTAAATTGGAGAGCGAAAGTATGTGTCCGTTGTATCGGGTAAAAAGTAATTCGTATCGGTGAATTACTGGACAGGTGTGCTCGGAGAAAAGTTGATTATCATCGCTAACGGGATTCGGTGTATACGTGTAGGTACGCGAGGTACGGATAAAGGTGTCGCGTGGATTGAGCGTTGATTTCAAGTAAAATCGATAAGTCGAAGTGAGATTTTCAAACCGTCGCTTGAAATCAGATATTTTCTATCGTTCAATGCCGCCGGGGAAAATGAGAAAATCCTCTGAGAAATTTTCGTTGGATCGGCTAAACGTCTCGACGTTTCCACTCAAAATGTTACACGTCCTTTAAAAAGAATGGATGTTTAAATTTTTTAAGATTTCTACAGGGTTACGACAGGCGAGCGAGTGAGTTTTAATGAAACAGAAAATAAAATAAATGCCCGGCAGGCGATTGTGAAAACGATTAAGATAACGATCCTTCGAATCGATCTGACGGACATTTCCAAAATTCACGCGACGTCCCGTACAACTGGAATCTCTCGTGACACCTTTGAAGTACCGACGAAACAGCAGTGTCGGAGGATCGAGTTTATCGATCCCATTTCTAGATCGGTACAGAGAGAAAGGGACGGGAAAAGAGACGGGCGGGAGAGCAGTTAGATCGTTAGTTTCTAGAGTTAGAAACTGTTTGGCGGAAGGACGATCGACCTTGGCGAAGGTGATCGAAGATCGATGATACTCGTTCGAGTTCGAAGGAATGACGCAGTTGAAATAAGAGGTCGATGGAAATTTGCGAGCGGCTCGAGGACATTTTTTTTTTGCGCTTCGTCTGATTCACCGCGTGCGTTACCCGTTACTCGACGTTCTTCTAATTTGTTTTTCATTGTTCCCGAGCGTTGTTTGCGCGAACGCAGGTTTTAACCGGATGTCGGGTAAAAATGCCAAGTTGAAACGGTGACGAGTAATTGTTTTGTTTGTTAATTCCCGGATGAACCGTATCGCCGCGTGGCAACAAACCGCACTTTTAACGTACGCGATGTTTCATTATTTAACACACGACGGTGTTCGACAATTTATTCTAATCGTCGAAGGAAAACAAACGACCGCCGCGGTAAAGCGTTACGAGTCGTATCTTTCGCTTTGGGTGAAATTCGTTTTATTTCTCTGTGCGAAAACAACTCGTGCTATGGGAGAATGATATGCTTCATAATTTTGTTTTCACTTCGTGAAACGCGAATTTTCGCCAAATCGATCGTTCATTCGCATGGTCTCGTCTGTCCCCTATTTCCCTTTTCCTTCTAAAACGCTGGGAAAATTGGTAAATTAATGGTCCTTGAAAGATTTATTTCAGCAGAAACATCTGATTTAAATATAAAAACTTCGCGAATTAACGATTCACATTGCGAAACGATATTATACTTTCGCTCTTTAAATTCTGGATTCCACAACGATTTTCGTATTTAAAACGAAACTAATTGTTTTGTCTCGCCGGCAATACGCGCGGTGATTTTTCGCACATTTATTTCATGCATCGTATTGTTTGCATCAAAAATTCGTTCATCGAATCAAACACGCGAGGTAGTCGCGGCGACGACCGTCAACGATTGCAGATATAAATTCCAGTAATTGATACTCCGTTAATTATAGTTCCAATTGTTTATTGTACGATAGATTCGCTCAAAATATCGATTACGACACGTTCGAATAGAATGTAACATGTTACGGCGAGCGTTTAAATAACGCGATATCTAAACGCAACGTATCACGGCACGCGATACAAATAACGCCAAGAATCTTATCAGTCCATCTTCATCGCCCATGACTCGCGGCAATGGTCATAAGCATCTACAAGTTCAAGTTAGAATCATCAATTATATATTTTTTTCTCTCGAATCGAGAGATCGTCCTTCTTTCGCGGATTCGATGTTTCGAGGTTTACCGCGCGACAGAAATTCGGCTAAGCTCTTGACTTTAGTATCAACGTAGACAAGAAAGTAAATATAGTTGTACTTTACGTCGCAAGAGTTATTCTTGTTCCTTTCAATCTTCTTTCTCCCAAAAAGTATCGCCAAAGTTCAACTAAACGCAGCAGACAATGAGCTGTGCGCGTCACGAGAACGACAAGGTTTATTTATGCTCATTTTCGCTCTTGGAAAATTCATGTATTGAAATTCTTGTGACATAAAGCATCGTCAGCCAAGAAAATGATTGGTGTACATACTTCAAACGCATATGATTTTTTATTTGTCCTCTCCTGGGATACGTATATTTATTTTCAATCAAGCACACTTTTTTACGAAGAGAACAATTTTCTACTGGAGTGTGACAAACAAATGACGTACATATGTCGATTGTCGTGCCTGCGAAAATGGTTGGAAAACATTTCAGTACCACGAAAGTATCCTGAATTTCCAAGTACCACGAACGTAGGCATAGTTTCCCCCTATACCTGGCGGGTTAACCTGACCGTCGGGGGTTAATTATACAGCTGCCGAGTGGAAAGGCTGCGTCCCGCATTCGCCAGGATCCCTGCGCGTCGGTAAAAAGAAAAGCTAGGGTTTCGAATCCTCCAACGGCGACGGGACCGTTGCTTTTAAACCCTGCTGTAACCGAAGGGCAACGTGATTCATGACCGTCGACGATGATTCACTGTTCCACCGTGACGCTTCCTCCTCGACGACGCAGAAAACACCGCCGAGGCTCGTGTGAGAAAATGTCGGCCAATTTCTGTCTGTCCCCTCGACGATCTGATTTTTCGCCGTGAACGCGCCAAGGACGCTCGCCGTCGTTGCGGTTCGAGATTGTTTATGCGTCTCGCGAGAAAATTTTGTTTGATCGATGTCCCGGTTTAGTCCCTTTCAAACTATTTTCACGCAGAAAAGTGGCAAAGAAACGGTCAGTTTTTGGGATTCCGGCTACCAATTTTCATGCGCTTTCTACGATTTTCAGAGGAAAATTTCTTCATCAAACCTTAGTAATTTCATGTAAAGTTGAAAGCATAAAAGTATTGGCCGAGAACGTTTAACTGCCCTTTCTCTCTTTTTCGATGCTAAAACTGTGGTTGCAAGAAAAATTTCCTCGACTCCTTTTTATTCTTTTATTTTCGAGCGTTACGCGTTTTTATTCGAAGGAACGGAGGTGTCGAGCTCGGCAAGTTCCTATTACGCGCGAAAGAAGTTAACCGGGAGTCGCTACTCTCGGTCTTTAGCGGACCGCGCGATTTTACATACAGAACCATATCACGGCCGAGTGTGTTTCCGTGCTAACGTGTAATTTACTTCCTTTGTTGCGGAAGGTTGGCGGGAAAGTGCGAAAACTTGCTCTCCTTTCGGTCTTCATTGTTTCGTGTCGCCGTTAACGCGCTCACGCCAGTCTTTCGTACGCGGTTAGAAGAAAGTTCGTTTGGTCTCTCGCCGGAGGAGTCGTAAATCATATCGGCGAAAGGGCCGAGTAATTAAAGGCGATCGATAGTCGTTAATGGGTCCGAGCGTGGCATTCGCGCGAAACGTGTAACTGTCGGAACGAACGCATCGTCTCCCGTTCGACGTGAAATATTCATCTAATTGCTAATAGAATCGTGCGGCGAGGAACGCGGTTCGCTGGCGGCCTTAAAAATGGCGTGGGTCGATATTAATCGGATAAGATCGTTGAGTAACGATCAGAAGACGCGCGTGCGAGCGTAATAGCGACAGGTGAAAGCTGTATTCGGAAATTTAACGATTGTTGCTCGTGCTTTCTATTTCAACCTCCGACGTTTGCTCCTGCAGTGGCATATTTCATTAGCATGCACGTCGTAACGCGAGTTGAAGGTACGCTAAAATCTTTTCCAAAAATTAATGCAGAATTGAAAATAAATTTAGGTAAATTTTATCGAAGGAAAGAGGCCCGGTTCGTTTTGAATCTATTTACACTTCCGCCGATATAAAAAGTACTTACGGTTACCACACTTTTTTTTTAATGATAATAATTAATATTGGTGTAATAATATTTGGTTACGATTGGCAGTGGCATGAAATTAACCGAGTTTCAGCTATTCAATTAGAAAATACTTGTAACGCGATATCAAATATCGATACGATACCACGAAACGAATGAATTCCTGGCCCGAAAATTACCGAAATTCTGGGCCATCGTCCAGTAATAATAACGGGACTAACGTTGGAGCGAAATAAAATAAAGCGCGCCGGAAAAGTGGAGAGCGACTTAAAATAGACGGCGGGATAGCGCGCTCTATAATTACCGCATTTTGTTGATCGCGTAGATCGAGCTGATACCGCGTAATTAAGAACTAATAACGATAGATTATTTTTCAATCTACCAACGTACACGTACGAACGGTGTACTTGTACGTATTAATGTCTCGCTTAAGCTGCAAACGATACAACGCAAATAAATCGTTAATCAACGAGCTCGAATAACACCTCAAATAGCCGCACAATCATCTTCGGCGGTGGTAATTATTGTATAATGGTAATCAACGTTATACCGAGCGCAATTGCATATTATAATTACGAGTTATAATATCTGGGCACGGTGAATAGAACGTCATCGGAAAATATATCCCGAAACGATGCCCCGATAATTATTGAGCGAAGTTTAAACGACGTTTCTGCCATTGAAAAAACAAATTGGAGTCGGGTGTAGGTACCGATTATGGTAAGTTCTCGTTACGATAAACGAGCGAGTTAAAAACAAAAACCACTGTTTATCGCCATTATTTATCACTATTTTCGTTATCTCTTCGTTTCTCACGTTTATAGGGCGAAACTCTCCGTCGTAACTGATGTAACTGAAACTCTTCGCTGTAACTGATGGGCGGGTTATAACAATTTTCCGGAAATATTTGACGCTCCAACGGATCGAAGGTATTTAATTATCGCGAAGGCAACGATCGGGAAGCGCCGACGCACACCGCGCGGTTACAACGCCGGACGATCTAATTGCAGAATTAATAACGACTCGTTATTAATATTCGAAGTCTGCGCGAGGTTGAAATAAAGGTTAATGGCGTCTTCGCACAAAGTCTAACGACGAGAGCGTCGTTGTCGCGAGAGCGTGTGCGCTAATGAAATTACAGTAAATAACCAAAGAGTAGCGGCAGCCAATGCGCGTCGGTCTCGGCAATTTCGCTCGAAACTGGCGAGAGTCCCTGGCCGAGTCTCGTTCGGGAGCCATTCTCGCGTTGGTTCGTTTCGTCGTCGCTTTGGCATCACCTTTTGGTTCTCTCGTTGCTCTCCTCTCCCCTCCCGTCCTCTCTCCCTCGCTCTCATCGACGAGAGCATGCCTCTCCTTACGCGCGAAGCTTCGACCTTTCTTTCTCCCTCTCTCTCTCTCTCGCTCTCGCTCTCGCTCTCCTTCGACGCCGGACTGCAGGTGTCTGTGCGGATCTCTATCTCCGTCTCTCTCTCTCTCTCTCTCGCTCTCTACCTCTCCTGCGTTCGCGTTGTCGCTGAAGAGCACGGCGGGAACGAGGTAAAACGAGGGTGAGGGAGAGAGAGAGAGGAGGAAAAGGTGCTTCAGGCAAAAACGTATAGAGAGGAGAGACGACGACGGCGGCGGCGGTGTCGGTGTCGTTGCTCGTGGACCGTGGCCGAAGAACGCCGAGTCGAGCTCGTTCGTAGCCCTTCGTCCTTCCTCGTCTTTCCCACCGTCGCCCCTCATTTCTTTTTCCTCTTTCACTCGCGAAAGGTTCGGTCGGTAGAGCCCGGTGAGTTTTCAGCCCTCGGTGGATTTCGAGGGGTGGCGCGGCGCAATCGAGATTCCCGTCGCGATGACGAGAAATTCGATTAATATCGCAGTTTCGTTTTTTTTTCTTCTCTTCTTTTTAATCCCCAGGCGGTCGAGTACATACGTACCTATCCGAGAGATATTTAACGTTTGTCCTTTCAATTATTTAAATCGAGGAACTGGGAGTCTATATTCCTCGTAGATGGCGATAACCGAAATGTTTACTTTATTATTTATCTCACTCTGGCCGCGGGATAAATAAATGACCGAGAGCAAGAATCGGCGTTAATTAGTAACCGCGGGAACGGAATTAACTTCGCGGATTCAGAACTGCGAGTACGAAACGCCAGGTCGATTTGTTACGTCTCTATCTCCCTCTCCTTTCGCTCGCTTCTGTGTCATCCGCATGAATACGCGCTGCCTAGAATGGAGTTCAGTTACAATATGCAAACTTAGCCTACTCGGGCAATGCAGGTATGTTATTCTCCGAATAAGATACCGCGCATTAATGCTGTTTTTCTCAATGGCAGATTCAGGAGCGACGTCGAACTCCCCGAGTTCGTGGCTAAAGAATGCAGACCCGACTCGTCGGGCACCTCCTTCCCCCTCCTCCCCCCCCCCCCTCATCTTCTCCTTTCTTTACTTCGCGTATTATTGCCCACGGGGCTAACGACAAGAACCAGAAATGCGAGTCAAAAAATGTTCCTCCTTATTATCTCCCTCTCTCTTCCAAAAAGAGAATATCCGCTTCTTCTCAAAGAAGTTAGTCTCGTTAAATCCGCTCGCACGCCAAAGCCTCTCCTCGACTCCCGTTCTCCATTATCCTTCCGTGGTTACAGTTTCAAATCCGTTTATACGCGTTAATTGTTCGCGATTCGAATCGCCGAGAGAGGGAGATGAAAAGTGGAAAAGGAACAATTCGCGTGTGTCGGGTCGTCCCCGGGAATCTCATTCGCCAAGACGAAATTCATCGGCAAACCCGTTATTTATGAACCGTGGCTGAAATATTTCAAGCAGCCTCGTCTTGCTTCTCTCGCTCTCCCTGTCCTTCTTACTCTCTCTTCCTCTCTCTTCCTCCCGTTTCGCGTCCCCGACGACTGACCAGCGGGGAGAGACGAGGACGCCAAGTGTCTTTTATCGAGCGGAGACATTCTCTCCTCGAACTACTTGGTTCTCCTCGGCTTTTTCTATTTTGCTCCGTCGAGTCTTCTCGATGAGTCGACGTTATCGCTCCACGGCAGCGTAGCGATTTCCTACGATTCTCACGTACCGAGTGTCGGTTTTTAAGGATGAAAAATAATTGTTATTACGACGCGCAAGGGCGCTCGACGGGCGTGTCGTTAAATCGGGAGGTTATCGGGAATTCTGTTTTAAAGGGGACGCCCGCGTCTATCGAGAATAGACGTCGAGGATGGATCGATATCGACTACTTTAGCGCCAACGAATCTTCTCGCAGTTTCATCCTCCCAGTGACGCGCGACGAGCAGCGATTGGCAAAATAATTTATGCGTGGAGACGTCGCGTCAATTGTTTCTACGCCTCGTCACGCTTAAACGATTCTTCTGGCGATTCGATTGATTTTACAACGAAAGAATTACAGTAAAATAAATATTAACTTGATTCGATTAATGTTTATTTTGAACACATCCGTATTCTTGTATTTTCATCTAAAGTTCGACGAACCCGCGAAAGAGATTTCCACGACGATAAACTAAATTCGGACACCGACGATGCAAATTAAGCGTGAAATTTTATTCCTAATTATCGATACGTGGAATGTTATTATTATTTCTTTGCAATCATTTATTGTAGTACCTTTATCCGGGTTAAGATCCAAGGTTGAGAAAATATTGTTCCGTAGGTGGAAAAACTACGAGATATCTCCGAGACCGGATGTATCAATCGTTGAATACGCTTCCTTCGCGAAATATAATTACAAGCTCTGGTACGAGACGGTAATTGCAACGCGTTTACTAACGCGCATGTCCTACTCGCGACCATTATAAAACATATCGCGCTATTAATACCCCGATGCCTCGGATAATTTGCACAATCTCTTTCCCTCGGTACGCCTAATTGCCGCGCCAGGTATCTTCAGCTAACGGATCCCGTTTTACGCGCCGGTAGAGTTCCGTTTCCTCCCGTAGGACGTGATTAATGGCACTTTACGATGGCGGCGCGGATATCTCTTTCGATTTCGCGTCGAAGCGCTGAATTCCGCGACGCGCGTTGCCGGTCCGCGGAGAAAATTTTTCAATCGTAATCGAAATTTCGTGGGGCAGAATTTCAATAGAATCTTAATGCACTCCGGGGTAATCCGAATTTACGGGCGATACGTTGAATTTAGAAATCTCTGCAGATTAATTTCTCCCGATCCGAGTTCCCGCCGTTGGATCGACGAAGTTAAAGATGAAATAAAATCAAATGGATCGAGGCTTTATCATCGAGATTATACGATTTATACGACGATGGTCCAACGTTCGCCAGCCCTCGGGTATCGGCGAACGTAGGTTTCTACGAAGTTGTCAAAGGATATCAGGATTTGCATTTTAATTCGAATCGCAACGATGCCATCTTCGGCGCGTTTCACGATTTTAACATTCATATTTAACGACCCGACGGCGAGCGCCTATAATTGTCTGAAAACGAACATCGAAATGCGTTGTATGAAGCACAATTCGATAAACGAACGTTTCGCGTATAACGGGTGGCAAGATGGGAATGTTTGTGCCACTCATTACCGGTCGTTAACTCGGTTATTTATGATTCTGCGTCTGCATCCGCGTGGAACTTTTATCGCAACGATTATCATACTCGTATCTATGCGAGTGGGATAACATTTGCATTAATTATTTTTACGCGTACGCTCGATTAACGTTTAAGCGCGGATTAGCGATCACCGAAGTCCGTCTAACTAACCCATTTCCCCGGGAATTGATCGTAAGGTAGCGTTAACGAGTAGAGTCAGCGAAAGAATATTTCGTTCAACGTGGCCCGAGGATAATCGAAGTGAACTCGCTGGCACGGACATTCGGGCTGAATTTAAAAATAGAAATCGAACAGTTTTCTATAAAGGAATTCTAAAATAAACGAATCAATCTACCCTCTCAAAGTTCAGCGAACTCGACGTTTATGGCTTAATTAGGATAATCGCGTCGTAATAATAATAACTCCCTTCCGTTTTGTCGACCCGCTCGCCGTTAGCGCGCATAATTGACACCCGTCAGGACGAATCTTTTGTCTTCCCAAATTTCTCCCGACTATCACCATCGCTTTGCGACTCAAATAAACGTAGAATGGCAACCGTATCTCGATTATTCTACCAGTAACCGAAGAAGCAATTCGAAAACCGTGTAACCGCGGTTCCAGTGTCTTTCTCTCTCTCTCATTCGACGCGTACACCGGGTGTCCCGGCAATCGCGACTTCTCTCTCGCGGTGGGTCATTCGGTTATTTATGACAACCCCAGTAGTTGGCAGCGCGGGGTTTGAACGACGCTCGTGCGCGTGGAGGGGTTGCTACGTAGCGGGAGGGCAGCTGATGTCGAGGGTGGCAGGGGTGGCGGTGGTGGGTGGCGATTTGAAGGGAGAGGTGGCAGAGCTGTGTGCTCGTGTCCCGTGTAAAAGCGGGAAAGAGTGAGAGAGATGGCGGAGGTAAAGGGGGGGGGGGGGTGAGAGAGAGAGATGGATGGAATACGGTGGAGAGAAGGGGAGAGTCGGCCAAGCTTGTACAGCGTGTGTAGTGAAGTCTATAAAGGAGCGCTTTATTGATCTCAGTTTGAACGCACGCTAGGATACCGATATAGTCCCTACGTACTATAACTTCGCGGACTCTGAATAAGGGGTGTTCTTGAGATATAGGGTGTGTCTGACGCTCGGTACTTTCTTTGTAAATGCCTCGGAGGAATGGCGACGTGGCTTCTTTGGTCGGCGCGGCAGCGAAGGTGTCTCTCGCGGGGATTCACAGGACGGGCGTGGAAAGCAAAAATGAACTTTGCGAAGTTTAACCCTCGTCGCGGAGAAATAAAACCGTGTGCGCGACGCGTTCGTGGAAATTGTTTCGACGCTCTTTATTTTACTTGCGACTTTGGTTTTCTTTAAATGTTATAGATGCGTAAATTTTTTAATACGGTTCGACCATCTCGAAAACCCCCGTTCATTTTTTCCTGAAATGGTACAAGGTCTAGTCTCGCGTACTTGTACTTGGCCCGCGACATGACCTCGTCGCCTGATGATAATGGATTGAAACGCGAGCGTTACAGGTTACTTAATTTTTTAACGACCATCTCGTACATTTTTTTCCAGTGGTAACGTCACGAACTTCATCGCGGTCTTTTAAAATTTATTCGTCGCATTCAACTTAACCGGATAAGGATTAAGCGCTCGTTTCGTGCACGCGCTGGTTGCTCGTACGTCAGCGAAATCTGTTCGTACGGCTGGCTCGATAAATTCATGATTCTTCGCGATGACATCGCAATGTTACGCCGAGTAGCGGAAACAAAAACGTTAGTTCCGGGCATGTATTTTGTTTATCGCGCGATAACTGTGCCGACGAACGAACGAATTGCGTTAACGCAAAAATGCGTGATGCGTTATCGAAGTGAAATGTACGATACGCGGTTTCGTTCGAGGGAATGACATTTTATTTATTTTTTGACTAATTCGATAAAGCAGCTGTAATTAGTAATAATGTGTAATCGTTTGGCGTTATTATCTGACCGTCGAATTATTCTTTACTATTACGGAATTAATTCGGTCGATCGCTAATTTCACTTATTAATAAGCTATAATTATTGACTCCATTATTTATAATTAACCACCGTATCGCGCGTTAATTTATTAGCAGGTGAAATCCTCGTTCGTTCACTGCTCGTTTTACCCCACGCCGATGAATCTAATCGACAAAGCTCGACCGATCGCTCAAGGGTTGTTTTCGCGCCGATGTCGCGAGGAAAGCAAAAACGTAGTTGCGAACTTGAAACCCTGATTCCAGGCGCGACGTTACTTTATCGCGGCCCAAAGAGATCGATCGATAAAGCCGGTCTGATAATTTCGCGTTGAATTTTCACGGTAATATCAGAATTCGGGCTTCAGGCGTATTGGTTACCGATATACAATATCCGTGCTGCGTCGTTATTTACTTGGGATCTTGTTTTTAAACGTCTAAATATTGTTGCGCGGCATGCTGCGCGTAACGCGTCGCGAAGCCATAATGAAATAAAATAGAGACAACGAATTATAAACTGTTATTTAATAAGAGCGAGGCAGAGGCGTGTCAGCTACGGACAGATTCCCAAAAGCATAACTGTTAAACAACGACGAACTCGTTTATTACAATACATTCGATCCCATGTTCGTAACAATATTACTTTAACCAACGATCCTTGCAACAGTAATCTTACCTACGTTCACTTATCAAGGGACAAGGTCTTGTCTCGGGCCAAATACTCACAAATACGCGAGTATATTAAATTTCGCTAGAAGTGTCGAGAAAGCGCTCCCGGTACCCGAGGACCATCCGTATCGCAGATTTCCCCGCGATTTATCTCGATCGATCGATCGACTGATTGCGACAATTCCGTGGCATCCCTCCGGTTGCTCGCATTCGCGCGATTTCGTCTCGTAAATTCACGCGCAGCGGCGCGGCGGTTGTTCGATATCGTGCCTCTTCCGCGCGTACCAGCGTATATCCATACGAGCGTTTATGCTTATTTGCCTCAGCGACTGGCGGGCGCGTATTTGCATACACGCGTTCGCGTGTGCGTCGATGTAAGTACGCGCAGGATACGCAGTTACCACAGGATGGATTTACTTTCGGGTCAGCGATCGGGCAGAATCGGAATGTCGGTGGGTAGAAGAGAGACTCTCGGTGGCCAATAAGAGAGACTTCAGTATCGCTTGCGCGAGGGAGACAGAGGGATCGATCGAGCGGTCGATAAAGCACTTCGTATAACCTGCTCGCGATTCTTTCCGTTTCGTCTTCGTGCGAAAGCGAGAGAGAGAGAGAGAGAGAGAGAGAGAGAGGATGAGAAAGAGGGAGTGGGGAAGAGGGAGAGGAGAGCCGTCTTTCGATCGGCATTACGCGAGAGGCAGCACTCCGGTGCTCCCGCCCGAGAATGGCAGAAATTGATGGAGACGTTGAAGTTGTAGGTAAATGATGGCAATGGATGGTTTAATGCACGTTCAGTTGGATTTTATTTATTCGGCGCATAACGCACCGTTGGCAAATGCGTGCGGCCGCATTAGCGCGGCGAATTGTACGAGCTCGGACACGGGGTGATGCTGCGCGAGTGTCGTGTCGAGGTTAACGACCGGCGAAATAATATCGATGTCAGAGAATTTTCATATTTGAAAAAGAATATATACTTATTGAAATTTGCGCCGCGACATTTGTCGATATCCATTTCAAATTTTCTGTCAATACCGATGGAGTAGAACATCGATATTTTCGCAGCGATATTTGTCGATATCCGTTTGAAATTGTCCGTCAATACCGATGGGCACGAGATATCGATATTTCCGCGGCGATATTTGTCGATCTCAATTTGAAATTGTCCGTCAATACCGATGGGCGCGATATATCGATATTTTCGCCGCGATATTTGTCCATATCCATTTGAAATTGTCGATCGCCAGTGGAGTGTTACTTCGTTGCGAGATATACATACACTGTTCGACGATTGAGAATTATCGGAGTGTTGTTCTTGTCGTTGTTGGAAATAGCGGTTTGCGAGCCACGTCGTTACATTTTGCACGTTGCTGATGATACGTCATTACGAACGAACCGTTTCTGTAAATACTAGCATTTGCATCATTCGTGGTTAGCCACAACGATATCCCGTAGTCGTCGGTGTAAGCTGTTGGGCTCTCATTTTAGCGGTGCTATTGGAGACCCGTTTCTTATCGATGTATCGTTCCTTAACCAGCTAAGGCAAAAACTCGTGCGTTGCATTGTTCGTAACAGTTATTTCCGTCGCCGAGAAGATATCTCGTTCGTTCCTACGGCTTTCGACAAAAAAAATCATAAAGTATAATGCAATTGAAAACGGCATAATTACTGAAACGTGATATAAATATATTATTTTTCGACCGGAGATTTATGACACACGTCAATGTTATGGATGACGTAGAGAAGCGACGTTGAAACAGATATTAATTTTAATCGCTACAGAGTTTCAAAAACGTATTTTAAATACCTTTAACGTATCTTGACCGCTGCCCAGTTATTATAAATAAATAATCGGGAAACCAGTGATTCTTGTAATTATTTAACGTCGAAAGTGACATGGGCTTTATATTATATCGACGATCGTTCCGCGTATAACTTTGACTGTAATGTTTAATGGTAATCGCGAGCACATATTCCCGCGGGAAATTCCACTACGTATTTACGGTGCAAAACACTCTAAAACGTTTCCTGTCAACGATTTGCTATTCGCATGTTCGTGGAAGGCTTAGAAACTCGCGCGCGGTTCATGACGCGCCAGGGTCGCGGAATTCCAGTAATTTTTGCTTGATTACTCGAGGTCCACCATTAGAAAGAGGCTAGGCGACGCGACGGTGCAGCCAAAGGCGAGCTCTTAAGGCCGATCTTAACTGCGTCGTGGGACGAATGCGTACTCGAATTACGCGCGGTGCGTTTTGCTCTTTGTTTCTGTGATCGCGCTTTCGAGCACGGAGAATCTTAACTTCGCGCACGGCGCAGAGTTTTCAAAAGTTTTTCGCGCTTTTTGCCTGCAGTGTATGGAGAAGAAAAAAGAAGCGCATTACGAATTAAAATTGTACTGCCGGGTAAATTAAAAAAGTTAAAATACAAAGAGTTAGAAAATTATGTAAAGCGAGAGAGCTGAATTTTAATTTTTACAGAATTACGTCGGCTTAATTAAATGCGACTACATCGCGTACCGTGTAATTATTATTAAACAGGATAGTTATTGCAACGGTATCTTGCTCATCGCGTTTAATTATTGTTAAGCACGTTGATTATCGGAGTGACCGTAGGCCGTTACGTTGAGACGTTAGAATTTTATTCTAAGATTATTCAAGCCGGTTAGAAGTTAGAATCGTATTCGCGGGAGTTTAGTACAGTAATTGATTCGATGCCTGTCCCGGGAAGCGACAAGATTCTTAAGACGATTTATCAGTGTTAATCTGTACGATATCTATCTTCCGATAACATATTTCCAATGATACGTAGGTAGAAACATAAATATCGATCTGATAAGTCGTTCCAGATTCACGTCCCTAACGATATTCACTTATGGTTAGCAACTTTCTTCTATCTCATTTTAGAATTTGAATACCATGTTTTTGGAATTTTTAACCAAAAATAAAGTAACGCGAACTTAATCGTGTACCCCGTGCACTATCGATAGAAAAATTCTCGATGCACAGGGTGAGCGTGCGCTCGCTCAAGTAACTTTCAGAGTTGGGCGATAGAAATAATTTTTATCGATACACTCGTATTCAGGCTCAATTTTCCGCCATTTCCCTACAAACGTTCTCTGTTCCGACATTTTTAACCACGGACCCGTTCGTCGTGGAAAGAACCCTCCTTCTATTACTCGGCTCTTTTAGTCGCCAGACGTACGTGTTTAGCGCCATTCTATTGGACGCTATCATTATTGGATCAACTCGAAGCCGAAATTTGATGGCTTCGACGTTGCCAGAACGTACGGTTGATTAACGCGGTATTTTTTGGCATGACTGACATCCGAACAATTCTGACACGCTGCACGGACCTTCCATGGCACGATAATAAGCGCTGACCGTTGGCTCGTTTATATCGTGTCATGGTCAAAGCCTGCGAGGGTCAAAGACATTCAGCCTCGTCAGATCCGGCGAATACCACGGCGGTACTTACAATACTCGTGCAACCGTGTAGCAAAACGGTTACGTTGTCGTTGTCTCGATCCCGGAGTAATACCGGCGAGTAATCGATGAAATTCATGATCAGCCGATGGAAATGAAAGGGATTAACGATTAATTTTTATCGAGAGACGACGACTTTCAAAAACTCCCGTGACTCCGAAAAAGGATCGAGGATAGATGGGTTGCGAGCGTTACAATTTCCAAGCGATATGTAAGTAGTCGATAAAAACCATGGTCAGCCAAAGGAAATGTAATAGATGGAATTAAAAATTCATTTTCATCCGATTTCAACGATTTTTGCAAACTCGTATGGTCCGAAAGAAGAATCGATGATAGTTACGTTGGAATTGCTAATAATTTCGAAGCCATATAAATAGCCGTGAAAATCACGGTCAGGCAATGGACATAAATGGAATTAAAAATTCATTTTCGTTGGAACTCAAACGACTATTACAAATTCATATGATCCGGAAGAAGAATCGAGGATGTTACGTTGGAATTTCTATAATTTCTAGGTAATATAAGTAGTCGATGAAAATCGTGGTCAGGCAAAGGAAATTGGAATTAAAAATTCATTATCCACTGGACATCAACGACTTTTAGAAATTCGTATGATCCGGAAGAAGGATCGATCGTACGGTTACGATTTCCGAGTGACACACGGGCCAGTCAACGAAATTCATCGCCAGTCAAACGAAATAAACGGAATTAATCATTCATTTTCATCAACGGTCAACGGCATTTGAAAAATTCAAAAGATTCGAAAGAAGAATCACTGATAGGACGAATGCGTGAGTTGTTAATGAGAGCTCGTACTATTCGTTTTTCAACGTTAATTGCGACAGTTTTGTATCGGAAACCGATTGACGCTTTTAAAACGAAGCACGGAGCGGCGCATTCTTTTTGTCCCTTTCGTAGATTTGTAATATTTACAGGTTCACAGAGGCGCGGCGGGATGTGAATTAAAATTCCCCGTAATCGTGGTAATATAAACGCACGTCGTTGTACTCTCGACGATATTACGTTTCCCAGTTGGCGTTTCACGTAACACCTCCGGTTTAGAGACCGTCAGTTTTCAAGATTTAGCAACATTGTTTTGTTTTTGTTTTTTGTTTTAAAGCGCTGCATATTTTATAATGCAATTAAGCTGCGCTCGTGTTCGTGGATGGCGATGCGGATAAAAGGGTTGGATGAGAATTGTTGTCGGCGCGCTGTTAAACCTTTTAAATTGAAGGTTCTTTCGGACGACCTTGATGTACGCGCGTACGTGTGTGTGTGTGTGCAGGGTCCGGGAGGCACTCGTAGGCGCGGCGCGATAAAAATAAATTACGCAATACTTCTTTCCCTCGGGAAGGTTATGTATCGCGACCGCGAGGCGAATTTTCTCCGGTAACGAATTTTTTTTATTGCTCGCCGTCGCGATTCGTTTTATTTCGATGTCAGTGGAACAAATCGATGGGTCGAGTATTAAAAGCTTGGGCAAATATAAAACGTCGGGAATCACGCGTGAAATTCGTGTTTATTCAATAATGATACGTTTGACGACTTCTAACGAACCGTCGTCCATGGTGTACAATGCACCCGCCGTGCGAGCATGGTCGCGGCGTTTATTCGGACGTTTATAAAAGTTTATCGTATGAAAAAAAAATAAAACTGTCCCGTCGCGTATAAATGAATACAATTTTACCGTGAAAGCATTAAACGCGATAAAAATGCCGCTTTCGCCTCGCAAAACGTGCACACCGGTTTTGCGTGACAAATCACGCGGGCCCGCGCGCTCGCGTGCTTTTCCGCGCGCTAGGAGACTCGGATTTGACGGAGGACTTAAGATTGGGATAAATAAATTTCTTTAACGCGGTCGAAAATATTCCCTCAAACGTCGACGGTGGATCGAGACATTTATCGCATTTTAAATCCGGCTTCGGTGGTTCGCGTTACGATTACTTTATTGCGGGCATTATCGTGTATTTATGTGGCGCGGTACCGACGGGGAGACAAATCGATGAGCATGATTATATTGTACCGATGATAATGATATACGCGCCGTGTTTACACAGGCGCAGGCAAAACCTGATTACTCGGATCGAACCGCGAGCGATCTGACCGATATTACACGGCCATCGTATGTATGCGCGTAGCATAGCTATGATTACGCATCTACTTGGTGTATTCCATTCATAAGTCGCGTACTCGTGACAGCCGGGCGATACGTATCGGCGGGTACGATCGATTTCTACGGACCGCCTTCTCTAACTCGCGTACTTTCTTCGCCGTTTATAAATCCAATTATAACAACCGCGAGTTGTCAGAGTTTGATTGATAGTCCGTAATTTCTTGTTGCTTTCTCTGGCTGAGGTACGGTTCGGTAATCCGGTAGGTTTTTGTTTTTCTTTTGGTTAAGCCGGATGCACACACGCGATATTCGGCGAACGTTGGATAAGAACGATTTAACTAAAGTTCGTCGAATATCTAGTAGCGTGGTTGAGCAGAAATAACTACTTTGGCGAGTGTCGAACGTTTCTCGTTGGTTGTTGATAAAAGTCTCGAATTAAATGGACGTACCATCGCCAAATGACGATTTATACGAATTGCGCGCACACTCGAGTGTGCGCAGTTGAACGTTGCAAGTGTCACGCGAACGATCGGCGTTCGTCGATTACCCCGCGCGCGTATTAGTCGGCTTTACCGTAATCGTTGCGATTTAGGTGGGCTTTACCTTGATTGGTCGCAAATCTCTCGTGACAATTACCGAAGGTAAAAATTACGTTTCCGCGTGTACGACAATTTACAATATTATTGTAGGAATTAAGTATTACAAATGGTAAGGCTAACTAAGCTTCTTCAATGTTTGCGAATTGGTTCATTTTAGCTTTTTAGCGTGTTCTTTAAAATCTTGTCATTTTTTCAGTTTTTCGTTAAAAAAAAAAACAACAAATTGTAGGAACGAACGCACGCCTTTGACATTCCCCTATTTCCATCTGTACTACCAACCTTTCGCGTATTAGTTAGTTAATTGATTGCGTTTATCGTCGTCGGTCGTGTCTGCGTGTACTCGAGTACAGGAAAAAAAAAGTTTAATTGCTCGTTTTGCATATTGGCAAGGGAGTTGGTAACAGTATTTCCAACATCCAAGAAACCGCTCGTTACTTTCCCGTATCGGCCATCGAACCTCCTTCGTCTCGGGAATCGAAACTCGTGCGCGCGTGGCGGCCAGGCTACCATACCCGTCCTTCCGGTGCAACAACCCCTCCGGAATACTTTCGGAACTCGTCAACAAACGACGTCCGTCTTGAGCGCGTCGGTACGTTGCAACTTATATCTCCTCCCCCCCCCCCCCGGGCTTAAACCCCCGCGTAAGGTCCATCCCCTCGATATAACGTATACCAATTCCATCCGGTGCCTCGCGATGGAACGTGAACTCGGCTCTGTGCCTTTCTCGCGTCTCGTGCAGGCTGTGGGCATAACGAGAGAGAAATAGGAAAAGAGAGAGAGGGGGGAGGAGGAGGTGGAGAGACAGATAACGCGGAGGCCAGGGAAACATCGAGCAGGAGCAAGCACGACTGGGCCGTCGAGTGTGCGAGAGAAAGGGAGAGAGAGTAACGGAATAGTGAGGGAGAGAGAGAGAGAGAGATATGGACGCACACATCGACACGCGCAACACACCGAGAAAGAACGAGGGACGCAGAACGAGAACCGATGCGGCTGTCGCGAGGAAGAAGAGTTAAGGGGTGGCAGGGGGGGGGGTGGCGAGGCGGGGTAGAGGCTGGTTGGAGTGTCAGAGGAACGAATCGAGAGAGACAGAGCGACCGGCGGACGTTCCGCGCGAGGAGAGGAGGAGACGGAGGATGGCGCGCGTGTGTGTGTGCTCGTTGAAGAGAAACACGCGCGGAGGGAAGGACGAACGAAGCGAATCGGGAGAACGAGTAAGAGAGAGAGAGAGAGGGAGATACAGAGAAAGAGACAGAGGGAGGATGGGTAGTACGTGCATCGGGCGAAGAAAAGAGAAAGAGAAGATCGTGGGCAGGAGCGAAAGAGAGAGAGAGAGAAGAGAGCGCGTAGAACGAGGGACACGGGCAGATAGAACTCCAACGAAGAGTAGTAGCGCGTGCTCACAAACTCAACTAGCGTCTCTCTCTCTCTCTCTCTCTCTCTCTCTCTCTCGGATGCCTCTCTCCGTCACTCCTTCGATGCTCTACTACTACGCTCGTCCCTCTTTCTCACTCTATCTCTGCTCCGTCGCGTTCGCCTAACCAACCTCGTCCCACCTCGCTCTATCTCGGCCCGCTGCGCTTCCCCCGATCCACCACCCACCGACCCACGAAACCGCTCGTTCCCGCGCAGACCCACACCCCAGAACGACGTACCGGCGCGGCGCGCCTCTCCCTATTACCCGGCTGCACCTTTCTCCCTTTCTCTCGCTCTCTTCCCCATCCCTTCCGCCGTCGCGTCGGTTACTCTCTTTCTTCGTCCATGCGTCTTTCTCTCGCGAGGGTTAGAGAGTAGTTCCTTCCTCGTTGTCCTCTCTCCCTTTCCGACCGCCTCTTTCTCCCTCTCCACCCCCCCTCCTCCTCCTCCTTCTACCCCATGTCCCGCGACCCGGTCGCGTCACCCCTTCGGGGTGCACCGGCACAGCGAAGCGTTCGCAGCGACGGTGTGCGTTTTAGCCAGAAAGAGAGCGCGACTCGGAGAGCGACACGACGGGCCAGCTCTTCGCGATTATCTTTTGTCCGATCGTACTCCGGCATCGATGTGTGTATGCGCGCGTGTGCACGCCGGCTGTGTTTGTTTGCGGGATGAAAGCGCGAGCGTGAGCCGGTGCGCGCGCTCCGACTCCGGTACACATGCTCGTTTTAGTCTTCTGCGTCCTTTCTCTCTTTCTCCCGGTCTCTCCTCTCCTTTCTCCTCTCCTCTCTCCTCTCCGTCGGTTTCTATCCATCTCTCCGTGCGCGCACCCCGCCACGGGAGAGCCGGCAGCGTAGCGCCGCGACGGCTAGAAACGACGAGCTTTATATTATCGTCGCTCCCGGCGATGCCGTGTAGCACGGGAAGCAGCAGCCACCATTCGATATCTCTTGTTCTCTCTCGCGCGCATTTTCCCTCCCTCTCCCTTCCTCCCTCCCTCTCTCTCTTCGGCGTCGGGAGAACCGAGAATCCGGAATTTTGCGCTGGCTGCGGAACTCGATGGCCGGGGAGACGCGATGGGTGTTACAGGCGGGACGGTTTTCGATACCGTCGATGGTTCGCGTTGTGGGTTAATGATAATTAACCGCGAGCGTGTGCGCGGCCCGAGCGTCCTGCTCGATACAGAAATAACGTAAAGCACACTTTTCGCACGATTATATATAGCCAATTTATAACAAAAATATTGATTACCAAATCCGACGCTATTACTCGCCCACCCGGAATACAATAACAGATCGTACGAGAACCTACTCTTACGAGTCTTCCGTCCGAACGATACCACTTTCTACCAATCGCCAGCGGTAGAAACCCGGCAAAAAGTCATCGGAAACCCCTCTCGCATCGTTGCAACCGGATTTCCATTCCTACGCGTCTTATTTCGATCTTTGACCGTGTATTTCCGATCGTCCCAACGACCGCGAAACGATCGGATACCTCCTCGGATATCCCACGACGGACACTTAACGTGTAATCGTGGCGAGCACTCGATAACGGTTTTCCACGGTACGCGCGTTACGCGTAAATCACCCGTTTCGTGGCCGCGTATAATTTGTACCAGCCATATCTACGGCACTGGGGGCACCCCCGTCCCCCTTTCCGCGACTATCGCTTCAACGTTTCCGTGCGCACGTGGTGGACTCCCCCTTCTTCGGCCTCCACCGTCGACTCTCGTTATCTCTGCGTTTAGAGACCCGATTGACGTTACTTCGCGCACCGACGATCGGCCTGAATTTTGGATCAATGATCGTCGTGGACAATGGTGGAACGGAAGGGACTAAAGTGGAGGGGGGAAGGGGGGTGAATAATAATGCGCGCGTGCACTCGCGAGTGGAGAGGAATGTCAAGATCGATGCTGCGATCGTTCGGGATAAAAAGGTTCTTTTTTTTTTTCAAAATTTCGCTTTGCTCCACATTTTTCACGGGAATAATCTGTAGCACTGTACTTGTAACAATGCATCTTTGAACCCGAGGTTAGGCGCGATACCGACGTACGAGTTTTATTTGAATTTACGAATCGCAAACGATATTATATTTTTTAAATTTGTATCATGATTCTGAAAAATCTAAAGAATTTTTAACGCCTTCGTCGCAATGCTGGAAAGATTTATGATTTATGACATACAAAAATGATGTGCGGTCGTTTCGGCCATAGTGCGACTAACGACGGGTTAATATACTCCTGTGTCTTGTTTGAAGTCCTACGGTTAACATTTACTTCCAACGCTTTCGCGGTTTCAAGGATCTACGACTCTTCGATCGAGCATACAAACAAATTCAAACAAAATTCAAACAAAAATCAAACAAAAATGTGTTTATCGGTCGTATATAAATCACCGCCCCGTATCATCGTTCGAATAAAACTGTGCTCATCTCTGGTACCAGGCACGTAGGTACGTGTTTTTTTTTTCTCCCCCCCGTTCGAGCTTGACTCGTACGTAATACTTATCCGGTAGGCATTGCGCCCTGGTAGAAGCACGTCGAACTCTTCTGTGAGTCGAATAAATTGTCACGATGACGTCAACGGACAGTTCTGTCCTCTTACACCGTTCCGTGCGCCCGTGTGCACCGCGGTACGTGCACTCTGATTGCGGTATGCGCATGCTGCACCTTGCGCATGGAAATGCAAGCGTGCTTGGGAACACGGCGGAATGAGTCAACCCGGCGCACGTTTTCTTCGGTTTCTGCGCGACGCTGATCGAAGCCACCCACGCTTTCATGCCTTTACTTTATACCCTGTCTTTTACATCCACTCACGCCTTTAAGACCGCTTTGACGCTCGATACATAAAGTACGCGCGCGGTCTTGCCGTTACTCTCGGTGTCTTTCGTTGCGCAACGTTTCCCTTTGTCGTTTTGTCAAAAATGGAAGGGGGAGTCTTCCTCTCTTTTTTTTTTTCTTTCGTTACCTGTACGTTTCGTGTCCAAGGTTTTTCGCTTGCCCGTTTTGCGAATGAAATTTATGGAGGAGATAACTCGCCCTGGGTGGAGACTTAAGAGACTCGAGGGGTGTAAAATATTTTATGGTCGCGATGAATTTTATCGGTTTAGATCTCTACTTCGTAGCCGTATTAATAAGGCGAGGCGAGGGTACTGCGTAAAAGCGAGACGAGCGATGCGGAGGATTCGACTAAACGATCGTACGCGGTTTAATTCTCCAATATAGTTGCCCGTTAACGCATTGGTCGTCAGTCTTGTATCCTCGTACTTGTCAAAAATATGTTTTTCATTTCGATGCGATTGGACTCAGTCTGACAAACGTATCGTGGGAATAATTGGATTCGAATTTAAGATGGTTAAAAAAAAATGGTAACTATCGATATCGATGACCAAAAACTAGACGAAGGGTGCAGGGAATAATACAGATCATTTTAATAAAAACGAGGATGATATCCAATTAAAGTAAATAATATGGTTGTGTGGTTTTTAAACGTTACTTTATTTACAACGCCTATCTCAGAAAATTAAACAAGTATATTATTGACACTGGTTGGTTTTATATTAAAAAATGCAAAATAGAGATACCGCGTACCACTGCAGTTCTTTGTCACATTTTTGGTTTCGCTATCTTTATTTCCGCCTTGCTATTTTTATTCCACGCGCACGAGTTATTCCGAATCTGTGGAAATCCCATTACCTTTACCCATTGTTTCGGTTTACTATCTGCCCGCACGCGTGTCTGACGTGGCTTCGGAATAGATTTTAAAATACGCGCCTCGCGCGTGACGCCGTCTCCCAGGACGCGAACGGAATGCATCGGTAGAAACTCGCGTCTTTTCGGTAATACCAGGATGAGAAACAGGAATTCGCAACCATGACTCACGCGATCCTCGCTGACCACGTATCGATGGAATACAACGCCGCCTCGTAACGTCGTGCACGATAACACGAATATACTTCAGTTTAAACGCCTATAGGTATTATTAGAAATATAAAGAATCGCGTGTCTCTAACGTGACGCGAAACTTACGTAAGGTACTTATTGTCAATAATAGCCTGAAATAGGAATATGCCCGTAATAAGCATTTTTTTTAAACATTCGTCGACCCCTCTCAACGTTGAACCTAAAATAACAGTATAAAATTGAGCGTTTGGTTTAAAGGGGTCAGTCCCAAAAAAAGAACAACCTAACTTTCTTACGTATTTTTAGTCCGATCGATAATCGAACAAAAACATAACGTAAATAAAACGTCGTTCGACCGAGAAAAATAAAGTTCCCGAATTCACAAATATCCAGGCAAAACTCGAGGATCGCGGTCATTCTCGAAAACTGGATTCTTATTCTTCAAACGAGCAAAGGGTATATTTGTCACGCTTGTTATTCCAGCCTGGAATTCGATTAGCGCGTCACCCGAGGATTGTCCGTATCAAAGTTTATTCTACTTTCTGCAAAAAGTTACGCGAATAACCGTATTACCTAAAATTTTCTCGCCACCGCGAGCTTATCCCCCGTATACCTGAATTTCCGCGAATCACCAGAGGCGGCTCCGTTTAGGTAAAGATCAGTTACGAACGTTATTACAGAGTTCTCCTTACCCGAGATTACGAATACCCGATGCGCATTCGCGCCACGGCCACCGCGCGTAACGAAATAACAAAATATGCGCGCACACACGCGCGCCAAAGCAAAGTTAATCTGAGCCCGACGGTGTCACCAAAGGGTTAATTGGGAACGACCAGAGCGCGAGCTGCGAATACGGGTTACCTTAAAAGCGAGGAGCATCGCTGGCACACGTAGGAGAGGGAGAGAGGAAAGAGAGAGAGAGAGAGAGAGAGAGAGAGAGAGAGAGAGAGAGAAGAGCCAACGTGGAATCGTTGCGGACGCATGAAACGGCGTTAGCTGCGCACGCCACCGTCTCCGCCGGAAATTATGCCAGCTCGCCGTTTCTACGTTCGGTGTAAACGAACCGAGGTAACGCCAGGGCGGCCACTGCCGACCATGCCACAGTGCGGAACACGCCCCCAGGAACAGCGTTTCTCGTGGGCGACGGCCTGAAATATCGAGCGCCTTGCCCCACGTACACACGCGAAAACGATGGAACCCAGAACTGTCCAGGGGCGGGGGAGAGGGAGAGGGAGAGAGCGGGAGAACGAGAGGCGCGAGCCAGCGAGCGAGAGAGGAGAGACGAACGGGAGTGAAAGATGAAAGGGAAAAGGAGAGGGAATCGGGATGGATTTGACGGGGGGGGGGGGTGAGAGAGATGGGGGAAGGCCGTGAGGGGAGAGGAAGAGAGCGATCGAGAGAAGGTTTCGAGGGATAATTTTCTGTCCTCCTGGGACCCCCATTAGAGCCGGGAAACGAGGAAAATCTTGATACGAATATGTTTCCGCGTCAGCTTTACGCGCAAGCCGTGGCTAGGGAAGCTGGTAAACAGTCGAGTTTCTAATATTTTGTTGATTCGCGGATAGATGGTTCGGTCTGGTTAACAAAACTCGCTGCTCTCGGGGTAATGGATGGCGAGGCCAGGGGTTGGCGGCGAGGAATGTTGTTGTCCGTGTAACAACGATGGGGATTTGTTCGAGTGTTTTTTTTTTTTTTTTTTTTTTTTTGTTTTAAAGAGCCCACTCGAAAAGTCCACTTATCTCATAGCGAATACGATTCCAGTCGTTCGAGATCGGCGGACAATTAATATTAAAAAAGTATCCCGGCGCTCCTTTTTTTATGCTATAGTTTCGTTGATTATCGTCATCCGCGCCTCCCGTCGACAACAGGAGAATTTTTAGAGATCACGATTTCGAAACCGAGTTTCCTCGATTTCTCGAGATTGCACGTGCGATCTGCGACGAAAGGTCAATTGTTTTGGAGTAAAATATATTTACGTAGGTGCGTGTAAGCGCGCAAACGGCGCGCATCACGGGCGTCGGAGAAACGCGAGCACCCCGGCTATTTGACTGCGTTCTTACGCGCGTTACGCGGCCAGTTTTCTAAACGAGAAAACGACGGTGGAGCACGCGCGTCGGCTACCGTGAAGTGGATCCACCGTTTCGCGTTTGCCGAGATGACTTTACGTTGCGACCGAAACGCGCGTATAATCGGGTATCGCGATCCGCGTTGCGAACTTTGGATAGTTTATTTACGAGGGAGAAATTTAGGTAACGCGCAACACCGAGCAACGATACGCTCGCATCGAGTGATAATTCGACTTCGGAGTCATAGGATTGTTTACCGGACCGTGTTCCGGCTATCGATTCGATCCCACTCTCATTTTTCCCCGCGATTAATCTCCGAATATCTGTCGGGTCGCCGATAAACAGAGACCATTCGAAAATCAGGTAAAATGGTCAAATGCGCTTTTCGGTTGCACGATAAACTCATTCTCGTATCATCTCTCTTTTTAACCTCTCTCTCTCTCTCTCTCTCTCTCTCATACGTGCGCGCGCGTGCTCGTGGCGGGCGAAGGAAAACCATTAAAATGATTATTGTCGTACGCTTCGGCTGGTTTAATTATCACGGTATCGTCGAAAAACACTTGTGCGCGTCCCACAAACGCATCGATCTTTCCATCAAATCCTCTCCCTCTGCCTGCCTCGCTCTTCCTCTTTGGTCCATCGGACAATTTCGTTAATTTTAGAGTGAAGCTGAGGCATCTCGTTGGCAATACCAGCCAAACGACTCTTTCCCCCCTCCTCCTCCTCCACCTCCCTCTTTCTCTCTCTCTCTCTGGTTTTCTCCTCTCCTGTTCTCCCTGGAGGCCCATCGAAAGGCGCAGCCTTAAGCAGTAATTCGGCGGCGTAGAATGCAAAAGCCGAGAGAGGAGCCGCGAGAGAACGGAGCTGAGAGAAAGATAGAAACGTGGTATAGAGGAACGACAGGAGCAAGAGGAAGGCGAAGAAGAAGAAGAAAACGACGACTCGGCGACGGTAGATGCGGCGGAGAGCTCCACCCGAGGGAGATAGAAGGATGAGAGAAGCAGATAGAGGGAGAGAGAGAGAGAGAGAGAGAGAGAGAGAGAGAGAAGAGAGGAGACGATTCTTTTGAGCAGCGGCCAAGTTTTGTGGCCTGTTGGCCGGCTCGTGGAATCCAGTCGCAGGCGATTTCTCGTCTCTGCGCCTTTTAACCGTAGTACACGGCGTCCGTGTTTGTGCGTAGACGCGCGTGTGTGCACGGGGGCATACGTGCCCCGCGAAAGCGGGAGCGAGGAGGACGGCGCGGCGTTTGCAAGGTGCGGAGAGACGCGGAGAGGATGGCCGAGGGAGAGAGAGAGATACCGCGGGGAGAAAGAGCGGGAAAGAGGGGAACGAGAAACCGTACACGTTTATTACACGCTGTCCCTTGGATCGTGCTACAGCCGCTGGCAAGACGTTCCATTAACGTCGCTCGGTACCTACGCAATTATTATACTTCCTTGTACAGCGCGTTTAATCGCGTGCGGCACGGTTTTCTCGATCCGCCGACCGACCGATGCGGTGGGTGCAGTGCGCCTCGCGCAACGTTCCTGGAATGGACGATATCGGGAAATTACGCTTTAGAGAAGCAGCACGGCCCGTTCCCCCGTCGGAGTTTCGTGGCTTTTGTTCCGAGCCGGAGCTCGCTGTGCCTCGCGGTGGTTTTTGTCGCGTGGATCGGCGGACCCCCGGTGTGCGACGCAGTGCGTAGTATTCGTTCGCGATTTTGGTACGTATTCCTTGGTACGTTAATGTCGCGTGCCGATGGTTTTGCCCGAAACTTGGGAAAGTACGTTTGTTTTGCTCATTCTGTTCGGTACCTCGCGCGCTTACGAGCATTATTCCTTCGACCCATCCGAGTGACGAAGACACATTTCGGAGACGATCACCGAGAGCGAAAAATGTTTGTTTTGTTCGCACGGTGCGTTAACTGTTCTTTTTCGCTAGGAAATGCATTACGCGCGCGGTGCGTAATCAGTCTGAAATGGGTTAATAGAAGGAGCGTCGTCGTGTCTGTAATTTGTGCGAGCCAATTTAATGCACTCGAGTGTACTTTCAAGCGGAAGATTTGTATTTGAAAAACTGGTCATAAGGTGTGAAGTGCCAGCTATAGTAGTCGAAGGTGAAAAGTACATAGATTGAATACTTTAAGTTTGAAGGGAATTCAAAACGCGTTATGCAGTTTAACTTATTTCGATATTTGATTATCGAACTGTTAACGCTGTGATACCGTGTGGTGCGCGATCCGAATTTCCTCGAAGAAGTTTATCAGCCACCGTGGGTGTACGTACGTATGTATATCCACCGCTAGGCTAGAAATCGTATTTCGCGTAATAAGATGAGTCAGTGCGGTTTTATTCAGATTTCTGATTTCATTCCGGGACGTAGTAAACTGGTTGGTTAGCAACGACGAGAGTGCCCCGCGACTAACCGAACGCGAGAGAACAAGGTATAAAAAAAAAGGTAGAAAACAACGATACTTATTAATCGATCGAGTAAAGTCAAATACAAGATCCTGTCGAGCCACTGGCTCCCGATACGACGATCGTGGTCTCGATCAGTGGTTCCCAATCGCCGGTCCGCAGTAATTTCCCACTGTAAACGAAAAAATTATAAACTGTATCGTTTTAAACAACTACACGGAACGTTCGGTAGTCTTGCAACGGTGGATTTAAAAACAAAAATACTGTACGGTCCGCAGGTGCGAAAGAGTTGAAAACCACTGCTCAACGCGAAAAATCACCGATAACGGGTCTCCCAATTCGATCGTCAGATTTATATCGATCATTCTCGAGCGACTGTCGCACAATAAACGCAATACTTTTCCAAACGCCCTCGACTCACGGTGCCCGTTCGTTCCATCGGATCGACTAATCGAAGCGAGCAAAGGTAGCGGCGATACGTTTCACGTCCAGATAATCCCGGATGATCCAACGATTCAGCGTCTTTAAGATCGCAGCGAAGACGCGCAACGTCAACGCGACCGACGAAAACAACTTTTACTTCGACTCCGATCGAATTGCTATTCGAATTTAAATTGGTGCAGTCGAGTGCGCACTTCGCGCCACTGCTCGTTACGAAACTTCGTTACTGCCGAGTATTTTCAACCCCGAAGATCTCGATGGCCCCGGGGCGAATCCATTAAAGGTAAAAGCTTCTCGTTTACATCTGCCGTCCTCCGTGCTAGAGTCCCCCCCTACCCCTGTCGTTCTCTCTCTCTCTCTCTCTTTCTCTCTCTCGTGCGCGCGCGCACAGGATGTTACGATTCTCTGAAAACGCCAGCTGGTTAGCGCGGTATTCGCCGGCAAGATTGTTGAATGCGCGCCGCTTGTTATCTGGTCAACGAGATATTCTTATCTTGCGGTCTTTTTATCTTTCGGGTGCAACGCGTGACAGGGGGGAAATTCGAAGTTCCTCGTAAGGTACTTCCAGCTTTGTCACGATATTTATTTATTAATCTTTTCGATACTATCGATCTTCCGTCTGGTAAAGCAGTTTGTTGTATTAAAATGAGAGCTATCATTGTTATTTTCATACGAATCGATTACTTTTGTCCCCAAGTCGCACAGCTGCGGAGTCACGCGTTATCTTGGGCACGTTATATATATTCAATTTTGGTCATCGTCGTAATACCAGTTAAAAAAAAATTACTATTGCTCCGTATTACCGCGGCAAAGCTTATCGAAATATCGTGAGGAAAACTAGAGCGCGTTTGTAGGGCGATAGGCGCAGGGAACGAAGGTAAACTAATCGATGATTGTACGCCTTATAAGCGTGAAAAGAACTCGATGAAAGGATGGCAGACAATGCGGAAATGCGGCACGGGTAGCGAGGCTTAAGCGCAGCTGCAGTTTAGCGTTCAGCGAGCCGAGAATGAGACTCGCTAGTCTCTCGTAATCGTGCGCCGCGTAGAGAGGACAGATCCGAGAACGCCAACCATCTTGCGCGTTCTCGCAATGACCTTTTCCCGACGTTCGAAGAAACCACGCCGATGACGCGGCTCGTCGAACGTCGACGAGATCGACCGACGGAAACTCGCATAGTTTACCAGCGAACTAGGCGCGATTAGCGTGGAAATTGCGGTCGGAACGAATCTCTCATTTATCGCCTATCGCACAACAGGTAGCACGCTCTCTCGACGAGCGACACTTAAACTCTGTAAACGACGAAACTCTCGTCGTTCGTACGTAAACTAGGTGGGAGATTTAAAAAGTATTCGTAGTATTCTTAACCGAGTTTTTAACCGCGAGTGAGAGAGAGAGGGGAGGAGAGGAGAGATAAGATAAAAAAAAAGGTACGAAACTCGAACTAAAGATGTTCGAGGCGATGAATCAATTATATTTACCGAAGGAGCGTATTTCAATTCGACTGTCATGCGTCGAGTAACGTTCCTCGTCGCGTACCAGCTATACTGGTAACAATCACGATTACGTTGACGTTACGAACCTTAACGATCGACGAGCGATCGTGCATACGTAACTTTGCGAGGGGGCGATTGAAAATTTTCCGCGACGGTTAAGGTGATAACGCACAGCCGTCCACGAATTTCCACGAATCGGGTAGTGGGATTTACACGCAAATCCTGCGTTTCGCGTTACCGTTCGCTGTCATCGTACCTCGACACCAGCGCACAGACACGCACACGCGAGTTCAGCTTGCGCTACGGCGGGAAAGCCCGCACGATGGCGTGTTTGCCTCGTCTAGCATATAATCTTCGGGATATCTGCACTTTGCGTCAGAAGAAAAATTACAGCGCTAATCGCGTAGCTTGAATTTTATGTACGCGCGTGCGTGATTTCTTTCGGACACGGGAGACTATGCCGTTTATGCGATTAATCGACGCGTGCGATAATCCATTGTTCTCGAGTTGGACCAGGGGTTTACGGTGTGCGTAATTTTATTAACTGGAATGTTCGAAGGATATATCTCGAATATTTCCTGAATCTGATTTCGGTATCAGAAGAGTATTATACTGTATATATTATTCGCAGAGTTGGGCTATTCCGAATATTATTCGAATTATACCCGAATCTTAAGAGTTTATTGTGAACGGGAGAATTCGGATTTCGCAGGATTAATCATGGAAATTGGAGTCCCGTTTGCTATGTAGAGCAAAGGCTTGTTTAAATAATTTAGTACCGATAATTAATATTCAAATTTGTTCGAAAAATAATCAAATTATATTCGAATATTACATGTATATTATATTTTCCGAAGAAATTTGAATATGCTCCGAACAAATTCGAATATTAATTACCGCTACTGAATTATTCAAACAAGCCTTTACTCTACATCGCAAACGAGACTTTAATTTCCTTGATTAATCACGCGCAATCCGACTTCCACCGTTCGCGGTGAACTCTTACGATTCGTGGCGAATATCCGAACGTAATCGATGTTAAACGTTGGTCGTCGTGGATTAATCGGATAAATCGGATTAATTTCCATTAAAATTGCGTTCTCCATTTATATGCAAATTCGGGGTTTCTATTATTATTCACTGTCAACGCGCGGAAAGGATTACGCTCGCGAGAAAGTCCACCTAACTACCGAGCGTTTCCCCATCGTGTGGAAGTTACACCAAGATAACTTGTGCGCTGTTTGTGGTCGTGCCACGACGTCCGTGCGACGCGTGGACGTTGCACTTAAATCTGGTTAATTCCGTCGCGCTGCGTGAAATCGACTCACGGACATATTTTTCCCCGTCATCTTCCGCGATTTTGCAAGAATCATCGTCGAGTTTCTAATATTAATAAATCCCGGATCTTCTCTTCACGATATTCCCCAAAGCGAACCGAGACTCGAACAATCGCGGTCTTCGATCACAAAGCGGTTATAATCAAAACCGTTTCGACGAACCAAACACGGCTCACCACGGTATCGTTTTCAACCTCGAGGAAAAATCAGGTGGTCGGGTTAACGATACCTTGCGAGCTCCCACTGGAAATAAACTACGAAACCGACGAGGAAAAGAAAAAGGAAAAAAAACACAAAAAGAAGAATCGCTCCACGCTGCGCGACACGTAGTTTCCTTATCTCGAAATCGAGCGGCCAGCTCGGCAGCGAGAAGATCCATAGATCTACGAGCGATCGAGGCTAAGACGGACTTTCCGTGACGCCAGCGCGTCATCGTGACACCGTCGCCACGTTTCGATGCCTCGTCTCGCACTTACGTGTGCACGCGCATACGAACAAATACGCGCGCGCGCGTGCGCGCACTTTTCAGCCACTTTTCGTCTCGGCGTCTACCTACGCTCTTCCACGTAGGCTCGACGCTTGGGAGAGGAGAGAGGAGAGGGCAGGTAACGGAATCGTTTTGCGCGATTCCGACTCCGTCCCCTCCCTCCGCGTAGGTGCGCGCGAGCGTCGTTGCACGCGTGTACCGTGCGTTGCGCGCGCGAGCGTATTCGCGATACTTGCAGGTTTCGCGCGTGGCGGCAGGTGCGGTAAACGATAATTCCGTAGTTTATTTGTACAAATGACGCGTGTTTATGGATCAAAGGAGGCTCGGTACGGCGTACGTTAAATTACAGTGCGGTACGCGACGCGACGCGAGAGTCGGGTAATCGTAATTGTACGCTTGTAGTAATACCAACTCGTCAACGAAAATTGTTAATTTCGTATTTGAGAGAAAGTCAGGTAAATTTGGGATAATTGCGTGGTAACCTACTGGGATTTTCCAGAGAATTGTTTGCAAAGATAAAGATGCGCCGCGAAACAAGAACTTTATAAAGAATTTCATTTAAATCCCTGACGCAAGACCTATCAAATTTTTTTAGAATTCTGATCTCTCATCGAGCATAAGGTCTGTCTAATTTACTTTCGTTTGTACATTGGATGGAGTTGAAGCGAATTTTTTTAGTATTACAGAGTTCCAAAAATGTCCTCCGTACACGCGTTACACGTGTATTTGTCAACTAATACACGTCGACGTACTATATTAATGTTCGGAACGATTGGCAATAGATCAGAGCGGGACCGTAAATAGTTTATTTGTATAAACGAGATACGCGTATCGCGTGAACGATAATAGCACGGGTTTGGCGTTTAATGTTTATGTTGTATAAATGTTGTGTGCACGGCTTTTAGTAACAACAGGTGAACGTATATAAATTCGAAAGTAAACATAAATTTGTACAAGTTATACAAATATCATTTCGCTTAAATCCTCGTATCAATATTTTACCTCTAAATCTGCATTTGTTCGATCGAACGATGTCGAAGAATTCGTAATAGAGAGATATTGAAATTGGAAATGGATCGATAGCGCAGTTGCATTTCCACTGTCACGCTTTATTTGACCGTAAATACGGCATGAAAAATATTCTGTTTCCAATGTTTCTTTATCATCTTTTTATTAGAACGGATGGGGGAGAAAGGGCCGCAATTGGAGGAAACGAAACAATTTCTCTTTTTCGTAAAAACTGCCGTAGAAAACATTAGTCCATCCAATTTGCTCCAAATGTAATTTTTTTTTGTGTTACCTAGTCCATTCTGGTAGCAGGAAAAATAACGTGAAAATATGGCAACATTGAAATGGCTCAGTTGTACTTCTCGCTCGATTGTCCCGGGCTTCGACTTTATTAGCAATTCTGGTCCGCAACAGTTTAATTGAGAAAGTAACATTTATCACCGCGGGGAAGAATAATCTTTTACCTCCCCCCGCGAACCTTAATGCGGATAAAGAAGTTACGCCGTATTGTAATCATTTAATTGAGAAAGTAATATTTCTTGTAAGTATAGGTATAAAAAAAAAGTGAAAGCAACGTGACTTCGCGCGCTTAATTATTAACCAATAACTGTAAAACGCGACTATAACTATTTTTGCGAGCGCTTTGCGTTGTTGGCGTTGACTAGCGAGCCTATTGCGGAGGAATATCTGTGTCTCTGTCAAGCAAATGGAGCAGTTCTACCCGATCCTAGTGATTTAATTGCGAAATTAATTTTTTTTACGCGACTGACCGTTAATAGCCTTCGCGTTTATCCGGTACATTATTCGAATCTAATTTTCATCGTTACTGGCAGTACTCCAATAAAAAGTGATCTAAGTGAGTACATTCAAATATAATCGAGTTTTATTCGAACGATAACGTAATTCTCAGTCAGAGATGAATTGTACCTATGAGTATGAAAGTTGTCGAAGCCATATTTTTTTCGTCTTTTTTTTATCAGATTATTTGATTTTAAAGAATGGACGCAAGATAGCTGACAAACTCATTTTTTTTACTTAGACTACTTTCATAATCATGGGCACAATTATCATTCCTCGCTACTCATATTATTTTACTAAAACTCTGCTCGCCTCTGACTTCTCGTTTCGAATTCAGAGCGAACTTTAAAAAAAAGGCGAAGGTTACCACGATTATCATACGCTCGACGAACGAATAACCATGAAACGCGAGAATAATTATTTTCGAGAGTACTTTGCATCGCAATTATCGACTCGTAAGCTCGTCGCCCGGAGAAATGATTATTAAATCGTAATTCAAAACGACCGTGCGAATCATTTTTTTTGTTTCCAACGCCTCGACGATCCTTCAAACGGATGGAAAAGTTATGCCACTTAACGCTGTTGAAACGCTCCTCTTAAAATTCTCTCTTACGGTTATTAACTACCCCCTTTAACCATTCTTTGTCAAACAATGAGAGTTTCGCCCGTAGAGCCCGGGGAATGCCGTTTGGAAAGAAACGATCGGACGGAAGTGACGGATCTCGTTTCTTTCTTTTTCTTTCCACGCAGAAGACACGGCGACTCGCTTCGACGACTTCGCGTTACGCCTCGTGATCACCTTCTCGAGACGACGAATCGTTTTGAATTCTGGCTTTGAGGAGGTAATCGATTCGGATTTGAAAGAGAAGAAAAATGCATTCCGCGTTTAATTGAACCTCGTCCTTTTGTTTTTTTTTTCTCTAATAAATTTAATCCCTCCGAGTGGGTTCTTCTCTCCCCCGATCCTTTTTATAATTAATGAGGAAGCTGAGTGGCAAATACGAATCGGACAGCAGAGGGTCGTTTAACGAACAGACTCGGAATGCTTTTTTGCACGTTCGGTCGACCTTTGATGGTTCTTCGAAAATTGGCATATTTGCACGGATTTCCTGGGCATTCGGGAAATTATTAATTCCGATAAACTGTGAAAGCAGAAAGTTTAAATTATTTGCACCCGGTAATAGGTAGGAGCAAGCAAGCAAGAAAACAGCGTTTGGGGAACCCCTTTCGTTTTCCTTCATTTTCCTTCTATCCGTGACTTCGACGAAGAGTATTTCTTTCCACTCCATTTTCCTACTTTTGAATTGAAAATCATGTTATACGCAACAACGGTACTGCACGTACTTTACGGTCTTATCGATAAAGGCATTATTTAAGTCGATCAGCGCGAGTATGTCACGAGCGAGAGATAAGGGATAGCATGTTCTCGATATTGTAAATATTTCTGCTTTGCAATTACAAAATTACGCAGGGAGTCTAATTTCACTTCGCTATTCGCCATCCCATAGTTTAAACACCGTTCGCGAGGCAAATCCGAGCCCGTGCGGTCGTCGAAATCGTGATATCGCGTCAAAGATCGTTTCTCGCGCGCTAATCGCAATTAAACGGAAGTTATTATAATTAAATTTAATTATGTTCGCCGAGATGAGTGGGGAAAAAAACGATGTTTTCGTTACACCCAGTAGACCGGGCATCGCGGACACGATTTTAAAACAGGTATGACGTCAGTGATCTGGCGTGGGTCGACCTCTCTCTTTCTCTCCTACCTTTGATCGAGGAAAGACGACTGGATCGTTTCACAAAGGCTCCTCGGGCAACTGTCCTTTCCATATAACGATCTTTCCTTCGATCTCGACAGCGGAGCCTCCTTTATACGAACAGTTTCTTTCCTCGTAAAGAATTGAGTATTTTTCCTTTGAAATTTAGAATTTCTCTGTCACATTTGTCTATTAAAAATTGAAGATTTAAAAAAAATAAATTGCTTTTGTTTCAATGCGATATCTATCGTAGATTAAGTGTTACGAGTTTATGAAGAACATAGTAAAGTGTAACCGGTTGAAAATGTAAGCAATTTTTCCAATGGTATTTTATTTTGTTCATAACGTACGAGATATTACAATTTCTACGAATATTCGCGATTTACTTGTGAAATTTTACATCATTCTCGTTTCATCGTAAGGTCATCGGTAGAAAAATGATTATTCTAATAACCAAAACTTCTATTCGAACACTCATAACAGCTTATCAGTTCGGATAATGGAGACTCTACCGTGCAGTACGCGTCCCCGTAAGAAACAGATCGATTGCATAACAAATTGGTTCTCAAATTACAGAATATTTCTAAAAAAATATCGTACGATCTCCATATTTCCCAGTGGGCAATTTCCAGGAAAAGGTGCTAAATCAATCTGCCGCCATTTTCCGCTTACACCCTCAATTATAGCGGAATATTTGAACGCGTGAAAACAACTTTCTAAGGTGTTCGAGAAACGGTTTAATAACACGGTTGGTGCGACTGATTTTCACCGCGGTGAGCTGGCGGACAAATTTTTCGGTTGGGAATCGTTTGATGTTCGGATTTATCAAAAACAAAAAAAAATAACGCGTCACGGGTTTCGCGCGTAATATTAGTTTGCCGTTCGGGACACCTCTGGGCGTCTTTTACGCGCAGTCGACGCGTATCCGCGTTCCCACGGTGAGAGCTACGTTACATTCTGAAATTCGATCCTGTATCGGATGGATGTAGCGTTTGGTTCGTGGAAAATGAGCGTCAAAGGGCGCGTCATCTCTGCGATGTACCGGCAAAGGATTCGCCATATTTTCGCAGGAAATATCGCTGAATCCGAAAATAAAATATATGTATTTAAGATAACTAATCGTGGCATAATTAAATTAAATTGAATTAAATCAAGAAGGGATAATCGAATCGGTCACGTTGAAAAAGGATTATTTTTCAATTCCTGCAACTTTGCAGGAGTTAAAAAATGTCCCCATTGTTCAGTTTTTTCGGGAGGGAAAGTAATTTTAAACCTTGCCGTACGTCAATGGAACATACAAATTAATGAAAATAGTCATTAGCTTTACGGTATGCACGTAAGCAACACTTTTACGATCAGACGACACGTTTTCAGAATGATATTATATAGATATAACATGGCCTACAAAATATTGTATACTAATCCATTTCTGTATTGTTTGATTACAGGTATGATTCCTGCCACTTTACGCTCAGAACAATCGCGGGATTGCCCGGCACATCGTCACCCCAGGTTACTTAACATTTTTTTAACGTCAAAATTAATCGTTTCATACGTCCATTCTGTCAGTTTTCGATATCAGTTAATTTTTCTTATCGCACAAAAACTACAACCTCCTTGTCATGTACTTACTATCGCTGCTAATTGCCTAATTTTGTCGTAAGAAGCTCGCTTAACATATCATATGTCAGTTAATTACTCGGAAGCCTAGTTTTTCTTATCATAAAAGATACACGATTCTTCTATTACCCCATCGTTTCCAATTGCTCGATATCCGCGTTCTAAGTTACTCATGAATATGAAAACGTTCTTACGAAAATATTCTTATATTCGCGAATTTAAACGAATCATTATACAAGGTGTCCCGTGAATAGTAGCAGTCCATTCAAAACGCGATACCTGGGATAATCCCAAGCAGGCTGTTCTTTCTCAAAAATATCCAAATCGCCTTGGTTAACGAGGCGTTGATGAAAATCAAGAGTCCGCTTCGATAGTTGCCGCTACAACCTGTCCGCGTGTATCTAATTGTAAGCGAGGGTCATTGACGATAAATAACTCCCTTCGGGAAGCCCAACGTAAAAGGTTTCCGTACCAAAACTTTTAACTGTCGTAAATGTGAACAATTGAAGCCAGGCCCAAACTACGAGTCCCCGATGCCCAGTCTATGGCCCTTCCACAAACCGTTTGCATACCTGGACGCGTGTTTCGACGAAATGCTGACAAATCACTAATTTCTCGGGGATAGCGAGAAACCTTCGAATGAAAAATTCTGACAGTACAGCGCGAGACTCCGTCGAAGGAGCATTGCTCTCGGGGTAAAGTGATTTTGTGAAACGTTTTGATTATTTGAAAATAGCCATCGCGGTTTAATAGTATCGCGACCAAGATGCCGGAAGAACGTTAACCGACGAGCATAACTCTGCGTTAATTTCTTTATCCCCGTTCAACGGTGAATTACGTTCCACTATCTTGTTGTTTTATTGGAAATTACTGGCGTTTAGCGACCGTGCCGTTGAATTACGGTGATTTTCGGTAAGTGTTGATTTTGGCCATGCCGCCTACCTGCGATCATACTGCCGTAAGTTTATTCTTTGACGTCCGTCAGGTATAGTGACCCAACGACGTAGCGACGTCTGTGTTCGACCGGTAGGTGAATTTTTAGGCGAATAGGTGATGTTCTTGGCCCGAGACAAGACCTTGTCTCTCGAAAAGACGAAATTTTTTAGTAAAAACTGCCATTTTTTGGATCCCATATCTCGTCAGTGGCTGGACCAATTTTTATCAAATTACTCATCTCGGCGCGGCGTTATAATAAGACCTTGTCGTTTCATTGTTAACTGATCCCGTTAATCGAGCCGAACGCGTTGACTACCGCGTCAACCGTGTTTGGCTGACACGCAAGTTTTCGTACTATCGGTACGGAATATTTATTTTATTAATATTCTTACGAATAACATTACCTCCCTGGGGTTCGATATCACTGAGAAGCTGTTGTCGGTTGCCGGGCGCCGATACTTCTGTGTTCGAGTTTGTCAATTTCGAAGTTATATTCCATCTCTCGATACGAGCCATTGTGTCTTTGTATAATAAATGTTCTTATTTATAAAAAATGCATAATCTTCGTTCGCGTTCTCGTAACATCCGTAACATATTAATACCGAGGTTATTGTTTCAAAAGTGTCACCAAAATACGGATGACATCTCAGTCAACGCGTTGACGGACTACTACTTTTTTTGTTTACGGGAGACCGCGTAATTTCGCTATTCAGTATACTCGCAAACAAAACATCCGAAATATCGTTAGGTTGCAAAGAAAACATTACATTAACATTAGAGAGATCGTGGCGCAGAAACGGCCGGTCTTTCGCACGTAAACTTCCGCGTAGGAGAAGTTCGCCGGGAATGTACGTATACGAGTAATAGCCAGGTACGGTAACGCACGTACTTACAGTGTAAAAAACTGGCTGCGTCAATTATTGCGCGAGTGCCCCGCGTGACTGATGCGAATTCTATGATGCGCGCTACGCGGAAACCTGGATTGAGTATGCAAATCGACTGGAACGATCGATAATATTTATTGCCGCGATAATACTTTTCCGTCGAATCGTCCCGAGTAACTCTCGTACGCTCGATTGACTGGCCGAGAACTGTTCATCAATTTTTTAATTTTAACCGTCTTTGCCCCGAATTAGTTTCAAGAAAAACGATAAACTACGTATTTGCGTTAGTTGCCAGGAAATATCGGTATTTCGTGCGATAATTCGGATTTAGTCGATTCATTTTAAAAGCTCTCGATTAACCCACTTTCGACGGATTGGACAGAGGTAAAGAATTTTTTTTTTTAAGTCAACATTATCGGTTAGACAATTACTTTTATCCGTCGTTGACGAATGGCAGTATTATGAGTGACACATGAATATCAATCGATTTATTCGAGAAGCTATTTCAACGTAGCAGGTATTTATTACACAGACTTGAGTTTCACGAACCAAAGACGGTTTTCGAAAAATTTACATAAATTCCATTGCAGCCCGTAAACACCCGTCGTGTCACGAACTACCGGTGAAGATTTTTAGTAGTCGTGTTATTATAATATGTTATAATTTATCGGATCACTGGGTATATTTGCGCGGCTAATAATACGCCGCCTCGACTTTGCAATTACGCCTTTAACGTTCCGCGGCGCCGCATTGTGTGTAAGAAGATATCACGGTTTTATCGGCTTCCCCTTGTACTCCGCGTCGTTGGGAAAAACTTGGGGGGGCAATTACTCAAAATAATATAATCGCAAACGCGGCTCGGTAGCATGACTGTGTCCACGCTAAATGTCGGTTGGCGCAGAGGTAGCGCGCTTAGCGTTTTCACGTGCTAATTTCTTCCTGGTGCACGTGCATAATGATATCGTTCGACGCTATCAATTATCGTTCCTGTAAGTTTCCCATCCACGTGATGAAACCACGATATGCGTTTACTTGACCTCTCTCGGGATTATTGGTAATATATAATAATGATTATAATATATACTATGTTATATTATATATATTCATGTATTATTTAAAAAAACAAATATCCTAATACCATCTATAGTATTCTTTTAATACCAAATATTATACCCGTTTCTGAACGCAAGATTTTAAAAATAATATGCCTATTCAGCGTCCACGTTTGAAATTTTTTGACTTTACGATTGTTAACATTTCACAGTAACTTTCCCCGAGTATCGTTAAATAAATGAATACGTATAAACATAAGTAACTCTACTACAGGGTTCGGATCGTCGAATCGGTCATCCTCGAAACCTTTCAAACGTAAGAACATTCTCTCTATCAAAAAGGCTAACGAGAGATCTTCCATCGAATTAAAACAAAAACGACAAATAATTAATTCATGAAAATTTAAACACCTTCGGTAGCTAATTTTCGCAGAATCTTATTATAGACATATTTCCTCGCGTATCGCGAACCATGCAACATGCGCGCGGGGCAGTACTTTTGGCAACGAAAAACCGTCGCATTATCGATCCCCCTCGTTCGATATATTTGGGACGAGGCTGACCGGCTGCCAGCCACACCTTTTTTTTCCTTCCTCGTTCTTCGCTCGATTTCTACGGCGTTCCGCGATAGGGAAAAAGTTCTTTTGAAAAATCGCGTCGCTCGGTTTACCAGAAGGTACGCGCTTCCCCGGAAACGATTCGTCTCGAAGATCCCAATGTCCGTTTTCGGAGGATGGGGGCGGGAGTGTAAAATGGGTCTCCTCCACCCCTCCGCGCTTGGCGTTTCGGTCTCTCGATTCGTGGATAGTATCGATCCCTCGCTCCGAGCCCTTCTAACTTATTTAAGGTATCTCGATTCGCCATCAATGCCGCGTCTATTCGCGGCTACCTAGCCGATGCTGCGAATATTATCCGCTTGATGGTAATAGGAATAGAACGCCGATGGAATGTAATTAGATCACGGGCTACCGATCTCACCGTTGACGTATTACAAAATCCCGATTCGCTTCCATAATGCGTTCCAATCGATCGGATTTAAATTGTTCTGACCTACAAAGCCCGTTACCGACAAGATGGTAGAAACTCCGTTGCGTTTCCCCACACGGCTGATTCGGGGATATTAAAATCTTTACGGATAATTATCATAGAAATTGAAATAATTCTGCAATAAGAGTCGTGCATTTTCCGAGGCAAAGTTTATTTGAAATTTTATCCGCAGATTTAAGTACCAGAATCTTTTCGCAAAACTTGCGAAGATAAGAAAATATAAACAAAGTTTGTATCAAATATTCTTCTTTCGCGCAACACAAAGATCGTGGTCGTTTGCTTTCATCTCGGAAATAATTTTTGGAAAGGATTCCCTTAGCACGGAATCAAACGAAATTTTCTTATCCCTAAATTAGTTCACTTTCGCGATAACGCAAAATCTGTATTCTCACGTATCTCTGCGGGTGAATTTTGTTATTTTTTTTTTTTAATCGCTCTCTAGGCGTCACAATTCCAAGCTTTTACGGCAAATCTTCTCCACCGGGCAGCGTCGCGATAATTTAAAACGCGCCGTTCTTACGTAAGAGCGGAAACGGAGAGCCGCTTTCACGCGAGAGCGGCGGGAAATTATTTTGGGAAGAGCAAAACCGTTTACTTCGGTTCGGTCACGACCAAAACTATTCGCGAATTCTGTAACGGTCGATCCCATCGTGTCTTTCCTCGCGCGATATTATTGGCTCGTAGATTTCAAATACATACCTCCGATTCTTCTTTATAGTCAAGACAATAGAGAGAAAAGTTACGATCGACGACGTATCCCCTTTGTCATTTTCACGTCGCCCTTTTACTTTCCCTCTCGCTCGCCACTTTAATTCACAACCTGAAAACGTGTTCTTGCGTTTCGCAAAACTCCCTAGGACGTCGCGAATCGCGTTTATGTAATCGCGACTCGTAAAGAACGCGCGGAACAGCCGTTCGATGAGCAGATAATTAGAATTACCTCTCGATATTATATACATATATACATATATATGTATATATTTATATCCGTTGGTATTTTATTCGATACCAATCGATCGCGTTTACCCGCGACGCATTCATAGCTGTCCGACGCACCGGTATTGCGTAAACATAGCGAGCAACGGTCGAACTAATTAAGCTTAATTACGGTGACCCCCAGCTATTAATTAATTCGTTGCTCTCGCACCTGCCACGGGGCACCTATGCATGTGGGCCAGGGTTCTCCCTGTCCCTTTTAGATCATCCGGAAATACGAGTATCGATTCGCTAATAAAACCGGACTTTCTTGCTCGCTCCGCGACTATTATTTCCGTTCGCCGTGGTTCTATAAACATTGTACCTGAACTGACAGACGTAACCCTCTACGCCGTTCTTAATTATACATCGTACGTCAGTCGTTGTGACGGTAAATCTACACGCGACATCGAAACATGTTCAGCGTGGATAACCGACTTCTAGGCAAATGACGATATTTTTTTTTTTCAACTTCCGCACCCGTAACTCGCAACGGTTCGGAGAATACACATTTTCTGTTAAAAAAGAAGAAATCGTAATTCTTTGATATTCAGAGATACTCGATCGCGACGAAGCGCGCTTCGTAGTTCAAGATATTCGTAGTAAATTTGATAAAAAGTCGGTGATATTCTGAAAACGATTACGCGCAGCCGCACGGCTCTGGTAACTCGAGATGGGTTTCATTCAGCACCGGAAGGGCTAATTTAATCACTGCGATTAATGGCAGGAATCTGTCGAGTAAGAGAATACGCTGGAAATTCGGACTGATATTTTAATCAATTGCTGCACCGATATGTGTAATGAAGCACTGGCATTTCCTTCTTGAATTATGAACTGTCTGAATCATGATTCGATAAAAACCCGATTTAGAAAAATCTTATTTATAATTAATGGAAGGGATCCGTCAAGTATAAGACAAGCTATAAATTCCTATTAATCGTGTAATTTATTTCTTAACCAATTCCCGTGTCAATTCGATTCTCCAGAATACCACAAACTATAAAATATAGACTGTATTTCCCTCGTAAACTATATCACTCTCCATACTACATACATATAAGTCGATCAGGAATCGAACCAGAAACTCGTCACGCGCAACGTACCCCGAATTCATCCGTAGCGAAGAATTTGATTAACCACGTACATACACGTACGTATAGTATAGATACATATATCGCGCCATAGCGTTGCGTCTCTACGCGCATAATAACGTCGGACGGTTTATATTCTCCACGAAAGACCGCGGCGAACGAGATCGCCGAATAAACGTTATACCCGATGGAGCCTGATCGATCCTTCTCTTCTCTCCTCGCCCCGGTCCCTCTCTGCCTGCCTGCCCGCCCGCCTGCCTGCCTGCCTGCCTGCCTGCCTGCCTGTCTGTCTGCCCGTCTCTCTCCTACACTCTGTCTAATTCGTATTCCACGGCAGTTGTAGCTCGAATCGCCTGCAGCTCCGGTGAGCGCGAGCGTGCGTGTCTCTGTATTCGCCGGCACGTCGGATAGTTAGTCGATGATGTCGGACGACTAATGCGCCGGGGAGAAGTATCGACGTATCTCTCCCGCGAGCCCCTTGCACGTGTACACCACCCCTTCTTGCAATTTTAGAACCGTGGATGCTGCCGTTGTCTGCCCGTGCCTCGCTGCGCGCACGTTGTATCTGTATCGAGATCGACGATGAGACCGCGTCGGCTGCGGGGTGGTTTCGGGGGTAAAAGGGGGTGGGGGAGCGAGAGCGGCGGGTCTCTTTGTTTAGTCGCGTCGTCGGTGAGACGGTTTTTACGGTAGTCTGCTTTTTTTTGCCGGGGAGATTACGGGGTACGAGATGAATCAAGGGATTCGGATAAATTTCGAGGATATTATTGTAATTTATCTTGGCGCGGCGTTTCCGAAGCCTATTGCACTTTTTAAACGAATTCATTATTTTTAATGCGTTTTGACCACCTTGAAAATCCCCGTTCGGTGTTTGATGGAAAGATACAGAAGGTCTAGTTCACTCGTAAGTACTTTTAGATTGATGCGAAACCTTCTCTTTTGATATCGCTTATATGCTGCAGCAACGTCATAACTTGGAAATGATTGTTTTTCGGGGGATGCATTTGAAGTTTCAATATTGTGAATGATATTGAAACTTTTGTAATTTTTGGAATCTGAAATATCAAAATAACAAAATGGAACAATTTGGTCAAGTAACATATGGTTATGACGTGGACGTGAGTTAAGGGTTTAAATGTATACCACGCAGTTTCCTCTAACCTCAGAACTACCCCTAGTTCTTGCTGTCAATATCAGTTTTGTAGCGCGACCTATAAAAGCTCTAAAATGAGACTGTACCTACCAGTTAACACTAGAACTACCAGATAAGGCTACTCAAATTTACCATTTTTAAGTATATGAATGAAAATTTATTTTTTAAGTATGTGAATATGTATAATTTTAAACATATGTACACTTTTGAACTATATAAAAATTAGTAAAATTGGCCAAAAAAGAATTGTAGAAAAGATATACATTAATCGTTGGTAGTTCTAGTATTAAAAGTACACATCGTTACCATCGTCCCTGTGGTATTAACTCCGAAATTATGATTTTCTCGAATTTTGACGTTGTTGTAGCAAATGAGCGATATACCTGGGAGGAGTACTCTCGACTCGATCAGTTTCGTCTGAAAAACAGAGAGAGTCGAGGGTGACTTTCATACTTTGGTCAAAACATTGGAAGGCACAACATTTGATACGCTACGCGTCTCGCTCGTTACCCGTCGACTTTTGTTCGAAATACTACATACCGGCGTTCGTTCGTGAGTGTTGCTTCGAGTCACCCGCCTCGTTATGTATATCCTATTTGTTATTAAATCCGTTGCGAGTTTCGACGAGCGACGTTGTTATTTAATTTCAATATTACAACCGATACTTCGGGCGATCGCGATAAATTCATAATTCGCAAATTATGTCGAGTGTCTCGCACTGTGCTTGGATGTTTCTTTTTTTATGAATCCATCGTTACATAATTCGATAAAAATTAGTTTACTCAAGAAAATTGTTTATTAGAGGATTATCATCCGATAGATCGAATTCCGAGGCAACTGGTAATTAACATTCAATCTCGATAATGGTGGGCACCGACAAATTAAAGGTAGCTAAACGCGTGCCGATATCAGGAGGGAATCTGTATCGATGAGTAACGATCGTGCCGTACCGTGGGTATCGCGATGCATCGTTTCTCTTTTAGCCTCTCGATCCTTCATCGATCGATCCTCGGTCGTTTCTCTTTATATTTTTAATTTGAGAGCCGACAACGAGCGAGTCCTCTTCGTTGCGTGCGTGGTTTCTCTGTGCGTATAGCGCAACCGCGGCGTGTATCGAAGGGTGAGGCGGAAGGCACGCATATTTCCGAGCGTGACGCACCTTGGACGCTGGGCTTGGCTCACCGGAGGAGATATCGGGCTGCTTCGTGCACGTGCGTGCATACGTGCGTGCGAGTAAAGCCGCGTTCACATCGGATCGCGCGGGTTTGACGCGTCGATTCGATAATTGGAGTGGAAGCGCGCGCGTTTATTGCAATTATCGTATTTTCGCGTCGTTGCGTTCGAAAGGCACGCGATGGTAACGCGAAGAGCACGAATATTCAGCGACTACTTACATTTTCCGCACGATAATCGATCAATCGTTTAACCGATCGTCGTATCTTCCGTTATCTTCGACTCCGACGCAATTATTCAGCTTCGGAGCGTTGGAACGGAAACTGTTTAAAGAATTAAAAGCCTTGTAGCTCGAATGAATTTTTATCGGCCTTTGTTCCAACGAGAGAAGACATAAATCACGACTCGGCGAACGGCGCGAGATTTTTGACTATTTTTATTTAACCCAGCGACCGCGATCGAGATAGAGCTTCGCGATATCCTCGCGTACGTTAATTGGCGAAAGATCAATATGTGTCGATGCACAGTACGATCGACGTATCTCACCGTAGCCGAGATACTGAGTAAGCAGTTCCATTTATTCATCGTACGCCGCGCGAGTCTGACTCGAGCGCGCTAACTACGATTAAACGACAGTGTCCATATTAGATGCGACTGCTAGGCGCCGACGTGCCAATGCGAATCGGCTTGGAATCGGGCATTCAAAGCAAACGACGAAGCGCTATAATATCGATTACGTTTCCGCCTCGAGGGCGCGCAGCCTTTCGCGATGAACGCGGCATAAAGACGCGCTTTTTCGTACGTAGGTATCCGCAAAGCCATCTTCGTCGCTACGTCCTCGTCTCGGACGCGCTCCTCCAGGAACACGACGTGCGCGAAGGGGAAGGGAGAGAGGAAGAGAGGGAGAGAGAGTGAGAGAAATTGAGGGACGAAAGAGGATAAGATAAAGGGAGGAGGAGTGAGAAGAGGGAAAGGGAGCGAGAAGGGGATAGAACGCAACGATAGAGTCGAAGCGGGACACGCAGGACGCGTAAACGGATACGCGAATATATACGCACATATGAGTGTGCATATCTCTCTCTCTCTCTCTCCCTCTCTCCCTCCCTCCCTCCCTCCCTCCCTTTTCCTCGCGCGCGCACTCTCCATCTCTCTCATTCTCTTTCCGTGTACACAGGCGAACACGATTAACCGTCGGTTCGTTTTCTGTCGGAGACTCTTTATACGACTGCGCCGCTTTACTAACTGCCAACCGGTACGTACGCTAACTGCTGCTCGAGGAGGGGCGAGGAAAGGGAGACGGGAAGAGAGAAGAAAACTGAGAAAGACGGAGAACAGGGCCGTGCTTAAGCACCTTTCGTACCATGGGCTCTGAGGTCTCGTGAATTCCAAGGGGAATGTACTCGTCCTACGAGCGACCGAGAACGCTCGTTTTACGATATCGAGTTTTTTTCTCTCCCCGTTGCTTGATCCGCCCGAGCTCTCTCTCTCTCTCCCCCCTACCTCCCTCCCTCCCTTTCTCTCTCCAGCTATCTTTCGTTACCTCTCTGGGAGAGGATGCGATTCAGGAATGGACGATCCCTGCGGTGAATCTTCGCGTAGGATTAAAACGATCGCGAGTCGACGATTCAGCTTGACGCGGACTGTTTTTTAACTAGACGCGATTCAGGATTGATTTCACCTCTTTCTCGCCGAACGAACCTACGTTCAATCTTTTATCACGATCACAGCCAACTTTGATACCTTTTTCTTTATGGTATTAAAAAAAAAAAATGGATCAGCCACGATTTTCTTACGAACGGAAAATTACGTTCGGCTCGACACCGGGCGAACTTTGCAACCTCCGAACCGGCGGTCAAATCAACAATTTTCCTACTCCAAATTTTCAATCTCGCCTAAATCGATCAGAACTAATCGAGACGTCGGATTAATTTCTAAACTTGCCGCACGCTTCCTCGAGACGGCACCCGTTTCGCCCGAGCATATCGTCCAACGAGGGCGCAATTAAAAACGTCATAGTCGGCGCTGATTGGACGGCATCGAACGAAACGCAGCGTGCCCCGACTTTTGTACGCCGTACCTTGTATTATTTATGTACCGTCCGTTATACTCGGACGCGCGGACGATCGAAACGATCGCTTCGACCGATTCCGAGTAGTTAGGCTTGGCGTTGTTAGCCACGATTCCATCGTTAAACGTGGACGCTTGAATTTTAATTCTGTCCTCGCGTCACGTCGAGACCATTCGGATATTCCGATACGCGAACGCGCAGCTGGATTTTCAAACTCTACCCTCGACCAGGTAGAGAGAACCGGCGAGCCAAGAATATAATCCAGAAACCATCAATTAGGGTATGGTGAAATAGATATCGATCTTTCGAATCTTTGCGCAGCTTGAAAATAGTTTTCTCTCCCCTCCCCGTACCGAGCGACGTCACCTTCGTCACCACGGCTCCGATAATTCGCGAGATGAGAATATTCGCGGCGTTGTTGCCGTCCGTTGGAAACCTGGAAGCAACGCGTCATTGGACCCGCAGCGGCGACGGAAACGTCAACGCGGTCTGGGTCATCGACCCCGCGTCATCGGTGGTGCATCCCGGACGGGCTATCGATAATGCAAACGATTTAATCGCGTCTCGTGAATAATTTCGAATTTTTGACGGACGCGTAATCTCGACGTATGTACGCGTCGCAGCTCTCTCTTTCTCGCTCGCTCTTTTTTTTTGTGTTTTCTTTACCTGGGATAAACGCGCCACGGATTCGAAATAAACGAAACAAGCTGGAACGATTTGGGGCGTTGAGGAAACGACGAGAGAAGAGTATTTTATCACCGGCTTTTATCATCGATTTAAACCAAGTCCGTTCGATTCGATTAACTTCATTCCCCCCGTACTTTCCTGCTTTCGCGTTCTCAATTCCATAGATCGACCGTATTAGATCGTCGTCTTCTTCTCGTCTTTTCTCTTTTCCACCGAGGATCAACGGAATTAGTATGATCGATTTGGCGGTTTTTTCTTTTTTACGGATCCGTAGACACACCGAGGGAAGCACGGGCGAAATCGATTGATCTCGTTTACTTTTCGCACTCGCTTTTCTCCTCTTTCGTTCTTAATCTGAGAGTCAACTAAATTAGTACGGCCAAGCCCGGCGAACCGTGTGGATTTATCGGGGCATCGGGAAGCCCGGGTTTGTTCGCGATTTAATTTACGAACGCGTTGATAATTTACGTTTCTCGAACGCGGTTGCTCTTCGTCGCGAATTACGCGTCAGCCTCCCCCGTGCATCGCGCGCGATAATTACCGCTGCACCATAAACACGGCGCCGTGCAACGCGGTGCGACAATTTCGCGTTTTTGCACGTCAAGACGGTGGCCCTGCACGCTCGCGTGACCCCGCTGCACACCGGATAATTGCATCCGCTGCTGCTGCAGCGGCGGTGGGTGGCGGGTAATATGGTAATGCATCGATCGTGGACTGCGCTGATTTGCGCCCGATTCCTTTACGTGGAAATCTATCGAAGGGAGATGACTCTTTGGTCTTTTTTTGTTGTTGTCGTATAATAATACTACTTTTGAATACACATCGATTACGAGCACGTTGAATGTTGAAAAAGATGGTTGAATAAAAAGTATTCTTGGACAACGAGGCGGATCGAATGCACTCGATATAAATAAGGGGAAACGAAGTACGTTCCAATATTGTTGATTCGAACGTTAGCGTAGGAGAATGTTTATAAGATTTGCGACACATGATTTTTTGTATACCGAGCCAACAGTTTCTCCATAATTACCGATTATGATAAACGAGAATTTTTCGTTCCACGAATGCTGTTACCCGCGTTAAACTATAATCTTCGAAACGGTTTCATTCTCCCTCGCGAACCACCGAGCCCTAAGTACACCGTGCGTCGATCGTAACTCGGGGCCCTACGGGCTGCGATACGAGAGGTACAGATAAATACCCGCCGAGGTAGAAGGGAATATCGCGCTCGGTCGATCGACGTGCTCGAAACGGCGTTTAGAAGCCTTAGAGACCCCAGCCCCACCCCGATCAAGTTTGGCAAACGCCGCTTGTTTTTGTTCGCGCGTTGCACGGTAAAACCCTCGGTCACGCGCACCTACGCGCGCACACGTATGTACGTACGTACGTACGTACCCAACGAGAGACAGAGCCACGGAGGCCGAGAATGTCGAGGACGAACGATCTACGTGTCCCGGCGTCAGGACCCTCATCGCGGTCGTCAGCCACCCGGGGGAGGTTGGAACTCAACGGGAGCTGGGGATACGACAATGCCCCACCCCGGTTTCTGGTATCGATCTGTCGCAACGAAAGTCGAGATACCGGCCTGAAAGTATCAGCTGGACGGATAAGCCTGAATTATATTCCGTTCCCTGTTTACTCGCGTGTGATTTTCGTGCCGGACGAATTATGGTAGGGCTCGCGACGGGCGTCGGTGTGTCCTCGACGGACATTGCAATAGCACGGTATGATTTTCTTCGCGAAATATCGTCGATGCGCGAGAATAGCGGCATAATTAAAAAATTGTCATTTTCGTGGTTATTGTGATAATATATAGTGAAATCTGCATATTTTTATGTGGATGGGCCAAATATTGCTACTTCGAAAAGTGATGGCTAGAAAGCGGTTGTGTCGTCGTTCTTCGCTTGCATCACGGTAAGGGAAACAGGAAACTTTTAAATGGCAGTCCTGGAAAAGCTATTGTTTTGAGTTGTGCCGCTATTCGTGAGCAGCAACGATATTGTGCAGGAAAAAAATGAACTCGGGGAAAGTCGATTGGACAGTCAAAGGTGATCCTCTTTCATTTAATTAAACGTCAAATTCGCGTGTTACATGTTTTTGGCCAAGTCTCGTGGTTGAACTATTCTTTATTCTTTATTACATTGAAATTGTAATTTGTAATTTGACGATGTTTCTATCGATATGGATACATTTCTCAACGTTACCGTAATCTAATAAGCGTTGATAATAATTCTTTGGTATGTAATCTGTGGTATCTGATGATCGATGACGATGAATCATAAGAAGATTGCATTTGATGCGAGCGTGACGGGTGATGAATTTGAGCGAACGATTAATTAATACCGATGAAGTCCTCGACGTAACGGTTTGCTCGATGAGCCGTGCAAGATGTCCCTTTGCGGTTGTATAATTGAGTTCGACGATTTTCGTCGATTTTGTTAAAAACAATGATTCTCATTCTCTGCACCGAGCGAATTAACGATTCCGTAATATCTAAATATTTTTTTAGATTCCGGTTAAACAATTCCGTGATTCAATTAACGGCTTAAATCTAGATCATTCACATCTCTGGATCTTCGGATCTCCAAACTTTTGTTTATTCTATCAAGTGTATTTCGGGTCGCTGATCACGTAATAATTATAGAACTTCTATTCAACTGAAAATTATTTCACAAGGAATCACATGTGTTTGCTTGCTTTAGAAATAATTTGGAGATGCGGAGATTCGGAGATGTGCATGATCTAGATTTATTGCCAATTAACTTTCTTCTAAATAAACAAAATTAATCTTTCTTTAACTGAGTCACGTTAAAGAAGCGTCGCTTTAACCATTTCCGCTCGGAATAAACAATTCGGTGACATAATTCGTAATCCCCGGAAAGGTATTGCGTGATATTTAAAAATATTTTTTACATTCTGAACAAACAATTCCGCGAGTCAATTGACTTACATAATTCAACGAGTAACTTCAAACAGACGGTTTTTCCATTCCGTGCCAATTAATTCTGCTACATTAATCAACTTGTTATTCTTTTACTCGAATATTTACAATCTGTGAAAAAGATTCGATAGTTCCACGATGGAATTTCGGAAACCGTCGCTCTCGATCATCGATCGAAACGGAAGAATCGTCACTCTGATTTACCCGCGGTTAGTTTAACCAAACGATTCGCGTGTGGAGGCTGTTTCCACGGACTATAATGATGGAAATGATCGAATCCATCGAAACCATTGAAACGTAATCACCCAACGACGAGTCGCCGAGCAAAACCGACAGCTGCGACTATACTCACCGTGGCATACGCATCGTGTGCAGGTCGTCGCAACGTTACGTGGAACCGACTATGCGCGCGCGCGCGTTTTCAACGCAAAAGTGTCGTCTCTCTCTCTCTCTCTGTCTCCCTCCCTCCCTCCCTCATCCACGTCGTTTCAAACCCACACTATGGCACGCGAATGTATAAGTGACACGCGCGACACGTACACGCATGCTCGATCCTCCGTTTGATACACCGACGCATTTTATACTCTGTGTACGCGTATACCACCCTACCATCGAAGTGTGTAGGATTCGCACACGCGCGCACGACGCTCCACTTTTGTACGTGGGTTTGCAGTCGTGTTTATCGTCGCCTTATGTAAGGATAAACGTACTGGGTGACCAGATACGATAAATTTGCGAGTATCGCCGATCCGCGTTGGGACGTTACCGCAGTTTCAAAGAGTACCACGTACGTTTCGATAGTAGCGTCGGATTCTTTTCATTGAAATTGAAACCCGTGCGTCGGTCGTGGCGTGTCGCCCTGGGATATCGACTGTTCGATAATGCTGTAGGTACGCGCGCGTCGTTAGGGAACGACGATTATAGCGGCCCTGCAGACCTTACGTTTGCAAATGTAAAACTCATCCCGTTTTCTGGAATCGTTCGAGATTATGCCGAAAGATAAAGTTTTTCGATCCGATCGATAAGCTGACCTTTGTACGCGTAAATTTACTTTTTTTCGTGGCGCACAACTCGCGAGTGTGCTCACTGAGCTTAACTTAACTTAACTGAGTTTGCGATTTGGTAGTTCAATGATGTTTAGTTAATCATTTTATTTTAACTTCGTATCGAATGTTGTTTCACGAATAATAATTTACTAATCCAATGGCACCAACATGTCTCTTTTTAAACGTAAAGTCTGAACGATAGATACTTGATATGCTGCGAAGAGTGTAGAATCGTGCGTTTATCGAGACAGAAACTTCGTCTACGTTTACCGGAAATTTTTAGAAAGGATCCTAGTATCTCGGAATCGGTAAAAATTTCCTTAGCATCGCGTGATTTATCGAATCAACTCCGCTGCCTCTCGTAAGTTATTTTACGAAACAGGCCTTGAACGCCGGTCTCGGGTTTTCAGAGATCAGGCCGGGAGCAGCAGTCTTCTTTGTCTTCCGGCTAGAAATGGATTCCACTCGACTTCCATGTAATCCGTCGAACGTATTTCCAGCGTAGTGACGCAATCGGTTACCTGGTCAGAGACGATCGAAGGTGAATCCCGAGCACCGCTCTGAATCGCGGAATATTCTTATCTGCCATGAAATATCGCTCAACGGCGTGGATTTCGTTGAAACGCTGTGTCTCGAGCGTGCTTTCGAGAATCTTGATTGCGACGGGATCAACGGGACGTCGCGATCAATGATCCGTTCTTTGTCGTTTTCGGCCGTTTTACCTGTTCTTCTTTTTCTTATTTTCTAAAAAAAAGCCATCGAAAACTTGTTTTCAGAAAGGAGATACCCAAAAACGATGAAAATATTTGGAAATGATCGACTCCCATCGTATTCTTTTAATTCGAGGTAAAAGTTTTGCCAGTTTAATATTGCGCAAGGATAACGATGATTCTCGAACCCAGGTAAACATCGCGAATTCCAATTTTGTTTTCGTTCTGCTTCGAAACTGTTCAGGAACGCGAAAATCGTAAAAGATATGCCAAATAAAAATCTAAATATCGTAACGCTAACGCACGACACATAATTAATAACGCACAACAACTATAGTCCGTGTCGTGTAATACTCCCATCCAATGAAAAATGACAAATTTGCGTAAAGAAATAAAAAGAAAAGGAAACACGGAACGGAATCCAAGAATACCTCGGCAAATACCGTTTCCATTATCATACGCTTATACTCGTCAAGTCCGACGACACGGGTACTTACGTATTAATGCACCGCACCTGTATCACATAAAATTCTATACCATTCAACACCGCTCGCGATCAAACGGTTCGTCGTAAAGGCCTTTCCACGCTATCCCCGTTTCCAGTTTCGCCTTTATTTCGTCGTAATCGCCGTTTCCGCCCCAACGACCACGCGTTACCGCGTTTCCTAGAAATCCTTGGTGTCCCGCACCGACGCAACCCTTCGCGACGCAACGCTCTGCGCGTGTAGCGTACAAGACCACACACGGTGCGTATGCAAATAGTGCGTACAGCTTCCCCCGGCCGTGTTCTCTCGCGTGCTCCTTCCACCGACGATCGATCGTACTCGAAAATGTGGGACGACGCGACGGTGCGTTTTACGGGGGGGGGGGAGGGTGAGGGGAAAAAATGGTGTCCGTTAAGGGGAGAGAAAGTGAGACGGAATACGAGGGGGAAGCGTACTCCGATTTCTACGTAACGCGCGCGGTGTATGGCGGGAAAAATATACGTGCGCGCTCTTCCGATAATTGTGCTTTAGGAAATATTCCGTTACAAATCTCCGTAAATAGAATTTCAATTCTTTTGCTTGCGTTTCTTTTGATAAAAGTTTGTACGTTTAAAGTGAAAAATGTATATTCATCGTTACATGGCGTCGATGTTAATACGAAACTATTGGATCTACGTTAACACGTTCCGTTGAAGCCATGTAGGAGCTTCAACCATGCGGTTGTTACAATAATTCCTTAAAATGAAATTTATGGATTTGTTTTTCCGATGCGTCTTAAACTCTACACCCTTTTCTCGATAATTATCGGTTTTAAGCTTTCTAAGAATTGTAAGGTATACGTCGAAACTAAAACTATTGCAATACACCATAGAAAGTAATCAAACATTTTTTCGACGCGAAGCGCGTTAAAGATACTCGTTACACTATCGAGATACAGCTAAACAATATTCGCGTTTGCTATCGTGATACGCGTATCTTTTACAAATCACGGAACTCTCTCGGTGATTTTTGGCTGCCGAGTTCTACGAAAAACAAATCGAAAGTTCTAACGAACCGTCGGATTCTCGACGAAAAAAATTTATTCGCGCTCGTTTGCGGATCATCAGAAAGATTATTCGCGTACCTCGGGTTCCAAACTATTCTCTCCGATGCCAATTAAAAATAACGATTACACCGCGCTGCGATGCGGACGATATTACACCCAAGACGGAATGGACGCCGACGTTCGAGCGCCGTTTAAATTCAACGAATCGATCGTAACGAGACACGGATCCTGGGGGAAAACCCATGCCGGCGTGGATCAAAATGAACGCGAGCGAGTTCGCACCTGTACGCGCGTTCCAGTTCTCAGAGTCGCACGGCCCCGATTTTGCGTCATTGCGCGATCCCGACGGTGCGTTTTGCACGCAGACCTTGCGCATTGGCTTCTCGCCGCTGTCCTATCGCTTCGCGAACGCTCTTTTATACTTCGACGCGTTAGGTCAGTGTTTCCCAACTTAGTTTCCAATGGGGAGCTCCTAGCGCTCTCGGCGCTGCGTGACACGTATTTCTTTTTTTTATCCTCCTCTTTCGCAGCTGCGTGATTAATGATACTTTTCTTTTTGCGTAGTGCCTATTTTCTAGGTTAAATCGTATTTCGTGTCATTGAGATCAGCGTTGTAATTACGACAGGAAAGTATTTTCGGGGGTACGATTTTTCGAGTGGTACATAAATATTGAATAAAAATTCGCCAAGCTTCTGATTATTTCTTTCCTAGTTTAACTTTTTCTTGTAACCAATTGTTACGTTTCCTTCGTAGTCTACTTTTTGTACTGTTCGTACAAAATCGTACAATTATATTCGCGTTAGGTTAAAACTTATAACTTGGATAATAATACAGAATCACCTAATCTCGCACTTCGAATTGCTATAATTACGCAGGTGACACAAAAATTTCACTTTCCTTCCTTTTACTTTCGAATCTTCGCGAGCGAAACATCCGATAACGGCGTCGAAACGGAACTCGTTTCGCCGTGTATTTTAGTGAAAAAAAAAAAGCCCACGATCAGCGGAAAATCTATCCACGCAACTATCGATTATATCCTTTTTTTCGCAACTTCCCCGGGCAAACTTGCACCGACAAAGAGTTACGGTGGGAAGGGGAAGGTATCGCGGAAGGGGGGAGGGGAGGTCTGTTGTGTTTCGCGAAAATCGCCGATTAAAACTTTGAGGTCGGCCATTAGCCTTCACCCACATTGCACAATCGCGAGTGCTCGGCGACTACGCTCACAGGTATCCGATTGCCGCTCGAAGTATCGGAGGTGTTGCAGGCGGAATTAATTCATGCCCATTATCGTGATTGCTTAAGTATGCGCTTCGGTGATATGATTTTCTTGCGACGCAAGGTGGGAAATGGGAACGTTGCGCAGCTAGGAAATTAACTGCAATCGAGATATTAAACGGTCGCACGTTGGGTGTAAAAGTGACCGTTGTAAAATTTAGTGGGCTGCGGATGATTCGCGGAAAATAATTATATAATATTTCTTCCGATGATTTTAATAGGCAAATGCGTTAGGTATGCAACGCGGGATATTAAAGAAAATAGGTTTTTAAACTCCTCGGATAACGAAAGAAATTTCTGTCGGAGTTCCGTTTCTTCGTCGATCTTCTATGAAAATCTACATTTACGTGAACACCCGCAGTCTGGTGATCGGATAATCGCGTAGCAACGTTAACGACGTTGATCCGTTACTCTTATCAGTTTCCTTACGATTCGGTTAATGGGAGGATAAACATTGAAAGTAATTCCTAACCGAAGAACGATATACAGGTTGTGAATAAAAGACTTTTACAACTTTACGCGTTAACAAGTTTTCAACTGTAATTTGTACAAGTTTCGCTCAGGTTTCGCTTCAAACAGATGTACAAAAAGTTTCGACTAATGGAGCGCGTGTGGAAAGTTTGTGATTTCCACGGGCCAGAAATTAAAAAGCAAAAGTATTCTCCTCATTATTCCGCCTGTATCATCATTGTAAGTTACTTAAACAATTTGTGTGCAGTTGCAAAAAATTAAGCACGTGTCCCGCTCCAACGAATGTTCCCTTAATCGTTACTCTCGTTCATCGCGTAATTTATTTTAATCCATATCGTTCCGATGTACCGCGATAATTTCGTTTACGGGGGAAAAAAGTGGAAAGTACGCGAGAAATTTTCTCTACCAATTATTTTAATGGTTCCGCTGAAACAGGAGCATGGAAAAGCACGGGTATCGCGTAACGCAACGCGCCGACTAATTTATTCCTGCGTTGTGTTTCGCGATCTTACCGGTGACAGTCTCTATTTAAATTTCACGTCCCCCACCCCCGCCTCCAGCCGACCGGATGATTTTCAGTTCCACGGTGGAACGAAAAGTTCTATTTTAAATCGTAAGTTAAAACACGAAACATCGCGCAATGGATGTTACAAAAAGAATTCATACGAATGGCAAAAAGTTTCTTTAATCATTTGACGCATATGTACAAAGTTTCAGTGAAATGATTTTTAATGGGAAGGGGAGGAAAGTTTTCATAAAACCTTTAGAAAACCAATTGATAACAACGAAATACGTCGCCGATCCGATAATGATATCCAAACAAAAAATGAAAAATCATTCAATCGATTAACTTTTCATCGGATTCGATCGATTACTTTCAGTGAACCTTGCCGCGAGAAATATTAACATCCGCGATAGACACGCGCATATATGTTTACGCGCGTGTCTCGCGTTAGCAATGATAAAGCGAGAGTAACAAATATAATACGAGATAAACAAGATTTAATTAATACCTGAACAAATAAGCGTTTTGTTATTGTTACCACGACTCGCGCGTTTTCTACACTACCGTTTAATTCACAAATACTTAACGATGAAAGGGTTCGGTGGCATCCAAACGTCGGGCGTACAGATCCGTCGCGACCCTGCGTTAACCGCGCGACCTTGACAATGAAAATCCAAAATGATATCGAGAAATCAAGGAAAATCGGGGCCAAAAATGTCGAATCGAGCCTCGAAAAGCCACTCTCTATGAAGACACTGACCCAGATACCCCGTACACACGGCGAAGGTCGTGTGTAAACACACAGACACGCGCGCGCGCGCGCTCGCGCGCTTGTACACGCATCAGACCTACATACACGTACATGCACACTGCCCCCGAATGAATAACGTACCGGCGGCACGTGTGTCTGCTAGCTCGCTCGCACGCGCGCAAGCAAACGCGCGGGCGCACACACACAATAGCCAGACACATAGCTAACACATAAAATAGAGGGTTATGTATTTTCTTCGGTCTCTCGCTCTCACGAGAGAGCCCATTTGCTTTGCTCGTACGTGCGTTCCGTTCCGTTGGCAGTATACGCGTACGCGTTTTCACGTACGCGCGTGTTTGTACGATATTTGCCCCCCTCCCCCCCCCCCCCCCCCCCACCCCATCCCTACCTTTCCCCTATGTACACACGTTCGCAGGTTTCTAGGTGGTATCTTTGTTGCCCGTACTCTCGGCTCGCATACGCGCGCGAAAATGTGCGCGCATACTCGCGCAGGTACATACCGGTACCATACACGTGCGCGTAATTTACATACGGCCCTTTAACAGGCGCGCACACACCCGTACCCCCGGGTACGATGATGTGTGCGCGTAAGTCGGGCTTTACGTTTATGAATGGGATTGTAGTGGTGGCGGACGGGCATACGTACGTGCGTAAAGTTATATTGATGACTCAGCCTCCGTCTCTCGTTGCACTCGCGCGATATATTACGGTCGCTCTTCGAGAACGTTGACCCCCCCCCCCCCACCTCTACCCTCCCTTTCTCTTCTATTTTTTTTATTCACTTTTGGTCACCCGAGAATCATTTTCTGTTTTTTGTCACTGAGGCATATTTTGTTTTTTAATCGTCCCCGCTACAAAAAATTCGCGACCTTGATTTTCACCGAACGCGAGCGTTTACGTTGCACACTTCGGTATCTCCGGTGACCGTGCGAATAATTACATCGAACGTACGGTAAACGTTTAACGTAAGGAACGTGTCGACGATGCGTAAATGTGTGGGATAGACGAGAGCGACGAGAATGGTACAAAGTGAAAACCCGTATCCGTACATACGGTTTCCTAACGCTGAACGCGAAATCGGGGAATATTAAGCGAATCGTGAAATGCTTTTATATTCGTAGGATATCGTTAGTGGCTTTGATTTATTTGAAGTTTTATTTTAAGTTGAGTTAATCTATTCGCGTGAAAGAAAGAAGATTCCCGAGGAACGTTAATTTTCAATTAAATCATTTCCGTGCGGAGAGGTTAAATTATTTTTACGGATATACGCGAAAAATGGTGTTTCTCAGCTTCAATGAACCGTGCGCGTGAAACGGTGTTTATCTTATTGAGAAACTAATTGCGTGAGTTCATTGTCGCTGACATGTCTACGGGCGGCGATATAGTGTTTCCGATATACGTATACACATTCGTTCGTATGCCGCGACGATTAAAATTTGCATAGCGCGTATGAATAATGCGCGTATCGCTAACAACAGCAAACATTTAATATTGCCGGAACGATTATCCGGTTTAGCTGACTGGCATCAATAACAACAAACTATCTTTTTTTTCCTCCTCCCACGTTTCGTTTTTACGCTTTCGCAAACTACCATTATTGCGTCTCCCCGTCGACGTACATTTAAAATTGTGCATTTTGGTAAGGCCGATGATCACCGGATAACAGACTCTTACCCGCGGGTTAACTATTGATGTTTTCGAGAAACTCGATTTCACTGCAGATCTTTTTTCCCCCCGTATTCCAGAATTAAATTCAGGCCCTCGCAAGCCTACCGTTACGCTAGGTCAGGATTCTCGACACTTATCAGTATTTCTCGTCGACAGATAAGAGGGTCTCTCGTTAATTAATGAACTAACGACGCCAGATAACCGAGCGCGAGGTCGTGCGGGCCGTCGTTCAAAATCTTTAATCCTCACGACAGTGGCAAATTGTTTTTCTCGTTAAAAAAAAGAAAAAGACAAGAGTGGGATTACGAAGAGCAATTCGTTAAACGCGTTATCGAGTATATTATCTCAACGGGTGACGCTGAGGAGCGTGTATTTGGTCCGTTGTCATGGATTTATTTGTCGTACGAGCATCGGTGGCTTTGATAAACAAATCTTTGGATTTTTCTTCACCTGAGACGAAGATAAATTAGGGCGACGAGTACTCGGTAAATATGTCGATTACTTTTCGCTCTTTTTTCATTTTCGATTACATTTTTTTTTTAATGCCGAAATTGTTGTACCTTTAAATAAAAAATAAATGGGAGCGTCGAGAGTGCATTGCAAATAATTGGATCACCTTTCACCGGCGCTCGCGATTGAATTAAAACGAATTGACGAGTTTTTATGCCTTCTGTAAGTGGAAAATTAAATAAATTAAATACACGACAAGTTAAATTTCATCGCCCTCCGATTCTTGCCGCAATTAAATCCCGTTTGCTTACGCTTTACAATGGAGTGCTTGGATTTCAATTAATCTCGAATTACCTTGCTTACGCGTAATTAAAGGTGTTTGCTTCTGTCGCAAATTAATTAACTTCTTCCCCGAAATTACGCGTGCTTCTAATTCGATCGCGAAGTACCGCGGTAGAGACGCGGATGGAAATTACCCCGAGATTCATCGCGCGATTCAAGATGAAAATTCTTGAGGGTGGAAACTGAAAATGTGTTCGCGAAATACCACGGGATTTCTGGTTGCCTCGCGGCTGAAATTGGAGCTCCCTTCGCATAATAGCGTTACGTGACTGTACATACATACATACATTGCATCCCGATCTTCGGGCTCGGGTGGTAATTTGGTTGATGCGGTAAAATTTGGATTATATCCAGAATGCGGTTACCGGGGATCTCCACGCCCTCCGACACGCTTCGACGTGGTAGACGTTAGCAATTAGTAACGATCGGAGAGAACCGATCTGCGATCTAGTTATATTTCTTTTTTTATTTTGCATCTCACCGTGTATTGTTAACTCGCTTAGAAAATCGTACTTACCTTCCACAATTTTGGTGATTTTTTTTTAAAGGACGCGGTGCATTTTGAACCCCTGAAGATTTACACGATGTTAGAAAAATTCGCGATAAAGAGTAATTAAAACATTGACATTGGTGCAAGACAAAGATGGCGAGAATAGAATTATAAGTTTTATATAATTTTTTTAGATGCCTATATTGTGCCGCGTGTACCTTGAAAGAAAGGACCGACCAAAGGTTGTACACGGTTTGCTGGATCAAATGTCTTTCGACGATCGCTCAACCAAGAAATATGTATTTCTATGTAGCCGAGTTAACAGAACCGTTTTTTCGGTGCACGTAACTTTGCGGCTGTGCGAGTCAAGAATGAATAGGGTAACCGTTTTGCGTCCAGATTTGAACGAGTCAAAAACGAAAAGTAAAATGGATCAATTGTCGTGGAATCCGCCACGAGGTACGCCAATGTGCCGCGTCGAAAGTGATTTTTAATGTATTTGGTATTCGGTGACAGATATCCATCCGCACGTTCTTCCCCCTTCGCAAAGAATAATAACGATGATTCGATTGTACTTAATGCGCGAATGATGTGAATCACCATGCATTAAATTCTATGAGTATTTATTAGCCACTCGATGGCATGTAAAGTGCCAAAACCGATAAAACAGCTATTTATCTACCCAGCTATTCAGTTTTCATCTTCTCGTCCATTTTAATACTCATTTTTATACTGCCACAGGTTGCACGTTCCTGACGCATCGCCCTGTTCACGCGTGAAATGCAACTTTCCAGCAAAATTATGGTTTCCATAACTTTTTCACGGTCCTCGATCTTCATAATCGTTGGAATCGGAATATTCTCGGTGCGAATATCAGAACCATCCACCGACCAGACGAATTTCTGTTTCAATTTCGCTTCTCGCCTTGTCTCGAGTAATACCGCATATTTGCGTAATATCGATGATTCAATTATTAAAGTTAAAAGAGACTTTAAAATATTTCTTAAATTATTTTGACGGACGAAGGATCATATTTATTTTCAAGTGTGATCTTACATTAATATTACGATGCATTATAATTTCAATACAGAACTTTTTAATTATTTCAATGCACGATGTCTTGGTTAGAATGCGTCACGAAATAAATACCGGTGAGAAAAATTAAAGTTCGATGCGTTAATTTAAAGCGCAATTAGAAATATTAAAACAATTCTCGTAGCGTGACGGACACCCGTAATGAAAATGAAAAAAAATTTCGCCGATGCTAGTCCATTCTATACTTAAAAATGCGATAATAAAATTTCTCGTACCTCCGGTGAAGCGTGTAGCGAATGCAAAGCGCGAAGGAACAATCTGAAAATCCACGGTACCTGCCGGAAATATCGAATGGCTAGTGAAACCGAGACGGATACAAGCGATAATATTGATTTCGTATTAACGGATGCCAATACAGACATTTTGCCACATTTTCCCGTTTCGCAGTCCCGTGGCGAAGCTCGGCTTCGACAGCAAATATTACTTCGCTCGTTTCCAGTTGGGAATCAATTTACTCGTTTGCGGTATTACTTTTGTTTGTTCGTAAAGGAAAGAGAAAAGAGAATGTTGGTAACGTTGAGACGATTTTGTTAGTTTACGTGCGGCACCGATTCTAATGGTTTTTTATTTGCCATAATTGTCGAGGGCAAACGATAATTTATTTAACTGTTCCAGTTACTCCTTCCGAGCGAAGCTACGTATAGGTCCGTTTGTATTTTTACATATCATCAGATGGGAAACAATTACAGTTTACCGCGTATAATTTATAAATCGTACGTCAAAATTAATCAACCGGAATTAGTTGATACATCTGTCCGCTTATCTCTTTGCCGTTACTACTTACTGCATTGCGCGCGATAACTAAATTTTCGTTCCATTTCTTCGAATCGCAACCAATTTAGATAAAAAGAAAACTGACTCGGTATGCAAACGTTCACTTCTGCCGTGAAGTTCATTTCATCTTCGTTCGTACATTATTTTCAACGCCGTTGAACTCGAGTGAAGTGTTCGAGCGTATTCGCGTTCATTCAGAACGAAATCTGCTTCGATTTTCACGATTTTGAATGAATGCGAAGTCTTTTCGAAGTCGAGTTGGCGTGTACCCATTCACAGGATAAACCCCCGAACTCGTGGTGTATAATAAATGACTGGAAAACAGTCTAGTTTATATGCAAATGCACCTGAGATTTCCTAATGACCGCGTGTTTGCATCCTAATAGCCCGTAAACGTTGATATACATAGAAACTCCCTAGACCATTCGACGCCGAAATATTAATGGCTTCCCTTATTTGTGTGTTTCAGGAGCGATGGAGCTTCGCGGAGCCGGCTTCTACTATGAGTTGAGGCCTCGTAATTAATCGTAAGTGCATTCTTTTCCACGATTAATGATATTCAAAAAATACAAAAAATGCATTTACGACCGTTCTCTATTAAATTTAAATCGCCAATATTTTGTGTTGGCGTTTAACGTACATTTAAATCAACAGATAATTTTTATACCGAGTGCTCTTGAAAAGTGTATCGCGAATGCCCGGTTGGAAATTTTTAACCATTGATTATTGATGTTTTGTTATCGTGTCAGTCGAATTACAAGAAATCGATTGATTATCCGGATCTTGCGCGTTTTGTTTTTTTTACACTAGTTCAGTAATTATTCACTTCCGGTGCTATATTTTCACTGGCTTCGCGCAAGGTCCACTGGTATCGCTAAGTCAAGGTCCACGGTCTCCTATGTCGGATTCAAGTTCAGTTAGATTGCCACCATCTAACGAAACTACCTTTCTCTTTATCCTTGAACCGTATAGCGTTCAGGTATACATATAATTAACGGTCCGAGGACGTATAATTATCCCAACAATAAACTCGACTATTTCCGCGACGACTTTTCGTCGTCTTCTTCTTTTCGAAATTAAAAATCACCGTTCGAATTCTGATACGTATAAATATTTCCACTAGAAGAAGCGTTTGTACGAACGCGTTCCCCGCCACGTGTAACGTTTGCGATACACGCTGAAACTCATTTCTACGCCGAATGATATTTTTCTCATTAAACGTTTAAAAGCACCTACTACAAAATTAATTTACGGTACTGAAACAGAAGAAAATGAGAAAATTCCGCAGATATATTAGAACCTCATAGCGTGTACCGTTTTAAATACACGCGAACACGTTAGACTACATTGTTAGAATATTTTCCAATGAAAATTCAGTTGTTGCTTAACGTTACAAGAAATAACCTTAATCGCACCAGTTCGCCCTTGGGAACGCGAATAAAAATATTTACGCTTACCAACGGTACTTCTGGCCAGGGTGTGTTTCAATTCGGACTAAAAAAAAATACAAATAAAATAGCTCGCATCGCATCGATCACGATAATCCGCGCATAATGACACGCATGTGAGCACCCCTTGCGCGCGTAGGTTTCCACACGCGCGATCGCTCGTAATCGCAGGTAACCCGAGATACGCACGGCACGCTACTCGACAATCTCGATACCCGTGTGCGTGCACGCAACGCGTACGCGTGGCATCGATAAATGCGTATACGCGGCACGAAAGTCCCTGTTAGAGGCGCTCCGTGTCCCATAGCATCCATAGAACCGTCGTATTCGCGCCCGTTAAGGGTAGAGAGAGGCAGAGGGTGGAAGCGAAGAGAAAGATAGAACGGGGTGAGAGACGGAGTGAGAGAGAGAGAGCGAGCGAGGGGGGGGGGGTCGGAGAGAAGTCGAGGGATGGTTTTGCTCTGGTGGCTCTGTATTGATTGCTACTCCTCCTCCTCCGCTCCCACCGCCTCCTGCGACTATATATCTCTTTCTCTTTTTCGTTGTAGATCTCTCTCTCCCTCTCTCTCTCTCTCTTCGTCCTCGTCCTCGTCCCTTCATCCTCCTGCCCCTCTCTTTTATATATAGATATATACACGCGCTTTTCCTCTTTTTCCGCGTGTGTCTCTTTCTATTTTCCGGTGCCCCCTCTCCCCCTCCCACCCTCTTTTACTCCCCTTTCCATACTCCCCTCCCCCCCTTCCCCTCTGGCCCGGTCTCTCCGGCGCACACGAAGGCGAGCGGTAATGTCGGTTCGCTCCGCGAGACCATCAAGATCCCAGGTCCTCGTTGCCACGTATCTTCCCTCGAAACGCTCGCGGTGCGGAGCGAGGGGCCAGGGGAGGTGGGGAGGAAAGAGAGTTTGCCTGTAATTGACGGAGATAGGAGAAGCGTACTATTCGCTGGCGCACGGTTACACGGTGACGGCGAACACCTTCGAAAGGAACCGCGGTGCGCGCGATTCTCGGTACCGAGCCGACGTGTCGTGGGTAGAAATTGATTGAACGGGAAGGACGGCTGTTTTTGCGCGGCTTTCGCATCGACGCGGCAGGGCCCTCGGTTAGGCAATGCGTATATATTTTTTTTTTGTACATTTCTTTATCTTCGATTATGACCGATTATCGGCGTAGGAGGAAGGGGCGGCAGCATGAAAGATTTATCGTCCGACCGAGTCCTACGCGTGTCGGTGATTTACTTTGGCATTGCGGACAATCGTTTAAACGTTTTCGTACGTTCGGATGCATAATGTCGTGTCGCGTATCTTACCTTTACGCGCGCGAAGTGTCTATTATTTATATGCCACTGGAGAATAAACGTATTACGTGGCACGGAATGAGTCGATGTCGGTGACAGAAAGATAACGTTGACAGTGGGTGATCTAAATTGATACCTGTCGCGTTCAGCCGTTGTAGGGGAATACCGTCCAGTCGCGTATAGGTACACGTATGTATACGCGTGTACGTACGCAGGCACCACTACGCCACTCCTCCTCCGACGAGCACCTTTTCTGCTCAGGCCTTTTTTTGTATTCACTCGACGCGAAGCATCGATCGCGGAAGAGGAATAACAAATCGCTATACGTTCAGCGGCAATTCGCTCGCCGACCAAACGCATCGCTGTATTCTAAAATCCACCGAGTGAAAGTATCGTCCGGTGTTTCTCTTAGCGGAGCGAAGTATCCTCGTTCGGCTCGGCGTTTCCCTTCAACGGGCAAAGATTATCGCTGCGCTCCGCCACAGTCAATCATAAAAGGGCAAAGTTTTTCTCCCGGTTCACCGGGAAAAGTTTCACAGTCGTGTCTGGGTCACCATGCTGACTCGCAATAACCGATAAACTTTTCACGATGCACGGCTAACGTCCCCCCTCCCCCCCCCCACACCTTCTTTCTTTAGAGCGTTTACGCGAGACGCGTCTCGATATCTATTTCCATGTTATTGTTACATGTTCGCTTGGTCGCGTTTACGCGAAAACCCATTTTTCTTCACCCCTCCCCCTCTTTGTTCGTCCTTGGCCCCCACGTGGGAAAATAAAAGATAATATGGATTGTCGTTGCGTAGAATTAGCGAACAAGATTGTTTAGAGTTTTTATAAACAGGTAGAACTGGAGTGTAATACTTGGAGTAGGTTGTTTGGTAGATATTGCTTTTTAGTTGTTTCCGGGAAACAAGGTTGAAACGTGTAACAGGCGACGGAATCGTGATACTGGAGTTCCGCGAGTTATAAGATTGTTTTTCAACAGATTTTGTTGATTGGAAAAAGAAATGAAGATAAGTTTTCGCTGCGGGGGAACAGTACAGACTTTTCTGGCGCATCGCCGCTGTGGATTTATTTTTATTTTATTGTATATCCGCGAGCCGAATTGAAACAGCGAAGACTCTTTTGGGATCGCGGGAAAGTTTACGAAAACAGTGAACAGGATAGGACCGTTGACGGATTGTCAGATAATTAATGTGAATTTCGGCATTTACTTTGCGGCGCTTTGGTCGTGCAAAAGTCATCTACAAACCCAATCGAAAATCTCAAAAGTAGAATACAAATTAACAAAACGGAAGCTAAAGAAAACGGATATTAAAAAAGTTCGAATTATTATTAAAAGAAGCATCGAATGATCAAATTTTTTGTTCCTACCCGGGTAGGTTAATAGAAAATTTAATTACCTACGTATAAAAAAGTCTGGCGTGTACATCAAACAGTTCTCCAATTATCGCGACAACACTAGCGAAAAATGCGGTTTCGGGATAATAGTGTTAAAAATCGATCGAGTAATCGATACTTGCGCGCTTCGCTGTACCGAGCGTAATCTCTTGAACGTTCGAGTTTAACTCGCGTGGAAAATACGAAGAATCGAACCCACGGATCGCGCGAGAAACAATCGGATTTGTCGAATTTTCAAGCTTTTTTTTGTAGAATTCACCTCGCACAGTCGAGGAGTTAATTATAATAGTGTCGAGAACTTAGTAATGCGTTTTTACTTGTAAAAATTTTGGTTTTCACTTATTTACGAATGCGCCGGTGATTCATAGCATTGCCAACTGAATAAAAAACTTTAAATAAAACATGAAACTGTATGACTACGACTAACTTCAACTTTTCGAGGTGGTTTAAAGTATATTCCACCATGCATCTAAAGCTAAGCAAAAGGTGGGATAGTTTTTAACCCACCTAACCGCAAAGAGATATACGACGTAGAAAAGTATTTGTCGTTATTTACCATTCGTCGGTTGAATAAAATGAATCTCGAACCTTAACCCTTCGCTGCATGAATTGTTTAAACATTTTTTTTATTTCTTACTATATTGTAAACCAGGAACAAAAAATAATTTGAAGTCATATTCAAATTTTTAGTACAAAACTCAAGTATTCTATACTTATTAGTAGCATACATGCTACATATGCATCGGGAGCACGAGTCTGCATATAAATAAAAATAAAAAAACATTTTAATTGTTCCTCAAAATAATATATTCCCTATTCGTTTAAAACTATATTTCAAGTTCATTTATGTAAATCATAACGTAATAATCATAGTATCAAAACGTTATGTTATCTCGAGCCTTCGCCACAAATTTCAATCATCACGGTATACGCTATTTAACAGCTGATTTATCGTGATTAAATGGACAGAGGGTAATTCCACCAACGTTTTATGTGACCGTAGGTACATCTGTAACAATACAAACGGTCTACAGCATCGGTTTTCACGAAATTCTCTATTGATAGTAACGCATTAAAACTATTGTAGCAAATATGCCACATACGCATCGAAGGTTTAACCCTTCTGATACGGCTTCACATTTAGTTCCCCTGAAGGGTTAATTAAATACGACGAAATCGGTAAGCGCCGCCATTCGAATCCCGGTGACCTCGGATACCAATTTTTCTCACACCGGTGCTCCCTTCTGCCGAACTGTTTCTGCCATCGGCAAGTTTTTCCCTACCTCGAGGAGAAGCGTAACGCCGACCGAGAAATCGATGGTCGGGCCGCGTCTTCCTTTTGCTCTCGTCTTGCCGTTCTCCCTCTCGACCGCTGTTCTTCCCTCTCCTCGCCTTTCCCTTCCCCCCCACTCCCCAACTTTGCCCCTCTTGTGGCCCCTTAAGTCTTCCCCCTTATTCTTCGACTCCTCTCTCACCAATTTACGAGCGCCTCGAAGTGCTCGCGCGGCTGAAAACCGGGATAGCATTGCGGACTCTCCAGTTGGGATACTCGGGATTCGGGACAGAAGAATTCGTCGTTCGAATGAGAGAATTTTGGTACTCCCCGCGGAGAAGGACGTCGGCAAGTTGGGAGGGACGAATCTCTCGCGATTCCTTGCACGGGCCGATTTGCTTTTTCGATAGGGAACGAGACAAATCGTTTAACATCGACGTAGCGACCATTGTCGCGTTTACGGAATTCTTTTTGTCTCTTCAAACGATTCTACCTTCCCTCGAGCGTTATAATTTTGTCGAAGCTTTTATTGCTTTTTCTGTGTAACCTTCAATTGTACCTTGGTACGTCAAAGTAGGTGAAAAATTACGGGAGCAATGAGTTTTTTTAACGTACTTACCGCTTTTTTTTTTCATCGTCGAGTCACATAGCTGTGCAATTACGTACCACGCGTCGTTGGCCACGTTATTGTTAATTGTTTTTTTTAGGGTTCTACGGATCTTTAGTTTTAAAGAGCACTTTGACCTAATTAAACTTTGTGAGAGCTACAATTCTTGTTATCAAAGGAATGTCACGTTTTAGTTAAACGCTTATAAGTATCCGCAACGTTGAAAGGGCCGAGTAATTAACGATATTAATGAACATTCGGACAATGATGTTTTACTGATAATGTAACTTTGCTTCTCGGGTGACCGCCGAGATGCTGGTGGGTAACGTAATTAATTTCAAACACCAAGGGGCTTCGACACGGCTTCGTTTCTCAATCAAAATCACAAGGTTTCTTATGTATAAACTCGTCTACATATTTATGGTGAATTGTAAAACAAGGACGTAAAACTCACGGTATTATTAATTTGTTTAAGGACATCTGAAATTTCCCTATTCCTGGCTCGACATACGTAACAGATTTCCGAAGCGACGTAGCGATTATAGCAATTATCACCGATTATCGTCGCGAAGATATATTTGTTACTTCAAGTACTTTCCTAACACTTTCTGTGCTGGCTATCCCATGTATTTCGACGTTTCATCCTCAACGGGAAAGAATTTCAAAAAGTCATGCTAACCGCTAACGTGCAATCATTTTTCATTTGATCCTACTTAATTCCTTACCACAAACCATTCCCTGAACGATATTCTACCATCGAAAGGCGATACATTCAAACGTATTTATAGTGTCCCACGGACTACCGACAACATACGCGAAACGTAGCAACACGTGTCCCGTGTAGAACACGTTAACGCTTGAGATATTTATAAAAAAACATTCCACATAATTCTGATATAAAATCGTCTAGCGGCCAGTTATTATTAGACTCGAATAACTCCCAGGGACACGTTATCCATGAACATATCAACCAGCCGAATCCTTAGCGTTACGTTCGATCAATTATTAACAACCCAACCGTAACATCGATAAACGCGTACGCCGATGGTACTGTCACTCGCAAATATCTTCTGTACTCGCGACACGCTAGCGCCAACCATACCTGCTGTATGATAATAACGGTGTTGCCGGTGCGATGTCTAGCCTAGCACCAGCCTAACCTGACTCAACGTTGTAACGATGTATATTTATACAACAGCTGGCGGCGAGGGAGGAGAGAGCGTGCCAGTCAGCTGATTGAAGCGCTGGAGGGGAAACTGGATGGAGGGGAGAACGACCTTTATTTAAAGCGCTCTCGGGAAGCCTTTCTTCGACTGGTAAACAGTCGTCGAATGAACATGCGAGAGCGACGCTTGTGTATGTGCGTGACTGTAATATTAATGCTGATTTTTATGCCTATCGGAAGAAATCACGCTTTTCGTGCTACTACCCTTGGCTTATTAACATAATTAGCGGGAATCCAGACATTAGGCAGACGATGTTTCTTTTTCTCCTTTTCTTTCTTTTTATGTAACCAACGTAGCGCCTTTTGAGCGTGGCGCACGTGATTTATGCGGCACGATGATTATTAACCGCTTCATTATGGTAAGCGAGGAATTCGGTTTTCTGAAAAGGCACGCGGAAAGATGTTAATTCTTTTAATTCCGTTCCTTCGTTTATTCAGTTTTTCGCGGCCGTATAAATCGGCAGGCTTATTTTGAAATTTGAATTTTGTGCTTTTGCACCCGTTTCTGAAGTTACACTTATCTCAAGTGTTTTATAAAACAAAGAATCTAAAATCCCTTCTATTTAACTAGGGGTGATTCGGTTAATTCCACCGTTGTAAAAATATTTAAGTTTCTGGAATACAAAGCGCTAACGGGTAAACACTCTTTGGCAAAGAGCAGAATACGATAAAGAATCAGAAAGATCCAATATCACCGCCCTGATTGAGAATCGTAAGAACGAATGAAAATTTGTTATCGATACCGAATAAACCCGTACTCAGCGAACAATTAAATAAACAATCGACGCGATCGTTAATCCTCGAGCGTTCATCCTTTTGGTCAAAGACTTTTCTGTGCGTAAAGAGATCAAGCGTGCCCGGGTTCGAACACATCGTAATCATACATTTCCATATAATAATTTTCTTTGGAAACACGAAGGGTTAAAACGACGACGGGCAAATCGAGGCATCGTCACGGCGCGAAACTAACGTCATTAACGAACTCCCGATGCACTTTTTCTTTTTCCAGGGGACTGGCATGGAGAAGGAGAACTCCGCATCGGGCGGAGGTGGCGGAGGTGAAGCAGCGGCCACGGCGACTCCGGGTGCCACCTCCGCCTCCGAGAAACTCCAGGCGGACCAGGCCAATCCGTTGCTCGATCCGACCGCGCTCTTCGGTGGTAAGTCAATTTTGTTTTAGACCCAACTTTCATTTCCTTTTGTCTGCCACGCGTACTCCGCCCGCCACGCAACGCCGGCAGATCGTTTAACGGAGTAATCGACGTTTCGATCGCGATGGAATCAGGGATCAGGTTGAATTTTTGGACTCGATAAACGAGAGTTCGGGTGTTCAAATCGATTTCTTCTGTTTCATGGATGCAGCGATATGTTACCGCTAGACTCCGGATGTTTATGCAAAATCCATTATTTTATTATGTTTTATACGTATAAGATATTATACATATACTTCGCGTTTGCTTATCGCATTTGTTTGACAAAATTCGTTTAAAGACAGTATAAAAATAATGCATTTTGCATAAACGTCCGAAGTGTAGTTGTCACTGATTGTTAATTCTTTAATCGCGCGAGAGATATATACATGTACTAGAGTTTTTGTAAATACACAATTTTTCTAGCGTATCTAAAGAAGCATTGTGTCCAGTTTGAGATTGATCGGTGAATATTTCGAAGTCGCTCGCAGAGCGTATGCGTTTTGCACAACCATGAATTCCGAATAATTTGATAAATTTCAATAACATGGAGCTCTGGGAATAGTTTATTTCAAAAAGCGTGAAGCAAGGTTCAGGACTATGTAGATCACTTTGTAAATTCAGAAACTGGAATACTTAATAAACCATTCGATGCCAAATAATTCCCATCGCAACTGTTTAAATAATTACGGAAATCCCTGAGACATTTCCGCGAACTTGGGTTCATTACAAACTTTGTTACGCTCGTAATTCGATCTCGATTATTATTCCACTCACGTTTCTACGTGCGTATTATACTTGGCCTAACAGTTCAGCGCACTTTTGTACTCGTCTCCGTTCGCGGCTGACGAGCCTCCTTCTAACGGAGTCGGTATATTATACGTATATCATATATTATACATATATACGCGTTCTCGGTGCCGACTCGACGACGCTCACCGTTCGGCCACTTACTTTAATTAGGACTACTTATACATTTGCAATCAAGTCCGCTAGTCAGTTAACCTTCCTTCTTCTTTTTTTTCGCCGACGATTCAAGGATCCTTCTGATGCTACTCTTTCTCCCTTTTTTTTGTAAGAGCAGGACGTTCGAGCTTGCACACGATAATATACGTGGTTTCAGCACCAGACGAGCCATATTTTATTCGAGTATTTACTTTAAGCAATTTAATACCGGGAGCACTTTCTTCTCAAGGACTGTGTTACGGTTTGTAAGTTAATATTGATAAGTTTTATCCACCTCACCGCTATTAACTAATTAATGCGAATGGTACCGAGGTTCGCTTTCACGCGACTGTCTTAATTAATGGTGTCTCACTTGAAGTTCTTCGCTAATTGTAAGTATTATAATTCGTTTAGGTCTCTTGTTGTTCCGCGATAAATCATTGCGGTTTGACAGTTATCAAACATTACAGTATTTACAAGATTGATTCCATGAACAACGACCTCCAGAGTAAAAACATGAATTTTGTGAAAATGTATACTTAATTAATCGGAGTAGAAAAAAAAATATAAGCCGGCGCACACGAGACGCATCCGCCTCGTTGGGTATCGTTCAACGAACACGTAAACAGAAACATCATAGTCGGCGCTGATTGGACGATGTGGGATAAACGAATACAATTTTGTTGACTCGATTTACGACATTACACTACGATTAATATTTCATCCATTTCTCCTCGTTGGTAATATTAAAAAAAAAGTATCACGTAGTAGAATCGTTCTGTCGTTCCACCGTTAAAGGATACATTTTGGGAAACCACCGATCATGAAGTACCGTAATCAATTATCATTAACGGAATACTAAATCGAGACGAAACCGACAAAGAATTGAGTCACCTATGCTCCCACATTGAAACGGAAAATGGTCAGGTATATGTATAGATAACCTTGTAGGTGGCTGCAACAACCGAGTTCCTAAGAGACCCGCTCGACCTCGATTCCCCCAATTATATTCCACGCGAAGATACCGGGAACTCGGGCAAAGCATAGGCATTACAATTCTGGATATCCCATCCAAGGAAAGAAGCTAGGCTACGGTAGCTTTTCCCCTCGCAGTGGAGGTCCCTCGGACTCCTCCATCGCGCAGGATGGCATTTCGTTTATTTCGTTGCCTCACCTCCGACCTGGGCTTCCCTCCTCGCGTTTCCTGGACCTCTTCCTGCCCTCTCTCTCTCTCTCTCACTCTCTTTCTTCGTTTCGCATCATCCCGCGCCCCATCTCTCTTGCTCCTGTCTTTTCAAGCAGATCCTCTCCAGAGCCTGCTCACCCGGGTTCCCTCCCCCTCTCTCTCTCCCCCCGTCCGTACCTCCATCCTCTTTTCTTTCGCTAGCTTGCCCGCTCTCCTCTCTTCCCCTCTCTCTCTCTCCTTCCTCGTGGGTTAGGTTCGTGGGGGCTTTGGGGACGCAAGAACGGACCGACGGTCGGACGACGCGACGAACGGTTCTCTCTTTCCCCTCTCCCTCTCCCTTCCTCTCTCCGACTCACCGTGCCACGGTCTCCCTTTCTCTCTTCCCCCCTTTCTCTCTCTCGCTCTCTCTCTCTCCCCGTGCCGGTTCTGTATATTTATTGATTGCCACCTCACCTCGCCTACCATGGCCTCGGTCTGCGGCAGTTTCCCTCTCCCTTCAGCAGTTCCTCGTTTCCCTCGTCCCAGGTTCTCTCGTTCCGCAGCAACCAGCGGCATCGTGTGCTACGAGGATCTTTCTCTGTCGTTCTCTCTCTCTCTCTCTCTCTCTCTCTCTCTCTCTCTCTCTCCTGCTCGCTAACTCCCTGTCTTTCTCCCGGACCCCTTCTACGCTCACGGTTTTCTAGCGTCTCTCCCCCCCCTTCCCCCGCGCCTCCTCTCCATCTCTCTCTCTGTCTGTCCGACCCTCTCTCGCGCTTTTACCTCCTACGCTCGATACAAACTCGTTGGACGCGCCGGAGTTTTCGTTTGAAGCCACCATCCCCGGGTGCAACGTATAGCCTGGCACCAGCAGGCCTCCTGCCTCCTGCCTCCCGCTTGGTTTCCTTTTCTTCGTGCTCTTCTTGTCGCGCTTGTTCGTCTTCCTTGGCGGCGACGTTGACGTCGACGTCGGCGTCGTCGGTATTGTATCCGAAACGGTGCCGCGGCCCTCCGAGCACGATGCCTAGACGTCGGCCCGAGAATCGTGGCGAGAAATGGGAGAGGAAAGATATTTGAGGAGAAAATGAGAGAACGGTCGCTTTGGTCGGCGTCGGTCCGTTAATCAGTGGTCTTATTATTGTTCGGGGTCACTCGGGAGAGATCGCGATGCCAGATAATTTCGTTTTACCAGCATTTTTCTCAAAAATTTCGGAAGGGCCAGAAGGGGGGGAAGGGTGAAAATAAGAAATTACGAGAGAGCGAGGGATTGAAATCTTTTAGTCCTGTCGGGATGCAAAATATTGATTTCGATAGTGGAATATTTTTTGTCATATTCATACAGGAAAGCTAATAGATCCCGTGGTAAAAGAAAAACGCGTGGTATTCGGGTACGTTTATGTCGACAGTAGAATGTTTTTCTAAAATTTATACAAAACTTGCAGATTTCTTTTTCTCTAATGAAAAGTTCGTCGATGTAACTTTTTTCAACAAATCCCTCTATTCGCCTCTCTCTCTCTCTCTCTCTCTCTTCCTGCTGCTTAAAAAAAACGAGAAAAACTCAAAAGAGCAAAGTGCTAAATAAAAGTCAGACTTGAAAGAAAGCGGCGCAAAAAGGGGTAAATTCAAAGAGAAACACCTATTTCCGTTCTCATTTATTCCCCTTGTACACTTTATGCGCGTAATTTCATTGGCTCTTTTTTTCATAAAAGGAATGTCGTTATTTAGGAGAATGGTGGGGGAGCAGAATCTGAAAGGAAAATCCACAGTTTTCCGACGGCGGGAGAAAAAAAAGATATATATATATATATATATTTCTTTCCCGTTTCGCCTTTCAACCCCCGTTTTGTAATTTCGCTGCGAGTTGACCCCTCGCAAAGTCGCGCGTTTCCAATTCATACGCTCGAGACGAATGCGCGCGGGACAGGAGCCTCCCGTTTGAAGCTTTTTCCGTCCGACTCTCCGTCGTCATCGTCATCCGTGTCGTCGTCATTACGCACCCCCGTCACGAATTATCGCTTCCCCCTCCGAGATACTCGCGAACAGGGACGCGCGGGGTACCGTTAAACTCGCGAATCCAACGGGAAAGAAATAGGTTCTATTCCCACCCTTTGGCATTCCTTCCTTTTTCTACATCCCCCCCGGTTTCTAATTCCACTGCACTCCTACGACGCTTTTATCTTCGGCGATCGATGGAAACTCACCCTCCGGACGCGACGGGGATTTTCGTTTGAAAGTATCTGCCCTCCTTTACCCTTTTCCGTCGCGGTCGACGTGGACGTCATTGTCGTAGTTGGTACGCGTTATGGCTGAAGACTCGTGACGGTGACGAGTCCTTCGAGAGAGAGACGGCTTGGATGAAACGCGAATGACTCGGGAGCGAGGAAGAATGTGGGGGGTGGAAAAGAATGAGTGGAGTGGCGTTCAAATCAATTCGATTAACGAGCACGTTAATCACGTTGATGGTTATGCATTATTATCTTTTTAGCATCAATTTAATCTTTGATCGTTGAACCTTTTTCTTCGGTAGAAATTCCACGTGAAACTCGAGAATTAAATTTAAACTCGCGATTGAAGTTAATTCCTTTCCTACCATGCCGCGTGGCGTAATATTGGTAAGTATACTTTGTACTAAATAAATATTGAAGAGAATTAAAAACCTTACCTACGCAAAACTCTCGCTCGGTTGTACGAGAGATTAAATAGGTTATTTCATTGTTGCTCGGTGATTGATTAAACGTTTTAATTTGCGGCGGAGTTACTTGCCTCGAAAGTAGATGATTTTATTACCGATGACGTTCGTATCGACGCGTATGGTTGAAACGCGATACTTATATTTTCAATACGTCGCGTTTCGGTTGCAACGGTGGCACGATTGTGCGTAGAAGCGGATTAGAAATAAATTCGCGATAACGTGAAAACGTAAATCCCATTGGAAGCAGTTTATTGATCGCGAATTCGCGCCGGTGAACGATACGTTTTGCTCGTGAAAAAGTATATATTTACGTTTAATGCTATAAAAGTCGATGTACCGAAATAAGCTGGACGCGTAAAAATACGCAGATCCTTGCGTAACGTGACGGAATCTCGTGTCGAAGTTCAAGGCACCGTTTTCTTCCGCACAATAGCACGCGTTAGCCGAGCGAGAGCCTCCGTTTGAAACTTTCTACGATATCGGTCGGCCGCCGAAACATTTTTTTTATTTTTTCAACCGGAATCGGCCCTGGGCCGATAATCGGATATTGATAGTTGGAATTAATCGGAATAAATAATACGTTCATCGAGTCGATTAGAGAATTCTATCTTTATTCAGAATTTCGGGTTCTACTCTATTTTTATTCAGGATTTGTACTTTAATTGTATTTTTCTTTCAAATCTCCATTCGGAGTACATTTTTATTCGTGACTTTCTATTTTTATTGCACGTTTATTTGGCATTTCTATTTTAGTTTCAGTTTTATTCAAAATTTCCGTTTTGATTCCAATCATTATTCGGTATTCCTGGTTTTATTCCTTACCCTGTCCGGAAAATTTATTTTAATTCTACTTCCAGTACTCCAGGAGTTTCGCTATAGATAGAAACGTAATATTTACTGACGTGCGGATTATAAAAAGTTCTTTTGTAGTTGTAGCGTGCAAATGCTGTTTTTTTTCCTCACCGCGTAAACGCGTAAACATGGCGTACCACGTTTTTCCAACACCTTCATCCGGATAACCATTTCTCCGTTCTTTCTCTCTTCCATTTCTACCAATTTTCTCGTTTCCCGTTTCTCGTTTCCTGTTTCTCCTCTATCGCCTCTCCCTCCCCCTGTCTCTCTCACAATCTCTCTCTCTCTCTTCTGTCTATCATTCTCGTCAGCGTCCCCCCTCCCCCGTTGGTTTTTGCCTCTTCCTCTTCTCTTCCCCCTTGACTTTCCATTCTTTTTCCTCCACCCACCTATCTCTCCCCACCACCCCTTTCCAAGGATGTAACGTGTGCAGGTTGATAAATGCGTTTACCGTGTCCCGAATTCGATATATACCGAGTGGCGAGGATTCGCGATAAGAAAAGACACTCGGTGCAATAATAAAGGAGGATCGGAGTGAGCGTTGGGGAACGCGTTGGTATTTGTTCGCTCGCTCGTATCCGGACACGCAGGCACGCACGCACGGACACGGACGGTACGCGGCAGATGGATCGATGGACGGAAGTAAAAAAATATCAATCGAATCTCCCGGGATGCACTCGGGCCGCTATCCTTGGCCTTTAAACATTAAACCCGTGAATAATGTATCGCAGGATCTCCGAAAAGAAGTTTCTTTGGTAAGATTACGTACGTAAGAGCGATCCACTTGCAATGGTCTAGTTTGGATATCCCCCTGCATAATGCAGCTGCACCGGGGGCCTTAGAAACGAACGCGCTTTCTTCTGTGTACAGTATCGCGCGATCGTTTGATTTTTCTTACCCGGCGCGTGTTTCGAAAACCCTTTCGATTCGGTAATTGAAAAACTGAAACCTCCGAAGCGTTGGACTAAAATACAACTCGATGCCACTTTTAAACGCGTAGTCATATATTTCCAGAAACCGACGATTTCAGGGAAAGAATTATTTAGGAGGAATCGAGAGTCACGATCTTAAAATCGACAGTTAGCAAAATTCGAAATCGAGACGAAGACGATACTACGAAAAACGAATAAAAGATCGTAGTATCAGCGACTTCATTCCTCGAAAGAGACGTCTTGTTTAATATCAAATCTATAATATTAACGAATAAAAATTCTACGTCACGCAAGCTTCCCGAAAAAAAAAACTTCCCCATTACGCTCTGCATCGACCCCACCCCCTCGGCTCGACAAACTTTCCACCGCCATCTTACCCCGGTTATGTTTAAAGAACAAACTTTAGCAGCCGCCCGTTCGTGACTTCGTTAACGAGAAATTAATTAGTCTTGGGTTCTCCCCGAGTCGGAGACCGATGTCCACCTATTCCCGGGTCCGTATCGTTCGTTCTACGTTCGAATATCCTCGCGAGCCAGGGCCGTACGATAATTCGGTTGGTCGGTATGGCGGAGGAGGGGGGGGGGGGGGGGCGGGGACGGCTCGGTCTTCGAGGAAGAGCGTTCTCTTCTCTTCGGCGCGTAAACGAAATTAAACCGATTTGGAGGCGAGCCAGCCATCGCGCCGGCGGTCGCGCGCTAGCCCACCCCTTCTCGGCATTCCGATCCCTCGATCGATCCTCTTCCTCGAGGGACAGGATACACGCGTAGGGCCTGGGATCTGACGAGGCCAGCTCGCAAGCGGAAATGCCGAAGCCGAGGTGAAAAACGGGATTGTTCGATGTCGAATAACCACGAGAGTCTTTCGTCGGGTTGGACTGCGCGCGGTAAATAATAACGCGCGGATTGGGCGTAGTCGCGTTGAGGTTGATAAGTAAAGCTTGGTTACGATGCGAGGGAAAGTCGGGTATGTTTGGAATTTTTTACCGAAAATCTTTGGTTAAGAGTGAAAATTAACGTGGGTGGGCTTCTTGGATAATCGCGGGGTTTAGTATCAGAGGGATTAAACGATTGAAACTCGTTTTCTTGTAGTGGTAATTCCGTTTAAAAATAATTGTACTGTATTGTCAATAAACGTGCTTAGGCTTTGCATTATTTAAACTAACGAAACAGTAATAATTACTATTCGAGTGTTCATCGATTTCACGTGATTTTTCATTTCTTAATTAAAAAGTATTTCGTCTTTATCCTCTTTGCTCTTATTCGAATGAAATTTAATTTAAAAAATGTGGGTTCCTTTTTGACAGCTATATACGTTAAATTCGTCTAGTAGGAAAGATTTAGTCGAGTTCACGACAGATGTTTAAAATTGTACTGTTTTTTTTCATTATCCAAGGGACAGGATGGATGTAATGGGAACAAAAGTACGCGAGCATTGTCGGTTAGCCTCGCAAACGTGACCACGATGATTATGCGAGTTTGATCCATAACGTTCCACGAACGCGATGAATGAATATATCATGATCTTAAGTCTCGGATCTTTCGCTCCCTCGCCTCTTTCCAGCTCGTACGATTCGCGTCGTTCCGTGCCACGCCGTTGGTCCGGGCTATTTTCTTCTCGGCACGTTCCTGTCGTCGAGACTGCACCAAAAAAAAGGAGTGAGAACGAAAAAGAAGAAAAAAAAGACAGATTCCGCCCGTATATTCTGTACGCCTAAAATAGCAGGGAGAAGTTACGTTACCCTGTTCCGCAATAGTCTCTTGCTTCTCCACGAGTTACCGATCACAGGATCTAGGGAAATTTTAATGTAACGGGTTTAAAAAAGAATACCCGACTCGCTATTAAGGGACCGATAAAAAATCGGGAAATACGAGTAATTGTTTCGTTCTCGTCGCTTCGAGCGAAAAAAAAACAAGAATATTCCCGAATATCGGAATCCGGGTATTCGAACGTAATCAGCTTTTAGTAAGCCTGTTTAAACGATTACTAAAAAATTATCAATATTAATCTGACATAGATACTCGCAAAAATCATCCTCCGAGATATAATTAATATTTTTTAATTCACCACGATTCTACTATTTTATGAGTTTCCCTACCATGGATAATAGGCAAAAAGAATATCGCCAAACACGAGTTAGGTTTCCCAAAAACATTTCCAACGCCATTCCGTTATGTTAAAACTGTAACCGTACGATGGAATACCGCGTAGGGAATTTCTTCCACAGATTTATGTTCCAGGTATGAACAATTCCAATTAAACGACGAAATTCTGCAATTCGATAAATTTACCGATCGGTCAATCGATGCAAATATCACGGTATACGCGTTGATTTTTCCCATCCACCATTTCGTCGCATCAATTATCGCGCATTTATATTGGGTTTTTAAGTAAGCTTGTAGCGCTTTCGTTTTTACATTGGAATTCAAACAATACGTGTTATATTCGGCAAGTTACTACATTGTTCGAAAACGCTTTTACTGCTTTACGATATTGTGTTTATCGTTTTCTTAAGTAGTTCAATTATTTTCAAATTTACAGCTCATAGGCCGGTCAAAATCAATATTTTTCGACACCTGCTATTCTTCGCTTTTCATCGAGGTCAAAAAGTCGCCGGAGTATCACGGGACATAGCGCTGTGAACGGAGATAATAGCTGTGCTATTATCATCAACTGCTAGAAAATGATTTGCAAAGTTCAAAAAGGGTGACTAAAGCGATGAATAACAGGTGTCGAAAATGCTGATTTTTATCACCTGAATATGATCTTAAATGTGAAAATAACTAGATTATTATGAAAACGATAAATACAGTATTCTAGAACAGAAAAACTTACCAAACCAATACTTTGTGATTTCTACCAGAACATTTGTAATTTGTAATCGCCGCACCGTCGACCTTAACCACGAACTAAGAGGAACGTGGAAGATTGTATTCCACGGAATCGCCTCGCGCGGGCGATGATTTAAAAATATTCCACCCCACGGGAGCTTTCCCGCCGTCAAATATTAAAAAGAACCGCGCGAAAGCTAGCGCCGATTTCCGTCCTGCCGTGCCGGGCACCATTCGTAAGTCTCTCGGTCCGTTTCCATCCTACTCTCGTCATCCCCGTGTCCGGTTATATACGTATCTCTCCCTTCGTCCCCTTCCACCGCCCCCCGCCCCCTCTATCTATCTCTCACCGAACCCCCTGGCCCAGCTCCAACCCCTACTAGCCGGAGCACCGATCGATTTAATAACACGGCCATTTTCCCAGCTCACGGACCGAACGCGTTCCCTCGGCCGCTACCATAACGCTCCTCTCTCTCTCTCTCTCCCTCTCCCTCCTCCACCTACCGTCTCTTCCATTCTCTTGGCTTGTTTAGTTTCTCTTACGATCCTGTTCCGCGCTGATTTCGGACGGATCCGTGAGATTTATTATTTGCCCCGTCGCGCTCGAGTGGCCCGCGCTCTATCGACTGCAGCGACGCGGATCGAAATACTCGGATAGCGTTTTCGGCATTAGCCTACGAGAAAATCGCTCTCGGTTCGATCGTTGGGAAAAACGGAACAAAACTGATTCGCGAATCGACAGATGTTCGGGTTTAAGCATTATTGGTAATCGTTGGGGGAAACTTGGGTAAGCTTGCGCTACTCGGGATGTTCTGGTCGGATTCGGGGATACTCGAGTCTGGGCTAACAATATTTGATGGTAAAGGAAATTGAATGTAGATCAGCTCTGCGGGATAAGAATGAGACGCCTTAGTTCAGCGATACCAGAGTCTATTCTGAAAATTTGGAACGATGATTCGATTCGGCGATACTAGTTATTTATTAAAAATTTGTAGTATCACGAAAGTAAGTACGCGTCGTCTTTCAAATCTCGTCATCGCTCGAATCGGTTTGGATTTGTTTTCAATGAGTATCAAGGTGTCTTAAAAATCAGAAATATAATTACTCGCATCGTGAATTCACTCGTCTTCACCCCCGAATGACTTCCGGATGAAAATTAAGTTATGACTCGTGAGTAAGCGAAATCGCAAACAATTTTTCGCGCGCACGAGTCAACGATGGTATTAACACTAATCATAAACTAACGAATGCTCGAATTAGCGTTTAAACGAATCCTAAGTTAACGCGCGGTATTCGTGGACGATAATCGAACCCCTCGCGGCGGACCTTCATCGCGCGGCTTTAACGATTTTAGCGACGGGCCTTTCGCCGTGGCCGTCAATTAAAGGGGAAAAAAACAATGCGCCCTCAGAGAGGGGTGGGTCCTTTATTAACGATCTCCGAAAAAAAAAAAAACAGGAAATTAGCGACGCTGGCGCGGCTCTCGCTCCCAGTCAATGCCGACGATGATGACGTCCTAAACGGACGACGATGACCCCACCGTTTCTACTCTCTACCCCCGCTACTTTCCGCCCCTCACCCTCAAACTCTTGCCCCACCACTAAGCGGCTTTGGCCAAAAGCTTAATCATAAATCGATAAACGTGACGCATTGCACTTGAGATACGTGTGCCCGATGCTGCAGGATTACGTGTACGTGTACGTACATCGTGCCTCTGCTTTTCCACCGTTTTAGTCGGATTTTGGAAATCCGAAATCTGTCCAAAATTTGGAGTATAAAGGGCCGCCGCGCCTGGAATCGTGAATCTCCCGATGTGTATATTTTTTTTATTTCGGTCGGATGTGTTCCATGGTTCAAAGGTCAGAGATACCAATTGAATTTTGGAAATTCAAAATTTCATTCGAAGTTTTGAGTGGCGGTACGCTGCACCGTGAATGCTGTTCTTCGTTTATCCCTTTTTGGTTTACTTTGAAAGGGTTGTCGGGTTAAAGGGATTTCGTGCTTCGGAAGTTTCTTGCCTCGGAGAGTTAGCATTAAATTTTGAAAATTCTAAATTGGCTCCGGGAATGGTAGTTTTCTCGTCGTTAATTAATTATTGTATGTTCGTTGAAAGTGTATGATGTGCCAAAGAATGAATTACGAATACATGGGTAAATTAAAAATCACGTGATTTATTTTTATGACACCGATGAAGAGAGATTGATTTATTACGAACGGGTTTCAATTTACTTTATAGCGTAATCGAAAATTGCTCATGCAATTTCTTTACACGGTCTATCTAATTCAAATTCTTCGAGATCTCGCAATAGGCGCATGATCTTTCTTGGAATAGACTAAAAGCATCCTCATGTTTCAAATGTAAGGTCGCGGCGTTTTCAAAAAGTTGAAATCGCGTTTCCACGTGCACGGTAATGGAATTAAATTCATTTATCCCGAGTGAATTCGAAGCAGATTGAATTATACCTTAGAGCGCTCTCCGCGGCTATCAAACGATGAAACGCGCCAGATTAATACATTCTAATTTTCCTCGATATCGACTTAGATTTTATTAAAATACCATTTCGATTTTTCGCCTTGAGCTTCCTCTATAAAAAGTGACCTAGAACGCCAAACCGAAGATTGCATTTGCTACCCAACAGAATTTCCATTCGATTAAAACTTAGTTTTAATTTAATTTATGCATCGTGTTAGAAACGCAAGCTGGATTTCAATATTTACGAGCTCAAGGCGTCGAATGTCCGTCCCGACATACTTTCTGCTACCAATTTTTGACAACGAACGTACCGCTCGTTATCGATAAACGCGATCGCGAAGATCGCGACGAATTCGCGTAACTTTGATGTGCATTCTAATTTACGATCTATCGAATATCTCCTTTCGTTGGAAATCTTTGGGAACCTTGCTACGTCACTGGCAAATCGAGTAATATCCCCGAAAATGGCGGACTGGCTTAATGTGCCGGTCGGTTACTCGAATAATGGATTGCCATTAAAGCATCTAGATTAAAGAGGAAAGTATGAAATAGCTCGTTCCCCGTAACCGACTCATTAAGGGAAGGATTTTCTGTCCGCCATAAAAAGTCAATCGGAAAAACGCTCTTTCGCGCAAGGAATTCTTAAATAACGATCGAATAATAATCGTGATTTAACGTCTCCCAGAAAAAAATTGATGAGGCAATTTGGCGATATCGAAGATCGGTTTGGAATATTCGTCTATCTGAAAATAAATACAGAGCTTTCGGAGTACCCAAATGTGGAATATTTTTATCATTTTTTATCAGAAATTCTTGCTTTGATATTAAAACACCCGCGTTAGAAATTACTCGAAATATAATCAAAATCAAATCACGATGAGATGAAACAAATGTATTACATTATCAAAATATCTTTTAAAGCGTCCTTACGTAAAACGTAACGAGGAAGACTTCCGCATTAAGACTACACAAACGCAAAATTTCTACGCGCGATAATTTGTAATAACCCAAATCTTAAATCTTTCTTCTTACAGCGCAAATAATTGTACTATCTATCACGACTCCCGCTACTCCCCTCTATAAAACTTTTTCTCCGCGGATACATATCCCCGTGAAAGTACCAAACAGCGGAAATGTTAAAAAAAAAAATGAAGAAGAAAGAACGTAGAAATTCGCTGTCAAAAGAATTCAGAAAAAAATTCGCAATACGGGGTGAAACTGAAAACGAAAGTTTCAAAGGCTTTGAGAAGCCAAACGAACATAACGTTTCAATCTTGCGTAGCGTAATATATTTTTCATGGCTATGCCGGAAAACGCACGCGTGTATGCATCGTACGTACATACGTACATACGTACACTTAAACCATTATGCAGCGGCTCAACCAGTGAAGTAGTCGTATAAGCCAGCGAGGGGTTCAACGACCGGTATAAATTAAAGCGGCGCTTGGATTTCAATGCCACGGCCTTGCTCAAGGTCGCGGGTTGTACTCGTAGAAAATCAACGGTACATTTGCGTCGCGCACGGTAACAATAAATTGTGCAAATTCACCGTAAATGATTTCGAGTGGCCGCGTCCACTAAAGCTGAATTTCAAGAACAAACTTTCGTGGGGATATTATGCAACGTTCCGTTCGTCGCGCGGGAGTGACGTTAATTATAATAATCTCAAAAGCCGCATTATTATCGTAACAACTTTGCGATTGGACTGTTTGTTTTTCGCGGTGTGTGGAAAAGGAAAATTCACTTTTTTCCCGCAATTAGGTAATTTATCGTCTTTGCATCTGGGTAGAACGTTGTATTCGAGGCTTCACTTTTCCTTTAATTTTGTTTAATACACTGGGTTAACAATGATTAATAATGTAACGAAAGCGAGACGCGTGATCGACTCAGAGAGAACGACGTCGTTAATTATCTCCCTGTTTTTAAACTCATAAATATTTTTCTATAATTCACTTTTCGAGGAATGCTTCGACCTGTCGATTCGCATGCGACGGATTATTAATATTTACGGTAATGATATTTAATTTAAGGACGGAAATCAATTGTACGCGACGCTCGTGGATAATTGGTTAATTAACTCGAATTGCCGCGGGGGCTTCCGCGTAATACGAGCCCGGTAACCAGCGCGAATCAGCGTATTCAACATTGTTAGTTCAAATACGAATAACGAGTGTTCAAACAGAAGAAGACAATCTAGAGTTTCGTTGGACGGATAGAGAAGAAAAAATATTTAACAGATGCAGCATCCATTATCCAATCGCGTGGTGCCGTTCAATTAATTTATTGGTCATTTCGATAATGATTGGTGAGGAAGACGAAATATCTCCCCCTCCCCCCCTCGCGCGATTAAACAATATGCGATATGCAAACTCTCTTTCGCAGATCGAATGACATTTTATCAGATACATGTATATTAAATGCATACGTGTAATGTTGCGTATGTATGAAGCACTCAAATATTTTAATACGTTGATCGCCGCGTCACCCACATCGGGCTGACACGTTAATGTCCTCAATATTAATATTAATTAGATTATTATTGCGTAACTATGATACAACTCACGAGTCCCTTAGGTACGATCGACGCGACGATCAACGAGTTAATCCAAAGAAACGTAGCTCACGAAATTATTTCGCGTAATACGAATAAAATATTTATTGAATGTTTCGCGTCATCGGGACGAAGGATGCGCGTAAACGCGAAGCCGGACAATTAATTTAATTCTCCCATTTTAAATTGTGATTTCAGCCTATTGGCCTCGAGGCGACGGTGCAGCTTCGTCGCTATTCGGTGGTATGCCAGGTGGTTATGGGTTGGGGGCCCACCATTTGCCGTCGGCTTACGCCATTCTGGGTAGAGGTGGATCGGCCCCCGGTTTCGGGGGTCATGCACCGACCTCTGCACCACCTCCACCCCCATACTCTCACAGCAGTCTTGGTACCCTGAGCGTGGCTGCCAGTCAAGCTGCGAGTCTAGGTAAGAATCGTTTCTATCCTCCATTAGTTTGGTTTCACCTTTTGTTCGATTTTTTAAATCCCTCGTCGTTGGACTTTAGCAACGTTAAGAAATTCTGACTGATAATAGTTGTTAACTTTAATCCGCTCACGCCTTCTAAAGTCACACTTCCGCTAGCTACGACGGCAATATGACTGTCCATGATTTTTTACTCATTTTCATGAGTTCTTCTCCATTAAGATGCATGTCTCGAAATAATTACGACCATTGAACTCTGACACAGCAAGCACATTTTTGTCCAAAAATGTTTATTTAAGTAATCACAGAAATCGTGAAAATGCAAAAGTTAAAAAAAATGAATACAAAATTTAACGGAAGGCAGTGTAACTAGAGGACACGTGCCCCTACCATCACATCCTCGACGCTCTAGAGAGAAATATGCCAAAAAATTCAAAAACACGGCTAATCTACCATCCTAGCGAGCGGATAAAGTTTAAACATTAAATTCCTTTGGCACTAAAAAAAAATGAAATGTACCATACTTTCGTTTGTAATTTTTATCTACACGCGTGACGCGATTCCAGGTATCAATCCCGCTAGCGCAGCATGGTGGACGATGGCCTCTCACCTGGCGGCGCAGGACTACCTCGCGAGGCTACAAGGAGCGGCAGGACTACCCGGGTTTCCACCTGGCGCCGAGAGCCTCCTGCCACCGTATCCTGCCTCTTTACTTAATCCCCCGTCCCTCTCGTCCCACAAGTGCAGTAAGTGTGAGTATCGAAACAACTTCGTAATGCTCCTTGTAAACAATGATTTGTAAAAAAAAAATATTGTTCGTCTGAATACATTCCTACTCGATACTCCGTTTTATTCATTTTCAAAATCTCGGTGACACAACCTTTGCCCGATAAAGAATTGCTGTTTAGTAGTCAGTTTAAAATTTAAAACAAAACGCGAAAATCACTACGCAGTGGGTGCTCATTTAATTGAATTGGTCAGAAGTAGAACAGTACTAGTCCAAAAATCTCAATTTGAAATAATAAAGCCCAAAGTTTCATAAATTTATAGGCTACATCATATTGACTTTAAAACATGCCTTAAACTAATAAAAATAGACTCGTATAGTACTGTTCTTACACTCAATATTTAAATCTACATTCATTGAAACAATTTCAACAAAAAAGATGGAATTTGGACCAGTACTGTTTCTCGTATCACCGATTCAATTCTAGTCAACGTTATTAAATTCAACTATTATCGATCCGAATCCACAGCTAAGTCAAGCAAGAGTCACAAGACACCAGCCAGCAGTAGTAGTAGCTCGACAACCCCGAGCATGACGAGCAGCAGTTTGCCAATCTCGACTCAAGCACCGGTCACGTCCTCTCATCACAATACCTCGGCCAGCAACACGCCAAATTCGCAAACGAATGTCGTCAGGTACGAAAGTGTGCTAATTCGTTATTTTTGCAAAAAAAAAGAAAACATTAATAGTCGTCTCTGTGCAGCGCACTTATGTCTCCCCTTAATTGTTTTTTTTCACGCTCGCTGATACCTGCAGTACTGCAAAAGAGGGAAGGTGAGAATCGCCAGACTCCTGGAAATATGTAGAAATTTTTAACTTATTTACGTTCTTCTTTACGCTGAAAATACTTCGTACGACTCTTTGCTAAACATCGTCATATTTCTTAACACTACAACGGCTGAATTCTAAATTTCTTTCTAATGCGAGGAACTAGACGAAACATTATTACAGCATTACGGAGTTTGTGATCAACGATCAAATCACCGCTCCAGCCGTTCTATTGCTAACATGAATTTCATTACCGCGATACTAATTTTAATCGAGTGTTTACTTGACATTTTATTAGCTTCGCGTCGGTTAAAAATCTCGGTGAAATTACTGTAGATTTTTTTCCCCATCGATTTACGTAAACTGGTGGATCAATGAAATTTCCATTTGTTTAGCGATTCTAGCAGTATATTGGGAGGGGTGCGGCTACCTCCCGACACGGAAATCATCAAGTACACCTCGAGTATAGTCGGGCCAAAGGTTCCTGGCACGACGAATCGCGGTAGGAAGAAGACGATATCCTTGGACACACCGAGCGTGAGTGTACATCCACCCCCGGTGCCTGCAATCAGTGCTCATCAGACGACCACGACGACGTCGTCGTTGATGATGGAACCGAGAAAGTACAATCGCACGGGGGTAATTATGATTTCCGATTTGTCATACCGATCTGTGGGATAGGCGAAAGAAAGCGGAGAACACGGTGTTATAATCCATTTAACGCGTGAGACTGAGATTATTTGATCCAGGAACATTCTACGCCGCGCGTCGTTTACAATAAATGGAAACGTAAAGCTTGATCTTTTCCACGCTAAAATAATTATATTGTAATTTTGTTTAATCATAGTAGAATGGAATAATTAAAATTGATTAAGTCACGTTTATAATTCAAAGATTATCTGCGCGATCGCTCGCTGCTAATAACAGAATCGTTGGTAAATTATTTGCGTTGTAATCAACTATGTAATACGCGTTACGTTCGATTGTGTAACAGCTGATTACGAGTAACACGCTTAACAGTTCAAATACCAGACTCGTTCAATGTCGAACGTTTCGAAAACACTTTGAGCGCAACGGTGTTAACGGTAGAGCGTGTGGGTTCTCGTTAACGCATTATTACGTAACTATTTGATTTTCTTTTAGAACGAATCGAACGACTACAGGGAGTCGGTGGACCGCGTGGAAGTGATCAAGCTACCGGCACACTCGACCAACGGTTCCGTCTTGTCGGCACCGTCGGCGTACACGACGACCAACGCCAATAGCTCGAACGACGCCGACGCACCTTTAAATCTCTCTTTGAAGCCCGCGACGACGAGCAGTAGCTCGCCGATCTCTGGTAGTCAGCCGCTCAGTCAGCTCAGTAATTTAAGCCAATCGTTACTTGCCTCCGATCGAACGTGTGAGTAGGAATTGACGGTGAAACCGATCGTTACGAAACTCATCGTTTCAATTTTCGCGAGGAAACCTCGGCTAAGTTCACGAAACGACGAATTCCATTGATATTAACACTAGGTTTGCGGATACTTCTTATATACCTAACTCTACGGATACGCGTCAATTTGAACACATAGAGTGTACCACATAGATAATGTCACTGTTAGAAAGCTTTGAAGAAAATCAATTTTTATATATAGTTGTCTCGTTCGAATGCGTCAGAATAAACCGTCCCAGAATAATAATGATAAAAATCAAACGCGTTCCGTAAACCTAGTGTTAAGTATCTTTGACGAACATTTTTGGAGAATCGAAAATGAATTCAGATAAGTTCAATTCTCATTAAAAACCCATTCTCGTTTATCCAGAAACTTTTCATAAACGTTCTCGGTATCGCGAAATTACCTGAATTCTCTTATAATTAATTTCGCGAACTTAGCCGGCAAGGGGACCTTTCGAACTCGAACTCGAACAATTTTACGAGTATTCTCGATACAATGATTACAACAGCGAGACGAAAGCCCGGTCCGAAGCCCCGAAGGGTGCCGCAGAACTCGGTGCCGGTGCCGGCGTCGCCCAGTCCCTCGTTGGCGCAGTTATTCGCCGCGGCGGATTCCCCGCAACGGCCGAGCAGCGGAAGCGAGGAGAGCGAGAGTGCCAGCACGACTCATCACAAAGACGGTCGACCGAGAAATCTCGGTCGCGGCGTGTCGAAGCCGAAGAAGAACACTGTCGCCTCGCTGCTGGCACAGAGCAGGGCTTTGGGGATAAAACCCACGCCGACCTTGGATCCCAGTGTGCCATTGTCTCATCAGGTCTCGTTACTGAGGTCGAACATACTCGCCGCACAATTGCACGCCTCTGCTACGGGTCAGGGTGACGAGAAGAATCAGGTAAAACGAGTCGAGAGAGAGAGAGAGAAAGAGAGATTTCATATGTTTAGCAATTTTCCTTTCTACCAACTCAACAGTTTCACCAGTTTTTTATAATTTCTTTGTAATATTGATTACAACTTTGCGTATCGTTATTTTATTCGTTTAACCACGATGCACCGAAGAGAAGATGTCAGATTTTAGTTTCGTTCATTCCTTTTGCGTCGTGATGAATTATAATTTTATTTTTAAACAAGGCGATATGTCGAGACACGGGAGAGACTAGAGCAACGCGGGAAGCCAGCAGCTTGATTTTTTTTCACTTATGATTTTGCACTAAAACCATGCTCCCTATATAGCGCTCTTTGCAGGAGAAGATGAAGAACAAGCTGATGGAAGCGTCCGGCGAGGAGAGCAACATGGACGTGACGAGTGAGAGCGGCAGCAACACCGACGTCGTAACGGACACCGACGACGACAACATGGACGGTACACCGAGCGCAAAGAGAAGAAAGCTCAAACCTAGCGAGAGGGATCTCCAGATGCCCCTGGAGCGCGGGTGGAAGCGAGAAACCGTCATCAAAGGACTGGGAAAGTCCGGGGTGATAAAGGGTGACGTGTCTTATTATAGTCCTTGCGGAAAAACGTTCCGAAGCAGTCCGGATCTGGCGAAGGTGAGATCATCGTAACAATATATTTTCCAGCGCGACATCGTTCAAAACGTTACTTTATATCTAGCGAGACGAAAATCCGAGCCGAAGCTGTGCGGGCGTGTAACTCAATAACCACCGTTAAAAAGTTTTAAATATCAAAGCTGACGTCGATGCTTTGATAATAAATCAAAACAAACAAAAATAGATTGACATTAAATATTTAAAGTTTGAAATGTTTGTTTATATTGGATAAATATTTCACGAGTCGTCAAAGATTATCGAGTTAAACATGTAGATTTTATCAGTTACAGTTCGCTACGCGATTCGTCGCATATTTCGTTAAATAACAGTTTTTATTCAAATTCCTATCACGATCGATAGTTTTGCGAATTATCCCGCAAATACGATCGACACTCGAAGGAGTTTGTCAAGTCTATTAAACCGTGACATTGTTCTTGCGTTGCAGTTCTTAGAACAGCAAAATCCTGCCGAGCTTACGACAGCGAACTTTTCATTCTCCTCTCGTCCTCTGGTGGGTGAGTTCTTGCAGCCGACGATGGGCCTCGCTGAGGCGGAATTCGTTAGGTTGGGCGCTCAGGAAGTGGCAAGGAGATTGGAAGAACTTAGAGCCGCTGCGGGCTTCAGAGACGTGCGAACAAACAATCAGTACGAGAGGGAAAAACTGGCGTACGCGAAGAAGCTCGCGAAGGAAGAGGCGCAACGGCACAAGGAGCAAGCTAGGTAAGATAAAACAAGATCCCTTGTATTCTTTGTTCTTTTATAATGGCTTCATAAAGGGAAGATTGATCAGGTGATTATTAATCGTTGGCACGAACTCTTCAATTTTAAAATACATTTGCGTTCTCTTCCATTTGCTGCCTTTAACGTTACACAAGGCGTTCCCGTAACTCTGTCTCTATTTTTGACCTTAATAATGCGGCAGGTACGCGACCGTCTATAAGTATTTGCCCACTCAAAGAAAGTATATATAACGGGTGATATCTTAGAAACTTCTAATAAAAGTTATATATTTAGTACACCCAACACTTTGTTTACACGGTAGATACGTTCTTCGGAAATGCGTGTTAAAAAAATTTACTGGGATTCCACACTAGCCTTTCTTAAAGCTTGGCTTACAGTGCACATATTTGCATGATATTTATTATGGACGGTAGTGTACGCCAACATCTTCACGAGGAATGTCGAATGGTTCAATGCGTTTAGCAAGTATGCTGCAAACACAGTTTGTAAATATTTCTCCCAACATTTCTTACGCGAATACACCTCGCATTAAGCTCACAGACAACTCTATAAAATATTACCGGGACACCGTGTGCGCGTTTCTCGTACAATTTATCGTTTCGATACATCGGCAAACGCGCGGAAAACGGGCTCGATCAACGCATCGCTCGAACGCCTTCGAGCAAGTAGCATTGGATGTTAGAACAACTAATTATGACCCTGTTGCAGGCTTATTAAGGAACAGGAGAAAACAGAACGGCAGGAAGCGGTGAGGAGGGAGCGAGAAATTAGAAATCAGCAGCTACTCGAGGTAAGTCGACACTACTTACCAGCCGAAACTTTTCCTTTTCACGTTTTGTCTCGATCTCGTTGTTTCATTCACAAGAAACTGTTCTCTTACTCTATTTGGGATACCTACGTTTTTTGTATTTTGTCCACCTGTCGTGCGTGTCGCATGCTCTCTGTGTGTGTCGTATTTATATACATATATATCTATATACGTATATATACATCTGTTTGTATATTATATATATATGATCCTTTAATGGATACATTCTCGTTACGAGAAACTTTATATACTCGCATATTACCCTCGAACCCTATTATAATCCGTGACCCAATAGTCCCAGGACACACGAGACCACCCCCCTATAGTCAACCGAGGATCGCTAGCAATAGTGACAGGAGAACCCAGCATGTCCTCCTAATCTCTCTCTTTCCGCCCGACACCCAAAACATATTTAGTTTTGATTTTCAGTTGCCTCTTTTATCTTCTTTTTTTATTTCTCTTTCCCCTCTAATCTCTTCGTTTCCGTTCAATGAGTTGTCACGTTAGTTTTATTCGAACGTTTAGTCGTTTGACAGAGATCGTTTGTGGCTGCATCTCGCTTCTGAGTCCTGCACTCGGCAAGAACCGACGTGACCGAGCGCGAGGGCTCGCCGATTTGGTTTCTCGAACCGACCAGACGAACCGTGCAGCTTTTATAGAGAGAGAACTAATCCGAGAGTAACGAGACTACCCTCGATTTCGATGACGAATCCGCGGATTGTTTGGGCGTGGAAGAGATTTTGCTCGAATCTGCGGATAATCGCAATTAGTACGTTCGTTTTTTGGTAAATTCGCTCTCGTAGAACGTTTTCTTTTTTGTTTTTTGTGCAAACTTTAAGTGATTAGAATCGGATGATTATTTGATGAGGTACGGAACGATACGCGTGATAATTGTAATGATTAGTTAAACTCGGAGTAAAGATCGACGTCGAAGTCAAACGTGGTCTCGAACTCTCCGTTTGACAAAATCTCGTCCAGCGAGTCGAAATTTGTTGCTCGAAATATGTATATTCGTGTGAACTCGGATGCATACTCCCCGGTGCTTTTTATGTACGCTGTAGACAATCTCAAAGTATCGGTTTTTGTCATGGAACACTGTCTTTATCTATTTCCGTAGACAAAGACGAGTGACGTCGATCTAGTGCAAAAGTTAGATCAATTGGGTGCAAAAAAGAAAAAATAGATGGTACCGTGGTACGAGCTGAACGTTTGCCTTGAATGAGGCAAAGATAGTACGTCGTGTCATCCTCGTTTGAAGGAAAACGATGCTTTCAGTCTTCTGCACTTCGATTCTTCCTCGTGTCGATTAATTTATCAAAATTAAACTCATCTCCGTGTGGCGTTCGTATCGACCAGGAAACTATTATTCTATAAATTCAGTGGCAATAAATCAATCGAAGTGCACGAAACTTTAGAAAGGTACAAAGGAAACGAGCGCTTTGTCCGGAAAACTTTTCGCTGCGCTACTCTTCATTTCCGCGCAGAACGAGATTCGTCTGATTCGCTTAAACGCCGCGAAAGAAAGTCCATTGCGCGGGGAATAAAATTTACAATCTAACGTAAAACTTCGTTGTCGGCGCTTCGCGGAAATCGGGGCGCAGTTACCACGAAAAATTTTCCGTGCAAGGCCAACCCGACGAAGTAGATGCGCGAATGTAGAAAAGTTTAATAGTCCATCCATTGTGATAGTTTTCCAAGCTACCCCCACCCCAATCGGAATCCTTTCACCCGAGTGAGATAATAACACCCCCTCCCTCTCCTCCATCTTATTCAATCACAGTCACTCGTTCGCTCTCATTCGTCCCTTGGCATCTACACACGCATCCACCTTCACACGCACTGAACATCACTGCGCCACTCCACCCTCCCACCCTCATCTCCAGAAAAAAAAAACATGCAGTACAGGCCGTGCAGAGTGAAGTGTAGAGGGAAAGAACGTCAGCCGAAAAGAGAGAAAAAAAAATAGCAATAGATATAGTCCGGTTGATAATGGTTTGGAGCGCGATATAGGGATGCCCAGTTGATTTATAATCGATCTTAATCGAAGCAACTTTTTGGACGAGAGAATCAAACATTACCATGGCTAATTTGAATGTTGGCGATAATCGTTAGCTTCGTTGAATCGTGTAAGAATGCTTTTAAATGTCTTGTACAGTCTTAGCGCGGATTTTCTGCTTGGTCCAAGCGAAGTTTAACGAGAGAACGTAGGAAGATCATTTTTGCGATGAATCTCGTAGTAATTCTGGTTATGGTATCCGTTGAACTGTTCCATTATGTCTAAATGCAAAATTTGCCATCGGGATGCCGTGAAATTAGTTTGTCGAGCGTGAATACAGATACCCTCGGAGTTTATTATCGGAGTTTACGGCTTAAGAAAACTGTCAGTTTTGGAGCCTCCTAGAGTTTCTCTTGCAACTTTCAGTTCGTTGCGAAGATTGAAAACGGTACAGCCTATCCTCCCTACAGAGAGACCACGCCACGAACCCACCATACTACTCCCCCGAGCTCAAAAATACTCTCAAACGTCCCCCCAAAAAGGGCAGAACGCCCCCGAAAGCGGCGAAGAGCGTCGCTCGCACGCGATCATCCGACAGTCAAAGATCCGCCGATTAACTCGATCGATTATTGGGCATCCCTAAACCCACAAACGCAGGGTCGAAAGCGGCTAGCGTTCACGATCAAGCAGAAAATGAAGATCATCCAAGAGATCGAGCGCGGTAAGAGCAAGAGCGACGTGGCGCGCGAGCTGGGTCTGGCGAGCAGCACGGTGGCTACCATCTGGAAGAATCGGGAGAGCATCGCGGAGAGCTGGAGGAATCGGGACATGATGCAGCAGTCGGACGCCGAGGACGGGCCGGTGAAAAAGTCGAGCCACATATCGGCCTCCTCGGGCCTGATCCCCAGCGTCTCGTTGGTGAACGCGGCTCTCTGCATAACCAGCACCGCTGCCGCCGCCGCCGCCGCCGCTGCCGCCGCCGCCAACGCCGCCGCCAATGCCAACGCCAACGCCAACGTCAACGTCTCCGCCTCCATCGTAACGGGCCCGACGACCTCGACGCCTCCTTCCGTCGTCGTGGCACCCCCCGTCGTTCAGGTCGTCCAACAACAACCGCCTCTTCCACCGCCGCTGCCGCCGCCACCACCACCACCGCCACCATCATCATCGTCATCGTCATCGTCCTCGTCATCATCCTCCCAGTCAATGCCATTGCCGACGACCCCGGCGACGCTCCTGATGCCGTCCTCCCTGACGACGCAGCAGGCCGTCGCGCCGATCTCCAGCACCACCGCGTCTACCGGCACCACCACCAACAACGCCATGGACAATACCCAGCAGGCCCAGACCCAGACGCAAAGTCAGGAACTTCTGGAGGTAAGATGTCGTATGACGCCTCCCTCGTCCTCGTCCATCCTCTCTGATTTGACGCGCGAGGTCATATAGAGCAAACCACCACACCCCGGATGTCCCTTAGGAGTGGTTTCTCGCAAGCGAGAGAGAGAGAGAGAAGGGTTCGTGGAAGAGAACGGGACGCACGGGGAGTTTTGGCAAAACGGCGAATCGGTAGACCCCCGCGATCTCTAAGGATCTTGGGGAATTTACGAAAGCGTTTTTAACGGAGAGGATCTTTTGTATTTGTATCCCGTCGCGCGGACGGTCAGATACGTTTAAGGCGCTAAATTTCCGACCAAAGCATTCTTTCCACGAACCGTTTGTCCACTAGCCGCTCTCGAATCTTTGATTTCGATGGATTTACCGTTACCCCCCTCTCCCCCCCACCCCCCTTCCCAATATCCCACAGTCGATCCCTTCCGTAATCGAAGTTCGACTCAGCATCGTCATTAAATCTTCATCGACCTCGTCATGCTCACTAATGATTGTTACCGTCATCCTTGTGATTCGTTGGCCCCAAGCTCTCTCTCCTCTCCTCGTCTTCTTTTTTTTTTTCTTGTGATTTCATGAGGACTGTATATGTGGGACTTGTCGAGGTAAGATCTACGATTGCCTGGTTTCTATGTTGGCTTTTCTTTTGTCACCCCCCCACCCACCCCCCTCTTACGATCGAATTGTCCCTTTATCTCCGTTTCTCCTACGGTCAATATCGTTCCCATCGTTAGATGAGAATTCATTGATTAAGAGGTAAGATATCACGTTTCTCAAACGTTTCCCTTCAATCTCGCTCCCGTGTTTAAGTGCAGTCGAGATATTGTACGTATACCGTTTCGACACCGAGTATCGATCGTTGCGTCGTTCAATTTCTGACTTTGTCTCGCAAGTCTTTTTACCGTCGCATTAGTTTTCAATGTCACGGTTGTCGTCGGTTTTCACGATTAAGTATTCCACGGTGCCTCGAAGAGATTTAGGGCGGTCGCTTCCATTCTCCCACGTAATACCTTCCGCTGAATTATTAATATTAATTTCTTCGTCACGATATCGTCGATGAGTACATCCGATACTTTTTTAATCTTCGAATCTTTTTACATCGACCTACCGTCGTTGACAATCTCTCCTTTTTCACCAAATAACCGAGTAACTTTAATTCCCGTACATTCGTTTGAGATACCACGTTTCGTTTAGGGCTGACAGTATTCGAACGTTTCAGATTTAATCGATCTTCGAATAAATGTCGAAAATTCGAATTATGTTCGATAAATTCTCAAAACCCTTCGAGTTTTTGAATAACGGCAACGGCTCGAAAACATAAAATGAATATATTCCTGAAAACACGAAATAAGAATCCATTGAGGAATATTTGAGATGTGATATATCGAACATTAAAAAACATAGAAATACTGGGAATAATTTCAGCCTTACTCTTTCGTCACGCGTGTCCACGTGTTCCATGGAAAACAACGTTTGGCCAAATCGTGGCTCCGGTTATGGTTTCAAGAGGGGAATGACCACCCATAAAATAAAGACACGAGCTATATTCGTTTGATTCGCAGACATTTACACACGCGACGCTCCCTTTTCTCGGCAGGATATAAAATTTTACGTTTCTCGAATCTAAATGACGATTTTCCCCCGTTATCGCGTCACGCATTGGGAAAATTCGGCGATTTACGTCTCTTTCGAAAGTCCCGCGTACACGAACATACACACACGCGCGGTTTTTCTTGCCGCAATTCTAAACTTCGCCGTGCTCCTGCCTCTCGTCGCAGTTTAGCCGAGGAACTTCTCGGCTTGGCGTACAACGAGGTAAAAGCAGCGATAGGTCGAAATACGAGCGGGGTAGTACGTGATATCGGAGCACCCGTAGCCCGCTACATTTAATGCCGTTACATCACGTAGTGATAAAATGAAAAGACACACGTACATACACGTACATGCATTACCTAGATGCACACACCGTGCTTTTGTAGGGTCAGAAACGGCGAGTGATAACAATATCGACATCTCTCTGGCACCCGTTGAACGGAGTCAGTTTTCAAGGAAAGAGAAAGGAAGAGACTGAAAACGTTAATAAGAATAATTAAAAGAAAGTTTCAATTTGGTACACGGTGACCCATCGACAAGATTGAAGAAAAGTTTGTCGATAATTTGATTCAGATCTCTGAATTTTACTGAGACCAATGAAATGGATGGTGGTGCTTTTTCATTTCACGCACAATTATAGATAGACTCGGCATAAACTCGTTATTTTATCAATACGTTACTCCAGTATAGAGAATGCTTATACTAAAATCTATCGGCGCGTTATAATAGATCGTGATAAAGTATAATCGACAAAAGTATCGTACGATATAAAGATAAAAGATATTCCTTGGAAATGGGACTCCGTGTCAGACTATTATCATACTTCGTCAGAAAAGGAATTAATCTTTTGACTTTTGCCATTCCACTCGCATTCCCTTCTCGCTGCTAGGGAAAAAAGAAATTGCGATAAAAGCGAGGGAAGTGGAGGAAAGTTACAAGATTAAAGTACAAGGTCGACATTGTGATCAAGGCTGACATTATACGTAGGCACGAAAAAGAAATATATATATATACATATATATTACAAATATAATATTTATACCGACTGTCGCAATGCTATCCTGTGCCTAGCTTCTCCTGTCACTATACAAAATAACAGCTAGCTACATGATTATCCAGCATGCCATATTTTTTCGAATTACGTGTTCTACCGATAATCGAGTGCGCTAGTCGAAGTATCATACGAGCTTATTTCTCTCCTAATTTTTTTTTCACCCCTTAACCGTACGAGGAAACACTCTCGCGTGGAACATGTAATACATCTACTCGATTAATCGTACATTTTATTATTATTAATATTGTTACCATTACCATCATTATTATATATTTAATACTATATTATATCTCCGCTATTAAGGTTCTGTATTTATAGGCGATATAGTATATTAACAGAATATTATGAGCTTCAGCGATTAGTATAATACTGATTATAATATGTGCGTACATAGGCGAGTATATTGCTTGGCTCCTGCATGCGCGCTGATATATTTCACTTTTCCTCTTGTCTCCTCTATTTTATTCCTCTTCTTGTTCTACTTCTACTACTGCTACAACTTCTTCTTCTTCTTCTACTACTTCTACTTCTTCTTATACTTAACACTTCGATCTTTGATCTTTTCGTGTACAAATGGTGTTGGTTTATATGACAGTAATAGTTTCACATCTCGTAGTAATAATGCCTTCAGTTTTCATTCACGACTTACTATGTTTTTGAATTCGTGTTTCCACTCTCCGTCGATCTTTCACAATTTTCGGATCCTTTTTACGATCACTTAAAAATGATGAAAAGAAAGATTCATCATCCACTCTGCTTGGCTGCTGTTTTTTCAACATATATCACTTTTTTCATGAGGTTTTATGATAGCATGCTACTTTGCCTACATTTTCGATGGGGTGCGTGGGATTTTTCGTCAAGGAGAAAGTGTGTAATTCGATTTATATGTATACGTATACTTTTGTTTATTGTATTATCAGGAAATTCGAAAGAGAAAGGTAGAGAGAAAGAGAGAGAGAGGGAGAGAGAGAGAGAAAGTGACGCACTCTACCGTAATTAACTGCTATTGATTTTCTGTTTCGCGAAAAATATTTTCTTCATTGTCGGAAACAGTAGTTTCGTTGAAAAATTACCAAATTTCGCGTAAGCACTTAATTGTCTTTCTTTCCCGTTTGCCAGCAACAGAATTTTCGTTGGAAAATAACCAAATTTCGCGCAGGTAATTGCTTTTCACGGGGAACGCTTTCGCGATTACCAGCGAGAAAAAGTCCCGTTGGAAAATTCACCAAGTCCTGTGAAATTTGGAATGATTTGATTTGAGATATACCGAAAAGTGACGAGTGTCGATAACATTCTAGTACGGAAAATTAGGCTTAGAATTTAGAGAGTAGTGCTTAATCCCTATCACTGATTTATGCTACATAGACGCGTCCGCTTTATATACACGTAGCCTTCGAATCACGATAACACGAAACGGGTAAAAAAAGAAAAGGAAAGAAAACGAGGAATTTCGAACGATTGAGAAGAAACTCTTAGGAAAATTATCGCGGGGTATCTCCACACTTTTCACGATACTTGAAAATGACGAAATTAGGGCACCTAATGGCAGATAATTATCTTTGGAATTAATTAATCGGGAAGGAAGCTTTTTTTCCCCGGTCACGGTAACTCGGCTGTCTGTCGTCGATCATTTTGAACGAAAGACCTTTTAATCAAAATTGGTCCAGTTTGCATATCGGGTGGTTGTTAATTGGAAAGAGAATCATTGTGTAAGCCTCATTATGAAAATGATTATGGATGCGAGTGACGTATGTATGGCATATGCGCAGGCACGGAAAAAACGGCAGGAAGAGGTGGAGAAGATCCGAATGGAAGAGCAACAACGGAAGCAACAGGTAATCCTAAAATCGCTTTTTCGGCCTATTTCATTTCCAAAACTCTATTATCGAAATAACAAAGGGGATTAAGATTATACTTTGAAGATGTTTTGTACGCCTTATCACGGTACGCTTTGATCGAAATTTATTTGACGAAATCTTCGTTAACGCTTATTTCCGCTCCTCTGTAAAATTAAAAAATCCCAGCTCTGCGTTCCCCTTCACGAAATCAGCCGCATTTATTCAATCTTAATCTCAGAGTCTACGTGTACACAATATTTAGAATCGAAACCACACGATGCCAAGTACACGTTATAACACTACTAATTAATTATGACAATCCTAAGGTGCACGAGTTAGAAAGTTATACGAGTTTTCTAATTTCCCAGGAGCGAGAATTGAAGCGGCAACAGGCGGTTATGTTGAAAGAGCAGGTGAGTCGAGCATAGATCATTGATCGTCGATCTAGTCATCGCTGTAGATTAGAAGGTATGCGTGTGTGCGTTCCGTAGAAGTTGGTTCGTGCTCCGTTTCATTATCTCCATCGCTTACATTCATTGTTTGGTACTAATTTACGTGATTTCATGAACTTCGGGTGATTAGAGTCATCTCCGAGCCCCCCTCCCCCCCCCCCTTTGTTTAGTCGCACAATATATCAAAATTGTATTCGATACCAGGTGTTATACGCGTTACTTTAACTTTCTACATTGATTTACTTCTCTTTGACTCGATCCCCGTAGTCTGCTAAATAAATTTGCTTCTCATTTGCATTTCAAATCGTACAGTTTCAATTGTCCGTGTATATTTTTTGTTTAAACTATAAAGTTTCGACGGTGGGGAGACTGTGCCGTGATTTTTCAGTCCTCCAATTCATCGCAGTACCGTGTTAAACATTGTCCGCTTCTTGTTTAGCTGTACGTGTACCGATCTCGTGCTCCTGCGAGTCTTGTGTTTCGAGAGACGAGTAATTCCGAGTATTCGCGTACCTCGTGCCATTCGCTCGACATCGAATTCTTACGTTTGTACGCGCGGAGTGAACAAAAGTGTCGTACGAGTGTCTCCCGTCTAAACTCACTCCACTTGTAATAGCATTGAAACAAAAGTTTTAAGACGCGCATCGTTCTCGTATCTCGCAAATATATGATATGCATTTAAGATATGTTTACGTTAGTTTAAAGTAATTGAAAAATATGGAGATAATTTCGCTATCACCGCATCCCCGGTTATCACCCCCCCTACGCGTGGCGCGGCTTACGGTTCGTCAGGCACGCAAAATATAGCGAGAAAGACTGTTTAGTTTTGAGCGTAGAAGTAGTTTGAGCACTGGTGGACTGTGGATGTGTTTTGTGCCGCAGATGTACATGCAGGAGCTCACCAAGCAGCGCGAGATGCTCTACACCGTCGAGCTGGTATGTCTCATACCCAATCTAGTTCAATAAGACAAAACCAACGAATTTTTGCAATTTTAAACTCGTCACCCAGTACGCACGATCATTATTTGTTCGATCATAATGGCGATTCATTGCTCGAAATCCGAAACTACGATGGATACGCGAATGTTTTATTCAAAGAATACAGATAGAAATAAGAACGCGACTGAATTTCTGTTTTGACAGAACTGATTTGGAATGTCGATAATTCTCGCCGAAAGTTTGATCGATTAATCGCCGAACAGTTAATAATGACCATCCAGCTTGGATAACGAATTTAAGATTACGGCGTTGTTCTTTCGTGGTTAATAATTTAATAATCGTTATCCCGATACTAATTTGCGTTTGGATTTATGGATACCATGATAGCGACTGGATCATAACTAGCGACGAATCGTTATGATCGTCGTTGGTTACCGGTCGTCCTATCATGAATTATCGATGAATCACTGTGTCCGATTGTAATTCCCTGCAACATTTTGAAATTGGACCGTTTACTAACACAGTCGCGCGAGTAGAGATATAATATTGCCGGGGACCATTCCGCATAGTAAACGCTTATTTTGCTTCCTTAACTTTGGCCTCGAGCAGCATTACTTAAAAACATTTATTGCCGGAGTAACAGTTCCATTTCTTGTTCGGGCAAACAAATGTATCGTTGAATACTCGAAAATTATTTATACATAGGCAGTGCCGTACAAAAATTGACAGTGACTCAAATTTGTCGCCCTGCTTCCAAAAATTTATTCAGCTTCAAGCAGATGTTCATGATTGATAATTGGTATCTCAAAAATATTACGTGGGACTGAAATTTCGTTTAATTATAGCTTTTTTCTTTTGATGAATGTATCGTACAGTATAACGCGATGCGAATACTAATAATTCAACAATTATCCTCGAGCCGTTCCATTGTTAAAAGATAAAAATATTTTTGGAACCACTAAAATGTTATTAACGAATCAATTTTTTATTGTTATAAACGGATAAGGCGAAACATTTACGCGGTACAGATCATTCGTACGCCACTGTACAAGTATGCGGTTGGGTACAAGTTGCACGATTTTCTTTTAGAAAAAATTCTTTTGTCGATTTTCACGAAACTTTCATGATTTTCCTTGCATCCGTGTACCACGATTATGGTGATATGTAGCTCCTGAAGAAAAAATGTATTTGGGACGGTTGTAGAGTTTGTCGTTGCCCGTGCGTGCCAAATTGTGCTTTCGAGGAAATTCAAAAGAAATTCTCATCCTTTGCAGTTTTGTGTTTAATTCATCGCCATCCCTTGCATGAATATGTTGTTTGTTTTTCGCGTACGTTATCGTTATCCTGGGTATCTTAGGAGAGGGAGAGAAGGAGGCAACACATGGCTCTGGTTCGGGCACTCGAGAATCGCCGAAAGATGGAAGAAAGGGAGAAGAAGCGTCTCGAGGCGAGAGCAGAGAGAATAGCGACGAAAGAAAAACGCGCCGAACAGAGAAAGGTTGAAATGGAATTAATAGAACAAATAAGGAAACCTGTGGAAGATATGGAATTAACAGGTAAGTTCTTATATACTATTTACCCTGAATATTAATTAACATTGTCGGTGCTACGATCCGCGCGTGACATTCCCTTAATAAATAAATCGGCACCATTATGTTAAAAATTATACGAGCAAAAGCGGGAATGAAAAAAAATCGTACTGCCACAATTTTTTAGATACTTTGATGTAAGAAAGTGCGTTTTAATATAAAATTCGTACCGCAAAGTCACGCTACAAAGTAACATGTAATTGAAATTTCAGATCACAGACCACTGCCAGAAATAAAACGATTAACCGGTCTCAAACTCTCCGGTCAGGCTTTCTCGGACATCGTGATGGTCTTCGAATTTTTGCACAATTTCGGCGAGACTTTAGGCTTTGGTAAGCGCACAATTTACTCGATGAAAAGCTCACTTTGCCCCGAGCGATATCATTCGGTATTTATATTAATCGATACATCCGTTCGATGCGGCAGATATGGAATCGCTGCCAAGTTTGAAGAGTCTTCAATTGGCGCTTCTGAACGATGAAGAGGCCGAAGAAGAAATGCTATCAGTGATGACCCACCTTCTCGTGTGCGCCATCGAGGATCCGGGAATTCCGCAGCCCGCGAGACACACCACGGGACTCGGGCAAAGTCTGCGACAGGCTGACATAACGCACGCCAACATCAGCGAGGTCCTTCGCATTTATTTGTACGCAAATGCCACGGGAGAGGTTAAAGCGTTGACCGGGGTCTGTCTCGAGCGGGAACGCGACAAAAAATTCGCCGATCATCATCAGAACGGTGGCGACTATGCATCGACTTGCTCAGGGAAGAACGCTCAGTTTTACGAGCATCTGCATAATAACGAAACGTGGAAGATGTCGGAGAGATTACGGGACAAGCCCTTCCTGGCTCTCAATGCCACGCACAAAGCGCAAATCCTAGCGTTTCTCTGCAACGAACTTTTGCAAAACAAGGCTGTGATCAGGCAGATCGAGGGTAGCCTGGAGACGGTGGCTCAGCTCCGGAAAGAGAGATTCGTACTTGACACCAAAATCCGAAAGTGAGTAGTATTTCAGGATTCATCTGTCGGTGGTGATGTCGATGTTGAAATAATGTAAATTTCGGTAATTCAATAATATTCTCGTCTGCGATCTTTTACTAGGCTCAGGCAGCTGCACAGTCGGAAAGTGAGAATGGAGGCGGTTGGTGTGATTGTAAACAAAACTGGCGATACGATTACTATAGAGAAGAAAGAAGTCGACGAGGAAGGTAATACAACGTCTACAGCAGTGGGTACGACACCGACTCCCGACGAGATACATCACGAAGACGAAGTCGAGGACATGTCTGAAAATGAGAGCGAAGGAACTCAACCCGAGGAAGTACGATCACTTTATGCATATATATCTTCGTGCCTTTATTTTATAGTTTCAAATTAACGTCGTTTACTTCGATACTAACTTTTTCGTTTTTATCGCGATTTAGGAGGAAGACAAAAATTTATCTGGAGAAGAACTCGGCAAGAAACTGGACAGACTATTGAAGCAATCGGAGGAACAGTTGCAAAAGTTAAACAGTTCCTCGAAACAATTACGAGCGCACATATTTGGTCAAGACAGGTACTGGAGGAGATATTGGGAATTAGCATGCGCGGGTGGTATCTTCGTCGAAGCAATGGAGAGCGCCGAGCCAGAAATCCTGGAACTCCAAGCCGAATTAGACGAAAAGTACAAAAACATGCCGGTGGAAGAGAAGTCCGACACGAACCAGCAAGAGGAGACCAAAGCGAATACCGAGAATCGAGAGAACGAAGCGCCTAACGAAGTGAAGGAGGAGAAGAAATTTAATTCGAACGAGCAAGAGGAGGACGTTAAACCGCACGTGGATAAAGCGAAATCGGAAATTGAGGAGGTTCACTGCAAAAAGGAGCCCGTGCAGAACTGCGGATTGGAAAATGCCGGAGGCGTGAAGGAAGAAACGAAGAACGATATCGTCGACAGCGTGATGACGGACGCAAAGACCAACGTCACGTCGGAAGAGATCAAGCAGGAGACAGAGACAGTCGGTATGGACGTGGACATCAAGATGGAAGAAACGAAGAAAGAGCACGAGGAAACGGAGGAAGATATAAGTAAGCCCATAGTGAAGATGATGGAAGACAAAATCGTGGAAACGATACCAAACGGCGATAAATACAATCACATCCATAATCTGCACAACGGGAAGGAATTGAACGGCACATTTATTTCTAGTAAGTTTTCTTTAACATGCGAGGTCAGAGATGTAACTGCCCAAATATATCATTAACGTTAGTCATGTCCATAATTACAGACAGCAGCAACGAGCCCAACTGGTTTTCGATTCTGCCGCGCGAGACGTGTGACACGCCAGGGCCCAGTACCAAGCAGATCTTTGGAATTGCAGAGCCTACCGAGTTAAGGATACCAGTTTTCCCCCCTCCAGCTAGTCCGAATTACGATAGATGCGATAGTCCAGCACCATTGATATTAACTCAAGACGAAGCAATACAGCTCGAATATCTAAAAGTACACGGACTACCGCCCCCCGGGGAAGCAAAACCGGTACCAAAAGGTAAATAGCAGAAATCGTCTATGAAAAGAAAAAATGGTAGTTAGAATTTATTTTCTGACGAATCTTCAAACATCGGTAACGTCTTTTCATTTATGTTCAGACCTGCGATACGGTTGGTGGAGAATAACGGACGTCGACACATTTCAAGAACTCCTGGAACACCTCCATTCGCGTGGCGTGCGCGAGAAAGAATTGAAGCGCACCACTTGGGCGACGATGGAGTCTTTTCTAGCGGTCACAGGTAGAATCAACGTTGACCCTGGCAACATTACCGCCACCGAGTTGCAGGCTGGTCCAGACGACCCCGACGTGCCAATTCCACAGCCAGATAATCCAGAAGATTGGAGCGAGCAGGTTGCGTTACGCGTTGACGCACAGCTGTTGGAGCAAGTCGAGGCTCTGGAAGATAAAGTCGCGAATGCCAGCATGCAGGTCAAAGGCTGGAAGCTTCCTCCAAGAGCCGGCACCGAGGAGGCCGAGGAGATAGAAAAGTTGAACGAGATGGAGAAGATCAATGCGGTCGAGCAGGCACGGCAAAGGCTACTCTCGTTGGAAGCCGCTATAGAGAGGAGATACTTGAAACCACCACTTGGCGTTTGGTGAGTGCGACCTAACTTTCAATACGCTAGGATATCTGTTAAAAACCAATTGGGGAATCTGTTCTTTTGAACGATTCCATAGAATATATCATGTTATAATTTATGTATAATATATTGAGAGTAAATTCAACTTTTCTTACGAGACTTTCTTCCATTTCTCGAACTAAGGCATGGAGATGTATTTAAAATGGTTAAAAAACCAATTACAGAATCTGTTCTTTTAAACAATTGTTCAGAATATATCATATCCCAGGAATGTAAATAATTGCATGTATTGTTTAGTCTATTCGGAAGTGTCAAGTAATTAATCGGGAATGTTATCGAATATTTGAGATCACTTCTGAGTTTACAATTACATGTATATCGTAGCACGGGTGACCCGAATCTGGCAGCCCTGAAGGCAGAGCAAGCGGCGGCAGCCGCGAACGCAAATTCGAATAATTCGGATCAGGGCAATCAGGCGCCGGTCCCACAAGAGGAAACAACTCCGAGAGGATTGAACAACTGGCGCGAAGCAACTGCTCGAGCGCACACGTCTGCTCAACTCGCCATGGCGCTATACATGCTGGAGGCCAGCATCGCCTGGGACAAGAGCATCATGAAGGCTGTGAGTCTAACACCAGCTAGAAACTCGGTCTGCGTCAAGCTACGAAACCGCTGCGTCTCACTCAAAGCTACCACTCAGTACAATCAGCTATTGACTACTTCTCAGGCCTCTGTGGGTATTCGCACTAACTTTACTAACCGAATCATCCTACGCTTCCCGCGTCCAACTTGATCCCTCCATCTATGGTGAACCACAGAGAGCATATCGCTTCTAACAATGATGAAAATAAGTACCTCATTTGTTCGAAATGGTTCAATTTCTCGTTCAATCACATGATCAAACGAGATGCTCTTCGGGTGGCACTTTCCATGATACATCTGCTTCCAATGTCATTGAGAATCTTAATAAATGTATTTGACACTTTTCTGAGTGCGAATAATGCGGCTAAGAATCTATGCTCGTCGGTAATGAATATTGTCTTTACATACGCGGTGTGCTTTCGTCGATCTACTTAAGTACTTATTATAGATTCACATGATAACGAGCCTTTGGTCGATGGCGACCGATCGTTTCTAGTACATCGTTAGCTTGCACGTAAATAATTTTACAATGTCCCACGCGCGGTACTTGATTTAACGTTTGGCGGAGTAAATTGTTGGAATCCGCAGAAATGACAAAGCCGGAAAGAGCGGAAAAGGGCTGTAATCAATAGGGAAAATAAATGTACGAATGTATCTAATGGTGGTCAGAGTCTAACGTAACGGTAGCATGCACGATATACGCCGCTTATCGTCTACTAACCTTTTGTTTTTCATTAATGCTTCATCTTTTCCTTTCGTAGCCCCCCTCCCCCGCTTCCGTTGTTACTTAAGATAAATGTAATTTGTATTATTTGCGTATCCCAAACAACCAAATCTTACTTCTACAATGATACCCGATGTTCATTATGATTTTCAGTAACTTGTACCAATTTTGTAGTTGGCTACGTATATAATTGTCGCATTATATAGTTTTCAGGTAATATGTTTCAATCGTGCATTATATCAAAACCATCGAGCCGATGGGCACTGTCGTTTTTACAGGAAAGAAGAACAATACAAATGCTTTGCTCGAGTTTCTTTAATTAAGTTTCCATGGCGATCCACATTTTCAAATGATTTGTTCCGATTGTCTGCATTCAGTTTATTTAACGATACAAATCCTTTGCGCATAAGATTTTCCTGCATCAATGTGGCTTTTAGTTTTGAAGCGCTTTACTAACAAAAGCTGAAACATCGAAGATACTTCAACTTAACGTGAGAAACGGGTGTTTCTCTTGTCCGGCTTTAAACGGAAAAGTTTTTTTTGTTACAGAACTGTCAGTTCTGTCACAGCGGAGATAACGAAGACAAATTGCTGCTTTGCGATGGCTGTGACCGCGGCTACCATACTTACTGTTTCCGTCCAAAAATGGAAAACATTCCTGATGGTGACTGGTAGGGAGACGAACATATGTTGAATAATTATTGGGTCGAGTGATGATGCGTTTCTTCATACAACTATATTTATTTTACACAAAATATAATCTTGACACGTTGAACGTTGCGGTTCCCGAAACTATAGACGAGAGCGATAATGAATTAAATGGTCGAACTTATGAAATCATCTATCGCTGGACCTAATTGCATTGATTTCAGAGTGACTTATAGAATGACATAAGAATCATCATGATTTTCGTGATTCTTCTAGGTATTGTCACGAATGCATGAACAAGGCAACAGGGGAACGAAACTGTTTGGTATGTGGAAAGAGAGTTGGTAAAAACTTAGTGCTATGTGAACTCTGCCCACGGGCTTATCACACCGACTGCCACAATCCTGTTATGCCAAAAGTGAGTGACCTGTACAAACTATTTCAGCAACAAGCGATACTCTTCTTTCATGATATCCGACGAACAAGAGAATCGCAAATCATAGTCCTTGGGCTCGTTGACATGTCAAATTTACTTTTTAGATGCCAAGGGGAAAATGGTATTGCTCTAATTGCCACAGTAAACAACCAAAGAAGAGAAATAGTAGTCGAAGGAGTCATACCAAAGGGGGAGGCACCAGAGAAAGTGAAAGTTCTGATCATCCACCAGCTAGGTGATTACGTTAAAACCAAACAAAACATTGTCAACTCCGCTGGCTTAACAACGTTGCATACGAAGTACAGTAGAAAAACAAACGCTACGAAAACCATGATTCAGTAACATTCAGCGAACGCAAAACGATGAGCCGAGTATTCCCGATTGAATAAAAAACGTCTTATAAAAAAACCGAACGAACTATCTGCATACACTGCTCTCATGTGATTATACCGACTTAGATCTCCGGCCCGTGTCACACACCCGTCGAAAAGTCTTTGTTGTCCTGTGGGAGCTTTCATTTCATACAGGGTGTTCCACGATCGGTTAGATGCATTCCACTTCTACGTAGAAACGACCATCGATAAATAGATTTTTCCTCGATTCAAGCGATATTCGGTGCCCTGTGAAATAATCTCTTGTCAGGTCCCCCTTCGTCGGGACACCCTGTACTCTCGTACAGCGTGTTACTTGCGATCATCGACTATGGGATGGGTATTTTCTCAGAAAATTCGTCGTAAACCGGTAGTGCTGCCTTCAGGTCTTATGGTTACTCGGAATAATAATAATAAAGAGCGAGAAAGGGCGAAAAAGGGCGAGAGAGAATAAAAAAAGCGAGACAAAGTATAAGAAAGACAAAGAGTCAGAGAGACGCAGTATTTCATCGAGAGCAACGTACCCGTCTCAAGCAGAAACTAAACACGCTCGAATCTTATGCATTCGTCCAGAAGCTTTTATGACGGAAAAACCTCCTGCAAAAAGGGAAAAGGCTAATCGTGCAAATAATTTCTCTGTTGTTTTGCGTCGCAGTCCAACGCCGTCAACGGCATCGAACACGCACGTAGAGGACGTCAGTTCGTCGGAACCGGCAACCCCTACTGCCTCGCCACGGAAGGAGGGAAACAATAGGACGCTCACGAAGAAACAACAACGAGAGCTGGCTCCTTGTAAGGTGCTTCTCGAACAGTTGGAGCAACAGGACGAGGCCTGGCCGTTCCTTTTGCCGGTGAACACCAAACAGTTCCCAACCTACAAGAAAATCATTAAAACCCCCATGGATCTCAGTACGATTAAGAAGAAATTGCAGGACTCCGCGTAAGTTGCACGCGTACCAACGACTAATTAATTGAACGTAATAATTATCTAAGCGCCTATCATAAAAATCCATTTAGAACGCACAAATCTATAAAAAAAAAAAAAAAAAAACATAGAAATAAGAAAAACCAGTTAGATCTGGCAAGATAGCTCTAACATGATCGTCAGCTTCGATCGAAAATCAACATCGGAAATCTAAAATTCTCGTTCCAACGAAGTGCTTCTCGATACAGGTACAAGTCTCGCGATGAGTTTTGCGCTGATGTCAGACAGATGTTCATCAACTGTGAGGTATTCAACGAAGACGACAGTCCCGTGGGGAAGGCCGGACACGGGATGCGGAGTTTCTTCGAAATGCGCTGGACTGAGATTACCGGTGCACCGCCTCCGCATCCGCAAACGCATAGCTGAGGCTCGGTCCGTTCTCGTAACACCTGCAACAGCTTTGCCCACTTCTACTACTAGAGGTGGAGTGCCCTCAGAAAATCTGGGACCCGTCGAAGAGAGACTAAAGACGAAAGGCCCCGTTTCACCGTGTGCACGTGGTCGTCGTCGTCGTCGTCATCGTCATCGTCATCGTCATCGTCATCATAATTGTCGGCCTCGTTCTAGCGGTCGACCGGACTGGTTTATTCTAATAGTAACTCCTCGAATGAGAATACATCTTTACGTGCGTGTCGTTACGTGCGTGTTCGTTCACCTCTCCTATACTATTCGTTTTCATCGGGATCGACGTTCGCGGGATCATCTACCGCGTTTCGATACATACACATAAAGCACACACACACATACACACACAAAACACATTTCGATACTCGAAATCCATGGCGACGAATGTTTTTATGGGCTCGTACTTCTCCTTTTTCGTAGCACCGGCGACGAACTTATACGTCGAATTTCTATCTTTAAACTTCTATTCGTGGAAATGCTTCTGCCGAACGAAACTCAAAGTTCTATTTAATGAATCTTGTATGGATGTGTAAGTAAGTAAGGGTCAACGAGAAGCTTTTTTGGGGTAAGCGATGTTTCGAGAAAGATTTCACGCGTAGATCATTATGTTTGCGATTCGGAGATTCTTCTTGAAGTCAGCGTGATTAACATGGGAGGCGTATCTAAAGGTTCGAAGATTTCCAGTCCAAACATGAAGGAAATGACACAAATGGTCACTGTACTTACCGATTAACGAGTAAAGTTTGCCTAAACGAAGAGGATGTAATTTGCGATTGTATTATACGGGCTTAGTGCCGACGCGTCGGCAAAAGAAATATTTTGCAAAGTAATGAATGTGAAAAAAGAGAGGTATATATACATATATATATATATATAAAAATATATATATATAAATATAAATATATAAATATGCATATAGTGTACATGCATACTATATAGATAGGATACGTCACATGAAACATACTACACACACGTATACCTTTTGCCCCACAGAGAAACAAAGGTAAACATTTGTTGTAGAATAAGATATGACGGAGTACGAAACGAAATCTATCTTCCAATTACGGACGGAGTTAATGCCATTCCACGGATTCCTTATTTCTTTTGAATTCGTTTCGATATTTCCACTGGGTTCTCTCTTGTGTAATGAGCGAACTGAAATGACGTGCATGAGTTGAAATAAAGCGGAACTAGCGAAATAGGGCCGGGCAAAACTAATTTGCTTTTATTTGTCAGTATTTTCGCGTAAACGGCGTTGTGCGTGTCTTGGAATAGAAGTACCGCGATGACTCGACGTGAGTTCTTGTTGAAAGCAGAACTGAACTGAAACTTAAATCTTTGTAATTCTTTGTACGTAAACAACGGACAGTCCTGATAGGAGTGCGTGATTAAGAACGAAACCTTGCAGTGATTAGTGTGTATGGGATGGAACTTTGTGATCTGCCGTTAGAAATGGTGTAACATCGTTTCGAAGCTCATCGTTCGCTTCTGCTAGTATGACACGACATATATGTTAATTACGAATATACTTTTTCGAAGCGTAGGGTAAATCACTTTCGTGCGAAATTTTCAAGTCATTATTACTTTACTTACTGCCGAGAAGAATTTCCTGAACAGCGATACCGTAATTGTACCCGTCGTGCTTCGGCACGTAACTAGACTTTTACAAAAGTCAGTGAATTTCGAAATTTTAATGTCCGGTGCACGTATAAGTGAATGAGAGCATTTCCTACTTCTGTTCCTCAATAGTAATGGTATCCCAAAGAGATCTAATTCAGCATACATGAGACTAGTGTTACGATATGAAGCGCGATGTTAACTTTAAATTAAACTTATCAGGTTTCATTAAAGCAATAATGACAAATCCAATTTAACGGGACAAAAATTGATCGGTCCACCCCGATCGAACGGGGGCACAGTCGCTTTTAACAAAGAATTACGAATTTTTCATACGAAACGCACGACGTGTCGATCGTGTTCTTTTTTTGCGTTTCTCGAAATTAAAGCATAGTCTTGTCCACCGTGGTGCATAGTATTACTACACCATGAAAGCGTGATTGAATTTTATCCGCGGCGAGTTTGCACCTCGTTATCGATTTCTTCGCGTAGCGCGAATTTTTTAAGCGACGTTCAATTTCAATCTAGGATTATTAGTAATGTAATTGCGCAAGTTTATCCGAGATGATACGAATGACTAGACACATTTTAAAGAAAATATATCGTGCGTCAGGGCACCGTAAGGACATGCTACGTATGGATGATGGTGTCGGTAGTAATTTTTCGATTTATGATAATAATAAGAAAAGAAGAAAAAGAAGCCGCGGTACCTTCGCCCGTAACCATCGCGCGACTATAATGCGATTTAACGAGAGCGTTACACGGTATCTTGTTTTTTTTAAATGTAATTGATGTACATTATTGCTCGTAATAGCGAATAGTTATGATAACGAAGAATATAAACAAAAAAAATGGTTCAGCCGTAGTGATGTGCTAATGAATTACGGTAAACATTCGTAGTATGTAAAAGTATTAGCTAGATTATAAATGCCGCGTGAACTACGACTACGAGATATAGAAGGATAATTAAAAGGGCGGTGCGGGGTGTTGCGGCGTTGGACGCGACAGCGATTGACCCGTTGTCACCGACGTGATTTAAGAACGATTGAGTCGGTAAGATCGTAACGAGTTTAAACGCGCACTTCATGTCTCGGTGATTTAATGTTCGAGAATATTTCCAAATTATTTCTGTGAATCAATAATCATTAAGAGACACCCAACCGCACACCTTACTTTCATATTCACAAAACAATCGTCAGTTTGCCATCGAAGTGAGAATACCAGAAATAGTACAGAATTTATACGTTGGATGTGATCTGTTGCAGCGCAAAAAGCCGGGGCATTTCAAGATCTTACCGAATGTTCTTAGAAACGCGTCGACTCGTGGGCGCGCTAAATAAAAAAAAAAGTGTGTTACTCGGGGCACGCCTTGCACCCTCATAATTGGTAGCCGATGCGTTAAACATGTCGTACATGCAGACACACCACCAACAACAACAAGAACAAATAATTTTTTAAGATTCAATTATTATTTAAATAGTACAGTTACATTGTTAGTACGAATAACGACGCTTTTTATACGAATTTTAGTTTTTAACGTCGATCTTACGATATATTATATGGTATAATGATAATGACAATGGTAATAACAATAACGATAAATGATATCGATAATGGAGCAGATAAAGAGAAGTGGAAAAAATGCGCAGGAGAGAAAGAGAGCGTGCGTGCTGAAGAACGAGAGGGAGAGAGAGGGGGGGGGGGAGAGAGAGAGACAGAGAGCAAAGGAAAGCGAGAGGGAGAGAGAGTGAGAAAGAAAGAATGCGTGAGTGTGTGTTTAAGCTAGATGATTGTCTATAGTATAAACGAAGGCATACGTTAGGTAGCCTCGATGCTATTTAAACAGACTTAATTAATGTATTGCAAATGAATTAATAAAGTGTAAGCGAAGCGTGTATCTGTACAGTGACAAGTTTTCTTTTCAACTTAATAAGGTTCTTCAAAAGTAGTTTACTACTTCCATGCTTGCGAGAGGTCAGCGTGTCTCGTGCCAACAATGTGTTTAATACGTTCAAATATCAATATTTCTCCCCCACTAACGATAAGACAAAAATATCTACTACCTCTTTGTTTCTCCTTGAGCTCTGTGTAAATGTAATTTCTGCTATAACTCGAAAAAGGTATCGAGTCATTCAAAACTGGTTGACCGCGTAAAATATATCCTTGCAAGATCGCTTTCGATGACAAGTTAGAAAATTCATGGGCTGCCTGCTTTTTCTTTCCCGCGGCGATTCAAATTTTCCGCCATTTAGTCGGGAATTCTCTTGATGTTATCGTACGTCCCACCGCGTAATATTTATCTCACTGTCACTGACTTCGAGCGAATAGAACTCCCACCGATGTACGTACTTCTCGCGCAGGTTCCGTGTAATTCTACATACTTTGATGCTTCTCCGTTTGCCGCTAGATATTTCATTCGTCCCGGTGTAGAGGTTAGGTGTGCATTTGACTGATTCAGCGTTACTCCTTGCTGCTTTTTCGTTCGCGCGAGAATTTTTCTGGTACAGCATGCGATGACCGCACTCAGCTATCTTCGAAGACGATCTGTCGGTAAGCGAATTTTGATTACAGTTAGTGATAGTTGGCGATAATAATTCTCTTTAAATGGCGAGAATTATTCGTGGAACAATGAAACAGAAGACTGTATGTACTTTCCAAAAATTTGTTCATTACTGCTCCTCATTGAACTATTTTATACTTTTGCATTCATACATATAAATTTGACAATCAAGTCACTTTACTTGTTGAAGTGTACATGAATCCGGAACAAAACTTTACGCGCGTGTATGATTTTCTGTACTTTTTTAAAATATGTATTATAATACAAAAAACGAAATACAATCGTTAAATAAATAATATATTATTTATAATACACTAACAAGTATATTGTTTTAAATTCATTTATAATCATATATTTCTACATAGCACACGAATACGATCTGCCGCGAGTTTTTTTCCGTGTCAACACTGTGCCCATGTATTGTAAAATTACCCTTGCAGTACATACGCGTTTCTACTTAGAAAGCAGTAGCGGTTTACTGTAAGTATCCTTGATGCATTTGAAATCCAACTAATAGGCGACTGACACACATTGCGTGTGCTCGAAGGACACGTGAAATCATTCCTTTATTATTATTATTATTATTACCATTATGTTTATGGCATTTAAGGATTGGTGTCTGTATTATTCTTCATAAGCCTACATCCCGGGAAGATGTAGAATATTTAAAGTATTTTTTTTTAACTGTTTTTTTTCTATTAATAACATGAAAGCATAATTTTTGCCACATTATGAATTTTAAATACAGATTATACTTTAATGAATGTGGTTCTATAAAATTTACTCAACCACGCAACAAAAGTGTTGTAGTTACTGAAACTAAGAAAAATAATTAATAATTTTATTTCTTCGTTATTTTAGGAACATTACAGCTTCTTCAACCGCGCGCAACGAATGGTCATCAAAGTCTCCGAATATTCCTTCGAAATGAATCGAGTTTCGTACCGAAGCGAGTACTTATCGTCGCCAAATTATCGCGATATCATTTCGAGAAATTACGCGAGCCTGAACTGGATGATACACAGCTGAAATTAAGATTACTGGAAAGAGGCTCGGATTACGATGCGATGCTGGCCAGTCACCTTGCCACCAAATCTGTGGAAAACCAAGTAACAGAAATTTTAAGGAAAATGAACGTGGAGTATAGGATAATCGACAGGTAATTATTTTCATGAGTTGTACGATTTTTTATGAAAATCCTTGTACATATTGTTATGTTACAGAAGAAACCTAGATTATTCAAATTTCACTTGGGCCGATTTAATTTTACCGATCGGCGGGGACGGTACATTCTTATTAGCTTCGAACTTAATATTTGATAATAAAAAACCAATTGTTGGTATTAATTCGTATCCGGAGAAATCCGAGGGTTTCCTGATGTTACCGCCGAGATACACGAAAAATATACCCGAGATCTTCGAGATGTTAAAAGCGGGCCGTTATAGTATACTTATGAGAAGGAGAATTCGAACAACTCTAAAAGGGGATGGAATATGGGAGCCCCCATTTCATATGCACGAAAAAGGCCGCGTTGTCGCAGGTGGAGAAAAGTAATGATAGAAGACACAAATCGTTCAATTGGAACATTCTACCAAATGCTTTTTCCATTTAAATTTACCCAAAGTTTACGTATCTAAAGTATTACTTATCGTTTACAGATTTTATCAACAAAAATTACATCACGACGAACCTAACGAAATGTTAAAAGAAAGGCGTTTGCCTTGGTTAGCGTTAAATGAAGTAAGTTTTCTGTTTTATTTCGCCGGACAGGTTTATCCATTTTATATAGAACCGCCGAGTATTCGATCATTTGTTTTGTACGCGCATTACGTTTTCATTTTTGAGGTTTTCATGGCAGAATCTTTGTCAGCGAGAACGAGTTCCTTGCTTATAAAAATGAACGACGAAATCAACTATCACAAAGTGAAAAGCTCTGGATTATGCGTCAGCACGGGGACAGGATCAACATCATGGTACAAAGCAATCAATAGCGTCAGCACTCAGACGGTACAAGAAATATTGAGCCTAATAAAAAACAAACGGCATTTTACTCCCGAAGAAATCGAACAGATTTCTACGACATTTAATGACAACTTAAATTTCAATGCAGGTATATATGCTCAATTGCATTAAATATTTCCGTTAAAATTCCATAAAGATTAAAACAATTACTGACACCGTCATCTTTATTTCAGAGGAGTTGAAACTATGTTATGCCATAAGAGACATGATAGTAGCCGATGTTTGGCCAGTCCCGAAACATCTACACCCCCGAGGATTTTGCCAGAAATTGACAGTTAGATCGCAGTGCTTCGACGCGGGTTTAGTTCTCGATGGTGGCATAGCTGTGCCTTTCAATTCCGGTACTACAGCAATATTGGAGACGTACCCCGAAGATTCTTTGCGGACGATAATGCTCTCGCATTAAACATTCTATAATTTTCTAGAAAACATATTGCCCGTCTCATAGGACGTAAAACATAACTTAAGGCCGAGGTAAAACTTATGTTAAGCAATGAGGCATTTAGCTGTAATAGGGACTATGACACAGTATGTTGAACATGAAAATCGACTAGCTTAAATATGCAGAACAGTTATACAGGGTATGGATGAATCCTGTATCCACATTTTTTTAGTACAAGCAATACTTAATATAAAAGGGAAGGTTTCTGAAAAATATTATATCCACCAGTTTCCTAATATACTATGTAGATTACTAATTTCATAAATTAGACAGTACCTTTGCAAATACACTGTGTAGAGGATTTTACAGTGTAATGTAATTTTTGCATCGAAATTTTATAACTATTTAATAATGCTGATGATTGTTCTTTTAATGCACGCAAGTATTATTGGGTTGGCAACTAAGTGATTGCAGATTTTAAATAACACATCTATCGATAAAATCGGCAATCATTTGGTTGCCGACCCAATATATATAATTTAACACAGCATCCAAATTAAGTGCAACTACGAATTTACAGAAAGGTTAAAGATCTTCCAAATGTGTTTGCATAATATCTATTTAGCTATTATTTAGGATGTCGGCATACTGAAATAGATTGTATTTTATGAAATATATTCTGTATTAATAAAACTAAGACTGCTAGGCTTTTTCCACACAATTTGAGTGAATCGAGTATTCTACAAATTCTTTATTTATATTTCAATTATGTTTTGATATAGTAATCATAGCTGTGATATTATATTTCTGAGTAAATAAAGGACAATTCCGAAATGGGTTGAAAAGTGAGAAGAAATAGTTATATCTTTGCTTTAACATCGCAAACTAATTTATTGATATATATAGTTTCACATTATGCACTTTTAACCGAAAAATATAGCGGAAACACCGAGTGTACCTGCTGTTTCTGAATTTTTCGGCCAATAACACACAAAAATACCAGGCGAAAAAAAATACTTTCCATATTCCGCTCACATCGAATAATAGTACGCAATATACATATGTGTGTATATGATGGTCAGTTCCAGAGTCGTATCAAATTGCCGGTATCGTTCTTTCCATACCAAACCTTTCATGGAAGTATTGGTACTCGAATTAAGCACGATCTGCTCTTGCGCTCCAATCACCTATCATTGGCGATTAAATGAACATCTTGATTATCCAAGTGAAAGTTTTTGGTTTACACTAAGTATTTAATCGAAATATACAGATAGCACAATTGCGCGTACGCTCCCCATGATAGCATCCAATGAAATTATCTTTATCACATCCCTCTGTTTTCATTACCGTCACAGATGAGGTCTTGTTCGTGTTATTATCGTAATATCGCTCGTTGATAACAATGATAGCATATCGATTCACTATTTTCTACCATTGTAACCTTGAACTTGACTAGCGTATTCACTATTTCTGGGGAGTGTCTGCAAAGTCTTATATTAGTAGCTGTTGATCGTACCTTTTGTATCGTTTTTATCAATAATTATGGATCCTGCGGTCTTCCCTGAGGAAATTTGGATAAAAATTTTATTATACTGCGATGTACCTGATATTATTGCTTTTGGTAGCACCTGCAAATACTTGAGGAAAACCTCGGACACCGATTACTTATGGTACGTTTAGAGGTTAACTTTACGTCAAAGTTACATTAGACTCCAAAAATTCGGTTTTTCCGTTAAATAAATTTGTATAAACGCAAGTTTTTTAAAAAGGGATACAATTTCCACAAAAGTACTACATATATTTTCATTTTCCATGTTTTAGTAGTATTGTTTTTAAGCAATCTATCATTTCGAAATGATTTTGTGTGTAAGTTTGTAATGTAAATATACTTGTTTTTTTCATCGAAAGTTAACAGCGGAAGGACTGAAACGTTAAAAAGGAAAACACATTATTATCACTCAACGTTAGCTGACAGGGTGAAAGAAAAACTAATAAAATGCTAGGACGCGTAATTACTGTCACATCGGATCCTATTTTGCCATTATTAACTACAATATAGTATACTAGTCGAGGTAGATCGTGGAATTACAAAAAACATTTAGAATTCGAATTTGATTTATATTTAAAACATGAAAAGTAACGATGGATAGCAATATGGATTCATAGAACTATTCGGAAACCAAGAGAATTAATTAAATTGTGGATTGTAACTAATGCAATAGGTAAATAACCAACTCAACTTCACATGCAGTAGCAAACGTCCCAATAAGAATTTGGTTTTTTGTACAATGTTATTAAGACTGATACCGTGAAAGCAAAGCATATGATTTGTCTAATTTTTTAAAACAATGTACTTAAGCTTGAACAATTTCAACAGCACACATGAAAATCCCATAACACGATAGCAGATCACATGAAAAAGTATGTTGAAACAAAAAGGCAAGTTATGACTCAAATTACATAACGCGGAAACAGTATATCATCGAAAAATTAAAATGTAAGGTAAAACAGCTAAGCACGCTGTTAACTAGCTCACGTGACCTGATAATAATGTGTGGTTCCGTTAAAAGATCTAGTACTAATGGTTGTGTTTTATGTTTCTTTTAGGAAAATAAAGTGGTTACAATTGATTTCAAAAGTGCCCTTTAGGTTACCTGACATAAAGCGTTTACAACTACTTAGCGTCAGTTTTAAAGCAATGTGTTATAGATTACATATGGTAATTACATTAGGAGAAACCTCTCCTTTCCCAAAGTGTTATCACTGTAGCGACTACACGTGTCAAAGAAACTGTGTAGAAGGTTCCAGTGCAAAAGCAGTGATTGAAATTGGAAATAAGTACACCTGGGTCGTAATACCATACTTTGGATTGAAGAGGCATTTATCGATGTTTGGAATACCAAAATACAACAGCAAATCACACCTGGAGCAAGTGCAAAGGCAAAATATCCCAAGTAGTAGTACACGTACGAAGTCTGATGGGAAATCGTTCATCAATAAGCCAAAATTACCCGAATTAGTGGCCGCTAAGATCCCGAAACCAAGTGGACCATTTTGTCTCTTCTGTAACCCAGTAAAATTGTACAGAGAAAAAAAGAGATTGGTTACGCATCAAAATGATCCGACATCTTATACGAAGCCAAACCCCATTTATCAAAAACTTGTGAACGGTTACTGTACAGATACCATTGAAGTACTTGGAATTCCGAATGTGGATGTTGTTAGTCCAGCGGAAGCTTTATTAAGCGATGGAATGTTTCCAGTTCTTAAAATTTTTGTTGGTCACTTGTTTTATCAGATGAGCTTAACTTCGATATTAAGAAGGCCAAATGCAGTGCTTATGTTTTGCGAACCATTAGCTATGCATCCAACATTAAGAAAGCAATTGCTACATTACTTGTTTCAAGAAGTAAAAGTAGCAAGGTACGATTACATTGTAATATTGTGATAAAACATATTCGTTAAAAATGATACAAACAACATCTCATCTGATCGTTATATATAGTATCCTTCTATTAAGATGTTTTATTTACTTATTACAGTTGTTGCCTAGTGATAATTGCAAGTAATATGTTAAAATATATTTACAGAGTTTGTTTGGTCCCAAAACCATTAGCAGCATGTGCAATGCTCAATGTAGAAACTTGTGTGATCGTTGACAGTGGTGCGCTAAGTACAACGGTAGCTGTTGTAATCGGTGGACGTGTAATACCAGATCGTTGGAGGCTGTTACCTGTTGGTGGTTGGCACGTAGCATATCACTTAAAACAAGCCATGCATCGGCAACCAAAAGAGTACCATCAGATTCCTATATCTTACATGGATACCTTGGCTGTAAAAGAAAGATGTAGACTCAGTTACAATATTAAAAACGAGGATAAGCAAGTAGGACAAAAATCCAGGGAACACATTAATCTTAGAGTCGACAATTACGCAGATTATAAAAATTTTTGGGTGAGTAAATTCCTTAATGACGGTGTAACGAAAGAAGATGGGGAAGAAAACTTAGTAACTTGAGAATTTGTGTTCCAGAGAGTTTCTTTGAATTCAGAATTATATATAGCTCCAGAGAATATGTATATCAGCCTCGGATTACCACAAGTCATAAAAGATGTTACGTCTGGTTTATCGGAGGAGGTAATGCACGATTGCCTGTCACATATACTTCTCACTGGGGGTAATACAGACCTTTCAGGTTTTGGATTAAGACTTACTAAAGATTTGAAAGAATTATTGCCTGAGCACAGTAAGATTTTGGAGGTGAGAGGTTGTCCTGGCGCACATAGCTGGAATGTTGCTATGGGCTCAACACATGTGCCTTTAGCTGTACATCCTGGTAAGCATATTAGTTAGAATTAACAGTGTCCTGCATGGAATAATTTTTCAAAATAAGGCATTACATGAATTTTTAGAGTTGTTTGTGGGTGACTTTAATTGCATTATTATTTCAGATAAGACACCACCCGAATATGTAGAAGGTAATCCGTTCTGGTTATCAAGAGAGGAATATGTTTTATTTGGATGCGAGTCTTTGGAACAGTAATTAAAAGTAAACTGGTTGATCTTGAGCAGCGTTTAATACCTTACGTATTACATGATGATTGCAAGAACCGGTGCGCGTGTAAGCGTTACCAGTGTCATGTAAGTTTTATCTTATATTGCCTTTAAATTCGATACAACAAATAATAATGCAAAATCAAAGGAACCCCGAAATTCCGGATTACAAGAACTCTTGTAATATTAAAAGGGTATCCGGAATTGTTTCAGATGTCTTAGCTCCTCAGATTTATTCACGCTGCTATTATATTTAAATTTTCTGAAATTGATTCTATATTACCTTCGCATTCTTACGGCACCTACATTTTCAACTACGTTTAACTACTGCGTATAAACGTTGTAAAGATTATCGCGCTTTAATAGTTAACCTGAATGCCTGTCGCAGTATTTCTGCATCACTTTTTACCAGTTATATTGGTAATGTTTCTTATGATCCAACTCTAAGAATCGACAAAGTATGTCAGTGATGGGTATTAGAAGTATTTGATAATTATTTCGAGAAATGGAGCAACGGGATCCGTTTCGTGTATATAGATCAAATAGTAAATTCTTTTATAAATAAAATGTATGCGAAGCTAAAGCTGCTTAAATTAAAGCTAGACGTATTAACTTTACGAAGTATCATCCTACGAACGAGTATTATAACTCAGAACATAGTATTTCCAAAAACTGTCCACTATTTCGTACATTTACAATACTTATAAATCTTGCCAAAAAAATTGAAGTATATAACGGTAATAAAAGAGTACATAGAGACACTTCTAGTTATTTTAAATATATCTAGGATATTTAGTCTTTTCTTCCAAGACAGCATATTTAACATTATAAAAAATAGAGACTCGTAACGGCTAATCGTAAATAAAGGGTAAGAATCTCTAGAGTTTAATTTTACGAAATGTAAATTTATTGTTATAATTTCGTCCGAAATGTAGATTTAATTTTCTGAGTAATTGAATCTGCAATTGTAACGTGTACAGTGGAAATGTTTTATTAATTGGCAGAGTAATTGAATAGGTATAGCTAGATACAATTAAGGAAAGTTTAAGTACGTTTTAATACCACTCTAGGTAAGACTGTATTGCGATAGCATAAAAGTTAATTAAAAGAATATTTATATTATGAAAATTAAGTTATGAATAACGTTTTTATTCAAGAGAATCTATGTAAATGATTACATTATCGTAACAAATTTTTTATTATTACGAAAATATCGCGATGCTTGTTATTAGGTGTTCATTAAACATTTGGCTTTGGTCATGACACACCAGCATATAGACATATTTCAACGTAGGTTTGTATTGAGAAATATATATATCTGCAGTCTAATCTGCATGGATTAAAAGACTTTGATAAGCTCGAGTATATTTTTCTTTATCATTAAATATCTTAATTCAGAGTGTTAAAAATGTCGTTCCCGTGATGAAGTGCCGGATGCAATCACGCTAATAAGATTACGAAAAGAAAGACGCTATTATAATTAAGATTTGTTTTCCTCTTGAAAGATATGTATTGCATAGTAGCTTTAACGTTAATCGAGTTGCGATTCCTGCGCGTGGAAAGGAAAGCTACGTATAAATTAATGTAGGTAGCATAATGAATTATATCTCTGCGTTTTTCTGTTATCGGCGAGGCATTTAAAACAAATCACTTGAATAACTCGCTTATTTCTTGGCAGAAAAATGCTTCAAATAAAAGTTGCATGACTTGAAGGCGGACATAATCTAATGTTAATAACTTTTACAAACGTTGAGGGATATAGGTCATATGAAGATCACCACTATTCTTTAATCGGAGTGACTCAATTTTGTATCCATAGTCAAAAAAAGCGTTTCGAAACGAATACAATGATCTCCCATGAAGGTCATTCAAGGTCGATTGCAATAGAAAAGAACTTTCGCCAAATACTACTGCAATTTACACGTAAATATTTTATTTACCTACTGGGAGTGCTAAAAGTGTTCAAAATGACGACCTTAAGTATTGATACACTTGAGCAGTGATTGAATGTTTATGTCACGCCACCTTCATAGCAATAAAGTAGTTTACAATGTTGCGAATGGGACTTATGAACACTGTAAAGCGGACCGCACGCTGAGGAAATTGGGTTCGTGAAACAACTTTCATGAAACTTGTTTTATATTTGTCCTACATCAATGAAACTACAAATTAGTAGCAACAATATCGTAGACGCAAAAGATTTGCTAATGCTGTATTGGTGGGTACAAAATAAAAAAAGGAAACGTAGATACCAGGTTCATTCACTTATTCTTGATAGACAGCATAGTATTTATGCAGTCGCAAAGGAATTAAGTGCCGATGAGGCGAAATTCCAAAGTTCCTATAGAATATCTCAACTCGTGTTTTATTTTGTAAAATAAAGAAAGATAGTGTTGGTTAAAATGTGAACTTTTCAAGTTTCTATTCGTGTACCCTCTCGTCATTTCATAGCGGTAAATATAATAACAAAGTACGATTGAAATAACATGTAAAAACTCATTAGGTCACTACTGCCTACAAATAACTTATAATGAATAAATAAATTCCAATTTAAGCTTATCAAGAACATAATAATATGGTTCAAAGTGTTGATTTAACAACGCTAATCTCAATGGCTCTGGTAGAAACTTCCATACAAAACTGTCAAAATTATGATGGCTTGAAACCAAAATCACAAGTTTCATGAGATTTTAGTTTCATGAAACTTAATGTGCGGATAAATGTGTTTTCGGAACGGCATGGTTTCATGAAACTAAAGTTTCAAGTTACGTGAAACCGGTTGTATAAAAAGAGTTTCCTCAATGTGCAGCTCACCTAAGACGATAAAATGTTCTTTACTAAAACATTATTTACAGACGAACACGTATTTACAAATGACCTTTATGATAGGTCATTGTATTCGTCTTGAAACTGTGATGGGTGTAGGTAGTGTGGTCGGCGATTAACACAAAACACTGAATTTAACGATTTGGTGTTTATTGCTGAACGAAAGAGAGTATGCTAAGGTGTTACAGTTAGAAAGATGTACAGAGCGAGAGGCGACGTGTGAAACGTTACGGTGACTGACTGAGAGTGCTCGAGAGATCTGCAGCGGGGCCGCGCAGCGGTGGGCCTCGCTGCAGGTCTTTGTCTAAAAGTCCTGGCGTCAGCATTCTTAGAATGAGTGACCTCTTATAGGCGATAAGCGCCGTGGGACCGGATGTGATTCTATGAATTATAATATCGGAAAAATGTACAGGACGTTACAAAACGCTCTTCACATTATAAATAATAAATTGTATTATTTCATTTTAAAAAACAGTGACGACCTTCATACGATATATACTACACCCCTCCACCTTTATAAAAAGTAACATCAGATTATGTCCCCTTTCAAACCAAGCAACTTTTGTTTTGTAATTCTTGATAATTAAATGTTTATTCAAACATTCCTGAGCGATAAGGACCGTAAGACCAGTGCGTGACTGTTATAAAAAAATAAAAGAATGTACTGGCCTTTACAGTTTGAACCATTTTTTCTGCCACCAAAAATCAGCTAGATTTCCAAGTAATTTGTTCTGAATGCCTCATCGTATGGACACCCGTATGTTTGATGTAAATTTCTTTAATGTTGTACAAATGACGAATGAATGAAATTGAGGCAGGTAATTATATACGGAAACAATGAAATTAGAATTTAGTTCAAACAGATGATACCAGTATTCTTTTAGTATTTCTATTAGTTTTGTTTTTACATTTATACTCTCAAATATTCACCACTCAATTTGTTATTTTATCTGCTATTACTTTCTGTCTCACTAACGTGAGTTTTTATCACTTTAACTGTATAGTTCTATACTTAGAGGAAAAAGTAACTGCCAATAGTATTTTGTACATAATTCTGTGTTGTTAGTCAATTCCGCGCGCGGTATATAGGTATGAGATGAAAAGGAATCTCTGCACAGTTCAAATGATTCTAGTCTAAATTATTCGAAATTCGGGGCAATATTTAACATTATCTAATGGTGTGAGTACGTGTACACATATATATACACGTGTATGCATCTAATTTTGCTGTTTCTACATTTTATGAATAAATCTTTTCCACTTATTATAATTATCTGTTAAGTACGAGATGCTATATACTGATATTACTTTTTAATCGTTCTGCTAATTATAGTTGCATTGATCAGTGTAATTAACTTGAAACATATTTTACAAAATAGGGTATTTACTATTTCTTTAAAATAACTTGTATATAAACAACATCGATGCGAAGACACAACTTTGTAAATCCTCGTTTGTAACACTGGTTTTTACTAATAAGAGAATGCGAGATTCGGCACGTTATTACAATTTATAGATTTAATTGTACATCGGAATTACTTGTGGTTTATATATATCTTAGTTAATGCGTATATTAAATTATGCAAAGGACTTGGTAGTATATCATTTATTTTCCAACGTGGTCATATATAAATGTGTAGTGCACAAAAGTATAGGTACTCTCCTTAAATTTGTTTACTTAGATTACACATAAAATTATACATTTTATAGGAAACAATTCTTACAAAGATATACATCCCAAGAGGTCATATATGAAAACAATGTAGCGCAAACAGATCGCTAACAATTCACACGTTCAACTTAAAGTTTGAACAATTTCTATTTACAAGAAACTATTTATGAACGCAAGGAACATATCACAACACTTTGGATAATATTAACATGATCGACGAGTTTGTTTTTTACTTGTATGCTTGCGAACAAAAATCTATATCGGCAAACAGTATCATAAATGTATCGTTTTGCAGCACTGCACATGTATTATACATAACGTCTACTGTCTAAGTGATGAAATTCATGGTATTCTGAGACTATACAATTCTAATGATAATGAATAGTTTAATAACAGTTTTGTTGGATTCTTTAGAAAGTATCTATGAACGATCGCTTTATGCCACAGTTAATGAGTATAAAAATCCCAGAAATGGAATCTATCCAAGCAACAGTTGTTCTGACTTTTTGAAAATGTAGATTAAACTGTGCTCTTTGACTCGAGTAAGTATTACACATTGCATATAGCAACAGTACTATATGTAAATAAATATTCTGTTAATCAAGTCGCAGGGAAAAATGCAAGTTAGCATTATTAACTTGCTTTTGTCCTAACAATGTGCAAAATGTTTGTCACTTTCTTGGTATGATTCATATCCTGAATGTCAGGGAAGTCGTTTTTCCTGTTTTTAAAATACATATGAAAAAGTGTAAAACATACCACCAGGTAAAAAATGGTTTATATGAAAAATATCGTACAAGATTATAAAAATCTTTCAATCTGAAATATGTATAATATATCCTATGATTAAAGCATAATAGAGCAGCGATTACCTAACTCATACAAGCTAATACAAACCGAGGTGCACCAGCCTGTACGATCTCCAATATACTTTCACAGTTCTGATTAGCTTTTACCATTTTCACAAATCGAATTATAATAGCTTACTAACACCATTCGCGTTTAATTGAATGCGGGCGATAGCGACGCGTATAATTAGTTTGGCTTCATTTCCCGTATGTATATCACTATCACAAACTGTGGCATTAAAAACAAAAGAATAATTAACAGAATTTACGAAATGTTAAATCAACACATCCGGTATAAGCGTTTCATTGATCATTTATGTACCTATGTACAATGTGTAGTCTGTAATAAGTCTCTTCTTCACATCGCGAATTTTCATTGAAATCGTGAACGTTAGAATTACATATTTTCCATAAACAAAGAATAACGTTTATACGTTAATTAATAACTTTTATTACGTTGCTCAGGGAAATGATTCTTGATAAACAAGTACAGACATTGTTTTTTCACAGAACAGAATCGTTGGTTTGTGTGGCAAAATTTATAACGACCACTAGGGTAGGATCTGTATTATGAACATGAATCTGTTTCGTGCGACAACTTACGTATTTTGTCCTTTAAATAAGATAAAAACAGTCCTAGCACAATGCCTAGTTGCCTCATGGATATTTGTTAATCTGTTTATACAAGCTATATACAAAGATGTCTAATCTAGATTTATACACAACTTTTGTATGTATTCAATGTTAGTCTTCTTTTTTTTTCTAGAATAAGAATGCAGTGGGACATCGTTGAGAGCCATTCTTGTATTACATATTGATGGATATCAATATTTGTAAGACAATTTCCTTGATGTAACAAAAAAGTCATAGACTTTCGTTTGAAAGTACCTGTTTGAGAAAAATTCGCAAATTTAATGTTTCCCATTGCATTCTTAAAACGTATTGTTTTCCTTGGTAAGCTGAAACACTGACTTAGCAACACGAGGACTTCGCAGGTTCTGCCTCGACTAGATTAAAATCCAAACCACCTGGCCTGGCAAATCCTGTTTTGACTCCGTCCCAACCATCTTCTACCTTGTATTCTCCGGTTTGTATTCTATTATAAACTTCTTGCGTGACTGTTCGAAACGCCTCTTCGACGTTTACACCAGTCTTTGCACTAGTTTCAATGTGATGTACCCCATGTTGGTCAGCAAATGTTCTTGCTTCTTCCTTTGAAACTTCTCGTTTACCGCCATTAGTAACTAAATCTAATTTACAGCCTACCAATGCGAACACAGGGCGATGCGGTTCTATGTGCCTGCGAGCTTCCATCATCCATTGAGGAATATGCTCGAAACTATCCCTATTGCAGACATCGTATACCAGCAATGCTCCAACAGAATTTCTATAATAGGACTTCGTAATTGACCTAAGGCAAGCGGAAGGATTCAACGTTATTGGTAGAGCATTGTTTATAGTCTTTCAACTTACATAACTACGCCTGGTATTGATGATGTAAATCCTCGCATTGCTATATACTTTTACGTAGTGTGCAAAAAATCTCTGATCATTGTAGCTACATACCTGAATCTTTCTTGGCCAGCTGTATCCCACAGCTGCAATTTTATCCGTGTGCCATCCTTAACTTCTATTAAACGAGCAAAAAAGTCTACGCCGACTGTTGGGTCCGAAAGCTATAATAAAGTAGAAAGAATCGAATTTAAATCTGGGAAGCTAACAACATGAATGAATGTCATTGCTGTATATTACATCTCCAAAATTGTTGCATTAAAACTCTATTGCACTTGCAATTATTCTAGACAATTGGAGGCATTCGAATTATATAAAATACAAAAGTGTGTTTATCTCCGTCATGGCTCTAATCCAGATAATGATATAGTACAACGATTTCTTTTTCAATTTGCTAGAAATGCACTACAAGTGCTACAAACACTTGTCTATCTAAGTTGCGCGAGCATGCTTAAATTATAATATTACATAGCTTCTGATTTTATTAACTTTCCGTAAACCAACATAATATTACAAGCCCACGAAATGGGAATTACTTCAGATCGCTCTTCGTACCATCAACAAACCGCAATAATATAGGTCGCTCTGTTCGATGCCATAAATAAATAAATAAGCAAAACACGGGGGACAGTGACGGGCTCTCCCGTTCATTCACGTCTACTCAATTTCGAAAATGCTCTGTTGACGATGGAATGGTTAGATTAGAATCGCTGCGTACCTCCGCGAACTTCCCATCGGTGAAATATTTCAGCAGCGAACTCTTCCCAACTGTACTGTCGCCGATGAGTATCAAACGGAACTGATAGTCAAAAATTGGTTCCACCATCTTGACGTGCTATCAACGGGGCAAAAACACTCGATTACGAGGCACGCGCGCTTGTGTCACTTAAAAAATCATGATTTTTATGTGCGCACTTTGTCAACGAGCGACGGGAACTCCGCGTTGACCGTGACATTAATCATCAGCTTCCTACCTTTGCCCAAGACTGTACTGCGCTTATTGCGCACGTCACTCCGCGAATAAACACGATGATCTCGCGTGCCGTTCTATCGCGATCAAGCACATCGTGATTTTCAGTGAAATCCGATCGTTTTCTCGCCTTTCTCCGACTCTCTTCTTTATTCCCCTCTTATCGCATTCCTGGGGAATTTACAGGGTTAAAGGCAGTTAGAGGAAACCACATTTGTGAAATTACGGGAGTATTAGACTTGACTTGACATAATCTGTTTTTGAAGGTGCACGATTTATTGTAATTGTAATTTTGTTACATTCTGACTGTCGGGGAAAGTTAACTTAAATGCGATTTTAATTGTCTGTACGAATATTGCGAATATTTGTTGTTTTGTTCCGTGAATGCAAATTGAGAATAATAATATTACAGAATTCTGATGTTTCAAACGAACAAGTTTTCTGTTTTTGGAAAGTGTAACGTGTTCAAGAAAAAAAGTGTACTGTGAAAAAGTATTTGGTATAGCCGAATTACTTTTTAAGGGCGATGGTTGAAAACTGGAAACGTAGTTAGTTTTCTAAATGATGTAGCAATGCTATTGAAAGTTAATTACACGTTTTGATTAAGGATTTGCACGCAATTACAAGCAGAGAAACTGGTGGAAACGGAGTAATTATTGCGCGCGCGCACATACGACGCGGAACCACTAGTGAACAAGTACGCTAGATCCGTATACAGATTCTAAGCAGCTATATACAAAAAAATTAGTATCCGCCCGAACAATTTCTCGTTGTGTTTCCATTGATCGTACTGTATCTCTTGCATCCTTTAAGGCATGTTTATCAACTTCTTTTACAACCGTGATGCTATATTTACCAGTTATTTGTCGAACTTACGCGAATTAACCTCTACGGGATAATAAACTCGTCAAAGATTATGTACGATTTATTCGTTTACTGTTGACGGTTCCAGAGCATAGTAACAACTTCTTTTATAAAGTAGTTTAGATAAGGATGAATGAAAAGAAGCTAATTGATGAAATTTCCAAGTTGCGCGAGTTGTTGAGCGTGAAGGAAGCTGAATTGGCCACATTGAGGCGCAAAAGTCAAATTTCACAAGATTATGGTTTAAACAATGAAGAGATAGCGAGATATAGTAGGCAAATTTTTTTGCCGGAGATCGGCGTGAACGGTATTTTCTTTATATTTACATCTCCAAAATCGATTTTTTTTACATATCGATAGAGATCAATATTAGCAAGACAATATTGATTTCTATGACAATATTGATTGACAATATGAAATTTAACTGTTTTACAAAACGCAATTTTTGTTAACTTGTACACATAGATACCAATGTCGTTCCGTAAGAAACAATACTGCCTATCTGACACTTTTTGCGGAATAGACATTTTGGTTTTTATGGCTTCGTAATATCGCCGTTCACTATTTTTTATCGTGGTTAGAGCAAAATACCGGTAGTTAAAGAAATAATGTTGAAGTACTTCAAATTCTTTTTTGTATATATATCAATAAAATATAAGTTTTATAACAGTTTTTTGTGTCTCCTGAAAATTTTTTCAATGCTAGGCTGGCGGTATTGTTTCTTACGGGACAATGTGTACTTTATGATCATAGGGCAGTTGAAAATAAAAAATTCTCGGATATTAATTGTGGGTGCTGGGGGTCTTGGATGCCCCGCTGCATTATATTTGGCATCTGCTGGCATTGGTGATATAGGCATAGTTGATTATGATGATATTGAAATTAATAATCTTCATAGACAAGTGTTATATACGGAAACAATTATCGGGACACCTAAAGTAAATGCAGCAGTGGAAAGTCTCAAACGGTAATTTTTTTAGTTTTCTTTTCGCATCACTGTTTATGTTATACTATATTATTTTGTTTGCAGCGTGAACAGTAATGTAAAAGTTACACCATTCAAAATTCAGCTAGATAGCAGCAATGCCTTAAATTTAATAAAGCAGTATGATATAGTGGTGGATGCTACGGATAATGTAGCTACCCGCTATCTATTAAACGATGCTTGCGTTCTGAGCAAGAAACCACTGATTTCTGGATCAGCACTAAGATTTGAAGGTCATTTATCTGTATTTAATTATAATGGACCTTGCTACAGGTGCATATTTCCTACACCACCGTCACCTGAAACGGTAACGAATTGTGGAGACGGGGGAGTACTGGGAGCAGGTAATGATTTCTTAAGATTTTGTGCAACACAGTTTTTCTTATTACACAAAAAGAAATTATTTGCTGCATCTTGTAATTACAGCAGTGGGTACGATCGGCATATTACAAGCAGTGGAAGCACTTAAAATCATACTTAATATGCCTAATATACTGTCTGGTCAACTTTTATTGTTTGACGGACTAGAAACATCATTTCGCAAAATAAAATTGCGTGGAAGAACTCCAAATTGTGCCGTTTGCGGAGAACGTCCAACAATACGCGAATTGATCGATTATGAGGAATTCTGTGGAGCAAAAGCAAACGACAAAGACCCTAACTTGAATTTATTGAAGAAAGAGGAAAGAATCAGTGTTGAAGAATATAATACAATGACGAAAATGGGCGAAAAGCCACATATGTTGATTGACGTACGTTCACCCGAAGAATTTCAGATTTGTCATTTAAAAGATTCTGTAAACATGCCGTTGAATAAAATCATTAACAATGAGAATATGGAAATTATGAAGCACAGAATACGAGAAATGCAAGAAGCACACAATGAAGCGAATTGTAAGTACATAAATATGCATCGTTTATTAACACAATTTTAAGCGTTCATTTAACACTACGTGTTTTTGTTAGTGTACGTCATGTGTAGAAGAGGAAACGATTCACAAAAAGCTGTAATGCAACTTACTAAAGTATTTAAAAAAGACATGCTCGAAATAAAGGACGTAATAGGAGGGATTCAGGCATGGAGTAAGAAAATCGATCCTACATTGCCAATATATTAATGCAAAACAAGTCATTTGGCTCTTAAAAAAACTAACACGAAATACGTAAGTTCAAATTTTTATTAAAGTAATTAATAATTAGTGTACATTTCCACAAAAAGTCTATATATTACTACATAGTGATTCACAAAAATATGTTACCTGTGCACAATGCGTTAGTTTATTTAGAATACTTCTCTATATCACTACTAGTCAAACTAGTTTCTGGATGCTTGTAATGGGAGTCCGGTAAGCTTCTTAACTTCTCTGCTGCTTGTTCTGGCGTTAAATCTCTTTGTACTTGTGCAAGAAGCTCGTAGCCAACCATATGTTTCTTTACAGTTGCCGAACGTAACAAAGGCGGCAAGTATATCCCATGGAAAGTCCAATGAGGGTAATCCTGTTTTATATACGGTCCGGTTGGCGCACCTTTAAATACATTTTATAATAATTAAAACTGATTATTCGAATCATGAGCATAACTGTTTTGCTGATTGATGTTATAAGTGATCGTGAATCATACCATGCCAGCCCATGGAATAAGGAAAGGAACAGTGGAACAAGTTATCGTATTTTGTACATAATCGCTTAATAATAACTGCTAGCATTTCTTGTTGGCTTTCCGTTAAATCTTGCATTCTAGCCACTTGCTTTTTGGGAAGTACCATAGTTTCGTAAGGCCATACAGCCCAAAAAGGTACTATGACCACCCAATCTCGATTTTCTATTACAACACGCTCCTGTGAATCAACAAAACACGGATTTATAATATTCTATTATCTTCTGCTCTAGCATAAGGTTTTAAGTTTTCTGTTACCTTTTTAAAGATTTCCTTTTGTACGTAATCAATGAGAAGTGGTTTTTTATTACGGTTATAGTATTCGCTGAGAAAACGATCTTTTATTTTCGGTTCGTTTGGTAGAAAGGAACTTGCCCAGATTTGGCAGTGGGGGTGTGCGTTACTGCACCCCATCAAAGCACCACGATTTTCAAATATTTGAACCCATGTCCATTTCTCTCCTAGTTCAAGCATCTCGAAGATCCACCTGATTTTATGCGATATTTAATAAACAATCATAGATGCCTCACACAAAATACTATAATAGAAACTTACTTCTTAACTACCTCCTTAATTTCGGGAATTTTCATGAGTGCTATAGTTACATTTGACTTTGGATGGAAGCACATTACTTTACAGGTGCCCCTAGCAGCATCCATTTGAAATAACTCATCCTCCGACTTCACTGGACTAGGAACTGATTCTAACAATGCAGGGAAATCATTGACAAACGAGTACGTACTTTCATATATTGGCGTTATCTGAAAAGTGAAAGCATAAATAACAGTGTTGGTATAACAAATAATTCTAAACACTCCATTATATTTCATGTTACAGCTTTTTATGTTGGGTTAAACTTAATATAAATATTACAATAAGCGAACTTGACATAGGTAACAAAGGTAAAATTTGGGAGGAGATATATGGAGCAATGTTACCTGCCCACTCGCTCGGATATTGCCTGGGCAAAGTGGATTGTTGGGATCATAGTCTGGAAGATCTACGTCTGAGCTAGGTTCAATTTGTCCACCCCAGGGTCTTTTCATACGGTGGGGTGATACCAAAACCCATTCTCCTCTCAGGGGATTGTATCGTATATGTTGATGTTCTGGAAAATAATTCTTACTTGATCTGACATTTATGTAATTATTTCAACGTTAAAGTTTCTTTTTACCTGTTGGATCAAACTCATTTTTTGGTGTACTCTCAGTGTCATCTTTTCCATCTGCAAAATCAATACATTTAAAAATTTTAATGAAAATCTAATATGTGCTATTAATTGTAAATAGATTTAACTGTATTGTTATATCTTTTTTGTTGTATGTACCAACATGCTGATTTACAATGATTTTTTCCATTGATTACAAAAACCTTCTATTAGGCACGTATAAATTCAAATATCAAACATCTTTGTGCTATAATGTTATCCAGAGATTTTCATAACTCTGTAGCAAAGTGTGCCGATTCACGAAAGACTTGCTTAAACTTAATAAAAAGTAAATGCAATGAATAAATCGTTTTCGGGAAACTGGTGAAAATTTGTTGGTAGGTGTCTGTACTTCAGGTTCTTAACAGTGGGAAAATATAAAGTGTCCTATAATGCAGTAGCCAATAGGTAATAAAGAAATTGATGCAAACATAAGTCATATTTGACTTTGTCTTAAAGTTATACAGATTTTTGAGTTGTAATAATTGCAGATAGACCGCTGATTGATAGTGTTCAAATACTTCCCAAGAACACTGAATTGATATAGTACGTCTATAACCTTTTGTTTAGATGCAAGGTCATCTTATTAATCTCTTGAAAAGATGAGCATACACAGTTTATTAAAAGACAAACTCATTAAACTTGAAAATACGAACCAATATGATATATTATTATTACCTATTATTATATACGTTTAGGATTCAACAAAACTTGTTTCATGTGCTAAATCCATTCCTAAATTTTGACTAGAGCTACATTACCTCCTGACCCAGACATCTGTCCTCCGGGGAAGCCGTCTAATGTGCAAACACTGCTACAACGTACTGGAAAATTTCTCAAACGAGGAGTAATTAATATCTCGTGCACATAATTTTTTCATAGATTATACGAGTTGATAGTGCATAACCTTCCATTTGGTATGGTGATACATAGACGACCCGAAGGAGTTACGATAAGCTTTACATGGTTTGCGAAACGCAAACTATATTTACGTATCATTGATCAATCCGGATCTTGATCGAAAAGACATCGAAACGTCTCCCAAAAAGCCGCAACAATTTTCTGTTGTTTCTGAAATAGTTTCGAACCGATCTTAAAAGGGAAAATTTGAACATCGTGCGTATTATACATAACGTTGAAATTAAAAAAAAATGATTATAGGATTAAATCAATGCATACATTTATTCGTTCAGTTCTTTCGTAACGCGGTAGAAGTTCGAACGGATTTAGCGGTCGTTTTCTTTTATTTGTCCTATCTCGTCTATTAGCTGTATATAGAAGCACTTATTTCTCGCTTAATTTTTATTATCGATGATGTGACGATCGCGATCGTCTCCGATTGCAGCGCCCACATTTTAATCGGATCATACGTAAATTAATCAGCAAGCGCGGCTTTATTCAACTCGCGGAAACCGAATATCGTAGTAATAGGACGATAAATTGGTCTACGCGGAGTAGAATGGTCACTCGTTCGTCTAAACGAAATGTTCTCCACATAACAGATTTAAGGAATGTTATTATAAAGAGTTAATATCATTAAGGAATGCTATCTGTATAAAGAGCGGATGCGCTGCATCGCATTGTTAGAATATTTACGGATAAGAATCTCAAGATGCAAGGGTGGTCTGGCGAACAGACTTGTATATAATATATAACAGACATCCTATACTTTTGTAAGGTCCCTTTTAGAAAGTAGTAATAAACTGTTCGACAAGTCTAAAATCAAAGAGGCATTGTATTCTTAAAAGGGTTGTTTTCGTCGAGCTACGGGATTGCTCAAGTACCCTTGACTGGTCGCCACGTGTGGGGTACGTCGAGAGGTAGGAAGGGCACTCACGGTCACTCATGGTCAACGACGGCGTCGAGCTACGGCTTGGGAAATTTTACAAGACAATAGGACAGGACGAACTTTCTCGCGGAGACGGCAGCGTGGGAGAAGGGATGGGCCTCACCGGGAGAAACAAGGACAGCCGGACCTTCAAAATTACCCCCGATTGGCGAAACCCCCACGCGTGGGCGTAGCATGAGCGCGCGCAATTCCCGGCTTCTCAAACCGCGAGCGAACACAATTTTTGTATCTTAGAATTATGGCACTTCTTCTCTGACTTTAGAAGTGAAAAGACGTTCTCATCAAATATTTAGAATAGAGCATCAGTACTTATACATATAAGATCGAGTCGAGTTATTTCAAAGTCCCTGCGTCTTCGAGTAAGCACTTCTGTGCTCTAATCGGCCTATCCGAACGAAACCGCGTTGGAGAATTAAAACGCGAACGTGACAATGACATTATTGGAATAATTGGAGCAAGTGTGTAAAGTCTACGCACGTCTTCTCGCAAGTTCAACGGCTTTCACACGGAATTCTAATGATTCTGCGTTGAAATCGCCAGGTAGAAAAAAGGGACTCTATTGTTGTGATCAACGGCACACACAATATAGATATCAAATAAAAATATTGTTGGTAAATGCAATTTTTTGACCAACCTAGGTACATGCAGGTAGATGTAGCCAATCACTTAAAGCTCTGCAGAGATACACGGAGCTGAAACTATGATAGGGTACGATTACGTTATTAGTAAACAAAGCTATTGGATAATTTGTTAGACAGTTAAATGTAGCAGCAGACGCATACTATTGAATTATTCATAGTGCCCATTACGAATTCGTTTTTCCCGCCGGCATTCCGTCGCTAAATGTGTACCGCCTTAATTTTTCTCAGCATGATTTGACATTTCTACCATCAACTGCAACTTCTGAACTTAACTATCAATCCCTGGCGCTGTACATACATGTAAAGAAACATGGCGCGAGGCAGTAGTGCTGGATTTGATAGGCATATTACGATCTTTTCGCCTGAAGGAAGGCTCTACCAAGTAGGTAAGACACATCAAAGCATTTTCTGCAATAATACTATTAATCGTTTCATTTCGAGCTGATTTTCTCATATTATTCAGTAATTGATTACACCGTGCGACAACCCGCGAATCATGACATGGCGTGATCTGCAAGTTTGAACTCGTTAGCGAATAATAACGGAAATTGTTACAGAATATGCGTTTAAAGCTATCAATCAAAGCGGATTGACATCCGTCACCGTTAAGGGAGTCGACACTGCCGTCTTTGCGACGCAAAAGAAAGTACCTGTAAGTTAACCTAAAATTGATTCCGTTCTATATTTCTGGTATTTTTCCCTGCAATGCCTGTATAAGACAGGACTTAACGATTCGCGAGTAAAAGTAACATAAAGCTACATTGCAATTGGTTTACAACCGTATTGGAGTGTAGCGGATGTGATACTGTGTTGCTTATAGTAATGTATCAACAAGAGTTATCATACAATTGTCTGCATAATTTTGAGTATCATATCGTTTATTTATTTTCATAAATAATTTAATGAAGGTTTCATTGCATCTTGTTTGTTTGTAGGATAAGTTGCTTGATGCATCTACGGTTACTCACATATTCCAGCTCACAGAAAACATCGGTTGCCTTATGACAGGCATGATTGGTATGTTTACTTTAATTCAGGGATATCAGGAGTGATCAGACATTCATTAATCCTCTAAATACATGTCAGGGTGAAAAATCATTGTTAATTGGGATCGTCTTGTAGTACGCAGGAATAATTATGTCCTACTTCTAATACTATTTTCAGGAGGTAAAATTTCTATTCACATTGTGTTTCAGCGGACAGCAAGTCTCAAGTTCAACGTGCTCGATATGAAGCAGCGTATTTTAAATACAAGTACGGTTATGAAATCCCTGTGACTACGCTATGTCGACGCGTTGCTGACATCAGCCAAGTATATACGCAGAATGCAGAGATGCGCCCGCTTGGGTGTTGTATGATGCTAATCGCATACGATAAGGAGAAGGGGCCATGTATTTGCAAAGCTGACCCAGCAGGTTACTTCTGTGGTTATAGAGCTATTTCTGCTGGAGCAAAACAAACGGAAGCTAATTCTTATCTTGAAAAAAAATTGAAGAAAAAGCAGAATTATGATCACGATGAAACTGTACAGTTAGCCATTACTTGTTTATCCACTGCATTGGCTGTTGACTTCAAACCATCGGAAATAGAAGTTGGTGTGGTGTCAAAGGATAACCCTAAGTTTCGGTATCTACATAAAGTTCTATAATATTAATGATTCCACATTTCAACTTCATTAATTTTGGAAGTGATAGTACAGATGAATGTTATGATTGCTCATATTTCAGGACTTTAACGGAACAGGAGATCGATAAGCACCTCACCGCAATTGCTGAGAAGGATTGATAACTTTACTTGTAATTCATACTAATAAATTTGATGTCATGCTTAGTATACTTTTTTTACTTGAATATACAAATATTTGAAAACAACGGTCTTACAAGATTATACGTTAGTACATCAATAAAGCACACATTTTCTTTCTTATCCTAAAAAAAGTTTATTTTCAATACATTGACATTATCGCAAAAGTATGAAATCGTAAGCTTATCCTTAAATTATTATTTTCCCGAGGCTGTTGCCAATGGATTTCTTAGAACCAAGATGACTGAATCTCCACGAAGGAACATTTTTGAGACAAATCTGTCTTTATTCACTGGTTTTGCCTATGTGCAAACAAATTTGTAAAATTATTAAGAATGTTTTGATATGTTTACTTAGAAGAAAGAAAAAGTAAGACTAATTCAATTATCAATTCACCTTCTTTTTTCCTTTTCCTGTTCGTGGGAGCTCAGTCCACATTTCCTTTACATTTTCCAAAACCATATTGCAGTGCCTATCGAAAGCTTTCACTCTTCCTAATAATTTTTTGTTGTTTCTACAATTAATCAGTACTTGCGTGTTATTTTTCACAGATTGCGTTAATACAGACAGTGGACCAGTGTTGAATTCTTCTTCCTCCCTCTTTGCTAATTCCTCCGGAGTCATTTCAGACTTTGGTTTAGTTAACGAAGACCTTCAAAGAAAAATGTTTCGATACAGCAAAAGAAAAAATAACTTACTAATGATATTGCACAAATTACAAATTGATTGCGAACATGAAACATTGGAATAACTTAGCACGATATTAGAACCACAAACTTATTCAATAATATAATAATGTCAGAAGTATCTAATATTGCACAGTTCCGAAAATTTCAGGTTATATTTAAACGTTTATGTACGAAAGTAAATTAGGACAAAAGATAGTTTGAATACTTACATTTTGATATGTTCTGTGATGAAATAACTGTATTACAAAATTTGTCGTTTATAAAAGTAATACTATAGCTAAATCAAGCGGATCAGAACAGTTCGTGGTATATTCAGTCGTTTCGGAATTACTTACTGGGACTCGGCGTTTTGGAGCGTTAGCTACAGTTGGCTACAGTGGCTGCCAGTGTATCCAAACCTCAGTGTTAACGCAGCGTAAGGAAAAAGCTTCCCGGGGGAACCCATGACGGCGCTGACTTTCAAAATATATAGCACACTATTGCCATATACGGTAGTACCACCACTCTCCATCTACTGTAGCTATATATATTGAATATGAGCGCCCTCTGGAAAGACCCTGCAAACTAAATGACTTACGTCCTTTCTATTCTATTCTATTCATCTTACTTATACTTAAAAATTTAAAGGAATTAACTCAAATCACAATGAAACAAATTCTGAAATAATAAGTTTATTTTATAAGATTCCACGTCGAAGACATACATGGAAATATGATATTACAACCCATTCTAATTATATACAAATAATCAGTTACAAACTATAAATATTAGAACGACACATTGGTAGTTTTAAGATAGGAGATTTCACAGCCTATTCGCCTGGCAGTATTTTTAGAATACTGATACTAATACTTTTTCAGTGCCTGCTAGATGTTCTTTATATGCGGCGACCTTCCTAGTTGCTTTTCTAAAGTCCTTCTGCATGGCCATCATGGCATTATACGCTGTCTGGTTCATCGTCTTGAAGTTGTCCTTCCGGCTGCTATAGAGTAGTTTTGCAATCGATTCTAAGAAATGAACAAAGTCTACTGTCATCAAAAGAACTAGGCCATACAATATAATATCTTCATTCGAATCTCTAAACACCACCCAAAGAATGGTCAACTTGAAAACAGATAGTATAACACATTTGTCATGGGATACATAGAAAATATACTTGCCATAATCAAGTTGCTTCAATAACCGTCTCTTCTTGTTGATCCCTCGTTTCCTTGCTGAAAAAATGATACAGTAATCAGTACTAACTGGAAACTTTTGACTACTTAGCTTCCTGTTTTTAATGTCATAACAGAACCATGACATATCTGTGGGTTACTGTTTTGAAATAAATTGTATATGTTGGTAGATTTGTTGACTTACTGTTAGAGTGGTTGCTGGTATCCATCTCATCTACGCTTACAGTCCTCTTCACAGTTATCGGGTAAGCTTATTAACTTTGGATTTCCACACGTAACGATCCATTTCATTCACCGCAGGTTAGAATATTTCGGAATACTGTAAAATTCCGATGTATGTACATACTTAACTTCCATTCTTTCACCGGACGCTTTCTTCCAGAAGCCATCTTGAAATGATGCTTTACCAAAAAGCCACTGCGCCTGTGCAATGCGTGACACTATCGCCACCTACCAATTCCCCGTTAAGTTTTGTGGACCGGGTACTCCCATAAGGGTTTGGATCAGTTTGGATACCCTGGTTTGGATACCCTGCAGTCAACCAAAACATGGTCCGTTGGATCTTTTATATGATAATATAATTTTTATTCGGAAACACTCATATAAGGATTGGTTAAATAATGATTTTGGATAAACTCTAATATATATATATATATATATATATATATATATATATATATATATATATATTGTTGGAGATATCTTCATGTGTTGTGTTTTAGGTGTCAAGTATTTGTTTGTAAGAGTTTGTATTTATGTATACAACTATCGACAGAACGGTTTACCACTGTCTAATGACGGACAATGTATGGTTTGAGAGGTATGTGCCCATACACATGAATGAATCAATCACACAATTTTGTGAACATTTAGATTTACCTATCACTCATTTGCTGCAACAATGTCATAATTCGTGAATCATGATTTTGGAGTTAATACCACAGGGACAATGATAATGAAGTTTACTTTTCACTGATAGTGTCAATTCTGAGCTTTTTTAGGTTGCACTACAAAACTGATATTAACAGCAAGAGTGTTATAAGTGAAACTAGGAATAGTTCTGAGAGTAAGGGAAACTGTGTAGCATACATTTAGCCCTCAATTCCCTTGCACGTCATAACCAGATGTTACTTGACCAAATTGTGTCATTTTGTTATTTTGATATTATACATCCTAAAAACTACAACAATATTGAAACGTGAAATGCATCTCTTGGGAAACCATGATTTTCGAGCTATGATGATGTTGTTGCAGCAAATGAGCGATATTAGTGACCAATTTTTTGTATCAGCAAAGCTGTTAATTTTCAACGGATGCTAGTTCTTTGTTGTCTGACAGGCTAGTAGTAAGACAGAAACCATTTATAGAAAGTCGAACGGATATACTTTTATACATTTTTATACAGCAGCATTCTAATGAGTCATGTCGGACGCTTTTGAGGAGATTCAAGCTATCAAGATAAAGAGGAACAGTTTAAGAGAAAAGTTACAAAAACGGAAACGTGAGAGACATGAATTATTTACTCTTACTTCTGCTGTATCAGTTTCATCCACCTTGACAAACGATTTGTCTCTTGCCAGTGGTAATTATTTTTCTATATGTTTTTTACGTCAAGCTGTGCTTGAAAATGTACCACATTATTCGCAGCATTTGCAATGTACACTTATGTGTATTTTAGATTCAATTGGACATTCGTTGAGATCAGATCACAGTGAATACGAAAGAGATGTTTTGTGTATCTTACATGAAGCTATGCCCAATCTGCCTATCACATCCGCAGACTTAATAGACCAGCTTCGTAAAAATCTTAATGCAGATGTCTGTTCTTCTGATATTCATAAAATCTTGGAGAAGTTCGCCGTACAAGATATCGTTAAGTTAGTGAGTTTCTGCAACTTAGATATGTCTATGGCATACAAGCAAATGGATGAACAACTACCTTTTCAGAATCAAGGAAGTAACGGAGAACGGAGTTTTTGGATACACGGTACTTTCAGTGATGGAATCACAATCCTCGTATCAATCTCAATCGGATGACACAGAGTATCCAGAAAGTGCAGAAACATCTGCATCAGAATTAAATGACTGTGCACCTTTGGAGAAACACATCAAGTTAGATAAAAAGAATACAGAAGACATAATGTCGCTTATCTCTATGCCCACGATAAGAGAAAAAGAAAGTAAAAAGGTTGGAGAACAAATTTTGGATCTATTGTCCAAACAAACATCTAAAGAAAAATCATTGGCTGAACGATTTCGTTCTCAAGGAGGTGCTCAAGTTATGGAATTCTGTCCTCATGGTACAAGAGTAGATTGCGTTAAACTGAATGGCAGTTCAGGATTTGTGGAAAAATGTAAAAAGCTCCATTTCAAAAAAATCATACAGGGTCATACAGACGAATCGTTGGGTGACTGCAGTTTCTTAAACACTTGTTTTCACATGGACACATGCAAGTAAGTATTGAAACTACAATTACGCGGTTATTCTTATCTTTATATGGCAACTATATGGAAATAATTTTCGCGCAAGGTACGTACACTACGAAGTCGATGGGCCCACTGCTCAACCAAAGGAATCAAACGACTCTGATAATGTAAATAATACCAGTGGGATTAAAATTTTGACTTTGGACAACAAAAATGGTAGCAGTGCTACGTGTCCCAGTAGTGTTGGTAGCGAGTTGACTCTTTATCCACCACAATGGATACAGTGTGATCTCCGTTATTTGGACATGACAGTACTAGGTAAATTTGCTGTTATAATGGCCGATCCACCATGGGATATCCACATGGAATTACCATATGGTACCATGTCTGACGACGAAATGAGACAATTGGGGATACCTGCACTTCAGGACGAGGGCCTTTTGTTTTTATGGGTCACTGGCAGGGCAATGGAATTGGGTAGGGAGTGTCTTCAATTATGGGGTTACGAGAGAGTAGATGAAATTATATGGGTAAAAACAAATCAGCTACAACGAATAATCAGAACAGGTAGGACAGGCCATTGGCTGAATCACGGTAAAGAACACTGCCTAGTTGGGATGAAAGGAAATCCCCGAATTAATCGAGGATTGGATAGCGACGTTATTGTGGCAGAAGTTCGTGCTACTAGTCACAAACCCGACGAGATTTATGGAATAATCGAACGCATGAGCCCGGGAACCAGAAAAATCGAACTCTTCGGTCGACCTCATAACGTGCAGCCTAACTGGATTACGTTAGGTAATCAAGTGGATGGTGTTCATTTAATAGATCCCCAACTTATCAAGGCATTCAAGAAGCGTTATCCGGACGGAAATTCAATGAAACCTAGTAAGCCGTAAGAGGCTTCTTATGTTAATTCAGATTGCATTGCTTCCACGTTGAATTTTAAATGTGTATAAAAACTTCCATGGACCATTATCTTAAGGCAGAAATAATGAAAATAAAACCACGTTTGATGAGTGTTCACAAAAAAAGACTCATGTGTACAGTTTTTAAATATAAACCTATTTATAAATGGCATTTATCGTATATATCATATTACAAATGTGTAGAGTTTCGAAGTTATATCGAAAGTTGTAGTTAGAAATTCTACTATACAAAAGGTTTTCTTATTGTAAGATAAACTAACAAGTCTCTCATGTACTTTCTCCAAACCAAATTTTGTTGTCACAATTTGTAAATACCTTAGTAAAAATATTGTGTCTGTAAAATATAACTTGAAATAGAGTGCACAGTTAATACTAAGTATACCCGATACTGTTACGCTTTCGTTTTAAAAGGTTCTTCTTTAACGTCTGAGAAAAGTGATTTTCACATATGTTGGTCATTGACGATCCAGTAGATTGACTTATTTTATTTTCCTTTTCATTCCTATCAATAGTAGCGTTCAATGAAGTAATTTTATGCCTATGAACTTTATTAAACGAATCGATCCAGTGCCTCTTTCCATGGCCATCCTCTGTTATTAAAAAATAATCGCTGATCTTGAACCCAGAAGTTGTAAAAGATTTTTCTTCTGCATCAACGTAAATTTCTCCTTTGGGTATAACAGGGAACAGTAAATTATATTTTTTATTCATTGACCTCGTGCCACGAGTTATTGCAAAACCAGTATCAAAGAGAAAACATTGAAGTTTCTAAAAAAAATACAACCGATTAAATAAAGTCTTCTCACGCTAAGTTGCAGATTAAAAGATCGATAAGTTTACGTACCATTCCTCGCGTGTCTTTAAGTTGTCCCTCTGTAATAAGTTCTGTTGCATTTTTAATGCATTCCATTGGATCGCAATCCAGTTTGACATGTATTTTCGACTGTGCTAACTTACATTCAGCTTCACCCATTGTCTTGTCAATACCTTGAAGTAACTTCGATAACATACTGTATGCTTCTTTCAGTAACATTTGATCTGAATGAGTGGAAGGTGTATGCCTCAAGATCTCTTTAACTAATAGAGGATATTTAACAATCCGAGTTCGCGCTACATCTATGTAAGTCCATAAATCAACTGCGCGGGGGGACTCCAATCGTTTTTTGAGAAAAGATTGCAAACGTTTGCTCGATAATCTCTTTTCATCCAACAAATGTTTTGCCCATATTTGTGTTCTGCACCTCTCCAAATATGGTTTTGTTAATGTTGGGATCTAAAACAATAATAAAATCAACTATTTGTATTGATATAACCCGTACATAATGCAACACAGGACTTACCCATTTTAATATTGTTGGGCCAATAGTTTCTGTAAATCCATATTGATCACGTAACTTGACCAGTTCGTCCCGTAGCTTGGCGTGTATTTCAATTAGACTTGTCGTACCACTGAAAAGAGTGTGTAGTTCGTCAGAACTGAAAATACCAGTGGGTACTAATGGCTCGTAATAAAAATCCCTGAGGATACACAGATCATTAAGAAGTACATTTTCCCCACAATATAATTCATAAATTGCTTCTTGTCTCTTTACTTCCTTTCTACTTAAAGAGTTGCTTGGACGATCCTTGTTATTTGTTTTTGCTATATCTGACACCCAACTTTTCAGTACAAAATTTTTAGTGCTTTCAATGCTGTCTTTTCTTCTGCATAGAAAGAACAAAATTAAGGTAGATAAATGTAAAATATTATGATATATAAAAAATGTATTTAATGACAATTTCCTCATACCGTCTCCGTAATGTTTCCACCTCCGAATCGTTTTCTATAAAGGATACTTCCGTTGAATTTGAAGGAATTGTAAACGACCTCTGAAGAGTGTTTCCATGTTTGTTACTTATTGTACCAGAGGAAAAAATACTACTGGCTACTTCAGTAATTCTTCTTCGTTTTTTCTTTTTCCCTGCTTCAGATTCTATGGATATGTCCATCGAACTGATACTGACAGCATCACTTTTCGGTCGTTTTCTGGATCTCTATCACCAAATATTACGAAATCATTTGGCAAATACTTCATCATTTTTTTAACAGACAGAACTCAAGAAACATGTAGACGGGGTCCAAATAATGTGCAAAGTATTTACTACAAATAAGTTGTTCATAACTTCATCAAATACGGATGACATTTAAACGTCGTTTGGGAGAGCCACGCAGGTTAATCGAGTATTGCTTTAACTTATTCATTACCACTGACATTACACAAAACTCACCAGCCAAAATCTTTTTCGAGGCTCTTGAAACGTGTCCTTGATCGCGTTATTACTATCATCATTCATTTCTTTTCAAAATATTATCGGTTCACGTAAAAACGAGTGACAAAAACGATCGCGTCACGTATGTCGTAGAGAGTAACCATTAAACTCATTAAACTGCGCAGGATCAGTGAGATAGCGTGCGTTTTATTTTGCAGGGTAAACTACCACAGAGAGTACAACTGTGTTGAGTAGCACAGAGACAATTCGGCAAGATTCCCAAATTAAAACACGACGCCACCACCATCAATACGTAACAAATTGTCTTTGCTGTCTAGTGGGACATTGAGTAAAAACTTAACTCCAAAGGCAGCCCAGTTGTACAAATTGCGATGTCTCTACGGAGACAGTAGACTACAACCAACTACCACCAACTCCAAATAAATTGCCTGCATTGAGAGAAAGTGAGAGACGCAGCAAGATATTTTCGACAGAAGCCAATACAATCCTTGTTCGCAAACCATGTTATTGGACAAACAGCATATGCATAAAAAGTTTTACCGCCCGATTAATAAAAATTAAACATTTTTAAAGTTCAGCTATTGTTCTTATTTACCACTGAATTGTATGTTAGTACAACTTTAATGTACAGGGAGGTCGCACAAAGTTTGCACTGTTTACGACACAAAATTCGATATAGAGTGAAAACTTCTTGTGACTTCCCTTTTCATTGTCTTTTGTGAATACTAATGTTAAACTTTAATTCAAACATCCCGCGAACATTATTTTCGCCGCACTGGGAATTTTAGTTTGGGAAATTTCGAACTAGAGTAGATGGTGCGTAAAGCACTGTCATCGGTCCGACAACAGGAGAGAGTCCACCCCCGGGTAGGACACTAGAGTCCTGAATATCAGAAAACCGACAACTCTACCCCCACCTAGATCTCTATCCCCCCCCCCCCCCGTCATTGTTCCAATAGAGCCCACAGCTGATCCCCTGTGCAGACACTAACCTCTGAAGTAACGTTTAAAGTCCTGAAACAGGGCTCCACACACATACATACTTGCCATAGAGTCAGCTGTGGGTTCTGAACCCTCGGTTTTGATTAGTGCCGCGGTCTGCCAATCAGCAATCGCGTCGTCAGTGCCGCTTCTATGATATTCAGGATTCTAGTGAATATCTCTGTCACTTCCTTGTGCACTGCCTCCTTCATAGCATGTTTTTATCCGATTAAGCATGTGTGATACGGTAACAATGGATGCGTGTGTGCCGCACTTCCTAGCGCCATATTGGATTTTCGTTTCAACAATTCTCAAATTACAGATTACGAGCAAATTAGTGTCGTCTGCCCGCCAACAAGGGAGTTTTGCTCCCATGAAAATCGTCCGCTAGCTTGATTAGTCCGAAATTAGCTATACATATATATGCTTATATAGACAATAGAAGATGTAAACAGTAGTGATGGCAAACTGTCGATAGTTTCCAGTGTAGGCAACAATACCGCGCTAAAATGCTGGTTTTAGTAGGAACTTTAATTTATTCACTACATACATAAATTATTTTTATACAAAACTGCAGTTCTTAAACGCGATTTCTTAGTTCACGGTTTAGTTTACTGTTGATATTTATTTTCTTTATTATTCTGTTATATGTATTATTATTGTAATATTATTTTATTTTCGTTCTGTTGTTTAATAGTACAACCAAAATGTTATTCATCGATATACTCATATTGGAATATTCAGGAATGTTATTTAAGTATTGTTTTTTATTCTAAAAGAAATTTATTTGTGTTCAGAAAAACTAAATAATCAACTGTTGATGGTTTCAGCCATGCTCGTTTATCCGTCACAATACCTCCAGCCTTACTATAGTTACTATATAGTATGATTTTCGATATATCCTTATATGGGTATATATCCTTATTACTTATATATCTATAAGTAATAGAGTCTATTTTTTATCCATTTTCAAGTAACATTTACGATATTTTTATGGCATAAGAGAGAACATTTGTCCGTTAACATCGTATTTAGTATATGTATCGAATAAGCAATATATTCGTTCTGAGAGCAATCTAAAACGAAATCAATTACTTTTTGTCTAATACCACTACTGTTCACTAGCATAATAACTTTGCAGTGAAATTGTGTTACTATAGAGTGATTGATCTCTAGATTGAAGAGGCTTTGTAGAATTCGAGGACTCTTATCTTTCGTTTGAAACCTTCTGCACAGAGAAATATTGTTTTATTTAGGAATAAGTCGTAGAATACGAAACGGTATACAACGATTGCATACGATTGCTGACAATTTCTAAACGAAAATCAGGAAGGTTACAGGTTCATTTCAAAGGTGGCGCCAAAACCAAATTATTTCTGCTCCACTCTTTACCGGCAGATAATACCCGAACTTCATAAATCGAACACGCAGGCAAACGTCGGCGCCAGGGGTTCCAAACCTCAGTGTTAAAGGAGCGTAAGCAAAAAGCTTCCCGGGGAAACCCATGGTGGCACTGACTTTCAATATATATAGCACTCTATTGCCATATATGGTAGTACCCCCACTCTCCGTCTACTGTGCCTATATATATTGAATATGAGCGCCCTCTGGGAAGACCCCGCAGACTAAATGACTTACGTCCTTACTATTCTATTCTATTCATCTTACTTATACTTACAAATTTGAAGGATTTAACTCAAATTACGATGAAACAAATTCTGAAATAATACGTTTATTTTATAAGATTCCACGTCGAAGAAATACATGGAAATATTATATTACAACCCATTCTAATTATATACAAATAATCAGTTACAAACTATAAATATTATAACAACACACTGGTAGTTTTAAGATAGCGGATTTCACAGCCGAATTTTGATAAAACCTTTTTTTTATCAACAAATAGTGATTCAAAAAATTGCTAAAGTTCAAGACAATTTTACGCGTGGAAAGAAATTTTTTATCGAAATTCAGCTTCACATGAACGCATGGATCATCCTTTATCTTTCAAACGAGCTATTGTTCATGAAAATCGGTCGAGAATTACGACCTGTGCATCCGACAAGCTAATGCGTGTTTTCGTGAAAAATCCTGAAAAATATTCTGCGTCTGCTAGCGACCCCAATTTCAGCGGCAGAACAGCCGAAACTCCTTCCCCCACTACGAACCTAACGCACAAGCATGAGTTGGTGTGCGTGTAAGTTGGCTAGGCGCGCGGTCAATGTATAGGTGTTTACCGTTAAAAATCCATATAAGCGGAATAAGGAGAAAAACAAAGGAAGATACAATAAAACATTTGACAGTATCAGAAGACACAATGCTAGATAAATTAAATATCTAAACATAAAATATATTTCTTTATTCATATATGTATGTATATATGTCTACATTAAATGTTAGACGAACTTTTAATTTATAAGTAATTTATCATTTTATAAAAAATGTATAATTAATAGATTGCTAACTTCAATCACGAATCAAATTTATCGAATTTAAATATATATTTGACACATAATTGAAAATGGTATATATTATCTGTGATAATCATTTATCATTGATTTGGTGGGCGGCAAAACATTTAATTATAAACACACATATGTATTTCTCCCTCCCTTTATTACTGATCGTGAATCACGTAGTTCGTTGGTACATGTTTGTGTCCTTCGTCGGTACTGGCGTTATCTACGGTATCTGCGGAGAAAATGATTCACTAGTGAACGACGTTCAATTTTTTGGTGAGTTAGTTCTGAATCGTTCGATCGAACTAGTTCCTTCGCGAACTACACATCACTAGTTTGGATACCATGGTCGGCGCGTCGGTTAACTCGGATTTGCTCGAGGGCTATTGATTCCCCTTAACCGAATATGTTAGACGTTCTTTTTTTCGTAATTTGCTTTATTGCGATCATAGCTTATCATTTTCTGTTACAAGGGTATGTACACACACAAATATTCTTTCTTTAATTAGCCGTTTATGTCGATGCACACTATTTTGTCGCCTAAGAAACAATACCGCCAATCCGACACTTTTTCCAAAATAGGCATGTTGGTTTCTATAGCTTCGTAACATCGCCGCTTATCATTTTTTATCCTGGTTAGAGCAGGATATCGATAAATAGCGTCTGTATTTTTAAGTACTTATATCAATACAACATACAGTTTATAACAGTATTTTGTCTCTCCTATAAAATTTCTTCAATGCTAGATAGACGGTATTGTTTTTTAGGCGACGGTTTGCCTCTCATTCATATGTATTTGTATATAGATGAACGTAAATCGAAAGTAAACATAACCTTAAGATATAAGTTACACTTACTGACAAAAGTTAAGAAACAATATAATCGTTTGGGAATTACTATGTATTGTTTGACTTCTGGGATACTTAGGTTGGAATTAAAAATAGGATTAAGACATAACATCGCATAGATCAATATACGATAAGTGTTTTTTTCGATTATACATAGATAAAGACTACAATTAATTTCAATCGAAGAAACGAAACAAAAGCTTTGTGACATAAATTAAGAAACATACTTTACTTAAACAATATTATCGTTTTGAACAAAAAGAACGACATTTACACGTTGGTGAATTTCGTAATAATCTAGTAAGAAGTTGGATAACCCTTGGATTTTATGACTGCCTGGCATCTGCGCGACATTGATTCGATTAATCGAACACAAAACTCAAGTGGTATTTCAGACCATATTTTCGTGATTTTTTGCATCAACTCCGTTTTAGTGGTAAAAGAGTGACTTCCCAATTGACGTCCAACGTAATCCCACAAATGTTCAATTGGGTTCAGGTCTGAAGACTGACTTGGCCACTTGATTACATTAACATTCTGTTCCGTGAGAAATATCTTAATTAATTTAGAAGAATGTTTTGGGTCATTATCATACTGAAATGACCACTCTGTTGACATTTTCTCGTTACCAAATGGCAGCATATGAGTTTGTACAATATCACGATACACAATTCTATCCATAGTTTCTTTTATTTGTATTAACGGAGCAGGACCGTCACGCGAGAAACAAACCCACACCATCACATTTCCACCGCCAAATTTTACTGTTGGTTTCAGGTACTTGACTTTAAATCGCGACCCAATCGGACGTCGCACATTACTTCCGGAATCATTTCCGAATAAGTTGAACTTACTTTCATCACTCCATAGAATTTTGGACTACTCAGTAACAGTCCAGTTGGTGTGCTCCTTAGCGAACACCAACCGGGATTTCTGATTTTTTTTAGAAACAAGCGGTTTTTTACATGCTTTGCGTGAAAAAAGATTATTTTCATTTAAACGGCGGCCAACTGTCCTGTTGCTAATGTTTTCGAGACCCAATTGATTTTTAATTTCAGGAGCAGTGTAAAATGGATTGCATTTAGACAGTCTTGCAATTCGGCGATCTAGCTTTTGACTTGTTTTTCACGGTCTGCCGGTTCGTGGTGCTGTTTTAACAGTTCCGTACTCTTGAAATCTTTATATGATCTTTGTTATTACACAACGATTCATACCAAACACTTTTGCAATGTCAATTTTTCTCTGACCTTTCTTAAACAATTGGACTATTCTTTGTTTCTCAGTGTCAGATAAATGTTGTCTTCCAGCCATATTTAACGCTACTTATAACACAAACCGCATCTGACGATGTCAAAGACGAGACTGAATACCCTCAACATACATTATTTACATTACATACTTTACTTACTGCAAGCAACCTTCATGTTTCTTAACTTTTGACAGAAGCTTTTGTTTTCTTTCTTCGCCTCAATATTAATTGTAGCCTTGATACATGTATATTTGAAAAAACACTTATCGTATATTGATGTATGCGATGTTATCTCTTAATGTTATTTTTAATTCTAACCCAAGTATTCCAGAGGACAAAGAATATACAGTAATTTCCAAACGATTATTTTGTTTCTTAACTTTTGTCAGTAAGTGTATGTTTACTCATGAATTTCAACTGAATATTTTATAATTTAATTTATTTTGTACAATTCCCGACGCGTTTCTGATTTATCGTCAGTTATTCAAAGAAAACGATTTTAGTTGATCAATTTGTGGTTATTTTGTAGTGACATCAATATTTAATCGTGTGTGGCCTAGAACAGGCCTGTCTAACCGAGGACAGACGCACTCTCCTCACGCGGTTTCGGTACCCCCACCCCCACGCCGTGCGAACGAAAAGAAGAACAACGCTATACCTATCTCATTCTAAAGGCCTGTCGAGACCGATGCGGCATAGCCCGCCGGCACGCACTCGCGGCCTTGTTATGACGTCACAAAATTATCTTTGCACAGCATCTCCATGCCACGCGGACTGACTTGGCGATCGGGTAAGGGAGCGGTCTAGATCAAAGGAAACGCGCGCGGCCCATTGGCACCTCTCTGTCTTTCCTTCGGTGTGTCACTCTTGCACTCACAGCAGCTACACGGATGTGCTCTGAACGCATGTGTGTTGGTTCGTCTTCGCACATTGTGTTTACTTAAAGCCGCGACATGCATGCCACGTATGTCTGGACAGGTACCTGGTCACGCGGCAATTTTGACAAGAAGCCGCGAGAGTGTGCCAGCGGGCTATGCCGCGTTGGTCTGGACAGGCCTTAACAAACGCACCGGGAGCCATGGTGGGGTAAACCCTGATTTCTTTAGATCAGGGACGGCGAACAGAGTGCAAGCGTACTCTTCCCCGCCGCTCTTGCTTCTCCCACTACTACTCTCTTCGGTGCAGGCGGACTAACAAAGAGAAAGACAACACTCTATTGCGTACCGTAGAGGACACTCTGTCTCTGTCATTGTAGTGGTAACGGATACGAAAAAACAAAAGCTCGCGCGAACAAACGCGTGACAGAGTCGCTGGAGGTGGTAGCCAAACCGACCTGCCTTCCCCTCACGTGCTCTTCTGAGCCCCAGTTCGCCGTCCCTGCTTTAGATGAACACTTTTTTTCACGCGATTGGAATGGCATTCCGGGCGAACGGTGAATCTTGCAGGATTGGGCGCGACGCGTCAAGAGCGTGCTTGAAAAAAGGCGACCCGCGCCAATCCTGCGTTCTTTCCTCTTATGTTGGAATTGACAAGAAAGCGTGCCCGTGTAAAGGCAAAAACCATATTGATTCCCACGTGATTAGCGTGGCGCGTGGAATTTCGACAAACCCTGCGCGATTACCGACTGCTCGATTTGAATAAATTTGAAAAAAACAACCGAACCACGTGAGCAAATCGTCAGCGAAAGCACTGCTCGTTTAAAGAGCGACGGGAAACGACCGGCACGCGCGATGATCATGTAGAAAAGCCTGACTGAAGAACACGCGTGTTTATTTGCGTTGACACACTCATTCTTCCTCGCGCGATTGGTCTGTGACCAGGCCTGGCAAACGGTGGAGAAATGCACTCTCCTCACGCGCTATTTTTTACCCCCACCCGTCAGCTTTTAGACCTACGTCGTAGGCACGCCGTGCGAACGTAAAGAAGGACAGCGCTACACCATACAGTTTTTTCATCAATCGTTTCGGTAATACGATCCAGTAAAAAAACAAAACAGCGCTATTACAGAGTCGAACGCCGGAGACGTGGTGTGAGTAAAGCCACGAGGAGAGAGTAATGACGTGCTGTGCGGCGGGTTGCGAATTTACTCAAAGAGTAGGGGTTTGCCGCGCCTGGTCTGTGACGATCCAATCGCATTGGGCTGACGAGTGTTGCCTGCGCCCCCTGCACTGCGTGCAGGGGTTAGACAGGCCTGGCCTAGAAAGAGGGGACGTGCCATCTCAGTTTCCGCTTTTCATCCATGTTTTGAATTTGAACAGCCATATTTAACCTAACGAACTGTTTTATATTCTCCTAAGAGATTTTCATATTTTATGTGTCTCGATGTACGTTCGGAAATAGATGAATTTCCCAAATATTTCGGAAACCATAGTATGCATTATGCACGTGTTAAGAGAATAGGTTAGGTCAGGTAAATATTAGAATATACAATGCTGTTAATATTTCTTTGTCTGTATACTTCATACGAATACTGATAATTGTAGGGAAGATGCAGCAATAGACACCGACATTATAAGACCGAGGAAGAAACAGGCCATGGAAGAAAGGAGTAAAAAAACCTCACTGCGTGCCACGCCACACACAGAACGCAGCGCAACTGGTCGTAACTGGGAAATTTTCAAGAGTTCATTGCCTAATACAACACAGACAGAATCAACCTTTGGCAAGGAAAATCATAAAAAGAAGTTTGCTAAGACAAATATAAAATTGAAAAGAAAAACTGACGGAGTAGCTTGCTATCGTATACCACAAATGCTATTTAAAGATGAGGAAGTTTATGATGAAAATAAAAGAAAATTAACAAAGGAAATTGCTATGGACTGTGAAATGGTAGGCATAGGTGATGGTACGGAGAGTATGATAGCTAGAGTATCCTTAGTTAATCGCTATGGTTATTGCGTCTACGATAAATACGTTAAAGCGAGAGAACCAGTTCAAGATTACAGAACTAAAGTTAGTGGTATACTTCCTCATCATCTTCAGAATGGCGAAGAATTTAGCGTTGTACAGAAAGAGGTAGCAGAGATGTTGAAAGGACGGATTCTAGTTGGTCATGCGATAAAGAATGATCTTGATGTACTATTCCTTTCGCATCCAAGGAAACATATGCGAGACACATCTAAATTTAAAGCATTTGTACAATTGTCTAGAGGATTTACACCTAGTTTAAAAAGACTTGCACATGAATTGTTAGGTAAACAAATACAGATAGGGGAGCATAGTTCGGTAGAAGATGCAAGAGCCACAATGCAATTGTACGTTTTATACAAAAGTAAATGGGAATCGGAAGTATATCGCAGAGAAGTAATATGAGAACTATGATTTTTAATCTGTCAAAAATCTTCCTATTCTTATAAATTCGTTTCAATGTGTTCCCTATTCCAAGTTTTTTTAAAAACTGAATCATTTTATTGGTAACTCTTAATAGAAGAAAGAAATTTCTTTCAAATTAAAGATTGAAGCTTATTTAATTATAAATACATATGTAAATACGTTCATACTCCAAGATGCAACAACAAATTCTGTTAACATTTACAGATAAATTCATTCTTTATATATATATTACATAGGAGCTTATTTTATTTTTCCCAGCCCCATTCACAACTACCGGACATACTTCTGTATAAATAATTTATACTGAATGTGTTTTAGTTTATTGTCACTTGCAATAATTGCAATGGAACGCGGTCATTTTACGAATACTTGTTATTTTTATTTAGGAATGATAATGCTGAAGATAAATGTGAGGGCAATCGGTAGTTCATAATACCGATTAACCATCCCTGGAGTTAATGTAAAGGGGGACGGAATTGAACAAAAGGTCGAAGGTCGTTGATTACTATCCCTTCCAAGATTCAGACTTTTATGTGTGTCCTCCGTTTGCAGTAGACATTTATACACGGTGACCTCGTTATCTTTAGCAGTCGTGTTTCGAATGATGTTCTTCCACTTTTCGTATAATGACTGTTAACGATCACTCATTTCGCGTGCCTTACTCAGTGACGATACATCGATCGTTCCACCGATACGCAGCACAATCACTATAATTCCAAACGCGCACGATAAATCTATAATTGATAGGTAGATAGATCTAAAATTGAGTCCATTTATAAATTCGATACAACTCTTCTTGATTTTGTACATTACCGTAGATTTGGAAGTGAGAATAACACATTCGGTAAGTGTCTGTTTGTTATCACAAGATTGTCGGCGACAAGTTCTCACTGAGATAACGTCTTACCACGACTTTGAAAGGTAAGTGGTCGGTATATCATAAAACAAAAAAACGAACGAATGTTGGCGCGTGACTTTCGATCGTTGCACCTTTCACATTTCTAACTTGATTGCGGGTAACCGTGCTTAATGCAAGTATTGTGACTTTAATGGCAAAAGACGTGCGTTTCTGTCGCGTGAATTTTTCAAAGATATTTTTTATTTAAGAAAACTAAATCGAAAACCTACGATCCATTCAAACAAAAATAAAATACATATATCATCTGAAATCGAATTTGGCAAATTGAAAGTGTCTGGTGCTTAATCATTTGTTTAAATTTAAAAATTTGCAGTGATTTCTGAAAAAGATGAAAATCGCTATCATCGGTGCCGGAGCTGCTGGTCTTGCAGCTCTACGGCATTGCGCTTCCGGTAGTTACGGTGATGAAGTGGTCTGTTACGAGAAAACGGACCAAATAGGCGGTACATGGGTTTACAGAGAAGAAACTGGTTTGGATCAATATGGTTTACCGATACATACCAGCATGTACAAAAGTTTGAGGTAAAAGGCAAAATTGCACTCTGCTAGATATGTATGTAACAGATCGGATGTGCCCGCGCGTGCGTGTGTGTGTGTGTGCATACTACCTGCAATCAGATGCTGTCCTGAAATACGTTATATGTATGTACAATCGAAAAGGGGGGTTGATTCTTCACGATAAACTAAATTCATGTCACGGGAGTATGGCTCTCGTATTGGTTCTACCAAAGTATATTTCATGTCGTTATTTATGTAATATAGGACGAACCTTCCGAAAGAAGTGATGGGGTTTCCTGATTTCCCGATACCAGATATCCCCGAAAGTTATTTGACCCGCACGCAGATACTCGACTTCCTTAACTCGTACTGTGATCATTTTCAATTACGGCAATATGTTCGGGTGAGATGAGATTTCAATTTCGAAAAATGGGGAAGCAAACAAAAATTAGAAGAATGTTTTAATGTCAGACGGGGACTAACCGGAGATCCGCAAACATACGTATTTTCAGTTCCATCGTCATGTGCAATCTGTGGAACCGGGGACAGGAGACCGAAAGTGGTCGATCAAGGTCAAGGATTTACAGAAAAATGCTGTTGCAATCGAGTCATTCGACGCGGTTATGGTATGCAACGGTCATTACTTCGCTCCTAGTATTCCGAACTTAAAAGGCCAGAAGACTTTTCAAGGGGAACAATTGCACAGTCACGATTACAGAATTCCTGAGGCATTCGCCAACAAAACAGTGTTGGTTCTCGGCGCTGGTCCTTCCGGTACTTCATTTCTATGCCCATATTATTTTCTTTATTTTCTTCCCGCGGCTAACTAAAGATTTCAACATTTTCCCAAAAATAAAACAAGGAATGGATCTGACTTTGGAAATATCGAGGTGCGCGAAGCGCGTGATTTTGAGCCATCATTTAAACGAAACCATACACACGGTGTTTCCTGAAAACGTTGTGCAGGTAACATTTTGTTTCAGAAAATTAATTAACGAAAAAGCGATAACGTACAGGCGTTTCTTGTCGTTTAAATGAAATTGTTACATCATTAGAAATCGGATGTAACGGAATTAACGGAACACGGTGCGAATTTCGTGGATGGCACTAACGAGACCGTCGACATTGTTTTCTACTGCACCGGTAATCTCACAATCAGTTAAAATTAGTGTTACCCAACGCTATTGAGATTAAATTCAGATTGATTTCCGTTTGCAGGATATCGATACAGTTTTCCCTTTCTCAGCGAAAAATGCGGGTTACGAGTAGAATCGAACATGGTAACACCACTATGGAAGCACCTGGTATCAATTGAAAATCCCACTCTTGCATTAGTCGGACTTCCATTTTATGTTTGCGCCTTCAGCATGTTCGATTTGCAGGTAAAAATTCGAAAAAAAAATTCGTCTGCGTAATATATGTATGAGAAGGGGTAAAGCCATAGTGGTGTAAGTCAAGCTTGTATTTTTATTTCCACACGCCACTCTGATTCTCAAATTCTGAGACAATATTCAGCATTTTATAGGAATACAACAAAAAATACAAACTTGACTTACACCACTATGGCTTTTAACTCTTTCATGCGTACGTATATATGTATTGCATAGTACGTACAAAAGGTAACTATATAATTGCAACGTTGTTTGTTAATCGACCGATCGAATTTCAAGGCGCGATTCCTCTTGCGGTTTTGGCACGGCGAAATACAATTTCCTGCGAAGTCCGATATGTTACGCGAGGAGAGAGAGGAAGCGGAACAACGCGCTAACGAGGGTCTTCTGAAGAGGCACTTCCACATGATGGGCCCGAAGCAAGGTCATTACTACGACGACTTGGCAAACACGGCAAAAATTACCCCGTTGCCCTCCGTTCTTACGAAGTTGCACAACGAGAGCAGTATGCGTTTTTTGGATGACTTGGTGCATTATCGGCAAGACCGATATCGAATCGTCGATGACTTCAACTTCGTTCAACTCTGAACTTCTCACGGCGATTGTACTTTTGTATGAAATTTACCAAATTGTTTTATACAATTTACAGACGAACCTTTTTTCCGCTGATAATAAAACATTCACCCCTTTTCACCGTTTTAATTGTGTGGCCCGTTGCATCACAAACGAGATCGCCTTTCCTAAACTCATTTTGCAGATTCAAATATCGCGCCAATACGTAGTACAAGATTTATCCGCTAGCCGTGAAACGCGTAGAAACGGTTGAAGTTACGTGCGTGTAGTTAAATGCCTCGATGCCTCGTTGCACGCGGACTGTGTAGAGTGGTGTAGAGTGGTGTAAAGCTGTGCAGGGTTGTGCGGTATGCAGCACAGTACGTAAGAGTGTGCACTGTTTTATGTGTGATGTAGCTGTTTGTCGCGCGAGTACGTTCCACCTGGTTCCACCTAACTATATCATTTCGAAATGATGAGCATTTCCGCGGGTCCCAAGTGATTCAGAGCCGAAATATTTCAGCCCGTTTTGACGGCTGAGACACGATGGTGGAACGACGAGGAAGGCGCACCGAGAGAAATCAGTGTGAGTACGCAACGTAAATGGATTCAATGGAAAATGCCTCGACGGAATATTATATTTCATTAGTTTGTACCATTGCTATTTCCTACTTGGCGTATTCCACGCAATTTCGCCCGTTATACCGTGTCGTGGTTATCACGTCAAAATGCTACGCGAAAAGTGGTAATTCCATTTTCATTTCCCCCACGGGACGAGGATTTATTTACGTCCTGCGAGTCCCTGCGTCGTCGTTACTTCTCCAGATAGAAAGTTGCATTCAATGATGCGCGATATGTGGGCTACGTACGTACGGGCTGCTCTCGGGTGAATGCATTCGTAAGAATGCATTCACGTCCGCCGCTGTGCCGCGTTCCTTTCCTCCTTTATGTAATTTCACTCCGGACACCTGTCCTTCAGGGTCCAGGATATATCGGTGTCGGCGGGACAGTGTAGCGCAGCATTGGGCAAATCGTTTGACTTTTCTCTGTCAACAATTTCCGGTCCCCGTTATCTGTCAGATGTTCGGCGTGTTGGGTATCGCAGATAAAAGTGTTTTCAGTTTATGTGTCTCGGGATCTGGATAATGCGATTACGGGCTGTATATGTATGCACACGTAACTATTTCTACGAGATTGACGCGAGAAAAGGTATTGTACAAAATTCGTTGTAACGCGCGAGGTTCAATCTGTAATTACCAAGAATTGTCCAATTAGTCATGTTCCGTAATTTTTAAAAATGTTTATTTTACGTTGCCTTTGGTTCTCTCGTGTGCGATTACGATTATTAGGTATCAACAGATTAACGATAAATAAGATGCAAATAATACGAAATTCCATCCCCTAATTTTGTACAATATGTACTAGAAAAGAATAGACAATTATTGCATTGCTATCGTCGAACGCTTGTTTTTATTTTTCAATTATTTATCAGGGTAATTAAGGTGGAGTTCAAGGCATCGTGAAATGGCTACAAAAACAGAGGACGCTACATCCATCGATAATCCTAACGATGGTATATAAAAACAATTGGACGATCAAATAAGCGTTACGCTCAAGTAGTGTTGTTGCCATTATGCATTATTTACAGGTAATGCATATTATGCATTATTTACAGGTGAGAGCATGGACAAGGAGATGTTAGCAATTAGTAGAACCGATGGAAACAACCATCGTATTCCTCCTACGTATTTATATAACACTGGATCCGAACAAAACCCAGGGATATCCGATCAGGAACAAAGCAATAGAGCTTGTACCCAAGCTACGGAAGACCAATTAGGTCCGTTACCATCAAATTGGGAAAAGGCTTACACGGACACAGGAGAAGTTTACTTTATAGAGTACATATCATATATGAATTAATAATTAACACTGGAATATACTTCCTAAATATGCATGTACTTTAATAATTATATTACAGTCACAATACTGGCACATCCCACTGGTTAGATCCACGTTTATCGAAATTTCAAAAACGATCTCTCGAGGAGTGTCTGGACGATGAACTTCCTTACGGTTGGGAAAAAATAGATGATACGCTCTATGGTACATATTTTATTGACCATGTCAATCGTAGAACACAATACGAGAATCCAGTATTGCAAGCAAAACGTGCGCAGCAAAGTTTAGTTGAAAGAAAGAGTCCGAATTTTACGAGAAATCCTGACAAATTAAAAGGTCAAAGAATAAGGACTACCTTAATAAAAAGCTCAAGAGGACTAGGGTTCACTATTGTTGGCGGTGACGATTCTGTGGAGGAGTTTTTACAAATTAAAAGTGTTGTACCGAATGGTCCAGCATGGTTAGATGGAAAATTGCAAACTGGTAATATATAATGATATGCACATGGTTATTACTTTACTGTACATTCTTGATTTTGCAACCTTCAATTTTTAGGAGATGTCTTAGTGTACGTTAACGATACGTGCGTGTTAGGATTTACACATAATGAAATGGTAAACGTTTTTAAATCTATTGGTAGCGGTGAGACTGTTACATTGGAGGTATGTCGGGGTTATCCATTGCCATTTGATCCAAATGACCCTAATACAGAAGTCGTTACTACCATTGCTGTTAATGCTCCAGGTAAAAAGGAACTTAGATATAAGCATGCCTTTACGAGAAGAATAAGTTCTATTTCCACAGATATTTTAACAGAGGATCCTGGGATGTATATGGATTTGGACCCCTCTTTGCAAGCTAACAGCCATTTTAATTTCTTGGACTCTACGTTTTTGCCAGTGCACAGCCTTCAGAATGGTGAAAATCTTGCCACGACTTCTGTAAATTCCATGCCAGACCTTTGCATTTCGGATAAAATTAATGCTATCAAGAGACCCAGTAGTACAGACATTCTTTTATCGGAAAGTAGTGATTTGAACGATCGCAAAGACTCGCCAGTATCTTCCAAGCCAGAATTCCTCAGTATTGCCATCGTAAAGGGAACTATGGGATTTGGATTTACTATAGCAGATTCGGCTCATGGACAGAAAGTTAAAAAAATTTTGGATCGTCAGCGTTGTAAGAATTTGATGGAAGGCGATATATTAGTTAACATAAATGATGTTAACGTAAGAAACATGTGTCACTCTGAAGTAGTACAAGTTTTAAAAGATTGCCCGCGTAACGAGGAAGCATTGATACACGTTCAGAGAACACATTCAAAATCAAACGAAAAGAAAGAAAAAAATTCCCAGGACTTCTTCAGAAGTAAAACACCGACCGCAGATATTTACAGTACCCAGTCGAAGGCTGTCATACCGAGTAGGCCGAAAACGCCATTAATAGACACGAGAAATCGTCCAAAATCACCTACGGGTGCGATTAGATCAAATTGGAGCGAGGTGCAGAGCGAGAACGAATTAAATCCACTAGACAATAGATACAAGTACTCAGAGTACACACACGGCATGTATTACACTGATCCGTATAAAGCTAACATCATGAATCTTTCCGACAATTTTACGACGATGACGAACTTGGACGATGATTCTGTACGGAATGCGGGAAAGCGAGAATGGGTGGGAAACGACAAGCTGAATATAAACAGTGATGTGTATTCCATTGACATTCCCCACCACGACAACATGTTGAAGCAGAATGGATGTTTACACGCCGATTACTACAAGGATCTCTATACCGTACAATCCCACTCTCAATACAGCGAACAGGATTATAATGTTTACTCTATTGGGCAAGAGCAAAATGTCGACACCGGTGAAATTTGGGATAAACGGAAAGAGACTACCAGTTTCGAACACGAACAACCACATTCCAGTTCGATACCACGGTAAATAAATCTATCGCGTACACAATATGTTTTAATTAAACTTTGGCGGCATAAATGACTTGCTTGTAAACATGTTTGAAATATTAGGTATCCGCAGTATTCCACCGAATTAGTGTGCCCAATTGTCCCTGATATAGAATGGATAGAAACGTTGGTAACTCTAGTAAGACAAGACACAGGATTCGGATTCAGAATAGTGGGTGGTACGGAAGAAGGGTCTCAGGTGAGTTAACAAAATTGATTATCAAACTTGATGCTATGTCAATCATACTAAAATGTCAAAGTTGACTTTTTCGTGAATCGATCACAATCACCCAAATTCCCATCGGTTCATGGCAACTAAATGGCAAAGGGGTAACAATATAATTGTCAGCAGGTCTCGGTCGGGCATATCGTGCCTGGTGGTGCAGCGGATTTAGATAACAGGTTGAACACGGGTGACTTGATAATGTCGGTTGACGGAGAAAGCGTTATGAATTCTTCGCATCATCACGTCGTACAATTAATGATAGGTGCAGCCCAGAATGGTCGAGTCACTTTAGGGATACGCCGTAGAATTAATACGCAGGAACATCTTCAAGAAAACCTTCAGGCTTCGTACAATAGACAAATGAGTCTGCAATATCCGTATGACGTGACAGTGACCAGAATGGAAAATGAAGGATTTGGTTTCGTTATCATCTCTTCGGTTAATAAAGCTGGATCAACGATAGGTAGAATAATTGAGAGCTCACCTGCGGAAAGGTGCGGTAGATTAAACGTGGGCGATCATATCCTTGCCGTGAATCATGTAGATATCACTAATGTTTGCCATAAGGACATTGTGAATTTAATTAAAGACTCTGGCTATTCCGTAACACTGACTATTGGGTATCCTCTCGACGATTGTTGTAGTAATACATCTCTGTCTCAAAAGGTACGCAGCTATTATACTTATATCAGACCTTTAGCAATGTAACTATGATATTTTTTGGTATTTTAAAGTTGATTCTATCGCAGGATGAACCAACGAGCGACGGCGATGGAGGTCAATACCACGCTGTCGAATTAACGCGGGGTACACGAGGATTTGGATTCAGCATTCGCGGAGGTCGCGAATTTCAAAATATGCCGTTATTCGTATTACAAATTGCAGAGAATGGACCTGCATCCATTGATAATCGGCTAAGAGTAAGTCTAATATATGATAACGATTCAGCTCAAATATTGTTATTTATGCATCAGGTATAACGTATTCTGGGAATACTTTTTAGGTCGGGGATCAAATAATCGAAATAAATGGCATAAATACCAAAAACATGACACACACGGAGGCAATAGAGATTATACGTAACGGGGGACCATCAGTTCGACTTTTAGTGCGACGTGGTTGCCAAATACCTTCAGTGGTAGGTGCACCTCCACACCTCTACGACATGAACATATGAAATTAACAATTTCTCAGTAATAACATATTAATCTTAAAAATTAACGATATTTACTTCTGCAACGATACTAATGCTAACGTTGCCTCTGTATAATTTTTTTTTATAATTTTGAAAAGATGCTTTAGGATATAACATATAGGTATTGCAGGAAAAGCAAACGAAAATGAGTAAAGACAATACGAAAAAGAAAAAAATAATTTAGCGAGAGATCGTTATATCGCCTTGAGACATAGATCGATGCTGTTTTTGTAGTAATATGCTATTTCATACAGAGATATTCGGCGCATACGGGAAATATTGTGTTATAGTGTACAATATTTTACGGAGTTGGTTATACATTTAGGTATATGTATAATAAGATAATACTTTCTAAACGCGGCACGAGGGTATTAGCAATTTTTTTTATAAACTTTAACGTGTTGCAAAGTTTTTGTAGTCACTAACATGATTTACGCGATTACGGCCGTTCCAAAATCAGCATATTTAAGCTTGAAATGATATTACCGTGGTTATCGTGAACATGGTTGTTGATCCTCAGTGAAAAAAGAATTTGTATCAATATTAATACTGATTATACATTAGTCCCAGATGTTTTGCAGATTGAACTGAATGAGATATCGTTGCACATTTTTTCAATCAGACAAAGAAATATGCAAATGACTTTTTCTCGCATCTATAAATACAATTGGCAAAGTGTACGTTTGATTGGGACGACACTTGCACATTCTAACAAAAATTAGACTGGTGCTAACTCTACTTTTAATGATCTAATTACTGAGAGGAAATTGATTAATTCATCCTAACACGTGTGATAGCTTGAGAGTACTGTGCCTTGCGCGTGTTCCATATTTAATAACAAAATTATTAAGTAAATGCTTGTGCTTCTGAAGCGATTATACATTTTTTATTGAACTTCATTGTAGAGTAATCTTACAATCGACCAAATAAGTATTCGACCGATTGATGAGAGCACACCACACAGGCATTTATTGAAATTACACGAGACGGGTGTGCACCCTAAAAAACGTCAGAAAGTTCGATTTTCCATTTCATTGAACTGCTGTTCATCCAAAAATAGATACTTATAATAAGCATACTTATACTTATACTTTTAGTATAAACGACTTTGACATTTTCGACGCATCTACAATATTAATGTTACAAATTGTCATTTCGTAAAACTAAATTGTAACGTTTGAGAAGCAGAATCTTAAAGTTTGACGTTTGATAATGGCAGCGTATTATTCCTTAATTTCTTTTGCAATTGTTTACTTTAAAGACGTCAATCATGGGCGTTGATTAAAATGCACTGTACAAAAGCAAAAGAGTATGTTTAAAGTTGTGAAATATGAAATTACTATTACCATTACGAGTACCATCTATTTGCATCAGCAAATAGCATTGGTACGCGTATAGAATCTCGAGATTTTGATAACAAGCGTCTATATACGACAATTTTTTCCCATATAAGTTTTTAATAAGAGAAATTGTAGACTGCAAAAATCTCTAACTAAATTTAGTGTTCGCGTGTTCTCTTTGGTGATTATCAATATACGTATATATGTATACATTTAAAAACGTAAAGACTTCCGTAAACCTTTTAATAAATTTGTCGTGTAATGACATGATTGTGGCCTTGATAGTGAAATTGTATGCCTTTTAGCATGCACGGAAATATTTTCTGAAATAACAAACCGTTCGTTGACTTTCTACTGGCTATCGTACTGTCTTCACTTTCGACTGGCATTTGAAACGATTATTCGAGTCAATATTGTTTTCTTCTAAGTATTTATTATCGCTATAATGAAATATGTATGTATGTATGTCGTTTAAATAATTAAATTAAGTACTCATGCAACCAAAGAAGCAATTGCACGTTTTAGCCACTTTCTTTTGAGGTGCAATGCGGGGGCTCGACATTTAAGGGCAATCTCTTTGCTATAATAATTATTTAAAAACTTTTCTCTCGAGAAATTATTTCTCTGGACGATCATTCTCTACATTTGTAATAAACAGATGACGACCGAACGGAGATCGTGGAAAAATGAACATCGGGCGCAACAAAACAATTTTTCTTATCGAAACAGCTTCTTCCTGTCTTTTTGCGATATTTAAGCGCATTACATGTTGAAAAAAAACGACGAATATATTTTTTTACTTGTAACTTAATAAGTGTTAGAAAGGCAAAAATAAAAAGAAGGAACTGTTTGTTGTAATGGCATCAAATGACATAAATAAGAATCATTTAGATGTGTATTTTTAGATCTCATTCAACTAGATTTTCGCGTCTATGGACACGATTATTATATAAGCGTGAAAATCGTCACTGTTCATTACTCGCTTAAACGAGCAATTTTGCTGCATATCACATAAAACGATAGGCAACAGCAGCAATCGCATTTCAATGGATCACACTCTATCCACGTCGTAACCATTGCGTTTATTTTTTATAATTATATATATTATATATATATTATATACATATATACGGAATTTGTATATTATGTAGGTATATCGTGTATAAGCTTAGATATAATTGTAAATACATATACGCGTTTTCTAAAGTTCCGAAATAATGTTGAGAATGCTAAGCGTTATGGCAGAAGCAATATTTTGTGAATTGATAATGTACTGGCTGTTTGTATAATTCCTTTATTACAAAATCGATGGTTCTCAGTGGTTCACATTGTTACTTGCCAAAATACGATTCACGCATTCTGCGCATCGAGTAACTTGTGTATAATTCTCAATACTTGATATTGTTCGTTTCTACCTACGTACCGAAACTATTTTCGCTTCGACTACGTTGCTTAACTTTACCATTGCTATACAGTTTTCACGAAGCTCTTTATATTTGGTATGCAGTTGAACTACTTCGATATTGTACATTTCCGTTACGAGTATCGATAATCGTTAATTACGACGATTGCGAAATGAACTTCTAAAACCCAATATTGTTATTAAAAACTTATTGTATGTACGATCATTATATCGCTGTTGATATACATGAAGATAATAAATAATGTATTAAAACGTACGATCATTCCTGTTATGAAGAAGAACGCTGGGTCTACAGAATTACACGGTCTGTTATAATAAGAGGCAATATTGTTAGAAAAAACTGGGACTTTTTAAAAACGGCGCCAAGAACTTAGTTCCGATCAACAATGAAGCCTGCGCCTACATTTCCAAGAATGTGGCGCTTGACGTCTTGTTATGACGTCAGTCAATGTCGCCAACTCAGAACATTTAAAAAGTATATCCTCCCCATTTTCCTTGTTCTTCAGACGCACTTTCTTTCAAGTAGATGCGAACTTATTCTTTGAAATCATGCATAAACCGTTTTATGGAGAAAATATCATGCAAAACTACTTGTAATAGTTGTTTTCGATCATTAAAATGAACACAAACATTTTCAACACGTTGGCGGCGCTGTCGATTGATCGTACGTATTTTACCCAGAATATGTGTATCATATATATTTATTCCTGGGTCCCTCTGGGCGAATGTAAACAGAATTTTTTCGCAAATATGAAGTGACACGGCCGATTTACGCGGCTCCGACCTGTGCGTAGAAGCTGCTGCTCGTGATTACCGTGCTCGTTGTATCGGGATATTGTACATGGGATCCCGGAATACTGGTATTTTCGTAGCGCGTTATACACACTGACCAGAAAGATATACCCAGCGGGTAAAACGGGTTTACTCGCCCCGACCGCCCGTAGTGTATAAGTTCAGTGAAGTAGAAGTGGCGACGACGGCGGCGACGACGACGACAACGAAGGATTTTCGCATTTATGGAATTGCAATGAGGTGTCCGTGGGAATTCGTCAAACACACGCGGAGGGTGAGTAAAACCTACGAGGAAAAAAAGAATCAAGTGTTGCTAAAACTGGCGCTTGTCCAAACGGTGTAGAGCCAGCTATACTATTCTACCTTGGACTTTCCCAGCCGCCGCATTTAATATGTCGTGTGTGTGCGCGCTCGCGGATTTTTCTCTGTGAATATCGTACGCGACTCCGTCTTACGATCGACACGGATATTTACTTGTACGGATCATTTGGAGCGTTTGGCATGCATTTTTTTTTCGTCGCCATGAGGCGGCATGCTCTCGTCGGTGTGCGTACTCCTATTATAATGCGTAAACGAGCCTCGTTACACGCATTGTTTCGTGCGCGCGCGCGCTCGTGTGTGTGTATGTGTGTGTGTGGCAGTGTTATGGATGTGCGTTAGAACAGCATTCATGAGATCGTACACATCCTTGGATGAGCCCATTATGTATATGTACTTAACGAATAACGTGTTCGGGAACATACGAGGATCTGCATAGATCGCGTTTACACCGTGAACACGAAACGAGAAGTCTACTCGTAAATAAACGAGTGTAATGCTTTTAACCCGATACTGACGCTCAAACACCTCTGACGATGCTACGCGATTTTCTGGTGGAAACTGCTGTTTTGCGTTGTACCAAATAAATTTATGCACGAGCCTTGCACTGTATATGTGTATCCATGTTTCTCTCTCTCGCTCTCCCTCTCTCTCTATCGCTCTGTGTCTCACTCACTCTCTCTCTCTCTCTCTCAGTCTTGCTCGATCTGTTCGCGACCGTGATGACTGATTATGTTTCCGAGTTATCAGCTTTCCTATTACACCGATGTTTGTTTTTCTAGTAAATAAAAGCAACTACGAGAGATTAAGGATGTTGTCAGACGCATTAGATGAATTGCGCGAAACAAGTGGATTCGAGCAATGTATATTGTTATGTTTTCGTTGCGATTATTGATTTTTCATTATTTGTAACTGAGATTTATATCAGTGTTTTGTGATAATAATTTTCGTTCATAGGCATGTGTTTATCGAAAGTTTGTTAACTAAAAAAATTACTCCGTTTGTAACTCGATAAAGTGATATTAATAATATCGTGGATTCATGTTTCATTTGTAAGTCTACCATATATGGTTTTTTTTAGTTTTAATTGTATTTTCCTTAAAACACTTAATAAGCAATTTTGCTAGGAATTTGTCAACCAATAACAAATTTAGATGGGAATCTATATGCTAACTTCCAAGTCAAAAAGCTGCGGATTACAAATATATTTGTCTAACACTGGATCAGAGACTATAGTTCCTTCCCAATGAATAATTCATACCACGATCTTTTATCGTAGCAAGTTATCTCTCTGATTTTAGTTTGTTTGCCCACTCATTTGGTATGCGCCTATAGTACAACGCCATAGTACATGAAAGAGCCAGCCAATACATTTACTCAATGAGAATTTTGAATATAAACTATGGCCATTCTGTTATTTGCCCTAGCATGCTTTATTTAACACAGTGAAATTTATCTACGCATCAGTTTCCATGCACCGTTAACTTTTGGGAATTTCTAAACTCTTTTTTCAAGGGCATACTGTTGAGAATAATGTAATTATACATACCTCAATATTAGCTTTGTTTCGATCATATATAATGTATAAATATTTTTATTAATGGATTTTAAAATCAAGTACTGCGAAACTATGCGTCAACAGTTTCGTTTGCTATTAGAGGTGCAGTGTCTATCTGATTATTGGGAACTAGTAACATAAAAAGAATTAAGCGATATCTAATGACCACCTATTCATTAGCCACACATGTATATACCATCCCATTAGTTTCCCCCTTATCTATGTTGCGTCTCTTAAAGCAGCGAGGATTTAGTTGTGCACTACCTTCGGAGTAATACCATTGCTAGTGATATCCTTTGAGTTTGATATTTTTTTTAGATTAAATTTCTATTAACGTATAATTATTGCTGTACGTATGTGATTTTTTCTACATTATTCAAATGTGATTCAAAGGCTTCTGTTCGTTTCCAGTGATGGGAGTGCAAGATGTGTTCAATCGAAGCACGTTACAGAAGACCTCCCCAAGAAATGGTTCGATTTTCATCAACCGATCTAAAGGGTGTATCGAAGCATGATATTGCCAGATCTTTGGATGTGCATAGCATGGCAGAGACTCACCCTTTGTGCCACGATTCAGGAAGATGTGAAAATCAAAATACATCTGTTACATCTAATAACACTTTTCCTTCACAACATGATATTATAACGAGGACAGGAAATGAGCCACATGACACGGCTAGGTTGTCGGGAAGCTTGGAATATTTTCCTGGAGCGTGTTCGCTGGTTAATCAATGCGATTGTCCTACGATGCACGCAAAACAATGCGATCACATCTCGAAAAATGATTCGCACTCCAACAAATGTAATTCGACTCTGTCGAGAATTCGAACAAATGAAGATCCACGGTTATCGACAACGCGGAAGATCGGTACCCAATGGAGAAATTGTGTTTGGAGAACAGCTTTACTTTCTTTTGTCAGCCTATTGTGTACAACACTGTGTAATGCAGATCCCCATCAGTGTGCAATTGGTATCAAAACACCTGGAAGTAAGTCCATTAAAATGTGACTAATTTTTGCACTCTTAACATTTAATCAAATTAGTCATTTAGCTATTACTCATTTTGTGTTAGGAATGATGCATGGGTATACAAGATTAAAACGATCAGTGTTTTGGATCACACAACAATTACGTGTACCTTGTTGGATTCAGTTATTTTACAAATTTTTGTTATACATTCAAATAATAATAATAATAGTTTTGAGTAGTAATTCCTGGGATTTTCCTGGTGCGCTAAGATTATAAATAAAACATATGTCTTATCTGTTGTTTTGGAATTCTGCTGTTGAGCTAAATGCATATATCTATATTTAATGCACTGGATGCACAGTGCTAGCTACAATCCACCTAAAACCACAATATATTTCATAAAATTAAGAAATTGGTGTTGTATTTTAAAACTTCATGTTTCATTCAAACTATAAACATAAAGTAACTATTAACTAAAAAAAAATTACTTCCAACTAATTTGGAAATGACGACCTTCTTTTTCAGGGACTTGGCCACAAGGCGACATTGTTCTTGAATATGGTCAACCTTTGAGAATACTTTGTATATTGAATCAGACATCAATGGACACTGAATTCCCAGGGAAAAATTCCTCTGATCTTGTATTCTTTCGTAACAAAAAAGAGATGGAACCAGAATATATTACAATTATTAATGAAACAACGATATCTATGGACGTGGAAAGACCGCCGCCTGCCGAGGATATGTATTATTGCAAATTGAGGCTACACAATGAATATAACAAACAACACGAGCCAGTTTGCCTAAATAAAGTCGTAATCGGATGTAAGTATTATGCAAAAAAGAGTCAGTTAATTTTTGGTCACTCTAAGAATATCAGGAAGTATGTTATTTACGTTTCCTGAAACAACACGAGCATTACATCTTCAATATCAATTTTCTTATTAAATCACGTCATTGGCATACGCTTATCAGCAAAGGTCAAAAGGTATTTCATGGAGACAAGACCAAGCATTCAGTGACTCTTTTCATTAGAACTGTAAGCCTACTGCTTGATATATGTACACATATCCTGCTACACATATTTGACTATCATTTGAGATAAAATAAATTGCCCCTGAGAAAGTTGTATACAATGGGAGTTATTTACAAGTATTCCGCGAAAACAATACAGTTTTACAAGTTATGTGTGCTCCTGGAATTCGGTCGTAACTTCTTTAATTTGGCTTTAAGCAATATGTATGGTTTATTTCGAAGCATTATGATGTACGTTTGATTCATATGGATTAACAGTTAAGCCTCAAGAACCACAAAACTTCACCTGTGTATCTCACAATTGGGAGAATATGATCTGCTCGTGGGATCCCGTGCAAAACTACGTTACAACGAGGTTTACGCTTGTCTTTAAATTGCCTGGGCGGGCAGGTGGTCGTAAGTTATATCCTTGCCCAAAAGAGAACCAGCGGCCATTGCCACCAAATACATGTTTGTGGGATACATCCACGAATCCTATCTACAGGCAACCCTATGAATATTACACGTTCATACTTAACGTGGAAAATGTGTTAGGGAACATGAGTGTTTCGTATAAATTTCACCATTTTGCCCATGGTTCGTAATTCTGAATAATTAATTATAAGAGAACACGAATCGTGTGATAAATTCATTTGAGCATAACGAGTTTTGTTCAAATGTTTTTAGTTATCCCAGCGAAACCGGCTAATTTGTCGGTGATCAATAAAACGTCTGACAGTGCATTATTGCACTGGAGTGTGCCTTTCCCGATGCAGAATTTTCCACCTGGTCTGCATCATAGAATAACGTATCAAAACCAGTGGGATCATCAGAAAACTTGGCAGGTGGGCTTGTAGTAGTTTTACGTGTTGTAATAATGTTACAAAACGTTTCGGTGACTATTATTTAATCGAATGTCAACTGTGTATACATATATAATCTATTGTGTATCAATGAATCGTAGGTAATTAATATTACGAGCGATATCCACACGCATAAGAGGCATTTTAATCTTACTGGATTGGAGTACGCTAACACCGTGTACGATGTGAGAGTTTTTATGAAAAGTGCCGTCGCGATTGGTGATGATAAGTGGAGTCAATTTAGTGACATTACTTTTAGAACACCACCAAGATGTAAGTGTAACATGGAGTAATTTTAAGTTAGCAATTAGGCTTTCACTGTACTGTGCTCTTAATACTTTATTTGCATACGATATTCAGTGCCTGGCCTTCCTCCAAAAACCGATGTTGGAAGCTTTGAAATAGCCGAGAACAACGCTAACAGAGACGTATATTTGTACTGGCAAGCTATACCGCAATACTTAGAAAATGGTGATAATTTCAAGTATCAGATAGATTATGTGGAAGAAAGCGGACGAAAGTTGACTCTCGATCCTAACGAAACTACTAGAACGTATGCGAAATTCAAGGGAATCAGTTTCAATAGCTATAGATTTGAGATTATTACAACGAATATTGTTGGAGCGAATAAACAACGCGCGAAAATCTTTGTGCCGAGTCAATATGAAAGTAAGTTTGGTATTATATAAACTAATAATCTTGAACTTCCTATGTATTATACTTTAAACGATTATTAATAAATATATTGCAGTACCTCACGAGCCGATAGCATTTACGAAAATCGCGTTTGACGGAGGCTTGTATGAATTGTCCTGGAAGCCGCCTATTATGAATGCGGAAATTACAAATTATACAATTTTTTGGTGCGATAATGAGCGCGATCGTCCTTATCAATGCACTGTAAGTATTTATTTATTATTAGGATCGGCATTGATTCTCCATAATATCGATGCTAAACTTGTTGATTGCAGGGCTATCTAGACTGGGTGCACGTGTCAAAGAACACAACAATTTACAACATGACAGTGCCAGATCCCGACAAAGTATACCAATTTGCGATTTCCGCGAATACGAGAAAAGGAAGCAGTGGAATGGTATGGGCATCGTGCACGGTGATTCATAACAAAGTCGTAGGAAAAATGAAGTCTGTTTGGATAAATCGCATTGGCTCGGATTTTATCGAAGTGGGTTGGAAATTGGATTGCTCGGATCGCATTGGAATCGTTGAAGGATTCAACATTTATTACTGTCCCATCGTTTCACCGTATAATCTGAACTGCAAAGGTCAAAAACTCAATACCACAATAAAGGCAGGTCCTCATACTATACACGGTATAGTGAACAACTTGAAGCCGTATACTACGTACATGTTAGCAGTCGCCGTTCTAACGAAAAGCGGTGAAGGCTTGCACAGCGATCCCTTGTATAATACAACGCTCGAAGCTGCACCCACTACTCCACCGCAAGATGTCAAAATTATAAACGTAACGAACACCACAATGTTTATTACGTGGAAACCACCAAATGCGATGAACGGCGTTCTACGATATTATGAGGTGTATTACAGTGAACACGCGCAAAAGGTTGAGGAAGCGAATCACATCGAATTGAACGATCTATTAGCGCATAAGAATTACAGTATTAGCGTAGCAGCGTGTACTGTATCCTGCAGTGTAAAATCACCCACGATTTACAAGGTCACGAAGATCGGAATACCGGGAAGGATTAATGTTCCCAACGTGCGTTTCATGAATTCGAGCCAAGTAATTGTCATTTGGGGTAAACCTCAACATTCAGCCGGACTTTTGGATTATTACGAAATTTCTTCGAGCGATGGTGAAATACAAAATAGTACTAGAACAGGTAACGTTTTTGAAGAATACGAAATTATATGTGAAGTATATTATTCGTTTTCCTTCCTGTCATTGTGATTTACGTTTCAGAGGCTCAATTACCTATTCCTGATTGCAAAACCGTGGGTCGCGAACGGCTTTATCAATTTCGCGTGAGAGCTGTTAATGTCGCGTCGAATAATGTACATTTGAAGGGTCCCTGGTCTGAAGCTGGTGAGGGAAACTGTTATAGTGATGGTATGCAGCGTTTGTATTTTGTTTTTAGATCTATTTATATCTTATGTTCAATCCTTTCGTTTGAATACTTAATGAAAATCACTTGCATTACAGGACCCTCGTTCAGAGTTTGGGTTATAATATGGGTGATAGGGGCCCTTAGTGTTATAGCAATTATCCTGGGTATTGCCTACGCAACGAAGAGGCAAGTAAACGTTATTTTGTCATAATACACAAAAAATGCATATAATCTAACTTTTTGTTTTCATGTAAATTACAGAATGTGGTTGAAGTGCAAAGCTATGCAAGACGTTGAAGTAAAACTACCACCAGGATTAGCACCGAATATGGTCAGTTTATTATCTCCTGTACGCAGGTATTAGTACTAAATAATTATTACTATTCTTCAGATATGTTAACTGGTGGTTCTCGTACTCTTTATGCAGAAACTTCTTCAGAAAGCGGGCGAACAACACATACGGCAGTCTTCAGCTGATTCAAGCGGTTGTTCAAGCGGTCAAGAATCCGTTACCTCTTCCCTTACGTCCGATTCTCAAGTTTCGAGCGATAGTGGAACAGAGATAGATCCGATGCCCGTCTCGCCGAACAAACTCTTGGAAACCTTACCAGCTTGGGAATCCTCGAGCCTACGTCAAAGAAACGTCGGAATTACCAGGCCCGGGTTAACGGGAGAAACTGCCCGTTGGGAACCATATGTAAAAGTAGCGAAATCAGGAGAACCGATTATCGCTGATACCTTATCTCTTGCCCGGTCGACGCCGAACTTAACTGACAGCACGGGCTATACAAATTCGCAGCATACTTGGTCCTCGACCGGTTACATTAGTATGCCATCGTCTGAAGAATTATCGAGCAATCCGAGTCCGGTTCCTAAGGAGACTACGAATGCGAGTGGTTACAGTGTTATCGGGTCGGTTCCTAAACCGGCGAAAGTGAAATCCGAAGGGGACAACGATTTAACAGAGCCCACTGGGAATACACTGTTACCAATTAAGACTGACGTTAAGTCCACCAACCCATATATAACATTGGCTTCCTTGGAGCAAAAGCAAAAAGATAAGAAAGCTATGGATTCGCTGTGTAATCTGGGCGAATTGGCATTTACTGAGTCGAACAAGACTAAACTAGAATCCATTACTCCGTTTTCCGCATCGGATAAAGTGTCCAAGCCATACGTCCAAATCGGTTTACTAGATTCTTTGAAAAAACCGTTCGTTTCGACCGGTAGGGATGGTACTAGGAGCACCATATCCACGCCTTTCGCGGCAACGTCTTTGACGGATTCATGTAATAAGCCGTTCATCTCTTCTTTTGCAAGTCCGACATCTTCGGCATCGGTTCTAGGAGATTCCTCGACGAAACCATATGTGACCGTCGCGTCGCTATCCGAGATTTCCAAAGCACCGAATCTCCCGACGAGCAGTTTAGAATCTTCGCAGAAGGCAAATGCGCCGCAGACATCTGTGGTCGAAGGATCAAAGCCATACGTTCTCACGAGTTCCGTGTTCCAAATGCTACAGCAGCAGAAGGGAAAGGCGGAAGCTTCTGTCCCGGAGGTGGTGGAAGATGAGAGGGAGGAAGTTACGACGACATACCCGCTGTGTTGGCAATCCGGCGGTACGAAGCAGAATGTAAAACTAAATGCCGAGAAGCCTATCATTGCCACTAAGCAGAGCTCTGGTTATGTTACCATTGCCGAGAATCCAAAGCTGGAGCAACATAGATCGCAAACGGTAACATCGCCGTACGTACCGCATGAAAGGTTTGAAAAGCCACTGCCACAGAATACTACCGGTCAATCGGATGAACAGTATAGTAAAGTGACTGTTGTGCCAAGTACTATCCAATGAAAGAAAGTGGAAACTTATTGATTGTGGCAGTGTAGCTTGTGTTTTGATGTGTTTCTCTCCTAATACCTACTTTCTGCATCGTGGGGACGTTTTGTCAATGAAACAAGTGGTGCAATATGACTTCACGTTCGTAGGTGCTATCGAAATGTAGTCGACGATAGTATGTTCTGCGTACGTCTCTACGGATATAGTGTTTAGATCGTGGGCCTGAAAAGTACTAAATTGAAACACAAAGTATGTTCCATTGTGAGCTCGGCATGGCAATATTTTGTCGACATGTCTTATTCTCAGCATCGGTGTGTTTGAAGTTTTAGTGTTTTCCAAGGTCTGCTTGGGGCAGCATCCCCCTATGCTGCGTCACGACTGAAAATAAAATCGGGAAAATAGAATATCGTATACAACGATATGATCGGCCCGAGGAATATTAAACTCGAAGCGCCCTTTGTGAAAGTATGTACAAAATGAATTACTTTTGTATCATATATATATCGTGCAATGTGATCTAAGAATCACTAGCAACGTTATAGCCATAAGGATAGATTAAGTAAATTATGTGTCATGTAGGTACGTACCCATCGACGGACAGCTCATAGTTGTCAGAACAATCAAATTATTAGCTGTATATCTATGGCGGTATAATAATTCTCATTTTAAGAAAATCGTTATTTAATCTTTGCGAAGCTTTTAATCAACTCTGTGTTCTAGTATTAACAATTTTGAAATACATTTAAATCGGATCCCAGGATCTTTGAGACATCAGATTAGCTGCCGATAGCGGAACTCAAAAATATACTTCGTTCTGTTCTACATGATAATAACATACATACAAATATTTGTTTTTGAAGACTGTAACGGGATGCTGAAATTGCAGTCGTACGAACAAACATATTCTTCTTATTCGAGGTAGAATTTCTAGCTTCTCGGAGTAAGAGGAATATTGATAGTTAACTGTAAGAAACATTTCTCGCAGTTACAACGATACATACCTGCAAATGTCACATTCGAACATTTCTATTTTTTTTTCGTGGTTATCTCGAGGAAAATAGAAATATTTTAAGACTTCTTTTCCAAAATATTTGTTCGATCATACCTAAGAGCGTGTACAAGATTTCTATCCATTTTCGCGGAACTTCATTATTACGCACGTGCAATCTGTTTATCTGTATATAATACTTTACAAATCGTTCCTGTAGTACCTTACTATCGCTGACAATTCTTGACAGACAATGCACGATAAAGGAAAAATAAAAGAAACTACGTTTCCATAAGTACACTATGGTAACAATTACAGGGTCAAGGATAATAAGATAAGAAAAGGTCAATCAAAGCACAGTTCTGAATCCGATTAAATTTTGCATGTTTCTCATATATTCAGTCGTAGATGGGGCATGAAACAGTTGTAGGATACTATATAGCAGAGTCTTCTAATTCTTTGATTTTCGCTGAACGCATCGAACACTGGTCTGAGGCTCAGAAATTATTTTACTTATTCGGCATTATACAAACTTTCTCAGCCTAAATTTTAACATAGGCTGAATTTCTGGTCTGAGAAATGTTCGAATTTCGAACATCATCTTTAATATGGATCACCCAAAAATTGATCTAGATCTTTCAAAAAATCGAAATCGAGTTTGGATAAGTGGATGAGATCAGCAAAGTTCTAAGCATGTTAGAAAACTCAAATATAAAGTAAGCTAAACAGCCCGTTTTGAGAAAATTTTAAGGAACTATGCAATGCCATTGAAACGTTCATGCTAAAAGAAAGCAAGAATATTATGTATGCATAATACCTTAAGCTAGTCATTGACGGGGTACATGAGTTTTTACAGCAGGCCTTTTTTTAAGCGTTGTTGCGTATACTTCACTATGGTTCTCCCTCCGGCGATTTAATAATTTTAAAAAACTGGTTGATTTCTTCGTTAACCATATTATTATCATCTTTGGAACATACGAACCTATCAAGATGTTTCAATCTTTTTAAACTGCACCCACGGGATATCATTAGCCTGGAAATTCATAATAATTTCAAGTTAAATTGAGAGCTATTTATTGCGAATCTGCAATTATACGCATTGCATTATTAACGAGCCTTTTTAGTATTTAAATCATGAAATAATTTATCTCCATAAACCACTTTCTTTTCAATTATCGTTAGCTCACCCTTGTGACCACTATAATGTAACGAAGTTAAAATTCATCTACATTTTACGTCGTACTACTACAACGTCGAACCATTGTATTGATACGACACCAGTACAAAAGAAAAAGGCCTGAGGGGGATTTGTAACCGAATTATTTTGCAAGTCCAAACAATTTTGCCCGTTAACACATTCACACCGGCATGTACCACCAACGGTACATGTCTGATGGTCCCATTCGGCGACATGTACCACCGGTGGTACATGAATAATTGTCCCGTTGGTCGGCCTGCGCGCACCAAGAAAGAAAGAAAGAAAGAATGGGAAAACAATAGAAAACTGTTTACTAAGAGAAATAATAACTTGCTCTTCTTTTGAGTGTTTTATGTTAACAAAATAAGTACAATGTCTGGATAAGCGATATGAAAACAGGAATAAAATTTGAATAACGGAGCCGACGTGAACGTGTTAATCTAGCCAGGAAATTACTCGTGAGACACAAAACTAAATAGCAAAAAAAGAGTAATCGTATTGTTTGTACTTGTGAAATTCTGTTTAACATGAGCTCCACGATGATATCCGATGTCCGTGGAGCTCTTTGCTGGAAATGAGCTTACGTATACTCGTATGTTATTATTGTTACTGAGAGAGCGAGTTGGTATGTGTGTGCGTACATGTGGATATAGAAACGGGGTGGGGAGGGGGGTAAAGTTTAATAGATTGCGTACAAGATGTAATTGCTCCTTAGTTCATAATGACATTATGTTTAATGGAGGGGGGGCGAATGAGTCGAGAACATCGGTGCGTTTCAATTGCGTTCGTGAGGATGCATATTTTACGTAAAAAAACACGTTACGCAGAGTGTTTAATGTTTAAAGGGTACATACGTAGTATAAGCGACACCCTGTAGAAGATGAAATTTTATCAATCGACTCGTTTCAATTGTTTCCACGAAGAACTCACGCGAGCTGAAATGGAGAAACATAAAAGGGGGGCAGGGGTGAGGGGTAAAAAGTAAACGTATAATCATCTTATTAAACGAGAAGCAAATGCACGAATGCACGCCAGAATTTAAAGATATGCTCATGTCGAGATAATTAAGTATTTTTCACGGTAAAAGCTTATAGATTGATTTAGAGTGTAACCGAGCGCATCTACTTTGTTAGGTTTTACATATCTACATTGTATATACAATATATCTATTATTATCTATTTTTGTTACATATTTATAAATGAGAAAGAAGTACTTTATTGCACACTAAATAATGTAGCCTGGGCTAAAAGTTTTAAAGGATGGAATTGTGGTTTAAGCGATTATATGTAGAGAATACCGATAATTTACGTGACGCATAAGACATATTTCTATCATTAAACATTTATATCTTTATCGATTTAATTTGCCTAGCGGAGTTCGGGCATATATTACATAAAGCGCGTATATTCATTTCTTTTTGTATGTAATCAAACAACCCTTGTATAATTTTAGTTGATTAGTGAATAGTTCGTTAGGATTATGTTTATATTTTCAGTACTACCGCGGGGGCTCAGTATTATTAATGACGAATTGATAATGTAATTAAACAAGTTGAACGATAAGAAATGTGAAAAATTTATAGAAATTGGCTACGACTCGGTACAGAATCATTTTTTGAATTCTTTGTTTCTCTCTTGTGATACGTCGTAGAATCGTGGTATCCCAATCAAGCAATCTTAGTGCAATGACTCGCAAAGGATCAATTTATTGTAAATATTATAAACCGTTTTTCCTTTACGTGTATTATAATCGTGTTAATACCATTGTATGATGTTATATCATGTTACGGCTGGGCTCCCTGATCGTAGTTTTCTGTTCAAAGTGCAGTGACTTGTTAAAGCGAATTACCAGATTTTGATTAAAATATTTGTTGTTGACGTGGTTCAAAAAGCGTTCAAAATTCTGCTCTACGTGCTGAGCGTCCATAAATTTTTGCACGAAAGAAAGATTTGACCATTTTGCATAATTTGTTCAAAAGTCTCACGCGCCAATAATAATCGGCTACGGCTCGGTCGAGCCGATCATTTTATAGATTTATAAAAAATGTGTTTGTGTATGCAGTGTACGGTTGATATCACTTTTGTTCCCCGTGAATTTTTTAAAGTAACAACATTTCCTCGTAGAAATTCACGCATTCTATATCGGCATTAATCATGGAATACTGCACTTGCTAATAATTTTGTTATCCAATTCAAAAATGTACACTGTAAATGATAGCGGGTTAACAGTCGCACCAATTGCAATTTAAATCCAAGAAATGGCTTCCTGTTTATTTAAATAAAAAGTATTTGAACAAATGTTCCGAAATAGGGAACGGAGACTCAAGTGACTGTAAAAGTATTCCACGCTTGATACGCTATCCCGCAATAATCAATCTTTACACCGAGCTAACTTGATACTAATTCTAGGAAGATCTTGTACAGAGTATTGTAAAATATATTTTTACTACATTTTGTTGGTTTTATTATTTATTTCTTACGACACAAATTGTGCTCATGTTTATCATTGTCTTTTGTAGATCGCTGTTCTTATGCCATTGCGTATGCCATGCCGTCAAACCTTGCCATTTATTATACGTTCTTTTTACAGTCTGCCCCAAAGTTATCTTATTTTCAATACTCATACACGTATCGCGAGGAACGCAGCAACTTTTGTAAAACTTATCTTCGAATAATGCTGTCGATAAGCCATTACTTTATAACAATTATGCTGAAATACATAACATTTATATTGACGTAAATGTATTACTTATATATTGTGTGTACTCCTTGTTCGCTTCGTCATACTTTCAAATCCATGTTATTCCACATTTTTCGTGACGATTTTTGGGGATTCTAAAATCTAGTTACCATCTCTGGACCGTGGAAGATCCAGATTTGTAAATCAGACGTTTGAACATTTCAATTCGATCGAGTCTTTAATCCTTTCAATTTAACCAATCAAGTATAACAGTAATTGTAAAAATCAAATTGTTAGTGTATAATTATATAATGTCACGTCCCTCATTTTTTTATTCCATGAATACATATATTAATTGTACACAGGTACTAACGATAAGTGACTAATACATTATCTTACGATGCTTACACGTGCGTGTATACAGGTCTGTTTGGTATTCCTATTGGTACAAATTGAATTACATGTTGATAGTGCAAACATACAACCAACTATACTTGTGTTCACGTGTTTATCTTTAGACTTGTTCTTACGGTAATCGGAAACGACCTCGAATCAATGAAATAAAGGACATCCATCACAAATGATACCTAAACGACTCAATTCCACTGCTTTAGGATTCGCAGATATGTCGGATCATGTTATAACCACATACAATTTTTGAATGATGTCGATGCACCCTAATTACGGTATTAAAGAAAACGTAGTAATGAATTTATTTATTCCTACTTTATGCAACTCGTAACAATCGGCTTAGGCCATTTATAGGAACACTGATATATCACATTTGGAAGTGGTACTGAAGTAGAATAGTTTACAAAATTTGTTTTCTCTTGCGTTATTCTGAAATTCCTGATCGCGTGGAAAAGTAAATACGACCAAACAATTTAGTGTATCTGCGAAACATTGTTGATTTATCTTTCCACATAAATTTTCGGCGCAAGACTCTTTGTTCTTCATCGACTGCTCTTTCAATATATTTATAAATCAGTTCCTTTTCAAAGAGCATTCCGATGTAACGCAATTCCCTACGTTTCGTATTTCACTTGTATTCATATGAGAAATTATAAATGTAGTGAGGTATAGAAAGTAAAAGGTAGAGAGACACGAGAGGATTTTGTTCGTAAAATGTTATTGCTCAGAATCATCGGCAAAAGGAACATACAGGATTCTCAAGAACATAAGAGTAACTACTTTTCAAAGTATCGTGGACATTTATTTTCTTTTTCCCGTTTATTATCAATGGCGCTCATGTGCCAAGGAAGAGCAAAGGGTCAGCTCAACACGATCCTAACGTTTTTGTTTCTTAAATAATTATGTACATGATTTGGATTAGTTGACAGTTACACTTGAGATTTTCTTGGTGTCACAGGAATTACTTGTACGTGCAGGTGTGGATAATTTGCTGCTTCAATTAGCGCTTCAACACCCGTCATTAGATGTAATTATTGTAAAGGTACGGTAACGAACGTGCGCGTTACGTGTCCCGTAAGCCGCACTGCAATCAACATCTTACAAAAGTCCATTATGCATATGTACATGACCCTCATTTTAGTGGAAAAGTTGGCGCTTTTTAAAACTAACATTTACTGAAAACCGTATCTAATGAATTGAGATAATCTCAATTATAATTTCTATTTGCGCGAATTGCGCAACGATATCATTCTGAATCAATGTTTCACAATTTGGGCTTGCAAATCTTAACAACCTTGATGTCTTCAATAATCTCCTACCCAACAACGTACTGCGACGTACATATTCGACAACTTTTGATTTGCGAGTTCGCTGAACAACTGTTGTACATTTGACTCTATGCTTGCACAGTTTAAAAATTAAACTACTACACATGTGCAAAAGTTAATTCGATACATACATTCAAGTTATGTAACTATTGATTATTGCATCCAGTGCTGGGGTAATATTTTTGTCGGGATCTTACTTGCACAAAATATTTTCTTCTAGAACATTGTAACAGCGTACAGTCATTTCAAAGACAACAAGAAACCTTATCGTAAATTAATCTCTATTGATCCAGGTAAACCAAGTCAATAGATGAAAAGAAATCCAATGAAACGTGGCATCTTTAATACTTATTAAACTTAGTGCTTTGAATATGGTACGCGCTATTTAATGCCGCTTCACTCGTTCATTGATTTTTAATAGCTGAAATAGATTTATGCGTAAATAAAATGTAATAAAACATAATGACATGCTTCGAAAGATATTGGCGAGACTCTCAATACAAACCGATAATAGTTGGGCTTAAAAGGACCGGCCTTATTAAGACCCATGTATTTGGCCTGCTCATCCGTTAATTCCGTTAAATGTGCATCAAATGTAGGTAGGTGCAAGGACGCCACGTATTCGTCTGTAAAGTGTTATCGTTGTTTGTTTAAATCAGTTGTCACTCAACGTGACTCGTATTGGCACATCAAATATATATCCATGTTATGCGTACCCATTTTTTTCGGCAGCAGATAAACGTCACTTTTGTATCGCCCTGACGGCGCATTGAACAGTTCAATGAGAGCTAATGCTTGGGTAGCAGCTGTAATGGACACAACAAAAGAAGGGATACTGGAACAAGACAAGTTGACTAATCGACCTTCCGCCAATAGCACGATGCGCTTCCCGTCTGGCCAGATAACATGATCCACCTGAGACCTTACTTTTTCCCAAGTTAAATCGGGCGTGCGTAAACTGTTCTGTTAAGAACATATTAAAGGGATCGTTTAATCGCTTACCACTATATTTCTTTTTTGTTCTGAAATAGAAGAAATACGAATTCTTCCTCCAAAGAAAATCAGCTCGAAGGACTAATTGAACTTTAAAAAGATAAGATTACGCGATATTATCGAAGATTGATGAAAGGGACACGTACAATATCTATCTCGGTATTACTATGTCCCATATTGCACACTACGCATCCGTTTTTCATTTTGTCCATGTGTTCCCGCGTAACTACATTTTTATTACCCGTCGCAGTAATGACAATGTCTACGTTTCTGATAACTTCGTTCAGTTTCATTACTCTAAAGCCATCCATGCTGGAAAGAAAGTATTTTTCCTGTAAAATACGATTGCTGCGGATTATCAACGTTTTAAAAATCATTATCTACCTAGCTTGCAAAGCACAAATCGGATCAATTTCTGTAATATAAACAATACATCCTAAGCCTTTTAGAGCTTGACAGCAGCCTTTGCCTACTTCGCCGTAGCCACAAATAACGACTTGCTTTCCACCAAACATTATGTCCGTAGATCTCTTTAAACTGCAAGAAGACTAATTTATTTTATGAAAGCAATAAATAATATACCTGCGAAGCATCCGGCGGATTTTTAATACGCTCACATGTACTCTATTTACGACATAATTTACCTATCTATAATACTTTCGCGGCAGCTATAAAGATTGTCAAACTTGGTCTTTGTCACGCTATCGTTTACGTTCATCGCAGGGACGGATAGTTTGCCTGCTTTCGACAATTGATATAATCTATGTACACCAGTTACACTCTCCTCGACGATACCTGGAAGTTCACACTGTATTATCGTTGCCCTTATTGCCAACTCTGGCAGAACACAGTAAGGACGACGAACCTTGAATCATTTTGAACATAGCATTATATTTCTTTAACATCAAATGAGTGGCGTCTCCGCCGTCATCTAAAATCATATTTGGCTGCCAATTTTCAGCGGCTACGCATTTGTCAATACACCACCAGAAATCTTCTTCCGTTTCTCCGCGCCAAGCAAAAACCGGATAACCGGCGTGCGCCAGGGCGGCGGCCACTTCGTTCTGAGTGGAATATATGTTGCAAGCTGCCCATCTAACTTGCGCTCCTAAATGTACTAAGGTTTCGATGAGGACTGCAGTTTGGGCATTGATATGGGTGCATCCCACAATCTTTGCGTTCTTTAGCGGCTGTTTGATATAATGTTTACTCGTGTTATGTGCTCATACTATAAATCGTGATGTATCATTATTTTTACAACTATCAACAGGTATACCTTATCGTCGGCTGCTCGTTTACGGAGGGCCATAATTCCAGGCATCTCTTGTTCCGCTATTTCAATTTCTCTTCGACCAAATGCATGCTGGTTGATGTTACGCACGCAGAAATCTGTGAAACCCTTTTCCGTTTTTTGGATCTTCTCGCGGGGTGAGACATCATCTTCGTCCGAAGAACTTCCTGTATAAGACGCTAAGGTTCAACCAAACGCCAAAAAACGAAGGGGATTAGTACCACGACAAAGTGCATGTGCAGGGAAGAGGCGTTTAATGAACAGAACGCAATAATTAGGTAGACGATACAAAACTACTGCAAGCTGTACTAACCACTAACGACTAGGGCCTTTACCTATTCTGTAAAATAGTTCACACACGTTATAGCAGACTTATTTCGAGGGTTGTTACGTCAATAATAAATGGGATACATTTACAAAATCTTAGTCTACTTGGAATGACCTAACATATATTTACATTGAAGGCAGTGCAAGTGTGAGGTGACAAAACACATTTCGTATACAATGAGTCCCCGACTTAAGCGATTAATGAGTTTCGGCGTTTCCGCGCAAGTTGAAAAATCGCGTAAATCGAATACGTGTGTGTGTACATTTATGATTGTACACACAACAACTCATAAGATATAACTTTTCTACATGTGCACCGACAAAAATCCTGTTCAGATTCACTTCCAAGAATCCGTTTAAGTCAGGGGCTCACTGTAACTAACACCATTAATTACTGACACAATTAGAGGTAAAATGAACATGTTCATACCAGAACTGTAACTATCTGTGCTGCTGGCTGACAAAGAACGGCTGCGGTAACGACTTGATTTCTTCAAAGCTCCAGATTTAGGATCCTAAAAATTTGAGATTTTAAATTAATTTGGAGATTCTAGATATCTTTGATCTTGCAAAGGGCTGCGATGGATTGAAATAAACTACAAACAGAAGAGCACGAATGAAGCTACGTTATTCAGCTGAATTTACACAGATTAATATGGACGACATATATTGATTTTTGGTTCAGACTTATATATCGTACAATTTTGATGGAATATTATTTACATAACTATAAAGCAAAAGATATTAGCATCATGGATACGAATTGCTGGTACAGTGCTGTGTAAATTATAAGGTCTGTGTGCAAGTCAATGAACCATAAATTACATTTCACCAAAGAAAATCGTCTCATTATTACCCTGTGTTGTATGACGGAAAGGCAAGAATGATAAATCCACTGACACATACCACGTTTACGTAGTCATGGGAGTTAAAGCAGTCCTGAGGAAATTGCAAGGATTGCTCTATGGAAAGGGGTACAACTTTACTTTGTGTTTGGTACACATATCTTACTTACTAATTTTGTTCTCGCGCCGTGAAAGGCATTATTTGATGCCTCTAGGCTCTGAAATCACAACAACCACCATTTCATGATTCAAATTGTATTCAATTTCCATGATACAGTCCGTAGTTTGGTACAAAGCTCCCAAAGGTAATACTCTTACGTAAAACTTGAATTGTATAAAATGCTAGCTTTACGTATGCATAAGTATCCCCTTTTTAATTGTTCGTCGGTTATTTGCTTTACGCTCAAGATAATTCGGTAGTGCTAATAGTGCCACGCCTATATTCAGTGTATCTAGGCTTGTAATGAGCGATGCATGAGTGATTGGTACCGAACCTACGGACTACTGTGAGAATAATGCTCTATATGTAAAATAATATAAGCGCCTCGGTAGCAGGCAATACGTGTAACGGCATGCAATCATCTTTTATATTTTGCATTGATAGAGTCAATACTATCTGATATTATATAAAATATGCGAAGCCATATATATTTTTATATTAAAAAATTATTGCACAATATAGAAAATAAGTTTTAGTGGTTCCCAAATTAATGAATTGGTACAACTTCTCAGGTTAAAGGTGAAAAGTTGATACATATGTCACGATAACCAACTAATATTGGGTATTACATCTGCCAGTCCAGTTTTTGCTTTTCGCAAACAATATACAACACGTTAATTCCATTCCTAATTTATACTAAAGGAAAGACCAACAAAAGAATACAAATTTGCTCAAGCATTGTGGGAATAAGTTTTAAGAATTAGTTGGTTCTAACAATGATCTAAGTATTGTATATACACTAAGGTATTTAAGAGACTAGCAGTTTCAAAAGATTCAGTGTCTTCCACAGCTGGTCTCGTGTATATAACATATCTGCCAATTTCGTGCCAATTACCATAACATTACTTCAGAGTTGTGTAACTCTGATGGAATGCAAATTCCAAGAATTCTTGCAAACTGCTGCACATTGGTAAGACAGAATTTTATGCAGACCCTACCAATAATAATTTTCTTACATTACCATGTTCATTTTAAATTTAACCTGCAATAAATATTAATAATCGCAAGGCATAATTCCACGGTTACTAAAAAACATTGTTTCAATCATAGGTTTTAAAAATTTACAACACACGGATAACTGTAAGATTAACTTATACAGTTTTGTATTTAGTCACATTACACTTTTGATTTGCAGTCAACCAAGAGGAAGGATATCGTTTGTTTGGCAATAAACAGGATGCATATGTAGGTCCCTAAGTCAATTACTACCATGTGTTGGATTGCATAACAGCAACATGTGGTCACAAGACCTGGAAAGGGCTGGGTAGATGTCTTGTACAGGGAAGAAAAAAACGAAAGGCAGATGACAAAAAGGGTAACAAGGTGTACCAAAAGTGGTGTTGAAGATGTCAAGGGGCGGGAAGAAACGTAAAAATAAACAAAGGGAAAAAGGTTTGATCCGATTACCACTGATTGTCGTTCCTTCACGTATTCCTGCATTATAAATTAATTATCGCAATTTTACCCGTTAATGCGAATGGGTCAATTAGTCTCGAGACTAACGCGGCGGTAAATACGATACTTGTGGTACGTCACCGCTTATTCTTCGTGTGGTGACACCGCGAGCTTAGAAAAACCTTATCTCTTAAATATCGGGCGATGGTATTCTCCGATTTACCTTGATATTTGATGCTGGGTCGGTGACAGGGCCATCGATGACGGTATTTCTAGCCTCTTTCCCCGACGACGTACTGTTCACACCATCCCCGCTGTCGGCCATTTTTGATTCTAAGTTGTGGTATACTCAGGTATAGTTGGTGCACTGAACGTGAGGTGGTGTTTTTATGCAACCGCAGGGCCGTAATTACCGGCGTGTCAGCCCGATACTCGTTCGCTGATACCCTTGCTTAATAATTGATCAATTTTAACCTTTTGCGTATCATGTTACGTTTTTTGTATTTTGCATCTGTGAAAGCGATTGAATTTCTAATGATTTTTTAGTATTGATTACTTCTTCTCAGGTTAATATTAAAGTGACTACTACTATTAAACCTGAATGGATTTTGAGCGTGTATATATACGAATCAAATGCAGATGTATATACGTTTGTTTGATAGAAAAACCTTATGTCGAGTTTCTCCCGTTGCGAGTTTTGAGACCAAAAAAATGTAGTGTTTAAGATACCTAATTTGACATAGAATAATAATCTTTTTATCGTCATCGTTATGATAATTTGTTGAATAATATTGGATAATATACAGTGAATAAAATTCTTTCGTAGAAAAAAAACGTAAAGCCGAACTATTATGTAGTATGTATTACTAGTATGTATATACAACGATGTTCACAAAAAGATTGTCGTCTAAAAATCTGAATGTCTTTATCGTTCTGATACTGAAAATTTGAGGAATGTCATAATTTAATTTTATAAAAAACAAAAGTTATTTTGACGTGGTGGAATGAACGATATAGGACAAGCTTGATACAGCCTTGTTCTTGTACACTGCTTACGATCCATCCTGAAAACATTAATCGCCTTGTGCCCACCCACCAAAATGGCTCCACTATGGGGCAATACCCGATGTTTGACGTGAAGTTATTTACACACCTGGAATTAAAACACCGTCGGGGTAGGTTTTAGACGTTTTTTGGTGCACCGCGTGCGTGAAAAAAAGTCGACGAAACGTGACTAACGTGCAGCAGTGAAGGATTGACCATCTTCTTCCGTAAAAAGGGAGAAAAAATCGTACGGGACGGCCGGTTGGTGTACTAGCTCACTCACTGAACGAAACTCTGTACAGGTATATAGCATCGCTTTTCAAGGTACTCGTCCAGATATCCAAATTATCGTGGAGTTTCAATTAATTCAACGACCGTGCGCGGTAAATATCGGTTTCTTGACTTTGCCCGAATTTCCCAGGGCTCGGTACCAAACTCTATCATCATTGTCAAAATTGACGGCGGTTGTGTACAATGCATATTGATCTATTCGTAGCTGTCATTTATGTATCGAATAATTTGTTTCTGTCGCGTGAATCATGTCCGATCAATTTTGCGCTGTATTTTCAATCCTAGAGTATAACCCTAGCAAGGAGTCCGATTGTGAGAAAATTCGTGGTGGACGATTTACTTTAGTGTTACGAGAATATTCTTTCTATACACTTTTCTTTGTCGTTCCTGTAAAATGTATTTTTTACAGCACGCGACACGCAATACTCTCGGGTAACGGTTTTCGTAGTTATTTTTGAAGACTTACACTCGATTGGAGATTGTTACGTCGTTCTCCTGGTTATCGTTAAACGCGAGGTGTACTTTATTGATGCGACGGTTAATACATAATGTGCCTGGAAGAATTTTTAATATTTCCATTCGCGAAAAAGTCATAACCTTTAGAAATGGACAACGAATTTTACGTGTATTTTAAAATAAATTGACTTGACATGAAAAGGATTTTTGTTTTTAATATTAGTCCTTGTTTCTTTTTATTCGATTTATTTGTCTGAATTGGTATGTCGCATGTTTGCTATTATTATATTCCATTTGTAAATACCTACATTCGATGATTGACACGATTTCCATAATTATTTACGACGAATGTGCCAATAAATATTACTGTGTGTGGTATTAAAACTATTGCTACGTGTATACAAGATAATTGATAGTGTTAAAAATGTTCAATGTCAACTGTTGTATTACAGATGTACCTGAATATGTCACTCTATTCCGTTATTAAATATTATTTTTTCTTATTTTAATGCTCTTTGGTTACCCCTCTCCCTCCTTCCTCCCCTTTATCTCCCTCTCCCCAAACCTGCATACGACTATCAGCTTTGGGTGTGTGAGGGATGATAACTGAAAACTGCTATTGTTTTCCCTGATTCCTTTTTATTTATTTATCCATTTTCTTTATTTTCAGATACGCAGTGCCATTCCAAAGAATTATTACCTTCAGCTGTGCTAAATTGTAAATACTATTGTTAACAGTAAATGAAAACTGTAAAGATTCCTCGAAATCTGGACTATTAACTACTAGCAATGTAATTTTGTCACTCGGAATGCTACAATAAAAATCTTAGATCAACTAACGCTCAAATGAGATTTTTGCAAATGTCAGTAGCTGTTGACTATTTGTACTCGGATTTAAGCATCTCGAACAAAAGTGGAGGATTGTGATGGTGCGTCAATGTCAAATGTAGGGAAGCGGAATAAAATAAATGAGAGTGTCATGAAATATGTTACCAAAGGACAATTGCACTGATTTTTAAATAAAATTCTAGATTTGACAGAATGACCAAAGGAAGGATGACCGATCTTTAATAGTTTTAAAGATAAAGAAAGAAAACAAACTATTGATCCAAGTACTCAGAGATGTCTTGAGTAACACTTTGAGGAAAGAAGATTTTTATTTTCACACTTATTAATTGTATAAGTGATCTAATTAACCTAAGCTTTAAAAATGGCGAGGAAGAGCGACAACGCTAAAGCCATTAACGTTGCCGTTGTTGGGCTTTCTGGCACTGAAAAAGACAAAGGTCAAGTTGGTGTTGGGAAATCATGCCTCTGTAATCGTTTTATGCGTTCGTTGAGCGATGACTACAGTGTGGACCATATATCAGTGTTATCGCAGGTAATTCATACGTGTCACGATAAAATTAGGAATGTACAATATACTTTATTTGGCAAAACAATTTTTGTCAGGCATGTAATTTAATATTTGATATTCACAAACAATTTAATTTTCTTTGCAGTCGGATTTTAGCGGACGTGTGGTAAACAATGATCATTTTTTGTATTGGGGTGAGGTTTTAAAACTGGCAGAGGATGGAACAGAGTATCAATTCCAAGTGATAGAGCACACTGAATTTATAGACGACGCATCCTTTCAACCATTTAAGGGTGGTAAGATGGAACCTTATGCAAAAAGAAGCTCAGCCACCAAGATCACCAGTGCCGAGAAGCTTATGTACATTTGCAAAAATCAATTAGGCATAGAGAAAGAATATGAACAAAAAGTTTTGCCAGATGGTAAATTGAATATCGATGGTTTTTTGTGCATCTTCGATGTAAGTGTCGTCCCAAATCGATCGATAGAAAAGCAAGTGGAAATAGTTGCAAACATATTGAACAATCTTATGAAAACTAAGAAGCCTATTGTTCTTGTTACAACCAAAAATGATGATGCAAACGAGCAATACGCAAAGGAAGCAGAAAAGTTAGTAATGCGCAAAGAGTATAAAAGCTCAATCTTAATAGTCGAGACATCAGCGCACGAAAATATTAACATCGATCTGGCATTTATGCTTTTGGCTCAACTGATTGACAAAACTAAAATGCGGAGTAAAGTAATGCCTTTCGCGGAGGCAGCTAGAGCGCGGAAGGAACTTCTGGATATGTCAACGGAATCGTTGCAGAGATTGATTAGAATACACGTTACGGATTATCGAGCATTGTGGTCACAGGCATCCAAGAAGCTCGCGCAGCATAAAGAATTTACAGCATTTGTGGAACTATTTGGTATCGATGCAACCCAAAGATTATTTAGACGACACATTAAGAAATTGAAGGATGAGCAAGTAGCCAAAAAGGTCCAAGGATATTTGGACATGTTACCAGATATTTTACACGAGATATGCCCAGACATATCTAACTTAATTAATGAGTAAGTTTCTCGTTTATTTCATTAAAATCGGGGAGACGGTTTTTATTACTCTATACGTCTTGCTGTCTTAGGGAATGGTCTGCAGTGCAACAGTATATCAAAGAGCATCCTGATTTTCATCAGTACTTCTACGAATGTCCTGAAGATATACCGTGGATTGATTGCGACTTTGGTGAGGAGAATGGAACTAAGATTCCTTACGATGTTCTGGAAACACCGGAAGCTGAGACAGTTTTCAAAAATCATGTAAATGCATTGCAGCAAGAACAACGACGATTAGAGTAAGTATGTAGATAGAATGAGGATATTGAAATTTACTGTTGGACATATGCAAAAGGATTTATCTGTTTCATTCCACGCATCTACGGTGCGTTGATTATTTGCTATTAATAAATAGCAAACTCTAAGGGCATTGGAACATTGTTACATTATGCTTTAATATTATCGTACAATGCAATACATTAATGCTTTGCTTTATTCTGGGTGGTGTTTCTTTCCGCAGACTTCCAAAAAGGTAATTTATGCTTTTTATTGCTTCCTAATCTTTTCTAGAATTTATTTTTTACTTAAATAATACGAAGTTGTTAGTTCACCGATATTTGCGATACTAACATTTCTTCGGTGCTTCATGCTGATCAGTACATATTTGATCATTCATTTTTACATATCATTGAGAGAAAGAACCATATGTATCTACTTCATTCATTTCTATATAGAAATTTTACTTGGAAAAATTGTTCTATTGTAATCGCACCTTATCATTAATATTGATAAAATACAGTTAAATGGTAAACGATTAAAGTAATACAAATACAAATTGGTTAGATGGAAGAAACAGTTTAAACAGCTGCTGGAAGAAACTGGATACGTTACACCAGGAAAACACTTATCCGAGGTCAGAGTTCTTTTTATGGGTAGAGAATGTTTTGAGGCATTATCTCATCACGATTGTCAGGAGATATATGACCAGCACCAAAAAGAAATAATTGAGAAAGCAAAACATAATTTTCAAGTAAGTAGGAGGTTATCTTTGTGTATCAAATGGCTAAGAAGTTGTACACTATTTCATTCTCTTTTATTTTTTGTTCTGCATCTAGGAACTGTTATTAGAACATGCTGATTTGTTCTACCATTTTAAGAGTATAGCGCCGTCTGGTACTATCACGCAAGACGATATAAAAGAAATTACAGACGCGTTATTGGATGATTTTAGGTAATTGGGCATTGGAAATATTTTTACTCTTGATTTTTGGAATTGAATAATTAATTTTAGAAATGTTCTTATCGATCGACTATATTATGTAGGTACAAGGCTTTAGACAGGCTAGATCAGGACAGAAAGCTAATGCTTTTCCAACACTTGGGTTTTGTACATTGCCCTATAAGAGAGCATTGTCCAGCCTATCCCAATTGTATGGATGCACTTATAGAGAGAATACTTGGGACAAAGGCGCACAGGTGATTTTTAAAGAAAGATTTACTATGTTTCGGATATTATATCCTTGAATCTCGTTATTCCAGGCCTTCTTCGTGGAATCACAGTAGTCAGTGGCAATTAACGTCCGATAATAATCAATTAAATCTAGTTATACTCGGAAGTAATCGGCTGAGCGAGGAATTCGCGCGCGAGATAAGGGCACAGACGGAGGATGATGAGGTGGAAATCGATTGTCAACTGTATACTCTCGGGTATCGGATCATTGACGGCGACGTTGGATTACCGCACAATTCCTTTACCACTTCCGATTTTATGCCACACGGTGTGTGGCAATTTCGCAATTATTTAATGCCGACTCTTTGTCGAACGATTGATTTCGATGCAATTCAAGACAAGTGCTTTTGCTTGCACTTACAGGTTCATTTTGTATTTATTCAAACGAGGATACGTTTGAATACATTCGATCTTCTTTGGAGAAAACATTACTGTCCAATTTAGAGCAGGAAGACAGGCTACCATTTCAAGGACTACCGATTGTTATTATGTTCGTGCCAGAATCCAGTATAGATGAAATGGAAGCTATAAGACTTAGAGAGGAAGGGCAGAATCTTGCTGATAGGTATTTTTTAGTTCTGGTTTGCATAGCATCGAACAAATAAAGTAACCAACATTAAATTAATTCTTGCGTAATAGTTTACAGTGTCCGTTTATCGATGTTTGCATAGAAGATTTAGAGCAGGATAAAAGATTCCCTACTCCACTCGTGAAAGATGCGTTGCAGCAACTCATACAATCTATAAATCACAGAGCTGGTTTTCTGAATATATATCAAAGTGTCATTGAATGCTTAGAACCTGATATTAGGTAAGAATAATAATTTTAAGATCAGCGACGCCTCCGTATAATATATAGAATTATCGAGAAATCATGTCAATATGTGTTCTATTTTAGAATAATAATGTGTATGTTCTGTGGTGATCCGTATTCCGTGGAAAACGTGCTTGGTCCTTTATTGAATCATCAGTGCTGCTTTCTTAGTGGCGACAGATCCATCGTTTTGGAAACCTTTTTAGGAGAATCTAAGCGTAGAGTCGAAGTTATAATTTCGAGTTTCCATGGGGCGAATGCATTCAGAGACGAGCTGGTGCATGGTTTTATACTGGTTTACTCAACAAAGAGGAAAGCATCTCTCGCGACTCTCAAGTGCGTTAATTACGGGTTAATAAAATGTCTTAGTTAATGTTAATCGGCATAGAATCAAGTAATTTCCAATTCGTATTACAGTGCATTTTCTATGAATATACCAAACTTACCGATACAAATAATGGCTGTGACTGATACTGGAGGCGCTAATGCTTTCTTCAGCAATGACTTGAGTCATTTACTTATCACGGAGGGAAACGCAACCGCGGATAGACTGCAAGCGCACTTTATGACATCAGCATCTAGTTGTCAGCAGAAAAGTATGACAGCATCCTCGAGAGTTACCGTTATGCCAAATATAAGTTTTGATAACCCAGTGTACAGTAAACTGTGTATCGTATTTTATTGCAGCGGCTTTTTACACTCCTTTCTTTAAAGAAGTATGGGAGAAGAAACCAGAAATCGAACAAGCTTTCAATATGGAGGAACCGGGTAATTTGAACGATAGCGGGGAAGGTACCTTGGAGTATTCTGCTTTGCACCCTATGCCACCACCGCGACACGAAAGCTATCATCTTCAAACACCCGATGACGGGTAAGTAATCTGACAACAGATTTTTGAATGTCACCATGTTACGTATACTAATGCCCCCGTTCCACTGTAATTCAAAAGTCTAATGTCAAGCAGTATGTCCGTAACTTTTAGAAGTGGTTCCGAGTCGTACGAGCAGTTGACGCCCGACGGTGATCTAGGAGATACAGGTATAAACGAACAGTTTGCAGACAATAGAGCTACACCTAGCGATGACAGTGATATTTATAGCCAAGTAGATTTTTATAGAGAAGAGAGGGAAAGAGATATGCTAAAATCGGGCGATATCACAAACAAACTTTCTGGTTAGTCTTACGCTAATAAGGGATGCCTGTTTTTCATATAACGCAATGTTTTCGTTACAACACTTATTTGTTTCTCATGATAGGCTGGGTAAAAGATACGCTAATGCATCAAGATGGAGTGACCAATAGTTACTCTCAAAGAGCGTTTACCACGGGAAGGCGCCATATATCTCAGACAAAACCACGACCAAAGGGGAACAGCCAGACACTGAAGCAGCCTGGCAAGATAAATTTGAAAGATTTCTCAAATGTAACTGACGCTATAGCTAGAATGACAATAGGCGAGAAGGACGAGCATGGCCCGAAAATGACGATGGGTCATGCTCCCCTTGCCACACCCGAATTAGTTGATTTGGGCTCCGAGTATGCTCAAGTTAAGGATGTTGTCCCGAGTCTGTACCCTTCTTACGATGGTGATTATATGTATGCTTTAGTACAAGATTCTATCGGGAATAACAAAACTAAGCTACGCCACAGACGTGAGAAAGGACAGCCCTGTAAGACTTTAATTTCTGATCGAAGTAGATCTCATCAGAAAGCTTTAGAAATCTGTAATTTCCCCCTAACTTATCATTTGATAACTGTTTCCATTTTACAGCCTACAGTGACTCTGATTCGGAGTGGAGTTCTCTAGAAAGGCAAAGGGTGGCCGATGTTCTAGGAAAAGCGTGCAAGAAACCAGCAACGCACAAGAGAATACGTAAAAAACGCACCGCAATACCAGTCGCAGCACCTAAAGTTCCATCATTGGCTAGTATGGGAAGCGGAGATGGTATCGTCGGTTTAAATTACAATATCAAAGAAGAGAAAACTTGGCGTGTTGATCCAGCGGAAAGAGGTACGTAATATTGTGCTTTTGTCTAACTAGTCTTCTTTATCTTTCTACAAGGACGTATGTTTCGAGGTAATCGTGGTTTAATTTAGTATCCAGCGAGACGCCCGATTCATCTGAATCCAGTGATCCGGAACATACGTCTAGAACGAGAGCAAAACAGTATAAACACGCAGCAGTGAGTCTGCGAAAAAGATTTGGAAACTCGTTGCAGCAGCAACATTTAGCTGCGACACTGCAGCATCCGTTTAACATGAAACATATGACTCAAGAAATGTTCAGCGCTTCCTGTAAGTGAAAGGGTCTCTGAGGCTTCTGCAGAGTATATAGAGATCGCGAGTGTTCGTTTGAACTAACCTGAATCAAGGTTTTTTGCTCCAACTCTACTAGCAGTTTTGCATGTTAACAACGGAAACAGATTTACGTCGATTCACATTGTAGCGATCATGTCTGCTGTTATGTTAAATGTGATTGACGCACGCCCCACATTTCTTTTTCATCTGCTTTGAACAGAAGACAGTGTACGAAGTAGCCTCTTTCTTGCTTCAGTCCTGTTGTATTTTCGTTAGTTTCGACGCATCTTTCGGTAGAAAGTGGTTATAAAAACTGAGTATGAAAATATTTACGGTCCAAATGTATAGACAACCTTCTATTTTGTACAACAGTAAACTTATTGAATTACCCTTTAAAACCGTACAGACAGGATGCGACGGGAGGTTTGCATAGAATAATTCCTTATCTCGTACTTGGTATGGCATGAAATCGTTATTATTTTAGCGAAACAAAGGAGTGACAATACCTTTGGCAACATTCCAGATGATGAATCCAGCGTAGATGTTTCTTCTCCGCGGGAAATCAATTCTCCCAGTGTAAGCGCACGAGACAAACATACGTAAATAATAAACTGCAAATCCTTATATTAATGTCCTCCACACATCTGTTTCCAGTTTGGAATTTTGAACAGAGGCAAAGACTGCGACAAGTTAACCAGGAAGAAGGACAAACAGAAAGCGAAGGAAGATGAAAAATTGGAGAAACGTCGACAGAAGGAAGAAAAGTTGAAGAAGAACGCAGAGAAAGAGAAAGAGAGGGAGAAGAAAAAACAAGAGAAAATAAAGCAGACTAAAGGATCTGGTGGAACGTTGAGTTCGAGTCAAGCGCAACAACCGTTGATCGAAGACTTTGCTCAAAGTGAAACAAATCGAATACCGCTGTTCCTCGAGAAATGCGTGCAGTTTATCGAAGACGAGGGGTTAGACTCCGAAGGAATATATAGAGTTCCTGGAAATAGAGCGCACGTTGAGCTACTCTTTCAAAAGTTTGAAGAAGGCAAGTTTTTTTGTACAAATTATTTGTAATTTGTAACACAGACAACGTATACTTCGTCTACGTGCGTGCAGTTGCGTTTGACCTATTAATTCTTGTCTCATTTCATCATGTTGGATTTCACAGATGGAAATGTGGATATACATTCGTTGGATATACCGGTGAATGCTGTTGCTACTGCTTTAAAAGATTTCTTTTCAAAGAGGCTACCGCCGTTAATTGACAAAGAACGTATGAGCGAGCTTGAGGATATATCGGGTAAGTGACATTGATGTTAATCTTAAATTTTTGTCGATAAACTTTTTTCATACTTATTCAACCGCTTCTTTATAATTTTGGTAGGTGCTCGTGGTATTAGCAAACCGATGTCCGCGACATGCATGAATATGGAAGGTCAGTGTTACGTTAGCAGAATTATAATGCAATTGAAACCGATTAGTGACTAATGACATTATTTTCCGATTATGTTGCAGATCGAAGCTGTAGACTATTGGCGTTACGTCTGATGCTCAACAAATTGAATCCCGTGAATTTTGACGTACTCAAATTTATCTTCCATCATTTCGTCAAGTACGTCTCCTTTCCTTGAGATTTTTTCTTGCCCACGACATTTTCTAACTCTTCGAATTAATTATCTTTTTCAGAGTGGCGGAAAATTGTAAACTGAACAGTATGGACAGTAAAAACTTAGCGATCTGCTGGTGGCCTACTTTATTACCTATAGAATTTAACGATCTCGGTAGATTCGAAGCTATGAGGCCATACTTGGAGGATGTCGTCCAGACGATGATCGATCAATATCCTTTCCTTTTTTGCGGTGAAGAAGCCATCGTAATGGTCTAGTGAACGTCTATATGATTTGCAGTCGTGAAACCAGAAAACTCTGTTTGAGGAGCAAGAAGTAATGGTGTGTCACACGAATTCCGAGAGGGTGTTACTTTTCGAATAATAATATACCGATCAATGTTTAATTTTCACGATCACGTAGAACGTCTGAACTCGCTGCAATTTCCGCTATGATTTTCGCTGGAGCACGTTCGAACTACGATTAGGGTAAATTCTACGTGACGCGAAAGTTCGAACAAAATAATTTAAGTTTAGTCGTTCGAATGGGGAATTGTAACCGAACGGAGCGATCGATCGATGGTCCTAAAGACGGCTGTTTGCAGCTCCGATAATAATGCGAGTAATAAAGTCAATCCATGTGTCATAACAGTATGCATGTACCATGTTGGATGTATTCAGAGCGATGTATTTATTAATATGTATTAGAGATAAGACTCGGTATTTGATAATAGCGAATAATCGTAGTGAGCTCGATGTTGCTTTTTCGATCTGTTTTTCTTCGATTCCCTCTTTGTTCTTATATTTTGTATAGACAAAAAACTGTTTGTTGTGTACGATGTGCATGCGTATAGGAGCGAGAGAGATAGAGAGATCGAAAGAATGCAAATGAAAAATTTGTGTGTGCGCGCGCGTGGGCGTGTAAAGGAGAACGATGGCATAAACTTTGAAAAGAATATTCATAATCGGAAACATACATATTTGTTGAAGCTATTATCACGAGAGGTACGGCGTATTACCGTATTTAGAAACAGTTTTTCCAATCCACATGTATTTTTTATAGCAACGATATCAAAATATTCTGAGTATTTTTTACCGTATAATAGAGATTCAATTTTTCATCAATCAATCGTTTTGCAGACCGAGAATATATTTCCGATTTGCGTACCGTTAATGGCCCACCAGTTCCGTTCTTCTTTCCGTAATTGAAACCAGTATTCCGCAATACTCAGATTGATTTAATAAGGCTGACTAACCTCCGATGGTAATGCAATCCATGCTATGTCCATTCCGTCTGAACGAAGAGAAACGAAGAGCGTTATGCCTGCACGCAAGATTGTTCCAAATACTCGCAGCAGATGTAATGTGAGAATATTCGACGTGGTTCTAATTCTTAAGGCAGATTCTAACGATTTCAGGATAACGACAGAATCGGGAGAATTAACTATTAGCTAAGAACAATACTTAATATTGCAGTCGTTTCTTGAGGTATCGCAAAGAAAAATCTGTATATAAGATTATAAGAATGTAAGCTACGAACTTTGCAACGCGGGGTGCGATGATCCTTTAAAAGCAGCGGGTTTTTGACGCGTGTGTGCATGTTATATGATTTCGACGATATAAGAAAAAGTCATTTATTGAGCGAGCTTGTCTAGCTACGGAGGGTTCGATTAACGATGAAATTTTCTTTTCATTGTAGCTTCGGCTTGACGCATTGACGCATTGCCAAAATTCAGTCTCATTTTCTCGGTTGACTCTAGAATACTAATGTTACGTGAAATTTGATTGGCCTGTCAAATACTGTTTTAATTTTGCACCCTTTCCAGTCTACTTCCCGTTTCAGCGGCGATTTATATCTATTACGAGGTACGTTTGTCACCATTAGTATTCTAGAGTTAAACTGAACAGTTGTGCTTCAATAGATTGGGCAACGGTACAACGCAATTTTGTTTCGATTGTTTTTCAAATTCATTGGTTAAAGTTGTATTATTGCTCGGTTTAGTGATGCAGAATACGATTTAATTGGAAAGTCTCCTAGTAGCGAGAGATTCTTCTAGATGTACGATAATATATGTCGGTGTCACGATTGTAATAACCGTATGCCTTTCGATTGCTCAACATTCGAAAGTAAGGATCCCAGAGCAAAAAACAATTGGAGATGACTGTATTAATCAACATTTCCGAATGTTGGAGCCAGTATAAGCATAACGAGAAACATTCCCTCTATGGAACGTCGGTGTTTACTTTCGGGTTCTCGAGAACGAATTCCAGAAAGGCGACTTGATTTTGCAACGATATCGAGAAGTCTGGAAGAATAGAATTTCTCTCCAAGATCTCCTTCGCCCTAATCGAGCGAAACGAGTTTCTGTGAATTCGTATTCGATGAATTTTACGCTCTCGTATTTATAAGGAAACGTACCGAATTTCCGATGATTTAAACGTATGCGTGTGTTTGTCTGTCTGCCGTCTGCCCCTGCGTGTGAGCGCGTGTGCGTGAGTGTGTCTCGTAGCAGCACTCAGCGAGCAACGGATCGTACATTCCCGTATTAGTAGTAAAATAAACAAAAAAAAAAGCAGATTTTATACATTCGTACGTACGTAATTGTATAATGTTATAATAGGAACAGAGACGTCGATGTTACGTGTGAGATCTGAAATACGGATCATTGCTGTCTGAATAATAATGACATGATTGCAGTCATTGTCGCTGAATCGAGTTGCGAAATTCTTGGCGTACACCTGCTCGACACACCTTGACAATTGATTTTTTTTCCTTTTACCGTGCAATTTGTGTTTTACCCTCGCAACTTCAGGAATTGTCTATGCTACGAATATGTTTGTTTCAAGAACGCAGTTTTCGTTTCCCTTGTAGTTTTTAGAAACATCATGCAAACATAAAGATAGTATCTTCACTGTTCTTCGCACGACGAAAAATGATTATGATACAAAAATTCGAGGATTTGGAGAATGAAGTTTCTAAAATATTTCACTACCGCGGTTTATTCCTCGACACGTATTCATCGATCGTCCTGACTCGCGCAGCCTAAGCTAAAACCATATCTTTCTACCATCTATTTACTAGACATCCCGTTAATTTTGTACGATTGAAGAACATCTCAACGCAGATCGAAAAAATATTGAAACATTTTAATTGTGTATCCGTATTTTTTTTCAGTGAACTTTTTGAAGCGACGTTTTATAAAAATGATCATTCGCTTTAGTGAAAATGTATTATTTTCTCAACTTTTTCTCCGCTGATTCAAAGATCCTTTTAATTCCAATGGATGCATGAAATTATTCTCAATCTTGTTTCTGCCATTAAAAAGATTAAGCGCTTCTTAATAATTCCCCGGGGATCTTCTGCGAAGGCTGCGAGAGTAAAGAATCGAGGTTAACATAAATCAGCCCTCGTTACATGAAATCATCATCGATCATCCCTTTACGAGTTCGATACAGCCATCCCTTTGATCGCTAACGTTCCGATCCTCATCGAAACTGCGCATTTCTAAGTGTTGTCATTTATACCTGTAATGATTTTTGTAAATAATATATAAATATGGATATAAATATAGTTTTATATGTACATATGTGTGTTTGAGTGCGTAACATACTCACACTATCATACACACAATATACATATAAAAAGACAAAGAGAACGTGTAAATGGGCAGATGCTGCCATCGTTGTATTAATAGTAATATCAGAATTGTACATGATGAACGATGAAACTTTTGACTATTAAAAGTTTCCTAGTGTAACTTCGCGCTTTACCTAATCGAGTGATAACAGTTGTCATTCCAGCGGATCCCTTATTTGCGACGAAACCCACTCGGTCGTGAGATGGGATTCGTTTTTTAAGATATCGCACGGAAAAAAAAATTTCGCGTTTCCACTTAATCGTCTTTAAGGTCAATGACGTAGAATCAGGATTAATTGATTTTTGCGATATTGACTCTGTGACTCGAAATATCGGCAAGCCGGTCGTTTAAACCATTGCCGAATTTCTGACGAAAAGACGGTTCTGCTGAGTTTAATAAAGGGAAAAGGAAAAGGTCGAAAGAAAATACAGAAAATAGACGACTAGTGAAAACGCGAATGTTTTTCATTGAAATTCGTTTACGACATGTCCTATAAAAATTAGGCGTTTAAATAACATTATCACAACGTAGACGTACATAGGCATAGTGTTTCTAATATGTGCGATGTTAAGAAATTTTATACTGGCGCTGAACTTTGGTATTTCTTAAGTACGATATTTAATGAAGGTGCGGTATGCACTCAAGTTTCTATCCATGTAATGTACGCTAATGCGAGAGGGAAGTGCGCGTATGTGTGATTCGACGAGTCATGTAGCGGATAGCGAATCTGTATGCGTCTACAGCATGACATACAAAAAGGAGATGCAGTGCGATTATAGCTGCAACGATCATTCGATAGTACAATCGAATGAATCGACTTTAGCAGAGAGCTTACGTAGAGGCCTGCGAGCGAATATTTTATCTTGCGAAATATTATTTTCGTACACCGGTCGATACGATTTACTTCTGCGAATATCAGAGAAAACGAAAAAAGAACGAAACAAAGCCTGAAGCTGAAGCGACGTAGGAAAGAATTTGTTTGATATCGCGTAAGTCATTCTTTAAGGAACGTAAGAGAATACTTTACTTTTGATGAATATAAAAAAACCGGTCGCAAATTATTACTTTCATTCGAACTTCAAGTTGCATTCGGTTCCACCTTAGACATTTGTTAAAGGTGTTGTCAAGTGTTCCCTAAAAATTTAGAAACATTGAAGATAATATCAACGATAACGCGAGTCGTAGATAATCACGCCGATCGACGAACCGAATTGTAGTATGCGAGTGTATTATTCTATGAAGCAATGAGAAAACAAGATTGGTGTTCGGATCGTCAATTTACCTGTGAACGCACAATGAATCTAATCGCTAATTACGCTCGAATAATCCGGCTATCATTGTAACGCTTTGCTTCTCGGTGTGTACATATATAATTACTGCTTTCTGCCGTGGCCACGGTGTATAAGGAGCTACGATGGAAGAACGAGGGTAACGAGAAAACTTTACAGTTCGTTTCTATTCATTATTTTATCGGCTCGTTAACTCATCGACGCGCTACAACGATGACTTAACTGATATTCTAAATTGGGAATTTCCAGAAAAGGTCATGAAAGTGAATTAACAACGATCAAGGACACTAGAAATTTTGGACATTTTCCGGCGTTCGTCACACTCTTTTCCTTTTTGTATTCATCGACTGGCTGTTTCAACGATACTCTTCTTTTTCACGTACGACTTCTACGGTTGTTTCCGATGGTCAAGGGACCGAGATACATTGTAAACCGACTACACTGTAAATTACACTGTAAAGGAGAAGGAGAAGGAGAAGAAGACGGAGTAAAGGATCGGAACGTCTTCTTTTTTCGGAGTATCGCGCGTACATCGTGGTACATTTAAAGTAATCCGGTGGCTCTTAATCCAAATCCGTTTACCTCTTAATTAGTTAAATTAATTTCGTTTCATTCAGCAAATTAATTGGCAAACAATCCAGTTTGTATCGAATAGTCATTATAGAGGCTACGTTTCTGCCGAACGGAATAATATTGACGGGGAGTCATTTCGTTTTCCATGTATTCGCTATTTATGGAGGAGGGCGGAGGGGGGAGAGAGAGAGAGAAGTTTGGGATGGTTTTTGTATTGCGTAAAGGATCAACTTAAGAGTCACTATACAATTTCTAATCATCGAGAATTGCGATGGATCGACGAAGATTTCGGCCTGGATATCTTGCTTTTTATATGTATTCGTGTAATAAAAACGTCAAAGGACAATCTGGAGAAGACCTCCGTCAGTTTGGAAAATGTTCGCGGATCCATTGCGAGGATCGATGCGCGATGTAAGGATGAACGATCGATGCATCGCGTGCGATGAGAATAACTTTTAAGCCATAGAACGCCTAAGATGATTTACAGACAGCGAGGGTGGTTAAAAACGCAACAAAAGTATCGGTGTCCAAGAAGTATTTAAAAATAAAAATCGTCTTTATGTACAATCTGTGCTATGGACCAATTCATTCTACGCTTATTATTTATCTCGGTCATTCATGTTTTCTTTCTGCATTTTTCGCTGTAAAATGTACGTTTACAGTGACAACAGGGAAATATTTGTATCGAAATCAATCGTAACGTACTTACGCAGATACGAAAGCGCGCAATTATCCAGTTTCACCTGCATCGGTTTTTCCGACTTTTTCCGCGACACAACTTAACCTTCGGTACGTGTCCCGAAAAGTGGATTGTTGTTTCTCGTGAAAGGAAAGTTGAAAATGGATTAGAAGTTTCGGAGGATTGGCACGGGGGCAATCTTTCTGATTTGTACGATCAAACTTGGATCCCTCTCAATACATGTACACGCACACTTTATTCCAATTTCCCTCGTAAAGCTTTCTGGACTCATAATCCCAGATCAATGGAAATTAAGAAGGTAGAATTACTCGCAATAACGTATGTCGCGTTCGTTAATTGCACTTATTATTTGTCCAAGCTTTACGTTAGAAATTTACGTTCGCTCATGGAACATTGATCGAATTATTCGTTAGAGGATCGCGGTAATATTAATTTCTCGAGTTTGAAAGCTCGTGCGGTAGAGAGGGAGAATGACGTAGGAACAACGAAGCGAGAGCTACTTTCCTCGGTAACAAGAGCATCTCAACTTTGAAAGGACGATTTAACGGTGCACCAAAGTTATCCACGAAATTTCCTTCCAACAAGAACGCTTTTGAAGAATTTTCGTAAAGCTTTCGCGAACAAAGTAGTAAATGGAGTTGAAAAATGTCGAGTACCGCAGGAATCGGGGAGGAAGCTCGAGCTTACGTGTACTTACGCAAACGTTACACCCCCGCGTCGTGCAAAGAGTATCCCACTTGGATTTTGAGGTTGCACTCTTTCGCGCCTTCATTAGCGAAGCAAATTTAGCTGGCAACGCAACATGGCACAGTTGTCCGCTCGTTGCATCTTGGACCGCGCGGCTGATCTAGGATTTCCGTATTCTTTGAACTTTATACCGAAACTGCAGTTTTACGACCGATCAGTGGTCCTTTATAAAAATCATAGAGACGGTTGCGTCGAATTATCTTATACCACAGTTTTCTTTTTCGCAAAAATGCTACTTCGTCATTCTTCTTCGGTTTAAAAAAATTAATTAAACAGAAATCTCCCGGTCGCCCCCCTAAATATATTCTTCCGTTAATCAGACCTCGGTATAATTAGGAAAATGTAAGTACTCTCGCGAATGGAGGTTGTTGGTGAGTTACAAGAACTTCATGTTATTCGTGGTAAACGCGGCAAGAATATTTGCATTTAGAGCAACGCGGTTATCATATCCCGCGGTCTAAGGGTACCCGACATTGTTCGCGGATGTTGTCAGATCTCGCAAAAATATTCAAATGTTGCGCGAAGGGGGTTGGGTTTTATCCGCGATCAAAGGGAGAGCGTTTAAAGTGGTCCAAAGTGGGTGCGAAAATCTCGGGAGGTCTTGGCAGCTAGTAAAAATTGTAGTGGGAAAAGTCAGATGGTAATTTCAGGGTAGAAATGTGTGCCGAGTTTACAACGATAACGGGAAAGATATCAGGAAGGTGGGAGTCCCATGGACGAAACGAGTATTAATGCGAGCAAGGGGAGAGGGGGTTCTAGAAAAGTGCGATACAAATTCTTCAAAAGGGGGGGAGATAAGGAGTAAAAGAAAGAAATGCGGTGAAAAAACGTAATCGGGTACGCAATCTAATGAACCCGAGGAGAATCAAGAAATCGTGGACGCTCCGGAATAACGGAGAACGCGGGAAGCAGCCATTCGACGTATATACATCGAGAGAAATCTCGTGGGCGAAGAATGTGCAAAAGAATCGACGTTGAATGAATTTGGATAAATAAATACATAAACGTATAGACGGTTAATCTTTCGCGATAAAAACAGATATTCGGGGTAGAATGGAAGGAAACGCGAGGTGTCGGCGCTACGCGGAGCGAGGGAGTAAAGAGAGTGCGCGAGTATGAGGTTAGAGGAGGGAGGAGTAGAAATATAAAAAAAAGAAAAAAAAAGAGAGAAATGAGCATCAGCGTGAATTCAGAGGGATGGAGCGAACTCGAGGGTGGTACAAAAGAGGGAGCCCATGACGTCATAGTCGAGGGTTGCCCGGGCAACGGAGAAGCGGTTTCGCCGCCGCGTCGGGACGCCGTCGCGCGTCGCCACCGACGCCGCGGCGTAAAAATCAATTTGGACCTTGGCTAGGTGACCGTTTTGCTCGGCGCTGCGTCGTTCGGTGGCGGCTCCGGCGGCCCGAGAGAGCGAGAGAGAGGGGGGGAGGATAGGAAGAGAGGGAGGAGAGGGAAAGAGTGCCAGCACGTTTCCGGAAGGTGCCGGGGCACCTCGAGCCGCGAGAGAGAGAGAGTGTGTGTGCGTGTGTGTGTGTGTGCGCGAGCGAGTGAGCGAACGATACGACGACGTCGACCTCCTCCTACTCAGTCGCGAGTCGCCAGCGAGCGGGTGCACCAGCTCCCGAGGAATCATTTGATTGCGAGAGAGAGAGAGAGAGAGAGCGCGTGCCGACACACACGCCCGCACGATTCATTGCACTCGACCAGCAGGAGTCTGTATCGGGACTCTTTTCTCTAGTTAGCCACCCGAGGTAGGGGCTCTTCGGGGTATTACGCGAGGCTGCCTTTTGTCGATGAAAGGAGAGTCTATCGTAGCCAGGATGGCGAGGGTTTTGATAGAGAGGGTGGGATAGTGCATTGGGTAGAGCCGAAACGTTGATCAGTGAATGATAGCGGGGGGGAGTCGTGAGAGAAAGATAGAGAGGGAGAAAAAGCATCGCGATAGGTTGGCTAAACGGAAGAAGATTCTCTCCCCCTCTCTCTCTCTCTCTCTCTCTTCCCTAGATCCAGAGAAGCCGGATGACGCTTCGGCTCTTCCCTAATCATTCTCCCCGGGAATAGTATATTTTCCATCCCCATTGGTCACGATGGTAGTAGACGAGTCTGGACTCGATCGTTCGAGACAGGAGGCAGCGTAGCTTTTCGAAACCAAAACCTGCGAGTGTGCTGCTGAAATTTGATTTTCTTTCATCCCCTCGGCAACGAAGGTCTCGATCGGCGAAGATGAATGAAACGGAGAGGAACGGAGAGAAGCCCACGGTGGTGTCTTCGCGACGCGGATCCACGTCGAGGGTGGTAGTGGGATAATACCGTACGTGCGCGACGCGCGAACCGTGTTCGACTTTTCCCCGGTGCCACGCACGAGGAGGGAGAAAAAGGCGAAAGAAAATACGTGAGAGAGGGAGGGAAAGAGATAGCGGGCTCGAAGAGAGCGACGCATGCGACGTGCCGTCTATCGTGCCGTGCGTCGAGGAAAAACATCTGCGCGACCGACCGGTGAAGCTTTTAACGCGCGTCGCTCCCCCGCTCTGACGTATTACGGACGGATCCAGCGTGGTCCTTGCGTTGCGCTCCGCAAGCGGGCTCGAGCGAGTAAAAAAAGCTCGCGCGTGCCGTCGACGATACAGGCTGAGTCAGTGCGGTGAAGCTTTCGCGGACGATGCACGGATACTGCTCGACGGAGTTTAACGGCAGAGAGAACGCGAGGAGCCGGGAACGTTGTGAGATTTTTCGTCGTTGAGGTTTTCTTTTTTTTTTGTTACCGATCATTTGCCCCCGCGAGTGTTTGTCGTGCGGATTATCCGTTGAGGGGTATTCGGTGAACGAGTTTGAGCGGAGTGAGGCAGTTTCTCTCGTGTCTGTAAATATGGATTAAAGGGAGAGGAGAGATCAAAAGAAGGGGAAAAACGAAAAAGGCGAAGAAGAAGGAGGAGGAGGGAGTAAAGAAGGTTGATACGTTTTGAAACGGTCTCGAGCCTCGTTACCTTGCCGAAGTTATGCGAACAACCATGAGCCAGCTAGCGATCAATTAATCTTAGAAGAGTTGTTCTAAAAGTCGTTAATACGTCGTGAGATCGGAATCCGTTGCTCCGAAATCTCGTACAGATCGCTCTCCGCGTTACCGCGACGCTTGGCGTCGATGTCGACGTGAGCTGTAGATACATCGATTAAAATCGCCTATCCGCAGAAAGATAGAAGATAGAAAATGGTTCCGGCAGTAACGATACTGAAATCCAATTCGCCCGGGGTGCAGAAAGTGATTTGGCCGAGAATACAACTGCTCGACAATGTAGCGGAACTCTGATGATTCGATACGACTATCTGGACCAAAGCTCGGATCGCGGAATTTAAAAATTGATCGGCAAGGAGAAGAGGGGGAGAGAAGAGAGATTCGAAAGAGTGGCGAAGAGAGGCTGAGTGAGAGAGTGAGAGAGAGGGAAAGTCACCGGCGACAGAACAGGTGGACGATCATAGGCTCAATACCGATCTCAAAGTCGGTAGAAGCGAAGAACGAGCATAAAGTGTATCGATGATGGTGGAAGGCACGCTGCCAGGACGCGATTGGCTGCCGCGGCGCGTGTTTTCAATTTCATTCGACACATTCCGATTTTCGTAATACCGACTGACCGAAGAGAACCCAGTTGAGAAGAGAGGTCGGGAAACGACGAGAACGCAAAAGGAATGCCGAGATACGATGACGAACCTCGATCCTAGGATCGGGGTATCGTCGTCGTCGTCGTCGTCGCCGCCGTCGTCGTCGTCGTCGCCGTCGTCGTCGCCGTCGTCGTCGTCGTCGCCGTCGTCGTCGTCGTCGCCGTCGTCGTCGCCGTCGCCGTCGTCGTCGTCGTCGTCGCCGTCGTCGTCGTCGTCGCCGCCGTCGCCGTCGCCGTCGACGTCGTCGACACGAAGAGAATCCAGCTGGTGCACGATCAGCTAATAAATCGAAAGCAGGCATCGACAAATCTCTCGTTAGGCGCGCTACTATTTTGCCAATAAAGAATCTCTGGATCTCTCGGCGGCTGAGTTGAATCGATGCCTCGAGATCCATAGAGCGCTGAAAGTGGATAACTTTTGAAGTTGTAAAGAAAGCAAAAGCAAAAGGTCACAGCGTCGAAGCATGGCCTCGGTGGCAGCCTGGCTGCCGTTCGCCCGTGCAGCGGCGATCGGTTGGGTACCGATCGCGACGCATCCACTGCCACCGCCGCCGATCCCCAAGGATCGTCGAAAGGCCGACGACGAGAAACTCTTGATAAACGTCAGCGGCCGTCGCTTCGAGACATGGCGAAACACCCTCGAGAAGTATCCGGACACTCTGCTTGGCTCGAACGAGCGGGAATTTTTCTACGACGAGGAGAGCAAAGAGTACTTCTTCGATCGCGATCCCGACATCTTTCGTCACATCCTCAATTACTATCGTACCGGCAAGCTTCACTATCCGAAGCACGAATGCTTGACGAGTTACGACGAGGAGCTGGCCTTCTTCGGCATACTGCCGGACGTGATCGGTGATTGTTGCTACGAGGACTATCGTGATCGGAAGCGCGAGAACGCCGAGAGGCTGATGGACGACAAGCTGAGCGAGAATGGCGATCAGAATCTCCAACAGCTACTGGACATTCGGCAAAAGATGTGGCGGGCATTCCAGAATCCCCACATATCGACGGCGGCGTTGGTATTTTATTACGTCACGGGGTTCTTCATCGCCGTCAGCGTACTGGCAAACGTGGTAGAGACGGTGCCGTGCGGTAATCGTCCGGGACGCGCCGGTACACTGTCGTGCGGCGAACGTTACAAGATCGTCTTTTTCTGCTTGGACACGGCCTGCGTCATGATATTCACCGCCGAGTATTTGCTAAGGCTCTTCGCGGCACCGAGCCGATGTAAGTTCGCGCGATCGGTTATGTCCATCATCGACGTGGTAGCCATTCTGCCCTATTACATCGGCTTGGGTATTACCGACAACGACGACGTGTCCGGTGCATTCGTCACGTTGCGCGTCTTCCGTGTATTCCGGATCTTCAAGTTCTCGAGGCACTCCCAGGGACTGCGGATTCTAGGGTACACCCTAAAGTCCTGCGCCTCGGAGCTCGGCTTCCTGGTCTTCTCCCTGGCAATGGCCATTATTATATTCGCCACCGTCATGTTCTACGCCGAGAAGAACGTCGACGGGACGAACTTTACCTCGATACCTGCCGCCTTCTGGTACACCATCGTTACTATGACTACGCTGGGGTGAGTGTAAATCACAGACTTATCCCTATCCTCCTGTCTAGTCTAAATCTAAACTTGAGAGGAACACGATTACGCGGTACACCGCGGATAGTAATTGGCCGACGTGTAAACGAGGATCGATTCGACAAAATATCGCTAGATTTTTAATAGTGGTCGTTGAGCAATTTTTCTTTCTTTCTTTTCTTTGTCACCTTTGAGGTCCAGGCGTCGAGAAGCACGTTGACAATCATTTCTCGCATTTTCCAGCTCCTTTTCTTTTTTCGAGCTTTCTCCCTCTCTGTCTAGATTAAAACGACCGATCCACTTTGAAACAATACGAGTTTCTCCAACGGCGATACAGACACGAACGTCTGTTTGCTTTCATTTATCAAAGGTGGCGGCTGCTTTGTGGCTCAAATTTATTTCTCTTCGCAAATTAAATTCTCTCTCTCGACGGTTCCCGAGAGGGTAATCCGGAAGGTTTCTTTCGTTTCCGTAAAAGCTAAAGCCGGTGTACCACCGGCGAGATAAAAATCTTTACGTTTAGGAAACCAATGAGCGTGTCCGCTTGAGATTCGTTTGTGAACCGTAAATTAACGTTTATCGGTATAAAGTTCGGCAAAGTCGAGATTACGTATCTTTGTACACGAAATTGTCCACTGTCCATTTTACTTTAAAACATTATTCCGAGAGTAGCGGAAACGTACGGTAATTTCAACTACGTGTTGTAATTTGATTTCGTGACTAAAAGGGACCAACGGGAACGATATTAATGTTTCAAAAGTAATACAAAAAATCCATTTCTCGAATGGATATTAGCCGTAGGAAAATGTGTCGCTTCCGGTAGAGGATCCTCTCGGAAGAGCGAGTTTATCTCTTGGTTCTATTTCTGCCCGTAAAATCTATGTCAACGATATTTTTGTTTCGTTTTCCCGCGGACAGCTGACAATCACGGGTTGTAATCTTGTTCGCGTAGCCGGTGGTCGTGTCTACTCGTCGGTAGATCGTGATCTAGATTGGCAGATCCGGACATCTTTCCCAGCACTCTTTAATAATTAACAAACCAAAGTAGCGCTCGGTGGGATCTCCCCCCTTTCTTCTTTCTCTCTATCCATCCTTCCATCTTTCCGATACCGAGTAGCGGTGCAAGGGAGAACGTATTCGATGGAACTCCAATAATCGTTTCTTTTCAATTAACTGCCGCTTTGATTGGTTATTCCGCGAGCGGCGTATCGGGAAACGCGTACGATTCAATAACGGGATAACGATGATTTATCGCATTATAATATTCTTAGCTCGTTACGCGGATGGTCCGTGCAACTGCAAATACATTTCCTGGGTGAAATTATTGGGATTTAGGTTACTCCCTCCTCCGTATTTTAACGACGGATCCGACGCGCGAGAGCTCTGATAATTTTAATCGCCGCCCCGTTAAATTGTTTCGCTCGTCCAAATATAACACCTCCGACACAAATTTATCAGATTTTAGGTGTCTCGGCGACGTTGACGATTCTGGCACACTCCGATTCGCAATCATCTGAGACAATGAAAGCAAAAAGTTACGACTAGAATTTTGTTCTTTTTTCTTTTTTTTTTTACCGATTTTCACCCCGTTCGATCTATACCCCCCGCGAAGCAGGTAGAAATCACAATTCTCCGTTACGGTACACCGCCCATCTATCGTTATTTCTCGCGGGCACCCCTTTTATCCTCCATTGCCGTATTTTTCGATTGGAAACGGGGTAACGAATCGTTCGCGTAAGCCTCTGAAAAAGCGCGATGCGCGGAATATCGAGGAAGAAACAATTCTGCGTGGTAGAAGCAAATGGTAAAAGATTAGTGGATATGATCGAGGAATTATCGATTGAGATATGTTTGACTTCCAAAAATTCTGTGGATCTCAAATGATCTTGAACGTGGTAGCCGCTCGTAGCAAAAGTATTACCGCGCCAAACGGCTAATGTATGGTATATTCAATTACGAGGAGGAAAAGTCGCGTTTGCTCGTAGGTAATAGCTCCGTCGGTTTTTTCCCCTGTGTCAGCGCCACCCACCTTCTGGCTCGCGTGTCCAGGTTGTAGTCCAGGTCGCTTCCCTCAAACTTTAACTACGAGGATCAACAGGTGCCTCGAGGATTTCTCTAGTAGCTTTCTAACGCGACTTTTCTCAAAATTTGTTTGCATATACGACAGTTGAGTATAATTCTTGATAAAAAAAAAACAAACATATCCGCGTTTTTGACTTTTGCTTTTAGGAGAAGTTGAGAACAGAGTGTTTTGGACTTCAGGCCGGTAGTGGCCGATTATATTTGCGAGAATAACTTGTCGGTAACGGAAGGAGGAGCAAATAATGTGTTCGCAATTACGAAGGAACGATAATCTCGTGCTCCAGAGAATATAATCCTGCACACGTGTGTTCGAGTAGGCACAGAGATTTGCGTTACTTCGCAACGAATCGATATATCGCGATCACCGCAACCAAAGCTCTACGCGTACGAAGCTTTTTATCGTTTTAGTTCCCTCCGGTAATCCCCCCCTCACAGAATTTATCGCGCTCTCTGGGTGCAACGAAGGGACGAATAGATATCGATAGTTCTCGAAAGGGATGGAAAGAGAGACGAGGAGGAGGACGGACAACGCAGTCTGCCGGAGAAACGGAGACCTGGGGAAAAAAAGACCAGTGCAGTTTCAAGTAATTCCCCGGCTGTGCGCAGATGGAGGGACGAATGCAAATATCAGAAATATGCGCAATAACGCGACGGGGCTGCATTGCGAACGATTCCTCGTTAAATTTCCGATAAATCGTCAAATCTAACGGAGCACCGGCAACGAATCGAATAAACGGAGGTGGAAAATGAAAAAGAAGGGAAATTGCCCAGCGAAACGCGCGACGTCAACGAGTTTTAAGTCGTAAGAAAATTCCTTGGCGACAGCGATGGTTTGCGCGAATATTAACACTATTCCTATCATGGTCGGTGAAATGAGCGTTTCTGAATGTTCGTTTAGAAATTCCTACGCATACAACGTTGTGGTACCACCACTTAATTTAAATGTTAAAATATACATTATCTATTTCCAAATAAAAGAAATTGCATTTTTCCACTATCAAATTGGCTATTATCTTCATTCTATATTAAGAAATATAATATTGCGCGAAATGCTGCGCGTGTCGCGTCGCGAAGCCATACATAAATATAAACAGTATCACTATCAAAGAACTAATATTTATTAAGAGCGAGGCAAAGACGTGTTACTTCCGAGACCGTTTCAGATTCAAAAGCATAACTGTCTAACCGACGTCGATCTCGTTGCTAACCAAAGCCTAACATACCGTTAACGCTCGGCACACTTACTACAAAATACTACATCCAAAGTAATCTCATGTTCGTAACAATAACTTAAAAGATCGGTCATTTGACCGGTCACGGTAGGAATACGTGTACACGAAGCGTCGGTAGGAATAGCGTTAAACGAAACATTATTCCGATAAAAACGTTTAACGCTCAGTCTTTCTGTATATTCGCGATCGACGCGAGTTAATTACAGTTAAAAGGGAATGCGGGAGAAGCCACGGATAAAGATCGAGTTACGGAAAGGTCATGCCGATTGGAAATTCCCGAAGGTCTGACGGGGCAAGTTCGACGATACGTGAAATCGATTTTCATAGCGCGTTTTGATCCCCCGAATCGAATATTCATCTCTACCCACCTCTCGTACGAGGTAAGGCTCGAGACTCATCTCGACTCAATACGTTTGCCGTTGAAATTGAGCTAATACCAAATTCTCCCACGCTTTTCGACGTTCTTCTCGAGCCACGCTCGCTCTGCGATCGAAGGACGCGCGCGCGCGCGCCCCTCGAAAGTAAAATTTTCGACGCTGTAATTAAACGACGCCGACGCGATCGATTACTTTGCAAATTTATTATCCCGCCTTCGCAATCTTCGTACCCTTCGGAGGCCATCGGAGAGGGCGGAATATATAGGTACGAGGCTTTCCAAAATTCGAATTACCAATCGAATAGGGTGGAGGGAATACGGGAACAATTCAGCGCTTGCCAAGAGGACCGTCATAAAGGGGTTGCTAGTATAAAAAGCGGAAAGACAAGAGAGAAGAATGGGCAAAAGGGGGTACGAATAACTAAAGGGGCGAAACGCTCGACAAACACTTTGCGTTCTCAAGTTCGATTGGCAAGCTGCCAAAACCACCGAGTCTTCGCGGGTCCACGAAACGCGCTCTTTTTTCTCGCCCAGATGCGTCCACGGCATAAAGTCAACCCTCGTTTCACCCCCCCCCCCCCCTCCCACTCCACATGCCACGGATAACGATAGAACGTTTAATAAGAGAAATCGATAAAGAAAAAAAAAAAGGAAGTGAAAACGCGCCCGTAGCGAAGAAACGTCCGATATTACGTTACCGTGGAAAACGAACGGATTTTGCGAAAGTTGCCGTCGCGACACGCAGGCGAATCATCTTCGTCGACCCAGATCGGCGTACGCAAATTACCGTGCACACGATCGGACTGTTTAATCTAGTAAATCGAACGGCAAATTAACATTGCGCGCAACGCAAAGTGAAATTAAGCCGCTACCTATATCGATAGCTTTACGCACATTCCCCCGGCAAACGATTTTACCGCGAACGGCGCGTTGGTCAGCGATAATAATTAGCTAGGTATCTATTAGACGTTAATCGATCGAATCATTCCGAATTCTTTGCTCGGGGATTTAAAGGTGAACGCGGTAGGTACGAGCGTATCGTTATATCTTGCATGGCAAACGATTTCGGTTACGGTATTGTTTAAGTCGTGGGAGAAAAAGATCAACCGCGGAGGCGTTTGATTAATCGTTTCGAACCGTGGCGGACAACGAGGGTTACGAAACATTTTTCTCGGCAAAGGTTCGCGCTCAGCGTTACGTGGTATAAACTTCAAATCAATCTCGTGTGGCTCGTGTACGGAAGAAAAACGCGAAGGCTGACGACGGTGCAAAAAAAAGTTACGCTTACAGTATCCTCGAGAAAAGCTCCGGACGAGAGAATGAAATTAAGGGGGCATTATTGTCTAAAGCGCTGTTTTGGAGGTGATTTTTAGGGTGGAGTCAATTTTAAACCGTTTATGGTTTCTTTCTGAAATTTGTTACACATAGCACATATTTATTGATCCTTCGAGAATATAGTATAAATTTAAAAACAATTTATTATCATGTACTTTTATACTTTGTTTGCAACGGTGGACGGAAAACGCCCCCAATCGGCGATCAGTGTTGTGGACGTTGTGTGAATTAAAAAAAAAAACATGTTCTTAATCTGTATGACTGTTGTGATAGTTACTATCAGATTCAGACAAAAAAATTTGACAAAACGGCGGCATGCTAAGCTTTGATTGTAAACTTTTCATATTTTTCTGATCATGCTGCGTGTTACTTTTTTTTGTACTACAGTCACGTGTACAACTTGAAGTTTCCTGTCATAAAAAAATGTAAAAAAATTACTTAGGTCCCTTTCAAAATTGATGGCTGAATGTATAAAAAAAAATTAATTATTTCGGCCTAAGTTCGCTACTAACGTTGAAAAACAATCAACCGAAGGTGTATGCCAAATCTCAGCTCAATCCACCAATTGGTTATCGAGATATCGTGTTCGCCGGTTTGAAAAACACAGTTTCGAGAAAAACGCTTTCATTGTTACCGTAGCTGTATCCCGACCGCGCACCTCCGACCGTACTCCTTATAATTTCTATAAACCCGGTAATTTCATGAGTACCATTAAACGGTTTTCACAGACGTATTCAGAGAGGTCTGTAGAATAATAAAATAAAATGTAAAAACCGCTTTTTTCAAATTTCTGAACAACAATACCCCCTTTACGAATACCGGCACTCTCCGTTCAAATTATTTCACCGTCTCAACCGCTGAATCTTAATCGAATTCTTTTCGCTACGCATCGTTAATCGCTTTCAGTCGCTTTATACTTCTTTTTTGATCAGAGACGCGCGGGACGTTGCCTCGAATTCAGACGTTCTTCCCGTCAGCGAGATTTTTATACGCACGAGAGGAATACGTCGAAACGGTCGACGCGTTCGTGCCCGCGCTATTTATTCGCAAAATCTTCCGTGCGAATGTAGGCCACTCGCGCAATTCTGTAAATTTCCCTCGTTCAACGGCGTTCCCGTCACCGCCCTTCGCGCTCGTAGTGTCGAATTTACTACCTTCGCTCTCTCGTCTTCGGGTACATTCGTTTTACGCAGGATTTTGTAATAATTGTGACGAATACTTGCCTCGCGTCCCATTTATTTCGGAGTGGAAGTTGGACCCCCCCCCCCCCCCCCGGATGTAGCAGCAATTTAGTGGTACGCGCGCGACCCCGATGTCTCCCTAACCCAGGGGCATTAAAATTGCAGCCGCATCCATGGGCGCGGGTAACGTGGAAATTACCAGATTATTTCCGTTTCGATTCCAACCGGGCGGAAAGATCCGACGATGAGCACTCGCCCCTAAAGCGGCTGCTTTCGCACCGTAATAATGGAGATTGTAGGTACGTATAGGACGGCGGGGCACCGTACCACCGAGAAAGGATAATGCGCGCGATTAGGGAATTCGTGGCCACCGGACGAGAATTTTCAACGATCCTTATTCCTTGCCGACGATAGCGATAACACCAACCAGACCACGTACGTTTCCACGTATGTACGTATTATTAAACGGCCGATGGGGGTTCGCTGAATGGTGCAATTAGATCTACGTATTCATTTTTCTTCTTTTATAGCCTGTATATGTGAAGGGTGTCGTCCCAACAAGAGTGGAAAGTTTACATTTGCCGCCATTTCTGTTATTGTGCTTCGACAGTGAAATCATATTAAAAATGGATCGTTATTTGGAACACCAACGCATTTTTATTGTTAAAGAATATGTGAAAAATAAAACAAGGCATTCGCTCGTCGTGTAATCTGTCGTTTGGGCGACAAGAATTGGCCGTTTAGATCGTACAATTTAACGCCCGTGGACGTCTTTCTCTGGGGTTTTTTAAAGTGAAAAGTTTATGTCGACAAGTCCACGATAATCTATGCTTTGAAGGAGGAGATTAGACTATGTATCATTGAGATCCAGCCACAATTACGCCAAACCGTGACTAAAAATTTCGTCAAACGAACGCAAATGGGTCAGCAAAAGCCGAGGATTTGCCGTTCCATACATAATTCTCAGGTGTCTACTTTATGATCAAATACAAATTCTGACATTAAATAAAAAAAAAACTGTATTTTATTTGGAATTACATTTTTTTTTCCCTCTTGTTGGTGAACCCTTTTACATATACGTGTGTACCTCTGTAACATACGTGTGTACCTCTGTAACATACGTGCATTGGAATTACCGAAGCTTTTTCGGAACAAAAATTTCAGCCAACGCAGCGCCATTACGCTATCGGAAAAAGTTTCTTTTCGGCGGAAAAATGTGAGGAGCGAGAGGGTCAAAGGTAGAAGGTTAACGAGGCCGGCGCACAAATTATGTATCCTACCGTTGACGTTATCTCTGTTTCGTCCTCATTGGCTCGTTCGTTACACGATTCTAAATCCCCGACCAGCCTACACAGCCGGAATACGTTCAACGTCGGACGGATATACTCGCCCACCGACAGACACGGGGATACGATCGTTGTCTATTCCATGCCCGTCGATTTACCACCGTCGAAAATTCCAAATTTATCGTCCTAATCACCCTTCGCGCTACAGACTCTCCCCTTTCCACGGTATTAGTTGCCGTAATCTGTTATAAACGGCACGCGGAGGCATCGAGGATCGCAAATTAATTGCGATTAGCGACCGACTATAAAATTTGTCCTCGTTGGGATATCCGCTTCGAAGATTAGAATCTTCCTTGCTCCTTAACCCATTGATCGGGCATATTACAATTTCTGGCGCCGTTGCAGATGCCGATCAGGTTACATGGTATAGCACGTTCGCTTCGAAAATGTTCGGGCAATTGGTGGATATATGTAGAATATGTTGTATTATTATTGACGTTTCGGTGTAGTCAAAACTTTGTTGTCGGGATATTATTCGCGCATCGTGCACGTGTCGGCGGTAAATCCGAGCAAATTCGCAAAGTTTGGCGCATCAATGATTTCTACAGTATCAAATGATCAAGTTGCGTAATATTGCTAATTTATAAAAAATAATTTTCAATACACAAATGTTCTCGTGTCCATTAGTTGTATTTTGTGCATAGAGTCCCTTTGAGGTGTCATGTACGTTTCTATGTCCTGAAAATCGGTCATAAAGCGTAGTGGATGCAAGATAACTACTGGACCAATTGTTTGAAACCTTTTTCCATTTAAAAATATAAATCTTGAACAATAAAAATCATGTAAAAAAAATAAAATTCTTTGGAATATGACGGCTGCACGCGACGGCGTAAAACAGTTTTTTCAGCAGACACAAACGGTGGACATGATTCAGGTCACAGGGTTGGTCCGAAACAGAAATTTGGAACTTTTTATTATTCTTCAGGACCGCGATCAATGAGCAACGGGAGGGACTTTAAAAAAAAAATACAGAAATAGTCAGACTTTGAAATAATAGATATATGAAATGGGACAAACTTATGAATGTATAAAGCTTAAGTTTAAAAATTGTTAAATTTATAAAAAAAACCCCGTTGCGTCTTGGAAAGCCTAATTAGGAATATGCATATCAAAAATGAAGCGAATCGGACGTGCGGTGTGGGAGTTATTATGCCCATCACCTTGAGAAACAGAGCTTCGAGAAAAACGCATTAAAAGTTTGGCAGATGCGATACATTTAAATTTTTAAATACATCAACACACTACACTTTTTCCCTCGTGACGTGAGACACCGTGATACCACATGTGCTCACGTAACGTGACATTAGTCTGACCCCAGCTTCATCCGTGTCCCTTGCACCTGCGTACGTAACGATAACTTAGCCGAATTCTCATTCGTATTATAAATATTTTTTGTACACATCACGTAAAACTTGGTCCCCCCCTTTTTTTTGATCTGCCAACGCTCTCTTCCGTTACACCGTACCGCAGACGCCCTCTTTCGCTGACGAATAATTAGGGCAATTATCGACCAGTCGGATGGATCCACAGTCTTCGTCGGAGGATCACGGCGCTCCCGATCCCACGCGTCGCCAACACTGCGCACGAATCCTGAGCGCAAGATAGACGTAATTGATTACGATAACCGTCGCCGCTCCCTTCGTCCCTCTTTACGGATAATTGGTAACTCCTATAGAAACCGTGCCAATTTACGCGTGCACGCGGATATTTTACGGGCTACGAGTCGCGTAACCGAAAATTCTTCATTCTGCTGACATCCTTTCTTTTTCCCTCGGTTCACCCGGAAATTTACTCGTCGAGAGGGACGCAGCTGCATTCCACGAATGAAAGACGACGAGATTCCTCGTTTCTGCTCGCCTGTATACGTTTCGCCTCTATTTATCGCGCGGAGAGGAGAAGCCCCGGCGGAAAGGGGAGCCTCTTTCTTTTGGCGGAATTTGGCACGTACAACGTCGTACCCCGTTACCCCTTTCCGTTTTTATTCGCTTCCGCGCGAACGAGTCGACTTCATGATCGTTAATGGGCTTCCGCGCGTTGAGGTTTGGCTCGAAGAGTTTTTCTTTTTTCTCTCTCTCTCTCTCGAATGAAATGTTCGTTACCGCGGTACGTTATTATTTGCGAGTTAATTAGAATTATCAAATTTGCTTCGCGGCGCGATCCTCGTCGATGCCGAGTAACAGGAGGGGCATATCAGTTTCCGTAATTGCAAAGTTCGTTTCCGTAACGCTCGGCTCCCGAAGTAAGTATTCAACAACGAGTTCGAGCGTTTCGTCGATACTACGAAAACATTTTTGCGCGTGCATTTCATCCCCCGTGATTTTCAATATTTTAGTGACGGTACTGATTATTCAGCGACAACGTAATTATAATTTTACGATCCTAGACCGTGACAATATTTCACCTTAATCGTTCACCCGTGCTGACGGTCGCGCGAGTTTATAATGGATACTTTCGTTGACCATCGATTTCCTGTCGATTATCTGTCATTTCGCGCGGCAGGGCTTCGTGACTAGGTTTCTTCCTTGAGAAGGACGAAAATATACCTACTGCCGCGCCGCGAGGATATCGGAGTATCGACGATCGACTATCGTTCTCCGCTATACGTATAGGCGTCTCCACGTAGTCCTGATTACGACGCGTCGAGTTCAAACATAGGCATTTTTATTAGTTTTCTACTCTATCGGTCCGTGTTTTCACTCTTATCCGATTCCCACCGTTTATCGCTCGATCGTCGAATAAAAGACGGAAACGCTGTAACGTTTCGTTACGATCGGTTCCAGAGAGCATCGATTTTCTGTCTGTTGTACGACAGGACTCTCTTCTCCTCCCCATACTTCCGCGACTTGCTCGATAGTTTTTTTTTTGCTCGAATATCTAGTTTCATCGAAAACGATAAAAATACACGCTCCGTCGTTTCGTTACGCGAATCACATTGCGACCGTGACTGTGAGGTCGACGGCGACGACGAGGGAATCGGTGGCAAGGATAAAAGCATCGAGGATGTTTCTCGTGTTTACCGGCACGATCGGTTTTCCACGGTAGGCTCGAAAGCCCTCTTCCGCGAACTAGGATAAAGGGTCGAGCGAGAGATATTCTGGGATTCGGGTCGATGAGAGACAACCGCAAGGGTCCACCTCCGTCCTTCCGCTTTCGCGACGAACGTCCTTCGGCCTCGCTGGAAAGCGCGAGCGATCGTTAATTAAAGGACCCTCGAACGATTGATCGCGATCATCCTGGAAACGTGTAAACGTTCGCGAACGTTCGTGCGTCCGAGTCGAGCGATTCACGAGTTTGTATTTAATTTAATTCGCGGATGAAAAATGGCGAACGAGTAAAGGGAATAGCGAGTAGCTACCGCTTTATTGTTTATGGCAAATCTCGTAGGGAGTCGGTCGATAAGATACGAACGTAAATACGATACGAGATAACCGCTGCCGAACTTGCCCGGCTGATTTTTCTCCGCTCTTCTATTGGCGCAGTCGACATCGCTTCCACGTTTTCGCTTTTCCACTCCCTTTTCCCCACGTCGGGTATATGGACTCGGTATAGATTTTCCTGAATTTCCGGAAGCATAAAGTCTACGAGATTTCATCCTAGAACCCGGTGGCCCGATATCCAATCTCATTTTTTTTTTCACTCGCTCTACCATTCCTCTCATCGAACTCATCCGAGCACAGCCTGTAAAATATCTGTCGTATTTCTTCTTTTAGGCGGGTTAGGGACCGTATCTTTTCCGACTGGGGAAACGCGTGATTTATACCCACCAACCGTTATACCACTACCCACGAAACGCTGATACACGCCCTTCGAGAGATCGCTCATTTAACCCCGTAATGTCACGCGAGAACTTGTGCGAGGCTCTCGAGAGAAGGTACTTCCATTCGCGTGTCGAATACAATTTTGCCCCTGACGGGGTGTTTGTTTCTTGTCTTACGATTACGTCGTAATCGTACAACGGGGAAATTTCGATACCGACGGATCTTGGGTAGAAATGTTTTACAAAGTCCTTGGAATCCGTCAAAGCTGTAAATCTAAAGAGCGACGTGACTCAACGTCGATGATTTCGTGCGTAGGCTTAACACGTTAAGCGCCATGTCAGTCACCAGTGACTGAAACAATACTTTCAGTTTGGACCGCGTCGGTCATCGGTGACTGACAGTATACTCTTCGCTCTACAACACGAACTACAGACAACTGACTAAAGAGATAGCAGTTTTAAAAGAATAAAGAGTACAGATTGCGATGAATACATACGAGAAATATATTCGAAGATATACATGTACACTCTTATCGCAACTTTACATAGATCTCCGGCCGCCGGCATATCAATGAAATCGGATATCGTGAGCTAAACGGAAAGAAAGTTCGAGTGCCACTGGTCTTCTTTTATTTCCCAATCGCTAATTGCCAAGTACCGTGACAGCGTCACTTGCATTCCCTTATCCCATAAAAACACGCGCATAAACAAAAACCGAACGTACAGCGAACGTTACTCTCACAGCTACGACTCTGGCACTTTTGCTCCCATTTTTTTTAATGCCCCCTATCCTCCCTCTCAGATCCCCGGTATACATCAGTTTAACTGCATGTTCTTCCGAGGGAGCATGCACCCAGGACATATAACAAACGCGACGTCGTCACTCGGTACTCAAACGGTTAAATTGCTAAAAACGGGGCGGAAAGTTTCCCGATGAGACGATTTGGGTAACCGTGTGTCTTCTGCCATTTCGGCGTTCAACGCTCGCAGGACTCTTCGTTCGCGTCGGACCGCGTAGTTAACAAGGCGCAATTTGTAATTCATGGAACGACGTGCGAAAAGGGAGCTTCCCCGTCTCTCCCGTTGCAAAGAGGGAGAGAAGATGGAAGACCGAGTCCGCGGAAGTTAAGATTCAGGGAGTATTTATTAACTGGTGGAGATTTATTGCCACGTTATTTAAAATCTCGCCGTTAATATTTCCGGATGGCGAAACCTTTTCGTTCGCTTCTCTCGCCGTTACCATTCGTCCTTCTCTCTGCAGAACGAGAGAGAGAGAGAGAGAGAGAGAGAGAGAAAAGAGGAACGTTTGAGAATACATCGCTGTCTCCGGTTCTTCGAGCTTGGTTTCGTTCGTCGGCTAAATTGAGAACGTAGGCGGAAGGTTTTCAGTTCCACGTGGAACTGCGGTTCTCCACTTTTCCGTTACACCCGTCTCTCCCTCTCTCCCTCTCTTCGTATCTAGCACCTCGCCGAACGTCTCGACATTTTCGCCCCCATAGGATCTTCCATGACCTTCCGGCATCTATGTCTCTATCGATCTGCTCGGCCGGAGCTGTCTACGAGGCCGGTTTGGGCGGGGCCAAATCGAGCGGAAAAGAAAAATTAATAACTACCCGTCGTTCGAAACACTTCCGGAACCGGCGAGGTAGATTATCCTCACTTTTCACGCGGCAGGGTAGTTAACTTGGACGGAACAATTTCAAAGTTAACGTAAACGAAACGAGAACGTTTCGAGCACAAAGGGATTTTTAAAACACTGCTGTCCGCGATAACCCACAAAGTCAGAGCCGAACCTCAACGTATCTTTTCGGACAATTACAAGTTTCGGCAAAGTTCAAAGACGAGCCACTTTGTTACGAGTGACCTAGTTGCGCTCGATATTAACACGGCTTTCCCGATTACGGCGTTAACTTTGCGCAAAGGCCTCGCTTGCTTCTGACAGAAGTCTGCCTCCTCCTCCTCCCCCCATATTGCCTCTCATCCCACGCCGTTTCTCCCTTCGTCACGAAAATGTTCGGTTTTGCGTCGGTCCAAGGAGTTCCGAGATCTTCCCGATTAGGGATTACGTTGTTATTATTTAGCACGCGCATATTATGTATTATGATAATGATTTAGCAAAATTCGAATATCATATCCCACAGTTGGGGGGTATACCATCAACGCGTAATACCATTATCCGGTACGTGTCTCAATTTCACCTCCGCGTTGAGCGCAAATACGTGTAAAACCAACGACGGGAAAGCACGCAATTTAGGCCGCGTCGTCGTACCCGTCGTTATTAAACACCTAGACTTCCAACGTCAGCGAGCTAATCGTCTAATTTTTCGACGATTCGAGGCTCCCTTTCAACGCGTCGGATGCTTTTTGATGGCAGCCTAGCCCCATCCGCTCTTTTGGTCCCCTTTCCCCGCGGCTTTCACCTCATCGTCGAGCCCTCTTGGCAGATTTCCAACGTCACGGATGGTTCGCACCGGAAGCGGACATCGCGGCTTTAACCAACGAAAACGCGAGAGCTTCTCGTTCGCGTTGGTATAGGGGTAGCGTTCTCCTAACCGGGGTCCACGCGGGCCCCCATATGGGCCCCTCAGGGGTCCGCAGAAGCTTTGGGAAGGTCCACAAGAGCAATTTAGGAATCCTTTAATCGTGTAATTATTAATTTTGACCAACCTACAAATAAAAGGAATATTACATATATGTATACGTAAAGTTAGGACTCAGGGGATCCACGAGAACAATTTAGGAATTGTTTAATTGTTTAATTATTAGTTTTTACTGACCTACAAATAAATATTTCATTTAAGAATATTACATATGCGTGTAGGGGAGGGCGGTCTACATATGTAAACATAGGTTGGGAAACCTTGATATAGGCGTGTATCTATGTAGCGTGCGCCGATAAAAAGAAGACACCTGAGAAAAACGCGGCCTGATTGGTTGTAGCGTTTGGGTCCTACCTACTCCAACACAATCATAGAGACGGGTCACACGCATCCTCGCCAATTGGCCTAATTGTCACGCACACTAATAAATAAACTCGTCTAGAAATGCCCGACGAAGAAAACAAACGAGACGGCTAGGAACTGTGTGGGACACAGCGGCGTGCAGTGGCGTAGAAAAAGAATACTGCATACCCTGTAAACATCCCCAACTGGATTTACCTGATCCCCGCGCAAGTAGGGCTCCTACCACTACGTCAAACGGGGGGTCAAAAGAGCGTCGGAAATGGGGATAGGCGGATCGACTCTTGCCTTCGGAATGCCTCCGGTGCCTTGTTTCTATCGGTGCGCTATACGTTCACCATTGCTCGATGTCGATTCTGCCCCGGCACGTACGAAGGTCTCGGCTCGTCTTCGACCTCGAAACTTTCGGGGTGGGCAAAGGTCCCGATTCGTTTCTTCCTCCCGGCATCGCGATTCTCCACTTTACGGATTATCCGTGCAAAGAACAGAGAAATTTCTCCCTTAAACTGTCCGAATTTCGGGGACCGCTCGTGCGCAACGGAGATAAATATCAAATTTTGGTGGATTCGTTATCGTTCCGTCGTCGTTAATCTCAAGGTAGTTTTCCGTCGATGACGATCGACTAAAAATAATGCCCTTTCTCCCGATCGGTCGTGACATTTAACGGCTACTCGCCCACGAATCGACCCGACTCTCTCAAACATAATTACCCTTTCTCATTAGCCTCTTTTACGGTTTACGCTTCAATCGGTTTCTCGCCGTCGCTAGTAATCGGTGCGAGAGACGATCAGAATAAATTATAAAGGTCTCGTCGCTGCCGAACCTTCCAGATCTATTTTCTGCTCTCTAATCAGTGGCTTCGGCGTACTTTTAATTTTTTCTTCAAACGCTCTCTACTTTTTATTCCTCCCGATAAACCAAAAAACCTGTCTCAACGCAGTGATTGACAAACGATACCTCGCGGAGTGTAGTGAAAAGAAAAAAAAGTTAAATAGAGAGAGGGAGAGGATGGATCCGAACTGGTTCTGGAAAAGTCCTTCGCTTTGCGTAGAAAAATCTCAAGGGCATCCTGTAGCGTCTCGAAGGGAAACGAAGGAAAGTGGAGCGCCAGGCTTTCTTCCACGTAGAAACAGGCATCGATTCCGAATCCTTCTTCTCCTCTTTCTCTCCGTCCCTCTCTCTCTCTCTCTCGCTCGCTCGCTCTATCGGTGGGCACACTTGGAAAAGAGCCAGGCTCTCTTTACGGTGGTAGAACACGGATAAAGGGTGGCTGAAAAGGAGAAGAAGAGAAAGGGACACGCCGTAACGCCGAGCCATAATGTAAATCAATGCTCGTGCCAATACGACGAGAATTTCTGCGCGAGAAAAACTTTTCAGGAATTTCGAGAGAATTTAAAATCGAATCCGCGGCCTCGTACGTTTCCGCTGAAAAGAAATACTAAGAGCGTAACAATGGAGAAGTATGTCGTCGCGGCGAATCTCGACGAAAACATTCGGAATTACGCGCGGGCAGGGAAGGACCGTTAAATCAGATTCGACGCTCCTCGCGGCCGATTTACTTCAAATCCCGTCCATACCGATCGAGCCCATTCCCGAGACGAAGGATATCCGCGAAATAAATTTTCTGGGAATCGGCGAGCTTACCGTAGCGTCGCTCGGTAAAAGTACCGGGATAAATAATCAATTTTTCATCGCGGCATTGGCACGAGTCGCGTTTAATTAAACGGCTTTCCTCTTTCGGCTTTATTCCGCCATAAATCTACCAGTTGGTCCTCCCTCGGTTTATTTTCGTTGCTGCGATATCTCGCTTTAATTTCGTATCGTACGATAGCCGATTACGCGATCTCATCCCCGTTCGTTTTATCGCCCCATAAATCCAGACTTAACTTTGTTTTCGGTAGGGGAACGCGATTTCGGGTTGTATCGCCCGATCCCACGAAATTACTTGCCGCTAAACTAATAGCCGATTAGCATTGCTCGTTTGTCGTAGGAAACGAATCGATATCGGAAATCGCGATGTTACCGTTGTTGCGTCGCGCCTTGAGAGCGTCAAAGTAACGCCGTTGCTTTTTCATTATTGTCGTCCAACGATCGAAGTACGTTGGTGAAAATACAATTGTATTATCGTGAAGCGATCGTTTTCAAGTTGGATCGTTCGAACAAATTTGTTTCGCGAACTAATTGTAAGAGCAATGGAATCTTGTTCGCGTTGTAATGCACCAATACCGCTCTCCTATTTTTCTAATCGTAAGTTCGTTGTAAACTAAAATAGTAAATATTTAGTATACTGCTGAATTTTTCCGAATCATCTGATTCGCTAATTACTTTTAGTATACATGTAAATACATAAAAGTAGACATGTACATTTAGTACCATATAAATACATTAAAAAAAAGAACCCATCGTAGGGTTGAATGTTGAAAACCAAATATTCTCAAAGTCGGAACAGAAATCATCCAAACTAAAACTTGCGCTGTCCAAGTCCCGCGAGTATTAAAACTATGGAATATAGTGAAATAAACCTTAAGGTTCGGTTTGTTAAAACTCTCGAAAGGCCATTTTGTACAACCACCCCGTTGTGCATTACAGCGTTGGGGAAAGCGAGTCGATTATCGCTCGGCGATTTGGTAAGGAAATTCATATTCGTTAGCATAATCGGCCGGTGCGCGAAGATTCCGATCCCACGGAAACTTCTTAATTACCAGAACTTAAGCAATTATCGCGAGTGGCGTAACCGCGCGTGGTAATTCCATTGCGTGCTTTCGCTTAACGGCGTAACCCGACCGTTTAATACGCGCCAAGGTGTCGTGGCAGTCATTTCGAACGAATAGGTACCAATTAGCCTCTTTTATTCTTTCGCACCGTCCATCGATTACAACGAAAAGTGACGAGGAAACGCCGGCGGCACCCGCTTCATGAATTGGATCTCCGCGAGATCGTTTGGTTGTCTGCCAAAGATTGCCACTACGTATTCTACCACGGGAGAGGGGAGGGGGGGGGGTGCATTTGATTGGATACAAATTGATGAATTAGATTGTAGGAATCGTGGTTTAGAGGAATTAATTACGACCTTTTTGCTAAACGGAATAAACTTGGATCTCTAGCACAGGCTGATCACGACTGACAGGGGTGATGCATTTGATTCGGTACAAATTGACATATTACATTATAGGAATCGTGGTTTAAAGGAAATTATTACGACCTTTTTATTAACAGAATATATTTGAATCGGTGAGAAGGAGAACAGTACTACTCCAAAAATCTCAATTCGAGTTATACGAAGTTCAAAGTACACAAAATTTGTAGGCTAATCAATATCAACAAAACAGTTGGGAGATGGTTTAGTACTGTTGTTCTTCTCACCGATTCATTTGTATTCCCAAAAACTTTGATCTCTAGCACAAGCTGATCACGACTGAGTCGCTTTCTTTATACTTTCGCCCTTCTCCTGAACTGTTATTGTTAGATCACTCACATAATCGTTCGCAACTCACGCATCCACTCCTGCATTCTTACACCTTTCCCACGCATCTCGCGATAGTGTTCAAAACGATAATCCGTCTAAGGCCGAAAGTGTCTAATCAAAAGCAGCTCTCGTTGCAATTAAAATGTTCGTCGCTTAGTTTCCAGACATCCTACAATATTATACGCGAAACAGTCTAATGATCAATGCATTATTGGAATAAGACTACTTTTTACGCTTACCATAGTGCGCCGTGATCACGTATGAAAAAGAAATTTCGCTCAATTTAAACTTAATCGCCAGGACGTCGGAGCGAAATCTGTTCCCGAGTTTTAACTTCAATGATAAAAGTTCGAGTTGTCGAGTACGCGTCACACGCGGGATATATCGTGAGCTGACAGAGAGATAGATATATAGAGAGATAGAGAGATAGAGAGAGAGAGAGAGAGTGAGAGAGAGAGAGAGAGAGAGAGAGAGAGAGAGAGAGAGAGAGAGAGAGAGAGAGAGAGAGAGAGTAGAGTTAATCGATGTTAGGACGGAACGAGACTTCGCGATTCCATTTGAATTCCCAGCCACGTAAACCCAACCCCCCGTCACCCATCCAACCAGCCAGCTCTCTTGGCCCTTTAGCGATCATTCTGGCTCGTCGAACGTGGTTATTACACCGTCGTTAAAGCCGCCACCGCCTGTTCAAAGGCGTAGAGACGCGAAAATTCATCCTCGTTAAAAAAAAGTCAGGGAATTACGCGCGAGTTTTACGCGAATCTCAGCAGCGTCATCGCTTCTATCTTATCGACGAAAAGACTCGAAACTTCTTCTTTCTCCCGCTTTAGCCGGGCTTTGAATAAGATTCCCTTCGGTAATTGATTTCGTCGCTCATTAATATTCCGGAGATTAACATAAATTCGCTTAGTTTTTTTTTATATCGTCCAGAGAGATAATATGTGCGGTACTGTTGCCTCCTCTGTCTCTCTTTCTCGGTCGATTGTCGAGAAATAATCGGTACTACGCCTTTGTCAGCAATCGAGCCGAGTGAACACAGGTTCGGGGTTGCCCTTGCAAGTTTCATCCGCTCATCCCCTCGGGCTCGCTCTTCTCCTTTATCGCGAGAATCACCGAGAGAGGTGAGATAAAGCCATTAGAATCGCGACTGCTTCGACGGACTTGCTTCTTTCTCACCCGATAGTCTCTTATTCGCTCGTATTTAAACGTTACGCTAATTATCGTACGGTACCTCGATCGGCGACGGATCTACTTTACTTTCGTCGAGCGCTGAAAACGAATGGACGTAATTCGTCAACGTTGACATGCCGAAACGAAAATAGTATTCAAATACAAAGAGATCTTTTTCTTTAACGCCACTCTTAACGGAATTGACGGAATCGTCGACGGCGCGGGGAAATCTCGTTCCCTTCGTTGTGCTCGTCGGCTCTTCGGGCCAACGGGATTACCCGAAATTCCATTAAACGAGCACAATTCGTATTTCCGAGGTTTCCGCTGCCTCTCGCTTTCCACGACTTGGAAGGGGGGTTGCACAGAGTTTTACGAACGCACCTTGGGGGTTTACTTGGTCGGCACGTGACTCCATTTTCTACCTCCTTTCCCTACGATCGCGCGAAAGTAAATTCATATAAAAGTATACGCGAGAATCTTGATATCCGTATGAAAAATAATTCGCGCGAGTTCATGCACTGGTAAATAATCCATGATCGACCTCGAGCTCGGTCTACCGCGTTAAAACAATGAAATATCGAGGATTTCGGGCAAGCCCCTAGATCCGCTTCCTGGTAGACGAGAGGCAGGTGTCGGCTGCCCGCCCATCGATCTAATTCCCCTTTCTACTCCCATCCCTCCTCTTTCTCTCTCCCTCTCTCTCTCTCTCTGTTTCTCCTCATCTCGAATCGAGCGATGGAAACGAACCGAATTAAAAAGACGGAAAAAAGTAAAGAAGCTCGCGCCGCACTGAAAAAGCTAAATGTGACGAATATAAAACGGGGATATAGCGAACAAGACAAAATCCGTCGAGTGAATGAGAATCGAAATTGAAATGTGATAAGAGAGAATTTGCCGAATGATTTTCTTCACGATATTTTGGTTTTTACATTGACAAACTATCGCGTAGGAATATCGATGATTCGTCGTGTTTATTCGGCGCAGAGACAAGAATCCGCTTTATTCGCAGACAACGCGGGCTAACGCTTCGCGGCCAATCTGGAAAGTCGGTGGTTCGTCTTTTAATAGCACCTACGATGCATCTACGATCTACGCGCATGTACGTATGTATGTACCGCTGGTATGTACGAGACTGACTTCGAAGCGCGCACCGGGAGGAGCTCGGAAAATGAGAAACTGTCGGTCTCGGACGGACGGTCCGCGCAAGTTCAAATAAATTGTATACGATTAGCCCAATTTTTCCCTGTATTTTCTATCGCTCCCACAGCGACAAAATTATAACGACAGCGCACAACACATATTCTTTTTACAGCTTTAATTAGCGAACCTTCCTGGATAGATGGGACGAATTATATGGGAAATCGTGCGATTATTCGATCATTCTATCGATCTTACGACGAAAAATTACGACGACCGGGCAAGATAGTACGTATTCGTTTTACCGCCGTAAGTAACTACCTTTCTTCCGCGAACGCGAATAATTACTTAGGAAATCGTGCAATTATTCGATTATACGCGCATGCGCTGATAATGCCTTTACAATTTCGGCGCTTCATCGACGTGATATCGGCTCTTGAACGGGTTTAATGTGCGTTTAAGCCGCAGGTATTCGTGGCGCCCGCCAAGGCGTGCTTTTCTAAAGATAGATTCTCCGATCCTAACGTTTTGCGCTGATTCTAAACTCGCTTCCGTCGCGTGTCCCAGCCAAGCTGACAAATAACAAGTGTGTGTCTCGATCGGAGGAAAAGGAACGTTCCCCTTGAACTCGCGAGCGTTGCCACTCGCGAGACGCTTTCCCGCCGATCGCCGGTATCGTTGAGCATAGATAGAGGAGGGGGAGATGCAAACGCGGTCCAAGTCGAGTCCTGAAAATCGTAAAAAGTTTCAAGTGCTTTTAGTCTCTTATTGTGAGGAATGCTCGTAAAAAGAGTCTCGCGGTCACTCAAAACATTCGTGTTTTCGGCTGGCGGTCTTCGGAGTCGTCGCGATAACGCTTACTTAGCCACAAATACTTTTCCTCGTATCTCGCGGGGAATACATTCTCACTTTATTGAAATATTACGATAAGAAGACGCGTTTAATAGCGCTTCAGAGAGCTTTTTACCATTCGTTCTAGAAAACTCCTCCGTCGGAATTATTTACCGTCAAACTTTTCTGCCGTTATTTTCCGCGAATCTTTGAGTCATGTCTGTCGGGGAATAGACTATTTTTTTTTTCTCATCTACGGTTCTGGCACCTATACGTACGCATCTGTCGCTGTAGGTGTCCCATCGGGGCTGGAAGTTCGACGGGTCGCGCCACGAAACTCATTTTAAGAGAATTACTCGGCGCGATCACCTTTCCGAAGTTCGTTAAGTCATTTTCTCGATGGGGTTTAACGCATACGCGTACCTATGCATAAGCGTGTACGTGTACGTGCACGCGCCTCTGTGTACGGGTCGCATCGCGTCAGGAGTAATCTCGGGGGAGCCACGTCTTCCTTCTAAATTAATTGCGTTGTAGAATGTTTCCGTTATCTTTCATTAACGGGAGACGCGTCTGGCCTGAGAAATGCGAAAATATTTCTTTTTTTTTTCCATTAATTATCTCCCGGGCATATTTGTATTACAGTCCCCCAATTATTTCAACCAATTCTACTTTTATTATCGTTTCGACGTAAACGCGATTCTCGGGGATTTAAATACGTTACCGATGGGACTCTCGGCTGAAATTTATTCAATCTTCGCGATATTTTAACGAGTTTCAAATCCGGCTTTTTTCAACGATATATTATTTTCGGTATAAAGCGCGTTTCTCCCTTCGGTACGAAGCTCGATATCTTTTTTTCTCCAAAACATCTTTATTTCCATTATAAATGAAACTCGGTTACCATAAATCGCATAAACCGGGGAAATTAAAGCGTTCGTTATTCGAATTCGAACACGATCGCGCCGCCGCTCTCGTTCGTTCTACAAAATAATTATCTCGCGATTCGAGACATTTTCATTAGTTTCAAACCTTTTGAAATTTCGTTGCGTTGATTTTCAATCAGTTTCAAAGTTTATGATTCAACGGGTCTGGGTCCAGGGCGGTTCGGTTGAGAATTTCCGATTAAAGCACCGCAGAGTTACACGAGGGGCGAAACGTAAACGAGGCTTTCGATTTATTATTAAACGTCATTCGCGCCGTCGTCGATCGAACTTCGAGAAAATCGACCGGAACTCTAACTGAACGGGAAATTCCGCTAACCGCGTTTTTGTTTTCGCGAAAACTCGCAGCGTTTGTTTCTGCTGCATTCGGCTCGTTTAGAAATGGTATTGGGGACACTTTATCGAGGTTTATCGAATTACATTGCAGCTTCGTGGGTCCTTCCGGGAGGTGAGCGTCGCCGTCGTTTCGTTCCATCCCGCGGGAACGGGATGCCGACGAGTCGTCGGCTAACTCGAGATACAACGGCACGCGTAACTTCGGATCGTCGGTACCCTCTTGAATTTTCCTAACCACGCGGGGCATTTCGAACACGAGCGCGGTTTCCGCTTTACGATTCGCGATGAAAATTCCAATTAAAATCTCCGTCATACAAATTCGTTTACGTTGTTCCTCCAGTTCGTTTTGTTTAATTAGTCGGAATTTGATGCGCGCCAACGTTATCTGAATTATTGAATTAAAAGCTTACGAAGAAAAAGGAAGGTATAAGTACTTTGTTTGTTAGAAAAACGGCACCCAGCAGCGTATGTTTTTCGCGCGTTCGCGCGGCCGATCAAAGGGTGAATTTTTTCTTTTTTTTTTATCAAAAACCACACCACGCGACACGTGCAATTTTAACCGTCTGTGGCTGTGAGCGGCCTTGCACCTTGCCGGTGCATAAAAAAATAAAAAATAATGAACGCTTTAAAAGCGAGCGACTCGCTTCCCTTGGTCTCTATATTTTTTCACCCTTTCGCTACCAAGTTCTGACCCCCACACCTCCCCGCGAATTTCTTCATTCAGCCGCAAAAGTATTCGTAACGAGCAGCAGCTCCCTGCTCCTCTGCCAATTAGCGCACACGTTCCTCTTTTTAATAATGCAACGACCTACATACGCGGCTCGCATATTGCACCGCTCTGTAATTACGCGGAAACCACCGGCCGCTAATGCGTGTCCACGCAAACACGCTACAACTTTTGCAGGTACGACCGCGTAAACATAATCGGGTGTGAGACGCATCTTACGGCTAGAGAAAGATTCGTTCACGTTCGTCTAGAAATCAAACTGGACTCACCGATTCGCTTAACGCTAGAACTGCCAGACCAGTCACATTGACTGGTTTAACATTTTTTAGACTACTCAAATTGACCATTTTTAAGTATACGAACGAAAATTTATTTCTAGGTAGGGTGAACGTGTATCGTTTTGAGCATATACCTTTCAACTGTATAAAAATTGGTATATGTGGTAAAAAAATTTGTAGAAATAGATATATTAATCGTATATTAATCCTTGGTAGTTCTAGTGTTAAACATGTACCCATCGCTCGAACACTTTAATTTAGAATAGCGTTTTTCAACCGGGCTCCGCATGGAGCTCTAGGTTCGTAGAAGCATTGAGCAGTCCACAAGAACAATTTAGCAATTGTTTAATTGTATCATTATTAGCTTTTACTAACCTACAAGTAAGTATTTGATTTAGGAATATTACATATGCGTACACAGGGGTCCAAGTACGTAAAGTTAGGACTCGAGGGACTCCACGAGAACAATTTAGGAATTGTTTCATTATTGGCTCTTACTGACCTACAAATAAATATTTCATTTGGGAATATCATATTATTCTTGACCCGAGACAAGACCTCGACTGTTGACATACGTATATGAGAGTCCACTTACGTAAAGTTAGGATTCAGGGGGTCCGCAAGCAGAAGAAGATTGGGAAGCCTTGATTTAGAGCTTAATTCCTTTCGCAGGAACGAAAGCGCAAACGCAATCGGATACGGGGCGCTCTTTACAGCTAGAAAGATTCGTTCACGTTCACCTAGAAATTAAACTAGCCTCACCGATTGCCCTAAAAATCGACCCGCCGGTCGAACACTTTAATTTAGAGCTCAATTTCATTCCGTTTGTTATCGCCGCAATATAAACGTGACGTATACCCACTCGACGATCCGTCGACGGTCCCCAAAGAACCGAAAAGAATTTCTCCCTTCCGTGGTAGTTTATGGAGAGATTATTCCCCTCCGACATACGTCTCGTACTCGTTTACTCTTGTCAGGAACATTTTTTTCACCCAGACGTCACGTCCTTTCCAGAATATTGTCCTTGGAAGTCTCTCTCTCTCTCTCTTTGCCCGAGACGCTTGGCCCCGCGGTCACCGGGAAATTGCTCGTATATCCCAGGAAATTCGTAAGGGAAAATGAACGATCTGTAGCCGTCGAGTGCGATCCATTACCCGCTCTCGGGGCTGTGGTTCACTCCGCCCCCCTTCCCGCCTCCCCGGCCTTTTTTCTCTTGCTGTCCTTGGTATCGTTTTTTCTCCCTTCTTGCGTGGAAAGTTTCTTTTGATCTCTCGCTCGAACGAGTCGCATAATGCGTCGCAATACCGATCGTTTGTCGGGTTTTCGATAAAATTTACCCCGTGTCTGACAATCGAACGGTTCTTCCACTGCAGTGCTCGCAAGTGATATTGTCCACAGACACGATCCAAAAGGAGTGGAACCTAAGGGTGTCTTTATTCGGCAACCTACGAAGCGAACGAGTCGTTTTCAGGCGATAAGTGTGCCCATGATTATGAAAGTGGTCTGTCAAGAAATAAAAAAGAATGAGCTTTTCAGTTATTTGGCGTCACATTCTTTAAGATGAAACGAGACAAAAAAAAAGGTAGAACAAACAATATGACTTAGACCATTTTCATAATCATGGGCACCAAACAAAGCACGCGACGGATGTCCCAGAATGTAAAAAAAATTAATTTTCGATTCTTGAGAAGCGAGATGGACGAGCCACGAGGTTATTAAATTTCCATCTTTCGCGATATTCGATCGGACGGGTCGCCGACAGAAAGTTAAATCGAGTCTTTAAAATTCGCTCCGAATATTCGTCACGGTCGCTGCTACTCCAATTCAGGCTTCTCGGAGTCTCGCTCGAAATGATTTAATTATTATCAAGACGAGAGATACCGTATCTCGACATAAACTGTGGAAAAAGTATACCGAAAGTTGAACACCGTTTCGGGACATTCGAGGCTATAAACGTATTCGAGTAAGACTAAGTCTCAGTTGTAAAATTTATATTTCGCATAATTCTCCGATGAAGAATTTTGTGCTTGTCCGGTATCCCGAGAAACGTACCAACTTTGTGGACCTGCAAACATTACGGGAAGTAGGTAACTTCTTTTCGCAACGCGTATAGGGGCGGAAACTTTTATCGCGGTACGTTTGCGCGACAAAAAACGTCACGTCCCTCGTAATACTTATAGGATATATCGTGAATTTTCTGCTCTTCTTTCTGTTTTTTATTTTTTTATTCATTTGCCGCCATCCCCGGGGGAAAAAGTACTAAAAGTGCTAGACCAAATAAATAACAAACGCCCGTGTACATCCGCGCGGGCACAATGTTTTTTGACATGCTCGCGCTTACCAATTTTTCTTTGCAATTTCCGACGACAAAGTTTCTGGCAATTTGCAGCGACACGATGCGACTGTCCAAAAAAAATAGTCAAACGAATTTCACAAACTGCACCTGTAATTGTACCGCTGGTAAATTACCAGACCGCCCGTACGCGTCTATATTTGACTAAAAGAGCTCATGTTTTTTTGTTGCAGGTACGGTGACATGGTTCCGAAAACGATCGCGGGAAAAATCGTGGGGGGTGTATGCTCCCTTAGCGGTGTCCTAGTGATCGCTTTACCGGTGCCTGTTATCGTCAGTAATTTCAGCAGAATATATCATCAGAATCAGAGAGCCGATAAGAGGAAGGCGCAGAGGGTGAGTACCACTCGTATTATTTTCTATGCGAGGATATTGTATGTTTCGCGTACGAGTTTTCGACTCTGGTACTCATAATAACGATGAATCTTGCGGGTGAAAATTACCGCGAACTCTATACAGCGGGTCCTCGATCTACGCGGATTCATATGTAGATACGCGGATTCTTAGAAGCGAATCAGAAAACCAATTCCGAACTGTGAAATACGTTCTTTGGTTATCAGAGCGGAATTTTTGTTAGTACATATGTGGAAAAGTTATATCTTGTTAGTTATTCCGTGCACAAACATAAATACTTGCTGTAAACAAAAGGATATGTACATATATTGCTGCGCGACATGCTGCGCGTGACGTGTTGCCAACCCATAAATAAATAGAAATTGAATAACTAACAAAGAACTAATATTTGTTATGAGCGAGGCATACCATTCTGTAAACGCTCGGTACACTTTATACAAAATACTACGTCCGTAGTTATCTCGTGTTCGTAACAATATACATATTTGAAGAATGTATATGCTATATATACATATGTACACACCATATTCGACTTACTCAGTTTTTCAACTTGCGCGGAAACGGATTAATCGCGTATGTCGAGAACTCATTATATTGTAATAAATACTTGTCGGATTTTACGAACTCGGCGGAATTCATGCGAATGGTAATCAGAAATAGTTGACTCGCTTAAACGGATTCTATTCTGACAAATGGCGATTTTCCGATAGCGGGAAGGGGGAGCTCGTGAAAGATTCAGCCGGTGTTTCGCGATCGGAAGACGAATCGTCGGAAAAAGAATTCGGTGGGAAATGCCGGCCGTGCATTTTCGCCGTTTATCTCTTCCTCTCCGTCTCCCTCTCGATGTCCCATTCGTGCGTTTATATCTGTGTTTTGTGTCTGGTGAAATGTTTTCGCCCGTTTCTCGCGTACGCGTCTCGTGCATCTACAAATAGCCGTGTCACTATTCGCGCCGCGGGGTGTTCACTTTATTCTGGTACAGTGGATATCGATACTCCCGGGTGTTGTCTTTGGACCAGAAACTCACAGTTGCCTGACTCAAGGCCGTAAGAAAGTTTCAAACGACGTTGCGAATATCTCGACGATTTTTCGAATGAAAATTTTTCGAAAGGGAGAAAATCAACCGTACTACGCTGCACCGATTCTCGGACGTGTCGCTACCTCGAGATGGACGACGTAGGAATTAAGTGGTCTTCCTCCTGCGAATGGCTCAAGATTGGTCAAATTTCTTGAACTTTTAGAAATATTTATACTATTTATTAAATATTCATACATGGGAATTTTTGACACAGTTTTGTTCAATTGCTTGTTCGTTTTATTTGACCTATCACGAAAACGAATTTAAAAATTGTATGTCGGTGGCGGGATTGATTGCTGCTTCCGGGTTGGACCAATATTAACGATTTTTATTGAAGATTGGGGAAATAATAGACGTCTACATTTCAAAATCTGAAATCGCATGTTTCGCGGTGTAATCTTTGTAATAATAAAGTGTGATATTGTTATTTTGGAAACATGATTTTGGTAGACCCGAAAGGCAGTAGGATGTGAAATATCATGTAAAAATTTCAGAGAAATCTGTAGTGCAGCTTTTTAGATTGTCTACACGCCGAGTGAAAAAATAGTAACTCGAGAAAAACGCGTTTGAAGTTCGATGGGTGGCGTACCGGTCTACCATGTCGGCGCGTTCAGAAATTGTATGTCCCTAGCAAAATTTTTGAAAACGAAGCATAAAATCGTTAAAACGAAAAAAATATTTATACTCTTTATTAAATATTCGTACATGAGAATTTTTTGACACAGTTTTATTCAATTGTTTGTTCTTTAGATATCCCCAGATATCATATTTATAAAATTGCAATTTGACTACGCCGAAAAACCCTCGTTTTTCTTTTCTGATAATATACAAGGTCTAGTTCTCGCGTACTTGTACTTGGCCCGAGACAAGACCTTGCCTCTCGATAAAAAGATATCGATTTTGCGGACCCATCAACAGGAGGAAGACACCTTAACGATGCTAGAGTTTTGCCAAACAAAACTTTAGAGTTTCCATGGCGCGCCAGCGTTCTACTGGCGGAACGATGAAATTAACGACAAGTCTTTATAGTAGATTTCACCCGCCATACTAATTCCTGCTCGACGATATTAACGTCGGGTAAGATGAGCGGAATTTTTATACGGTACGCTTCGCGTCGAGGTTCGGAACATCGAATATAAATCTCTCTGTATATTTCTGCGTCTAAAACATGCCGGTCGACCACCTGGCAGATTCAAGGCTATTTTCTCGTATTCTCGACAGAACGGAAGACTGGTATGATTAATTTCTCCTCGGTTACTACCGTGGATCGTATTTTTACGTTTACGCTCGTACCTGACAAAATAAACCATTCGCTCCGTTAAACCAAGTTCCCGCGACGCGAATTGTGCGTCTCCCTTTCTTTACTCTCCGATTCGAGCAAAACTTTCTCACTTCGATCGAACGTCATTGTCTTTCCGGCGTTTGATCGGAAACGGAGCAACGTTTTAATATCGTTCGACGAAAACTTTAATCTTCTTACGAGTCATCGGAAGTATGTCCTCCCTTCCGGTAGAAATACATGGGCACGGTTTCTTATTAGACAAATGTACTTTCGTCAGCTCGACAAAAGTTCATTAGTTCACGCCCGGTGGTCTTCGTTTCGACGCGGTTCCATTTTCTCGATTTATTATAAAAGTGACTCGCGCGCGTCGATTAAACGTTACCTCGAGGCGATAGATTTTCTGTCCTAAACGGGAACTCGCGCGATTTCCTTCGCGACCGCGACGAAATCGATGAAAAGTTTGTTCCTTTCGCTTCGTGCCGGGCGCAGAGTAACCGTCCACCGCAACTCGGACGATTTATTCTCACACGCGCGACGACGATAATACCGTGCCCGTGGCATAGTTACGCGCATTTAGCTCGTCGTCCATCCAAATTTTCCATCTCCACGAGATTTGTTTTTGGCCTATCTCTTTCCATCGAACTAAATTTTCGTTGATCAAGGTAACGCGGTTCAACGAATCGTGTATCTTTATTTATGTTTCCTTAAAAAAAAGGAAAGAAAGAAAGGAAGATCGATAAATCTATTTCCGTAGGAATACAAATAACGAATATTTCGAGAGATCGTCGAGAAAAAAAATGGAGCATGGAGCGAGTCTCGGTATCCCATTCTCTCGCGAATCGTTTCGAAACCGCGAGTGTATTAAAATTATCCTCGAGAATTCGCTGGCTTTATTTTTAATCAAAGACGCGCCGGATAGTGATTCGCTATCGCGAATGGTAATGACGAGTACGATGGCTGTTACTTATCCGAGATTATTCCTGTACTCGTTTACGGAAGAGCCAGGGAAACTTTATTCCTCGAGCATCGCGGTGGTCCATTTAACGGAGTACCTATTAAATCTCCGACAACTTTTCTTTCGCTCTAATTTCTATTCCCTTTGCCTCTTGCCGCTTCCCGTCGAGTCGATGTTTCCGTCCCTCCCCCCCCGCGCTAACGCGCACCGATGTCCGTCGACGATAATTCCAATTACAATACCCGCTGGTACCAAAGTAGAAACGTCGAGTTTCTTTCTTTTCCACTCCAATCGTTCTCTCCGCGACTCACTCTGCGATAGCTCTGGCTATCCCACCGACCAGCTGCCTCTGACTTCTCACGCGTTCGCGTATGTACATGCGTGCGCGTAGTACGTACGCGTCGCGTCGTACGAGATAGTGGTAATGAACTGATCTCGAGGGTAGCCATTGGCTCGTTGCCAACGCAAACTCCTCTCCTGCAGACTACGGGAACTTTGCGTACGACGAGGGGTCACCCTCGTCCAGAAACCAGAAGAAATAACTTTATTTCATTGACTTTGCTGGACCTGAGACTCGTTTTCCGACATTTGTTGGGACATTTTTGGATTTGCCTCGAGCGCTGACGCGAGTGATAAAAAAGCTTCCTAGATTCTGTTCCCAGTTTAGGCCCCTCAAGATCGGTTTTACGCGCTTTAAGCGAGTTAACGCGGCTAAGGGTAAACAAATATTGGAGAGCAGGTTATATAAGTAAACAATTTCACCGCCAACTTTTCGTGGTGAAACCAACTTTGACTTCCGTCAAAAGTTTGCGCGAATACGAAAGCTCGTTACTGTATAAATTTCATCTACCTCCGACCCCGTAAGAAGCTTAAATTCTGCTAGTTCTGTCGGCTCCTCCTCCTCCTCCTCCTCCTCATCCTCCTCTTCTCATTTCGGATCTATCGTTGAGAGTAACGATGTCGATTTCTAGTCACGTCGGGAAGCCACGATCAAAGAATTTGGTAGAGATTCGACCGAGTTCGTGACGCTAGAACCTTGCTCATCCACTTCTGTACTGTAATCGGCCGACCCCATTTGTGTCAATTCTTTAATGATATGTTTAAACATAAGTTAGTACAGCAAATATTTTGTAGATCGCTGAATTCTTTCGAATCCCCCGAATCACCGTACCCTGGGAATAAAACTTAGAATAAAACACAGAATTCTTTTGAATTCCCAGAGCCAAAATTCCGTCGGAATAAAACTTAGAATAAAACACAGAATCGTTCCTACGAGTTCGTAGTCGCAATCATTTTGTACAACCACCACGTTGTGCATATCAATGACATACAAGGTTTATATTTATTTTCCCCTCGGTAAAATCTTCCAACGTCACCCAGAATCGCGAATTTAACCGGGTTTTCCTAATCATTCTAAAAATAAATGTCAAGTAGCGCGCGAGGGATTGCAAATTTAAATGAATGGACGATACGATGGCGGAGCAACGTTTTGTGTTATCTTGCGATTGCCGTGCCATGAATGGAGCCTCGAGAAGTGAATTGCTCGTTTTTTTTTTTTAGCACACGAACCAAACGAGAGGTTTTCTTCTCCGTTCGATGAAATGTTTAGATTTACCGCTCGCTCGTAAACCACGTCGGTACGTACGAGCCAACGTTAAATCAGACCGTGGATCATCCGTGGCACAAAAATTTGTTTTAACTACCGAGCGTTTTACGATTACCGTCTGCCCCTTCAAATTTCCCCCTAAGTAGTACAAACTACGATAAACAGAACTGACGTTAACGTAATCAATACATTGCGTTCGAAACGACGATACAAACGGAAACCTCCCTCCTCCCCCCCCCCCCTCACAAATTACGTCGACGATTCGATCAAGGTCGCGGCTTAAGAAATTGTTCGAATTAACATCCGTCGCGAGGTCCGTTAAATGAGGCGAGCGCGAGGTACGTCTGTCGTTGAATAAAACAGCAAAGAACTCGAGTCGGGGAATTTTTTTATCGTCGCTAATGATTCGAGCTTTCCTTCTTTCGCCAAGAATTTCCACCCTTCGCCACGTATCTCTATTCTTGGAACTAACTCTCGGCACGCTTGCTCCTCCGTGCTCACCCCTGTCCACCCTTCTCCATCCCGTCGTGCCACCCGACGAGAAGAGAGAGTCCTAGGGGTGTCGAGGAAAAAATAACGAGGGGAAGGAGAGCGAGCGAGAGAGAGAGAGAGAGGATGAGAAAGAGGAAGGCGACCCCTTCTTAAACATTTCGTTTGTTTGCACCGCGTTCGTGATCGCCCCGAGCCTCGGCTATGCCAAGACAGTCGTGAACATCGCTCGCGGTTAGCGCGGGATACTTTCGCGATAAAAAGCACGCGAATGCCTTTGCGCCCCGACGATACTAATGTTGAAAAAGTTCCGCCGGGGTCCGAGGCGGCGAGAGCTTTAAGCTCGAAACGACAACGGTTCGTTTCGTGCATCGGGACGGGGAGATCTTGCGAGGAGAGTGTCAGAATTGGCAGGTGCAAAACTCAAATTTAATGTTTTTTATAAGCTCAGGATGAGAAGTGGAATGAGCGTACAAAAGTTGATTTTCAGTGGCCAACTGCGAACGTCACAAAAAATGGCCAATCGTTGGATTTATGAGCCAGTGGATATGCCCTAAATACCTCGAGACATTATACGTAAATCTTTGCGTTGACCTGTCATGCCGAAGCCTATTTATGGAACCTTCTAAACAATGTTGTTTAGGTGTTAAGTAAGAAATGTACAAAATATTAGCTGTGATCGTGCACTACAAGTGTACGGACTTAAATAAAATCTAGCGAATTTGCTGTAAATCCCTTGAAGCACCATAAGCGCAGAAATATGGATATTTAACCATTTTTTTCGGTTCTTACAGTTGGCCATTGCAAACCAATTTTTGTACACTTCGTCCACATCACATTATCCTAGGCTTATAAAAAAAAATTCGACTTAGATTTTGAGCTGATAAGTCTGATACTCTCCTTATTGAACGTCGCATCGTTGGAGACGTCGGTCGTGCCTCTAGCATAGAATAGTAATGTTAATTGCAACAATCGATAGCTAAGGCCCCCCACCCACGAGCGACTGTTTTGGGACAAAGGTTGCAAATCAGTTGAGCTCGCAATCAGTTTACAATCAGAACGAAACTTCTGTCGACACACAGGGCAAGACTGATTGCGGATCAGTTGCGTGCTCCTCCACCTTTCCGACGAATTATAAATTTAGTTCTTGGTTACTCACATTGACAAAAACAGAATATACACGTGGCGAACGTCTCGTGGTTCGGTGCAACTTAAAACTCCAAGGCAACTGCGATCGCGGAAAACGATCGCGTACAACCGATTTGACACTGATCGCAAACCGATCTCATTCAGATCGTCTCGTGTGTGGGATCCCCCGAGCTATACACTGCCACGTTCACAAAACGGTCGCAAGCTCAACTGATTTGGAAAACAGTCGCACCGGGGGGTGCTGGGCCCAAACCGACGATGAGACGTATTCTACGGAGCGAGTGGAAACTTAAAATAGGCGCGAGACACGGGGGCGCGCGACTATTTGGAATATAAATTTGTCGCGCTCAATCCTCTCGTTTATTGATGCAATTCGTCCCATTTGGCATAGTTCTGTACACTCGTTAAGTTGTCCCTTAGGGGGCTGCCCAAATAATTATTGGCAGAGGCTTTGACACGAAAATCACGCGAAACGACCGAACGAATATTTACGGTGAATTCAGGCTGACGAAGATTTACTTCGCGTAACGAGTGATTAACCCATTTAACGAACCGGCTCGACGAAGCCGCTCCAATTTGAAGCGGCTTTGAGTTTCCACCACTTTGTAAGACGACGATGATACACGGGGACCGAGACGCCGCGAAATTCGATATCACGGAAACGAGATCGGCGATAACCGCCATATTTCTGTCCTTAAAAATCATTATGACAACGACGACGGCTACGGACGACGTAAAATCCAATCTAAGCGCAATTAGGCGATGGATTAAATTTTGCTCGGTTGGATACCCACCCGATAATCTTTATTTTTCAAGCATGCGATTTAATTGTTACGAACGCTTTGGAAACGCGAACGTAGATTTGGTATTATTTACAAAAGAAACTTTTATTACACCGGAACACAACCACTCGTATCGAGAACTCATACAACGAATACAACAACTTCGTTATAACATGAACATCAGCGCCCGGCAACCAACAACAGCCTGTCGGTGGTGCCGGACGCTAGGAAGGCAATGCTATTCGTAACATTATTATCCGCAGTATTAACCCTCAACAGCCAAGGCCGGTCACCCGTGGCCGGAATGAGTTTAAAAGTACTCCCAACTACAAAATATTATTAAGAACCGGTTCTCACCCCTACCATACCATGCCATACCATTCCACCAACCTTCGCACCACCCGCCTGAGTAAAAAAAAGAAGGGAAAAAGCTTTAAACTTTTGCTTATTCCTTACTTTACTCTAAAAACATTTTTAAAAATGAGTCATGTATCCATAAAACAAACATAGATATATAAAAACAGATATCAAATAATTATAAAAGTGAATAAAAATCACTACGGTCACCGTGACCAGCCTTGTCTCTTTCGTTAAAATCGAAGCCTTGCCCGTTGAAGGTTAAATCTAATATTTTCAATTCCCAGAACCTAAATCACTTATTTTTCCAATGTCCTGATTTCGCATCTTTCGTGTCAGCCCGTGTCGCGAGAAAATTGAAAAGAAAATCTTCGACTCCGAAAATTCCACGAGACGTCCAGTCCACTACTACCCTACGCGTGTACATCTTATCCGTGATAATGGACCACGTTCACGGGATGATAGCGCGGCATGGCATCTGACGTCATTGCTTCGTCTTCGAGGTTTATCGCGCATCGCCGTCTTCGTTCTTGATTCTTCGTGTTCTCATTGCCGATAAATACGGCCGGTAGGATGCATCGATGAAAGACCAGCGTCAGCGGCGTCACGCTATTCTTGAACGCACTAAAGACGGCCGCACTTTCAAACAGTTTACGGTACGGCAGGCGTTAATAAAGATTGCTAGGCGTATCGTCGCTCGGTACCGAGAATCTACTGGCATTTGCACGCGCGATGTAGTGAGTCCTCGACTTACCCCGATTAATTTGTTTCAGCACTTCCGCGCAAATTAAAAAACCGTGTAAGTCGAATATGTATATGTGTACGTGCGTACGTGTGTGTATATAAATATACAGTCAGTCCTCGACTTACGCGAATTCTTAGAAGCGAATCAGAAAACCAATTCCAAACCGTGGAAAAGTTATATTTTGTGATCGTAATGTGTTTAGACATAATACTTGTTCTAAACATATATACGAAGAATGTATACACATACACACACACACACGTATTCGACTTACAGGGTTTTTCAACTTGCGCGGAAATGCTTAAACGAATTAAACCCGTAAGTCCAGGACTCACTGTACGGATTCTATATATTCTATTGTTTACAACCAGTATTTATGTATGAACACACAAGCGAATCGTTTTTAAGAATCCGCGTAAGTCGAAGACTCGGTACATTCTAAAAAAAGAAAGAAAAAAAAAAGGATACCTTCCTTCACCGAGCGCGTTATAGCCGCACCGAGTCCTGCCGCGGTGTATAACGTTAATTAACGACTACTAATTAGTGCCAGCTATTAGAGCACCGTTTGGGATTCGCTGGGCCGCGTTATGCGCGCCATTATCGTCGCCATAACGTTCAGAGCGGAGAATATGCACTACCTGGTACCGCAATTGCCAAAAACCCGACCGTTGTTAATTTTAAACTACGCCTCGGGTAACAAGTGGCAAACTGCATATTCCGTTCACACGCGATTCCGTTTATCGTCCGTGATATCGGGTGTTCGTATTCGATCGGCGCTGTTCATTTTCCGTCGACGACGATGAGTAAACGCAGTGGCGACGATATTACCGTGAATAATAACGTATAAAATACAGTAAATATTAATTCGCGATCGGTCCAACGCTTCTATTACATTTTATTATTTCACTTTGCGTGGGAGGAGGAGAGAGAGTACTGTCCGGCCGATAACGTTAAAGGGCAAACTTTTTTTCCCCAGTTATTACAGACCGCGACGGAGCGGCGTTAATTAATTAGTACGCGTGGAATTCAATCGTATTCGATGATTCAATATCCTGAACGTTCGAGAGGGATAACGCGAGAAATGTTCGCAATAGTTTCCACCCTGAAGAAAGCGGAATTCCAGTATCTAGCCGAGCTTACTTGCTCCAGAATTCGCGTAATATTAATTTCACCAATAAATTTCTCTTGAAACCGCATACCTTGGCGAACGTTCCATATCAATTCGTTCGAATCGACGATTTCTAACAGTCGCGACGCGAGATCGTACAAACGAGCGGGACCGTAAAAAGTTAATCTTCCTCCTCTCGGAAGGTCTCGAGTCTCGAGTTTATGGGAGTTTGAACTTTAGAGCTGGCATAACTTGGCCCGTGGCTCGGAATTTTCATCACTCGGAAGCACAATTTCCTTTTCGCGTAGGTATACAAACTTTTATCATCGCTTTATTCGATTTGAAAAAAATGACCGATACAGCCACGATTATCTCCCATATTGCCAATTTAAGAGTTTCGACCGCGGAGTAGAGTTATCTTGCAGCGATTATTTTTGAAATATCACCTCCCGTAGAAACTCGTGCAAGATTTCACCGGCAGGTTACCTACTTCCGGCTCTCATTATTCTTCGGGATTGGTTTGCCTCGTACAATGCACAAGCGTATAACAATGGAATTATCGATGCCTCTTTCATCCACACTCCTCCCTCGGCTCCTTCCTGGCGCCGAAGATAATTTCTCCCCCCCCCCAACCCCCTTTTTTCCTTTTTTTTTTACGTAAAACGATCCCTGAGGATGCTCCGCGTGGTTTCTTCGATCCGGAATTCCCGATCATCGATTACCTTTGTTCGCGCCAATATTCCCAATATTACGCGAGAGCAATAAATGTTCCGGGAACAATGAGACTGTCGGAGAGGATTAACTTCGCGCCAATTCTGCACAGGAACTTTTAATTGGAAGAGGCTCTTTAGGCTGAAATCGAAATGGGCTCGCGGAAAGCTTCTTCCGGACGATCGCTTCGACGAAACGACTAAAGTACGCCGCGCTAAATTGAACGAGTTATAAATTGTAAAAACTTGCATAAACTTCGTTTACGGTTCTATTCAATACTTGGACTAAAATGTAGCTTCTATTTCCATTTTGTTTTGTAAATTATGCAAATTCGTGCGATAGAAAACAAATGGAATATAATGTGCCGAACAACGATGCGTAATAATTATGTACGCGCGTTGGGTCTGTGGCAGCGTTTCTCAAACGATACCGCTAATGGTACATTATGTTACTTTTGGTGGTACAATTTTTCAATTTAAGAAAGAAATCAACTCATAGATATTTCATGTGGCAGAAATCTCAAGGAGGATTTGAAGAAAGATAACTTATGCACTTTCTGGTACCCCCGACAAAGCGATACAATTTTTAATGTCCTTCAACCCATCATATCTTCACGAAACAGAGTTTTTATCCATGTTATTAATTAAAAATAAATATAGGACAAGGCAGTACCTTCAATCTGACTTACGTTTCAAACAAATAAAGATAAAGGTTGACATATCGAAATTGGTTACAATAAAACAGGCCCATACTTGGCATTAATCCTCACCGATAATAAATCTTCTTAATATTTCCCCATGAATTATTACCCATTATTTACTATATTTTATTATAACGTAAAAGTTTCATTTACGAATATAATAAAATAAAAAAAATTAATCTTTCGCGTTATATTTTAAAAGAACAGCAGGCGCGCGTTGTATTATGCACAACATTTATTAAGAGCATTGGAAAAGCATCTCCCAAACCAATGTTATACTAAGTTTTGATTAGATATAGACACATTTATTATTATAAAATAGACACATTAGTTTAAACTGTATTAAGTATAATATAATTTGTCAATTAACAATATATTTTTTATATCTCAAATATAGATAAGAACATTCTCGAAGAATACCCATAACTGTCAACACGATAAAAATAAGACATTGCTGAAAGAATTACAAAAGTATAAACGCGTTGTATAATTTACAACAGCGAACTCGCTGAAAGGTTAAAAATTTTATATTCTTCAATTATAAAAACATCATTCGGTATGTATCCACTTGCAATCGAGAAACGCTTCTACGGTGGTACATATATTTTTTGATTCTTCTTTACGCGGTAAAAAATTTAAAAACTTTGAGAGCCCCTGGGGTATGCAATACATTAACAATTTCGCTGAAAAACGGCACTTATCAGCGCTCGCCAGGCAGCTTCGCGTACACCAAGGCCTGGAAGTTGTGCGCGTAGATTCCAAAACCTATTCATCGCCGGCACGAAACGGGGGACGAAGTTCTACCAACGCAACTCTCAAAAGCGTATCTAGTATCTGTCGCGTGTGCAGTTCCCGCGTCCCAAACTAGACTGACGATGAATCGAATATCTAAATGGCACTCGCGCGGCGAGTACAACGCAAAGACGATAACAATTACTTTCGATTCCCCAGCGACGATTCGCGTACACACGACACGTTTTTAAACTATCGCTCGTCCTTTGATAAACTCCGCGCTGCGAGAAACAATTAATTGCCCGATAGTTCGCCCGATAGTTCTCAAAGAAGAATATTCCAATATCGCCAAATAAAGGCTCTCTCTTCATTCGCGAAACAAATGCAAGGGATGAAGATGCTTCTATCGTTTCTCTGGTAAAGCAGTCGGGTTATTTTCAGAAGTGCACCGATACGAGTTTATTAAATTCAAGCGGGCGGCATTCAACGAGGATTATTTAAAAACCTCTCGCTTCCCTTTCAGCCCCGTGCCACCCTCCACCCTTCACCCCCCCTGAAATGATTTTCCAGCCATAAAAGCGGGACGGCCGTGCGGTAAACTCGAGGTTTACGGAAATATGCTAAAACATGCCCACCTCTACGCGGATCTCTCTGTCCCTGTCGTTCTTCCCCCCCCCCTCGCTCTCTATCGCGTTCGGAGGGGCGAGGGGGGTATTTTTATACGGCACTTTACTATTTTAATTTTCAATGCCCGGGAAAGTAGGTCTTGCGTACTTCATCCGGAGCGGCCCTTTCTTAAAATGCAAAAGGCCTCGCCCCTTTCGACCGTCCGTGACCCGCGTTATTTTGTCGGCGCTCGCTTAATTAACTTACGGGAGTTGGGCGGGTGGGCAGCGGGACGGGTGTGTGGATGGTTGGGATAAGCGACCCAAAACCCTGTGATCGTTTTAATCGCGTATTCTCTTTCTTATCGATCCCTAGGACGCGGCATCCGTGTTCTCTCATCTTACTTCGAATTAATCGTCGAGAGCCACGCGATACCTTTGACCGTCGCGCAGGTGGTAAGCCGGCGGGTATGTATAATACATTCGTGTCTCCGCGAACGAGAACGAACGAACCGATGGCCTTTCGCCGAGGTCAAAGAAACTAACCCTGAATTCTCAACCGAGAGTTAACGCGAATCGTAAAGATTGCCCTCGGGCTAAATGATGGTGCAACGGGGGGAATTCGTTTGCGAAAGAATTAACAAGAAACTATTCCTGCCTCGTTTTATTGGAGTACGACGCGTCGCTTCATTCGATATTTCCAATTTTCCGCTTCCGGCAGCTAGGGCCGCCGTCGGTCCCTGAACGATCGATCGTCGTCGTCGTCGTCGACGTCGTGACCGATGACGCGTGGCTTCCGGGTCGCGGGTCTCTTCCGGTTCCCGGTAATTCGTTGCGCCCGAGCGTGGGATTCTTTCCACTTTCGAAAGATTCGGTCAGATTCTATATTTCGTTTCGGCAAGATTATAGACGGCGCGTATATTATTTCTATGCTCCGTACACTCCGTAAAGCTCGGTCGGCGGTGATCGCGTTACGATTGCATTTAGCTGCCGCCCCGAAGGTTCCCTCGCGTTTACCACATTTACGTCCGTCGAATCGTATATTTTCGTGGGCGCGGCCAATCAACGTGCCGTGGCAGATCGGCGTCTGCGAGGTGTCACGCGGACGCTTATGTCCGCGGATGTTTACGCGGTCGACCGCGCGCACGAATCGCGCCTGCGAAATGTCAGGAAGTATGTCCTCGAAATGCAGTTTTGCATGCACCCCGGCGATGGTGGTCCCCGGGCGACCGTATTGCACTTTCGGGGGAGGGTTTTATTGCCTCGGACCACGCCACGTTTGTCAGCGTCCTCGGGGATGGTCGAGGCACGAAAACGATTTCTATCGATTCCAATTATCGATGAAAAGTTTCGATGATCACGGTAATTTCCGCGTAGAGACGTGGAGAATAATCTCGAATAAAATTGGCGTTACGGTACGATATTTCCTTCGACGGGGCGATAGAACTGTCGTCAAATTATCAATAAAATCGACAGGAAAATCGTGCAATAAAGTGGCGCGGAAATAGAATCTCTCGTTTCATTTCGTTCTAGGCGTACACTCGCAAATGGAAATTCGCGAGCCACGGTAATTTCAGCCGGGTTTCGGTACGCGCGATCGATGCCAAGCCTGAAAACCAGTTGACACTCGGTAGCTGACGTTTGACAGCGAGGCGTAGTTTCTGGTGCCACGCGTCGGTCTCGCGAGCTTCCGAGAGAGCTTTATGGAGGCTCGTTAAAGAGAAATAACGCGTCGAGAGTGGATTCGCCGAATCGGCCGTGTTGTTGCACGCGATGTCCTTCGCATTCGCCAATTCTACGCGCTTTCCACGGAAAGTTTTTTCCTCAGCGCAAATTGGGACAGATTCGAATAATACTCGATCGAGGAAATCACATTTTTCTCTTGTTTTTCCATCAGGATTTTATATCTCGTAACGAAGGGAGGAAATAACTTTAAGCCGAAACGTGGTAAGGGTAGAATATACCGAGGGCAAATTGGTAATTGAAATTTATCGTTCCATAATAACCGAATGAAAACTGAAGTACAAAATTATGAATCTCTCTTGACCTGGCTGAAATCCCTCGTCGACGAGGGACGTCAGAAGTTTAATACAAAGGACGACTTCCGTTGTTACTCGACGTAAAGTTTTCTCTCGATAAACACGGATTTACGCGTCGTTATATCGCGATTACGTTCGCGCTTATGCTCGCGCCGTACGTATAGAAAAACGTCCACGGGGGTTGTCTCCGCGGAGGGTGTAAATTCCTCGCGCTGCCGCGAGTAAACTTTTATTTCGACTCTCTGACGCACGCTACCGAAATTCCGCTCACCTAGCTGGAAAATTACCATTTTATTGCACGGCAAATCCGAGGGATGATAAATGGCCACTGCCGTCTTGAAACCACACCGGGTGTATCTGCTGGATATAGCGGAGTTTCTACGGTATAAATTTCTTCGCGGAACTGGGGATTATTTTTCTCCAATTTCGATGTCATTCAGGGTTCGTCGAGTAACGGTAACGATGGCCAACGCGGGGTAGGTTTCGCTTCGTGCCGTTGAAGGCGCGATCGAATATATCGTTGAATCGAAAACGCTCCGTTTACGAGTTTGCGGTCGCTTGATAATTTTTCGCGAAAAATCTCTGTTAAGAACGCTGGATATACCTATCGTTTTGCAAAGTTTTACGCTGTCGGTTGCGCAGATCGTAATTGTTGACCGATTTAGATAAAGAATAGCTCGTTCGAAAGATAAAAGATGATCATACGAGGTCATCTTTTATCTCTCAAACGAGCCATTGTTCGTAAAAATCGGTCAACAATCACGATCTGCACAATCGACAAGCTAATGCGTGTTTTCGTCGATTTTTACGGGGACTTGCGACGCGTAAGAGGAATATGGGGACACTATTCACGTCCCTGCAGTTCGCTTATTATCAGCCACCCGTCGCTCAAGTCACTCACTGTTCGCGCTAGAGGTATCCAACAGCCTTAACAGCTTAATCGCGACCGGGCGCGGGAAAAATTGATGGCCGTGGATGGACGGAGGAATGGGAGAGGAGAAACAACCGGAACGAGGAACAAAGCGTCGTTGTTAGCGTAATGACTTCTTCCGAAGCGAAAAGCGAATGATGCGCCTTCCGTCGACCGTGATTTTTGTCTCGTATTTTAGCTCTTTTCAGGGAGGACGCGAATTTCATTTTCTACCGAGCAATTTCACTCGACCCGTAAAGATAATGCATTCTTCGCGATAATTTGCGATACCGAACAGTCACAGTTATCCAAAAGACGGATCCATTACTAATCGTACTTATATCTTCTGTTACAGAAAGCCAGACTGGCGCGAATCAGGATCGCGAAGGCGTCCAGCGGGGCGGCCTTCGTCAGCAAAAAGAAGGCGGCCGAAGCCCGTTTAGCGGCGCAGGAGAGCGGCCTTCAGCTCGAGGACAACTACAAGGAGGAGGACATTTTCGAGCTACAACATCATCATTTACTTCGTTGCTTGGAGAAGACAACGGTAAGCCGGTGAAAACAATTTCGCGGAGATACGCGTTCCGTAATAACGGATCGTTCGTAACTGCGAACGAGAGTATGGATCATGATTCGTTCACGCTCAACACTTTGCCGGCAGCAGCTGTCACGTACACGTGACATCTTTTCGCCGGCGGTTATCGGCCGCTGTCACAAAAATGTGACTTTGTATGCCATTTTGTCATTCCGAGGTTTGTGTGACGGTATAGACATCTGTGCCCCGATTTACACGGTACTTTATTTACACGATATCGGTTTTACACGATTTTTAAAATAACGGATTTAAAAAAGAACTGCTAAAACTGTACATTAAAATGCAGTCAAAAGTGCATTCGTGTTTCTAGTAATTTTTATCAGTAATTGAACTCTTGATTTAATTTTTTGAAGACCTTATATCTCTTGTTTCTATAAGTAAAATTAATTACATGTTTACATCTTTATATATTTGTCATTTCATCAATGGACTGTCATATCTTTGTGCTTTTCAAGATATCCTGGTCTTATTTCACGTTGAAATAAATTACTGAATTATGCACATCTTGTGTACCGTGTACTGATGCAACTTCTAGAAAACAAAAGAATCGCTTCCACTATGCAATTTATCAATTTCCCAGATCGTTTTTTGTTAAAATCAGTAAACCTGCGCGACACACTCGCCAACCTGACGGCTACATGAAAAATGTGCTGCCGGCAGAGTGTTAAACTCCTATCAATTAACCGTGCGTCGAGAAACATTAATTTGATCGATCGGTCGGCCGGTCGGTCAGGGTGAATACCGATCCGTGCTCGTTCTTGGGTGAGAAGTAACTCTCGCGTTGAAAATTTCATAGACCCGGTTTGCGCGGTGCGGTGTAATTTGAATAAACCCCCTCTGTTCTCATCTAATTTTAGCACGGCACTCCTGTAAGGGATGTCGTGCCACCCACTAAGCACACCCACCGTGAAGCTACTCCGCACACACGGAATGGCCCTTACGCGCGTAGCTCTAGCGGGTGCACAATGGCTGCACCTGTAAACGCAGCCACGCGCGTGCACGTCTCTTCTTTAAAGCTCACACTCGTAAGAGACGCGCCAGCGCGCAAACACGCGCGCACGGTGATCGTCGGACTACTCCGCGTTTCTCCGTGTCCTATCGTTAAAAGATCGAAGCAAGCAATTCGAATAATTTCCCAACGTTTCTGCTTTAGAGAGCCAGAAGAGATCCTCCGCGAGTCGCTCGATTGCTCGAAAATTGACAATTTTCTCCGAATTACGTCGAGATTGCGTCGTACGTTCTCGACTGATATTTTATCCATTCAGATCCAGTCGCGTTATATATATTTTTTTTCACCGAGATTCTTACGCTCACCCCCCCTCCCTTTCGCGTCGCATTCCAATCGCGTCGTTTGCTTTTCAGCCTTCCTCTCTCGATAGGCTCGCGCGCTCGCTATTCCCACCCTCTCTCCTTCGCAGCCCTCTTCTTTTCGGTCGGTGTACTTAACCCAGAAACCAATGCGATTCCGGGTTGCCTTTGTCGAGTCGACGGAAAACCGTGCACACGGCCCAAAGGCTCGTCGTTCCACTTCCTGGTGCTTTCCGATGGGACGCGTACGTGCCACTTCCTACGATTCTTCACGGGTGCTTCCGCCTCAAATTCGCGACCGTCTTCTCTCTTCGTCGTTGTCGTATCATTTCTATGGGAGCCTCCGCGTCGTCGTCTTCTTCTTCTTCTTCTTCTTCTTTTGCGAACCTCTTTGTCTTCGCCCCGCACTCTTACCTCTTCTTTTTTTCTTTTACAGCATCTATCTTTCGAAGAGTCTTCGCGGATTGAGCTTTGATAATACCGCGAGGAACTTTAGTAATTTCAAAGTTTTCAACTTGGTCGTTCCACCGCCGATATTGTTTACGGTTATACGGGCGACGCCGAAGAAGCATTTTTCTTTAAATACTTCGAAATACTACGGGCGGTTGTTTCCGTGCTTTTTCAAATTCTCTTGATTTCGAATTTGAAAAACGACGACGACGACGCCGATGACGTGTTTTGTGGCGACTCGGTAGATAACGACGCTGAAATGCATTTCTCGGATGCGTCGACCGGTGCCGACGGAACAATGTTTCGAGAATTGAATTTTCGTGCGATCGATGGAGCACCCGTCGAGTGTCGAACTAGGTCCAGAGAGAGTTGATACGGTCGTTTTTTGACACTTGGCTTTTCAGGAAACCTCTCGACGTTTGGAGAATGTTCAATTTTTTCAAAGGTTTCCCTTCGAATCGTGATCGCGATTAACGAAATTACTCTTTCTCCAATCGGGATGAATAGAATAATTAAAAAGCTGAGCGTCTTTCCTCCATATTACTCTCGCCGGATCCATCCCGAATATTCGCGATAATGACTTTTTCACACAGATTTTAACACTAGGTTTACGGGACAAATTCAATTTTCGCATTTAAAATTCATGTAATTTTAAAATTACCGAAACCATTTATAGTTTTCTTCTACCGCTTGCACTGACTTTTATCCATTTAACGAGACAAATATGTATCAAAATTTGTTTTCTTCAAAGCTTTCTAATTTTGAAATTCTCTATGTGGTACACTACGTGTAGTGAAATTGACGCGTATCCGCAGAGATAGGTATACAATAAGAAACGTTTGTAAACCTAGTGTTAATTTCGTCACGTACCAACAAGTACTACTCGAGTTTCGATACGTTCCCGACGATTATTGAGATTGGAGAGTTTATACTCCGACAAATTCTTGGTTTAACGTGCGTTTTGGAAAATGAAATAATAAAAGGCGCGTGGTGTCTCCGAGACACCGAGTAAACGAGAGCGACGAGAGCGACGCCGCGACGCGTTCGCTATGCCACGCGAGTTGGAAAATCCGAGGGGCTTTGCTATTGTTGGATCTCTTTAACGCCGTTTCCCGGCTATAATTAGTCTCCGGTATGACGTTTCGCCCTGACGACTTTGATTCTGACGATATTCGATCGAGGCCGACTACGAGCCGGAAGAAATCAATACCACGACACGAAGACACCGATTGGCCGCAGTCTGATACTTCCGAGCTGCGCAACACGAGACACCCGCGCCGCGCCGCGTCACGCCGCGTCGGAATGCCTCGCTTTACAATTACAATCCATCCGGTTCGATCCTAATATCGGTAATTCGATCACGATTCCTCAGAGCCGCAGAGCGAAACCTTCGGAACCCTTTGGTACTTGCGATGGGTCAAACGTTCGCATCGCGAGTAACAAATCGTATCTCTAAAAATTTTCCTCAATAGTTTAACGAACATACCCCCGATTTTCAGCGTCGAATACAAGATGATAGAAAAAGAAAACTAGGAAACGTATCCGTTGTGGTTCCGTAATTTAGAACTGTTTCGTAACAAGGAAAACGGTTCTTTTCTCGGATAAACGTTTTTTCCTCGAAGGTCCATCAAGCTCGAGGAGGAACTCCTCGACCGTGTATCCGCCGACGAGACGCCGTGGTTTTCGTTCGTCATCGGCTCTTTTCTTTCTTCGGGCAATCGGGTTTTCTCCCCTTCTTCTTCCAATTTACGGTACCGGGAACACGTTTATTCTCAGAAGACTGATATTACGGTGAACACCACCGGATATTCAACCAGTCGACCGTCGGCCTCTCCCTCCCCCCATCTCGCGTTACCCTGTTTTCACCGACAAATCATTTGGCCGACAATTTCTTCATCGATTGAAATGTGTCATTTTAACTCTGGTCGAATCGTGTCGCGGGTCAGGTCGGATTCTCAGGATGTCGCAGGAAAATATGTATACAGTAGAGTCTCGCTAATGCGGGCATGATGGGATCGGACCCCATCCGAATCACCGAAAGTTTCGATTAAACGGAATCAGCTTTGAAATGTCTGTAAAACAAGTTTTAGATAGACAAAATTATTAAAATCGATGCTTTTATCAGAAAAATTACACTACAACGTAGGCCTAGTTTTTTCACCTACGAGTTCATCTACGATAAAAAACAAAACATCGGACAATAGGTAGCCAAACAGTTTGTTTACGAGTAGTGAAAACGGAACATAAATACAGTTTAAAGTAGAGTGGATTTTTAAATTGTTGGTGATTTTTTGTCGTGGTCCGTCCGGATTAACCGGATGTCCGGACTAGCGGGGCCCGGATTAACGGGACTCTACGTACATATATACATATATGACGAACTTTGATCGCCACGTCAGCCACATTTGGGTGGCATACGTGACATATTAGTAATTTTATTATTATTATTAACCTCTTGCGCTACAAAAACAAGTTAGACTCATCATTTTGTATCGCTTGCCGACATAACAATAATGATTAGCGGTACTTGATAAGATCTTGGAAATTCTTGGTACAGCAGATGTAATGTTATTAAATGGTGCTTTAGTTCACAATTTGTCATAATTAAATCACCGCGCAATGGATTAAGAAAATTAATATCTCGTAACGATACTACCGAAACTCGGGTGTCACCCAAATCTGGGTGACGTGGCGATCGACGCGTTAACAGAGGAATCCGCGTCCATCGCGATCTTTCTCCGTACCGATACGTCGCGCTTGCAAGGATTTTTTCACTACCCCGTTGAATGCGCCAGAAACCTGTTGAAAGTAGAAAATTATTATCCGTACCTAGAATAGAACGATCGATCCGTGGTTTACCCGGGATTGGAACGTGTCCGTGGGTGCTCGTGGTCTTTCCAAGAACAGGTGGAAAGAATTGAAAATAGAACCCGACTACCTATTTACCGGCTCGTTTGTTCGAATCAGCGACGGTAGTTTGGGTAAACACGCGATAGTTTATCAGAGGTTGAGTTTGCGACGCCAGAGATACCACGTACTTACATACGTTGCATCAGCGTACCCGGTGTGTTCGTACCAAACGGGAAGCGTAATTGGTGGTTTTCCAAAATGGTGTCGTGTCACCGTGTCACGCGTCACCATCTTGGAGAGGTCAGTGCATTTATAACTTCCTTTACGATCCGTCGTCTAAAAATAGCCGCGCCGTTCCGTTTATAGAGCCGAGAAGCACGATTCCTTTTCACCCTGGTATACTTGCGAACCTTCCTGTGATCCCTTTCTTTCCCACCCATTGCCAGGGAATTTTAATCAAAATGTCCGCGACGATTCGATTACGCGATATAATTTCAGAATTATTCGAGCTTGGCAATCTTCGCGTTATACTTTTTTTTATACCACGCATCCGTGTCGGTAGAGGGGAAGTTTGGGTACGCAAATAAATATCTTTCCCGTGCCCTCTCGGTACGAGAGGGGAAGGGACCGAGGTGGGATCTCGTCCTTTCTCGACATTGCCGATCCCCTTCGATGAGCTCGTTTTATTTCCACGCTCGGTTACTCGCCGCGACGGCGAAGGGACGAAAGGGGTTGGCACGACGAGGACGAGTTTAATCCATCCGTTGGGTCGGGGAGCGGAAAAATGGCGCCACCCCCTTTCGAAATAGAACCGCGAATAAACTCGCGGATCGTGGGTGTCGCTTTAGCTAGTCCGCGATGCGTTCGACCGAATACCCAGGATATGCCACACGAAAATACTCGTCCGTTTCTTTTTCCACGGTTACCGATCGATATTGTCTCCTACTCTCCCTCGGGGGAAAGAAACGTCTCTCCGGACTAGTGTCCGCGTAAAATAATCCAAATTTTCCACTTCACCCGTTCGGGATAATATCGGATTGGCGACATTTCAGTCGTATCGCTTCGGCCAGAAGTCGATTCTGCGCGCTTCGAAAAAGGATACACACGCGACTCTGCGAATCCCGGGGGGACGCATCTCCGATGCGTGAAGACGTCGAGAGAGTGGTTATCGAGCGATCTTGATATATCGAGCTCCATCGTGCTCCCGGTACGTTAAAAACGGTATAAACTCGCGTAACGGAGAGGGGTTCTCTCCTCGCGACCGTTTCGGAAAAAGTTTTTCTCAACTCTCCCTTTGAAATCTCGCGAGAGTAGGTTGGGTGGACGAGAAATTTTCCTTCGCTCTCCCGCTTGGGAGTACGTAGCTGAAAGTTCGGAGAGGAAATTAACTGAAAGCGCATGGAATCTTTACGACAAAGTCCTTTGCAATTTATCCGACGAATCGGGGGTACGAATGCGCTACGCGACGTTGACGTCGATAACGTAACGGCAGTTATTATCCACACCTCCGAATAAATCAAATCGATCTGTTCCCTCTTCTCGCGAAAGCTGTAGCAATTTAAGCTGAGAAAAAAAGGTTGCAACGAGCGCATCGACCAACGCTCGACGGACCAAAGTTTGCCCAGGAACGATAGGACTTTGTGGAAATGGCTCCACCGCGGTCCGCTTTCATTCGAAAACACGAATGCGTTTGTCGATTTGTTGAACAACACTTTTCGCCTTGTTCGTTTCTCCGGGGTTTGTTCAATTTTCCCCCAAACGCTTTGATAAAATTGCTGTTACGCGATATCGCCGCGCGTGCAAAGAGCCCTACGTGCTGGTTTCGATCTCGACCGGGTGTAATTCACAGCCACGTCTCTATTGCCAGGGTAAATTGTGTAGGAGAGGGAAATACCAGCAAGACTTTATAATGGCACGCAACTACCTTGTGCGGTCCTAGACAATGTCTCTTTTTAAGACGTCGATGCGTGTCATAGGGGAACCGTAGGGTAGTGTCTGGGATGTGTGTGGTGGGTCTGTGAGAATACGCGTGATATCTGAAAGAGCATAAAGAGTGGCAAGAGCAAAAAGACGGTTAGAAGATATTCAGAACAGCCTAGAGTTTGCGTTTGAGTTCTTTGCGTAAACAAATTATGTGTACCAGCACCATTCTTCTTTTAACCAAAAAGACATGTCCATTTTGAGAGTAAAGACGTATCGAGAGTCTTTGAGAATCGTGACTGTAGCCTTTTGTGTTGAACAAATTGCGCGTACAAGCGGTAAGACATCATCACCGGCTGCGTTTACACTTGTTTTCTGTATCTTCATCCCCATTTACTCAGGAAATATAACTTTACCACCATTCTTCTTATAACCAAGAAGACATACCCATATAAGACATGCCTCTGCAATCCTGACACGTTGATAACAACAGATCCGATTCGTTACAGGATCGCGAGTTCGTGGAGATGGAGGTACCGTACAACGGCGCACCGAAGAGGCCGGGTTCGCCGTCACCGCTAACATCACCCGCCCACAGCACTGCCTCCAGGGGTGGCCTGCTGCATTCCTGCTGCGGACGCTGCTACCCTCAACGTTACCAGGTACGCGGTCGACGTATTCTCGCTTCGACGACCTCGATAAGCGAGGGCCCACCCTCGTCTTCCTCCCACTCTCACCAATCGCAGCCTCCCGGGCACCTCGGTCAGGCTCGCTATCAGCCGATCGACCCCACCACCGTACCCAATGTCGTCTTTAACGTACCCGGCGAAAACGATCGGCAACGTGGCCAGGGCGCCAGCTCCTCTAGCCCCTACAACGAAACAAGGGTGTGAGAGCCGGGCTAGGATTTCCCCCCGATCGGATCTAGGATTTCGGATATCTACCAAGATTTACCGAGATGGAATTGCTTTCGGGACGGGGACTAAACGGAACGGTCAACCAACCCTTCCCCCCCCCCCCCCCCCGTCATAGATTCGGAACGAGTCGTTTCCCCCGGTTGGTCCTTGGCAACATTCGTCCTTCAACGTGTTTCTAGGCCTCGAAAGAAATTTGTGATCCGCTTCGATCGGCTGACGTGATTTCGCGTCAGATTACGCGCAAGATTATTGCTCCGAAGAATGTACATATTGGTCGACGATTATTACCGGACGAATCTATCTCTTGGCTGGCGTTGATCTCAAGGTCAGTTGAACTCTCTACCGTTCGGATTTGGAGAATAGACGTATGTACGTATATATGTATGTCGCTCGAATCTAGGAACCTATCACACGAAATCACGCTCCTTTGATCTTAGCGCTCGGTCGGACGGAATCGAGGATCAAAGGTCGCTACGTTTGAGAGATTCGTCTCTCTTTACATTCAAAATGCCATTAATTTCAATGGTTACACGTTTGGTCGTCGGCTCCTCGGTATCAAATAATGTGGACCGCGAAGAGAAGTAAAAAGTAAATCTCGCGGTTATCGGTGTCCTAGGTTAGGCGTTATCGAATGGCGGTTTTATCGATAACGAACCCACGGCTCCCTTTGGACTGACTCTCCCACGACCACTGCCAAGGACGGTTCGAATCTCGAATCTCGAAACTAGCGCTCCCTCTCTTCGATGATATCCTCGCTATATTGTCTCTGCACGCTGGTGCCAGATAGTAGATAAGAGCAAGGTGTTCGCGCGAAATTCGGCATTCGCGAGGAAAAGGATATGAAAATCTCCAACGCCGCTCTACTTACTTATTCGGAGCACTATTCGACAATCGAAAATATCATTTTACGCGGGAGAAATTAAAACGCCGCTCGAAACACATAACTGTTGAGAAGCAAAGAGCGCTTACTTTTGCAACACATTTCTGTGATCTTTACGCGCAGCGTACGCTCTCGTTGAATTCCAAATCCACTCGTGATATTACGCTTATTTTAAACTCTCCGGCCGGAATCAACGTAGTTACCTTTTTCGTCGTAGCCCTCGGCGTCGACTGAAATTTGTTTTTTTTTTTTAATTTTTTTTTAAATCAATTTACCTTCAATCAATTATATCGTCGACGAGCGTATATCGAGGGGGTGAACGAAACTTTACTCAAAATAATTTACCCTTGCTCTTGAACGCTTTTAATCCTGGCGAAATGAACGTTTTCTCATAGACTAGATTTAGGTTGTAATGTCGTTGTCGACCTCCGTTGGGGCCGCGTGCGGCCAGGGGTAAAATCTAATTGAAATTATCTAGCGTCAGACTATTATCTTTGCACGAAATTCTAAATTGGTGTCGTAGCGATTCTGGTAGAACGAAATCGATAGTTAACTTCGAAAATTGGTAGATCGTCTCTTTCTCTCGTCTTTACCTTTCGGGTCCTACGTTGGTGGCTCCTCTTCGGTTAGGTTTCCATGCTGTACGAAACTTCTCCAATTTTTCAGCGTCGATCTCGAGTGCCTCGCGAAAGAAACTAATCGTAAGTCGAAACGTGGCTCGTGAAAACAATATCAACTGGCGTCTCGGGCTTTTGGTATTGGCTCGTGTACACGCTGATAAAAAGCGTCCAACCTCTTCCATCTCGCTTCGTATAATTTATAAAAATTTCATTGTGGAAATAATTACGTTTGCGTGGAAGCTCTTACCGGGGGCGATCATAGTGTCGGGGAGGTAGACGGTGAAATTGTCAGTTAATTGAAAAAAAAAAAAAAAAAACTCGAAATGGCTAGGTCGAAGGGTGTTTCAATATTTCTTTTTCTTCCTTTTTTTTTAAAGAGAGATTCGAGTCATCGAGAACTCGATCGTTCCGCGGTCCGACCTATATCGCTCGTAAATCAGCTTCCACGTAGCGAGGCCCGACATTAACGAGGGAAAATGAGAAGTGATAAATGGTTCGATCAGCTGACAGATCGAGGACGAGGACGAGACCCCATCGAATTCCCATTGAGCATCGTCTAGCCTCTTTTACCCCAGTGCTTTTACGAACGTCATTTTTCAGTGGTCCACCATCCTTCCCCTCTCCCTCTCTCATTAATTGCACATTAATTTGCATATTCACTCTGAAATTATCCCTATCAAGTGCAAGAGAATTAATTTAATTTAATTTCCTGAATTGTGGTTAACGATATGTCGAAATAATCATTCCTCCATGACACGACGCGCGACGGTACCATGCGTCGCGACACGCCAGCCTTTGCACGGATTTTTTTTTACGTTAACGTTACGCGAGGCATCGTGACGCGACGTGGCAAATGGGTTTCTTGCGGGGTTTAAATCAATGATAAGATTCGTACGTAGGTACGACGGAATACGGGCTGGCACGACGCGACGTCGCGACGTGCCGTCAGGAATACAATAAATGTGTTCCTGACGGTATACGTACGGTCCTGTTGTACTTTACCTCCACGTCCGTTTGGAATTGCCGAAATGTAAAGGACGAACGGCAATATATTTCCAACGTACCATCCACGTACGCGAATATACGTACACGTACTCCGCAAGGTCCCGTATACACGTGAACGCATACGTGTACCAACGTACATCGATCTAACTGAATAGGTTAGGTCGTCGGGTGAGCGTGTTGTTTCATCTAATTCTAAATCCCTATTGTTTTCCGTCATTAAGTAAGAAATCGTTTTCCATCGACAATCGGCATACCGTTGTCCCTCTCCAAAATTTCATTAATCGTCACGAATACCGATCGTTCGTCGCTACTATCGCTACTTTTTTTCTCTCGTCTCGAGGAAAACGATGTCAAGTTTGGCCTCGAAATCATCGTTTCTATCTTTCCCTGATACCGTTCTCGAGCCACGCGCGACTGGTTCTCTCGATCGTGAGTATCGAACATCCCCGAAGCGTCGATTCAGAAGAATCCGGGCCTATAGTCCCGTAGCGTAGATCGAGAGCACGATGCTCACCAGCCAAGTTACTTACCCCACGTCTTCCATTTTTAGATAAAAATTTTAAACTCGCGCATCGAATCCTGCCCGAGCTCGTTGCCCACCCTGTTCTCGTGTAATCGCATCCACCCCCCATCGACCGACTAATCGGAGCTCCCCCAGCCCCCTTTTCCGCCCATACACATCTCCTTCGGCTACATTCCTGCTCCACGAGATTAATGCTTCCGCGGTAGACTAGACGAGCGCATAAATCCGCGAGTGATTCAACAAAAATCGACAAGGAGGTTTTAAAACGATAGACGATTACAAGGCATGCGCAAGTGCGTGAGGTTCATTTCTCGCGTCGTTTTAAGATTTTAGGATCATTCGCGCGACACCGCGACCCCCTCACGAAATGCGTCCGCTTTTCCTTCGTTTTCTTTTCTCTCGATAAGGTTTCGAATTAAAGATTATCTTCTTCGAGGTTGACGCGAGGCTAATGAGAGACGCGAGCTTTCTGCCGTAACAAGTAGTTTTAAGGAAATCCATTCGCGTCGATAGGCTCTCGACGAGACACGAATCAAAGAACGTTCGTTAGGGAATATATTAGAGATAACGATTCGGCGATTAAGCGAATCGAGGCGAAGCGATACGACGGGGGTGATACGCTATCGCCTCTCGTCTCTTTTACTTGGAACTTTATTTATCCTGGCTGGCCTGCATCGGGATAGAAGAATCTTTTCGATTACCGAAACGTTTATCGCTCGTTACCGTGTCTGAAGTAAGAATTTGTATCATCCGTTCTCGCGGTCTTTAAAATTAGAGCTCGTGGAAATATTCTCCACGAGATTTACCGCGCGTAATAAAACTATCGATCAGTCGATCGTATTGACACGTTCGCTACCAGCGTCGCATACACGCGACGTTTCATTTCATATACACGACGCAAAGTATGTCGTGTTTATCTTATCACTTTTATGACATTACGTTGCACTAATGTATCTGCGAAATAGTTGTAATGGTCTGTAAAACAACAAACAGTCTTGTTTATTTTCAATGTCATAAATACATAATCTTTAAAAACCCAATGCAAATCGGAGTCATATTACAGGAAAAATTGTTCCTGGGCTGTGGTAAAAGATTATCTTCTTAAGCTTTGGTAGCGAACGCGTTAACGACATAAATTTCTGGTCGTATTTAGACAATCGGATTTGAAGTATTTCACGAGGGATTTATGACCGGACGATATATTGCATTCGCGTCGAGTTTTTGTCATTTGACGCGAGCCAGCCTGGAACACACATCTGTAGATTCTCGGTATTTATAAACTAAACTCGTAAATTAATCGAATCCTGGACGTCGATCGAGGGTTATTTTCAAAATACGATAAGCGCTTCTCGGCTATAGAACGATAATCGTTCGTTTTAGATCTCAACGTGAATTCTCAATTTAGACGGGTGTCCTTTGAATTCGTACTTTTTCTTCCAAGTAATTAACGATGGCGCTTGCCGAAAGTAAATGGTAACTCGATCGACCCTTAACACGTTCAGCTCCGGCAATATGATATGCAACATCTCTCTGCGGACCGGTGGCTTTTTCTATGTTTTACAAAAACTTAATGCAAAATTAATTGCATGACAAACCAACCCCACCCACTATGTCTAGTACATCCATCCTCCGATTCATCGAAATCGTGTAACTAAAATGTGTATAATTCAGTCATACTTATATGTATTTCAACGTAAAATGAAAGTAAGATTCTGAACAAATTTAACTCGAAGTTTAATTACTGAAAACAAAATACCTAGAAATCCGTATACAGCCAAACTGTTCATTTTTTTCCAGTTCCTATTTTAAATATGTTATTTTAAAAACCGCGTAAAAGCGGAATCGTGTAAATAAAATACCGTGTAAATCGAGGGATAGGTGTATTTGCTCGAGGGATCCTAGAGTGGTTTACTGTACTTAAATTTCACTTAAACTGTGACCACTGGTTACTATGCGCTTGAAGTGCATAACCGCGTGTCCACCGGTGAGCAAGCTGTCCAGTGAAGTAGTTAAAGGGTGACCCCCGTCGGTGAGGTACGCGGGGCTGAACGTGTTAATCGAATCGAGAAACGCGTCCTCTGCCGCGCAACTATCGCGCAAATACTCGTCGCATTCCATATCTGTTACCGTTTCGATCCACCGACAATTTTTTTTTTTTCCTTTTCTTGTCGCACCGCGTGCTCGTTAGCGCGCGAGAAAGAAATCAAACATCGTTCAAACGAGGCGGATCGAAGGGAACAAAGTAACTGCGATTTTTTAATTAACTACTAGTCCTTTAGATCCTCGCGAGAGGAAGGAAGATATTATTAAAATTTCTCCGCTAGGCGTATCTCTCGTCTTTTTTCCGAAAAATTATAGTTATTTGCAAAACTCGACATCGAGGAAGCTATTTGCCGAATTATTATAAAGAAACTGCGATTGGCGGGAGCGAATTTATAATGAAAATAAAACGTTTCAGTTCTGACGACTTCTTAATTTTCAGCAGCATAGAGGGGGGAACTCGGCTAAATCGATCATGGCGACAAAATTCCGTCTAATTCCGCGATACCAAAACATTTAACTAACATTAAAGTCACCCGATAATCTTCGCGTCGCAGAAAGGATGCTTAAGTTTACGCTTATATTTCTCATTTCTCAAGGAAACACCGGGACGAGATTCTTTGGTATCGCGAAATTATGGTAATCGCGAGCTTGGCCGAGTTTCCACGATCATCGCGATGTTCACGATTATCCGTCCATTATAAAACGTTCCGTTCAACGGATATCGACGCCTGCACGGAACGTGGGATCACGGCAACGTAGGACCCAACAAACAGTGAACATCGCGAAATGACATTCTCCGTGCAGGCGGTCGGGTAATCTCAAAGAAATCGCATTCCTGCACGGAAAGCGATTTAACGATCGTAGCACGGAAATCAACTTTGTGGGGAGAAGAATTTAGTTTTTTCCCCCCGTGCAGGTCGCGCGATTTGTAAATACCGCGATGCGACACTTCGCGAGAACGGTCTTGGATATGCATACGGGTGTACAGTCATCCTTGCACGGTTATCGACTAGAAAATTGTACAGCAACGTATCACCTTGACCTTAGGGACATCTAGTAGGTATAGGTACGCGTGTACGCGTGAGGTATAGTCGTTTGGCGTCAAAGTGTGTGTATGGAAAAGGGGTGAAGGGGTTAAAAGTCTTTTTGCACCCTCGTGCTAGACACGAGACATCCCTACGGAGTTTCATGCCTCGAATGTACGCGGCCTAAATATTCGTAGCTACCAAAATATTATTACTAGTCATTACTTACTGTTCGTTTTATGTTTGGATGCGCGCATTCGGAAAATGCGGGAAATACAGGGACCGTCGTGGGAATCGCATGGTTTTTAAATAAAAGGTACTCAGTCAATTCTGCTTCAAAAAAATATTTATTTACAACAAAACATACCGTAAATATCGATTTGTTTTTTGATAAACAGTTTTTCATGTTTGGAATATCACGTCACACGGGTAATGGCCATTTACTTTTCCGCAGGCTTGTAACCGGTCCTGAGTTTTCAGGACTTTTATGTAATTCTGCATAAAAGTAAATGCCGCAAATGTCCACCATCCGTGCGACATGATATTCAAAACATGAAAAAATATTTACCAACAAAAATTCCCCATTTCCACTATGTTTTGTTATAAGTAAACATTTTTTTCAAGCGAAACTGTCTGAGTACTTCTTATTTGACATCCATGCGATTCCCGTGACGGCTCCTGTACATCGGATATTACCGATGTCGAACGGTAGATCCCGGATCTTCAATATTTACCGACTCTATTGGAACGAGATGTATTCGTCGCGTTCTTCGAGAGATTCGTGAGCGCGATATAACGATCGGGGAGTCTTTCGAGTTTCCCCGCGAAACGATTCGATATACCTCGTCGGAGAAGAATCACCGTTCGAAGATATCGAATGTACGGGGAAATTCGATTGTCTCGGAAATTGATTTTTCAACTTTGCAATTGCTTTTCGTTCGGTGCACTCGCACCTATGCACGCACCGCAGAGTAGTCGCATACGCGTGCGTATCGCGTATACACGTCGTAAGGTCACGCACGGCAAAACGGTAAGTGGCGCACGCGTGTGCAAAACGATCATCGATCCTCCGGCACGGCGGGTAGCACGCGATAACGCGAACAGCGATACAAATATTTCTCGTCCAATCACGACTCTTGACGCTCCTGGAATATTACTTACGCGTACGCGTATCAACAAGTTGATACGATAGAATCGTACGTCGAGCGAGGATCTCGTTTTTCTTAACTTTTCTTTTTAACCAGTTCGAGAACTCGATTTGGCATCCGGGGGGACTGAAACACGTCAATTCCGACGCGACGCGGCGCGCTGCGCCGTCGAGGCGTTATCGGAATCGATAGCGCGTACATACATACGTACGGTGTATGCACAGTCGATGTTTTAGCTACCCTTCTTGGCCGGCGGCCGGGCTGTGGCAAAAGAGGGTGGCTCTCGAAGAACCGGATCACGGGGGTGGCAATTAAATTATCGGCCCCGGAGCCTCGCGTATGTCAGAGCTGCCATGCCAAGACCTCGATAAATCTCGTGACTCGACCAGGCGTTAACTCGGTAATGCCAACAATTGGAAGCGTTTAAAGTCAGATAAACGCCTCCCGTCGTTTCTATTGCCATCGGGAGAGCGAATCTTGCGGGGGTATTTTGTAACGCGTTTGCTCGATCCCCGTTTTAACCTTAATAATCGCACTGAATTTAATTCCTTCGTTACTCGACGAGTAGCTTCTACACGTGTATCAAAATAAAACGAGCGATACGGAGCGAGCGTGAAAAAGTTTGATATCAATGCAGAATTCCGTCCGCAACATCGGTTGCTCATTTCATCAACCTTAACAATCGTACGGGGAATTAATTCGTTCGTTATTTGCCGAGTTACTCGTATACGCGTTTCGGAATAAAACGAGTGACTCGAAGCGAGCGAAAAAAGTTTGATATCAATGTAGACATTCTGTCCGCGACATCGCGTGCTCATTCGCGCCGGAGGTGTTGGTAATTATTTATACGTAAAGTCGATTCGCGAAAGGTCGAAAGCTACGCGGCTTAACGAACTGTTTCGTGTTAATTAAATCTTCGAAGCTCGGAATTTGCCTCGGCATGCTACTCGAACCCCGTAGTTTCCGCAACATAGCCGAATCATCGCGAAGGACGATTAATTTTCGCCTAGTCTGCGCGGTAGCGTTCGCGATTGTCAACCGATTTAACCCCCCCCCCCCCCAACCCCCTCAAAAGTCATCGAGTACCACCTACGTATCGATGACGTCGCGTCGAATTAATCGTTCCCTAATTCGCATTATAATTATAACACGAGTTGCTTTCATGAATAATGCATAGCCGAAGGAACAGCGGGAAGCTGTAGTGGAGCATCCACTTCAGATCAGCCAGGCAAGACAAAATTGAATCTTAAGTGTCCGTCAGTTCACTCCTCGTCAGCCCCCCAGTAACGAGCACCATCTTTTACAACTCCCCAACCCCCACCCCCTCTTCTTTCAACTCTCGCTCGGAACTCGTTACGAAATCGAATGTTCCGATCGAGGATGCTCGATCTTTCTGTGTCGATCCCCGTAATTTCTCTTCGTCTTTCGTGTTTCGATGTTTTGTGTCGTGTCTAAATTTTGCTATCTCGATGCTAGGTTATATTGTTATCTCTATTACACTGGATATCCCGTAAACAATGGTAGTCCGTTCAAGGTGGGATACTTATCGAAATTGTTCGAGTCACCTTAGTTAGCGTGCTGTTAATCGGGGGAAATACAACGCATTTTACGTTTAGAAAAAGATGTACATATTGTTACAAACATGGGAGTACTGGGAACGTAGTATTTTGTATCAAGCGTACCAGCGCTTCCGGTTTCGTGGAATTTGGATAGCAACGCTGTTGTTGTTGTTTAACAGTTACGCTTTTGAATCTATTGTTAGCTGTCTTGAAAGTAACACGTCTCTACCTTGCTCTCAATAAATAATATTTCTTTGATATTGGATTGGCAAGGTAGTATTTTTGGTTGTGACATATAGAGCGCTGTAATTGACCGAAATTACTTTCTTGCCAAACCAACAATTCTTCAGTTTGCAATTAATTACGACTTCGCGACGCGTCACGTGCAGTATGTCGCGCAACAATATTATCTCTGTTCGACTGTTAATTAACCTACTCACCGATTCGGCTAAAGATGCACCTGCCGCTCGTACATACACACGTGTCGCTGTCTTGCTGGATCACTGAACAGCTGATCACACGTACGCGACGCCACCAAACATTCACTTCAATGCGCGGTCACTAGTATCGACACGGTATCAAATCGCGTAACAAAACGACGAGGCACAGGAACGCGATTCACGATTTAACTCTTTAGGACACACAATTTTAAAAAGAAAAAAAATCCGAGTTGCTCAGAATTCACTACACCGCGATATTCGCCAACGTTGATCGTAACGGTGTCAACGACTCGGTAATGCATTTTGACTCGTACACATTTTTATCTTCATTTATTTAGGCATTTATCGTTGATTCATAGCATTGCGAACTGAATGAAAACTTTAAATCAAATATTGAACGGTATGATCACGAGTAACTTCAACTTTGGGTTCAAATATAATAAATTCACCATGCATCGGAAGCTAAACAAAAAAGGTGGGACAGTTTTTAATCCACCTAACCCCAAAGTATTAACGCGCTTCAGAACTTGGACACTCTCCAGCTCGGTTTGGTTTTGATGAGCGATCGGGAAAAGTTGTATTAACCTTTCGTTAGTAGTAGGGGTGATGGGTAACCCCACTCAGAAATGTTTCTTCTGTGATCATCGAAAGGAGGTTTGTGCCAATTGCTCGAACAACTGATTTTTCCTCCCATTTTAAGTTTCTCAGTTTTCACTTGTGTCCAGAAATAGGTTAATGCAAATCAAAATGTTGAAATAATAATAAGATTCGATGTCAGAAATGTATTACCAACGGAAGGTTAATAGACACGTATAAATCACTTTTACGAACTCGCAGACCGATCGCGCGGTCATCACGGCGAAAAAACCGAGAAGAAGTAGGAACGAACGCAACGCGCGCGCAGATGCATACGCGACGAGAAACTAGCGCGAAAACTCCTGCGCAAAAGCGAATGCGCGAATAATCGTAATAATTCGTGCGCTAGAACCACGAACATAACCTTCCGCGAACCGGATGCAGAGACAAATCAAACATCTTACATTCGAAGTTGGAAAAATTAACATAGTAACGAGTGAGAGTTTTCCCTCACTCGCCGCGTCACCGGTGTTCGCGACGCGTAGTTTCCAATAACGAAAAAGTAGTCACGTTTGATCACTTTGTCTCGAGAGCTCCATGGTGCTTCGGGGGAATCTCGTGAAATACTGACAGAATTTCTCCCAACAAAGTTCGACCGTCACCGAGGAATTTGGAATTGTCAAGATTTGGGGGAAACACGTGTACGGCGCAACGTGTCTTCGTTCAGGTACGTACGTAAACGTTTTGCGAAAGGGTCGTAAACAGGCCATCGTGGACCCGTACTTTGGGTCAACATTTGTTTTCTTTGCGACTCACTCGAAGGAGTTTGTTTATTATCAACGCGTTCGCTCGGATGCAAGGTGATGCGGACATTCTCGATGAAGCAAAATAAGCTTGAAATTATCCCTGGTATCGCACCTTGAACGGACTATCTACCCTGTATCGTGTCGAGTTGGTTAAATGTATTAGGCCGAGCGCACGCGATGCGACTGTTTTGCGACAAAGGTTGCAAATCAGTGAGCTCGCAGCTGTTTTATGACAATTGCAGCATATAACGTGCGGAGATCCGCACACGAGACGATCGGAATGAGATCAGTTTGCAATGAGTTTCAAATCCGCGATGAGTTTCCGCGGTCGCAGTTGCGTTGCAGTTTTAAGTTACGCCAAACCTCGAGGTGTTCGCCACTCGTATATTCTGTTTTTGTCAACACGAATGACCAAGAATTAAACTTAAAATTCGCCGGAGAGGTGCAGAAGCACGACAGACTGTATAAATATAAACTTTCTAGGTATTCACGGAAGGAAGTAATGGAGAAGTATAAAAAGTCGACACAAATCTAGATCATGTACAATGACCCACAAAGATGCCTTCCCGGTCGTAGAAACTACCACCATTACGCGCAACGTGGTAGTTTTTTACAACCGGGAAGGCATCCTTGTGGGTCATTGTACATCTTCGAAACTCCCAAACTATTCCCAAAGCAAGCAAACACATGTGATTCCTTGTGAAATCATTTCCACTAGAATAGTAATTCTATAATTATTTCGTGATCAGTGACACGAAATACACTTGATAGAGTAAAAAACAGTTTGGAGATCCGAAGACCCAGAATGTGCATGATGTAGATTTAAAAGTCTTTATTTTTTACGCGTTTCCTATGTCCGCGTGCCTCATCTGAATCTGAATGCGACATAACAAAAACCGAAGAACCAACTGCGCTGCTCGAATAGATAACACCAACCGATCCACGATCGGTCTTGTTCGTGCGCGGACAGAAGTTTCGTGCAGGTTGTAAACTGGTTGCATAGTGAAACTGATTTGTAACTTTCGTTCCAAAACTGTCGCTATCCTGTGCGTACCCGACGAGCAAACGAAATATTTGTGTCCCATCGTTTTCCCACCCAGAGTAGTCTTATCGTTGGATGAAAAATGATTAAGCGGGAACTTTTTCTTCCTCCGTTGTACATACCGCGCGCGTGCGCGATGTTTTCCGTTACGAACACCGTATTTTTACTCTAATCGATAGCCCGTCGTATTGCGGGGTGAAATCGTTGGATTTAATCGGAAGAGAAGCGTTCGATCTCATCTCGCGTACGTCCATTAGCTTCCAGCTTTCGGTCTATCAAATCGTAGGCCCGCCGAATGATAGGAGCTACATGTACGTTACGATTACAGCCTGTCCACCGACCGACGATCACGGTTCACGGAATGATCCAAAGATCGATAGATCGTTGATCAAGTGCTTTCCGCAAGATCATACTTTCGTAATTATAACGTTATCGTGGACTTATAGCTACTCGTAGGTTCTAATTATCACGCGTTATCTCCATTGCTTTCCATCGATGTCAGTCCTATCGGGGGTGTAATTAATTATCGTTCAACAGGTAAGTCATCCATGAATCGACTGTAAACGTCGCGGGACGACAGGCTGCCATTATTCAATTTCAATCACCGGTATCGAATCGTTATGTCTGTCGCGACGGCGAAATATTCTAAATAACATTCTCTCTCTCAGTGGAAAGGGAACGCGGTATTAACATCGGCGATAATAGGATCGCTTTGAAACATTTTTGTAGAAAGCGAAACGAATATCTCGAATAACGAGACGCTAGTATATGTATACATACGTATAAAACCTGTCCTTTACGAGCGGGCCCCATAGACACACTTTTCGCCTCCGTTTCAGGTAAGACTCAGGATCGTGTCAAAATGTCTGTCTGTCTCTCTGCTAACAGATAGCGTACGGGTCACGAGATATCTCGCACGTAGCAAACTGAAGTTTAAGACCGGACCGCGAGATATCTCGTAGTTTGTTGGAAAGTTTAAAAATGTGCCGGCCCTGGAAGCGCGTTGAGCGAACAGAGCGCCGTACGCAATTTGTTAATACCCCAAGAATCCTATTAGACGAGATTGTTAGTTTGAAGATTGTTGTCGAACCTTCGGTACGTCCCTGTATATAATTGCACGTCGATCAACGAAACACGGCGAACGTCAACGTAGACTTCTTCTAAACATAATTACATGTCGTGTATTGGGAATGTAACTCGGACGCCCGTGCAACGTAATTAGCAAAACTGATGCATCGTGCGGTAAACGTATAATAATTTAAAATTAAACGTAACGCTTGTCTTCGCGTAAATCCGCTGAATCCCGGATCGTAGCTAATTGAAACGAAATTTAATTAAACCGCCACGCGTAGTAGGTTGCGTGGCGGTCGTAAAATGAAATTTGACAACGGACGCGCTGCCGAAACTGACGGCGTTGCGAAATAATTTCTAGTAACGATTATGTCAATGTCCGCGAGAGGGGGACCTATAACGATAAGTTCCCTATGAAAATCAGCCGAACGAGATTCAGAGTTCTCGGAAACACCTGAAACCTAATAGAATAAACGCTTCCATAGAGATCGAGATGCGTGTTCTATGAATCCTAGCGAGTCGAGTCAGAAACTTAGATAGACGAAACTTTGATCCCCTTATCGCGATAGGCCGACCACGCTTTGACGTAGAATTATTCGAGTAGCGCCTCTCGAGGTACAACAGAATCATACTTCTACCTTCGTGAAAAGTTTCGCCGAGACACGGCGAACTCGTAGAAACAATCGTTACCTTTTGTCACGCAAAAGGCTTCCACGAGTGTCCAAGTCTATCTTAGCACCAAGAAACGCAACATAACGGCGAGTAAAGTATCGGTGAAAATTAGAAAAGAAATTGCGGTAGATAGGTGTCCGTTTAGGGAAACATAACAAAAAAAAAGAATTAGGATAGGTAAGCCTAGCGTGCAACAATGTAGTGTGTGCTTGTGGTGTGGATTTCAGCAGGCGTACAGTCAGTACATCCCAGCGACACGGGCCCAAGTATCTGGTGCCCAGGGTGGGCAGACTGGGGTAGCCATGGACGGGACTTACCTCGTCGAGGCCTCCTTTTGAGCGTCCCAATTAAAACTGAATCTAGTTACCGAAACGATCTCAATAACAAACCAAAAAAAGTTACACACGTATAAGACAAACGACTTTGAACTGATAAAATAAAAAAAAAAAAAACAAACAAACCAATACCGATTTCGATAGAAAATAAAAACGACGACGAGAGCGTGCAAAAGAGAATACGAAAAGTCGTTTGAAAATCACGCGCGCAACGTGCGATAAAAAAAAAAACCTCGATAGAGGAAGAAACACGAGCCGACGTGCGTTATTGTTGTAAATCGTAAATCGTACTTCCTGCGAAAATGTACGGAGTGTGGTTCTTCTTGCGCATAAGCAAAAACAAACAAAATATGAGTAACAAAAACAAAAAAAAATGCAAAAAACAGTCCCAAGTAAAAATTGACACAAGACACACACAGAGCAAAATCCACAGTATAAACCAATCAAATTCTTCTATTTCCTCATTTCCGTGCCACCTTCCATCGACGACCGACGACCGACGACCTACCACCGGTGACCATCGTCGTCCACTTGGAAATTGGATCTACGATGACGTCGCGTTTGTCCGCCCATCGTCATCAATGTCATCATTGTCATCACCGGACGTCATCGCCTGTGCCCGTCCACTGAACAAAATTAAAACGGAAAACAAAAACTCTTTTTTCCCCCCATTCTTCGTTCTCTCCCTTCATCCGCATCTTCGAAACGGAACGACAACGAAATTCGATCGACGAAACGAATTTTTGTCGGAATTTTCACGTGGAATCGTGCGATACCTGGCTTTCTCTTTCTCGTTCGCGTTCAACTTTCTCTCTTTCGCTCCCTCCTTTGCCCTCCGCCAAACCCCCACCTCCCACCCTCATTACCAACCACTTGATTCACTGGAACGCGAATTTCGTGGACGAAATTCAAATGAAATCGCAACGACGACCACGACAAAAACAAAACAAACCATGAAAATGTTTCGTACGATGAAACGAAATCAAAACGTATCGTGCACGAAAAACTATTAACAACGATGACGCTATGGAAACCACGGATACGAAAATTGTATAATCGATGGCTGCTGAAAAATGTCCACTTTTAGAGCTTGTTTTATCAGCTCACCTCGAACGAGAGCAAGGATAGAGTGGTGCTCGTATATGGAGACCGTATACAAGTGCGGAAAAAGGTAAAGAATATTGTGTTGCCTGGAAAGCATTGTGGATACGATGATGTTAATTCTATACGTATACCGTGTTGTGCAATTTCGTTATGCGTATCGTTATACGCTTACGCGTTACATTCAACGTAAGACGCGTACCGCTTTTACGTACTTCGGTGCGTTACATATCGTCGTACAGCGATTAAAAAAGAAACGAGAGAAAAGGTAGCATTCTGGCAACCCTATAGTTTTTCGTACAGAAAATTTTTAGTACGTTCGTAGTACCTAAACTTTCTCTTAATTTGAATTTTTGAAACTGTCGTAGAAGATTGACGAATACATTTTTTACTCGCTGCACGCATACGGTTTCCGCAATTTTTTTACGCAAGACACTCGCGCGGCGATTGGGAAGCTACGAGGCACGTTCCCTCGTCCTCCGGTGACAGGATCGGGACGAAGGACACGCGAAAAGGCTTTCAACGCGTTCCCTCTTTGACGGTCAAAAATGTATCGCGTCGCGTGGCTGAACCCTGGATTGGCTTCTGGGTGTCCGCTTCCCCTCCCGAGAAGCACACTTTTTCTTAAGCTTCTTCGCGTCACTTCCCTCGTTTTATTTTAGCAAGGCTTTTATAATTCATGAGCGAAGAATTAGTTTTCACCCGATTTTTGCGTTACACAAATTCTCTTTGCATTTTCGTTCGTTTTGGACTCTCGTTTATCTTAGTTTCCCTCTCGCTCTAAAGGTGAATTATCTTTTTGTAGATCGAAGAGAATCTTTTCCGATAATAAGACGCTCCCCCTACCCCCTCCCGCCTTTGGCATGCCGCCCGTATGCAAATTTCACCGCGGCTGATTCTTGATCTGGCTTTTGATCGCGAGCGATGCGTATTATTATCGTGCTAGGCTTATTCGCTTATCCCGAGTATTCTCAGTTTGCATAAAAATTGAAAATTTATTCTTCTCGGGTAGTGTTTACTTTCTTTTCTGGTTTAACCCTCCAGCGGTAGCGTTACAATGATAATTCTGTTCTCGCATCTCGTTGGCACGGAACACGAATCCGTGATGGAACGAGAGATAAATCGATTGCCACCGATGCGGGCTTAGATCTTCTCGTAGTTGCTGCAAATTTATCCGATCGTTCGTTATTTTTTTCTTATGTTCGCTTACCGCTAGTAATGGAGATTACGTATTGCCGATTGTAACGACACTGCGAGCATCGTAATAAACGACGAGAGGATGATTTCGGTGAACAAAGGGGACCAGGTATCACTGGGACCAATTCAATCTTGTCGTTAAACAACGTACGAGGTAGAAAGGGATTTTCCGTTGAAAAGAAACCGGACGAGCCACGGTATAGCCGCCACGATTCGGAATGTATAAAATTGCGCTGTTTCCTTTTTTATAATACGATGTTGTTTTGTTTCTTTTGTCCGGCATCTTCGTCCGCATGCACGCTCCAACTTTATCCAGGGAAGGATAAGAAAAAAAAGAAAAATACCAGGAACAAAAGGTCGCGAGAGGAGATAGGGGGCGAAATAACCCCGAGATATCTCCAACCCCCTCACGGCCTCTTTCTTCTATTCTTCGATGCTCGAAGAGACAACGAGAGTCGCGGTTTGCGTCTCCGACGCGAACCTACCGATCTTCCAGATTACCAAATCACGGGGACCGAGAGTTTTCGGTCGGATAAACGCCCTTCGTTTTACCAGGAGACGAAATTTCCGGTAGTTGGAAAGAGATCTTTCGCGGACCGCGGTGAACGTTGGTTCTGAGGGGAGGCAATATGTTTCTCATCTTCTCCGCGCACATCCCGATGGCGAAAGAAAAGTTTCTCCCTTTCTTTCTTGCCTCCTTATCTTTGTCGTTCCACGAGATAGCCTATGATTTATTCCACAATCGAGCTTAACGCTCGGAGTTAAAGTTTCGAGCTTTGTATTTGCCTCGGATCTTTAATAAGCGCGAACGCGCGCGCGCGCGCACCTCGTGCTCGTTACGCCACTCGATGATTAATGTAGTCGTTAACGAAGACGTCGAGAGAAATTCAAACGTCGCTAACGTCGTGCGCGATCCCCTTACGCTTGGCTCCTACTTATCCTTTGTCGCTCTACCCGCTATACGTATCGTCTACGTGCACCTTAATGCATTTTCCGTGTATCGCGTTACGTTGCTCGGCAACGCGTCTGCGTCAACTACGCGTACGTAGTCGAGCAGAATTTTTCATCGTACCGGACGTGCGTCTCAACGTTGAAATATCTTCCAGTCAAGTTGCATTTAGAGTTCTTACCTCTTATTATCGCTTATTTCCTTCCTTCTCGGCGTATCCTTCGTCGTTAGGGTACGGTTTCGCTACGGCGCGGCGTCGAAACGCTTTTTCCGGCGACGGCGGCGAACGCCGAGCCACTGGTCTGGACCAGTGCCGCCACAGGACGCCGGGCGTCAAGCACTTCGAAATCGAGGCATTGGGAATTTTAAGTCTATCACCGATGTTTTTGGATCGGCTATGGTTAGGGATACGAGATGATTTAAGCGAAAAGATCTCGGAATTTATTATCGTCGTTGAAAATGTGTCCTTTGATAAGTTGTTTAAACAATCTTTGAGAGTTTCTTGCGGTAAATAAGCTATTGAATGGCTTTCTTTTCTTTGCAAGCAGACTCGCAAGTAATTCAGTGTCAATTTCTTCATATTGCAGATATGCACAAGTAATGTTATTATGATTTACAACGATATTGTTCAAAATTGATCTTTAATCCATTTTCGAAAAATAAAAATCACGCGTGGAATAAGGCATGATAACAGTGGTTATCGTCCCGTCACTTCTCGCGAAACTCGCGGCGTTTGTCGCTGTCGTCGACGACAGCGTTTTGCTGCTGTAGCAAAACCGTACCATAAGGCGCGTTCTAGTACGAGGCGTCTCTTCGTTGCATCCCGTGCAAGACTTCACGAGCGGAAAATCGCGAGATACGCGACTCTCCGCGTAACCGAACCACCGTCCTTTCGGGATGAAACCCGAGACACGGATAAAAACTTTATCGAGGTTGCAACGGCAACGCGAGGGGAAGGACGTTCGACGCGCGACGAATTATCTTTGCGAACACCAGGATCAAAACTGCGGGATTAACGTCGTCGACGTCGCGAAGACGATGGATTTCATCGACTTACGGGATACAGTGAGCGAGAGAGGAAGAGTGTGTGTGTGAGAGAGAGAGAGATAGAGCGAGAGCTGCAATGCAGTGCACGCGGATGCAGTTGCCGGATTTATCCGAGAAATCCAATAGCTTTGCGTTTCTTTTGTTCTTTTTTTTTTTATACCGTACAGCGTGTATTATTCGAGAGAAATTCAGGGAAATTAGCGTAGTTTTGTTAGCGTGTAAGGAACGAGAATGTAAAACTTGTATACACGCTTTTAGTCGAAGTAATATCGAAAGCTACGCTATCGATACGCTCGATAAGGAGCCCGCTTCGATGAATCAGGAAAAAAAATTGCTACGTCGATATAAATATAAATTGCTTCTACCATGCCCGACGTTGAGCTGACAACGGATGCTGATGAAGCTTCAACGTACGTACACCGTGTACTCGAAACTGAGTAAATGCCGCGGTAAGCAATGCACTTGCATCGTGGACGTAATTTTCCGTAAAGTCTGATAAATTCGTAAAAAAAAATTCGTCAAAGCGATCGTTCGATAGCAACGTTTAATAATAATACAAAAAGAAGAAGAACGGTGCACGCGAGTATTCATCCGTCGAGGTGTACAGGTCCTTTGACGAGATTAGAAGAATATCATCGCGCGACCAAAAAAAAAAAAAGAAAACCAATCGTGTAAAATTTTTATTTCACAAAGAACGCTTACGACAAACATATTTAACGCACCTGGCATGTGGCTGTTGAAAATTAAACTATCACTCATAGCCCCCCTATCACACCCGTTTCTCCATCCTCCGTGCTCGTTTGTATTCGACTCTTTTCGTTGTGTGTACGTCTCTCTTAACTTTATATCATTGTTACGATCGTTGGTGTTGTTCTCGTTGTCGTTGTTAAGTATCGTTCTCCGCTTTCCGATCCTTACTTTCTTAATGTCGTTGTTAATTTTAGCGTCAGCATGATCTTTCCGTATCGCTGTCTTTGTTTTTTTTTTTTACACACGTGATTCGCGTGGTGTCTCTCGTTCTGCCTTCCTCTCGGTATCTCTCTTCTTCGTTCTTACAACGTGACCTCGAACTTTGCTCTCAGTATTTTTTCGGCATCTCTCGCCATACTTCTTGAACATCGAACGTTAACGCGGTAGTACCGGACGTTGATCAAAATTTCGCTCTATCGTGCCGTCGGTTTCCTTCGTTTTCCATCAAATTCGAGGTTCTGGCTCGTAGTAAAAACAGGTTGTTTCGTAACGGGTACAAAAAATGGATCGATTCTTTCGGGTTAACCGATCGCGCCACGTAAACTAGCATTTCATTTCATTTCATCCGACTTCTCGCGTCGAGAGTCAACGTGTACTAGCTACTTTTGGCAATATCGAGAACTTTTTTTACTCAGAGGCAAAAACCGATTCTCGTCCATCCTTCCAAAAATGACGTTTGAAACGCACGAAGGAATACTGAGAAAAAGACAAGAAGAGAATTCCAAAAATGGAGAGAAAAAAGAGAGGTGGAGAGGAGGGGAAGGGAGAGTGGAGAAGTAGAAAGTAGTACACGTATATCGCGCCTTATTTTCGATAGTCGTTCTAGAAACTTAGAAAGAGAAAGGGAGAGAGAGAGAGAGAGAGAGAGAGAGAGAGAGAGAGAGAGAGAGAGAGAGAGAGAGAAAGAGAGAGTGTGTGCGTGAGAGAGAGAGAGAAAGAACTTTGAAGAATAAAAGGGAGAGAGTGAGAAGCACATGATGAAGAAGGGAGAGAGGAGCTTAAATTCAAACATGCCCGAAATGCCAATTGTTCCAGGACCTAAAGAAGCGCGGTTCCCACACCTGTGACATGCAGGCCCTACAGCCACTTCCGGTCCCAACCACCACCACCACCACCAACACCGCGCCTGCTATGACTACTTCCGGTGGGCAGCCACCGCTTCCGGTATCGGAGACCGCTTGAGTCGATAGCAGCGACCAATCACGATTCGCCATATATATATATATACATATATATAATATATCCGCTATTACGAAAATTCACCTACAAAACCACCACCGTCCTCCTCTTCTACTCGATGAAAGAAACATGGCCGACTGGCCAAACGAACGGTGAGCATCCTGCATTCACGTTCTTCTGCCTCTTTTACTCGCGTTTCCGGCGAGAGCTCGTATTTTCTGGGACCAGGAACGCCGGAAGTAACGAACAGTGAAATAGACAAAGAAAAAGAAACATTACGTATTTCCGACGGTCCAGCGTTCTTCCTAACGTAATCATTGAATCTTAATTTTAATATTATTTACAGCGCTACGGCCGAGGGGATCGTCGATCAGCGGAAGTGGTCAATAACGTATTAAACGATTCATGACAGACCGCTTCCGAGGATCCGCGTTCCCTTTCGTTATCGGTAATATACACTCTGTTCGTTAAATAATTGACACTTTCCACCGAATGCCGATCGTTCGTACGAATAATATGGTTGAGCTCGAATCTTTTTCCACTAATTCTCGTGTGCATCGTGCGTATAGTTTGAGCTTGGATCTTTCTCTTCTCTCTTCTTTTTTGCATGGCTAAAGCAAATCTATGATTTATCGGGCGACGCGACGCGACGTCACTGCAAAATCACCAATACAAATCCTCGCGTCGTTTCACGGGATTTTTTTTTTTCGCGAGGGGAGGATTACTCTTGCTCGACCACGGGGGTATACGGTCTCGTAGATGCCTCCCCTAATTCGAGTCTACGCTAACATCGTCGGCGAGAATCGAGTTTTCCCCATCTCCTCGTTCTTCCTTGTCACACAAAAGGGCTTACCTATCGTTAGCTCCACGCATCTGCGTACGATGCGCAAATGCGAATGTATATGGACGCATCGGGATCACGTTTGCTCTCTCGACGTGATTCCAGATGAAACATTGGCGATTCGATCGAGGTACTTACGCTTTCATTCGAAATCCAATGTTGCAAATCAAACGAACGCCGAACCGAGAATGTGGAGGAGTAATCGAACGAAATTTCTTGCGAAAGTCCGGAGCGACTCGAATTTATCGTGTTAGGGGAGAATTTCTTCGAAGGAATTCAGCCGACGATGACGTCGTTACGTCTCTTGGCTTTCGGTGGTGCCGCGCACCTGAGATTACCTGTGCGTTACGCGCTACCTCGTCAGACATTACCGGGTCCTTCGATGCTCAGGATCGGTACAATATCACGGTGACCCACTGACTCCTTGACCCAGTGACACAAATTCTCGATCGGCAGGTGAATTTTTAGGGGATGGGCGAGTTTTGTTTAATTTCTAGGTGAATTTTTTTTTCGCGACCCCTACACCAGCTATCCGATTGGCTACCATTCTTTATTGACCACTTGACAGTTTTGCCGGAGCTTGACTCGGGCACGGATTTTGCTCGTGTACCGACGAGTCCGAGCCTCGTCCGGGAAAATCTTGTTTCAATTTGTGGGTGTGTTTCCTTCGAGCGTTGTTTGACCGGATCTTGTTTCGATTTGTTTTCTCCGAGCGGAATGTATTTGTTCACATATTCAAAATAAAAAAAATTAAAATCAAGTGTTAAGTGCTTAGTATCGCTCTCGATGAAACAAAACCCGCAAGAGACTGTCAAAGCTATCATTCCTCAACGTACACTTATTTTTGTTTATCAGAAATTCTCCGGCAAGAGAATGTTAAAGAAGATAATTCAGAGGAATTTACCGCAGTCATAAATTCTCATCGCAGAAACGATTCGCCCCTTCGCGAAGCAAGAAGTACTTCTCGAACCCTCGACTTTTCGTTTAATCGCGTTTACGTTGTAATTTCCATTCCCATTTAGGACGAACCCAACGATACGTACCGTTTCCCTGCACGTCCGTGATTCGGCCCCGTTTTCGAGCATCGAATCGGTCGATAATCGATCGTCAAAGTGCGTTACTCGAATATCGGTTTGAACAGGCTCGAGAGCCGAAGAGAAACTGGAGTTGTTCGCGAAAGGCAGGAGCGGGCCAGGTCGAAGGCAAATTTGCAAAGGGCGGTTGGGAGGGCTTTCGATGCTCATCGAAAATACCTGCCGCAGAATTTCAACGGGCGCACCGTGGCAGTTTCTCCCCGGCCAGTGGGTCTCGCGATTCTCGTTCGAATCGCGCTACGTTTACGAAACGTGGCTCGACTTCCTACCACGCTCCAGAAATGCTCTCCGTATTCGCCGAGGGATCCGCGCGGTATATCTTACTCGACGCGATGCAAAGTCTTCTAGAGAAAGTACAATGTCGTGAGATGTCTTTCGCTTCTCGAGGATAAGTTAAATTTATCGTTCGCAAAGCGTGGAAGCGAACGCGATATTATCGCGTAACGCGTATGTACATATATGTATGTACCCCGATACCTACCGTCCGACCGATACGAGTGAGAAAAATAAATCGGACGCGGGGGACAAGGTCGAGAGTTACGCGACGTCCCGCGGATCGGTTATTGAATTACCGATCGGCGAAAAGTTTCGACGGAGCCGACAAAAATTTTGCCCCATTGTCATCTCGAGCGTGGAGCGTGTTATTTCTATCGTTGGTTTCTCTTGCACGAGCACACGGCAAACCTCGTCGCCACTGACACCTTTGCCACTTTCGCGAGAGGCTTCGCTTACGCTTACGCTGCTCGAGCCACTCTGGCCGACCACTCTCTTTTCCACCCCTCCTCCCTCTTTCTCTCTCTCTCTCTCTCTCCTTCTCTCTCTCTCGGGGTCCGTTTTGCCAGGGCTCCCTTTGCCCAACAATCGGCTCTCTTCCTTCTACCCCCTGACCGACTTTCAAAGGAGGTCTACTTCTTGCGGTAACTCGTTCAGCTTCCTGAAACTGCGAAACAATAGCTGGCGCGAAGCAACGACCGAAAAACGGATTTGCGCGTCGCGATGATATTTTTCGGAATTAGAATTTTTCTTGATTGGCAAACCGAACTATCGGGGCAGAGGAAATGCGACAGCTTAACCGGAGAGAAAAGTTTATCCGTCGAGCAAGGTCGTTTCTTAAAAATGAGTGTTCTCGCGATAGAATTTCTGAAAGCTTTTCAGAAAGAGAGTGAGAGAATGGGAGCCAGGTTGGGGGGCGGGGGATAATTTCGTGATACCGGTATCTTCCGAAGGACGTTATTAAACCGAAAAGAATATGAGATTCCCACGTCTCGCGAATAAATCTGACAACGAGAGCCCGTACGCTGATAATCCGCTCATAATCCCGAAGAAACTGTGCTTTCTTGCGTACCGGTCGTCCAAGTTCGTTTTCTTCCCTCGTTTCCTCTTATTCGTACAACAATACGGGTTCTCTCATAGTTTAGCCGAGTTTTAAAGAATGCGATGCAGGCCTAGTTTCCCCGCTAAGTCGTACGACTTCTTCAAACTTACGAGCCCCAGCAACGAGTCTCGCGAACTTCGAGCGACCTGCCGAGCAGCGTCTTCCAACGCGCATTCAGATATTGAGCGCAAAGTTTTTCGATCTCTGACAGGATTTTTATTCCCTATTCCTCGAACGTTAAACAATGCAGAGGTTGGAACAAAATATCGTTTCCAAGAAACTTTTAGACTTTCGTCCACGATTTTGGCGAATTTTCGTAAGGGAATATCGACGAATGTCGAGAATGTCGACGCGAAGCGTTGACAACATTTTTCGAGAAAAAGTCTGTCAACTTTGCGACCCTCGAGTTTGTTTTGTCATACACCTGAAATTGTTTACAGCAAGAATGCTTGGACGAGAGCCAAACTGTTTTGCGATTACCGCTCTGATTCGAGACACGCTTCTTTTCGTTTAAGCTTTCGAGGAGCTTAATCCCTAGAAAGCTCCCCCTGCTCTCTCGAAAGATCGTACAGACTTCTAGTGCACTCGTCGAGAAGCGATTAAACCTCTCGAATCAGTCTGGAGGGTAAGCAATTTTTCTCCAATTTTTGGAATAAATGAAAACCCCGCTCCTCGGTATCGGTTATCGTCAAAGCCGTGAGATCGGAAACATCGAAAGACAGTCGAGTGCGCTCCACATTCTCGAACGGCCGCGAATCGTTTTCAACGTTATTTCAACCCGGGGGAAAAAGAATTTGTCACGTCACGCTAAAGTGGAAAATGATAAAGCACCTCGTTCGAGATTTTTTAGAGAGACGCGCGTTCTCGGTCCTCTCGCGGACGTAAACCAGTATCAGAGACCTTTTAATTTCAGTACGAGAAGGGAGGGAGAGAGATAGAGAGTGAGAAAGAGAGAGCGAGGGAGAGAGAGAGAGGGAGGGAGGCAAAAGCGCGAGTCGAAGGGGGCTCCGCTTTCCCATAACAGTCGTGGAACCACTCGATTACTCGTCGGATTCGCAGAAGGTTCTCGAAGAGGACGAGAGAGCCGAAGACCGTCGAACAAACAGGATGTCCTGCGTCACGGAAGAAGGAGCGTCGAAGCTTTGAGGAACGTGTCCTCTTCGTCCAGCGGGCGGCGAGCAACGTTGTTCCCACTCCTCGGGGATGAAAAATTTGCAAATACGCGCAGACGCGAGCTCGCACCCTCCCCATTTCGAGGGACGAGTGTGCGAGGATCGATGATTTTTTTCTCCTTTTTCGAATATCGAGCCAGCTCGTCCTCGTCCATGTAGATTTCGTTCTGAAAAAAAAAAGAAAGAAAGAGACTGGTTAGTACGATCGTCGATGTATCGAATATTTTTCAATTCATCGTGTTACTCGCACGGATCTATCGGGTCTATCGGGCAGAAATCGTACGATCGATTCTCTCATTGCGGTAGAAACCATTTCTTTTTTAATTCTGAGCGATCTTTTGGAAAATTCGGAACGATCGGCCCGTCGTTCGAGTGTATTATCGTAGTTTCGTTTGAATTAGTAACAGAGTAGCTTTAACAAGTAAATCGAGAGGAATACAACTATCGTCGTGAGAAACAGGTACCGATCAGAATACAAATCGTTCCCGACGGAATAACAATCGGACGCGCTCAAAATTACGCGACCGACGAAGCGAGAGATTCCAAGCGAGTGGCGCGAGCGATTGACACGATCGAATGAATTTAATTAACCGCTTTACTCGACTCTCCAAATTTTATAGAGCCGCGTAAAATGTCACTTTGCCTTGGAATCCTGGAAAAGAATTCATAATCGTACGAGCCAACCGGATCGTATACGAAAACTATATCAACTGAAGGATTCGGTGATCACAGTCGTGAGATATTAATCGACCGTTTTTCGAAGCGAGTTTTAAAAGCGATCCTAAAAAACATTGAGACATTTTAAAGACATCTCGTGACGCAGAAATGAAACAAAAAGTGCGTCCCGAAAGCGCGGTTAGCGCAATGAATATTGATCGATCTTTTAAATTACGCAGTTTCTAAACAGTCTCTTAAAGCCACTAGATTAAAAATGAAATTTAAATAAGATTTACCAAAGAGGCAGAGAGCGAAGGTCGAGACTTTAAGTCGAGGATTGCGAACACGGTCGCAAAGAAAATACAAAAACACTCACGCACGCGCACACACGCATACACATACACGCGCACACGACAGAGAGATAAAGTGTAGAATGCGAAGGGAATTCGAGGTATCCGTGTAGAATCGATTCTTTCAAGGGTCCCTTCGCGGCAGGAAAATGCAGTACCACGTGAAAGTACAGCACGCAAATCGAGAAGCGAATGTTTTAAGAATAAGTATTGGTAGGGACCCACGTACCTTGGTACTCTAAATAAAGTAAGATGATGCCCTCGTTCTTTCAAAGCTCTTCGAAGAGAGTTCTATCGTTTCTTCGTTTTTTTCCATAGGTGGTCATTTATTAATACCACCGGCGATCGCCGACTCGTATTCGCGGATCGATCGTCAATGTCTTTTTACCCCTTTTCAGATATTTCTTGGCGCGATCGATTCACTGTTATTTGTGACAATTGTGAACTGAGATTTTTCAAAATCTACAAATAATCACAAGCATTTAACCGTACGATCGTTACGACTGTCACGATAAAGCGAGATTTATGGATCGGTCGCGTAACGATGTTTATTTCGCGATTTAATTCGCGCGTCCGTTGTTACGTTTTATTATCATTGTATTATATATATATATATATATATATATATATATATATATATATATTGTATATCGGATTCGCGGATCGCTGACGTTTACGCATAAACCAATCACGACGTTGTCGCGATTTCTTTTACCGTAACCATCGTGATTTTACTTTATTCGTATTTGAAATGAACAATAATTGCTTCGCACGTCCGTACTTGCTCCGAAAATTTATATCGAGGCACGTCGAGTTCACTAATCGTTAATAATTGCGTACATGGTTAACGATCGGTCTAACGTCGTGATTAGTTATTCAAAGGATCCCGCGGGATGTTATTGATTATCGTGAGAGCGATGGAAACGAAACGAATCGTTTTCTATTAGTTTCGTTGTTAATATTTCTCGTTCGAAACGAACTCAGTATTATTATTAAACATCGTTTACGATCGACAAAGTAATCCTGCCTGTACGTACCGTACTTCGTTATACATCGCGCGTGCCGACGAAACTCGATGACGCGTTGCAAGAGACGACTCGATATTTTTTTAATGGGTCCGTGGACGATCGATCCGCGCTTAACTCGAAAAATGCGACCGAGTTGACGTTAACGATAGACATCGTTTCGGGCGATTCGACGAAACAAGAGAGAATCTGTCTGTCTTTATTCAATGGCGCCCCAGTGCCGTCAAATATTTGCTGTAAATAATCGTGATGCCGGCAAAAGGGGGTCTCGAGTTTATCTGTAATTTATCTGTAACTTTGTAATTAACTGTAATCGATATAACGCGAAAATGAACGCAAAATGAAAAAAAAGCAGAGAGAGAGAGAGAGAGAGGATATATATATTATATTATAAATGCAAAGAGAGAAGGAATATATTATATATATTACACACACACACACATACACACATCGAGAGAAACGCACACACCATAAGACACACGCCAACACAGGTTCACCGACACACTTGCAGCACCCTCGCGTCGCGCAATAAAATAAATTCTAAATCGTTTCAAAGTAGAGTGCGTGCCTGAGCGCGTAGGAGAAATCAACCCTTGTCGGTACCAAGCCCTTCTTTCTTGCCCCTAAGCACTTTCGTACGAGTACTCGTCGAGTATCCCAACACTTTTCATCCCTCGATTCCCCCCCCCCTTCACTTTTTTTTCGCGGTCTCGAAAGAGCATACATCCGCTTTCCGTCGAGATGTCTCTCGATACTTGGCTCTTTATCGCATATTTTCGCCTCTTGGCAACAACGTGTCTACAATAGAGTCCAATGGAATACGCGTTACCGCGAGCGGTGACGAGTGATCGTTGAAAATTAAAAAAGAAAAGCGAACAAAAATATTGGTTATACTTTTCCGAAGGAATACGGCCTTGGTACCGCGAGGGTTAAAAAGGATATAAATATTGAATATCAGTAAATAAAAAAAATGATTATATTATACGATAGTAGAGATAATCGAGGATAATGTGTCGGGTCCTTTATCGTCCAAAGAATTACAAGTTATACCGACTATACGAGATAGTATTAAAAAAAATGACGAGATATATGGATAAATCGTGGAGGCACGAAGCGGCGAAGACATTAAGAGAAATCTAGAGATACACGGTCGTTGGAATTTAACCTGAACGCGTTTATACAGAACATTATCATGGATGGTCAATCTTACTCGCTGGCTCGAATTTATTTCGTATCAGCAGCCTTCGAAGCACGTGAAACTAATGCGAGATAATTATCGGTCTCTCGTCTTACGATTGCACGCAAATACGTATAATCATAAATGCGGATTAGGTTAAAATTTAACAGCCTCAACGTATCGCTATATAGCGTAACGGAGTTCGATATTATTATTAGCGAAACGATGAAAAGAGATGAAAATAATATGTATATGTATAAGGCGTAAAGCGTAGATAAGGATGAGGAATGTGCACGAGGAATTTCAAGATTAGTTACCGGAAATAATTAATCTCTCGTTCCTCGTCAACGATCGTACCACTGCTCTGGATGCGCGACGTGCTTTTAACGTTATTTTGCAACTAGACATTTTCTTTTCCTCTCTCTAAACCGCCGTGTCCGAAATTTCCGGAAAATTTCGTTGCCAAACGATCGCGCGACGGAAAAACTGATTTCACGTTCGTCGGACATTTTATTTTCGTACAGATTTGTACATCGAACAAACGTATAAGTCCTTTTTCCTCGGTCAGCATCGCGATCACATTTTTATTCACGATAATTGCGATGACATTAAAAATCATTCCGGCGTACTCATTTCTCCGATTTGTCCTCGAATATGATCGCTTTCCTCTTCAATCGCGACGGCGTCGCATATTTTGCACACGGTACGAACTATCCGCGGGCCAGCTGGCAATTAATTAATCTTAAGGGAACTCACGTGCAGCGAGCAATTAAGAAGAAAAAGAAGCGACGGCTAGTAACTCTCGTCGAGATTGTGACTGGTAGCGCGTGCGTACGTGGACACGGCGCACTGACGATAAAAATCCACAAAATTTCCATCAAATGTGTCGAGGCATCGATCCTCGCGAGTTTATTATAAATCGTAAACCGTAAATAGTTCCTTTAATAAACTTGATCAATGATTCCCGGCGATACAAAGGAAAGCGGAAAAATATCTTTGGCTAATCGACAGACAACCGGCTTTTTTTCTCAGTGCTGCCTAGTTACGTGTAATTCGAACAAAATTGTTGCGTGCTGCCACGAACAGAGATATGGGAATGCGTTTAAAAGGAAAGAAGAGAGAAAACAGAAAGGAGAACAACGAGAAGAAGAAGAAGAAGAAGATACGATAACGAGTCTTTCAATTCACTACCGTACTGCCAATTTTTCCGAAGCGACGTAATAACTTTAATAAGGATTTAAGGTACACCAAAGAAACGGACGGACGACGAACGAGAGAGAGAGAGAGAGAGAGAAAGGGAGAAAGAGAGAGAGAGAGAGAGAGAGAGAGAGAGAGATAGGCGAAGGCGCAATACGTTATTTTCCATATTTAAAAATTATTTTATAATGGAACAGAGATACGGTGGTTCGATTCACCGAGTAACCGATTAATCGCCATGCGATTAATCACGAAAAATCAAGGAATTCTTCTTTCTCAACACCACTTCACTTTTATAAAAGAATACGTCTGCCACTAAACTAAAATCAATTTACGTAATTAGTATTAAAGATTCTACGAGGGTGCTCGTTTACAAGGTGCATCGCATCTCGCCAGTAGCATGAATTTAGACAAGAAGAAACTGAAATAAAATTGTTATTCGTCGTGTCGTTGTTGATCCTATGACTTCTCAGATACTTGTTTCCTCTTCCGTTTATTCGTGACAAATATGTAAGAAAAGAAAAGAAAAGTTTCTTCGCGCAACGGCGCTTGCTCGAAATACGTCCCGTAAACAATTTCTCATCGTTCTTTGAATCGAACCTACGATAGGAAGCGGGACTAGCTCTGATCCACCGCTTACGTTTAACAATTGTCCCGATACAGTCAGAGAGATTCTTTCGTAAATCAGAACACCGTCCACGGATCTCTAACCACGCGACAGGATCCCCGAAAGTTCCGCGCGCGCTCGGTCGTAATTACGTTTTCCGGTTAAAATTCCAAAATTACCGCGTGCAGATTTCGGAAACGAAGCGACGTTGAGAGCACGAGGAATGCAAGAGGAACAAAGTACACACTTACTTTGGTATTCGTTTACCTAAAACACCGAAGTTTTGGAGGTAGGGGAAATCTAATCGTAAATATCACTCGACGTGGAGAGGACATTTTTCAGTGAACTTTAAAACTCTATTTCTGGATTGCCATTAGACGTAAAAGTACGTTCGTAAAGGGATCTTATGGCTTAACCGCGAATATTTGCTTAATAGATCCGCGATTTATCGACTTTAACGACCGCTCGTACGCGTTCTTATCTATTCGGTTGGTCGTGGCAGAAGATCGCGACAGGTTGAACGTCGAGTCGTGAACATATTTTGTCGAGAAGAATAGAAATGGAAAATTGTGACTCGTACACCTTTCAAAGTTTCAAAGTTTGCTGGGATATTGAACGTACGAAATTGGATGGAAAGTGGCAGGTATCTTCTCCCCCGATACGCGAAGGAGTAGGTACTTTGAGGGGGATGACTCGGGGATGGAGATGCGCTCTTGCTCTTGCTCGACCCTCGTACCGTTCTCTAGTTACCGATGCACTAATCTTAGATTTGTAACACGGACACCACGACGACGATCGTCACTCCGGTCGATAAACTAACGAGTAACGCGTACCGATCTTTGGCAATAATGATATTTTTAATCGAGATATAAAAATTGAGAAAGAAACGAGCGAACCAGAGAGAACGATCATTAGGATGATATAATCGCAACAATCGAGTGTCGGTACGATGTAACGAGTGCATCCGATAGATGTAACTAGGAGAGAAAGGGGTGAAGACGTTTTGTTGTCCGTCTTCGGTAGCTTCCACGCCTTACTCAAAGTGAAAATAAACTCAAATTCATATTTGCGTATCAGCCATTTCATTTAGTTCAATACCAATGTAACCGGAGTTTAAACATTAGTAATTCTCGACTGGAATAACCTGGAATGAGGTGATGACACAACGACGGTCGATCGAATAGCGCGAGATTCAGGGGCGGAACTACAATACCGCAAGACCCCTTAACGGTGGTGGGTCCGCAGTCGGAAGGAGCCCAAATTTTTTGCATTCATTATTTTTCAATTTACTTAAAATTGTCCCTAATTTACATTAGATTAAAAGTACACTGACAAAAGAGCACACTTTTTGCGTTTATTGCATTTTTAGTATTTTCTCCCCTAAAAAGAATTTTAAAAACTCGAACCTATAAAAACAACGAAAGAAAAAAAAGGGAAAAATTAACATTTATTACTATTCTCGTTCTTTTCTCTAAGTTCATTTGAAAGGGTTTTGGCCATATTCACGCACCAAGATTAGAATTATTCTTTATATAATATAATGTAAATTGCTTTTTTTTCTGGTAGCCCAAAATTATATTTTGGGGGGAGGGAGGTACCGAACATTTGCAGTTCCGTCGCTGCGCGAAGCAGACGTTTGTTCGACGCTAATTAAAATCTTTAGATACCGGTATCGGTGAGTCACGCGAGATGTGCCAAAGGAATTAAGGACGAAAGCACGCCCCCGCGGGAAGGGTTAAATCGTCGAGGTAGGAGGCGGCGCGCAAAGAATCTCCTGAAAACCAGAGTTAACGGAAAAGCACGGACAAAGGTATCTTCATCGTGTTTCTTCTCTCGCGGACAAAAAGGTTCTCTCGGGATAAAATGCCATGATTAAAAACTCTCGTCTCCCCCCCCTCTCTCTCTCTCTCTCTCTCTCTCGGTCTCTCGGTTCCTCTATCCTTCTCTTTCTCTTTAGCAGCGTGTTTATTTCCACGCCCATACGTACGTGCACGTAGTTTCAGTGGCTCGCAATCAAAGCGGCATTGTACGCACTGGTTCGTCACACTTCTAACGTCTCGTCGCTGCAACCCCTTTTATTCTAAATAAGAGACCGAAAGGACGAAAGGGGCTGATGAGTGTTGGTGAGAGTGTCGCGAAAGAGAAAGAGGGAGAGACGGAGACACGTAGATCGGTTTCCAAAGTACCGTTTTCCACGAGTGAAACGACCTTAAGTGTCTGCGCGTGCCGAGAGAAAAACAGATTGCTCTCAGAACGAGGCTGCCGGAAAATTATTATCGTACTCGGGGAAAAGATTTCGTGAAGAGAGAGAGAGAGAGGGAATAGTGGGATAGTAAAAACTGCGAGAATCATGGAACTCAGAAAACTAACATCTGCGCTGTAGAAATATATTATAGGTAACGAGGAATATAAGAAACGGATAGCCTAACGATAGTCGCAGTGAAATATGACTGTTGGAGTTTAGTTAAAGGGGGATTGAATTTCTTTTTTTTTCGAAAAACATTCGATTCTAATTTGCAGTTTTACCGGCGAGGTTCCAAGTGGTGAATATTGAAACTTTGGGAGGGTGAAAAGAACGCGATCGTTAATACGATTAAAAAACGCTTCTATATTTACTCACCATTTCCATCGTCGTAAGTGCCACGGGTCGAGATCAATGGTGGAAACGTTCCGCGAGGGTAAGAGTCTCTTTGCGTTGCATTTTTATCGTGAACTCCCGGTGTACTTCTATCGTTCGGTCACTCGAAAGAAATAACTCGTGCAAGGATGACACAATTGCATAGTTTTATCGACGAGCAGCGAGCGGGTATAGTTAAAACAGAAAGTCAGCTGTGCTCCGAAACTTAACTGACATCTAGTAAGCGTAGAAATAATTCATTGGGTGAATTTGGTCTAAATAATTAACGACGACGCGTGGACAAGGGAAATAAAGAGTTATTCGTATTTGGTAAGTTATTATTAGCCGGAGCGATAGAATTAATTAATCGGCCGATAAAACAAGGAGAGACCCGATGAAGAGGACGACGAGGACGCAGAAGAGGAACGAGCAATGGGAGCCGACGATCGATTGCCACGAGAAGGATGAAAGAATGAAGTATCCGTCGATCTGATATTCGATTCCTGAAATTCGATGAAAATAAACTCTAATTATCAGCTTTCTTCGTTGTCGTTCGTTTTACCTTTTCCCACCTCGTTTCTTCTCTCGTTTCATTTTTCTAACACAGGGTACAGTCGTGAGTGTTCCACGCAAAGGATACTTTTATTAATATTAATATGATTTTTATCGGTCGTTAACTTAATTAACAGTCCTGCTATGTATACGCGGCACGGTCCGTTTGCCCTTGCGTTTAAGCTAGAGAATAAAACGATGACAGCATGGGCAATCGCAATTCATATATTTCTTATATATTACCTTCGAGCGAAACTTAATAATTAAGGGAGACGGCGTTGAACGACAAACCGATGATCGACCGAGGGCCTGAACGCGTTAAAAGTGAAAAGTTACGTGAAAATGTTGCGCGAACCTATCGTAGCAAAACTTGAGAAAACATTCTTGTCTAAACCGATGAGATTCGTATTACGACGACGTTTCGCGTTCGAGCGCGGTAAAGATTCTAAAAGTGAGATGTACGCAAAGAAATCATTACGCGCCGCTTCTTCCTCTTTTCTCGATCATGAGAACGATCGGTGAGCGAGCGAGCGAGCGTACTCGATTAGGAAATTATTAAATTAATAGACGCATCTTAGAACAACCTTAACTCGACTTAAGCGCTACGATAATTATCGCTAATTAAAGCCACGAGGGGCACTGCCGCTTTCGTGGTTCCTTTAGAAATTCTGTTTTTTTTTTGTTGGCTAAAAGATTTGTTAAAAAACGATAACGTTAAATAAACCTCCTCGACGCCTCTGTTAACCGCTTTCGCCGGTCTGTCATGTAAATGATTTCTTCGATCTGGGAAGACAAGATGACATTACGTACCGGCTACCGATGCTACTACTCGATCAACGTGCATTCCTTGAACTCGAAGGAGAAAAGAACAAAATCATCCTCGAAGCGGTTAACAAAGACTTTCATCTCGATAATTGGCGACGATTCTGATTTTCGTTCTCGTCAGTCCGTAGACCGGCTCTCGTTTACGCGAAACCGGTTAGTCCGCGGCAGTTCTCTTCTACAGGAAGGTGCTCCAGTAGACGACGTTGAGGATGAGAAAGGAAAACGGGAAGAAGAATCTGGAGAACTTATCGATGTAGATCGCCGTCGCTCGACCTTGGCAGCAGGTGTCGTATTGCACTGTCGGGGGTCTGACAGGACTTCTGCTTCTCTCCGATTCGTTTCTCATTGGCGTCTGTTGGCAAGGATCGAGTCGGTGGTACGAATCAGTTTTAATTTTCATCAATTTCAGAGGAAGGGAAAAGATGGAGAAACGGAGGATAGGAGGAAATGGGACTACGCGTGGTACGAGCGATACCAGCGGTGAGAGCGATAGCGGTAAGAATTTTCATTAAAAAAAAAAAATAAATAATCCTCGATCAATTGTTTTTTTTTCGTACTTTAAATTCGTCGATGGCCTCCCTCAGATCCTCGTCCGAGTAACCCTTCATGGCTTTCGTAGCTACAGGGCCCATGTAATTATTGACGACAGCAAACTCCATGAGCGAGAGGAAGACGAAGACGCTACAAGAGGACATCCACACGTCGATGGCTTTGACGTATGAAACCGGTGGCAGTGATTGCTGCGACTGCGTATTTTGAGTCGCTGCGAACAAACCAAACATTATTATTATTATTTCCTCTACGCATGTTTTCCATTTCTCGATTCTCTCTGTAATCTTCACTTTTACTTATAAAACTGGCCGCGGTCCAAGAAACATTTTTCAATCTCGCTCGTAATAAATAATTTCGCCACTCGCCGGACTCGACGATATCCTTACGCCGATGAATAAAATATTATACCGACGGATCAAAAGTTCTCGGAAATATAATTTTAGCGCGGTCAAGTATCCGCGATACGTTCGCGCTCGACCGGACGGCGGAACGATGAAATTGGAACTTTATCTTTCCTATTCGACGAGACGCGAGGAGAATTCCTCAAAAGCCTTTCGACGCTAGTGATAAAATTGACCTCCTTTTTTTTTGTTCTCTCCCTCCACAGAAAGTAGCCCGTCGCGGTGTAAAATTGGAGATGACCTTACCGAGAGTAAGTAGCGACGTAACGCCGAGAGTCACCCGAGCTGGGATCGCTTCGGGCTTGATCCAGAAGGCGATCCAGGACATTACGACGATCAGGGCGGAGGGTATGTATGTATGAAAGAGATGGTAGCCAAGCCTCCGGCGGAGATTGAAGACGATCTGTATGCACGTAAAGTTTCCGGTGGAATATTCGATCGTGCAGTCGGTCGTGTAATTGTTCGAGATGTCGAGCTGTGGCAGCTCGATCTCCGGATTCACCACGAGAGGATCCGTCATGTTCCAGATGAACACCAGGTCCTGGGTCGTGTGCGATACTGAAACCGCGGATTCCCTGATTATCGGATCGAATTCGTTTATAGATAATAAAGAATCGTTGCTACGGCAGATACTTACGGCTCTCTATCATCATGGAGCAAATTTGAGTGTCGTGGGGGTAAGACTCGAATTTCATGGCGCACGAGAGCACGAGCGTTAATCTGTGAGATTAACAAGGTTTCTTTGGTTAGAGAGCTCTGGCACGGTAATACGAATGATGCGCGATACAGATGTTTCGATATCGTTCTCACTTGGACATGTAAAGGAGAGTCTTGTCGTGGTAGAGCCACAGGTAATGATTCGGTATCGACATCTCGTGGAAGGTGACTTTCTTTGCGTTTTTGAAAAAGCAATCGGGCCTCCAGATATTGTGCAACCAATCCACGTCTAATATTCTGTACTCCTCGGACATGTTTTCCGGTAATCGTAATCTGGAGTCTCGCCAGCTCTGTGCGAGAAATATGTCCGCGACGTATGTCTGCAAGAGGGAACAACGTTTCGATAAGGAAATTCGCCGGAGGTGAGAGAATTTATTTTAAAAAATCAAAGCAATCAGTTTCCGGTAAAACGCTCTATAAAATCGCACCGACCCCGCATTCCCATCCCCGTTTAATTAAAACCGCAGTATCCTCGATCGTGATAAATTTGCGTTCGCGAGAATACATTACCATGGATTCCTCGTTTATGGAGTCGAGGCTGAGTACCGTAACGTGAAAGTAAACGATCGTCGGTTGTCCGAGGAACTTGGGTGCTCTGTGTTTGTCGTACTGCTTCGGATTCAAAGGGAGGATGTCTCTCAGGGACAGAGAGGCCTCCTTCCGCCCGTACTCCTCCAACTCGGCCTCCCTGAAAAATCAGAAACGAGGAGAAGCGAGGCTGACGAGGGTGATCGTTGAATCGCGTCGTTTCTCAAAATCAATTCGCGTAACTGACGACGAGACGCTACCCTATCGTCGTATCGCCTATCCTCGTTGTTCCTTCCGAGAAGGTTTGCTTCGAATTTTGTTATTTTCAGCAAAGTCGATGGTATCGCTTCGGCTTCGAGCCGTCCTTTCGATAATCGTCAGAAAATTCGTGGAAGTATTCGTTCGCAGGGATACTCTACTCGATCGATTACGCATTCGAGATGTCGACGTTGTACAAAGGTAACGGACATTGCGATCTTTATCGAATAAATCTGCTTACGCGTATCGGTAAATTTATTTTACGAAATGAAACTGCGAGCACATTTTGATCCGCGCGACGTACCACCCTCTAGGTATCAAAGTCCGCGGTAATTTCTCGAACGAGTATCGATGAGTGGCGGTTGGGATCATTGAAAAAATGCGTAAATCCCGTCCGCGGGAGACCCAGTTGCAAAGGAAGTCCATAAACGGTACGGGGACTCGAAAATATTGCCGCGATTCTGATGAGACAGCAATATCGCAGAAGCCATAATAGGTCTTCGTGCTCGGCGTACCTTTAAGTCTGGCCGAGGTGCAACGTGCGTTCCTTATTGCATACACGCAAATGTTTTAATATGCCAACACCTACGACCTCCGTCGGCATACCACTTTTTTTTAAACAGCTCTTAGGCGCTCGATTCGCCTATCGGGCAATTTCGAATTTTCTACCGAGTTCAGCCGGTATTCCGAAATCTTATCTCGATATCACTTAATTCTGCCGGGAAAGGTTGCCTCATGAGAATCATTGTCGCAGGCGAATCCGACGTTGTTCGAACATAATAAGCACCAACGGGGAATTACGATTATAGAGATAATAACAGCTTTTGACAACCGACAGTGTCTCTTTATGCACGCGTACGACTCGAGTGCACTTACGTCAAACGCGGAGCCTTGTAGCTTGTAGCGCCGTGAAACAGACAAGCCGATAATCCATAACGGGACTTTCAACTTTTTTTTTTTTTTCAACAATTTTTCATCCCGCTTCCACCCCTTTTCCTGCCTGTTTTCTTTACTAGTATAATAATAACGTCAACAGCAACGACAACAACAATGATAATAATAGTAATCCCTAAACCCAAAGAGGGTATAGATGTACTT